>CM030366.1:78821153-80192403 GCA_017893485.1 Hemerocallis citrina
TACATAGGTTCGAGGGCAAGCCTCTTAATCGTTCTTCATTTTTGTAGGGTTCAATCCCTCGTCATGACTTACTCTACTTCTGTAATTTCAGTGAGTATCCTAGATGATTCTATGAGTACAAGCATGTATCCTGGCCCTTGGAGTAGAATTTCGCGCCATGTCTTGACTCATCAAGCATGCATTCTGCGACAATTCAGCCTCCTCCCTGAACACACTCCTCTTGCAGTCACCAAAACATCCCACAAGCGTGACTAAAGTCCGATCATTACTGAGTTGTGTCCGCGCCATGTCTTGACTCATCAAGCATGCATTCTGCGGCTCACACACCCGCACCGTAACCCTAGTTCTCATACTCATGTTTTTCTCTCACCTTCATCACCTCTTCACTATGCACTAAATATTAGAATCATGAATATAAATCAAGCTCTAGAGTTAGCCTCTCCATCAAACCGGACTTATCATTTCATTTCAATACATGACCAACCTTGGTCTTTCAATTCTCATTTCATTTCATTCATTTCACTGCCGGGGGAGACTTAGCTACTCTTTCATTCAATTTACAATTCACAACTTCCAATTGAGCACTTCAGCTCATCATTCAATTTTAGAGTCTCACAGACTTTCTTATCATGATCTTAGCCTTTCATATTCTTTTAATTCTCAATTCCCATTTATGACTCATTTTACATAATCTACACAGTTATAAAAGAGTTCATAGAATTCGATCATAAAGTTCACAATTTCCAACAGCAATAAAATGAAATTCATACATATCAAAGTTCACTCTGTACAGTCGACTTGGAAGTACACCAGTCGACTCATACAGTCAATGCAGGTTCATCATAATTACTCGGGATAGTCGACTGCTGCACACAGTCAGTCGGCTGTCCCGCAACTTTTCATGTTCACAGTGTCATCCACATGACAGTCGACTGTTCATCCATCAGTCGTCTGTTCTGGGATTTGCAACAGCACAATTCTAAGTCCAGCTCAGTCGACTGGCTACACGCACTAAGTCGACTGATCAGTTCTATAATTCAAATTAAAGGATAATCTAATGGCTTTTATATATTCTTGCATCATGATATCAATTTACAATACACATATATTCATGTTTCATAAACACAGAGTCTCTACTTGTTTAGGAACATCTCAAACATGCAATTTCAAGTTACTACTATACTATTTTCTTTGAAGAAAGTACTTTAAACATGCATTCATACCGCTCATAACTTCCTTACGAAGATGAAGATATAGATCTCAAGTCATCATACTGGATCAACATAATAGAACATCTGATTTTATGGAGTTCCCAATTAATCATAATTAAAATGAAGCACCAGTCGGCTGAACACAGTGTCAGTCGACTGCTTCGACAGTTCTTAATTTGTTTAACCATCGCTAGTTCTTTTCATCCATTTACCTTCCCTCCTTCATATGTGTCATAGGGAAATCACAACTCAGTAATCACACTATTTTGTCTATTTGCATACAGTTTATCACCACAACACAATTTAATAGTCTCGTACCAGTCGACTTATCTACACGACAGTCGACTGTACCGACCCAATTCATCTTATTATCGACAGCATGTTCAAGGCAATTCTACTACATTGAATTCACATTCCACAATGTGGTAGCAATCATAATCATCATAGTATATTTCCTACATTAGAAGTCCTGAGAAACACCCACCTTATATGAAGAAATAATCGAAATCCCGCAAAAGCTTCTCATGTAACACCCCGCAAAATTGAAATGACAATTTTGCCCTCGTGTGTTATGCACGTGTATTTTATAACGTGTTTTCACTACGTATTTTGACTACCGACTATTTATGCATTTCCCATATTGATTTTTATCCTAATTTGAGTCAAAAAAATATAATATTTCAATCTCCGTATTTTTACGTGCTTTTTATGTGTTTTCAATGCACGTATCAATTACGTATTTTTCCATCTCTAAGTGTGATATTTCTATGTGTATTGATTATTTATTTTACGTGTTCGAACTCGTTTTATAAAATGAAAATTTATTTTTCCCTATTTTGATTAAAGTGCATTTTTCAATTTTTGCACGTATGATGCACGTGCTAGTTTTCTATCTCCATTTTCTTACTCTCATTTCTTATTTTAGCATGCATAAGTTTTTATATTAGCCTTCTTTTGATCCATGGACCCTATAAACTAAAATGTAGCCCATTAGGAGAGGAGCCCACTAGATAATTAAATAAATTAATTAGTAATGAGCCCATGTAGCAAGCCCACTAGATAATTAAATAAATTAATTAGTAATGAGCCCATGTAGTAAGCCCACTATTAAAATCACATTTTTAGTTAAACATGTACTAATACATGACAAGTTACACATATTAGTACACATTTAGAGTTATAGAAATATGTTCATATTTGTTTATGCATGTGTGCATGCATACACAAATGTATTTGGACCATTTTTTGGGCAAGGGGATGAGAAGAGTTGGTAGGTTGAGTTAGTGGAGAGTGGGGAGATGAAGAGATTGAGGTTTTAGGAGTTAGGAAAGTGGAGAGTTGTAGAATTAATTTGAAGAGTTATTAGGGAGGGATTTTTGCACTTTAAACCCTTCCAAAATCCTATAAATAGAGTCACATTTCCTACATTTCTCTTGCACCAAAAAAATATCAAAATAAGTGTAAGAAAAAGAAAGAGAGTAAGAAAGTTATTGTGCTTGGAGGATCTCTTGCTAGGAGGAGAAGCCTTACTAGGAGCTAGGAATCCTTGGAGCTAGAAGAAGTGTCCCATCCTTCCCTTCAATTGTTCAAGCTTTAATAAGGTGGGTGTTCTCCTACTTTCTAATTTTTTTGAATGTGCATGTTAATAGAAATGAAGGAGTAATATAGAATTTGATTTGATAAAATAGGACAAACCTATGCATTGGATGTAATGAAATATTGCTTTATTGAGTAAACAAACCCAACTTATGTTAATTAGTAATGAGAAAAGAAATGTTGATTTGTTTTGTCATGAATTAGTATGCATGAATGAAGATATAATTGATTGTATGAAAAATGTTGGGAATACATTCTTTTGCAAAAATATTTTGTAAAGTTAATTGAATACCATAAACTTGTTTTGATTGTTGCCATGCTAGTTGAAAAGAAGAGTGCAACTAAAGGATTAATTCTATGAACCATGTTAGAGTGTTTGCAAATTTGTGATTTGTCAAATGTGTGATATGTAGGGGAAATTGTTAAAGAATGCTATATTTCGACATATGATTAGAGATATGATGAAAAAGAAAAGAGAAGGAAATAATTTTTTTTTATGAAGTATGTTGACATATGTCGAAAATACAAATTTTGTATGAAAGGAATTCCTTTGAGACACCCATAATCGATTAAAAGATATGTTTGATTCTTAACACAAATTTTTATTTGTAAGATGTTGGGCATAAACTAGTTTTTAGAAAATCATGATTTTAATTTTTGAGTTTGAAAAGAAATGTAAATTTTGTAAAGAAAGGAATTTTTTTTAAAAATGAGATATATGCTAAAAATAAGTTTGGACTTGTTGATTACTATTTAAGATTTCCTTTTAGTCCAAAGAGAAGTTTATTCCAATATCCTAAAGGATTGGATTATTGGGTAAACAAGTTTTGTTAAAAAGAAACAATTTCAGAAAAGTGTGAACAAAAGTATATGGATACAACTTCTAAACAAAAAGCACACTAGGACTTACTGGTCAGTCAATGAGCACCTCTTATAAGAGATCTTGGGTTCAAATCTTGATAGTCATCTTTATACTTTTTTTTGATTGGTTTTAATAGAATAAGATATTTTTTTTTAGTATGAATAAATTCCTATTATGGTTATAAGATAAAATGGAAGCTATTAGAGATTGTTATGGAAATTTTATTGTCTATTTTAAGAAAGTAAAAATGAGACTTTAAAAAGGGGGCTTTTGATTAAAACTCATACTTTCTTCATATAAAATGAAGTAATAAATATTAAAGTTAATCATATCTTTATTGCATATTTTGAGGAAAATGAAATATAAATTAGTACATGAGTTTTAACCCCAAAAAGTATTATTTGGGTAATGTGGATTTGTATAACTTGCCAGTAGAAATTTATAATTTTGAATCTTTTGTCAAGAAAGGAACTATTTGTTCTATGTTAGAGTGAAATGCATGAATAAGTTCTAAGATGAAACATGGATAATTGTTTAAGAATACTTTGAGTTAAGACATGGTTATTAAAGGGTATGTGTACCCATGTTTCTTGCACATGAAAGGTTTATGATTTAGAATTAGTAAGACCTCGGTTACCGGTAATTTTGAAATAAAGGTTTTGAGACTTGATTTTGAGATAATGCCGTCGGGCGATCTCGTATTTTGTGAATAAAACCGGTATGAGGTAAAACTGATTCTAGGGTGATAACATATTCATGTCTTGAACTAAGAATAATTAGGCACCTAGGTGAAGATGTAATAAACGTGTGCAAACGTAAATGGGTGCTTCTATATAGTCGGCGGTGGATCTCCGTGGCTATAGACGCAGTTGGTGGACTGTGGTTGCTCCGTAGGAGATGGACTGTATTTTATCCGGGACTTAGGGTAGTCGGCGGATGTTTACCATACTCCAAAGAATATGTATATACCGGGGCTAGAGGGGCATTTACGGGATTATTCTCACGATATAATAGCCAGGGAGGCTGGGATCTGTTATTATAGCCAGGGAGGCTGAGATCCGTATCTGTGAAATAACTCTAAAACTTGTTTTATTACTGGGTAGTCTCATGGCGAGGGATCGAACCCTTCAATATGGAGTACGTAGGCACTTGCCCTCGGACCTATGTAGTATGTGATGCATAGAATCTGAACAAGTGTGCATTAGTGTCATCCTAGTGTAGAATTGTGTGCATTAGGCATTAAGGCATGACATACACTTATGTTTAGAAGAATCACTTTTGGCACTTTATATGTTCATTCAATCTTTTTGTGATTTGTTAAAGTATGAGATCGTTATACTATTCCCGGCATAGAGAGGATAGCCGTGTATAATATTTCGTCAGTTGTAAGTAACTGACGTGCCCACAGATTGACATGCAGGTAATGGACTATTCATGGAGTTATAAAGTGGATATGTTGTTGCTGTTTAGAAGTTAAAGATGTTGCAAATGATGTTAAAGTTATACAAGTTGTTTTTCATTATTGTAATCTTTTAGTCTTCCGCTGTGTAAAAACCAAGTGTAAAGAAACTCTGATGTATTGTGAATGAAAAGTTTTAAATTCCTTGTAAAATTGTACGAAGTGAAGTAAAGATCCTGTGAAATCTCGAATTTGTCCTTATTTGAAATTCGGGGCGTTACATCTCAATATAGTGAACGCCTCCTTGCTCCTTGCACCTTGTTCCACACCGAATCCTCAGAATGCTACCCGGCTTCCACAGGAACGCTCCCTCACACAAACTCACAGAATGCCTCTCTTACAATAATAACTTTAGTGTAAAAGAGATAGGGAATGAGAGGGGTATTTATACTAGATTATAGGTGGAATGGAGGGTTAGGATGCATTAGGGAGTTGGAGATCAAGAGCTAGGATTCATTCGGGAGTTGAGAAACTACCCACACCTCAAGAGTAACCACCCATGACCTAACCCACTACCCTACTCACAAACCGGCCACAAAGAGGGTGCTCAATGCACGTGTACATTAAGTGCACGTGTACACACAAACCACACCACATGATTTGTACACCAAGTACCCGGATAAATAAAAAAGAAAAATGCTACACATTACAAGTGGTAGGAAATAATAAAAAGTTAGATTTATGGGCTTAAATCCATTTGGGCCAAAATATTTTAAAAGGAAAATAAACAAATTAACATTGGGCTTTTAAGAAAATGTTTTATAGAAACAATACACTTAATTCATCATGTTGAGAAATAATAGTCAACATGCTACACAAGCATAACATATATAAAAATAAATAATCTTTCATATATTTGAAAAATCAGGGTATTACATCACTCCCTCCTTAGAATAGTTCCGTCCCCGGAACTACAGCCAAGAGCGAGAAAACAGGAAATACAACACAACAACAACAGACAAAGATACCAAAATACAAAGATACAAAGATACAATCAAGCAAAAAGCTCGGGATAGTCCTTCAACATCCTCTCCTCAGATTTCCAAGTAGCCTCTTCAACCAAGTGGTTTCTCCAGACTACCTTGACCATTGGTATCATCTTGTTCCTCAAGACTTTCTCCCTACGGTCAACAATCTCGACAGGAGTCTCGATGTAATTCAGGTCTAACTGCAAACCTTCCGGTACTTCTGGCAAATGATGACTCGGATCTGGAATATAACCTCTTAGCATAGACACATGGAAGACATTGTGCACCTGAGACAACTCGCCCGGTAATTCAAGCCGGTAAGCAGTTTTCCCGATCCTTTTCAATATCTTATATGGGCCTATAAACCTCGGGGCTAACTTCCCGCCTTTGCCAAAACGAACCACACCTTTGCTGGGCGATACCTTTAGAAAGACGAAGTCACCAACCTCAAACTCAAGGTCCCTTCTCCGGTTGTCTGCATAGCTTTTCTGCCTGCTCTGAGCTTCCACCAACCATTTTCCTGATCAGATCAATCTTCTCAGAAGTCAGCTGCACAAGCTCAGGACCAAACAACTGATGCTTCCCAACTTCATACCAACAAACAGGAGTCCTGCACTTCCTGCCATACAAAGCTTCGTACGGCGCCATCCCAATGCTAGCTTGAAATTGTTGTTGTAGGCAAATTCTACCAAAGGTAAATGCCTTTCCCAACTGCCTCCGAAGTCTAGTATACAACACCGAAGCATATCCTCAAGAATACGATTGACTCTCTCGGTCTGCCCATCGGTTTGTGGATGAAAAGCAGTGCTGAAATCTGTCTTGGTACCCAAAGCTGCCTGAAGACTCCTCCAGAAATGCGAAGTAAACCGCGCATCTCAATCAGACACAATAGTTGAGGGAACACCATGAAGTCGGACAATCTCACCAACATACATCTCAGCTAACTTGTCCATCGAAGCAGTGAGTTTCATCGCCAAAAAGTGAGCGGACTTAGTTAGTCGATCGACTATAACCCAAATCGCATCATTGCCTTTAGAACTCTTAGGCAATCCCGTGATGAAATCCATACTGATGTTATCCCACTTCCACTCCGGAATAGGTAACGGCTGTAATAGACCTCCGGGTCTCTGATTTTCGGCTTTGACTTGCTGACAAACCTCACACTTCGCGACAAATTCAGCCACATCCCGCTTCAAACCTGACCACCAGAAATGCTGTTTGATGTCCTTGTACATCTTAGTACTCCCAGGATGTACCGACAAAAGAGTAGCATGCGCCTCCTGAAGAATACTCTCTTTCAGGTCCGCCTGATTTGGAACACACAGCCTATCTCCGAACCACAGCACTCCATCCCTGGTTTGAAATCCGGGCAACCTGCCAGCACCAACCTGCTCCTTCATCTCCAAGATATCAGCATCAACCTCCTGACTTGCAATGATCCTAGCACTCAAAGTAGGCTGAAGCTTCAATTGAGATAAAGATGCTCCCAATCCTTGCAAGACAACCTCAATACCTGCCCGATCCAACTCCTCAATCAAATGCCTCTGAGTTGTAATCAAACTGGCCAAACTGCTCTTGTGACTAAGTGCATCAGCAACAACATTAGCCTTTCCAGGATGATACTTGATCTCAGGTCGCATATCCTCGAGCACTTCCAACCATCTCCGCTGCCTCAGATTGAGATTCCTCTGCTGATATATATACTTCAAGCTCTTGTGATCCGTGTACATATTCAACTTCTCACCGTACACATAGTGCCTCCATTGCTTCAAAGCAAAGATAATCGCAGCCAACTCCAGATCATGAGTCGGATAATTCTTCTCATGTGGTCGTAGTTGCCTAGACCCATAAGCGATTACTCTACCTTCTTGCATTAAGACACAACCAAGCCCCCGATGTGAAGCATCGCTGTAAACATCATAACTCAACACCTGCTCTAGGCAAAGCCAGGATAGGTGCAGTAGTCAGCCTATCTTTCAACTCCTGAAAGCTCGCCTCACATTGCTCAGTCCACTTGAAGCTCACATTCTTCTTGGTTAGTCCAGTAAGCGGTACATCTATCTGAGCATAACCTTGAATGAATCTCCGGTAGTATCCAGTCATCCCAAGAAAAGTTCTGACTTCCTTCACTGTAGTAGGCCTAGCCCAATCTCTCACTACCTCTATCTTCTGAGGGTCAGTTGCCACTCCCTCCTTAGAAAGGATGTGACCTAGGAATGCCACTTCAGATTTCCAGAAATCACACTTGGATAACTTGGCATACAACTGCTGCTCTTCCAACTTCTGCAAAACTGCTGCTAGATGCTCGGTGTGCTCCTCCTCAGACTTGGAGTACACGAGAATATCGTCGATAAACACCACGACGAAAGAATCAATAAACGGCCTCAGAACTCTGTTCATCAAATCCATGAAGATTGCGGGTGCATTTGTCACTCCGAATGGCATAACTAAGAATTCGTAATGCCCATGCCGAGTTCTAAATGCAGTTTTGTGCACATCTTCAGCTTTCACTCAAACTTGGTGGTAACCCGATCGAAGATCTATTTTGGAGAATACAGCTGCCCCTTGTAGACGATCGAACAAGTCATCAATTCGAGGAATCGGATACTTATTCTGAACAGTGACTTTATTCAGCTCCCGGTAATCGATACACATTCTCATCGATCCATCCTTCTTCTTTACCAAAAGCACTGGTGCTCCCCAAGGTGACGCACTAGGTTGAATAAAGCCTTTTCCCAATAGTTCCTCAATCTGCCGTTTCACCTCATCCTGTTCCACTGGAGCCATCCTATACGGTGCCTTAGAAATGGGTGCACTTCCCGGTTGAACAGTGATGCTGAACTCTACATCACGATGTGGAGGTAACCCAGGAAAATCTTCCAAGAACACAGTCGGATAGTCCCGAACCACAGGAATCCCTTGCAATTCCACAGGAGTCTCTTCCTTGCGGATAGTTGCCACCAGCTTAGAACACTTCTGCTTCCCTTGGAAAGTGACTTCAGGTCCACCTGGAGCCTTCACCGTTACCGTCTTGGTCTTACACTCGATGCTTGCACTGTACACCGACATCCAATCAATGCCAATGATAACATCGACTCCCAAGATAGTCAGCTCGATCAGATCAATGCCAAAAAATCGATCCCCAATCACAATCTCGCAATTAGCATAATACCGATCAGTGGTCAAAGTTTCCCCTGACGGAGTAGCTACTGCTAAGATCTTGCCTGGAAAAATCTTCGGTTCAACTCCCAACACTTTAGCAAATCTAGGAGACACAAAAGTATGAGAGGATCCAGTATCGAACAATACAATAGCTTTCTTTCCATTAAGATAGAGTTCTCCTGTTACATAATACATACCATTACATAACAGTTTCACAATATAAACGGGAAGAAGAAATGACAAAAACCACACTAAACATCAGCCCTTGTACCAGAGATGACCTGATCCGCTTCCTCAGCATCAGCTTCTGTCAAAGCAAATACTCGCCCTGACTGGTACGGCCTCTTCCCAGTCTGCTGTATTGGCACATTGTGATTGCCAGCCCGTGGTTTGAGACATCGGGATTGGTAAAGCCCCACTTCACCACAGTTAAAGCAAGTGACTGCAGAAGGTCTCCCCACATTGTTCCCAGGTCCTCCAGCCACACTGACAGCGTTCGCCCCTGTTGGTTTGAACCTCTGTGCAGATGGTTGCCCCTTGAAACTCCCCGATTGTGCAGGCCTCTTCCCGGACTGCCAGTTGTTCCTCTGGTGCTGAGCAACATGGAACTGCTCCATATCCGCCTCCGTCGCTGCTGCCCTCTTGACCAGCTTGTCAAATCGCCTGATACCAAGAGGTATCATACGGGACCTCAAGCTCGGTCTCAGCCCATGCTCGAACTTGCGAGCCTTCTTCGCCTCATCCATCACCAGTTCTGGAGCATACCTGGAGAGTTGAGTAAACTTAGTCTCATACTCCCTTACTGACATACTGCCTTGCTGAAGTGACAGAAACTCCATGGCCTTCTTCTCCTGGACGTCGGAGGGGAAATAGTGGCTGCGGAATTCTTCCAGAAATTCCTCCCAGCCAAGCAACAAGCCTCCTATGGTCCTCTTCATTGACTGCCACCAAACAGCCGCATCCTTCTCCAACTGCAAAGTCGCCAACTTGACCTTGCTGCCCTCCGGTGTCTCTAACACCTCGAAGATCGTCTCCACTTGCCGAATCCAGTTGTCAGCCGCATCTGGATCTGACTTTCCCTCGAACACTGGTGGTTTCATTCTCTTGAACGATTCCACTAGCTTAATTGCCTCAGGTACTGGATTCGCCGGCCCCCTTCCTTGGTTTGCAGCCACTGCATTCAGTGTCTGGTAAACCCTTGCAAGCTCGGTCTCCAGGTCCAAACCTTCACCATTCCTAGCTCCTCTTCTCGACATATTCTGATGCAAAAGATCCATCAAATTCGAAGTATAAGACAAGAATTTAAACCAACTTGCATTTCGAATTCCAAAGTTTATACATTCGAATTAAAAACATTTTCGACATCAGAATAGAAGATAGTAGAAACTAAGACAATCTAATCCCTACGGGTCCTCTTCGCTGCTCGAAGTTCATCCCGCAGTTCATCCACTTCGTCTTTCAACACATCCGTCAGATTCTTTCTCTTCTCAAGTTTCCACACTCGGTGACTGAGAACAGAGAAATCAGCCTTCCGCTGCGCCAGTTGAGCTTCCAAAGCTCCAACTCTATCCTTCAGAGTCTCCACTTGCCTTTGAAGAGAAGCCACAGTGCCACTCAGAACTGGTCCCTCTTCTTCATCGGAAGAAGAATCGTCAGATGAATCTGGAGGTGGGGTGATCTCTCGAGATTCGGGCCACTCCTCATCATCAGAATCTGCTTGCCCAGGGTGATACTCGTCCTCAGAATCAGCCTGTCCAGGATGGTACTCTTCCTCAATAATATGCCAGTCGTCGCCTCCAGCAGGGTCGAAGTGATCAACTATCTTAGAATAGAGAGGAAGAAACATAAATCATAGAGCAACACAAATGTAAGTCACTTACATTTAAATCTCCAGACTCAGGACACACACTCTAATGTCCACATCTAGGGTGTCGTTCCTTATAAATTTGTACAAGTGTGAAAGCGTAGAAAACGTGGCTCTGATACCACTCTGTAACGCCCCGAATCCCAAATCACTGAATTCGAGATGTTCTACAGGATCTTTTCACTTTCTTTGAGTACAACTTTACAAGGAAATTCAAACTTTTCTTTATACATCAAAGTTACATCAAAATTACATCTTTCTTTTTACACAGCAGAAGCAAATATACAACATTTACATAAATGAACAACAACATAATAAGATCTTTATCCATTCCTCCTTACATGTAATTTACCTGCATACAAACTGTGGGTACGTCAGTTTATGCAACCGACGATAATTATACATGGCCATCCTCTCTATGCCAGAAACAGTATAACGAATCTCATTTCTTACAAATCACAAACTTGTTCAATATAAGCATGTAAATAAAAGGGAACTCTTAAAGATGTCGTGTCGTGATTGTGCACTTAATCCTTAATGCAATTTATTAATTTACATGACACTAATGCGCACTTGTTCGAATTCTATGCATCCCATACTACATAGGTTCGAGGACAAGCCTCTTAATCGTTCTTCATTTTTGTAGGGTTCAATCCCTCGCCATGACTTACTCTACTTCTGTAATTTCAGTGAGTATCCTAGATGATTCTATGAGTACAAGCATGTATCCTGGCCCCTGGAGTAGAATTTCGCACCATGTCTTGACTCATCAAGCATGCATTCTGCGACAATTCAGCCTCCTCCCTGAACACACTCCTCTTGCAGTCACCAAAACATCTTACAAGCGTGACTAAAGTTCGATCATTACTGAGTTGTGCCCGCGCCATGTCTTGATTCATCAAGCATGCATTCTGCGGCTCACACACCCGCACCGTAATCCTAGTTCTCATACTCATGTTTTTCTCTCACCTTCATCACCTCTTCACTATGCACTAAATATTAGAATCATGAATATAAATCAAGC
The DNA here is from genome assembly GCA_017893485.1 of Hemerocallis citrina. Classification (NCBI taxonomy): domain Eukaryota; kingdom Viridiplantae; phylum Streptophyta; class Magnoliopsida; order Asparagales; family Asphodelaceae; genus Hemerocallis; species Hemerocallis citrina. The sequence goes on from CM030366.1 coordinate 78,833,300, forward strand.
TCTAGAGTTAGCCTCTCCACCAAACCGGACTTATCATTTCATTTCAATACATGACCAACCTTGGTCTTTCAATTCTCATTTCATTTCATTCATTTCACTGCCGGGGGAGACTTAGCTACTCTTTCATTCAATTTACAATTCACAACTTCCAATTGAGCACTTCAGCTCATCATTCAATTTTAGAGTCTCACAGACTTTCTTATCATGATCTTAGCCTTTCATATTCTTTTAATTCTCAATTCCCATTTATGACTCATTTTACATAATCCACACAGTTATAAAAGAGTTCATAGAATTCGATCATAAAGTTCACAATTTCCAACAGCAATAAAATAAAATTCATACATATCAAAGTTCACTCTGTACAGTCGACTTGGAAGTACACCAGTCGACTCATACAGTCAATGCAGGTTCATCATAATTACTCGGGATAGTCGACTGCTGCACACAGTCAGTCGGCTGTCCCGCAACTTTTCATGTTCACAGTGTCATCCACATGACAGTCGACTGTTCATCCATCAGTCGTCTGTTCTGGGGTTTTCAACAGCACAATTCTAAGTCCAGCTCAGTCGACTGGCTACATGCACTAAGTCGACTGATCAGTTCTATAATTCAAATTAAAGGATTATCTAATGGCTTTTATATATTCTTGCATCATGATATCAATTTACAATACACATATATTCATGTTTCATAAACACAGAGTCTCTTCTTGTTTAGGAACATCTCAAACATGCAATTTCAAGTTACTACTATACTCTTTTCTTTGAAGAAAGTACTTTAAACATGCATTCATACCGCTCATAACTTCCTTATGAAGATGAAGATATAGATCTCAAGTCATCATACTGGATCAACATAATAGAACATCTCATTTTATGGAGTTCCCAATTAATCATAATTAAAATGAAGCACCAGTCGGCTGAACACAGTGTCAGTCGACTGCTTCGACAATTCTTAATTTGTTTAACCATCGCTAGTTCTTTTCATCCATTTACCTTCCCTCCTTCATATGTGTCATAGGGAAATCACAACTCAGTAATCACACTATTTTGTCTATTTGCATACAGTTTATCACCACAACACAATTTAATAGTCTCGTACCAGTCGACTGATCTACACGACAGTCGACTGTACCGACCCAATTCATCTTATTATCGACAGCATGTTCAAGACAATTCTACTACATTGAATTCACATTCCACAATGTGGTAGCAATCATAATCATCATAGTATATTTCCTACATTAGAAGTCCTGAGAAACACCCACCTTATATGAAGAAATAATCGAAATCCCGCAAATGCTTCTCAATATAGTGAACGCCTCCTTGCTCCTTGCACCTTGTTCCACACCGAATCCTCAGAATGCTACCCGGCTTCCACAGGAACGCTCCCACACACAAACTCACAGAATGCCTCTCTTACAATAATAATTTTAGTGTAAAAGAGATAGGGAATGAGAGGGGTATTTATACTAGATTATAGGTGGAATGGAGGGTTAGGATGCATTAGGGAGTTGGAGATCAATAGCTAGGATTCATTCGGGAGTTGAGAAACTACCCACACCTCAAGAGTAGCCACCCATGACCTAACCCACTACCCTACTCACAAACCGGCCACAAAGAGGGTGCTCAATGCACGTGTACATTGAGTGCACGTGTACACACAAACCACACCACATGATTTGTACACCAAGTACCCGGATAAATAAAAAAGAAAAATGCTACACATTACAAGTGGTAGGAAATAATAAAAAGTTAGAATTATGGGCTTAAATCCATTTGGGCCAAAATATTTTAAAAGGAAAATAAACAAATTAACATTGGGCTTTTAAGAAAATGTTTTATAGAAACAATACACTTAATTCATCATGTTGAGAAATAATAGTCAACATCCTACACAAGCATAACATATATAAAAATAAATAATCTTTCATATATTTGAAAAATCAGGGTATTACAATATATATATATATATATATATATATATATATATATATATATATATATATATTTTTTTTTACTTCGTTCGCTTCCCGAACTCGGCGAACAATTGCAGTTCGTGATACCGTCATCATCGACGTGGTTGCTGACCGTAGCGCCATTGTTGTTGTTCGTGTTGCTGTCGTCTTCTAATTGATCGTAGAATCTATCAAAACCAGAAATGATAAAAAGTGGGTAACAACTTTAACCAACTTTATTATTATTGAAGAAAGTGTGCATGCTAGATAATAAATTGAGAAATCGTGCGTAGATTACGTATGAATGTTGTTGATTATGGGTGCTAATTGCTGTTAATTAATTGTTGAAATTATGATATAATTATCTGAGAAACGTTATTATAATTCTGTCTGGAATTTGATCTCCCTTAAGAAAATCATTTCTTTTTAAATACATGGATTATGAGACCAAAACTTTTGTATATGTATCGTGTATGTGTGTGCAATATCTCCTCAAAATTTCACAATTTTTGGATGTCGTTTGGTATTTTAATAAAAACAAAATACATTACTGGTTTAGAAATGAAACATAATTTATTTTGTAATTCTGGCTGAATATCATACTTATTTTCTAAGAAATCCAATTTCCAAAAAGAGTGAGATTTTTTGTGATTTTTAAAAGTAGAAAGAGTTGTGATTTTTGGATTCTGAATCTATTGTCTTATAAATGGTTTTAGATAAATTTAATTGGGTTGAAACTTGAGGTTCTTACCTATAGTGTTGTAGTAGACTCATTGAGGTTTCATATGAGACTAAGAAATCAATTTTTTTTTACAAGTATCAGAATTTATATAATTATTGGAAGTTGTATTCATCTGTCAGGGGGACACGTGCGGTGTTGTCTCGACTGTTAATTTCCGGGATCTACTGTTAGAGGTCTGGAAGCGGAGAAAGACCACAGGGTCCCGATAGTACCGGGGAGTGGAGAGAGACCGCTAGGGTTCGGGCGGAGTGGAATATGTAAGGCCGGGGAGTGGAGAGAGACCACAGGAGCTGCGCACTAGTATGGATGCTTAGGAGTGGAGAAAGACCACAGGGTCCCAGCATGACCACTACCAACTGCAGTAACGGAAATTTGACCGAACAACTGCAACCTTACTAGTCACTAGATAAATGTCAGGAACAGTGTAGAATACATGAGTGTGTATTGCATAACGAGGGATTGAACCCTGTAATGAACGCTAGTAGCTTGTATTCAGAAAATATGTTGTATAGGCGGCATATCATTACAAACAAGCGTGCATTAAAAGAGCATATTTGGTTTGTGCATGTTTTCATGTTAAATATATGTCTAATGTTTTAATCAATTGTTTATACACACACTCATATGACATCGTATATCTTGACTATTTTCTGTTTACATTTATTGATTCTAGTTTTATTTCTATTATGCTATGTATGTTGTATATTATTTTTGGAGTTATTTAAAGCTGTTGTGATTCTTACCATTAGCCTCACATGCTGATGAACCCACAGATTGTGTTGTGCAGATAAGAGTACCTAGAGTTTAAGCATAGAGTTGTGACATCGTCATCTTATCAATCCAAGAGGTTTGGATTTATATTAAGATTTCCACATTTTCCTATATTATATTATGTTTATGTACTCAATTGAAGGAAAAGATTTCTGAGTGTACTACAATTTTCCGGTGTGTGAAAATCGAGGCGTTACACTTACTAATCACAATCAATTAATACCCCAACATCAATCATGTGAACAATCAATACTAGTATACAATCTACCATAATTGTGTAATGCCATGACATGAATTACAATAACAATCCCTATTCCTATATTCAATCATTAACTACATGAATGTATGCAAGATCTCAATAAATCGGAGGCAAAAGACGGCACGAAGTCAAGACTACTATTTGGATTCGCTCGTGTAAATCCGTAGTATCCCAACGATAGATAATAATAGCAGATATACGATATTCAAGAAAGATCTACTTGCGGGATTCAATAAACAATCTCGAATACGATACAATACAATTCGAAGGTGAGATGACTTGCCTTTAACAACGACGTTAGATCCGAAATATTGAGAATAACGGGATCGAAATCCCGGAGACACGGCGATGATCGCGTACCAAGCGAGTCTTGATGAGATGATCACGATCGGGCACGGATCTTGATGAGGATCAAGATCGGATAATCGGATGGCTGAGATAGAAGATCAAGTTGATGATCACAATCGCGATAATCAAGGGAGATCCGACGGTCACTATCAAGGTGATCAATGGTCCAGATTCAAGCCTGATGATGATGATGAGATGTGATCGGATGCCAGATCAAGACTTGGTGATGAGATGAGATCGAACGACCGAGCTTGATCAAGGGCACTGTTGGCTGAACCCTAGAACAGAGGAGCTCGGGTGTGCATTGGGGACGAGGGTGGCGAGGCTCAGGTAAGGAGGAAATTGGACGGTAAGCGGTGGGGCTCGAGGTGTAGTTGCAGGGACTCAAGGTCGGGAGGCAGGTTGAGGAGCACAGCAACGGCGAGCGCAGTCGATGGCTGCGACTTCGACTGGTCGGCGGGGATGAAGGAGGTTTAGTGGCTGATGAGGAGTGGCAAGGGCTATCGTCAGTCGAGGGCGATGCACGGAGGGGATGATGTTGGGTTCGATGGTGGAGCTCTGGTGTAGCGGCGATGGCAAGGATGATGAAGGTTGAAGATGATGGTGGAGCTCAGGTGCAGCGCGTCGATGGGGGATGGCGAGGAGCGAGAGGCGAGCGATAAGCTCGAGCGGAGAGGACGACGGGGGACAAGGCGATGAATCTCGATGGGTTCTTGGAGGTTGCAGTAATGGCAGAAAGTGGCGATGAGGCGAAGCGTCAAGTCGAGGGCGAGCGGAGGGTGAAGAAGGTGAAGAAGTCGATGATGGCGATGGGTAGCGTCGGGGTTTTAGTCGACGGAGGAGGATGGGGCTCAGCGGAGGAGGGAGACGAAGGAGGGGGGAGCTTCTCTGTTTCGTTTCGAAACAGAGAAGGAGGGAGATGGAGGAGATAGAGGGAGGCGTGGAGAGAGAGTGGGAGAGAGAGAGAATAGGGGAATGAGGTTTATATAAAATAGATAATAATATAATATATTAAATATAATATAATAATGGGTAGTTATGAGAGAGTGGGGGTTATGGGGTTACGGGATATGAAGAGTGGGGGAATGTGAGGGGTTTTGTATACGGATAGTTGAATTTGGGTAGGGTAGGATAATGGGTTAACGAGTTGGGTATATAAATGTGGGTTTGGGTTTGTAGACTTGGGCTTTATATTTGGGCTTCACTTAAATCAAATCATCAACTATGTATTTTATAATGAATTAGGATCTTTGGGTTTTTCAAAATAATAATAATAATAATAATAATAATAATAACAATACTAATAATAGTATTAAAATAGTAATCAGGAGTTAAATAATCAAATAGGGATAAATGGTGTAGGTTGAAATTCTGGGTTCAAACAAAATAGTCGGGTACTTAAATAAATGCAAAAAATTGGGTTCAGAAGAGTAGAAAAAATTATATAGAAATTTTTTAAATACAAGGATACAGGAAAAGAAAAATACAAATCCGTATAAACAGGAACGGGGGTTACATCTATAATCGTGCTATTGATTCTCCTTGATATTTTATTTTCTTTTAGAAGGAAAAGTCATGGTGTATTATGAAGTACATGAAACCCTAAATATATATATCTTCATTCCCCCACCCATAGCGGGCGTTTGGTGCGTGGGAATGTGCAAGAGAATCCCAAATTTTCTCTTAGATTACCTTGTTTGGTATGTGACAAGCATAGTTTTGGAAGAAATGCTGAATTCCCATGTGAATCAAAATTCTTTGTTGGGAAGAATTTTATTCCCTTCTAAAACCATGAGGTTTGAGGATTCTCATGAGATTTCCATAACGAACAATAAAATAACCAAAAAAACTAGAATAAAAAAAAATTCTCCCGTAAAAACATGAGATTTGAGGATTCCCTTGAGATTTCCATATCAAACAATAAAATAACCTAAAATTCTAGAATAAAAAAATACAATAATAAAGAATTTTCGGGAATGCAATGTATCATACCAAACACGATAATGCAACATTCCCGGGAATCTTCATTCCTACCCATAACATTCCCGGGAATCCTCTCATTCCCCGGAATCCTCCAATCCGTTTACCAAACGCCTCCTTAGTCTCTTTTAGTAAGACTTGATTCATGTATGAAATCCTAATTAAATTACTCTTTTTTTTGTGTGGAGAAATCTGGATCTCTTTGTTTTGCAGGTTTTTTAAATCAATATTAATTCCCATATAAAATGTTAGGGTCCATTTTAGTCCAACATTGGTTGGATGGGGAACCAATGTTGAGTAGTTATAAACTTGAGTTCTCCTAAGTTCGTAACAGTTGGTATCAGAGCCAACCCCATACTTCATAATTCGCTTGGAAATGGCTAAAATTTCTGGTAGATCCGGGTTGGGCCAGGCCGGATTAAAATTACTGGTAGGTCATGGTCGGGCCAGTATCGCTAGAGTAAAAGCCGCTGGGTCGTTGGATTATGGAAGCCAATTTAGTCCCATATTGGTTGGATGGGGAACTAATGTTGAGTGATTATAAACTTTGGTTCCCTCCCTCTGACATCTAACTTTTAGAGATGAGTTCTTCTAAGTTCGTAACATAAAACATTCTTTAGTATTGTTGATTCTTCAAATTTACTGAATGGGAATTCTTCTACAACAACCCCTTCCCTTTTTAGAAAGGTTATATAAGAAATTCAAAAATAAAATAAAATTAATCTGTAAAAAAAATTACTCCTTAGAAAGAAGGTCGGGGTAAAAAAAAAAAAGAATGGATCTTTAGCTTTGGGGCTTACAATAATTCCCCCTATATTCATACAGGGGTTGTTTGGAGTTTTTTGCCGTAGTAGGCCACTTATTGAAAATATTTGTGATTATGAGCCTATTTCGAAACTATTAGCACTCGTGGACTACTTAGTGTCACGTCAGTAGCGATCGCTATCCTTATTAGCGGCCTCTTCACTTTGAAAGTCGCTAATGGGAATAGGGCATATGTCTGAAAATATTTGGAATTTTTTGTTTGTTGTCGCTATTCCCACTAGCGACCGAAGTATATATGAGATCGTTAATGGGATTAGCGACCTTTAATGAACTGTATTCTAACACTTAGCAAAAATCTAGAGAGCTCGTGTTCTCTGAAAAAATAACAATCAATTTATTTTTGAAACTGAGGCCGCTATTCCATATAGCAACCTTAGTTGTAAAAATGTCGCTATTCGGAATAAAGGTCTTTATTATACTAAGGTCGCTATTCCGAATAAAAGCCCAAAGTATACTAAGGTTGCTATTTCAAATAGTGACCTCAGTTGGATGATTATTTTGCAAATCTTACAAAGCACTGAGATTTAGTCTTCTACTGAGGTCGCTATTCGAATTAGCGACCTCAGTTTTTTTTTATATTTTTCCCAAGTGAGCAAAAGTTTTCTAAAAATCGCTAATAAGTGTCTCAATATATTCATTTGAGGTCGCTAGTCACATTAACGACTTCATATATATTTCGGTCGCTAGTGGGAATAGCAACATCAATTTTTTTTAAAAAATATTTTTAAACATTGGCCGCTATTCCCATTAGTGTTTTTCGAAGTAAAGAGACCGCTAATGAGAATAGCGGTCGCTGCTGACGTGACACCAAGTAGCCCACAAGCGCTAATAGTTTAGAAATTGGCCCATAATTACAAATACTTTCAAAAGTGGCCTAGTACGGCAAAAAAGTCAGTTGTTTGGGGAAGAGCAAGCCCTTTTCGCAAGTGTGCCCAAGAGGGCGGTCGAGTCACGCCTGCACCGGTCCATGATCATAGTACAAAATTAAAACCAGTGAATTCCTCGCATTTAAAACCCCCCACCCTCCCTCTTCCTTCCTTCACCAAATCCCTAAACCCTTATCTTTCTAATCTAATGGCGGACGAGCTCGATGAACTTCTCGACTTCCTCTCTTCCCCTTCTCCCCAAGTAACCCATCTCTTTCCCTCCTCTCTCTTTAATCCTCCTCCCCTCAAAACCCTAACGCTCTTTCTTCAATTTCAGATCAAGAAGGCGGCAGTCGACATCGTTCGAGGCCTCACCGGATCCGGGGACGGACTCCGGCAGCTCACCTCACGCAACGACCGCTTGCTCCTTCCTCTCTGCCGCCTACTCCGCCACTCCCTTGATCTCTCCGTCCCTGCCGCCGAAGCCCTTATCAACCTCTCTGAGAATTCTGCTACTGCCGAGCGCCTCGTGTCCGTTGGAGCTGTGACTATTGCCATGGAGGTGATGTACAAGGTCGAGGATTCCAAGGTCGTGAGGTTGCTTGTTATGTTGCTTGTCAATTTGACTCAGTTGGATTCTGGGGTCGCTTCCCTGCTTCAGGTATGTGTCATCTTCTTATGTATGTCTTTTGGATATAAAGTTGGAAGTCCAAAGGTATCAAAAAGAGGAAGTTTAAATCGATTAACTTTTGATGGTTGATAATATTGGATGAAATTGGTAATTAGTGAAATATGTCTGGATGCCTGGATTCTGAATAGTCGACCATTTTTTGAGGTCAACGCAAATGTGTCTGGATTCTGCATTATGAGGCCTACGCAAATAGCCCACTATAGTTTTTGAGTCTTTTTTGGTCATGCAAGTAACTCCCCTGATCAATCTTACAACGTTAGTTGGCCATCAGTTGAGCGAACATATTTTGATTTTTTTTAAATAAATATTTTCTTCAATTTTTTTTTTTTTGATTACGTAAGCCTCATATGATGGTTACTAAAACACTTAAATAGTGTGGGATAAAATGTTAAAAAGTTATCTAGAATTTGTTTGACCTGCTCAACTGAAGGTCAAGCCGTTAACACCAGGATGTTGACTGACTTAACGAATATTTGAGAGGGTTATTTGTGTTGACCTCATAGTACATGGGGGTTATATGCAATTTACCCATAAAAAATAAATTTTGCCTTTTTGGCTTTAATATCCAATAGTTTGTGTTAATCTATTTGGATAGCATTTAAAGGCCAGCAGTCAAAATACGAATTTTTTGTCGTAGTAGGCCACTTTTTGAAAATATTTGTGATTATGGGCAAGTTTCGAAACTATTAGCGCTCGTGGGCTACTTGGTGCCACATCAGCAGCGGCTGTTATTTTCATTAGCGGTCTCTTCACTTTGAAAGTCGCAAATGAGAATAGTGAGCTATGCTTTAAAATATTTAAAATTTTCTATTTGACGTCATTATTCCCATTAGCGACCGAATTATATATGGAATTAGCGACCTCAAATGAATGTATTGAGACACTTAACGATTTTTAGAGAACTTTTGCTCACTTGGAAAAAAGAATGAAAACTGAGGTCGCTAGTCCGAACAACAACCTCAGTAGAAGACCAAATCTCATTGCTCTGTAAGATTTGTAAAATAATCATCCGACTAAGGTCGATATTGGGAATACTGACCTTAGTATACTTTGGTCGCTATTCTCAATAGCGACCTCAGTAGGAAACTCAATCTCCTTGTTCTTTGTAAAATTTGCAAAAATAGTCACACGACTCACACAACTAAGGCCTCTATTCGGAATAGCGACCTTAGTACAATAAATGCCTCTATTCTGAATAGCGAACTTTGTACAACTAACGTCGCTATTCCGAATAGTGACCTTAGTTTCAAAAATAAATCGTTATTTTTTCAGAGAGCACGAGCTATCGAGATTTTGCTAAGTGTTAGAATACAATTCATTAAAGCTCGCCAATCCCATTAGCGACCTCATATATACTAAGGTCGCTAGTGGGAATAGCGACAGTGAACAAAATATTTCAAATATTTTAGAACAGAGGTCGCTATTCTCATTAGCAACTTTCAAAATGAAGAGGTCACGAATAAGAATAGCGGCCACGGCTGATGTGGTACAAAGTAGTCCACGAACGCTAATAGTTTCGAAACTGGCCCATAATCGCAAATATTTTCAAAAAGTGGCCTACTACGGCAAAAAACTCTCAAAATACACACATAAGGATAGTTTACCCCTTGTTGATCACTTTGGATGAGTTTTGGATTATTGCATCGACCATATTTAGTACTGCATGCTTACAGAAAAAAACATATTGTTTTTCCAAATGAGATCTTTAAAAAAAATTTTTAAAAAGGGTTTGATTGCTAGGATTTTTTTTAATGATGTTTGTCAAAGTCTTCTCCATCAATTTTCCTAGCTACAGAGCGCAAGTCAAAATCAAGCACACTCCTCAAATAGTTAATCAGGTGCTTTGGAATTGCTATCAACTTGTTCTTGAACTTTTTTTCAGTTGTGTTTTCTTTGGGCATGTAAAACTATACTCATTAGATGCCATAACGATCATTTCCTTACAGAATTAGTAAATTGGTTACCCAAATATGTAAATTTAAGCATGAATTCCTTCAAATTATGTAAACAATATATCAACTGAAGCACAAATTGGGATCACTTGAACAATTGATTACAAAAGTGATAGCCCGAACATAAGCTGATAAGCATTTGCCATCTACCGCTATTTGGTGCAGTGCCATTTTTTGATTTTTTTTTTTTTTGGGTTTAGATTGACTGAGCTAGGCTTGTACAAATTAAAAAATCTTAATCTAACTTGGAGTCTTAAATGTCCTATTAGATTTATGACTTCTTTATGCCCTTATTCATTAACTCTAAGGCTTCATATCCTCTCATGTATAATTATCTCTGAGCATGGACTTACATCTTCCTTCCGTGGAGCTTATATAAACTGTCATCTTCCGTCATAATACGAGTAAGAAATTAACCCAATAATGATTTTCTTGAAACCTCATGTTAGCGCCGAGGCATTTTTAAGCTGCTTAAGCACACTTTTTAGTGCTTTTGAGCACTTGTTTGAACCGCTTTCTGCAAAGTCAGCTCCTATCGTTTTTCTAAATACCTTTTCCGTACTTTAGTGTTGCTTGCTGCTTACGCTACACTTAAGTGTAGTTTTTTGAAGCTCTTTAAAACTATGCGACCAGATTCATCCACCTTTCCTTTCAAACCATGATCTATTAATGTCATCTGATTTATGGTGATTCACGATCCAAGTCTTTTAAACTAGCAGTGTTTATGCGATGCTTGGCCGCATACCGCATATGCCGCATATGCGGTTTGAGTTTTTTATTAAAAAAATCAAAACTTTGAATAAGTTATTTAAAAAGTCAGAAAAAAGTTGTTGATAAATGAAAATGACATAAAACATACTTATAAATAAAATAGCATAAATGCATAATATGATAATATCATAATACAATTAAACAAAGACATAAAAACAACTACTAGAAGTAGTTTGCAACATTACTTCAAGTTTTCTAGCTAAAATGAAAAATTTACTTAAGACTCTTGCATAAAGACATCTAGTGTAGATGAGGTAGCTTAGTTGTTTCCACAACAATCAAAAATATATATAACTAATTAACTATAGGTAATCGGACCATGACAAGACATAATTAATCGGAGTTCTCAAAATGGTTTTAGTGGAGAAAAGTTACCTTTGAGTGATGAAGGCGTGGAGGTATTTATATGCTAGGAGTAAATAGTGTAAGTGAATAAATTGGCAGTAATCTTAAAATTGGGGAATTTGATTAACAACTCTATATGGTTTGGAAATCCTCTAAACCTATATGCTAGCCTTAATTACGGGATTGATCCTCACTAAAAGGGCTCTCATGCAACCCGTTTTACCTAGTCGACTTGTTGACTTGAGAAATAATCTAGCTATCACCGCCAACTTTGAGATGTGGGTGGGAGATCATATAGTCCCACGTTTTACCTTCATTCCCCCCCCCCCCCCCTAATGGTTAAGATTACCAGCCTTGGAGGATTAGTTTGTTTTCTTCCCTACATTGATAGTTGTACTTGTATGTGACCTTTGTAGATATCTTGGGCCTCATCCATTTTTTCTCGAGAAAGTTCTAATTTTTCTTGATTTCATAATTATTTAGAAGTGATTTATAATTATTTTTCCCGAACTTAATAATTATTATTCAGAATTTATTATTATTTTTTCTAAATTTATCACTATGGTGTGGCACCAATCTTGGAGCAATCAAGTGGTTGCTGAAGAGGCCTTGTAAGCCATGAGTAGCTCGGATGACACGTCGTCAGCAGAAATCACTATGGAGGGGCCAACGGAGAGTTTGATGAGTTTTTTCTTGCGGAGCAAGTCCACATTTTTTATCAGGTGTTTTGAAGCATTTATGACGATGTGCCAAGCTCCGAACTCGTATTTTTTTTTCTTTTCAAAGCAACTCAAACGACGTGTCCAGCTCCGAATTCGTATTTTGAGTTTTTTTTAAAGCAGCTTGGATGACCATGCTCTGAACATGTTGCTTTTCTAAGTGAGTTTTTCGGCGTAATCACTAATTGGACAATATGCCAAGCTCCGAACTCATTAGGTTTTTTAGCGAGTTTTTCGTTGTAGCTTAAACGAAATGACAAGCATCAAACTTGTATATTGCTGCTCATTAAGTTGAGCGATTCTGGCTTCTATATCAAACTATGTACTTGTCAAAATTTTAGCTTTGATGAGAACCTTCAAGGTTCTTTAGATCACGATCACGTACGATTCTCAATCAAGATCTGACAGTCATGGCTCAGTTTCATCTGGTCCTCTCTGACCGTCTTAAAAGCGATCAAGCCTCCTTCATCGTTGGTGGTGAGATCGGATACATGGCTAAGATCTTGACACGTCCCTGATAATGGTTATGGAGGGTGTCTTTTACCTTCTTACACTTTCCCCTCTTTAAACCCTTTAAGGAGAGTTCATTTGAGTCTTTACTATCCATTTTCACTCTAGAGCTTCTTCGTCATTTTTGCTGTTTTTCTTTGTAGAAGCCCGTTTCCGATGAGTTATCTAGCATCTTTCGATCGCTAATTCACTGTTAGTGTTAAGAAGGTATATTATATGTTAATTAAAACATGTCTAGGGTTTAGTCCAATGCCTCAACTTCCACCTCCGACCAAGGCGACGCGGTGTTCTCTGCGTGGGCTTGGTCTTTTGCCCCAAGGTATCGGAAAGACAAGGGGAAAAGGGTATTAGAGTTGGCCGAGAGATAATTATAAAATGCGGAATAAAGATACTGGCTCCAAAAAAATTGGACAAGGTCCGAGGTATCTAATTCGGCATGGAGTTTATTTTTATTTTTGTTTATCACTCTTTATTTAGAAATGCGGGTAACTAGTGATTTTAAATATTAGTTATGTTTCTCTCTCATCTCACACACTCACATATAACTCAAATGAGCATCCTAACTACTCCAATCCCCCGTTCTACATTGTACCACTTGAGGCATCATACCGTGATCCTGGACCCGTGCCACGAATTGAAATATATTGCAAACCTTGTAGCACGGGGGGAAATATATAGTCTTTCAGATTTTTAAGGTAAGCATTCAAGTGGGTTAGGTAGAGCATTGTTTGTTTAGATTTCTCACTCGCTTGGGTTGCTCAAAATTTTTTTTGAAAATATATACTGTATTATGTGAAATCTAGAAAAATATTTAAATAGTTTGTTATTGTTAAAAAGAGATGAGTTTAGTCATTGACAAAGGCGAGGAGTGCCACCAGTCAGGTTCCTCCGATTATATAATAGTATAGACATAAATAATGTGTATGATATGTTGTAAAAAAAAAATCCCTTTCCAAAAATTGAATGCTGGTCTTCTTTGTGTGAATATTTCCCTTTTAATCATTGTACCAATATCATTTGTGTTTTGAAATTAAACCGCACAACTTAAATAAGCAATACAAATTAGATTTTTGGAATTTATTTATGAACCTTTAAGTGTTTACCTAGACTCTTTTCGTGGGCGTTGTTCTTGTCTTCATCTTTGAATCATATCAGTCACTTTCATTTGGCATTTTGTTATCTTCTTGCTGGAAATTTTCCCACTTTATATTAGTTAGGCCCATAACAAACAGTAAAATCTGTTTATAGAGGATAAAGGATGTGGCAAATATGACATTTTGTTTTCTTCTACTAGGACAATCTCCACATTTTCTGGCATGATCGAAATATAAGATATACTTCTGAAAGGTGTAATGTAACCATAAATTTTCTAATTTAACTTTTGATATTGCTTTACCCCATGATTATATTCTATGATTTTTATGGAAGGATTCTTGAAGGTGACAATCTCGCAATTCATGGGGGAGTTTTCTAATTACATGATTATATATGTATTGTAAGTCATTCTACTTGTATTCTGAATAGTATTTTGTTCATCGTCAGATTGGAGATAAGACAGAAGGTTTATATGTTGCAAAGCTTGTCAGATCATTTTGCAGATCCCCTTCTGATGAAGCAACTGGTATGTTTTCTGTCTATCACATCACATCACTATGTGGATTCTGTAGTTTTAATATTTGCTTATTTGCATCTTTCCGATTTTTGCCTGTTGAACTTGCTTTAGTTTTTTAATTTTGCAGATTCTAGTTTATATATCTTTGTGACATTGATGCATTGTACTATGGTCTAGCTGGTTTATTGCTCTCTTATGCTTTGGCAGTTTGCCACCAATTTGTGGGTTCTATACTTCTATATTAGTTTTATGGGATTTATGTATCTACATCAATACATTCACAAAGTTGTTAAGATTGACAATGTAGACTTGCTATTGTTAGCAAAGCTGGTTTTTTTGGTTTTTGTTTTGTTTTGGTTTTTTGTCCTGATCCCAGTCGTGTCATAGTAAAATTTCTTATTCCTATGTAATGGAAAGTTCTTATAGAGGTAAAAGGATTTTTTTCTTCTCTCGAGCTAACACTATCTAAGAGTTAACTAACAGTCTGGGTTCTTTTCTTTTGTTCTTGGACTGTTTGGGTTTCTAAATTGTCATTTGTTTTTATGAATTATTTTTGTTTTGTTTTGTTTTGTTTTTGTATGTTGCATTTAACAATTTTAAAATAGACAACGAGGGAGATGATTTACAATTTTATTTATTTATTGTTAGTATATTTGTGGCTGCTCCAATTATAATCTTGATACTTACATTTTTTTTGTTTTTTTGTTTTTTGTATTGCTGCAGAAGATAAGTTTGAACATGTTGCTTCCATACTTGTAAACATCTCCAAAACAGAAAATGGTAGAAAACTTCTTTTACAACCTAAGGGAGGCCTTCTTAAGCAGATAATACGTCAGTTCGACTCCACAAGTTCCTTAAGAAAGAAGGGGGTAAGAGAAGGATTTTCTTTTATATTATATTTAGAAAAAAATTGTATATGTAAAGTGTGTTCTCATGAACCTTGGTAATGTGAATTAAATTGCCGTGTCAATACTAATTTCATTTTATTACTCAATACTTTCATGCAAATTGTGGATGCTTCTGCTCATATTCCACCACATTTAAGTTTCTAATTCCAAAGAGTGTCATAGTTTCAGAATTCATTTTATATCATCAAACATGCTTGACGGGATCTCATTTTTTTGCAAATCATCAAACATTTAAAGGGACTAGCAAACCTGCTGAACATGAAATTGTCTTTTTGTCGCTAATTTGACGGAGATGGCCCTTAACAGAGCTGAATGACGAAAGAAGATTGATGTGGGTGTGGCACACCTGAAAATTTTGGGGGAAAACTGCTTTTGTTGCTGTTGGTGTTGCAAATTGATATTTTCATTTGTTGTGTTTCAACTATTTTAACCTTGTCAGAAAATGAAGTTTATAGGAGTAGATAATCCTTGTGTTAAGTATTTAGTTAAGGATAATCCTGTATATCTTTGTATGCATCACATGGACTGTTCGATTATCTCTGTTAGCAATTTTGGAATAATATTATTCTTTCTGTATTTAGTTAGAGCATTGTTCTTGAGCTCCCTTCCGTTTTCCTATTGTTGATTGCTGGTTGACATACTCAGCAGGTGTGTGGAACTATCCGCAATTGTTGTTTCGAAGCGGATATTCAATTACAGAATTTACTTTTGATATCAGAGTTTCTTTGGCCAGCTCTTCTTCTGCCTGTAGCCGGAAAAAAGGTAATCTAATCTTCTCTCTGTCTCTCTGTCTCTCTCTCTCTCTCTGTATATTGCATATGTTTACTATTCTCTCTGTCTGTGTGTGTGACTTTACACATATCTGCATATGTCTACTTTTATAGCTCCAAAAAGGAGGGTGTTTTGTTCATGGTTGACTGTTCATCCTTCTCTCCTTTGGGGAATATTTCTTTTCCCTTTCCAGTTCTTCTAACAAGTCCATGCAAATATTGAAAATGAGTGGAGCATAGTGTATGAGTTTTTATGTAAAAGGTTTGTCAAAGTTCCTCATTATGCCGAGTAAAGTGTTCATAATTTTTTTTGCATCATCTGCCCCAAGCTCTTCATGGGAGTGGGGTCTTCACAAGATTTCAAATCGGCAATCATTTTGCAATTAAATGAAAGATAATCATTTGGCGACGTATAGCCACTAGCTGTAATATGATAAACGCGTTACAGTTGTCAAAATTTATCTTACTGGTAGCACTTTCGGAGGTTGAAAGCTATGAGCAGGAGATGTCTTCCCTGAGAGAGTGGTGGGCATGCAGGTTTGAGGCAGGATGACTGATTGATCAAGTATGGTCCTTCCTGTTGTGGTGCCAGCATCCTGCGGGATTGTTCCTTTCTATGATCTCAACTGTTCGGAGGATGAGATTGCCCACTCTGAAAAGGCTCACTCTCTTACCTTGTAGTTATGGTATGGATTAATTCGCTTTGGTACTAGAGATATCTGTTGGTTGTGTTATCCCTGACCTCTTTGAGGAAGTTTACGTTCTCTTCAAGTCTGTCTTGATATGTTACTGAATTGAAGTGTTCAAATCGGTAGCTATGCATTCCTACTTCTGCAGGGTTGACAACTTCGTTACCCAATGCTAAATTGAAGGGGCTTTCGCCCGTACATTCCCGACGAGGGGTTCGGTATACCCATCCCAAGCTTTTCTGGAGATTGTTAAGTATTGTCTTGTTTGTGTACGTGGCTTGGTCATTGGACTGAGGGTAAGCATAGAACTGAACTTGAACTGAATCTTGTAATCGGAACAAAATTCCTGCACTCAGTGTTGAAGTACGTTTGGGAGTCGGCTATAATAACTCCGGGCAGTCCAAACCGGCGATCAGGTTCCTCATATAAAGTCATCGATTGTTTTGGCTGTAATCATTCCATAGGCCTCTGCCTATACCATTTTTATACCCATTTTGTGAAATAATTTATAGCGATGAATCAATTAGTTTCTTGTTGTTGCTTGCGATAAAGGGTCTGAGTGTCCCTGACCGGAAGAGTGGAAGCGGGCTTTTTCTTGTTGTCAGTTGGCTAGTGATTGTATGTTGTCATACGACTGACGTGTAAAGCATTTTCTAAGCAACTCGTAGTTCAAGAGTGATTTTTCAGCCAGCTGAGAGAAGAACCTCAGTCGGGCTACTGATCTGCCTGCTAGGTCACCTCTTTAATTGTCGAGTGACATAGTGCACTGCCCTTTGGATGTCGTCGGTGTCTACTGGCAATACTGAGTGGATCGCAGGCTACCATCAACTTCAAAAGTTTCTTGGCTTTGAAGCTGCAAGGGTGGGTTTCCCAACTAAGTTTTTGTTGTCTTTGGAGGATTTCTGGCATTCCTCATACTAGTTCCCTTCCTTGGATCTTTCATATCAACTTGCAGTTCATGAGTGATTTATCTGCCAACCCAAAGAACCTATCTTAGGCTATTGATCTGCCTGCTAGGCTTTGCACTTCTTTAAATGTGGAGTGAGGAATCATGTTGAGGATCCCCTGGATTTTTGTGAGGGTTGGCTTTTATTCCCCTATAGATTACTATCAATTTGAGAAATTTCTCGGATGAGACAACGAAAGCACGTTTGTCCGGGCTCAATTTCAAGTCGTATTGTCAAGCTCATCAAATGTTTCTATCAAGGCAGTTAGGTGATCGGGCATGGTTGGGATTTTATGCTTGTTGTCCACATATATTTCCATGTTATGACAGATTTGTTTATTGACATTCGTCATTATGAGTCTAATAAGTGGCTTCTACATTTCTCAGTCCGAAAAACATAGTTTGGTAGTAGTATGACCTTTTGTCGATGATGAATGAAGTTTTCTCCTCATTGCTTAGGTGCATCTTTATCTAATTATACCTTGAGAAGGCTTTCATGAAACCTAGGTGGGGGAACTTGATCCTTGGTCGACAATTTGCAAATGTTAAAGAAGTGGAAAACTATCTTTCGAGCATGTTTTCTTTCATGCCCTTGAAGTCGATGCACGTTCTCCATTTGCTGTTGAAATCTTTATAGCACTTCATTTCTAGCCATGAAGGGTATTGAGTTTTCCTAACAACCTAGCTTTCATGAAGAGGTTCACTTCAGCCTTTTGGCCTTTTAGGCTCAATTTTCTGTTTCTCTAATTCGTCACAGGGTGCTGGGGTCTTTGACATTCAACATGTGGATAATACTAAATTGGTTGATTCTTGTGTCAATTCCTTCATCGACCAGAAAAATGCCTTAGTAATCCACAGTGAAGTCGAAGGCGCGCCGAGGTGCGAGCCTCAGGTGCTCAAGCATTTTGAGCCTCAAGCTTGGGTCAAGGCGCCACCAAGGCGCGCGCTGTGTGCACATTAGAAAAGGCGCGAGGCGCACACCTCAGGGAAAGGCGCAAATCTAATCAGATTTTTTAGTTTCTGATTTTTTGTGTGCGCAAATCTAATCAGATTTTTTAGTTTCTGATTTTTTGTGCGCGCTATGTTTATAATGGATTTATAAGTGGTTTTGTGGTGTTGAGACCTTATATTCAATTATCGAAATGACTTTTTCTTAAAATCGTAGTTAAGTTTGAATAATTTGGCATATTATATGGTAGAATGGTATTTAGTTTGGTTTACTATCAATTTTGCTAAATTATGTGCGTATCTTAGTCTGATGGGTAGGAAGAGTAATGTAGCATGTCTCGTCAAGTTTCGAGGCAAAAATTGTTGTTTATGAAATTTGTATTAGTGGTTTAGTAGTCACAACTCACAAATGGTTGGGAGCCAAATCCAACAAAAGTGATTTGAAGGAAGACCATAAGTTCATCAATTAGTTCTCCTTAGTACATAGAGTAAACATGCAACTCTTTAAATTTCTTTGTATATTACCTCGTATCATACATTGATTTAAAATTTAGCCTTGCATTACACCTAAAAAAATCACATTGTAGTTTTACAAAAATCACATTGCATCACTTCTTCTCTAGGGCAAGAAAATGAACTCACAAGATTATGATTTACAACTATCAAAACACCAGTTTATGACCACTGCAAATCTTCCCATTCCAGATTGTTCTCAATTATCTGCATTAAGATAAATATACATTTTATTAATAAATAGATATTAAATACACGACAATTAAAATTTAAGGCCTCCTTGATCATATACTTCAGAGATAATAGATCATTGTAGAATTGCATTATACATTTATAGTAGTTTAGACATTTTGTAGTAGGGGTGGCATTAGGACCGGGCTGGACCAGCCCGGCCCGCCCAACCTCGGGCTGAACCAGGGTCAGCCCGCCCACTCGAAGTGGCCGGTTCGGTCCTCGAAAACCCAAGAAAAGCCTGTCAAAGGCCCGGTCCGCGGGCCGACCGTTAGCCCCTGTTTTTTTTTCTTTTCAGAATTTATTTTTTTTAAAAATGTGTTTGTATAATTACTAAAATAGTCCTCTGTCTTCTCTTAATCTAAATAGAGGCCATCTTGATCTCTAAATACAATTGTTTTCCTCGTATTGTAATTTGAATATATTTGAATGAAATGAAATTTTACTAATTTATTTGATTACAAATTAAACTTTGTAATTCATAAAAACAGTTTAATTTATGAATCTCTTTTAACAATTGTGAAGAAATTTTCTTTCAATTTTTTTGTTAAATAGTATTTTTAAAAAATCTGGCCCGGCCCGGCCCCCGAGCTAGGGGCCGGGCCTCAATATTTCCCCTCCGGCCCGGCCCAACCCACCCTGGCCCGAGATCTTTGTTAGCCCGGCCAGCCAAAGCCCGGGACCGGGTCAAACCAGTTGGGCTTCGGCCTAGCTCGGCCCGGTAGGCCCGAATGCCACCCCTATTTTGTAGGTTTTGATGTAAACTTTTCTTATGCAATTTCTAATATTAACGATCGAACAGGTACGCCTTCCATACCTTACTTTTTTTAAGTATATGGTGATTGTATGATATATTTTGTTGCTATAATGCTATCTTGGTTATATAATTTTATTTATAAATTTTAAATACCCCAAAAAGTAATAGTGCGCCTTGGTTAAGTGAGACTTACGTCTCAAATTGCGCCTTACGCCTCAGACTTTTTACGGGGTAGTGAAATTGTTTTGCGCCTTTCACGTTCGACTACATTGGTAATCCATCAATAATTGAACAAGATTCTCCTTTTCTTCTAGGGGCAAGCCATTGGTTACTCGTGTTTGGTCTTTTCCTAAGTCGAATTTCGATGAGCTCGTCCAAGGGGTCAACCATTTCTCCTTGTTTTTTTGTTCTTTGATCACGTTTAGCTTATGGGATGGCTTGTTTGTCCTGCATGCACTCATGTAGCACTTTTTAACAACCGATGGTCTCCCACTATCCTTATCCTTACCACCTCTTGGCTGGTGGGGAACTTAATTGCCATGTGGTAGTTATGGACGATCGTGCGAAAACTCTTAAGTGATGGTCGCTGTAGGATGATATTGTAAGTTGGTTGAGTCGACAACGACCACTAAGAAATCAATGATCACATGGATCATATTCGGATTCCAAACGTTAGTGGCAACATAATATTCCCTCAACCAATATCAAATGTTTTGTGAAGTCAACTAGGGAGCAGAGTTGTGGTTTCAGCGTAGATTGTCGATATTTATTTTGTTGAATATGCTAAGAAAGAGGATGTCTGTTGAGCTCCGGTGTTGACCAAGATTCTTTGAACAGTGCAGATTGGCTTTATTCCCACTACAAGTGGGTTGTCATAACTAGGCTCGAGGACCTCATTAGATAATTAAAATGGGTAGGTAGTTTTCTGCTGCTTCTTTCTGAGTGAGGTAATACCATGACCATATGTTGCTTTCTTTTGGGAGTTCCTTCCTCGCACAGCTGCTCCCTTGAGATTGTGGTGATTATGGTTCTATCAGAGGAACTTCCGTGTATGACTAGTGCAAATGGCCTAACTTTTGCCCAGTTGTTGCGTTGTTCATCTACTCTATGTCCATATGTAGCCTGGAAATAACCTTGTTTGATAAGTTTTAGGATTTGTACTTTCAATTGGTAGCGATCTTTTGTGTAGAGTTTGTTATCCTTGTGGTTGTTGCAATATTTCTTGATTTTTTTTCTCGGAGGTGTCATTTTCTGTTAAGCTTGGCCATTAGGTGTCTCAGACTTGGACTTCGTGCAGTATATGACCCCTTAGTTCAGACGTGTGAACTTTGACTAATGGAGTTCTTTGTTTCTGCCTCAATGGTGGTCCTCGTTCTGGCGGTAACCGACCCGACCCAATTGCCTTTGTGTCTTTTTTCCAGTCTTTGTTCTTATTTTTCTCAGAGGACTCAACCTTTGTCAACCTCAACGTGGGTGCTCGGCCTACTCCTATTGTCGATGTCGAACATCTTGTCATCGAAATGTAAGCATTTTTCAGCTCGATTCATGAAGTCCACTTCAGAGACAGTCTTGAAGAATGACCAAGTAAGTTCCTTCGGACAACCCAGACACTACCTCTGTTGTTGCCACGACCTCATCTATATTTTCAACTTGGAGCAACTAGCCACTGAAACACTGCAGATATTCTTCAAACTTCCCTTACCCTTTTTTCCGATATCGAGGAGTTGGGAAGTGAATTTTTACGTTAGTGGCTGCTGAAGAATATTGTATTAATTTGGAGTGTCACACCATTCTCTAGCCGATTTCTTGAGGGTGGTAGGGAATGTTGTGCATGCTGCGGTGTCGGGCGCCACTCGGGTGCCACTGCAATGCTTTGGTAGTTTGTAAATGAAAGTACATGGTCATGGGGGTTTGGGTTCTCAAAAACTTCCCTAGCTGGGTAGTTTGAATTTTGGGAGTAGCAACTTTCATGGAGGGTGAGGCAGAGAGGGGAATCCATTATGTTGACATGACCTCATCGTTGTAAGTGCCCATCCTCCTGTGCTGGGATCGTGAACCTTTTTGGTTCTTCTGGGAGGAACCGAGTGAGAATTGTTTACGACCTCTTCTCCGTTGGGGTCATCTTCCACCTAGATGACTCAATTTTTCTGGAGGGTACTGACTTGACGGGAGAATATTTGGGGGATTCGTCTGCTAATTTGTGGGTGTCATCCCCTCTGGACTTGGCAACTTCCAGGAGGATTTGGGGGATTCGTCCGCTAACTTGTGAGTTATCTGCTAGGTTGACATCTCCTAACTGGCGGGCATCCTAGTTATTGGCTCATGTGTTTCCGATTGAAATCCTTAAATTTGTTGTTTTCTAATTTGATCCTACAAATTGTCAGTGCACTTGTTTCTTGCAACTGGTTGTCTTAATCAATCTGTATAATTTCTTGAGAACTAATTTTCCAAATTCTTACATTTTCATTATAGAGCATGTAATGTATATATATTCTTGTAGGATTAGTGAATTCTGTGACATTCAATGTTTTAAATAACGGCCGTTATGACGTTTTAGGTAGGTTACCGTTACCGAAATGAACTTCATAAAACAGATAACATTTTTGATTCGTTACGGCTGGTATATCGTCCGTTAGAGCCGTTATATCACCCGTTGTCTGATATAGCTGGGAGATTGATATCTACCCAACTTTGAAAAATAACAGTGATTTGGTTTGGTTTCTTTAGGGCCTAGATTCAAATCAGTTGGGAACCCAAATATGACTGATTCAAATCCATAAATTCGATAGTAAAAAAAAGATTGCAAGATATTATCGTCAATTTTTCTCTTCATCTTCTCTACGGAAACCTAATTTTATAAGAGCCTGCTGCTGTCTCTTGTATTTGTCATCTTCGCGCATTTCTTCTTCTCTCTCAAGTTTTTTTTTCTTATGTTATATACTTGTATAGTACGTTTAATCTTTAATATGTAGATGTCTTTCTTTTATGTATTATATTGCAATCCATGTAGCTTTATATATTTTGGTACTAACTATCATGATACATAGATATAATATACGTAATGGTTGTTTAAATCACATTTAGGATATTAGCTTCCTATGTTATAGCAAGCTGATATTTTTTGAATATCACCGATAATATCGTCGGTATCCGATATCCGAAATGAATATTTGCCTCTGATATTTAAAACCTTGGACATATTTTTTCTCTAATTTTGTGGCTCAGGTCTACAGCCAAGAAGATACATCAAAGATGCCACTTGAACTTGGGAATGCACTTTCACATGAGCGGGAGTCAGTTGATGATCCAGAAATTCGAAAACAGGCACTGGAAGCTATCTACTTAATTTCTATGCAGGTAAGGTCCTGGTTTACGAATTTTGTGCATGTCCTAAAATAACTTAATAGTAATAATAACGCTACGTCTCAGAAAACTACCACAACCTTATATCTTTTTAAGAAAAATACCACAATCTATCCGATAAGATGAGTTTTAAGTCATTGACATATCATAACAATCATGATATGAACCTAAGTTATGGATAAACATCACTAGGCCAATTAAAGTCATTGATACATCATAATAGTAATAAAAGACGAACTTGTGGTATTTTTCGTTAAAAAATAAAGTTTTTCGTATTTATTTAAAAGATAGTGAAAGGTTGTGGTATTTTTCTGTAATTTAGCCTAGTAATAATAATCTATTATGATAATACAATGCGGATGTGGTTACAACTTTTTCTTATAATCACTGCATACTTTTGAAGGCTGTATTCCTATGTGCGTCTCTTTTATATCTTCTGTATCTATCAAACCGTTACTTGTCAATGTAGTTTTTCCAGATCTGTGTTTTGCTAAACTATTTAAATTCCCCCCCCCCCCCCCCCCCAAGTGTTCTAAATGCAAATTTATGCGGTGCATATGTGCCACGCTGTGGGAATCACATTTTTTAGGCCGCATACAACCTATTTTGTTAAAAATATGATTATGTGGCTGCATATTTAAGATGCACCTGCATATATTGAATTTGCGTCTCTGTTCTTAATATGTATAGTTTTTTGAATCCAACCTGCTTTGAGTTTAAAAAAAAGGCCACATCGCTTATTTCTTTCACAATTTCAGAGACAGCTCTCATTTATATCATATTATGCACTTATGTTGTTCTATTTTAAGTATGCTTTATGTTTTTTTAAAGTATGTTTTATGTTTTTTTTTAAAAAGTATGTTTTCAGGTTCTTTCTATTTTTTAATGATTTATCTGATTTTATAAAATAACTTTTTAAGAATTTTATTTTTTTTAAATAAAATGAAAATCCAACCACATAATCGGTCGCATATGTGCCCCATACGCGGTATATACAGCCAAGAAACACAGTTCCGCATACACACACACACACACCCGCCCACCCACCACAGCACACACACATGCAGACGCACACACGCGCACACACACAGATGCGCATGCGCAGTTCTAGTGTCCTTTTTAAGAAATTCTTGGTTGATGTATCTTTTCTGTGGTGTGCTCTGTCATATCCGCTTGTAACTATAGGGATAAGATATTAAATTTTTGTTTCCAAATGGTAAAGGGCTTTATCACTTTGGGGGATGCAGGTGCTTATTAAATAAAGTTTGGTAGTCAAAACAATCAATAATTGCTCTGTGATCCCATGTGCATCAAACAAAAAATAAATAAATAGAGCTTAACTTGCTGCTCACTACTTAGTCTAAGCTTTCATTTTATCGTTAATCAAGTTCCATATGTAATACTAAGTCATTGTCTTAATAGGTTACTTTCATGGAAATCATAAATCTGCATTATGTTTTTGACATTCAGATAAAATAATAAAGTGCATTAAGTTTAATTTTCATTAAGTTCTACAATGATTTGTAGAAATTCTCTTATTTCCTTTTAGGAACTTGAAGCTATTTATATGTCAATTCAAGTCACACACATCATTTGTATTTAAATTTGATTCATGCATTGTAAGAATGAGCTATTCTTTGCTAATCTCCCAGGAATCTGGAAGAAGTGCATTGTGGTCCATCAACGGCCCAAGGATTCTACAGGTTGGTTATGAAGATGAGGAAGACCCTGAAGTGATGGATGCATATGAGATGGTTGGATCTTTGGTATTACAGCTCATCCATTAAGTTCCGCAAATCTCTTTCTTTCAGTCCCGCAAATGTTTATATATTAATCATCCCTCGACTTCCTCGTCTGTCATTCTGAAAAAAAAAAATAATGAAATTGAGGAAACATTACTTCTGTATCCAAACATTGAATCTGGATTATCTTTCCCCCAATATGTTGTAAATTTTTTTAAAACCCCATTCCAACCCGTAAATCGAAATCAAACCTGACTTGTCAAGAACATATAATACAAGTCATCCACATGAGAGAACTCCAAAATGGCCTTTTGTTCATTTCATCTTATCTCTTTTCCCCAGCCATACTAACATTATCTTCTCCAAAGCTATGGGGGTTTTGTCTAATGGAGATGGGGAAATAGGTTCTCTAAATAAAGTGAAATTGAGGTTAGTTTGATTTTGTTATAAAATTTCATATATAACGAAACTCTAGGTTGCTATTTGCTGAACGATGAGTGGTATGGGAGTTGAAGGGAATAAATAAGCTCTTAAGTAAATTTGGGCGGTGAAGTGGATTAAGGAAGTGGGCAAAATTCAAGACATTGGTAATTGCTTTTCATCTTTAGCAGGTTTTAGATACGGAATTGGATTCGTGATTTCGTGTTGCATATTTAGAGCCTGTTCTTGCATGGAAAATGGATGTTTAGAATATGAGCCTTGGCTGGGTTAAGATACATGTCTTTGCCTGATTGGTGGTGGGTTGTTATCCTCATTAATTGCAAATAAAGGTTTGAAACTACAATTTAGAAAACCAGGTATATCCACAAATTCGATACCAACCTGAAAACAATGTTTTATATATCAAATATATCCTTGATATATCTAATATATTGGCTGATATATCCAGTTGGAGAATAAACCGACAGGATATACATATATAATGTCTTTTGGGGGAATATATCACTGGTATATCCGATATCGGCTGATATATCACCTAATATTTTCCCAAAGTGTCTTGGTGATATCTATTTATAAAGGTTTTTGGCTTTACGGGTTTGAATTAAATCAAATCCAAAACTATTATCCATACCAATCCAAATGAGCCCAATAACTTTTAGTTATGTTTGAAATGATCGTGTCATTTCAAAACTTAATCAGTTTGCTTGGATTCCTATAAGTTGTTGTACTTGTCTTTTTGTTTTGAATTAGATATGTCAAGCTTTGTAATTGTTTCTATTTCTAAAATTTATATATTTCATTTCTTTTGGTTGATTTTTCAATTTTATTATGCTATATTTTAGTTCAGGTATATGTATGTTTGACATCAAATATTTATTGTATATAATTAATGTGCAGTGTGCGCATTAATTCATTTAGTTTTGTATTATTTGTGTTATTTATGTGATAAATGTTAGAATGCAACGTATGTACATGTCATGGAGATCATATCTAGGATATATTTTTCTATCCTACATAACAACTCGCTATATTTAGATACCCCGATATATCTCCTATATATCCCGATATACAAACAAATTCCTAGGCCGACACGACACCGAAATCCGACATTTAAATCTTGCCTAAAAATAGGAGTATAGACGCCACTTTCTCTTCTTCTAAACCCTTGAATTTGCGGGTTTTTTTATAGTTGTCGGTTGCATTAGTAGCCATATTGGATGGTGTTCCACACTGCATATCCTAAATAGCACCTGCACTTGTAAAATTTTCTTGGTCAAACTAGGAAAGGAGTAAAAAACGCACTACATAGGTTCTCATTTATTATTATTTTGCATACTATTCCTTGTCAGGAAAATTCTTGAATTGTTTTTCATGTTCTTTTCGTCTCCAGGGAATAATCCAAGGTCTTTTCTATTTACTTCTAGCATACTCAGAAATGGAATACTATCTTTTCAGTGATTTCACTTTTATTATATACAGAGAATCCTCTTCATGCTTTACATGTTTCTTAAGGGAAAGTTATTGTAACTCTCTGTTTTTGACTAAAACCACATTCCTCTTCCTATTTTACTGTCTCAAAAACCCCCAACTTCTATTTTCTCTGTCACATCCATCTCACTGTCATCTTAGACCATCGCCTGATGGGTTCAATGAATTTTTATGATTAATTAGGGGGAAAAATCAGGTAGACCATGGTGTTTACACCAGGTGGTTGTACACCATTGGATTTGCTTTGAATTGCATGGGCTAAATTACACAAAACAACTGTATGCTTTGGGCCTTCCAAGATAATTACCCTAATTTCCCTTAATATATGTTACTCCTTGAACCTTTATTTTATCCAAACTGTAACAATTATCCACCTAAAAATTTTATTTGCTTTTCAAGTAAATACCCTAAACTGTACCACTTTTGCAGAATGAACGTTTTATTTAGTTAGTTGGGTTGGGTGGGTTAGCTTTAATTTGCCCTGATGAGCCACTTGGTGAACCCTTGAGTGAGCAAATATTGTAGGTTCAAGTAGTAAGGATAGGGTAGTAATTTCGTGATACCCCTAAGTTCCTTACTCTTCTATCTTATAGTGGGCCTATCATGTTTTTTTTAAAACTGAAAGTTTGCCTGTCCTCTTCATAAGGGGAAATTAGTCACATTCATAAAAGCCATCAGGTGATGGTCGTTAGAAGATGGGAGGGGTAAATGTGATAAAAAGACATTGAAGGTGGTGGTGATGGGTGGGATAGCTAGTGAAGTTTTTCTTTTCCATGAAGTAGGTATTTCTGTTGTTCCTAGCAAATTTATCGGTTTAACTTGGCCTTCATTATTTGTACTTTATTGAACAGCTGGTTACTAATGCTGGGTCTGAGGAACCTTAGTGAATGCTTCAAAGTTGGTCATGAGTGCAGCATTCGGGAGGAGGCAGACTTTTTATGAGTGATTACTGCAAATGAGAAAATTATTCAGTCGTACACCTGTTTAAAAAGAAATTGTTTACCTCCAAAATTAGTGGTTGTGTAATTCATGTATTATCTGACTGTAATTATGTTGAACAGTGCACAATTTTATATATTTTTATTGAATAAGCGTACAGTTTTTCCTCTTGCATATATTACTTTGAGGTAACTTCGACTTTAATTTTGTCTAACAGTGTACAATTTTCTCTTTTAAATGCATTACTTTATATGATGGATATTTAAGACCAAGATATCCCTTTAGCCATTACCCCTCTTACAAGATGGCATTGCCACAAGTTCAAACGAGTTTGTTTATCCAGTTTTCATACTCGGCCAAGTCTGAACCCTGCTAGCGGTATAGTCATTGAACTGATGCAACGAATTTACAGGTGGTGTGTCATGAGGCATTTATTATTGATGTCCAAGCCTCTTTCACTTTTCAAATGAACTGCCATTGCCTATTTCTGGTCCATAATTTAGAATGCAGATGTCAGTACTTGCATCAATGTCTGCAGTCTTGTGGCTATTTGCTAATATGAAATGTGTTCTTCATTCTTGTTGATGCAATGAGAAAATACAATCTTCCCAATCTTTACTATTCATCATTCTAATTAATCTTTTGCTGTTATGACTAGAGAGTCAGGGACCAGGGTTGTGCATATTGCAGTTTGAATTTCAATGACACCTTCAAAACTTTAATCTCTACCAACAATACATGTACATTTCACATGCTAAATCACTAGCATTATTGAAGGTGTAATCCCCGTTTGTTTTTGGGTAAGCTGAAGTGGTTCTTGTCCAGTGACTGCAATTGAGTTCTTATGTGAGTTCTTATGTGAGAACTGGTGATGATTGGTCATAAGTTAGATAATTGTATACTTGCCTTAGCTCAATTTGAGCAAGGGCTGATAGTTGAAAAAATCTTAGGTACAAGGAAATCATAACCAACTTGTAACCGATTTAAATCAGGAATCAACTGGGATCAGTAGGTTAATAGTCTAATCATGATGTTAAGAACATGGCATCAATTCTTTAAAGGCAGAACGACGAATCAATTGAACCAAGATCAATAACTCCTCTTGCTAAATCCCTTCCCTATCGTGCTTCATTTGGACCAGTCCACCTTAGCTGTTCATCGATATATTATACCCAAACTTGCCATCCGGAATGAGAAATTTTATTTCCAGTCATTCAAATTAGGTACTTACCAATATAGATATTATACAACTAATCTTGTTGAATGACAGATTTACCAATGTTTTTGGATCCTCCTAAGAACCGTTTTTCTCTCTCACTTGAGGGGCCACCTCATCTTTATTTTGAGTGGGCATTATTCTAGTAAAAAAAAACAAGGAAAAAGAAATATACAGTTGTCTCTGGAACTGCTAATCAGTAGCACTTCATGCTGTAGTTCTCAAGTTGTTAGATCCATCACAAGCACATAACACGCTAATTTACCAGTAATTCCACTCCCAAACATTAGGGGACTCCGAAGCTCCACTCAACTGTTTGGGTGGCGCTTCTCTGCTAAAATCACCTGAAAATCGAAACAAAGTGCTTCATCAGTAAAGTAATTTAGATTGCATGTTGTAAGTATAAAAATATATAAATGGACCGAAAATAATTTAATATCTACAATCAAACAGTGAATGCTCTCCACTATTTGAAAGCAAGACTTTTTACACAGAAAATTATTTTAACAGTAAACTTAACTTCATTTGCAGTTGAGGATAAACAATGAACGCGAATTAATTCAATTTGCTACCAGGGTTATTGGCGATAATTATAGGTGCAGAAAAAAGTTTCTTCACATATTATGTGCGTAGATTTTGTAGCCCAAGTACTTCGGCATTGTAGTGATGATACATCTTTAACTACTAGTCCAAGCAAATGAAAACTGTGTTCTCCAGCATTGTTGTTTGATTAGGAAAAGAATATCCAGCAATTGTCTTAAAAACTGCTGTTATCCATCTTTAACTCATGGTGTTGATTTGGACACTTTAAAGCTATGGGATTGTTTCGATATTCATTCTCCAACAGCAAATGCAGCAAAAAAATAACTGCAAATCTTGATGCATATTCAATGACTACAAAACTGATAAAACTTAACCTGAAGATTGTACTCTCTCAACATAACAAGATGCAATTAGGTGTGTATCTCTAACAATAACCAGATCCTAATTGAATACAGAAAATTTTAAAATTTATCATGAATAAGAATAAAGTTTTAAAATTTATCATGAATAAGAACACGTGAAAATACGAATAAATATACAATTTGAGCAAACAACTACAACTACGACTAAAATTTCAACATCTAAAATCATCAAAATACCACATACAAACTACATCTACAAAATTATTGGGCAAATTTAATCAATTCAAGTAATTAGAAAGAGACAAAAAAAACTTGAAAAACATCACAAATACAACTACAAAGCCAATGATTTAGTCATTATCTTACACTACTGCGAATTTCCCCAATGCGAACTTTTCCAATATAGGTGTTGCTGCCGAACTAGGGTTTCGACTTGCTTTCGAAGATTGGAGGAGAGATTGAGAGTGAGAGTGGGGGAATGGAGGAGCAGTAGCAGTGGATGGCAGTGGATGGCGGAGGAGTTTGGGTGTGGGTTAGGGTTAGAATTTTTTGGGTTGGGGGAGGTGCTTCGGAAGAGGGAGTGTGCCAACAAGGGAACGATGCTGAGTGAGAGATTGAAGTGAGAGAAGAGTCGCCGGAGTGAGAGGGGATCGGTTTCGGTGGAGATTGGGTTTGGGTTTGGGGAAGAAAATAGATAGAGTAATGAGAGAGAGAGAGAGAAGATACGAGTTTTTTTTTTTTAAATTCCACTTTGCCTTAACCCGTCCTTGCCAACGACGGGCTAAGGCAATTTTTTTTATAAAAAAAATTATGACTTAGCCCGTTGTTGTCAACGACGGGCTAAGGAAAAATTTTCCAAAAAAAACCATAAGCGATCTCAGCCATTGGATCTTCATCGAACGTCTCAGATCGCCGTTCGCAACAAGTCTGTGCAAACAGATCTGTTTGCAATAAACGAAACCTTTATATATATATATATATATATATATATATATATATATATATAAGGAGAAGGTGAAATATAATTACCCTATTTCATTAATAAGAAATTAACAAAACAAACTCAAAGTATTGGGCCAAATAATCTACAGTACATGAAATAAAACATAGAATCTCCAATTATACATAGGAGGGTGGAGCAGTAGATAAAAGAACAAAAATATAAAGCAACAGGACCAGTATAGACACCAAGCGTTCCCTCCAACAAAACTCTGGAGGGTAGGCCATTGACACAAAAAATAGCTATCTCCACAATAACATACTCGTTCAAGTGATTTCTAAGACATCACGCTGGAGGTGAGGGCAATCCGGACCCCTTCTTGGGCTAAAAAAATAACCTCAAAACCATACTGGACCCCATCCATGCCCAAAGGAATTTCGTCTAATATTGTACATGACCTCTTCTTGGCCCAGTCACAATGCTTTGACCCAATAGAAATGTCTGTAAGTCATTTTAGCTTCATGCGCTGCACCCATGGTACGCACACACCCACATGAAGTGAATAGGACGGGGTTTTTGGAGCCCAACCGTTTCGAAATTCGAAAAGCTCTCCCACAAAGGCATAATGTGCATCATCGAAGTCGTTGGTGGTTGGGGGGCCCCTGTCATCGGGCCCAACCCCGTACGCCCCGCTGCATCGACTGCAGCCTGCTCATCCGCGCTGCCTGCCCCCTCTAAGGAGAGCAGCCGAGAATCACCTTCATCTTCCAGATCTTTTCCACTCACTCAGACCCAATCTTCCCTTCCCCCTCTCCATCACTCACTCGCAGTTCACCACCAAAGAGAGCAGTGAAGAGAATACATTCTCCTCTCTCACACTCAACCAATACTCACATACAACCCAAACATATTCACAACCAAAGAGAAAGCAGTAAAGAGTATACATTCTCCTCTCTCACTCACAACCAGTCCACAATCATATATAGAGCAGTGAAGATCATACCTTCCCTCTCTCACTGCTGCCTTCCACGTACAAAGGCCTACCGGATCCACGACGTTGGACCGCTCTCGATGCAAATTATCAGATTGCGAATTTGCTTCTGGTCGCAAACATACCGAACTGCTTGAACCACTGCCACTGCATACTCATTGAGCCCATACCCAACTAACATATCTATCCACCAGATTTAGATCCTTCATAGTCAATCCCCAATCCACCACCAATGTCTATGACACGCATCAAAGCACCCAAATGAACAAGCTCGCAATAGATCTGTGCAGCCTTGCAAACACCATCAGATAATCGGAGCTCGAAATGATCGAGCACCGTCAAAATCTGGAGCACCTCACATCGACCTGGGCACCGATGACCTGGCACACCTGCCCGATCGAGCCGGCCCCCATGAACTCGTCGGTTACCTTCCCGCTCAGGTCTGCGGTGGCGCGGCGGAGGGAAGGTTTCGCTGGACCTGGAGCAGTCGTTGCTGCCACGGCGTAGTGAGCAAAGCGATTGAGGAGGAAGCCGGTGGGGTTGGCGGCGACGGGGCTGGAGCGGGCGGGGGGGGGGGGGGGAGGAACAGCAGGAGGAGCGGGGGGAAGAGAGGAGGCAGCAAAAGAGGGGATTTGAGATCTAGGGTTAGGAGGAAGGTGGGGTTTAGGTAGGAGCTCCTACCTAACCCCATCTTCGATCACAAATATTGAAATATACATACATATGAGTATACACCACTGTGTTTGTAAATACCATAGTCTACATATTTAATAGTTGAAGTTATAACTTATAACAAATATCATAACTTATAACAAATATCATAACTTATTAAATGTATAGTTTAACTGGGATTGT
The DNA here is from genome assembly GCA_017893485.1 of Hemerocallis citrina. Lineage (NCBI taxonomy): Eukaryota > Viridiplantae > Streptophyta > Magnoliopsida > Asparagales > Asphodelaceae > Hemerocallis > Hemerocallis citrina. The sequence continues at coordinate 78,866,293 of CM030366.1, forward strand.
TACATTAAATATTTCTATCAAACTTTATCTAAGTTATAATCAAACAAGTGACACAAAATATTTTTTAGTAAGTTAGGCTACAAAGTAACACTTTTCAATCTCTAGAGACATGCTTGATTTTGACTGCTATTGAGAATTCACCCTTCATGTGAAATGTCATCAACACCACCAAAACTAGGACATTGTGGTAAGGGTTAAGGGATTTATATTCATATTCTAACACATCCCCCTCAAATGGGTGTGCAGCCTGTATGCAATAATATCTTTTCTCTTTCTAATTTTTGCTTAGTACAATGTTACCAGGTTCACAATACGTTTTTGTGGTACAAGTACATGATCGCGGTACGCTATCCTAACTGGTAAGCAATAGGGAAGGGGTAGGATGAGTTTGGGCACTCATTTCAGTAATATATATATACTAGGTTTGTCCGTTGACACGTGCCTACGGCACGTTTTCGGAACGGTGCACCTTGTTTGATTATATAAAATAGTTTTGGAGGTCCAGCAAATTAATTGAAGTAGCAAACATATTATATGAGAAACTTTTGGGGGTCCAGCAAAAAACATATTATATTATTTTTTTATTTTTTTTGAATTATTTGTAAAGTTTTTAAATTTTTAATTTTTTAAGTTTTTTAGTTTTTAACTTTTTTAAAAATTTTAAAATTTCTATTTTCTTAATTTTTTGAATAGAAGAGGGGGGAGAGAGAGAGAAAGAGATAATTAAATAAATATTGAAGTTGTTTTGGGTGGGGGATTTGAATTTGAGTTTTGGGGGAGAACTTTTGGGGGGGAAAATATATTTTGTGAGGTTAGATCTGAGCCTTTGATTTTTGGGAGGATTGAAAGAGAGCCACTTGATAGCTTTTTGTGTTTTATTATTATTATTATTATTATTATTATATATATATATATATATATATATATATATATATATATATATATATATATATAGCAATGCTCAGTTGCAAACGGGTCTGTTTGCACCGACCCGTGCAAACAGCATTACTGGCCATTGGATCAAGTTCATCTTGATCTAATGGCCGTGATCAAGCCCGCCCATCATCCCCATCTCACTTAAGTTGTGGGAGTAATTTGAGAATTTCGTCTCAAATAACTCTTCGCCTCATTCGCTCTCTCACTCCCAAATTTGAACCTAGGCCGTTGTTTGAAACAACGGCCTAGGTTATAAAAAGTACAAACCTAGGTCGTTGTTTGAAGCACTGGTTTAGTATGCCTGGGAATTAAAATTTGTGTTCATCTTAATACCATGTGAAGTGTCCTTGCCCATGCCAGAGTTGGTGGCTTTATATTCTTACACTACACAAATTAAAAATCAATTTTATTTATGAAAATAATATTTGAACATTAGGAGACTGACGTCCATAATTTAAAGTCCCCACTTTGTATAATTTTGTTAAAATAAATATTATGTGTTAGTGTTATTGGTACTTTTAAGAAACTAAGTATAACAAATATATACTACTACCAAATATATATGTACGACACAAATATTTACATTAACATCCATACCTACTTTTTGAATGAAGTGGTTCTCTGTCCGCCTTTGAATTGTATACTTGCATTTTACAAAGTTGTATTATATTCTTGTTGAATAAGTTATATTCCACTGTGATCATACCAGCTTACCATTTGTTTCCTATTTTAATGAGGAGCTTTCATCTCCAAAAATCTGTATCAGTTTCTTATATTGCCCATATCCTATCTATATCTGACATAGTAGCACCCTTACATGCAGTTCATATCCCCATGAAGGACTTCCAAATGGTTCATTTTCTCGCATTTAGTAATTCAGCTTTGATTCTATGAGCAGCATTCTCTGCAACCTCCCTATCGGCATCAAGATGAATGATTGACCTTAGATAGAAAAACTGATAAATCTGTACCCTCACCATGAAGTATACCCTCTTTTCTTGTCAATTTTCAGGGCATGTATCATTTAAACCTACCGATTCTAAATACTCAAGATTTTAACACCTCTTCACCTTTTCTAATTTAGAAACTATCATTTCTCGAGCCTTATCAACACAATACCATCAACAAACTACATACATAATGAGACCTCATCTGGAATATGCCTTGTAACCTCACACATAGCTAACACACTTGTCACTGGCCTTTTGGTGCAACCATATCATAATAAGAAATGATTTCGCTCTCCTACAACCATCCATCCACCCACCCATTCACATAGATTTACACACAAAAGGGGGGGAACTAATTGCTCTGACATTAGTTCATACTCAGCATACAATCCATAATCACATCAATGCACTTGTCACTAAGATAAAATCCTAGTTAAGACCCTCATAAACCATTCAAAATCAAAGAAAGTAATTTGAAACACTTTGTGCAACCCCTGTTTGTTTCTCCCATCCGTACAAAGTAGTGTCCAAAATATTTTCTCCTCTTTGGAATCTTTGTAGTCTCTAATTTTTGGACAACTTTAGTAGCCATTTTAAGCCGTTATTACGCAAAACATAATGACTTGGGTGTTTATTAGAACGGTAGGGGACTGCCTTGATTATCTTCTTTTCATTATGCCGTCTCAGTTGCAAAATGATCTTCGTAATTGCCACCTACATTATTGGCTTTCTTTTAAAGGATACTAGGTCGAGTATCAATCCAGCTTGAGAGCATCCAATTATGCAATATGAATATAAAAAATCATCTCAGGAATTCCTAAATGGGAACTACATATGATAGTGTCTGTTAATCTTGATAATGACTAAGTTATGTTCTCTATTAAGGGATATCTCCCTTAACAACTACCACATTCAACTTAACTACATTTTAGTTCACTTAGGTATGCTGTGTTAGGAATGTCTTGAATACTCATGGTTAAGATTAGAAGAAGGTATGATGAAGCACGGAGATCGAAGCGTCGAAGAGAGTAGAATAGAAAACAGCAACAACAACAGCCTGAGAAGGGGGACGGTCGACCGGTCTTGGGGACAGTCGACCGCTCATAGTACAGGGTTTGTCCGAGAGAGGGATGGTTGACCGGTCTTGCTGGACGGTTGACCGATCGCGGCGCTGTGTTCATTTTGGGCCTCGATTTATTAGGTTATTTCAGCCCAATCTTCAACTCCAAGTCTAATCGTGCAGCTCATATTCAGTTATTTCTTCTCCAGATTATATTGGACGACTAAGAGTCAAGATTATCCTATGGTTCTCTCTATTCTTCTTCTATATATTGTAATCACCTCCAATATGAGAGTAAGAAGTACTTCATAGATTATTTTTTCCATTGCAAAGAGTGACTTGAGAGAGAGAGTTCTTGATGAGTAAGTTTAATTTTTTTATATTGAGTGGATCATTAACTCGTAACCTCTTCCAGTTGAATATTAGATCTCACTATATTTTTCCCTGAATTAAGCAAAAGCTAACCGACATTAATCCTCATTGTGTTTGTACTTTGGATTGGTGGATCTATTTGCTTGCTTGCTCAATTGATTCGTCGCATCTACTTCGACTTCCTCATTGCTCTAATTAGTTCCGCTGCACCACCGGGGTGTTTGTAGACGCCACATCCCGATTCTCAACAAAGTGGTATCAGAGCTTCAGGTTGTTGAGGTCCTTGGTTAAGATGACAGATCACAGTCTTTTGAAGATCAAGCAGTTCGATGGAAAGATTAATTTCAATCTTTGGAAAGTTGACATGTATGATGTCCTTGTTCAAAATTGTTTGCAGTTAGCCGTTAAGAAGAAAGAAAAGCCATCCGATATGAAGGATAATGTTTGGGAAGATATTCGTGAAAGAGTCATGTCTGATCCGACTATCATTGGTGGACGAGGTCAAGTGCAGATTTCTTGAAGAAACTGATGCGGCGAGTTTGTGGGAAAAAATCATTGCTGACACTCTGGTTTGTCGTTATTAAATTGGATGAATCGGAAAAGGAAGTTATTCCATTTATCTATGAATGTACCAATCTCCAAGACCATATTACAGAGTTCAATAAGGTATTATTTGAACTTCAAGCAATCAACGTGGTGTGTGAGGAAGATAAAGCTTTCAACCTGATATATTCACTGTCGAACGAATCTTCTTGTGGAAGTGTGTGCGGGCTTTGGATTATTGAGGCGGCCTTTGAGCTGTCCTTCTATTATTATGACTTTAGTGCGTAGGCTGGCCCACCATGCTTTAATCAGTGTTGGCTTCTTCTGTAAGCATGTCTCCCGTGCTTGCCGCATCATAGTCTTGTCCTTTTCGGTAATTTTCCAGTTTCTCCAAATAGTCTTCTTGTGCAAGGCTCCCAAGTCTTTGTATCACTATAAATAAGGCCCTCTGGCCAACTTTGTAAGATATCAGAATCCTTTCTTTTTTTCTTTGGTGAGTACGAGTGCTTGTTTTTAAGTTTTTTAAAATTTGGTATCAGAGCCAAGTTGTTTGTAAATACCAGCTTCAAGTTGAGAGTCCCCTGTAATATATTGTAAGTTCTTTCTTTGTATTTGCTCTTATGATAGGCTAATTTCCTTGAGCATATTTTATATTTGCTTATAGCTTTCTTCCTGATGTGATGTAATCTTCATTAGCTCTCTTCCATTAGTCCGTACACCTTACGTAGGAAACGAAGTAAGGTTGTGCTCTATCTCTGTGCTAGTATAAGCTTGTGGTATTGATCCGTTATATCCAGAAGGGATGTTTAGGATTTATCAGCCATTGGGCAGATTCGAGGCTTCACCCTGCTATTAATCCACGGTAAGGGATATTAGAAGCGGAGATAGGGGTCAAAAAGGATTAACGGATAGAAAGATTATGAAGAAAACATTAAACCTAGATACTAAGCTATAACCAAATATAGAATATGTTCAACTTGTTTACTCACCATGAGTAATCCTCCTATTATTACCGATGACACCCACAGGTGTTACCATAATTTAGATAAAGAAAAATATGACCACTATATTCATCTTCCTACTAGAGGATCTGAACAAAAGGGAATCTTTAACTATATCGTAGCTCTCTTACATGAGATAAAAGAAGATATAAATAGTATAAAAACAGTTTATCAACCTAGAAAAATAAATACCGACTTTAAATTGTCATGTTTATCTAGATCACAGATAAATATGGTTAGATATTCGTCAGAAGAAAAAAATAAAATTAATATTACAGATTTAGATAAAATCTATTATGATGCCTTTAAGGAATTACAACAAAAGGAATTATCTGGAAAATTAGATAGTATAGATGTATATGCTTATTATGAAAAACATGCCCACGCAATAAATTATTGGCAATCCCATGAATCTGAACAAGATTCAGAGTCTGAACAAGACTATACCTCCCAACTGGAGGAAAACCTGGATTCCACAAAATCCGAGGATTCCACAGAATCCATTTCCGACACATCGGAAAAATTATAGTACGCAATACGTACAAATGGAGCAAGAGCCAGTGGTGGTTCTGGTTTATATTTACCACCACCTGAAAGATTTGTTCCTCAAGATCCAAATCCTGGTTTTGTTCCACAACAACCTCAGGAATCAATAAATCAAACTGTACCTCCTCAGGATGAAGAAATGGCAGAAAGCCAGAATCCTACCGGAGCACAGTTTCAAACAAGATCCGATTTAATAAATCTTCATTCCTCGAGAAAAGCTAAACAAGCATTCTCGCAGAATGAATCATCTGGCATGATTCTGAACATAGATCATGTTCCACATTAAAAAATAAAAAAGACATTATTAAACTGGTTACAAAAAATGAGCAGAATAGCTGATCTTCTGCCTCAAATGACTGTACCAAATTTTTTAATGTATGCTACCAGTTATTGGGAAGGATATGCTTTGTGGTGGATGACAAGCCTAGAAAACATCAACAAAGAAGCAATAAATAAAATAAGAAAAATGAGCAGCATTAATAGTGCATTAATTGAATTAGTTGATCTTCTAGCAGCTGACCTCACTGGAGAATCACTGCGAGAAGAACCAGACATAGAAAACAAATTGGTAAAAATGCAATTATGCGATATATGTATGTTAGAAGAATTTGTCTCAACATACATAGGCTTCGTATTTCAATTAAAAACCACAGAACAAAAATTATTCTGGATGAAAGCAATTTTTGCAAAAGTGCCATATCCATGGAATAATCTTATACAAGAAAGATATAATTCTATACTTTCTACAACAACATCACAAAGAGATGCACAATTCACAGGAATTCTAAAAAGAGCTTGTATGGAAACAATGAAAGCTTACTGTGAGCAAGCAAAAGCTCATAAACAAGTAAACAACAAAATTAAAACTTCTAAATTAGGATTTAATTGTTGTACAAAATATGACGAAGATCTTAATTTGCTATTTGGATGCAACCCTACATACCAAGTCAAAAATTACAAATGGTCTAAAAGGTTTCAACACCAAAAAAGACCCAAATACAAAATTACTCATAGAAAGTGGAAACCCACCTTTAAGAAAAAATATACACCTAATAAATTTCCTAGGAAGAAATTTATTAATAAACAAAAATTCAAAAAGGGCTGTAAATGTTTTAAATACAGCAAAGAAGGGCATTATGCTAATGAATGTCCGACAAATATAAAATCTATAGTCCTAACAAATATTGAAGAATATGGTATCCAATATGGAATTATTAATGATATTCCTAGCGATACACAATCTTCAATATATGAAATAGAAAGTCTATACTCCGAAGATTCTTACTCAACATCTTCTACTGAAGACATGGAAGAATCCTTCAAAACTTTAAACAATAATATGTTGACTATAAACAAAACTATCATTGCTATCCATATCATTCCCTTAGCGGAAGATATTCTATTACCTCGAAAAGACAAAAGAAATACCTTTGGGTATTTACTTTTTTCTAGTCGAAATTATTATCTCAAAAGATATAGAACAACACTCATTTATTTGGATATAATTATTCAAATTCCATTGGGATATTATGGTATAATCCATAATCTACCAAAGCATGCTAAAGAAAATACATTTATAACCACTGGGTTAATTGAACCCATGGCTACTACCACTATAGCTTTATAAATGAAAAGTACTAGCCTTGAGAATCAAGATTATAGAATAGAAAAGGATGATCCAATCGGCATGTTAGTAATTCATTAATATGAAGATCTTCCTATAATTAAGGAAGAAACTTATTCAACACAAACTTCTAGCTCTAGGAGCTAGAACACGAGAGGAAAAGAGCCAGAAACATATTTTGAATACAAAATATATATGAACTCATTGGCCACAATCAATGAAATATCTTCCGAAGAAATAACAAATAATAGTATCCAAGATAGTGCTGGAGAAGAATTTGTTATTACAGATGAAGATCTAGAAAAGTTAAAAGAGGCTATTCCTCATTCAGATAGAAAGGAGATTTACAAATCACCAACATTTAAATCTCATTTTCTAAATCAACATACATATATATTTGAACGGATGCAAGGTAATATTGAGTTAAAGGGAGATGAAGATTTTTCTTCAGTTAAACTCCTTGATCAAAATAAAATCGAAAGGTTAAAACGAAAATATCCCAAAATGAAATACCTTCATATTGGACTAATCCAAATCAAAATCGCAGGACTATTCCGTTCAGGAATAGATACTCCTATAATGATTGTTTGCATGGATGAAAGAATCATCAATAATCCCTTAAACAGTATTATTGGTGGAGCTAAGTCAAATCTAGCAAACAGACTATTCGGAGTCAATATACATCCTGATTTCTGTATTAGCCTTGAAGACAAAAATATCAGAAAGGCTTGTACATTATCAATAAATTTACAAGGAATAGAACTCTTACCTGGATCTAAAGTATTAGGAATACAATGGGAACAATGTATGACTTTAAACGATACTTCTACGTTTAAATCCATTACACCAACACAATTTGTTAAACTATTCGAGGGTGGCATAGGTAAAACTATTCAACCTAGATTAATTGATGTTAGACATCTGAAATTTGATCAAGAGATGCAAGTATTCATAAAATCCTTGAAGCCAAAACTTCAAGTACCAACTGAATACTTTATTGCATCAGGTAATACAATTTCAACACTAATTCGAAATCATCCGGAAGAGTCCACTTCTTCGCAACTCCTACGGATCCACTCTGTAAGACATTTCGAAGAAACCCCAGACGAAACAATACCACTTAGACAGAGTTTTCAGCCTGAACGACTTGAACCTGTTGAAGGTCAGACAAAGAAAATGCTCTTAAATCAAAAGAAGAAAAACACTGAACAACGAGTGTTAAAAATTCCTTTGGCCCAAATACAAGCCAATGATTCGAGCTATTGATTTAAAGAAGCAAGCTCAGTTACATATCTATATACCCTTAACAATCAAAATACCAGATATACAAGAATTTACTATTCATGCTTTGGTAGACACCGGAGCTGAAGCAAGTCTGCTCCAAGACGTCTTTATTCCCCCACGATTTCGTACTCCATTAACCAAACCTGGATTGCTTAATGACTTTATGGGAAAACAATGCCCTATAACCCATAAGGTTATTGGTTTACAAGTACAAATTCCTGATCTACATAATCACTTTCAAACCTATTCGTTTGATTTTGGGCTACTTCCCCAGGTTCTTGAAACAGATTGCCTCCTTGGAATGGATAATCTTCGTTTCTTTGAACCATTCAACACCCACTTTTTTTACTTTGACAATAGATTTATTCCGCGTATACCGCTATCTGCCCCATTGGCACCTCATTATTCACCTGCAACACAGCATGGTGATTTACACATTTCATTAATTCAACAAAATAAGCAACCCAAACCAGATACATATCCTTTGTTTCCAGCCAACAATTTGGAAACTTTGGTTCATAATATGTTGGAACCATTATATACAAATAATCCATTAAAATGGTTTGAAAAAAGCCCAAGATATTGTAAAATTGAATTATTAGAGCCACATAAAGACTATAATCCGAGTAAACAGTATCATGGTCTTTCCGAAAGACAGAAAAATTTTCAAAACAAATCCAAGAATTATTGGATTTAAATTTAATAAAAAAAAGTTCAAGTCCTCATTCTTCTCCTGCATTTATTGTCAGAAATCATGCAGAGATAATACGAGGAAAAGCTCGAATGGTAATCAATTATAAAAAATTAAATAGTTATACTAAATTTGATGGTTATTTTATTCCTTCCGCTGAACAATTAGTTAAGCAGATACAGGGAGCAAAATATTACAGCAAGTTTGATGCTAAGTCAGGTTACTGGCAATTAAAATTAGCAGATCAAACATCTATTGAGCTAACAGCCTTCAGCTGTCCACAAGGACACTTTGAATGGTTAGTTATGCCATTTGGATTGAAAAATGCCCCCCCCCCAAATCTTCGAAAAATAGATGAATTCAATATTTGGCCATTTACCCTATGTAGTGGTATATATTGATGATATCCTTGTGTTCTCTAGTTCTGCTGAAAAACATAAACAATATTTACTAGCTGTAGCACAATTATTGCTAACACATGGCATAATCCTAAGTCCTTAAAAGATAGAACTGTTCAAAACAAAAATATAATTTTCAGGAAAATATATTAAGCAAGGAACAATAGAACTCCAGCAACATATTTATTCTAAAATTAGAGAGTTGCCTGAAACGTTTAAAACGTTAAAGGAACTTCAGAGCTTTTTAGGATTACTGAACTATGGAAGAAAATTTTTACCAAATCTTTCTGCCGAAGTTCAAAACCTTCAACAAAAGCTAATTGAAGAATAAGCTAAGTATAAAATACAAACTGGTGAACAACCAAGGTGATGGAATACAGATAAAATTCCTATTCAGCTCCAAGAGTCTGAAATACTGGAAATCCAAGAAATAAAGAAACTTGTTCAGGAACAAAGGATTCTTTATTTTCCTTTAGAAACGGAATCTTTAATTCTACAGACAGACACCTCAGAAAAAATTTTGGGTGGTGTCTTGATTGCGAAACACAGAAATAATTGCTTATACTTCTGAAAAATTTGGCAAGACACAAATCAAATATTCCACTTATGACAAAGAATTACTTGCTATTAAGTTAGCTCTTAAAAGCCTAAAAATTTATGTATTATATCGGCAATTTACTATTGAGACATAATAAATCTGTTGCTCAATTTTTAAAAAAGAAAACTTATAATAATCCTGAAGAAAATCTTCGAAGGATTAGACTTACAATTTATTTAGAAATGTTTTCATATGATGTAAAATATATTTCAGGATATACTAATCATATTGCTGATCTTCTTTCTAGGCCTTGAATGAAGATGACGATTATACCAAGAAACTGCTAGAGTTATTAGAACAAATGAAGAGACAGGAGGCCTGGCAGTCCAAAAAGGCCGCTAAAGTCTCCACTGAGATTGGCACATCCTCTGCTCCCACAGGAGTAGAAAACAAGGCCCAACAGGCCAAACAGACCCAACAGGTCAATGCCTCTACAAAGGCAAAAGTAGTTGCTTCCACAGAAGCAAAGAAATCCTTTGTTCCATTGACCAAAGAAAAAACACCGGTATCAGTAGTATCTAAAAGAACATTTGCAGCCTCTAGTAAAAGATTGGTACAATCTAGAAATGAAACATCATGAGCCAAATCTATATGACAAGTTTAATGGGTGTTTCAGGCCAGTTCAATCGGCGGACTTCAGAGGAGCAAATTTCTGGCTAACAAAGCTAGAAAAGGATCTTCTAGATAGAACGTTCGAACTTCAACATCAACATCAGAAATATACAGAGATACAACAATTAGTCTTGAGAATGACACAATTCTCTTCTTCATCAAGGTCAGAAGCATTGAATAAAAAAGATTTATTCTCTGGACAAACTCCAGAACAAAGAAGTCTTGAGGAAATATTTAATCAAATGGATACTTCAGATCTAATCAATCTGAGAATCCAGGATTTTCTCGATTTGCTAAAGGTGTTACAAATCTAAAATGATAAAACCAAAGAGCTTGAGGAAGAAATGACAGTCAAAAACATGATCTCAATGTATCAACAAAATCTGTTGGATGATACTCGCCTCCTCAACTTCTTTAAACAATTAGAGGACACAGAAATTGCATCCTTCTTCACAGATGAGGATGTTATTCTTGACTCTAATCAACATCCAAGACTGATAGCATGTTTTCATGATATTTCTAAATATCAAAAGCTTATTCGAAAAGGAATTGTTCATGAAATCTATGTTAATACCAACAACCCAGAAGACTATCAAAATTGTATTCCTGAAATATGCAAAATAAAACTTGCAGAATATTCAAACAGGTTCCAGACAATCTTTCTTTTCAGAATCTGGTCAGTATGGGAAGAAGAAAGACAGTATATCAAATTATTTCCCTCTGTTCAACTTTGGGAGTTAGAACGAGTTATGGAAGAACCTCAACACCAAATTCTTAAGTTCAATAAAAAACAGTTCGACGACGAGAACGCCTAGAAGTTGCTCATGATTTTTTTGAAAGAGTGGACAACGTTGCCACAATAGGAGCGCATTCCATTCATGAAGGTAAAACCATTTTGTTAATAGACAAATTATCTACATTCGAGCGAATCAAGAAAGCCGAAGATTTCCTTACCTCTTTACACTTGGGTCGTGTTGGGAGCCTTGCACAAGAAGACTATTTAGAGAAACTAGAAAATTACCGAAAAGAACAAGACTATGACGCGGCAAGCACGGGAAACATGCTTACAGAAGAAGCCAACACTGATTAAAGCATGGTGGGCCAGCCTACGCACTAAAGTCATAATAATAGAAGGACAGCTCAAAGGCCGCCTTAATAATTCAAAGCCAGCACACACTTTCACAAGAAGATTCGATCTTATCTGCCAGCGCACAATATTCCATCTTATCTGCCAGCACACAATATTCGATCAAAGGAACCATCTCATGAGAAGCCCCTAGAGTCTTTGTATTACTATAAATAAAGAAGCCCCTAGAGTCTTTGTATCACTTTTTAAAATTTGGTATCAAGCACTCGTACTCACCAAAGAAAAGAAGAAAGGATTCTGATATCTTACAAAGTTGGCCAGAGGGCCTTATTTATAGTGATACAAAGACTCTATGGGCTTCTCATGAGATGGTTCCTTCGATCGAATATTCTGTGCTGGCAGATAAGATGAAATATTGTGCGCTGGCATATAAGATCGAATCTTCTTGTGGAAGTGTGTGCTGGCTTTGAATTATTGAGGCGGCCTTTGAGCTGTCCTATTATTATGACTTTAGTGCGTAGGCTGGCCCACCATGCTTTAATCAGTGTTGACTTCTTTTGTAAGCATGTCTCCCGTACTTGCCGCGTCATAGTCTTGTCCTTTTCGGTAATTTTCTAGTTTCTCCAAATAGTCTTCTTGTGCAAGGCTCCCAACACGACCCAAGTGTAAGGAGGTAAGGAAGTCTTCGACTTTCTTGATTCGCTGTCCAGAATCTTCGAATGCAGATAATTTATCTATTAACAAAATGGTTTTACCTTCATAAATGGAATGCGCTCCTATTGTGGCAACGTCGTCCACTCTTTCAAAAAAATCATGAGCAGCTTCTAGGCGTTCCTTCTCGTAGTCGAACTGTTTTTTATTGAACTTAAGAATTTGGTGTTGAGGTTCTTCCGTAACTCGTTCTAACTCCCAAAGTTGAACAGAGGGAAATAATTTGATATACTGTCTTTCTTCCCATACTGACCAGATTCTGAAAAGAAAGATTGTCTGGAACCTGTTTGAATATTCTGCAAGTTTTATTTTGCATATTTCAGGAATACAATTTTGATAGTCTTCTGGGTTGTTGGTATTAACATAGATTTCATGAACAATTCCTTTTCGAATATGCTTTTGATATTTAGGAATATCATGAAAACATGCTATCAGTCTTGGATGTTGATTAGAGTCAAGAATAACATCCTCATCTGTGAAGAAGGATGCAATTTCTGTGTCCTCTAATTGTTTAAAGAAGTTGAGGAAGCGAGTATCATCCAACAGATTTTGTTGATACATTGAGATCATGTTTTTGACTGTCATTTCTGCCTCAAGCTCTTTGGTTTTATCATTTTGGATTTGTAACACCTTTAGCAAATCGAGAAAATCCTGGATTCTCAGATTGATTAGATCTGAAGTATCCATTTGATTAAATATTTCCTTAAGACTTCTTTGTTCTGGAGTTTGTCCAGAGAATAAATCTTTTTTATTCAATGCTTCTGACCTTGATGAAGAAGAGAATTGTGTCATTCTCAAGACTAATTGTTGCATCTCTGTATACTTCTGATGTCGATGTCGAAGTTCGAACGTTCTATCTAGAAGATCCTTTTCTAGCTTTGTTAGCCAGAAATTTGCTCCTCTGAAGTCCGCGGATTGAACTGGCCTGAAACACCCATTAAACTTGTCATATAGATTTGGCTCATGATGTTTCATTTCTAGATTGTACCAATCTTTTACTAGAGGCTGCAAATGTTCTTTTAGATTCTACTGATACTGGTGTTTTTTCTTTGGTCAATGGAACAAAGGATTTCTTTGCTTCTGTGGAAGCAGCTACTTTTGCCTCTGTAGAGGCATTGACCTGTTGGGTCTGTTTGGCCTGTTGGGCCTTGTTTTCTACTCCTGTGGGAGCAGAGGATGTGCCAGTCTCAGTGGAGACTTTAGCGGCCTTTCCTCCTGTCTCTTCATTTGTTCTAATAACTCTAGCAGTTTCTTGGTAAAATCGTCATCTTCATTCAAGGCCTGGAAAGAAGATCAGCAATATGATTAGTATATCCTGAAATATATTTTACATCATAAGAAAACATTTCTAAATAAATTGTAAGTCTAATCCTTCGAAGATTTTCTTCAGGATTATTATAAGTTTTCTTTTTTAAAAATTGAGCAACAGATTTATTATCTGTCTCAATAGTAAATTGTCGATATAATACATAAATTTTTAGGCTTTTAAGAGCTAACTTAATAGCAAGTAATTCTTTGTCATAAGTGGAATATTTGATTTGTGTCTTGTCAAATTTTCCACAAGTATAAGCAACTATTTCTTTGTGTTTTGCAATCAAGACACCACCCCAAAATTTTTCTGAGGCGTCTGTCTGTAGAATTAAAGATTCTGTTTCTAAAGGGAAAGAAAGAATTTATTGTTCCTGAACAAGTTTCTTTATTTCTTGGATTTCCAGTATTTCAGACTCTTGGAGTTGAATAGGAATTTTATCTGTATTCCATCTCCTTGGTTGTTCACCAGTTTGTATTTTATACTTAGCTTGTTCTTCAGTTAGCTTTTGTTGAAGGTTTTGAACTTTGGCAGAAAGATTTGGTATAAATTTTCTTCCATAGTTCAGTAATCCTAAAAAGCTCTGAAGTTCCTTTAACGTTTTAAACGTTTCAGGAAACTCTCTAATTTTAGAATAAATATGTTGCTGGAGTTCTATTGTTCCTTGCTTAATATATTTTCCTAAAAATTCTATTTCTGTTTTGAATAGTTCTATCTTTTTAGGAAGATCAAGCAGTTCGATGGAAAGATTAATTTCAATCTTTGGAAAGTTGACATGTATGATGTCCTTGTTCAAAATTGTTTGCAGTTAGCCATTAAGAAGAAAGAAAAGCCATCCGATATGAAAGAGGATGTTTGGGAAGATATTCGTGAAAGAGTCTGATCCGACTATCATTGGTGGACGAGGTCAAATGCAGATTTCTTGAAGAAACTGATGCGGCGAGTTTGTGGGAAAAAATCATTGCTGACACTCTGGTTCGTCGTTATTAAATCGGATGAATCGGAAAATGAAGTTATTCCGTTTAACTATGAATGTACCAATCTCCAAGACCATATTACAGAGTTCAATAAGGTATTATTTGAACTTCAGGCGATCAACGCGGTGTGTGAGGAAGATAAAGCTTTCAACCTGATATATTCACTGTTGAATTCGTACGAGCTTTTGATCACTACCATGCTACAAGGTAGATCTGCCAAGGAGAGTATTTCGGTAGATGATGTAATCAAAGCATTGAAAAAAAAATCAACTTAGGGAGAAGACTTAGAAATCATTGTCTATTCCAAGTTGTCAAGCAGAGGAAGGTTCTTCAAGGGGAAGACAAAGTATTATGCAAAAAGATTCGATTTGTTGGCAATATTGTAATTTGTAAGAGGTTAGGGGAATGTCAAGAAAGACTGTTGAAAATGACAGAATCATGAGAGCGCCAAGAATGTGAATTCAACCGCTAATGTGGTTAGTGCCTTTGATTCGGGTGATTCGTGTCTTCTTGTTTCAAATTTTTAGAAGTGGATTCTAGTTGGTTCCTTGACTCAGGAAGTTCATCTCATATTTGCTCCGAGAGAAAATTGTTTTCTATTTATAAGTCTACTACAAGACGTTGTGTGAGAACGAGAACTGGAGAGATTTGTGAAATAGTGGGTAAGGAGACAGTTGAGTTGAAGATGTCAGGTTTAAACATGTTCACTCTAAGGAATGTTTTGCATATTCCTCTGTTGAAACGAAATCTAATTTTCTTGAAAACTCTTGATGCACGGGGTTGTAGGTACTCAGCTCGAGGTGGAGTTCTATCTGTTTTTCAGAGTCGTTGAAAGGTGATTAGAGATATGAAAATGGTGAACCAAGCCAGAACAATCTTTACAAACTTTGAGGAATCCGAAATACTTGGCCAAGTGTTGCTCCTTTTCCCGTTATTCCCCCCAAATTCATCTAGTTTGCAGCAACTAGTACCATCAATTCGAGACCAAGATGTTCGAATATTGTCGCGAGGTGGGGATTGCCTCGATGTAGGTGGAGTTTGTGCGGAGGTTAGCAACTCCTTGATAACACCTACTGAGGTGTGCCTTTGAGAGGGTATACTGATCGGTGAGATTGGGTAGATATTTGTTCAACTAGAAGAAGAAGCTAATGTTTTAAGCGTTTTTACAAGTGGAGTTTTAGTAGAATTTGGAGATGAATAATCACATCATGTGATAGCACTCGTATGCAATCCAAGATGGAGATTGTTAGGAATGTCTTGAATACTCGTGGTTCAGATTAGAAGAATGTATGATAAAGGACAGAGGTCGAAGTGTCGAAAAGAGTAGATGAGAAAACATTAGCAACCTGAGAAGGGGACGGTCGACCGGTCTTGGGGATAGTCGACCGCACACCCCGACCGCTCGTAGTACAAGGTTTGTCCGAGAGAAGGGACGGTCGACCGGTCTTGTTGGACAATCGACCGATCGCGGTGCTGTATTCGTTTTGGGCCACGATTTGTTAGGTCATTTCAGCCAAATCTTCAACTCCACGTAAGATCGTGCGGCTCCTATTCAGTTACTTCTTCTCCAGGTTATATCAGACGACTGAGAATCAAGATTATCATAGGGTTCTCTCTATTCTTCATCTATATATTGTAATCTCCTCCGATATGAGAATGAAAAGTACTTCATAGATTATTTTCTCCATTACAAAGAGAGACTTGGGAGAGAGATAGTTCTTAGTGAGTGAGTTTAATTCCTTGTATTAAGTAAATTATTTACTTATTGTAATTTCTTCTAGTTGAATATTAGATCTCCCTATATTTTCCCCCGGATTAAGCGAAAGTTAACCAAGATAAATCCTCGTGTTTGTATTTGGATTGGTGGATCTATTTGCTTGCTTGCTCAATTGATTCATCACATCTACTTCGACTTCCTCATTGCTCTAATTAGTTCCGCTGCGCCACCAGGTATTTGTAGATGCCCCATCCCAACATGCCGCTAGTCCACTTAGATTTATTATTTGCATTGCCCAAACCTCAAAATTGGCTCCCTTCAGTTTCTCTCTGATTGGAGCTACAATAATTTCTTAAGATCCTACGGTTGCACATATTTCTTATCTTATGTTACAGTCTTTACCACTATCATCCTCATTTCAGCTACACTATACACTCTTTTTTCAGGACATTGTTTCCAAGTCCAGAATTTTAACTAATAAAGCACAGTTGATCATATAAATCATAATTCCCATGGGAAGTTTGTAATCACACAAATCCCAGAAGCATTTGCCCACTTTAGTCATCTTGCTTTTATTATATAGACAAGATCCACATTGCAAGATATTTGTTTTGTTTAAAAAAGTGCTTTCCCCCCTCAACATCGTGAGATAGAACAATTTTTCTCAACAGTACTTTTGCCCGACAGCACTTCTCAGTTTGTTCATAGCAATAACTTATGAAAACCCTTCAAAATTGATGGCACCACGAATATCATTACAAAATTATATGATAAAAAACAATTTGATTTTAGCCAAATTCCAAGCTAAAGAAATTATAGGGTGAGGCATATCCTGAATCCTACAAACTTTCTCGAATATAAAAATAAACAAAAGAAGGGATCAAATGACAAGATCTTCTATAAGGAAACACAAAACAAATCAGAAATAAGACCACGTCGAATATAATTACAATCCCATATCTTTTATTGAAAATTGTGCACCAAAAAAGATGCTCTAACAAAGAATAGACACCTCCGAAAGGAAGCAGCCGGATATTATGCATTGTGCCAGTTCCTCTCAGAGAAGATCCTTTGTATAAGACATTTGTATATAGTAAGATTATGTTGAAAAAACTCACTGCTACGTTAAACTTACAACTATAAAAGAACTTTCAGAATTTCAAAATGTTAAAAGTTTGTCACTTAAAGGCATCATGTGAAGGAGAAAGGAATTGACTTCGAGTACAGAGTTTCAAAAATGCATGGCTTTCTCACAAGATGAAACAATGTTTCAATGTAAAATGAAATCCAATAATGTTCACTCAAAAGAAATAAAGAAAAATAATCACATGCACCTGTTTTGTGGTTAGCGTTCTTAAGAAATTAATTTGTTCAGTCTTTTCTTAGTAAGTCAAATTACAATGTGTTCGTTGCTAAGGAGTTCTCTAATTGGCTATTAGACGAGTCATGGATTAAATTGTCAAGAGAAGCAAGGGGTCTAGTGTTGGAAAAATGTGTGTATTTAAAACAAATGTTGGGAAAATGTGTGTATTTAAAACAAAAGTAGACTTTTTTTGTCAAATAGTTTTGTCTATAATCTACATAGTAGTTTAACATACTCCATGTGTGTTTAACTTCTTAATTTTTTGCAGTGTTCTAAAAGTCGCTAGGTGGTAATCGGGCAGCCGACGGGGGCCTAGTGCCTAGACCTTTGTAAGCCCCCTAGGTTGCTAGACGCTAGGCAATTTTGTTTAATATTTTTTAATATATTTATAAGAAAATATAATATTGCATAAAATACAAGATATATATAATACTAAAAAAATTTTTAAAAATCATAAATAGAAATTAGCTCAATGGTAGAGCGCTCGTTTTGCGTATTGCCCGTGATCAAGATTCCAATGAGAGAGAGGCAATCGATTTGAGATTTTGAGGATTTGGGGAAAGCAAGAGCGAATTTGGGAATTTCTGATTTAGGGATTTTGGTTTTTTAGGAAGAGAGAGAGAAAGAGGCACGGGGATCAGAAGTTTTGAGAATGTGGGGGTTTAAGTGAGCCGGTTCACTTAACACAAAAAAATCCACCCAGACCCGTCCCAGACTTGCCTAGACAGCCAAACCGATTTTTTAAAAGGCCTAAGCCCAGGCCCAAGGCGAATCAGCTGGGGACGGCTTAGTGCCTAGGCGGGGCCTAGGCAGCCGCCTAGGGGATTTTTAGAACACTATTCTCCAGTCTTTCGATATTGTGTTATATCTTTTACGTTATGTGGTTTATTGTTGTTGTAGTTGTACTAGTAGCTAATGGGGTAATTTATAATTTTTCTTCGCAATAGGCTGCAGCTGCCACATGGGGAGGGGGAATTGAACCTAGTTTTCCCACTTATAAGTTGGAGGGTATGCAATTGCATGTACTTGGCACAACGTATTGTTACTTGTATTGTCCAACGTTGACAAGAATCATCAAATTTTCATCTTTTCAACAATTTCTTCCAATGTTCTAATAGTTTTTCCCTGGTTTTTTTTTCTATTTTCCCATGTTTCCCCAATTTTCTATTTCGCTCATTTTTTTATATAAAAAAATAGGGTTTGCACCAGAAATTTTAACCCCCTGACCTCCCACTTCAGTGGGCTTTCTGCTACCCACAACCTTGTGATTTGTCACAATATATACACAGTAATTCAACCTAAGACTATAGAATACTGAATAAAATACCCTACAAGTCATGATGTGCTGAAGTCCAACATTCCAGCACCCAAGTGGTTACTAATAGCATGGCATCAACTCTCAGCCAATACCGAGATGCATTAACCAAGTCATACTGAAAATTTACCTACCGATACTCCCAATAAGTGGAAGCTGATACCCGATACCCAATACTGATACCGAACTTCGAGACCATGGTTAGTAGTAGCAAAAATGAGGGGAGCCTATCTAGTTTTCTATTCAGGTTTTTTGACACAGTACTGACATAGTATGAGGAAAGCTGTATTTCTTGAACCTCAATGTAAGTTTTGAACTATGCAACCTATCAGTTTTAATCTATGAAGCACCAATATGGGTACTGCGATACGTGTACGGGGACACGGGTACGGGAGACACGACAATTTTCAAAAAAGTAGGATACGAGATACGGCGGGGATACGGCTGTGTGTGTGTGAATAATTACACATAACTAAACAATATCTCTTGATAATAAGGAAATGGTAAATACCTTTCATTAAACATAAATAAGATAATCCATAAATGCTACAATAATTGTTCATAAGCATAAGCAAAAACATTGCAAGTTCATAAGCAATAAGCAGACAAATCAAATACTGGGACAACTTTCAACCGTATCAAATAGTTGGATAATAAAAAAATGCAGGATACGGAGATGTACAGGATACAGGAACACGAGTATCAGATACGTACAGGATACGGGGACGGCACCCTCCATGAAGTATCCGTTCTTCAGAAGTTTTAATTAAATTAAAGATTATGCCTACCTCATAAGTATTGATATAGAGAAAGGAAGTTGCATGAACAAATCTGTATCGGAAGAAATTACCGCAAGTTTGAGCTAAGTGACTTCTTAAGATGCCGCAGAACACTCCACATTATTGTCGACACAAAGAAGAGAAGCAGTCCTACAACAACAGCGTACTTGATCCCAAGATTCACAAGCAAATTGACAAGAAGCCCAGCAAAAACAACACCGAAGAAGTTAGCAGTAACTGCTGACCAGAAGGGCATATCAAGAATTGCAGCAATGAAGGCCCCAGTCCAGGCCCCAGTTCCTGGAAAAGGAACAGCCACAAACAGCATCAATCCCAGCCACTGGAACTCCTCCACTGGCCCCGCCTTCTCTCTAGCTCTTTTGAAGAGATGTTCTAAAAAAGAAGTAGCCGTGGCATTCTTACGGGATAGGAAGGACGCGAATCTTTTCAGGTAGAGTACAATGATGGGCACGGGTACCATGTTCCTAAAGAATGAATCCACCCATCCATCAGGAAAGTAAGTGCTCTTATTAAAAAAAACATGAAGTTATTTCACAATCCCTACAACAAGCTAGAAATTGAGTATGCAACTCCGTTGATTCTAATCATTAACTTCAACCCAAATTTTGAACATAAGGGGAAAAAGAGAGAGAGAGAGAGAGAGAGCGGGGGGGGGGGGGGGGGGGGGGGGGGGGCAAACATCATTTCTCCACTCATTTTAGTTAAAATCAACCACCCAACAGTCATTCAATTTTTTCTTCTTATTTTTACTCTTTCTCTCTCCTTACCTTAGCTTTGTTCCAAACACATCTTAGTTATGCAAAGCTATACAATTTACAGATTCTATGCAAAAGATCATTTCAGTTAAATTTGAATATATGTAAAGCTATGCAAATTACAGATTCCATACCTCTATCTCTGCTTAGAAGACAATTATAATTTCTCATTCCAAAGGAAATTTTATCCTTTTTTTTGGATATAAAGGACAGAGTTTAACGACTCCAGCCCAAAAACTTTATCCTAATTTTAGATATTAAAAAGACCAAACCCATGTATAATATTCTTAAACAGGAGATAGGCCATATACAATACTCACAATCCTTCCCAACCGTGAAATTTTGCGCTACAAAAACAACAACAACAACAACAACAACAACAAGAAGAAAGCCTTTATCCCAAAAGTTTGGGTCGGCTACATGAATCCTTCTTCCTCCACTCAGAGGGCCACCTCCTTCATCAAATCAACATTGAAATCCATCCCTAATAACTCAATATCATCTAAGCCAAACTGTATAACATGCTTAATAAATTGCAAGAAATCACATCATTTTCAACCCTAAAAAAGCAAACGAAAACCCCAAATGAAATGGGCAAGATAAAAACTACAGCAACATACCCAAGAATGGATAGAAGAGTTAGCTGAAGAGGGTGAAGTTGCATCCAGTATCCAACAGGAATAGCCCCTCTAAGCTCAAGAACAGGCAGAGTCGCAAGGGCAAAAACAATAGCTTCATCGGGCCAACCCGAACCCCTCAAAGCAGTTGCCACCTTCAGTCCAATCCCTGAAGCTCTAATAGAATCCGGCGCAGCAGCAGCAGCAGCAGCAGCAAGAGCAGTCCTACATGCCAAACAAACCACTGAAGAGACCAATGCACTTAACAGAGCCCTCCTTCTCAACAGAGATGCTTCTGGGTCAAATGGGTCGGTTGCTGCTGATGGGTACTCAGTGATTCGAGCTAAAAATGGGTTTCTTGAAGTGGGTTTTGAGAAACAGGAGGTAAAGAAAATGGGTTTTCTAGTTGTTGATGAGGAAGTGAAAAGTGAGGTGGGTTTTGATGAGGAAAAGGAGGAGATTGCAAACAAGTGGGTCCCACTTCTGTTGGGTGAGGAGAAGGGGGTCATGGTCATCATCAGTGCTGAAGAAGTAGCCATTTTTGTGAGGAAGGGGGAGGGGGAGGAGGAGGAGGAGGAGGAGAAGGGAGGTTTTAGATAAAATTTGCGTCCAAGTTTTTGACGACCATTTTTGTGTATTATGGGGTTTTTGTATTGGTGTATGGATGATGGGAATGCCTCTGGAAATACAGCATTGAAGGGGAGTCAGGGGACAAAATAGGGAGAGGAGGAAACAAGGGAAGGATTAGAGGAAATTGGGATTAAGACAATTAGTAGAGGACTAAGGATAAGGACTTGAGATTGTTTATGATCTGTTTCTGACTTTATTGTTAACGATTGGTTGGGTTTTATTTCGGGTAAATTTCAGATAACCTATTAAGGAAGGTACTGTTTTTTTTTTTTTTCCCTCTTATAAGAGGTTACTTTTTATAAGAGATTTACAGTAACTGCCTCTTGTAAGAGTCTCTTGTGGAGGTGTTCTTTTTATATAAAAATAACCTCTTATAAGAACATCTTATAAGAGATTTCTGTTCTTTTTTCACCTCTTACAAGAGCCTATATTACCCCAAAGTCTATATTACCCCAAAGTATAAAAATAGTGAGATGAAGGACAAGAAAAGATAAGTTCAAATTACTAATATATAAACTAGTTTAATGGCAAGTTAAATTCACAAATCAGTGTAAATCATCAATTATAATTCCGGGCTACTATTTAATTAGTATGAAAATTAGTATGTATAAATATAAATAATAATAATTTGTTTCAAAAAAGTTGGATTAAAAAAATTTAAGGTCAATGGGCTAATATAAATTCTCCCTTAGCTGTAAATAAATAATAAATAATAAATAATAAATAAATAAATAAATAAAATAAAAAATAAAAAAAATCTGACCGGCTACAGGATTTGAACATGGTGGCATCATAACAGGGCAAATCAACTAGCCACAACTCAAGTAATGTACTTACTGGACGTAAATATATATATCTTTAAATAAATTAGTGCTTCGACAGCATCCTTAACATAATGGTTCGAGATTGTGAAAAATGAATTTCTACACTTTTTCTAAGATAGCATATTACAGTCAACTACATATATGATTACACTTTTTCTAGGATAATATATTCCGGGCTACTATAGACTAATATATAAACTAGTTTAATTAGTAACAATTATAATATAGACTTTGGGGGTAGTATAGACTTTTTAAGTAATAGAAGTCTTATAAGAAATTGAAAGAGGCTACTAGAAGTCTTTTAGGCTTATAAGATATTTTGAGAAAAACATCTTATAAGAGGTAAAAAAAGAACACTAAAAAAACTCTTGTAAGAGGGGACCACCTTTTACAAGAGGTAAATCTCTTATAAGAGGAGAAAAAGAACACTACCTAAGTTTTACTAGTCTGACATATAACCATATATATATATTTATTTATTTACATATAACCCTACCGAACTTTTGATCTTCATCCAATTTAAGCGTTGATCTAAACAAATTTATCTAAATAACCATATTATAATTATAATAATCATAATAATTATATCTGTAATCTCTAAAATTATAATGGGAGAAAGTCTTAGTGTCATTTGTAAATCTACCAACATGTGCAATGCCCGTACAAAACTAATATAAATGAGGTTTCAAGTTCAAGTCCTCCCTACCTTAGTTTTTATTTAAATTTTTTATAACTATTAAAACGTGCATCGCACGTGTAAATTACTAGTTATAATTACTATATATTAAGGGGTAAATTTCAGTTAATCCTACTCAGTTTTACATGTTTGACAAATAATCATACCCAACTTTTTTTGGCACTAAACCCTATCGCCGTCAGCTTTTGTGGCGTTCTGGCCTACTCTGTTATGACGCCGTTAACTTTTGTGTGAAATATCTAAAATATCCCTATCAATTCAATTTAATTACTAAATTACCAGTCCATTATTACATTCCATCATCATCATCTTCTTCTTCTTTTTCTCCTTCATTAATTTAATCTCATGATTAGTTTGAATCATATTATTTTAAATTTTAATCTCATCTTTATTTTTAATTCTATTGATTAATTTTAATTTTATTCACATTATTAATTTAATTTTAATTTTTCCTCCCCTCCGACCAACCACCACTACCCGACCAACCACCAACACCTTCTCCAATCTCCGTCCTCGCCCCACCTTCGACCAACAACTACCACCACCTCATTTTCCATTCAATCATTCACATCCTTCTCATTCCTCAAATCCAACCACACACCACCACCACCTTATCCTCCCTCGAATCTCCCACCTCCCAATCAAATCCGACCAACCATCATCCCTTTCCTTCTCCTACCTCAAATTCTTCAACTCCAACCAACCTACCAACAACTAGGGGCGGAGGGAGGAAAGAGAGTTGGGGGGACACTTTGGGACCCCAAAAATTTTGTAAAACCCTCTAATATAGACCCCAGTTAAAAAAAATTGGGACCCCCAAGTCTAATCCACCTCTTATTCAAAATAGTGGCATGAGCTTTGGGCGAAAAATTAACAGTGATACTTATTATTTGATCTGTATAATCATTGGATAAAATTTGAATAAGAAACTAGTGTGTACACAAGTTACAGATATATTTATTCATTTGAGTAGTATCTCTTAGCCTCTAGTATTATAACAGCATAAATAATGTAGTTTGATTATTGATTAGTATAACTCTTACCAAATTTAGAGTACAACTGTAAAAATGCGAAAAAATACACGATACTAAAAATATAAATTCGAATATTTACTTTGATTATAATTTTATTTTGATCCAATTACTTTAATTTTTCAAAACAAAAGTAAAGTAAAAGATTTTCGGCAACAATTATGTCGATGCCGGGAAGAAAAAAAAATTTGGGACCCCCATTTTGATTTGTCTGGCTCCGCCACTGCCAACAACCACCACCACCACCGCCGCCACCGCCACCTACCTCTCTCCATTAAAATTTTCAAACCCAAACAACTTCCACCCCAACCTCCCTTCTCCTACCTCAAATCCTTCACCTCACACCACCTCCGACCACACACCACCACCATCACCTACCTGTCTCCATTAAAATTTTCAAACCCAAACAACTTCCACCACCACCTCATCTTCCCGCGAATCTCTCACCTCCCACCCAAATCCGACCAATCACCACCACCCCCTCATTCTCCTACCTAAAATCCTTCACCTCCCACCACCTCCGACCAACCTCGACCACCACCCCCTATCTCTCTCCATTAAAATTTTCAAACTCAAACAACTTCCATTGTTAGAATATAAATATTAAAACTCTCACCCTTACCACAACTTCGAAGTTTTGGTCCATCGGTAGGGTCATTAATATGGTATCAAAGCAACCCAGGTTCGAATCTCACCGGCTGCTCAATTTAAATGCGAATTTAAAAAAAAATAATACCACTACGTATAGTACAGGTATTGGCCCAAAAAGATGGCCCTCAACCTGCAGGGGGCGTGTTAGAATATAAATATTAAAACCCTCACCCTTACCACAACTTCGAAGTTTTGGTCCATCGGTAGGGTCATTAATATCCACCACCACCATATCATCCTCTCTCGAATCTGGACAATCACTCCCCCCCCCCCCCCCCCCCGCGGCGACCAACCACCACCACCCTCTCCTTCTCCTCCATCAAATCCCTCATTTTCATCAATTTGGGGTATTTTTTCCTAATTATATCCAAATAAAAAATATCAATAATAAATAATAATATGGGTAATTTGGTCATTGAAAAGTAGAAACAATAGCACGTGCTCGCACGTGATCGAAAACACCCCGAAATAGATGGAGTAGGACACAATGCATAACAGAGCAAACTTAAGTAGGGTTTTATGTCGAAAAATAAATCCAGCATGGTTATCTGCCAAACATGTAAAACTGAGGAGGGTTAACTGAAATTACCCTATATTAAGCTAATGGGTCCCCCCCCCCCCCAGCATATCAATCATGTGATGTTTAGACCTAAGTAATAAATTCTATATGATTATGTACTCGGATCTTCCAATGATAGTATCAAGACATGTAATTAAGAATCATGTAATCGAGAATTGTGTAATCAAGAATTATGTAATCAAGAATCAAGAATCAGGAATCACTATTACAGGAAACACGGGCCCCCTTCCGAGTATACTCCCCTATATTGTCCATTACTAAGTCGTACCCTTATAACCCCGACTTGTTATTATTTTACTATAATTAATTATGAACATGCAGTTAGTACGGCTAGTAGAACGATGTAATTAAGACAGTTAATTAAGAATCAAGGAAAATATCAAGGACAGTAATCATGGGCATGAGATGTAAAACGGGTACATGTATCGAGAGTAGTTATCAAAGAATTATCAAGTGCTATAAAATGCATTATATGAGAAAATCCATCAATCTGTTATATCAATGCAAATTATTATTACAAGAACAATAATACATATAGTTCAGTTCATCAAATATGAAAAATAACGGGTTTATATGCAAAAACGTCGAGATGAATTTTTAGACAGCAGCACCTATCTGCGTTCAAATTCACTTTACCGTTACTACAGGAAAGTAAATCCGATTCCGTCAGAGATTCTAAAAAGTAGATTGTCTTCCGATTCCAATGCATATTCACACGATACATTCTAAAGACAATAACTATGCGTACAAATTCATTCTTCGCTAGTTTCGATGTTTTGTACACATTCTGGAAATTCAGAGTCACGGTACTAAACATCAATAAATTACAATCTATACATCGGATTAAGAAACCATAAGATATTCTGGATTCTACAATCGATGGAATACGATTTTTATGCATAAAGTTCTTCGTGCCAGTATCGGGAACATGGTCTAATTTCCAGTACAAGAGACAGGTCAGTGGTCCCGTGCAGATTCTGAAATTTACAATATGACAGTACTAAAATCGTGATATCTCACAATCTATAAATCGAATTGCGAAACCGTAAGATTTTCTGGATTCTCCAATCGATGGAATACGATTTTCTTGTGTAAAGTTCTTAATTTCGATGAAGGAAACTAGGTTAAATTCTTAGTGCAAGGTCAAGAAATTTAGAGATAGCAAAGTTGAATATTCGATATTCAATAACACGATTCAAAGTGTGTTAACGGTTCACTCTTGAGTCGATATAGCATGGAACAATTGACTAGAACAGAATTTGACAATAAAACATGACGATAACAAGACTACTTGCCACGAGTTCAAGAAAAATGCTTGTACGGTAATATAAAGATTGTACAAGATACTTTCCTTATACGACGATTTCGCGTGCAACGAGAATCACGGGATGAAGATGGAGATTACACGAGCTCGATAACGTGAAATGAGGCTAGTATCTTAAACTTACAACCGTAGCGATGGAGTTTGGTTTCGAATTCTGGGCAGCAAGGTGGTGGAGCTTCGGCACTGCAGGAGACGCTCGGAGGTGCATGCAGTGGAGCTCGGGGTGAGGGGAGACGGCGACAATGGCGAGGTGGAGCTGCGGTGGGTTTCGGGAATAATAAGAAGGAGAAGAAGAGGTAGTGAGGGTGAGAGTGGGCTGCATGTATATACATAGATATTTAAATAAGGAGAGAGAGAGAGAGAGAGAGAGAGAGAGAGAGCGTTGGCTGGTTGTATAATGAAGTCGTGAAGTAATTGTGCATGCATGTGTATATATATATAAATAAGAAGAGAGAGAAATATCATGTATGTGTACATTATATATATATAATATATAAGGAGAGAAAGAAAGGTTGGCTGTATGTACATTATTATTATATATATATAAATAAAGGGAGAGAGAGAATGCATGCAGGGCCGGCCCTGAGTTCTAGGGGGCCCGAGGCGAACTTCCGAAATGGGGCCCTCTGCCCCATACATATAAAAAAAAACATGCATAAAAAAAATTTGCCAAAGCAAAATTTGTAAAATTTGCACATTGTTCAAAGCAAAATATACAAAATATATATCATTGAATAACAAGTTTTTTTTATATCATTTTGAATATCAAGTTTCTCATAAGCATCATACATATATACAAAATTGAGTGAAAACATATACTCAAATATGCAAAACCTGTCAATGGAAAGCTCTGATTGTATCTCATTTAATGCTTGACGCTGCATCAACAATTCACCTCCACATCTACCTAGATGAAATGAAAATTATGAATTAGAAACAAAAAATTATGAAATGAAAATGAAATAGCACTGAAGTGAAGAAATGAAACATAGGAGAAACATAAACATTAAGGAGTTATACCTACATCATTAATCATCCCAGTGCATGACTTTGTCTCGCATTCCGTGCAGCAAACTCACTAATTAAATGTTCATAATCAAGCTTTTCTACCATCGCCTTCTCAATACATAGTAAGCCTAATCCATTCAATCTCTCTTGAGACTTGGTTGATCGAAGATAAGACTTGACAATTTTCAACTTCGAAAAACTTCTTTCTGCAGAAGCAACAATAACTGGTATGGTCAATAAAATACGATACGCGATCCATGCATATGGAAATATACCATCCATCCTTTGCAAATAATTAAGCACATCAATTTCTTTTTTTGCTTCCGATGGTATAATTAATCTGAGGTGCTTCAACTCTCAAAACAGATCATCCCTATTAATATCATAATGTGAGTCGTGATGTAGGAACTCTTCAAGAGTGGCACAACAAACTTTCAACTCATCATCATGTAGACTTCTCAACTTCTCCAAATCAAACAAAAATCCAAAGATTTTTTCATATTTGACACACTGTTCAAACCTACTGTTGAGTGAAGAAATAGCTTGATCTACTACAGTTATGAAGTAATGAATCCTAAATTCTTCTTCAGGTGATTGTGTTGTTTCTTCACTACCACTTTCATCAAATTTCCTCTTTCTATGGACGACACGCTTCTTTACGAAAACAGGTTCAACTCCCTAATTTCTCTGCAACTATTTTAGCTTCAGTCATAGCTTCCATAAAATCAGTTTCTCTGTACTCTTCAAAAAATGCACTGAGCCCTTTTAATCGAAGTATAGTAACATCAATATGCATGTCTTCCTCTTGCAAGTATTTACTGACAGAATTAACAGTAAATAATATATTGTGCCAAATAATCATACTCAGTAAAAACTCCCAATTCTCCATCTCATTCGTTGCTAAGGAACCAACTTCACTCTTGATCTTAGGATCTGTATCACTGTTTGCCAATTCAATTAATGCATCTCTTATCTCCACGGGTTGAAATCTTATTGCTCTAACACTTTCAACACGGCTTTCCGAACGAGTTTGTGATAATGTTTTAAGCATGAGATTTGACACATATCTTTTCAAAATATCCCATCGCTTTGTAGAAGGTGAAAATAACGTATACAAATGTTGTACAACTCCAAAGAAAGACACAGCTTTGATACAATAGTTGGCCATATCACAAATTGCAAGATTAAGACTGTGACAACCACAAGGCATGTAAAAAGCTTTAGGATTAACCTAGGCAGTCAAAATCGGCGATTATCGGCGATTAATCGCCGATTAATCGGTAATCAGGTAGTGTACCGATTATTTTTGAAGCTGATTTTTTGGAAATGCACTTCCAGCGATATTATCGTACTAATCGGCCGATAATCATACTAATCGGCCGATATTCATAAAGCCCGATAAGCCGATTAATCGCTTGGGGTATAATTTAACCTAAAATCCCCCCAACCCTGACCCGTTCACTAATCAGCAACCCTACCCGTTCCCAAAAATCCCCCATCTCTTCAATCTAATCCTCTTCTCTTCGTTTCATCCCAAATTCCTTCTAACCTAAAACCCAAATTCACCTCTTCTCTCTTCAATCGACAGCTCTCCTCTCTTCTTTTTCCTCCAGTTCTCTCTTCAGACGATCGTCGACCGCTCTCTCCATCCTTCGACGTCGACCGCTCTCTCCATCCTTCGACGTCGACAGCTCTCTCCACTTCGACGTCGACAGCTCCACTTCGACTTCGACGTCGACCGCTCTCTCCATCCTTCGACGTCGACAGCTCTCTCCATCCTTCGACATCGACAGCTCTCTCCACTTCGACGTCGACAGCTCCACTTCGACTTCGACGTCGACCGCTCTCTCCATCCTTCAACGTCGACAGCTCTCTCCATCCTTCGACGTCGACAGCTCTCTCCATCCTTCGACGTCGACAGCTCTCTCCACTTCGACGTCGACAGCTCCACTTATAGTACCAACAAGTCGTCAAAAGACCTCAAGTACGGCAGCGGAATCTCTCTCTTTCACCTCCATATCAGCT
Organism: Hemerocallis citrina; assembly: GCA_017893485.1. NCBI lineage: Eukaryota > Viridiplantae > Streptophyta > Magnoliopsida > Asparagales > Asphodelaceae > Hemerocallis > Hemerocallis citrina. The sequence goes on from CM030366.1 coordinate 78,896,329, forward strand.
CCGTTCGGCAATCAGTACAGTATAACTAGTAAGTTCTTGTTTACAATTTTTTATGAAGTTACTGTTAGTGTTAGTAATAGACTAATTGTATTACAGTATTACTATTAAGTTAGTAAGTAATAGTTACTGTTAGTGTTAGTAAGTTACTGTTAGTGTTAGTAATAGTTCTCTTTCACCTCCATAGTGTTAGTAATAGTATTACAGTATTACTAGTAAGTTTTTTTTTTAAAGTTTGTAAGTTAAGTCAGTAACTCAGTATTCCTATCTGGTTTGTTTTCCTATCTGTTTTGTATTACTTAGCTTTGTTTTCCTATCTGTTTTGTAACCATTTGCTTCTGCTTATTTTGGATAGGTGTTGTCTCTTTGTAAGCTCATATGAGAGTGGTTTGTATGACTCATTGACTCTTTTATTTTGGTTTTATATGGTTGCCTGGAGTTCCTTTGAAACTCCATCCTTATTACCTTCCAGTAACTTGCACAGTTGTCTACAACGTCATTCTCATTTTTATTGAAGCTGCTGATCATATCATGCATATGCATCATTTTCAAGTAAACAGGAACATATCTTTCAAAATTTTAACTATGTGCATTTAACCGTGCAAACTAATGAAGTAATGATGCACTCTTTTTCAAAGTTCTAATTAAGAACTAAAATTGTTACAACCTGCTATGCAGTTTTAAATTGATAATGTGCAATTCCGCAATATAACAAGAACAAAACATAACAGTTATCTCAATTCTCTTCCATTCATTCATAGTAACAGAATACATCAACTAATGCTTCTTTGAAAAACAAATGCCAGATTACAAGAACCAGTTTTTGAACTTAAACAAAGAGAACAAAAATAACTAATCTTTATTCTTTAATTGATGCAGCATGACATCTTTGTCAAACCTGCATCTGTTTCAATATTGAATGTCTAGGAGCAATATTATTGAGCATATTAATGTGCAAATCAATAAGCTGCAGCTTTAGATACCAACTTCAGCTTCAACTCATAAAGGTGACACACTGGTCCCTAAGATAAGAACACTGCTTACTCAAAAGGATGTGTTTTTTTTCCATTACCTGCATTAAGAAAAAATATACATTTTATTAACAAAGTCAAATAGATACTAAATAGTAAATACACGATAATTTAAATTTAAGATCTTCTTAATCATATATACTAGAGATGATAAATTATTTTTTCTCATATATATATATATATATAATATATATATATATATACACACGATTTTTCCGATTTTATCCCCGATTTTTTCCCGATTACCCGATTAATCACTAATCGCTCCTGGACCGATTAGTTCTGAAAACCGATTTTAACTGCCTAGGGATTAACAGTAATTAACCTATTTTGCACATCTTTGTTCTTCCCCTTCATATTAGAACCGTTGTCATAACCCTGTCCTCTAACATTAAAAATATCAAGCCCAAGAACCATCAGAACATCTTCAAGCACTTTAAAAAGTCCCAACCCGGATGTATCATCTACAACTAAAAATTCTAAAAAGAATTCTTCCACTTTTATCAGACTTTTTGAAACATCAACACACCGTATGAGAAGAGACATCCGTTCCTCATGACTTGCATCTGGAGTACAATCGAGTATTACTGAATAATACTTTGCTTCTTTGATTGTTTTAATGATTGCATCTTTTACCTCACTTGCCAACAATTCTATCAATTCATTTTGAATTTTGTGGCTAAGATAATGCTTACGAGATTCGCCGCTTTGGAATTTCCTAATGTGTTCTTTCATGATGGGATCAAATTCGACAATCATTTCAATCAAGCTTAATAAATTACCATTATTCTCTTCATAAATCTTCTCATTGTCACCACGAAATGCCAATGCATTTTTAGCTAGTGTTTTAATTACAGCAATAATTCTTAACAAGGCATGTCTCCAATGTTCTTTTTCCTTTATAATTTGTAGTTCCACACATCTGTCAATAACTTCACGTTTTCTGAGTCTCGTCTCCAATTCAAGCCAACTTGTTATGCAATTAATGTGGTCTTCACTCTCTTCATGACTTTGAAGTCTATGACTAATATTATGCCATTGTTTGAACCCTTCACTTGACAATTGATGATTGTTCCCTTCTTTCTTAAACAATTTACAAAAAAAACAAAACACTTTATCTAAACCAGTTGAATAAACAAGCCATCTTCTATCATACTTTTCCCCATTTAACAACATTCGAGTGTAGTGTACACAAGAAAAAATGTCTACCTTCGTCATCTTTAGGAAAATCAATATCAACTCTAATAGGCCCTCTTTCAACTAATAAATTCCGAACTTTTTGATCAATAATCTCCCAATTCATTGGATCATAAATATTTATAGATCTACATTCTTCATTTTGATTTGGTTCTACCTTTTCATCACCCACATTCAAATTAACATTCTCATTCAACTCTTGAACTGGTTCTTCATTTTCATCACCCACATTCAACTGTTGATGTTCTTGAACTTCTTCTTCATTACCATTACCACTTGAGATTGGTTTGTTGGTAAGAAATTTATCAAATGCCCCAACTTGAGATTGTATAAATTTATTTTCTTCTTGTTTCTTCTTTCTTTTTAATGTGCCAGACACATATTTTCGAGGCATGATAAAACTGGAAAAATAAATAAAAATTTGAATTAAGCCTAACATATCAATTTTCAACTTAATTAAGCAACTATTCAACTTAATTAACATAATTAACATAAAATTAAGCAACTCAATAACTCAATAATCTATTCAACTTTATTAACATAAAATTAAACTCAAGATGGTTAAAAAACCTAACACAGAACATAAAAGCATTATCCCCCGCAAAAACACAGAACATGTTATTTTTGACTCCAAATTCAATTCTTTCAATATCTATATCACTTTAAACATAAACTAAGATAGTTATATTTCAAAGAAAATTCAAGTCTACTCTTTATACACATTTTCCCATACTTATCACATTTTAATATCAATAAACCCTATTTTCACCATTTTTTGATAACGGGAAAAATCCTTATAATTATCAAACAATTGCTAAAATTAATCTTAGATGCTCCTAAATTATCCTATATTAATGCACATCATTCTTAGTACACACTACACAATAACCATGATTTTTCTAAACCGAAATCCTATGTTAGGAAAATTTTCCAAACTATTAGTATTAAAATTGAAATCTTACACCTTAAGCGTGTTCTACACGCTCTAAGCATCACTCTACCATGATTTTTGCATAAAGATAAGTAAGGTACAAAATCCTATAATCAAAGATACAAAATAATATACCTTCACGGAATTCTCTCGAAAAATGGACACTACCACGAGCTAGAGCACCCTTCACTTAGCTTACCTCTCAAATACACGAAGTATATGAGTGGATTTGGATGGGAAAAGTGAGAACCGAAATTGGGTTTCTTTGGGGCTTTCGGTCGGGAAAGGAAACGGGAAGAAAGAACTCAAAGAAGGATGAGGAAGAGTTGGAGGGAGAGGGTTTTAGGAAATTTTTTAATAAATAAATTTTTTTAAAGGGAAATTAACATACAGACCCCCCAATTATCCATATATTAAATGTGGGTTTTGGGTTTTTTAAATGTGGATTTGTTTTAAATCACTCAAATTTAAAACCTCAATTTCAATCAAGCCTTCCAGAGTACCCCAAATAATTTTTAAAATAAATTTTAAAAGATCAAATAAATATTTTGGGGGCCCCTAATAATTTTTTTACGCGCAAAACACGTGCCTATATTTACAAGGGAAGTTCGAAATTGGGGGCCCCAAAAATTGCAAATTCCGCGGGGGCCTGAGGCGGCCGCCTTACCCGCCTCTATACTAGGGTCGGCCCTGAATGCATGCAAGTGTGTATGCATGTGTATTATTATATAGGCAGTGAGAATAATATATAGATATTAGGAGGTAGAGATGTAGTGTAGTTGAAAATATAAAAGAAGACAGAAGAGGGGGTTGACGAATTAGAGATGAGTAAGCAGTAGTAGGGGTGGTGGAGACAGTAAAGTATGAAAAAAAATGAGAGAAGTTGGGTGTAGAATTAGGCAGGTTTGGCTGTGAGTGAGTAATTAGTGGGAGTGGGTTAGGACTTAGGTGGTTAGGCAGATGTGAGAAATAATAGAGTAGGAGTTGTCGGTCGAAAACAACAAGAAGACGAAAAGAAAGATGAGAAAATTGATTAGAGATAATCGGGGTTAGAATTTGCATTTAAATTCCGATCAAAAAAATGACAAAATTATAAAATTTATCTGAAAATTGAAGTACAAAAATTCACGTAATAAAATACATACAACTAGAACAGGGGGTTACAATCCTACCCAACTTACAAAAACAAATTCGTCCTCGAAATTTACTGAGGCGGGATATAGGATAGCCATGAAGCGAATGCAATACTCTTCAATCAAGAGTACAACAAAAGATAAAAGAAACAAAGAGTACAAAGGCACGACAAGATAAATTGTGCACCCTCAACTGGATGAATCAATAATTTGATGTCTGGGCTCAGAATCTGAACCACCGACATCGCTAACATCCCAGTTCAGCTGAGTCACAAGCTCATCTCGCTCCGGCACATACTCCAATTTTCTGAGTAATTTCTTGGGCGATGGAGCTGAAATCAAGATGCGTCTGGCCTTACTGGATATAAACTCCTCAGCCACCGCTGAATCTATGAAGGACAGAAGCGAGTCATAATCTATCCACATTTAAAAGACTCACCGGCTTGCTGTGGATTCCCAGTTGAGCCAAAGTGATCACCTCGAACAATTCCTCAAGGGTTCCATAACCTTCGGGCAAAGCTATGAAAGCATTAGCAGTGCAAGCCATCTCAGCCTTTCTCTCATGCATGTTAGAGACAACTCTAACATCTCCCATAGTTCCCCTAGTAATCTCTTTCGACATCAGTGACTTGGGAATCACTCCCAAAACGTGTCGGCCACCGGCACGAACAACGTCAGAAACAAGACCCATCATTCCTATGCTTCCACCTTCGTAGACGAGATCAATATTCCTCTCTAGCATCTCCTTACTGAGCTCAATCATAGCCTCTTTGTTGCTAGCTTTCTTACCTGAGCTACTGCCACAAAACACACAGATCCTGCCGAATCTCGATGAAGATGATGAAGATGGAGAAAACTTCTTCATACCCACTTCTCCTTCTTGCACCGATTTTCTCTTCATCCCCGCTACCGATTCTTAATCCCTTATTTCCATTTGCCAAGAAAATTTGAGCTCCTACTCTATTTCTTTCTATCTTGCTCTCGCCTCTGCTACCAGCTTCTCACTTTCTTTTTTTGCTCCCGAGTTCTCTTCTTTTTCTTCTTCCCTTTCTTCCCCGGCTTCTCTCTTTCTGTCTTTCTTCTCCGACTTTTTTCTCTTTCTTTCTTATTCTTTCTTCTTTCGTTGACTTCTCTCTTCCTTTCTCTTCTTTTTATTTCTTCTTCTTCTTGTCTTTTCTTCATTAATTCACCGTCCCCTATAACCGGCCTATGACCAACATCTGTACTTTATCCCCTTTCCATTCCAAATATAACAACAAACCTTGAGTTTTTGATGACGATGAAGTTTGCTTCGAAATCCATGCCACAAACCAACAAGGAACTCTGCTACGCATCCGCTGTGCCACTCTAATTGTGATGCTCCAAGTCGTTGACATGACACAGAAAAAGTGATGCCGATTAAAAGAATGGGTAGCAATAAAATCAAAAAGAATATAGATATGAAAAGAATGAACTAGCAGTATACCCAATAAAAAATCAATGAATGAAGATGAATGTAAGGGATGATGAAAATAAGCAATGAAAGAATGAAATATGAAGGGATAAAAAATGAATCGAATAAGTTTGATATTTGAGTTCAAAAGATGGTTATCAATGTTCATGTGATCAATACGGCGTGTATACTTGTTGAGCTTAACATGGTTCGAGCTTGGCTCTGATACCACTAAAAACCTGTCACGCCCCGCTTCCCACTATACGGAAATACAGACACGCAACTGAGGTCCAACGAATAATGTACATCATCCATAAGCTGTACAATTATAAGCTCAACAGGATATTTATAACACATTCACGCAGACAAATATAATGATCACATGAGCTGGAAATAGAATAACCATCATCTGGGTAATACATTAACATCGAGTCAAGATGCCCAGGAATACAAGGTTCCAGAATTAAAACAGTACGATAAGCAGTTCACTACAATAACTAGATAAAATAGCGATTGAAAGAAAAACAACATGAAGTAGTAATAATGCAGCAACGATCGTGTAGAGAGTCTGTTTGTCAGGTCCATAGTACTTGTATAATCATTAACTCAAAAAAAAAAGTACCCTTTAGTGCCAGAATTAAATCAGTACGATAAGCAGTTCGCTATAACAACTAAATAAAATAGCGACTGAAAGAAAAACAACATGAAGTAGTAATATTGCAGCAACGATCGTGTAGAGAGTCTATTTGTCGGGTCCATCAGTACCTGTATAATTATTAACTAAAAGAAAAATAGAAAAATACCCGTTAGAGCAAGCTTCGGGCAGCAAGTAGTAACAAAGAGTAAAAGGGATAATATAACAAGATATAATATGGAAGAAACAAGAAGTAGCAGTATAAATACAATATGAAGGAAGCAAGGAACTGGGACGATATGATCATGTATGTAATAACGGTAAACTAGTGTATTCAAGACTTCAAAGTATAATCAATTGATAACCTAGGCACAGTTAATCGATAATCATGTAATCAACAATCTAGAGTCATGTAATCAAGAATCATGTAATTAAGAATCATGCTTAGTGGAAATCTCGAGTTTATCTGTTTTATTAACTTGTCTAATGCATGCAATCCTCTGTCCCATACCACAAGTTCGGTGCATATCAATATTGTGATGTTTAGACTTAAGTAATGAATTCTATAGGATTATGTACTCGGATTTTTCAGTGATAGTATCAAGACATGTAATCAAGAATCATGTAATCGAGAATTGTGTAATCAAGAATTATGTAATCAAGAATCAAGAATCAAGAATCACTATTACGAGAAACACAGGCCCCCTTCCGAGTATACCCCTCTATATTGTTCATTACTAAGCCGTACTCATATAACCCTAGCTTGTTATTCTTCTACTATAATTAATTATAAACATGCATTTACTATGGCTAGTGGAACGGTGTAATTAAGACAGTTAATTAAGAATCAAGGAAAATATCAAGGGCAGTAATCATGGGCATGGAATGTAAAACGGGTACATGTATCGAGAGTAGTTATCATAGAATTATCAAGTGGTATAAAATACATTATATGAGAAAATCTATCAATCTGTTATATCGATGCAAGTTATTATTATAAGAACAATAATACATATAGTTCAGTTTATTAAATATGAAAAATAACGGGTTTATATGCAAAAATGTCGAGATGAATTTTTAGACAGCAGCACCTATCTGCGTTCAAATTCACTTTACCGTTTCCACAGGAAAGTAAATCTGATTCCATCAGAGATTCTAGAAAGTAGACTCTCTTCTGGTTCCAATGCATATTCACACGATATATTCTAGAGAAAGTAGCTATGCGTACAAATTCATTCTTCGCTGGTTTCGATGTTTCGTGCACATTCTAGAAATTCAGAGTCACAGTACTAAAACATCAATAACTTACAATCTATACATCGGATTAAGAATCCGTAAGATGTTCTGCATTCTACAATCGATGAAATATGATTTTCATGCATAAAGTTCTTCGTCCAGTATCGGGAATATGGTCTAATTTCTAGTACAAGAGAGAGGTCAGTGGTCCCATGCAGGTTCTGGAATTTACAATATGACAGTCCTAAAATCGTGATATCTCACAATCTATAAATCGAATTGCGAAACCATAAGATGTTCTGGATTCTCCAATCGATGGACTACGATTTTCATGTATAAAGTTCTTAATTTCGATGAAGGAAACTAGGTCAAATTCTTAGTGCAAGGTCAAGAAAATTAGAGATAGCAAAGTTGAATATTCGATATTCGATAACACGATTCGAAGTGTGTTAACGGTTCACTCTTGAGTCGATATAGAATGGAACAAGCGACTAGAAGAGAATTTGATAATAAAACATGACGATAACAAGACTACTTGCCACGAGTCCAAGGAAAATACTTGTATAGGAACAAAAAGTATGTACAAGATACTTGCCTTATACGACGATTTTGCGTGGAACGAGAATCACGGGATGAAGATGGAGATTACACAAGCTCGATAACGTGAAATGAAAGGCTAGTGTCTTGAACTTACAACCGTAGTGATGGAGTTTTGCTTCGAGTTCCGGGCAACAAGGTGATGGAGCTTCGGCACTGCGGGAGAGGCTCGGAGGTGCATGCAGTGGAGCTCGAGGTGAGGCGAGACGGCGGCATTGGCGAAGCGGAGCTGTGGTGGGTTTCGGGAAGAATAAGAAGAAGGAGAAGAAGAGGTAGTGATGATGAGATTGGGCTGCATTTATATACATAAATATTTAAATAAGGAGAGAGAGAGAGAGAGAGAGAGAGAGAGAGAGAGAGAAAGAGAGTTGGTTGGTTGTATAATGGAGTCGTGAAGTAATTGTGCATGCATGTGTATATATATATATATATAAATAAGAAGAGAGAGAAATAGCATGTATGTGTACATTATATATATATAATATATATAAGGAGCGAAAGAAAGGTTGGCTTTATGTACATTATTATATATATATATAAATAACGGGGGAGAGAGAATGCATGCAAGTGTGTATGCATGTGTATTATTGTATAGGCAATGAGAATAATATATAGATATTTAGAGGTAGAGATGTAGTGTAGTTGAAAATATAAAAGAAGACAGAAGAAGGGGTTGACGGATTAGAGAGGAGTAGGCAGTAGTAGGGGTGGTGGAGACGGTAGAGTATGAGAAAAAAAATGAGAGAAGTTGGGTGTAGAATTAGGCAGATTTGGCTGTGAGTGAGTGATTAGCGGGAGTGGGTTAGGACTTAGGGGTTAGACAGATGTGAGAAATAATAGAGTAGGAGTTGTTGGTTGAAAACAACAAGAAAACGAATGAGAAAATTGATCAGGGATAATCGGGGTTAGAATTTGTATTTAAACTCCGATCGAAAAAAATCACAAAATTATAAAATTTATCTGAAAACCTGAAGTAAAAAAATCCACGTAATAAAATACGTACAACTGGAACAGGGGGTTACATTTTTTTATAAATAATGTTAGTGAATTTTTTGTATTGCGGCAAATGTTGGAGAGGCTTTTTTAATTTTACCCTTAAAAATAGGTCTGGCAACAGACCGGGATTGGGCCAGACCGAGCCCGAGCCCGAGCCCGAGCCTGAAAAAGTTTACAGGGTCCAAGCCTGTCGCGATTTTGGATCGGGCTAATTTGATGCCCGGAACCGGGTCCGTATTAAATCCAAAATCCCAAGCCCAGCCCGCCCCCACTACAAAATTTCCACAATCTCCTTATTCACCTCCTCCCCTCCTTTCACCTGCTGCTCGTCACGTGACTGAGGCCAATTGCCACCCTCCCCATCGTAAATTCTCACCAGCTTCTCCTCTGCCTCCTTCAACAACCTCTCGTACGACTCGTGCATCTCATCCATCTGCACCACCGCCATGTACAAAATCTTCTCCCTCTCTGCATTGGCTCTGATATGATTTTCTTTCTCCGCCATGGTCAACCTCCACGCTTGTGCCGTCGAGGCGGGGGGGGGGAGCGAACGACGTCGGCGAGGTGGGATGCGTGGGTGGATTCGATGTCGGCGAGGCGGAGCTTGGCTGCGTTGGCAGCCTTGTGGTCGGGGTGGTCTCCGAGGTTGCGGAGGATGGAGCGGGTTTGGGATATGTCAGGTGACGGCAAAGGCCACGGAGGCGAAAAGGGAGGGGATCATGTACTGCTCGATGAGCTCGACAGAGTGGGGGTTAAGACTGTGGAGCTGGGGTCAGGATTAGATTTGGGGTTGTTTGATGTCATAGTAGTCGTAGGATGATGATTGTGATTTGAATGAGTTGCGGCGGGACATGACGTAGGAGAGGATGAGGAAGGTGTTATGGTTTGGATCCATAGTTGTCAGATTCGATATTTGGGAAGAAGAAGAAAATGTTTGGTTTCTTGATTTGTTTGTTTGTTTTCACATGAGGAGAAAAAAGAAAGAGAATGTCATAGGAAGAGAGAGAAGAAAGAGAAGAAAGAGAGATGAAAGGGCACGAAAAGAGAGAAGAGAGAGAAAGAGAGAGAAAGACATATATTAAGAAGGAGAGAGAGAGGTACATATATTGTTAAACTCCGGTTGGGTTTGGGTCGGACCTTCACAAACCCGAACCCGACCAGGAAATTAATTCGAGCTCAACTATTAAGCTCGAGTCCGAAAATTTTGAAAAAAATCAGGCCCGTATCCTACTAAAATCAGGTCAGGCTTGGTCAGGCTCGGATCGGGCACGGGTCAATTGCAGCCTTACTTTAAAAGAAGAATTAAACTCTCTTCCATTCCCTTTTAATAGCAATTGGGCCCACAAGAAAGAAAAAAATAAATCAAACTCATCTTTACAACCAAAATCAGACCCTTTGGAACTGAATTTGGTAATGCCTTTTTCTACTACTCTCTTATAATACATGAGTTTTCAATAGCTTATTTCTGTCAAGTTTAGCTCTGGAAGGAATGCTTTTCAAAAGTTTTCTCTAATTACAAAAGTGCCAAAAATGAGTTATAGTCATCTCCAATAATAATAATATCTATATCTAATCTAATGTTTTAATAAGAGGGTTGGAATTGAGTAACCAAATAAATACGTGCATTGTAACGATACAAACAAGTGCAATGCACATGCATAATTAAAATAAAGAAGATCTTAGTTTGAATTCAGACAACATCGAAAATTTTACTTTAATATATATATATATATATATATATATATATATATATATATATATATATATATATATATATATATATATATTTATAAATTCATGCATCACACGTGTAAATTACTAGTCTAATATTATAATGAGAGAGTTGAGATTGTCATTTGTAAACAATCTGTAATTTGTAGACAATTAACCATCTAATGTCAACAATTCATTTTTTAAGTAGGAGTTATATTAACCATTTATTTACTCAACTGTTGTTAGTTAACATAATACCCTCAAAATTTAAATTTATTTACGACATAATTATTTACAAAAATGTCATTTATATAAAATAAATTGGCACTATGGATAATTTATAAAGAGTATGTGATGAGTAAAGAGTGGTCTCAATTTCGAGGCAAAATTACGTCTTAGTATTTACTTTAAATAATATATTTATTAGTATGTGCAAAGCACATGCATATTACTAGTAATAATCTCTCAACTATTTTAGTGGGAGAGTTTGTCACCAAACAAACTCCATTTGTAAGCAAGCAGACACGTGCATTATAACCCAACAAACATGTGCAATGCACATGCATAACTAATATAAATGAGGTCTTAGGTTCGATGTCAGGCAACGCCGGAGTTATATATATATATATATATATATATATATATATATATACAGAGAGAGAGAGAGAGAGAGAGAGAGAGAGAGATCTTCGGTTGCTCACAACTTTGGTGAGCACTCACGAAAGAGAGCACCTATGACAAATCTGAACCACTCATATTGTTCTATACGCTTAAAATAGCATAACAATAAAAAATTAATTAATTTGAAATTCATTTGTCCATGATTTACATCATCACAAAATTGTATGGCTGAAAATTCTAACAGCATGATGGATGGGCAAATGAACTTCAAATTACTTGATTTTTTATTGTTACGCTATCTTAGGCATTAAACATTATGAGCGGTTCAGATTTTTCATAGGGTCTTTATTTCATGAGTGCTCACGGAGTGCTTTTTCATAGGGTCTTTATTTTCAGGAGTGCTCACTAAAAGTAGTGATATATATATATATATATATATATATATATATATATATATAGAGAGAGAGAGAGAGAGAGAGAGAGAGAGAGAGAGAGAGAGAGAGAGAGAGAGAGAGAGAGAAATCTTCGGTTGCACACTACTTTGGTGAGCACTCACGAATTAGAGACCCTATGAAAAATCCGAACCGCTCATATCGTTCTATATACTTTAGATAGCCTAACAATAAAAAATCAAGTAATTTGAAGTTCATTTGCCCATGATTTACATCATCACAAAATTGTATGGCTGAAAATTCTAACAGCTTGATGGATGGGCAAATGAACTTCAAATTACTTGATTTTTTATTGTTAGGCTATCTAAGGCATATAGAACAATATGAGCAGTTCGGATTTTTCATAGGATTTCTAGTTCGTGAGTGTTTACCAAAAGTAGTGTGCAACCGAAGGGGACTATATATATATATATATATATATATATATATATATATATAGGGAAATGCTCCATTGAAAACGGGTCTAGTTTTCAAGGTTGGAAAACACCAATCTGAGCCGTTGGACCGCTCATGATCGTGATCAGCAGCTCAGATCGAGCTCCCCATAACCCATATATAGGGAAATGCTCCATTGAAAACGGGTCTAGTTTTCAAGGTTGGAAAACACCAATCTGAGCCGTTTGACCGCTCATGATCGTGATCAGCGACCCAGATCGAGCTCCTCATAACCCGTTTCAATTGATCAGCAGAGGGTTATTTTGGAAATTTCGTCCCAAATAACTCTTCGCTGAACAGATTCTAAAAAAATTGATATAACCTAGGCCTAGGTTATAAAAAATTGAATTATAGGCCGTTGTTTGGAACAACGGCCTTGTTCTAAATTTTTATAACCTAGGTCATTGTTCCCAATAACGGCCTAGGCTATAAACTTTCTATAAACCACTCTACCATAGGCCGCTATAAAATTTTATAGCGTAGGCCGTTGTTGGAAACAACCTAGGCCGTTGTTGGAAACAACGACCTAGGTTATAAAAATTTAGAACAAAGCCGTTGTTCCAAACAACGACCTATAATTCAATTTTTTATAACCTAGGGAACAACGGCCTAGGTTATATTCATTTTTTCAGAGCGAATCAGGCAAAGAGTTATTTGGGACGAAATTCCCAAAATAACCCTCCGCCACTTAAGTAATATTGGGTGATGGCCGGAGGCGATCTGAGCCGCTGATCACGATCAAAAGTGATCCGACGGCTCAGATTGGTGTTTTCCAACCCGTGAAAACAAACCCGTTTTCAATGGAGCATTTCCCATATATATATATATATATATATATACTATTTTAATGGGAGAGTTTGTCACCAAACAAACTCCATTTGTAACTAAACAAACATGTGCATTGTAACCCAACAAACATGTTGCATATGCATAACTAATATAAAAGAGGTCTTAGGTTCGATGTCAGGTAACGTCCGAATTTTTAAAAAAAATATATATCTCTACTATTTTAATGGGAGAGTTTGTCACAAAAAAAAACTCCATTTGTAACTAAACAAACACGTGCATTGTAACCCAACAAACACTGAAATGCACATGTATAAATAACTAATATAAAGGAGATTTTAGTTCGATGCCAGACAACGTCAGAATTTAAAATATATATATATATATATATATATATATATATATATATATATATATATATATATATATATATATATATATATATTTATAAAGACGTGCATCACACGTGTAAATTACTAGTAATATTATAATGGGAGAGTTGGGGTTGTGTCATTTGTAAACAACCTATAATTTGTAGACAATGAACCATCTAATCTCATTCACTCATTTTTAAGTGGAAGTTATATTAACCATCCATTTAGTCAAATGTTGTCAGTTACCATAATACCCTCAAAGTTCAAATTTATTTACGACATAATTATTTACAAAAGTGTCACTCATCTAAATTAAAAGTTGATGCCATTAGGGGTAATTGTAAAGTAAGGATTTGAGATGGGTGAAGGAAGGTCTGAGGTTCGAGGCAATACTACGTTCATAGTTCTTATTTTAAAAAATAATAATATTAGGATGTCCATTGCATTGCATGTATAGATTACTAGTTAGATACTTAGATATAATGTGCAAATAAATCTAACCATACATTTATAGTTATTCTTTTTTATTATTAAAAAAATAAAGCAGTCGAAATCACAGGGTAAATATAAACCTGCCCCCTAATTGCGGATTATAATCTATTATTACTACTTATAAGGAGGAGTTTAGGAATCTTTCAGATCATTCTTTCTGTCAAAATTAAACTTGGGTAGAATTTTTCAAAAAAGTTCTATCTAACTACAATATTGCCATCCTTAAAAAAAAACTCCAATAATTTTTTTAGGGGATGTTTGATTTGTAGATTGGGGAATTCATTTGAATTGATGGTTTTCCAGGAATGTGTGGGTAAGAATCATGATTCTCAGGAATGCTATAATACTGCGTTTGGTATAAGACATTGCATTTTAGGGAATATTTTATTATTGTGTTTGGTATAGACCAATTCATTTTTATCAATCATTCTCTATAGTAGACATTACCGAAAATACCCTTTTAACTTTATTTTTTAAAAAAACCAATAATTGTTATATACTTTAGTAATCGATGCATATGTGTGACATGTGCAAAACTAATACTAATATATATCTTATAAAATCTAAGTACAGTAACAAATAGATGACTCAAAAATTTATATTATGATTCTAATATATTTCAAATTGGTAGATAAAATATATAACAAAAAAAAAATGCACGCAGTACAAATAGATGATCTTAGGCATACCTGGATTATGATTATTAATGAAATATTTTATTTATGACTTAGTAAATATAGGGTTTCCCCTTTAATTTTTTAATCAATAATGGCGGGTACTATTGTTAAATTAATATATTATACTAAAATATATATCATACTTATTTAATTCTATTCAGTCTCTAATTGGATGTTTCTCTTTATATACAAATATGCACAAATCACATCCTAATAAGGCAGAGTAAATTGTTTTTTTTGAGTGAACATAGAGCGGCAATATGATAAGACATAAAGATTATCAAAAATCTAGAGGGTGTTTTGGTAACGTGATAATCTCAATTATTTTGTATGTGAAGGAATCCACAAATCTCACTTTTTAAAGAGGATTGTATATCCTTTCCAACAAAGGATTTTGCTTCCTATGAAAATTTAAGAATTCTTCCAAAATTATACTTAAATCTTACCAAACCAAGTAATCAAGAGGGTCATCTTAGATTCTATTGTTTATTACTGCATAACAAATGTCCCCTTACTGCAAAACTATACTCATATCTTACCAATGCACATGTTTATAGGTAGAAGTTGAGTTGTATGTGCAACATATGTGTATGTTTAGTGTTAAAAAAATATTGTAAAATTATTTTGCACGTTTTAAATATGTGGAATTTTTTTAATTTATTTTTGCTGTAATTAATGGGAGAGTTGGAGTTGTACGTGCAACGCACGGATTTGTATGTTGACAATATTACTACTCCAACTCTCCCATTATAATATTAGAGATTACCCCTAGAGCACAATGACATTTGCTTTACTATATTCCCTTTTTAGAAAATCTAACAACTTCGACGATAACTCTATTATATTCTTTTCTAAAAGGCACCAAAACAAATATTCCATCAAGATTCCTCATCTCCATAAAAGATTTGGGCAATTTATTTTATATAATAATTGATCATTAATGTGATTTGAACGGATAATTTCGGAAAAAGTATAGTTTCAAGAAACATGATTGAAACCAAAGACTTTAAGAGGGGGATTTGGTTGGTTGTAAAATAAATCAAGAGAGTGAGAAAATACTGTAGCGAAAGCAATTTCTTGAAACAAATTCTAAAAATAGCTATGGTTGAAAGTAGATTTACTGTAGCAAGAATAGTAAAAGCACTGAAAATTAGTTTTGTTTGAGTCGTAAGAACACTGTACCGAAAGTAATTTAAATTACTTTTTGATTTTTTTTGTTTTACATGAAATTAATCTTAATTAGAGCTTACATTTAACTAATTAAACTAATTAGGGCTTAGTCAAGTATTATTGTGAATTAGAAAAACAATAATGCATAGAGACTAGTATGTGCGTAGACTGATGACCATATCTCACGGGTCATGGATATGAGATATTAAGTCTTCACATGGATACATATTAGAGTAATAATGTACTACCTGACCCACCATGAGAACACTACATGGATCGTTAAGTGAGTGTCATAAGCGGTTCTCACAGTGACCATGGTGTATGTAATCCTTTGACTTGAAGTCACAACGATTTCCTACATGAGAAGTTATATGTTTTAATGTTGTCAAACGTTGCGTGCAATAAGGTGATTATAAAATCGACTATTGGATATACTACAAATCATGCAGAGGGATGTGAGTGACTTAGATAGGATTTGTCCCTCTTATATAACAGGAGCGATATCTATGCGCCCCTTGATTGAGTGAGACTGCAAAATGCATGACCATGCTCAAATGAGTCAATATGAGATATTGGGCTCATTTGTTTTAGTAAGTCTACTCGGACATCAAGAAACTAAAGATTGAACTATACAAGGGCGACACGCTCTATGCCATATGGTCATTTAAGATATTTGGACAAAGGGACTCGACTACATGGTAACATTGGTCACGGATAGGTTATGTCTAATCACTGACATTCCCGTTACTTGAGTAGAAATGATGTATTGCTAGATACCGCCCACTGTTTGTAATACTAGATTATGATTTTAGTATTACTATCAACATAACGGGAACCTACAAGGTCATACACTTAGAATGGATCGAAATGAAGATTTGAATTATAAGATGAATTTAATTGGAGATCCAAGTAAGACTTGGGCTCTTCACATTGGTTGGACATTTAATTAGATTAAATGGGCTGACTAAATTTCAAAGGCCCAGACACAAATTTGAACCAGGGTCAGATTGTGAGTCCAACAGCCTCATTACTCTCTTAGGGTTGATTTTTTGCAGCTATATATATGATACGTATCTGTGAAGAAAAGGTTACATGAAAGAAAAAAAACCTAGCCGTCACAAAAATTGTGTGAGAGAGAGATCGTGAGAAACATTCCCATCCCGCAACTAGCACCGCAGCGTGAGGAAAAGCTTGATTTAATCCGTTCGTGCGGATACCGTAGAGGCACAACAACATTGCAGTGTTGTGATCGACATTAATTGGAGACAGGCAGATCCATCTTCAAGGTATAACTTCTAAACACGATTTGTTGTTTTCGCATGGATCCATGGCTAGGTTTCAATATTTCTTGTAATTTTTCCGCTGTGTATTTGATCTGAGACTACCATCGAAACCTAACAGTGGTATCAGAGCCACTTGCGAAACCATAATTCGATTATGAAAGATATGACTATTTGTGATATGTTCGTACTTTTGGTAGAAAGATTTAAATTTGATATAATTTTTTTGCAACAGTTGCAATATAAGGATTCGTTTAAGTGTTGGTTGTTAACACAAATGCCACACTAGGGTAGCCATCGGTTTGGAACTATTGAAAACCCTGGAAAGATGTGCTTTGTAGTGATGTTAGGGTTTCTTAAAGCATGAATAGTTCATGCACCTGCGTTGTTTGCAGTGGCATTAGGGTTTCTTAAAACATGAAGAGTTCATGTTCTGGCAGTGGCAAGGGATGGTGAGGCAAAATTTTGAAAAATACTAGTCTGATTATATCATTATTGTTTTCTTGATGTGTGTGCAGTCAAGAATTACACAGGCAACAATTATTGTTAGGAAATTTGATTCCCTCTTCTATTAGAATCTTGTTTAGTAAAGCGGCACAATAAATACAAACCACCAAGCAAATAAAAAGATCACACCAAACATACCAAAGCACACAAATTTATCCCAGTTGGGGCTTTCGCCTCAATCCAGGGGAGAAGAAACCGAGATGTTATTTAACTAGAGAAGATACGAGAATTTTACAATTCTCACCAACTGTAACACCCCGAATTTCAAATAAGACTGAATTCGAAGTTCTACAGGATCTTTACACTTCTCTCCGTACAATTTTACATCAGAGTTACATTTTAAACAGCGGAAGAAAAATTACAATAATTACATGAACGAAATAAAACAACACTTGAATAATTCTTTAAGCATCAATTCCTTCTTAGTCTTTTTCATTCACTTTATCCTGCATAGAAACTGTGGGCACGTCAGTTCATTCAACTAACGCAAGGATATAATACATCAATTTTTCTTACTTAGAAAGCACACACTTGTCACAAAACAAAGCTACGGGGACTATCTTCTTGATGTCGGGTGTGAATGTGCACCTAGTCCTTAATGCAATTATTTATGTTACATGATATTAATGCGCACTTATTCAGATTCTATGCATCCCATACTACATAGGTCCGAGGGCAAGTCCTTAATCGTTCTTCATCTTGTAGGGTTCAATCCCTCGCCATGACTTAAACTACTACGGTAACTACAATAAGTATCCTAGATGTTCTATGAGCTACGAGCTCATGTCCAGACAGCCTGGAGGGAAATCCCACGTCATGACACGACGCATCGTATAGAACCTATGGACAATTCAGCCTTCGTCATGGGACATGACACCACCCGTAGTCACCAAACATCCCACAAGCGACGTCTGCAGTACGGACTCCTGGAGACATATCCACGTCATGACACGATGCATCGTGTAGACAACCTGTGAATACTCTCACGTTGTAGCTCTGAGGCCCTCATACTCGTATTTTTCTCTTATTTTCATCACATCTTCATTATGTTTCTAATCCTTGGTTATTTGAATCATGAATAAATCAATATCCTAGAGTTAGCACTCCTTCTATACCGGTCTTAATCATCAATTCAACAATACGACCCAAACTTGGTAATTCCATTTCAATATCTTATCCCAAAAGTATTCATTCAATGCCGGTATAAGGCTTAGCTACACTCTAGCTTTTAATTCCATTTCATGTTCATAGAATTGAATGTTCATACTCATAAAATCTTTCATAATTTAACATGATCTTCTATTTCACTTTCATGTACAATTTCATGCATAAACAATAAATTCATTTGTTAACTTGTCACATTCAGGATTCATTCTTTCACATAATTTCTCTTATTATCAAAGTACCAATATTAAGTTCAAATCATACTTTCAAATTTCCACTACCCAAATCTCATTTCAAACTCTTTATTAAAGCCTTTAGAATAAATATTCAAAATCTCATTTCAAACTTTTTATTAAAGTCTTTAGAATAAATATTCATTTTTCTCTTTATTTAATCAATAACTCAATAAGGCGACTTGTATTAAAATCTTCTTGAAATAGTCTTAAATCTCACTTATAAATAGGCCAAGAGTTATAGGAAAATTCTCATGAAGTGTAGACATTATTGGAATTTTTCTAGTATTTTTTCTCAATTTTATTTCTTGAACTCAAACGAGCCGGCGATCCCTTCCTCTCAAACCCCTTGGCTACTTCGACGTACGTCAGTCGCCTTCGCTCCGAGAGATCCCTAAGCTCTTCTTTGTCCGACATGTCCTCTCTCTGTGACTTCCCCTTATCTCTAATCTCTTGGAATCTATTAGCTACACTCGTCTTCCAAACCCTAGCATGATGTCTAAAGTAGAAGTATGAGAAATCCCCCACCCATTTGGAGAAAAACGAATAGAAAGCTCCTAGAATGTACGAATGGATCCTTCTCCTAGATTGTGCCACCAAAAATCTCCTCCTCCTTGTGCTAGGTGGAACCCGAGTCCTCTCTTCTTGCTCCTAGGTGTAGGCCGACCTCCTCTTGAATGAACGCACACACAAACTCTCTCAATCTGTTACTCACCACAAACTCTCAATCTTTTCTCACACTAATTCTTTTCTTTCTTTCTTTATTAAAATTTTCTAATGTACTACATAAGAAGAATGAGGGGGGTATCTATACTTTTTGAAAAACAAAAATAAATGACTAGGATTGATTTAGATGGTTAAGGATAGAAGGCTCGGATGTAATAGGGAATTGTAGCAACCACCCATGAACACATAACCACCAAATCCACAACTCCACTCTCTCCATCTCTCTTGCTCCCATCCGGCCGTACTCCCCAAGCACACTAGACACGTGCTATTACCCCCTATTAATTGTTGTACAAGATTATTTAATTAATTGTCTACCAAATTAGTCTACACTACATGTTATGATAATTAAAAGATAAATTAACTAGTGGGCTCAAAATTTGTAGGCCTTAGATCCATGGGTTATTAATAAAATAATTAATTAATTAGGGTGAGCTAGATTAGACAATTAGGCCTAAGCTTTTAAAATAGGCTTTTAAAAGAAATAAAGAGAATAAAAAATAATTATTTGTTCATGTTATAAAAATAAATAATTTTCTAGGGAAAATGCACATGAATTTGTACGTGCAAAACACGTAAAATCAACAATTTCTCAATTAATTATAAATAAAAAAGTAGGATGTTACAACACTCCCTCCTTAGAATAGTTTCGTCCCCGGAACTACGCTTAAAGAGTGAGAAAAACAGAACACAACAAGAAGAAAAACAAAATAAGAGAAAAGAAGATACAAATCAAACAAAGAGCTTAGGATGATCCTTCATCATCCTTTCCTCAGATTCCCAAGTAGCCTCTTCAACCAACTGGTTTCTCTAAACTACTTTGACCATGAGTATCGTCTTGTTCCTCAAGACTTTCTTCCGACGATCCACAATCTCAACTGGAACCTCAGTGTAACTCAGATCCAACTGCAAACCCTCCGGCACTTCGGGCAAATGGTGACTCGGATCTGGAATGTAACCTCTCAGCATAAACACATGAAAGACATTGTGCACCTGATGCAACTCTTCCGCCAACTCTAACCGGTAAGCATTTTTCCCAATCCGCTTCAGTATCTTGTACGGGCCTATGAACATTGGGGATAACTTTCCACCTCTGCCAAAGCGAATTACACCTTTACTAGGTGATACCTTCAGAAAGACATAGTCACCAACCTCGAACTCAAGGTCCCTCCTCCGGTTGTCTGCATAGCTCTTCTGCCTACTCTGAGCATCCACCAACCTCTTCCTGATCAGATCAATTTTTTCAGAGGTCTGCTGCACAATCTCAGGCCCAAACATCTGCCACTCCCCTACTTCAAAACAACAGACAGGTGTCCTGCACTTCTTGCCATACAGAGCTTCGTACGGTGCCATCCCGATACTAGTCTGAAAACTGTTGTTGTAGGCAAACTCTACCAGAGCTAAATGCCTTTCCCAACTACCTCCAAAATCTAGCACACAACACCGAAGCATATGCTCCAGAATATGATTGACTCTCTCAGTTTGCCCATCAGTCTGAGGATGAAAAGCAGTGCTGAAATCCGTCTTGGTACCCAAAGCTGTTAATAGACTCCTCTAGAAATGCGAAGTAAACCGCGCATCTCGATCAGAAACAATGGTTAACGGAACACCATGAAGCCTAATGATCTCTCCAACATACAGCTCGGCCAACTTGTCCATAGACGAAGTGAGTTTCTTTGCCAAGAAGTGATCAGACTTGGTTAGTCGACCGACTATAATCCAAATCGCATTATTGCCCTTTGAAATTTTGGGCAAACCCATGATGAAATCCATGCTGACGTTATTCCACTTCCACTCCGGAATAGGTAATAGTTGCAATAGACCTCCGGGTTTCTGATTCTCAGCCTTTACCTGCTGACAAATCTCACACATTGCCACAAATTCAGCCACATCTCATTTCAAACCTGACCACCAAAAATGTTGCTTAATGTCCTTGTACATCTTAGTACTCCCAGGATGTGCAGACAAAAGAGTAGCATGTGCCTCCTGAAGAATACTCTCCTTCAAGTCCGACTGATCCGGAACACACAGCCTCTCTCCGAACCACAACACTCCATCCCTGATCTGAAACTCGGACAACCTGCCTACACCAAACTGCTCCCTCATCTTCTGAATCTCTTCATCATCCCTTTGACTTGCTATAATCCTTACATTTAGCGTGGGCTGAAGGCTCAACTGAGCTAAGTATTCCCCCAAGCCATGCAGAACCACTTCAATACCATCCCGATCTAACTCCTCTACAAGATGCCTCTGAGTTGTAATCAAACTAGCTAGACTGCTCTTACGGCTAAGTGCATCAACAACAACATTAGCCTTCCCAGGATGGTACTTAATCTCAGGACGAATGTTCTCAAGTACTTCCAGCCATCTCTGTTGCCTCAGATTCATGTCCTTCTGCTGGTAGATGTACTTCAAGCTCTCATGGTCCGTGTACATGTTCAGTTTCTCACCGTACACATAATGTCTCCATTGCTTTAAAGCGAAGATAATTGTAGCTAACTCCAGATCATGAGTCGGATAATTCTTCTCATGTGGTCTTAGTTTCCTAGACCCATATGCGATCACTTTTCCTTCTTGCATTAAGACACAACCAAGCCCACGATGTGAAGCATCGTTGTAGACATCATATTCAACACCTGCTCTAGGTAAAGCCAAAATGGGAGCAGTATTCAGCTTCTCTTTCAACTCCTGAAAGCTTGCCTCGTACTGTTCAGTCCACTTGAAGTTCACATTCTTCTTAGTCAGAATAGTGAGCGGCACGGCTATCTGAGCATAGCTCTGAATGAACCTCCTGTAGTATCCAGTTAGCCCAAGAAAACTCTTGATTTTCTTCACTATAGTAGGTCTTGCCCAATCTCTCACTGCCTCTATTTTTTGAGGATCAGTTTCCACTCCCTCCTTAGAAAGGATGGGACCCAGGAATGCCACTTCAGATTTCCAGAAATCGCACTTGGACAAATTGGCATACAACTTCTGCTCTTGAAGCTTCTCCAAAACTGCAGCCAGATGCACTGTGTGCTCCTCCTCCGATTTGTGGTACACAAGGATATCGTCGATAAACACCACGACGAACGAATCAATAAATGGCCTCAGAACTCGGTTCATCATGTCCATAAAGATTGCAGGTGCATTCGTTACTCCAAATGGCATAACTAAGAATTCGTAATGCCTATGTCGAGTTCTGAATGCAGTCTTATGCACATCTTCAGTCTTCACTCGAACTTGATGGTATCCTGATTGAAGATCTATTTTGGAGAAAACAGCTGCTCTTTGTAGACGATCGAATAAGTCATCAATTCATGGAATAGGATACTTATTTTGAACAGTGGCCTTATTCAGCTCTCTATAATCGATGCACATCCTCATCGAACCATCCTTCGTCTTTACAAATAGCACCGGTGCTCCCCAAGGCAATGCACTCGGTTGAATAAAGCCTTTCTCCAACAGTTTCTCAATCTGCCGTTTAACTACATCCTGCTCCCCATGGCAATGCACTCGGTTGAATAAAGCCTTTCTCCAACAGTTTCTCAATCTGCCGTTTAACTACATCGTGCTCCAGTGGCGTCATCCTATACGGTGCCTTAGAAATGGGTGCACTCCCTGGTGAATAGTGATGCTGAACTCTACATCATGTTGCTGGGGTAACCCAAGCAAATCTTCCAAGAATACAGTCGAGTAATCCCGAACCACTGGAATTTGCTGCACCTCTACAGAAAACTCCCTCTTGCTGATAGCTGCCACCATATCTGAACATCTCTTCCTCCCTTGGAAAGTGACTTCAAGACCACCTGGAGCCTTCACTGTTACTTCCTTGGTCTTGCAATCGATGTTTGCACTGTACACCGACATCCAATCAATGCCAATGCTAACATCGACCCCTAGGACGTTCAGCACGATCAGATCAATCCCAAAAATTCTGTCTCCAATCACGATCTCGCAGTCCGCATAGTATCGATTAGTGGTTAGATTCTCCCCTGATGGAGTAACTACTGCTAAGACCTTACCTGAAAAAACCTTTGGTTCGACTCCCAAGACTTTAGCAAATTTTGGAGATACAAAAGTATGAGAGGATCCAGTATCGAACAAAACAATAGCTTTCTTTTCATTCAAATAAAGTTCTCCTAACACACACTCGTTACATAACAGTTCACTAAATAAACAAGAAAAAGAACAAAAGAAAGAAAACACTTCTAAACATCCCCCCCCGTACCAGCGATGACGTGATCCACTTCATCAGCGTCAGCTTTAGTCAAGGCAAATACTTGCCCCTGCTGGTACGGCTTCTTCCCAACTTGCTGTGTTGGTCCACTATGGGTAACATTCTGCGGCTTGGGGCATTGAGATTTGCATTGTCCTGTCTCACACAGTTGAAACAAGTCACCACAGGAGGTCTCGCCCAACTATTTCCAGGTCTTCTAGCTATATTGACAGAATTTGCTCCTGTCGGTTTGAACCTTTGAGTTGGCGGATGTCCCCTGAAATTTTCAGAAATTGCGGGCCTCTTCCCAACATGCCAATTGCTCCTCCGGTTCTGAGCGGCATGAAACTGCTCCATATCTTCCTCTATAGCTGCAGCTCGCTTGACCAACTTGTCAAACCTCCTGATACCAAGGGGTATCATCTTGGATCTCAGACTTGGTCTTAATTACTGCTCGAATTTCCGAGCTTTCTTCGCCCCGTCCATCACCATTTAGGGGGCATACTCTCTGACCGACATACCGCCCTGCTGCAGCGCTAGGAATTCCATAGCCTTCTTCTCCTGGACATCGGATGGAAAATAGTGACTGCAGAATTCTTTCAAGAATTTTTCCTAGCCAAGAACAACATTTCCCATCACCCGCTTCATGGACTGCCACCAAACAGCTGCGTCCTTCTCGAACTGTAGTGCAGCTAACTTCTCCTTGCTGTCTTCCGGAGTTTTCAAGACTTCAAAGATAGTCTCAACCTGCCTGATCCAATTGTCAGCTGCATCTGGGTCTGACTTCCCCTCAAACACGGGTGGTTTCACCCTCTTGAATGATTCCACGAGTTTGATTGCCTTAGGTACTGGATTTGCAGGCATCCTTCCCTGGTTCTGATTCATGGCAATGACATTGAGGGTTCGATAGACTCTCGTTAACTCTGTTTCCAAGTCAAGTCCTTCTCCGCTTCTAGTTCTTCTTCCGACCATGTTCTGATGCGAAAGATCCATTAAATCCGAAGTAGAAAACATGAATTTAAATCAACTCTTCATTTAATTGAATTCAAACTTTGTACATTCAAATTTTAAACATTTTTCGACATCAAATTAAAGCAGTAAGAAGATACAACATTCTAGTTCCTACGGTTCCTCTTGGCTTCTCGAAGCTCTTCCCGTAGTTCTGCCACTTCTTCCTTTAGTGCATCGTACATGTTCTTTCTCTTCTCGAGATCCCAAATACGATGACTAAGAGTTGCAATATCCTTCTTGCACTTCGCACACTGGGCCTGCAGTAGCTCTGCTCTCTCCCTCCGAGTCTCCACCTGCCTCTGAAGAGACACAATGCGACTGCTCGGAACTGGCTCTTCCTCATCAGAGGAATCATCAAATGAATCCGGAGGCGGAGTGATCTTTTGGGACTCAGGCCATTCCTCTTCAAATTCTTCGGGATCTTCTTTGTCGGAATCAGCTTGTCCGGGCTGGTAGTCCTCTTCGACTATGTGCCAATCATCACCGCCAGCTGAGTCGAAGTGGTTTGCCATCTTAGAAAGGGGAAAGAAGAAGGATCTTAGAGTACCAAAAATGTAAGTGACTTACATTTAAATCTCTATACCCAACACACGCTCTAAAGTCCACTCTAGAATGTCGTTCCTTATAAATTTGTACTACTTGGAAGCGTGGCTCTGATACCACTCTGTAACATCCCGAATTCCAAATAAGACTGAATTCGAAGTTCTACATGATCTTTAAACTTCTCTTCGTACAAAGTTACAAGAAAATAAAAACTTTTATTACATTAGAGTCACATTTTAAACAGCGGAAGCAAAATTACAATAATTATATGAATGAAATAAAACAACACTTGAATAATTCTTTAAGATCAATTTCTCCTTAGTCTTTTTCATTCACTTTATCCTGCATAGAAACTGTGGGCACGTCAGTTCATTCAACTGAAGCAAGGCTATAATACATCAATTTCTCTTACTTAGAAAATACACACTTGTCACAAAACAAAGCTACGGAGACTATCATATTGATGTCGTGTGTGAATGCGCACTTAGTCCTTAATGCAATTATTTATGTTTTTTTTTTGATTAAAAGATGATTAAGGTCATCGCTTCATTAAAGAGTAATTAACGAAACAGTCAAAGCAGTTACATAAGGTGCTCGAAGGCAAACAGCATCAAAAGACACGTGAGAAAGGAGCTACAGCCCAAGCAAACAGCAAAAATACATCTAAGTCGGAATGCATCAACAAAAACCAAAAGCTGTGATGGATCGCTCTCCATATGCTAGTAACCCCCTGCTAGGAAACTACTCCTGATCCTCCCCCAAGCGCATCTTCTTCCTAGATCTGAGGAGCCCTGCCCATTCATAACAACAGAAGTAAACTTTTTGCATCAAAGAAGAAAGACTCTTATTAACGCTATTGAAACAAAAATCATTTCGATCTAGCCACAGGTTCCACATAATTGATGCGCTAGCCACTTCCCATTCTGCTCTTACTTCTTTTCTAATCCTGATCGATCTACAGTCCCCCCTGACCTCAGCACTAGAACATGGACTGTGTATAACACCGAACGTGTGACCCACTCCCCCCCAAACCCATCTAGCTCTATGGCAATTGAACATGATGTGATTGGTGTCATCTTCGTGCGTTAGGCATCTAATACAAATGACGTCGTCCGTGATTCCCCTCTTCCTCAAATTGACCTTCGAAAGAATCGCGTCATTCTCAACAAACCATAAGAAAACCTCCACTTTGGAAGGTGCGCTGATACCCCATATGACATCCGCTATCTCGTTTCTTATTCCTCCATCATTCAAGCGTTCGTATAATGAGGGTACCGAAAACTTGCGACTCGCCTCCAACGTCCACCATCTCTCGTCTTCCGACTGTTGGGTGTATTTTCCTTCTATACGGATGAAATTGTTGACCAGCTGAAGTTGGCCAATTGTTTCCTGATCAAGGGAATCTTTAACTTCTAACCTCAATTTGTTGTTCTTCCAAACGTCGTACACAAGAGTGTCACTGTTTAAAACCGCCTCTGCCGCTTAGGGAAACAGCCCCTTAAGCGTGTTGTTACCACACCACTTGTCTTTCCAAAACCTTGTATTCTTGCCATCCTTAACCCTACAAGTAGTGTTACTGTGATAAGCGTCGCCCATCCTATATGCTCCTTTCCAAAAGCAAGATTTCCTACTAAGAATGCATTTACCCCCATATCTGAACTTCTTCCTAGCACGATAATTAGTAAGGGACTTACACCACCAATTATTACGTCGATTTGCCAACTTCCACCACCACTACTTAGGAGAGCATTGTTCAAATCTCTAAGATTTATGATCCCCAAACCACCAAACTCTTTCCTTTTGCAAACCCTCCCCCAACTGATCAGATGGATTCCTTTACCTCCCTCATTTGCACCTTTCCATAGGAATTTCCTTCTACATTTGTCTATCTTGTTAATTACCCATACCGACAATTTATAAATAGACATGAGATAAATAGGGATGCTGTTGATGACTGAATTAAGCAAGGTGATCCTGCCCCCAAAAGTTAAGAATCTCCCCTTCCAACCGGCTATCCTTTTCTCGATCCTATCAATTAAGATTTGCCAGTCTTCCCTGGACAATCTCCCATGCCTGATCGGAATCCCTAGGTAAGTCAGAGGGAACTCTCCCCTATTGCATCCTAGCATTTGTTGGATCGATGAGATTGGAACGGAACATTTGTCGCTAAGCTGGATTATGCAGCTCTTATTGAAGTTAACCTTCATTCCAGACCATGCCTCAAAGCACTTCAAGACCGTTCCCATCGCAATGATATCCTCCTTCAAGGCAGATCCAAACAATAACGTATCATCAGCATACCGAAGGATAGCGATCGGTTTTGAGAATCCATTGATGTTAATTCCGAAACTAGCTCCCTCCTTTTTGCCGCTAGCTATCATCTCCGCAAGCCCATCTGTTACAATTGCGAATAACAGTGATGACAAAGGATCCCCTTGTCTAAGTCCCCTCTTGCATCTGATTTCTTTGCCCTGTGACCCGTTAATGATAAGGAATGATTTACCTTCTTTGATGCACTGGTATATCCATTTCCTCCACCTTTCTCCGAAACCTTTCAGAAGCATCGCCTCGTCCACCGCATTCCATTCGACCGAGGCCTTTTTAAAGTCCACTTTAAACAGAAAGCCATCTGTTTTATCTTTGAATCCTCTGAAGACAGCTTCATGAGCAGAGGCGACGCTATCCATAATGTCCCTTCCTTTAATGAAGCCACTCTGTGATTCCCCAATGATATCCTTTAAAAGTGGCCCCAGTCTTTTAGCCAAAACCTTGGAAATGATCTTAAAGGAACCATTGAGTAAACTGATGGGTCTCAAGTCACCAACCTCTTTGAGCTCCGATTTCTTGGGGATGAGAACAATATTCGCATAATTTAATCTTTCCAAATCTGCCTCCCCCTTATAAAAGTCTTGAACGATACGCATAAAGTCCCCCTTGATGACTTTCCAATATAGATTGTAGAAGAATAACGGAAATCCGTTCGACCAGGCGCCTTATCCTGCCCCAGACCGTTGATTGCTGATAGTACTTCCTCTTCGCTAAAATTGTTTTCAATGCTATCACTACCATTGATCCTTGAATCCATCCACATGTTTTGATTCAACGAACACCTGTGCTCTCTTCCTTTGCCTAACAACTCCTTATATTTCTCGTTGATGTGCGACGTAATTCTAGCCTCGTTCTCGCACCAGACTCCCTCCACCTCTAGCCCAGAGATGTGGTTATTACGCCTTCTTCCGTTGGCAATCCTATGGAAGAATTTAGTATTAGAGTCTCCTTCCTTCAACCACTGAACTCTAGAACGTTGCGTCCAGTAAAGCTCCTCCATCTTTCCAATTTGAAGAATATCTTGTCTTTTCCTGTATAGCTCGTCTAGTTCGACCTCTATTAAATCTCTTTCCTCCTCTATAACTTCTAGTTGCTCTATCCTCTCCCCTAATTCTTCTTTAAGTCTTTGATTCTGACCGAATTCCGACTTGACCCACTGTTTCGGCTTAGTTCTTAATCTCCTGATCTTTTGAATCCAACAGTCCACCGCTGAGTCCGACACTGTAGGCGCGTTCCAGCTCTCCTCAATAATCTTCTGTGTACCTTCGCACAACGTCCATGACTTCTCAAATCTAAACTGTTGACTGTTCTTTCTTTCTCCTTCTCCACTATCCAAGGCCAACGGGGTGTGATCTGATGTAAATCTGATCATTGCTTTGGCTCTAGCTAACGGGAATTTGTCTTCCCATTCGGTGGACACTAAAATTCTGTCTAATTTTGCTAGAGTCGGAGCTGCTTGTAAGTTCGACCAAGTGTATTTCCTATTCGTGGATTCGATATCCAGTAAATCTAAATCATTGATTAACACGTTGAACTGCTCCCTGTCTTCCCTAGACGCTCCTCTACCAAGATGCTCGTGTTGGTATCTTGTTATGTTGAAATCACCTCCCACCACCCACGGACCCCTACACCTTTTTCTAATGCTCCTAAGCTCGTCCTAGAACAAGTTCCTTTGAGAGGACTCATATGGATCGTAGACTGTGGTCACCGTATGAATCCAGCTATCAGCTCGTCTTCTGATTGTGATCGTGACCGTAAAAGACCCCGCAATTTCGTCTATAATCTCAAACACTCTAGGATCCACTCCAATAGCTATACCTCCGGAAAATCCTCTCGAAGACTTAAACCTCGACTCGAAGGAGCCAATCCCTTTAATGTCCTGAAACTCTTCCGTGGTCGGAGTTTCAACCCTAGTTTCCTGAAATGCACAGATGGTCGGCCTATATCTAACTATAGTATCACTAATGAGTCTCTTTTTCGATTTCTATCTCATCCCTCTAACATTCCAAAAGATGTATAACATGGATAACTAATATCTCAATCACCTAACCTCTAACATCAAAAGTACCCCCTCATTATTCTATATGATGCTAACTCTCCCCTCTAATTATATTCACATGATACAATTGTTCCTCCCTATTAGAACCCATGGCTAGACTGTAAAGACTAGCAAAATAAATAAGAGAGTCGTCATTTAAAAGATCTAAAACAGAGAAGTTAGCTGAATAATTACCTTGACAAGCCGAAGTTGGCTCTCTAGTCTTTGTCGCTGCTCTAATCAAATCCTCTTCACTTGGACCACTCGATCCCCATTTATCCATCTGCCTTTTGCTTTTTCGTTGGGAGTCTACGTTACTTTTGACCACATCGGCACCTTCTCTCTCCCCTACACCGCCCCCTGCCAGCTCTCTAACTTGCTTTGCCCATTTTTCGTACTCGGAGTCGTATGTGCTTCCGCCACTTTGAAGACCATCTAAAGCTCCTATCATGCCATTCAGTGGTTCCGAATCAAACAAATGAACGCTCTGCTCTAAAGACGGCTCCGAATCACCCTGAGCGAGATTTGTCTCATCTACAAATGCCTCAATAGCATCAGTGACTCTATTTGAATTTTCCCCAATTTCCTCTCCGACTTCGATAATACCCAGCTCCGTAGTCGCTACCTGAGGCCCAAACCCTATTGCATCCCGTTCTGGCCCACCCACCTCTTCAATATTAGTACCAACCAGAATGGGCCTTAGGGGATTTTCAACCATCGAACTGAGCTAAAGAACCCGGCCCACGTCCCCCTCCTCCTGAGTATTCGCCTTTCGAATTTGAGCGCCAAATCCCCTATTCCGCGCGATTTCTTCTATAGCCTTTTGGATAGACTCCTGCAGCTCTACCTTCGACAACAGCGTGAAACCAGGGACATCCCTCGAGACCCGCTCTAAATTCTCGATATCCACATTCGAAGTGATCTTCAGTATCCCTGGCTTTCATATACTCAATGGTCTGCCCCCTGTACCTTCCTCCTGAATCTCCTTCCCATCGCGCCGCTGAGGTACCAAAGGGCCCATCGCTGGCTCCTTCAATCCCATCATCCGTACCCCTTTGAGAATTATGGGATTGAGATTTGATCCATACTCGTCAGCAATCTTGATCGAATCCTGAATCTTGAGTTCGGATGAACGGCCTTGATCTTGATCTGGAGGAATGGACGGTCCTCCTTCATCGTCTACCTCCAGCCTCCGTAAGTCAGACCCCTTTTTTCTATCATCTGAGCGCTCGTCTTCCTCCCGCGTCGAGACCTTCCCAAACGACACATTCTTCTTTTTCTCAACGATAACTTTAACCTTGTAAAATTCCCCCTCGAACTCTGCTTGAACCATCGATGGGTCTCTGAAAAATTTTCACATCCAACTCTGATTTGCGCAAATTCCCTCCTCTCTTGAGTTATAGTACTCTTGTCCACTTCCTGTAGGTAGCCGAATGCTCGAACTAAGTTTTGAAACCCCGACCTTAACCAACAGTGAAAAGGGAAGTTGAACAAACGAATCCAAATTGAAGGCATCTCATTCGCCTTAAGGGCTCCGTGTTTGCACGACCATTGAGAAAATGTGACGTAGAAGTCATCGGAGCCCATTCCTCTTTTACCGAGCACCTCATTCAACCTGTCCTCATCATGACAGTGGACGAAGAATGCGCCGAAATTGAGTTGCTGAACTTTCCATTGAAGTGTAGCCAATGGAGTAATGTTGGCGTAGAGAAAACTTTCAATCTCTTCAACTAATGGGTTCCCGCTTTGCACTTTGATGACGCTGCACATACGGAATCGCCGCTCGAGATCTGCCATTAGAGGAGTTGGGGTAATTAATGCCTTAACTGTCACTCTTCCTCCCGCAAAACTCTCTTGCGTTTTGCTGCTGTGAGAATTGATCGGAGATACACCTCTTGGAGCTGTGGGCAATGGTGTCAGAGCTCTCTTGGAGCTTGGGCACTCCCTGGAAATATGCCCAGTTCTTCTACACGCATAGCAAAACCATGCATTGGTGCAATGCGATATAGTATGCCCCCATTGAGTGCATTTATGACATTGCTGCCGGAGTTAGCCGACGCCGACTCCTCCCTACCCTGTTTCTTCTCTGCCTTGATCGTTTTACGAGAGCGCATTAGCAGCCACTCTCCATCGTCGTCGTTCTTGGTGATCCTAGTAGTATCTGGCGGAGAATTCCTTCTTGAACTCAGTCTAACAGGCGATATCTTCCTCTCAGTTCTTGAACTCAGATGAGCCGGCGATCCCTTCCTCTCAAACCCCTTGGCTACTTCGACATACGTCAGTCGCCTTCGCTCCGAGAGATCCCTAACCTCTTCTTTGTCCGACATGTCCTCTCTCTGTGACTTCCCCTTATCTCTATCCTCTTGGAATCTATTAGCTTCACTCGTCTTCCCTCTATGGGAAGAGTAGTGATCTCTGTAAGTGGATCGACCTCTCGATCTATTCGAGTGATCGTTATCCCTTCTATCATCTTTCTTTCTCCACAAACTCCTATCCGAGGTGTCTTCTCGCGTTCTTTTTGCCATGAACTCGCCTTCTTGTTGATCTGCTTGCTTGAGATATCTGCTGTGGAAGTTGGTTTGTTGAGAGCTGCTGTGGAAGTGAGCGCTCTTTCTTTGATGAGAATCACTTTCCTCCCTCGCTCGCTCCTCTCGCTCCCTCGCTCCTCTCATGTTTGGGTTCTTGTATTGTTTTTATGATAATGCAATTATTTATGTTACATGACACTAATGCGCACTTGTTCGGATTCTATGCATCCCATACTACATAGGTCTGAGGGCAAGCCCTTAATCGTTCTTCATCTTGTAGGGTTCAATCCCTCGCCATGACTCAAACTACTACGGTAACTACGATAAGTATCCTAGATGTTCTATTTGTTACGAGCTCATATCCAGACAGCCTGGAAGGGAATCCCACGTCATGACACGACGCATCGTGTAGAACCTATGGACAATTCAGCCTCCGTCATAGGACATGACACCACTCGTAGTCACCAAACACCCCACAAGTGATGCCTGCGGCACGGACTCCTGGAGAAATATCCATGTCATGACACGACGCATCGTGTAGACAACCTGTGAATACTCTCACGTCGTAGCTCTGAGGCCCTCATACTCGTGTTTTTCTCGTATTTTCATCACATCTTCACTATGTTTCTAATCCTTAGTTATTTGAATCAAGAATAAAATCAATATCCTAGAGTTAGCACTCCTTCTATACCGGTCTTAACCATTAATTCAACATTACGACCAAAAGTTAATCTTTCCATTTCAATATCTTATCCCAAAAGTATTCATTCAATGCCGGTATAAGGCTTAGCTACAATCTAGCTTTTAATTCGATTTCATGTTCATAGAATTGAATGTTCATACTCATAAAATCTTTTATAATTCAACATGATCTTCTATTTCAGTTTCATGTACAATTTCATGCATAAACAATAAATTCATTTTTCAACTTGCCACATTCATAATTCATTCTTTCACATAATTCTCTTATTCTCAAAGTACCAATATTAAGTTCAAATCATACTTTCAAATTTCTACTACCCAAATCTCATTTCAAACTCTTTATTAAAGCCTTTAGAATAAATATTCATTTTTCTCTTTATTTAATCTATAACTCAATAAGGCGACTCGTATTAAAATCTTCTTGAAATAGTCTTAAATCTCACTTATAAATCGGCCAAGAGTTATAAGAAAATTCTCATGAAGTGTAGACATTATTGGAATTTTTCTAGTACTTTTTCTTAATTTTATTTCAATTTAAAACTCTTGAAAATAATTAAACTTAAAAACAGGCAAATGTTTTTTTATAAATCCCAAGGTTCGGTTTCGAACCCACAACCAACAGCCACGTCAGCGCTACAGTGACAGCACTGTGGTGCCACTGAAGACCACAGAGTCAAAGGCTCCAAGGTGATATGAAACGAGTTAAATTCTATATGGATCAATTCTCGTGCCACTTGGATTTTAAAAAAGAAAATAAAAAGGGCTCTGCCCTAGTTTCGAACTCGCAACCAAAAACCAACCCAGAGTTACAGTAGCGCTCTGTGTGCACCCGAAGACCAATAAGTCCAAGTGGCTAACCCTGTAGACCCCGTATTTTCAAATATTATTTTAAAGATTTGAAAATAAATTAAAATGATTTTCCGGAGATTTAATAAATATTTCCTAAAGATCTATCTTTTGACACGTGCGAAACACGTGCAAATAATTTTTAGTGTAAATAACCAATTTTATATTTTAGTAAATTCTCCTAATTATAATGGAGTATATTCTAAAATTTGGGATTTTTCTGAGTAGAGAAACTATTTTATAAATACCTCGAAAGGGAGGGGCTTTTATATAAAAAGTCGTTTGGATCTTGAATAAATTATGAAAATTCATTTTTACTGACATTTTGGTTCTCCATGATTATCATTTGAATTTAAATATATTTAGATTTTATTTAAAGTCGACTTGGTGAAGATTTAGTCAAAGGGGTGTTTTTGCAAATAAGGAATTCATGTAGAATTTTGTGCAAATATTTTTCTGGAAAGTAAAAGTCAAATATTTTGATTGAAAAATATAATATGCATTATTAGATATTATTTCGGATTTTTCTGGGATTTTATGAATATTTTATGATGTAATTGCAAATATTACAAAAGGGAGGGCTTTTGTGCAAAATCGCCACCCTGAGTTGTAAATCCGAATTTTTCTTGTTTACTGGGCTGCTCTGGGTTGTTGGACAACTCAGTGATAAAATATTTGATTTGGTTTTGATTTAGCTAATCTATTTTAACTAAGGAAAGGTTATATGAGTAAGGTTATATTTGTGGGAGGACTATTTTGCAAATACATTTCTAAAATCCTAAATCTTATTTCCGGCCTGTATAAAAGAGGATGTGCAGCCGTCATTCGCTGCACAACTTAAGATTTATTATATTATTATTTTCTTGGTGATCAAGAGGAGGATTTTTGGATCTCGCAAGAGGAGAGGCTTTCTTGTTGGATCTCTTCGTTCCTAAGGTGAGTGACTTTGTTTTGCTTTGTTTTGTTTTGTGAGTGATATAAAATTGTTTTGTTGTTTTGATCTATGTATGCGAGTGACAATGTTGTTTTGATTTGATGTTGTGAATGATATGGATCTTATATTGTGGTATGATTCATGTGAACAATTGTTGTTGTTTGGACCATGTATGTGAAATCTATGAATGACTAGTAGATCTTAGTTTATAAAATTGTATTGCTAAAAAGCATGTTAAGATTGGAGTATGGTTATGAACGGATGGTTGAACATCTGGACATTGAGTTTATAAATCAGATTTTGATTAAGAGTTGTGAAAGAAATTTAGTTTTTGAGTAACCCTAATGGAAGAATTAGTAATCTAGAACATGAGAACTTGAGTTTTGACATATGTGAAGTTTTGAGTAATGTATCCACAATGAGGAATTGTTAAGATTTGTCATTTTTTCTGAATATGAATTATTTCATGAACGAAGAATCTTTAGAAAACTTCAGTTTGACTTTGTATTCAGATCTAAATTATGAAAAACTGTAGGCCGACAGTCGACTGGCCTACTATTCAGTCGACTGGTACGACCCTGTTGTTGTTTCTTCAGTTCTTTTGAAATCCCCTCTGGACAGTCGACTAGACTCTTATGCAGTCGACTGGTGTCCTGAGATCTTTATTTTGTAAAATTATTTCAGTCCTTTTCTGGACAGTCGACCATGACCTCTTTAAGTCGACTAATGTACTTAAAATATTTTTAGTGAAAATTATTGGGATTTGTCTCGGGTAAGTCGACTGGTAGCTTATAAGTCGACTTCAATGACTTAGTTTATTTTCTTAAAAATCTTGGATATAGTCCTCTGGACAGTCGACTTACCACAGTATGAGTCGACTGGTACTGATGGATTTTTGTAACTTGAGTGTTCTTTCGAATGATTGGCTTTCAGATAATTCAGCCTATATTTTGCCTTCAGTTAAGCATTTGATTTGAGATATTCAGTTGAGCTAATTTTGTTTAGTGGAAAGTTGATTAAGACTTTTGAGTTTAGTCTCTAGAGGTGAGTGACCCTAGTATACCGGTGTTGAGTTATTTTGTTGAGGCCCGTGAGGCATTTCAGTTAGTCAGTTTTGAATTTAGGCCGGTAGGGTACACCACTCTAGGAGATTCGTTGAGTAATTAAGTAACCCAAAAATGATAAGGACAGACACTAGTGGTGATATGATGAACGGGAACATGGGCTATGCACCTCAGTATGGCTCTCGGTGTGGGATTTAATCTCCGGAATTATCCAAGTAAATTACTTGAGGTGTGGGATTTATCTCTGGAATTATCCAGGTAAAATACTTGCGGTGTGGGATTGATCTCCGGAATTATCAGAGTCGAGGCGACGCACATGGAGTATTCATGCGATGAGGGTCATTGTTTCGGTGTGGGATTTAATCTCCGGAATTATCCAAGTGAATTACTTGAGGTGTGGGATTTATCTCCGAAATTATCCAGGTAAAATACCTGCGGTGTAGGATATATCTCCGGAATTATCCAAGTAAATCACTTGCAGTGTGGGATTGATCTCCGAATTATCGGGACAAGGGCTAGTACTCACAGTTTATCTTTATCTCGTAGTAGTCATTGTGTTAGGAATAGTTGCATAGCGGGGATTGAACCCTATAATGTGAAGACGTTAAGGGCTTGCACCGAACCTATGTAGAATGGGATGCATAGACTTCGACAAGTATGCATTAGAGAGTCCGCATATAGAATTTATGTTGTCTTGACTTGGCTTTATGCATGTGGTTTTCCAGTTTTCCTACACTTGACACTTAGACTAGATGCACTTGTTGTTTTCATTCTATGATGTTTTCATGCTTTACATTTTTGTTATTTCTCATTCATTTATCCATATTGTTAATACATGTTGTTGATGACTTTACGTTTACGATTAAATTATGTTGTTTGTTTTTATGTCACTCACACCATTTATGGCTGACCCCTTTAGTTTTGGGGGTTAGGGATCATCTCTAGCCTCATATGTTGCAGGTTGTTGCTTAGAGTTTGGAGGTTGGATGCTTGAGTTAGTTTTGAGATAAACTGATGTAATAGAGCTGTTTGTAAATTTGTGTAATAAGAAGTATTGTGAAAAGAAAGATGTAATTCAAGATGTTTGTAATTCCGCTGTGTTGGTAAAATATTATTGTAATAAGAATTTGGAATAAAATTATTTGTGTTTTTGAACTATGTGTACTGTTACATTGAAGTTGATGCTGGGATTGTGCCACGTATTTTCTAAGATATTATATTAGAAATTCGGGGCGCTACAAACCCGTCTTAAAAACTAGTTGGGTTGTTTATGATTCAGTTCTCTGTTTATTACTAATTTTTCATAACTCAAAACTTTTTGTTCTTTTCTTCTATCTTTTGTATCAAAAATTTCCAAATTATAAACAATGGGGATTTACAGTAAATCAGTATTTTAATAATAATTATTTGACTTGAAAACATGCATTCTTAGTTCTATTTTATGTTCTTTGTCCATAATTTCAACATTGAGAACGAATCACAATTTTTACATAATATATAATCGAAATTTCCACAAAAAAGCTACTTGTTCTCTTTATTTTTACTTGTTATTATACAATAATTTTAGAACATAAACTCCTCTTTCTACATTAGTATTATATAGATTTAGACAATAATGTTTCAATGGTGCATTTAATCAACTAGTCATCTCATAAACACAATTTTCTCAATTTAGCATGGCTCAAACATTTATTTCATGGCAATCATGATAAATTCTAGCATGGTAAATTCAATTTTTAACAACTAGCAATCAATCTACCAAGCATTCACTTTATCTACAATTTATCTCTATTTAAACAAACATGTGGCCAATCTAATTAGTTTTTCTTAGCAATTTTTTCCATCCAAACCCTAGCATGATGTCTAAAGTAGAAGTATGAGAAATCACCCACCTATTTGGAGAAAAACGAATAGAAAGCTCCTAGAAATCTCCTAGAATGCACGAATGGATCTTTCTCCTCCTATATTGTGCCACCAAAAATCTCCTCCTTGTGCTAGGTGGAACCCGAGTCCTCTCTTCTTTCTCCTAGGTGAAGGTCGGCCTCCTCTTGAATGAACACACACACAAACTCTCTCAATCTTTTACTCACCACAATATCACGGGACGACTTCTTTTCCTCAAGTCAGGCCGTGTGCCACCTAGCTTACTCCTTAGATCGAGGGCTAAGTCAGGCAAATTGAGGGTTAAGAAGGCAGAGGATTGAAGAGAAGTGAGTAAAGTAAGATGGAAGAGAATTTATTCTTCAAAGAGAACTTTACAAGAGTAGCTTGGATTGCTTTTTCTTGGATCTCCTTGGATTTCCTTGGATGGCTGGAGCAAATGAGGCTCCTCCCTATTTATAGTGCTAGGATGATCCTTCTCCTCCCCAAGGGAAGGTTCTAGAGTACAAAGTTCTACTATGTACAAGAGTTTACTAGAATACTCTATAACTATGTACATTCTTCCAACAAGGTTCTAGCTCGCACTAGAATGTGCCACATTGTCCTAGAGAACTCTAGGACGTTCTTGATTCTTCCGGGGCATTCCGTAGTGTTTCAGACTCCTCTTGAACAATCTGGATGCTTCTAGAACTTGTCCGTGACACCCTCCCCAACCTAAGCTCTTGACGTCCTCGTCAAGCCTTAGACTTGAATTCTTCAATCTTGTCGCGGAACTGCCATAGATCTTGTTCTTGCTCCCAACTAGACTCGCTCTCGGGTTAATCCTTCCACCGCACATAGTACTCGGTCCAGTTAGGCATGCCCCTCTTGCGAACTCGATCGGCTAGGATCTCATCGACTTCCTTATCATATGAAACCACGTTTGCTGGTGGGGCTCGATGAGATTCGTTCCTCCTTGGGTCCTCCTCGTCCCTACTATAAGGTTTGAGAAGGCTAACATGGAAAACTGGGTGGATCTTCAGGTGCGACGGCAAGGCTACCTTGTAAGATCTCGTGCCAACTTTCTCCACTACCTGGTACGGTCCCTCATATCTTCGTGTCAAGCCTTTGTGGACTTGGCGCGTAGACTTGAACATCTTTTGGGGTAACTTCACCATCACCTCGTCACCGACAATGAATTCCCTTGGCTGCCTTTTCACATCGGCCCACTTCTTCATCCGTTTGGCCGCCGTGGTCAAGTAGCTTCGGGCAATGTCTATCTCCTCATTCCACCCTTTTGCAAACTTGTAAGCTGGCGGGCTTGAACCAGTGTACCCCTTTGCTAGCTCTTGCGGTGTCATCGGTTGCTGTCCGGTTACTAGTTCAAAGGGACTCCTTTCCGTAGCCTCGCTCTTCTGCAGGTTATACGAAAACTGGGCCACGTCGAGCAACTCCTTTAACTGCTTCCTTAATTCTTCCAACTCGGGTGGAGCCATCCGGTAAGGTCCCATGGCTGGGGGTCTTGCACCCTGTTCAAGCTCTATCACGTGATCCACTTCCCGTCTCGGAGGTAACTTCTTCGGTAACTCCAGTGGCATCACATCCTTGAACTCTGCCAACACTTCTTCACTCCGGTTGACACACCCTTCTCTGTTGGAACATCTGCCTCCTTCAAGACAGCTAGATAAGTGGTCTCTCCCCTTCTTGAGACCTCTTTTGAGTTGCATGTCAGATAAGCTCCTTGACTCCATCTTCCCTCTCTCCAAGGGTACTATGTGGATAGTAGATCCATTTGCAATACGCATGGTTAAGTCTTTCTCAAACGATAAGGGACGTACCTTGTCCATAAACTCCATACCCAAAACCATGCGGTGGTCATCCATAGGGACAACCGTCAAGTCAATAGTGTCTTCCCATCCTCCAAGTTGGATAGGTATTCCACGAGCTACTCCAATGATGGGTTGAGATGATGAGTTGACGGCCTTCACCCAACCCAACTCCTTGGCGTACTTGATTCCCAACCTAGTAGCCTCTTCTTCAGCAATGAAGTTATGAGATGCACCTGTGTCCACTAATGCCTTGGTGGATCCTCCATTCACCTTGGCCTTCACGAACATGAGACCACCGACCTTGGTCTCGTTTTCCTTGGACACCTTCACCTTCTCATCCTTGGCCTTAAGAGAGTTAAGGAGACGCATGGAACCAACGTGCGTTTCCTCTTCAGCTTGGCAAGCCATAGCATTAAGGGCCTTCCGTTTCGGGCAGTCTCGAATATAGTGCGGTCCGCTACACAAGTAACATTCCGGCTCCTTCTTCTTGCTTCCTCCCTCATTGGGCTTGTCCCTTTTGAACGGCTTGTCATACTTCCTATCTTGTCTCACAAACTTGTGAGGCTTGTCTTCCACACTCTTCTTCTTGTTGCCGCCGAAGTCTTTCTTGAACTCCACAAGGTCCTCCGCCACGGCTATAACTTTGTCTACATCTTTGACGTTCCTCCTCTTGAGTTCTAAGTTGGCCCAAGATTGTAGTCCGTCCAAGAAGTAGAAAAGCTTATCTTCCTCATTCAGATCCGGTAACTCTAGCATCAAGGATGTGAATTCGGCAACATACTCCTTGATACTCCCGGTATGCCTCAGTCCACGTAGCCTTTTCATAGCTGCATCTTTGGCATTTTGGGGACAAAATTGTCTCTTGAGTTGTTGTTTGAACTCATCCCAAGTATCCACCGTGGATAGCCCCTTAGCTATATCACCATGCTTCCTTCTCCACCATAATGCTACATTTTCTTTCAAGTAAAGGACGGCGGTATCCACTTTGGATTGATCGTCCTTAATTCCTACAGCATTGAAGTAGCATTCTAGGGACCTACAGAATTCGTCGAGTTCTTTGGGATCACGCTTACCTCCATACTTCAAGGGTTCTGGCGCCTTAGTGCATGGCATCTCCCTTGCAATAGTCCCACCTGCTATTGCTGCCTTGCACAACTTCACCTCCTCTCATTGGGTGTTGAACGCCTCTTGAAGCTGTGCTATCTCTGCCTTGAACTCGGCCTTTAGGGTGTTGAGGACACCAAGGATCTCCTCCCTTAGGCCACCAACATCCTCTCTGACACCGTCCATGGTGTCGTCCATGGCATCCATCCTTTCAATGGACTCCCCCATGGAAATCTCCACCTTAGCCAATCTCGACTCGAAGCTGGCCAAAACATCCATCGACTGCTCCCTCGCATTCTTGCTCTTGTTCTTCTGGGCATTTATCTCCGCTCTTCCCGTATCACCAACTACCTCCACATTGGTGGTGACATCACTCACGTTTCCCTCGCGTCCAACCATAATCTCTGCCAAACGAAACCTTGGCTCTGATACCACGTGTCACGGGACGACTTCTTTTCCTCAAGTCAGGCCGTGTGCCACCTAGATTACTCCTTAGATCGAGGGCTAAGTCAGGCAAATTGAGGGTTAAGAAGGCAGAGGATTGAAGAGAAGTGAGTAAAGTAAGATGGAAGAGAATTTATTCTTCAAAGAGAACTTTACAAGAGTAGCTTGGATTGCTTTTTCTTGGATCTCCTTGGATTTCCTTGGATGGTTGGAGCAAATGAGGCTCCTCCCTATTTATAGTGCTAGGATGATCCTTCTCCTCCCCAAGGGAAGGTTCTAGAGTACAAAGTTCTACTATGTACAAGAGTTTACTAGAATACTCTATAACTATGTACATTCTTCCAACAAGGTTCTAGCTCGCACTAGAATGTGCCACATTGTCCTAGAGAACTCTAGGACGTTCTTGATTCTTCCGGGGCATTCCGTAGTGTTCCGGACTCCTCTTGAACAATCTGGATGCTTCTAGAACTTGTCCGTGACACCAAGCTCTCAATCTTTTCTCACACTATTTATTTTCTTTCTTTCTTTATTAAAATTTTCTAATGTACTACATGAGAAGAATGAGGGGGGGTATTTATACTTTTTGAAAAACAAAAATAGATGGCTAGGATTGATCTAGATGGTTAAGGATAGAAGGCTAGAATGTATTCAGGAGTTGTAGCAACCACCCATGAACACATAACCACCCAATCCATAACTCCACTCTCTCCATCTCTCTTGCTCCCATACGGCCATACTCCCCATGCACACTAGACACGTGCTAGTGCAATGCACGTGTCATAGTACCCCCTATTAATTGTTGTACAAGATTATTTAATTAATTGTCTACCAAATTAGTCTACACTACATGTTATGACAATTAAAAGATAGAATAACTAATGGGCTCAAAATTTGTGGGCCTTAGACCCATGGGTTATTAATAAAATAAATAATTAATTAGGGTGGCCTAGATTAGACAGTTAGGCCTAGGCTTTTAAAATAGACGTTTAAAAGAAATAAAGAGAAGGAAAAACAATTATTTGTTCATGTTATAAAAATAAATAATTTTCTAGGAAAAATGCACATGAATTTGTACGTGTAAAACACGTAAAATCAACAATTTCTCAATTAATTATAAATGAAAAAGTGGGATGTTACACCAACACCCTCCCCTTGACCCCCGCCCGTTGACCGGGCACCGAGACCCCCGTGACAGC
Organism: Hemerocallis citrina; assembly: GCA_017893485.1. NCBI lineage: Eukaryota > Viridiplantae > Streptophyta > Magnoliopsida > Asparagales > Asphodelaceae > Hemerocallis > Hemerocallis citrina. Next base: position 78,938,768 of record CM030366.1, read on the forward strand.
TCTGCGTAGGGCAATAATGATTCCCTAAAAATCAATCCTTTTTAAATAAACTAAATAAAATCATAACAACATATTCTTTGATTGTTATGTTGTGTGATGTATGGTGCATGGTTGTGACCTTAGTTCTCTGACACATGATTTCTGTTCTGTGATGTATTGTTTATGTTTTGGTATTTTGAATACGGCTTGCGTGTCGTGCCTTTCTATCTACATTCTTAATGTAATTATTTCTCTCTAAACTTCAATTGTACATTCTTTCTTTACATATAAATGTAATCTCACTGAGGAATCAAGGAATTGACAACCATACAAGGACTCGATTGGGAAGCTGCTTGGAGAAGATGGTATAATCCCTTTGTTCAGTTTTTGATACTCTCATTGGCTTGAGAGAATCAGTGTGTTAGGGCCATAACCATGTCACATAAATTTTTATGCTTTTAATTTTGTATGAGATGCATTGTTGTATGCTAATGGATGATGAATGATGAGATCAATTAATAAAATAACAAAAAATTCTTCAAAGTAAATATTAAGTTGCAATAAGATGTCTTCTAATGCATGACACTCATCTAGGCTAGGATCGATATAGTGTAGGTCTGCCAAAGCAGTGTGCCTTTATTTATCCTATTGAGACACATTGAGATAAAAGTAATATTCAATTATCAACCATTGGGTCTGACTTAACTAGACTATTTCAATAGGATTGAATGTTTACAGGCATAAAGTTGGGATTTAGTCTATGAGATAGATTAGAGTAAGTGTTACTCACCCAACTATCCAAGAGTTGCATATAATGTAATTGGAAAATGTTCCCTACCTAAATAACTGAATTTTGGGTGATCAGCTAAAGCTGACTCAAAACTAGGTAAAATATGGACTTGGACTACTAGAAAATATTACGATGGAATTTTCCGAGTCAATGATGAAGGTCGTTGATTTGAATAAAAATAGTATGAGGCACATTTAATAAAAGACCTAATTAAATATTTCAATGTCATGATTCATACTCTGCATATTTCTCTTGATGGTTAAATAGTTTTTCTTTGCATATTTCTGTGAAATGATATTTACTTTGCATATTTATGTTGATAGATTATCATGGCATCCAACACATCAAATAACCTATCACTGCGATTTGTCCTTGAGAAAGACAAACTATGTGGAACAAATTTTCTAGACTGGTACAGGAATCTGAGGATAGTCCTCAGGCATGAGAAAAAGCTGTATGTTTTAGAGCAACCTATTTCTGATCCACCTGCTGCAAGTGCCCCTCGCAGCGAAAAGGATGCTCATAAGAAGCATCAAGTTGATGCCTTAGAAGTTGGTTGCCTCATGCTAGCCACCATGAACTCTGCGCTTCAGAAGCAACATGAGAACATGGATGCCTACGATATGATCGTACACCTCAAGAGGCTCTATCAAGAGCAGGCTAGGCATGAAAGGTTTGAAGTCTCAAAGGCATTGTTTCAATACAAACTGGCAGAAGGAAATCCTGTTGGAAGTCATGTGCTCAATATGATTAGATACATAGAGAATCTTGAAAGGATTGGTTTCCCATTGGGTCAAGAGTTGGCCACTGACTTGGTCCTGCAATCGTTGTCGGAAAGTTATACTCAATTCATCATGAACTACAACATGAATAAAATTGACAAACCTCTGCCAGAACTGCTAAGCATGTTGAGAACTGCTGAACATAATATTAGTATGAGAAAGACCATTATAATGGTCCAACAGGCCAAAGGTAAAGGCAAGGACAAAAACCAGATTAAGAAACCCAAAGGTAAGGGGAACGGCAAGGGCAATATCAAGCCCAACACTTTTGCCTTGAAACCTAAGGGTGGGGTGGCCGAGGAGGGCACATGCTTCCACTGTAGTGAGACCGGACATTGAAAAAGGAACTGCCATAAGTACCTGGAAGAGCTTAAGACGAAGAAAGGAAGTGAGGCTTCCAGTACAGGTATTTTTGTTATAGAAGTCAATTTATCTACTTCTGTATCTTGGGTATTAGATGCTGGATGTGGATCTCATATTTGTGTAAATGTGCAGGATCTCAAAAGGAGTAGACCATTGGCTAAGGGCGAAATTGACCTACGAGTTGGAAATGGAGCAAAAGTTGCTGCTTTAGTTGTAGAAACTTGTCATTTATCATTGCTCACTGGGCTTATCATTGAGTTAGAGAACTGTTATTTTGTGTCTGCTATTAGTAGAAATAATATTTCTATTTCTTGTTTGGACAAGAAGGATTTTTCATTTATAATATAGGACAAAAGTTGTTTTATTTATTTGAATGATATCTGTTATGTTAGTGCACAATTGAGTAATGGACTTTATATTCTCGATCTCGAAATGCTTGTCTATAATATAAATACTCAGAGGTTCAAATCAAATGATACGATCCCAACTTACCCCTGGCATTGTCGTTTGGGTCACATAAATGAAAACCGCATATCCAAACTCCATAAAGATGGATTCTTGGACATATTTGATTTTGAATCATAAGAGGTATGTGAACCTTGTTTGTTGGGCAAGATGACAAAAGCTCCATTCACTGGAAAAGGTGAAAAGGCTAGTGATCTTTTAGGTCTCATACATAGTGATGTTTGCGGACCTTTCAACACATTGGGTAGAAGAGGTTTTCAGTACTTCATTACATTTACTGATGATTTCAGTAGATATGGATTTGTGTATCTAATGAAACAAAAACCAGTCATTTGAAAAGTTCAAAGAATTCGAGAATAAGGTACAAAATCAACTTGGTAAAAGTATTAAATCCCTTCGATCAGATCGAGGTGGTGAGTACTTAAGCCAAGATTTTGATGACCATCTAAAAGAGTGTGGGATAATATCTCAACTCACTCCCCCTGAAACACCGCAATGGAATGGTGTCTCTGAGAGGAGGAACCGGACCTTATTAGACATGGTCCGATCAATGATGAGTCATGCAGATCTTTTAAGCTCCTTCTGGGGGCAACCACTATTAACAGTGGCTTTCACACTTAACCGTGTTCCATCTAAAACGGTTCAAGAGACACCATATGAGATATGGACTGGAAGACGTCCTAGTATGTCCTTTATGAAGATTTGGGGTTGTGAAGCCTATGTAAGGTGCCAAGTCCTGGTAAACTTGATCTCAAATCTGATAAGTTTTTCTTTGTAGGATATCCCGAGGAAACCAGGGATACTATTTCTATAATCCGACCGAAGGCAAAGTGTTTGTCGCACGGATTGTTGTTGTTCCTAGAGAGAGAATTTGTCTCCAAAATAACTAGTGGGAGAACAATAAAACTTGAAGAAATTCAAACTTCGCAAAGTAGCAGCGAACTAATTGTGGAAATGGAGCAGACTCCACAAATTGTTGTGGAACAACCACCTACTCAAGTAGCACAAGGCCTACGTAAGTCTAGTAGGATACCTCATCAACCCAAGAGATGGATTTCTCGTGACTCAACATGGTGATATATTACTTGTGGATCAGGATGAGCCTATGACTTATGAGGAAGCTGTAAAAGACCCAGATTCTGAGAAATGGCTTGAGGCCATGAGATTTGAGATCAAATCTATGTATACCAACCAAGTATGGACCTTGGTAGACCCACCTGAAGGGGTAAAACCTATTGGGTGCAAATGGATTTTCAAGAAGAAAACTGCTATGGATGGTAATATGCATACCTTTAAAGGGTGGTTGGTGGCTAAAGGTTTCCAACAAGTTCATGGTGTAGACTATGATGAGACTTTTTCCTTAGTTGTCATGCTTAAATCCATTCAGATCTTGCTTGCTGTTGCAGTATATCATGATTATGAAATTTGGCAGATGAATGTCAAAACTGCGTTCCTAAATGAAAATCTTCTCGGGGATGTGTACATGTCACAGCCTAAGGGTTTTGTCAATCCAAAGAATGCTGGAAAGGTGTGTAAACTACAACGATCCATTTATGGATTAAAGCAAGCTTCTAGAAGCTAGAATCTTCATTTCGATGTGCAATCAAAGAGTTTGGTGTCATCAAGAACGAAGATGAACCTTGCTTCTACAAGAAGGTTAGTGGGAGCACAATTGTATTTCTGGTGTTGTATGTAGGTGACATACTACTCATTGGGAATGACATCCCTTCCTTACAGTCTGTAAAGTCTTGGCTAGAAAAATGCTTTTCCATGAAGGACTTGGGTGAAGCTACCTATGTATTAGGCATTAAGATCTATAGAGATAGATCAAGGATACTACTTGGCATGAGTCAGAGTACATACATAGACAAAGTATTGAAACACTTCAATATGCAAGAGTCCAAGAAAGAATTTCTCCCTATGTAGCATGGTGTAAGCCTGACTAAGGCTCAATGTCCTTCCACTCAAGATGAAAGAGACCGCATGACTAAGATTCCATATGCATTTGCAATTGGATCTGTCATGTATGCCATGTTATGTACTCGTCCAGATGTCTCATATGCTTTGAGCATGACGAGAAGGTACCAGTCAGATCCCGGTGAGAGTCGCTGGACTGTTGTCAAGAACATCCTTAAGTGCTTAAGAAGGAATAAGGATTCGTTCTTGGTATATGGAGCCGAGGAAGAGCTTGTTGCAAAGGGTTACACTAACGCTGGCTTCCAGTCCGATAAGGATGACTCCAAATCGCAATCAGGTTTTGTGTTTTGCCTAAATGGTGGAGTTGTGAGCTGGAAGAGTTCGAAGCAAGAGACAGTAACTGATTCCACCACAGAGGCTGAGTATATTGCTGCCCCCAATGCAGCAAAGGAGCCCGTTTGGATCAGAAAGTTCATCGGTAAACTTGGCATGGTTCCTAGAGATGAACTTGGCATGGATCCTAGCATTGTGGACCCACTGAACCTCTATTGTGATAACAATAGAGCCATTGCACAAGCTAAGGAGCTTAGATCTTACCAGCGATCCAAACATATACACAGGCACTTCCATTCCATCTCATTCAAGAGATCATCGATAGACGAGATGTGAAGATATGCAGAGTACCGACAGATGATAACATCGCTGAACCATTGACAAAGCCTCTTGCACAGCAAAAGCATGAGGGTCACACTAAATCTATAGGCATTAGATGTATGTCTGATTGGCTCTAGCGCAAGTGGGAGACTGTTGGTGTATGTCCTAGAGGCCAGTTGTGTATTGGCATTACTAGTTTACATTGTATCATGATATTTATTTCATATATGAGGCATTTCATTTATTGTGTAGTTTACTATGATTAAATGAACATAATAAAGTCCTGAATAGTAGGTTCAATACCATGGGATATCAAGTGCATGACTTGATTGTGAGTTCCTATTGGTTGTAATCAGAACACTATTCTTAAATATCTCTAGTCATGTATTATTGTAAATTAGGACAACAATAATGCATAGAGACTAGTATGTGCGTAGACTAATGACCATATCTCACGGGTCATGGATATGAGATATCAAGTCTTCACATGGGTACATATTAGAGTAATAATGTACTGGACTGACCCACCATGAGAACGTTGCATAGATCGTTACGTGAGTGTCATAAGCGGTTCTCACAGTAACCATGGTGTATGTAGTCCTTTGACTTGAAGTCACTACGGTTCCCTATATGAAAAGTTTTATGTTTTAATGTCGTCAAACGTTGTAAGTAATTAGGTGATTATAAAGTCAACTATTCGTTATACTACAAATCATGCGAAGGGATGTGAGTGACTTAGATAGGATTTGTCCCTCTTAAATAACAGGATCGATATCTATGAGTCTCTTGATTGAGTGAGACTGCAAAATGCATGGTCAAGCTCAAATGAGTCAACATAAGATACTGAGCTCATTTGTTTTAGTAAGTCCACTCGGACATCAAGAAACAAAAGATTTAACTATACAAGGGTGACACGTTCTATGCCTCGTGGTCAATTAAGATAGACAAAGGGACTAGACTATATGGTAACATTGGTCACAGATAGGTTATGTCTAATCACTGACATTCCCGTTACTTGAGTAGCAATAATGTATTGCAAGATACCTCTCACTGTTTGTAATACTAGAATATGATTTTAGTATTACTATCGACGTAATGGGAACCTACAGGGTCACACACTTAGAATGGATCGAAATTGAGATTTAAATTCATAAGATGAATTTAATTGGGGATCCAAGTAAGAGTTGGACTCCTGACATTGGTTGGATATTTAATTAAATTAAATGGGCTGACTAAAGTTCAAAGGCCCACACACAAATCTGAACCAGGTCAAATTATGAGTCAAAAAGCCTCATTACTATGATAGGGTTTATTTTCTACAGTTACATATATGATACTTATCTGTGGAAAAAGGGTTACATGAAAGGAAAAAAAAAACAGCCGTCACAGAAATTGTGTGTGAGAGATCGTGAGGAACATCCTCATCCCGCAGCTAGCACTGCGACGTGAGGGAAATCTTGATTTAATCCGTTCGTGTGGATACCGTAGAGGCACAACAACATTGCAGTGTTGTAATCGACATTAATTGTAGACAGCAGATCCATTTTCAAGGTATAACTCCTAAACATGATTTGTGATTTTCGCATGGATCCATGGCTAGGTTTCGATATTTCTTGTAATTTTTTCGCTATGTATTTGATCTGAGACTACCATCGAAACTTAACAAGGGACAGGGGCCAGGTCTGCCCCCCCTCCCCCTCCCTAGCCCGGCCCCGTGACTTGCCTCAACCCGACTCGACCCGATCGAACCGGATGCCATCCCTAGCTGTTGTCAAGTATTGTGAGGAGAATGCTAGGAAGGTACCAAGTATATATAAAAGTTGAATTTATACCATAACATCTAATCTGCTTAGATAGTTCGCAAAAAAAGTTAGGCAAAATTTTTAAACAAAAAAAAACCTGAACTAGACCCTTTCTGCAGAAAACCGCCTTAAACTTTTTTTGCGCAAAACCCCCCGTGAAGTATGTTTTTAAAAAACCCATCTCGAGTTTTATCAACAAAACCACATCTAACTTTTATACTTGTATTAGATAACCCCATTCAGTTTGGCAAGTTGGTTCAGAAAACATCATCTTTCTTATTATTGTCAAAAAAACCTCACTCAACTCTCATGTTCTTAAAAAAACATAAAGGAAAGCTCACGCCGTCAGGATGGGTTTTTTGAAAACATACTTTGGGAGGTCTTTTGCGCAAAAAAAGTTCAAGGTGGTTTTCTACATAAAGGGTATAGTTCATGATTTTTTAAAAATTTAGCCAAAAAGTTATAATCTGCGTTTTGAAAAATAATAGTCTGATTATATCATTATTGTTTTCTTGATGTGTGTGCAGCCAAGAATTAGATGGGCAGCAATTATTGTTAGGAAATTTGGTTCCCTCTTCTATTAGAAACTGTTGAGTTAAGCGGCACAATAAATACAAACCACCAAGAAAATAAAAAGATTACACCAAACATACAAAAGCACACAAATTTATTCTGGTTGGGGCTTTCGCCTTAATCCAGGGGAGAAGAAACCAAGATGTTATTTAACTAAAGAAGATACAAGAATTTTATAATTCTCACCAACACCCTCTCTCAAGTCTCACCAGAGAATACTAGTTGTTTACAATTGGAGAACCTCTCAAACTCTCTTCAATGAAGTACTCTCTCTTGGCTCTCAATGGAGGCCAATTACAATAATATATAGAGATCTAGAGAAACCCTAATTTGATATCTTAATACAATAGCCATCTGAAATTTTCCGAAGTTATAAATATACGATAAGAGTCGTACGATTTAACTTGGAGAAGAAGTCGAGCTTCAAACAAATCCCCTAGACCCGCACCCGAACACAAACAGCAGCAGTACGCGGTCGACTGTCTAAAGTGCAGTCGACCACATTTGACTCCAGCTAAACCCAAGAGGGTGACGGTCGATTGTGCAGTCGACCGCACCTTCTTCTTCTGTTGTTGTTGTTGTTGCTTCTCATCTTCCATCCAATCGATGCGTCGCTTACTCCACTACACCGTCTTCATATTGAACTTAGTATGCAAGAAATAAACCAAACAATCTCCACGTTGGATTGCATACTATGAATCCACACCTGTGTGATTTAAATCTTCTAGACTCTTTTATTCTCTTCATGCAAACAACTCGGTTCGGTGGCTTCTTCTGCTAGTTGAATCTACATTCACCTGTCTTTCTTCAGTTGGTATACCTCGCAAAGGCACACCCCAATAGGTGTTGACACGGAGGCCACCCTCTACACGAACCCTATCTTCCCCGAGGCCCTCTTGACGATATTCGAACGTCGTAGACTCGCTCGGATGATTCTAGTGACAGCAAACTAGATAGTGCTTAGGATCAATGGGCTTCAAACCACTTGGCCAAGGTTTCTTGTTCCCCAAAGCTGGTAGAGGTTGTGCTAACTCTACTCAATATCCCTCTTCTCTTCATCACCTTAGGATGACTTCCCCAAACTTATAGAACTCCACCTGAATTTGTGTACATGCCGCCTCGTGCTTCAAAAGTTCTCCTGGATATCAGGCTTCGTTTCAACAAAGGAATATACATGACCTCCTCTAGAGTGTGTCCCTTTTCCATCTGTCATCTTCAACTCATCTGTTATCTCACCCATTATTTCACAAATCTTACCAATCTTCTGTTGGAATTAATTTTTGCAGTTTTCCGGGCCGGATTCCGGCAGGCTCCGGCCACCGGTGGCGCCGGAAAATGAGTGGATTGCGATCCTCTCGACGAGTACTACTCACTTGCCAAAAACGAATTCCGTATGAATGAGAAATGTTGATCCAAAGTTGGGTACTTGAAAGGTACTAACTTGGCAACTTGGAGAAAATGGATAGTCCCATATCGAAAATTGGAAATGATTTTTTCTAGTATATATACTAGAAAACTGGACTAAAGGGCGTGGCCCGAGGGTTACCACTAACGTGTAGTGGAGAGAGGACTTAGCCAAAATAACAAACACACGCGCGCGCGCGCGGGGGCCCCGGCCCCGGTGCGGTTCGGCTCGGCTCGGCTCGGCTTAATTTTTTTTTTTTTTGCCCAGACAAAAACTCTTCCCCTACTGAACTGAAAAAGCTTTTCAGATTACAGTAACTGGTACCCATTACTCTGTAACAGCAGAGTAATGACTCACTAGTTATGAATCTGAAGAGTCTCCATTACTCTGCTGTTACAAAGTAATGGCATCTGAACAGTCTCCAATTTCCTCTATAAATCCAGACAGAGTTTTTTACACAGAGATAGAATTTTTTGATCCGTTCTCCTTCTTCTTCTTCTCCTCTGTGTCATTGTCAACTGAGAGTACATCACAGGCAACGGTTAGCTGAATCTCTGAAGCAAGGGTGCTGTGTTCTTCAGAGAAGGTACAGTTGTATCCTGGGAAGCAATTCGCCGGTAACCGTCACACTACGGGGCGAATTCTGCTTTAAGGACAGAGATTATCAATCTCGACTCTGTGCAAATTCTTTTACTTACTGTTTTCTTCCCTGCATTTGATTTCTTCGCAATTTCTGTTGGGATTTTCTATTATTATATATTCAGGTTCTAACAATCTTAAAGCAGAATTTTTTTCCTCACAGATTCTAACAGTTTTGTTAAGTCTGTTTACAGGTGCTGTTCGGAAAAAAAAAACTAACAGTTTCTGTTTCAAACAATTTCAGAGAAGAGAAGAGAAGAGAAAATAAGAACATGGAGAACACACCAACTGACATTGCTAATGGGCTTCTCAGTACCGAAACACCGATGACCCAAAATGTGACTACACAATCGGTTGCGGCACATTCGGTCGTTCTGCCCACGCACATAACCGTGGGAGAAAAACCGGAGAAGTTCAATGGAACTTGATTCAAAAAGTGGCAAGGGAAGATGCAGTTCTACCTGACCACATTGAAGCTGGACAGATTCCTCACTGAATCTGCCCCGATGCTGGCGCCAATGGATGCACACTCCGTTGCTGCAGTTGATGCATGGACTCAGGGCGACTACCTCTGCAGGAACTACATCCTGAATGGCTTGGTAGACCCCCGTGTACAACGTCTACTGTGTCTTCAAGACGTCCAAACTCCCGTGGGGGTCCCTGGAAAAGAAGTACGAAACAGAAGACGCCGGGTCCAAGAAATTTGTTGTCGGCAAATTTCTGGACTACAAGATGATTGACTCCAAAACTGTGGTGAGTCAAGTCCAAGAACTGCAGGTTATAATGCACGACATTGCTGCAGAGAATATGACATTGTGCGAACCATTCCAGGTTACAGCGTTCATTGAAAAACTTCCACCTGGGTGGAAAGACTTCAAGAACTATCTCAAACACAAACGAAAGGAGATGTCCCTTGAAGATCTAATTGTCAGGTTGCGGATCGAAGAAGAGAATCGCAAGGCTGACAGGTCCTATGGAAATCAGTCCATAGAAAAGGCCAATGTGGTGGAGCACGAACAGAAGGGAAAGAAGAGGAAGTTTCTACCACAGGCCTCAAACAAAAAACCTTTGGCAAAGAGGTTTGCTGGGAAATGCCACAAGTGTGGTAAGCTGGGGAACAAAATTTCTGAGTGCCGCAGCAAGGACAGTAATCGTTCAGGAACAGGACATGTAAAAGGGAATGAAAAATACCACGCACACATAGCTGAGAACTTGTCCACTGGTCTCTCTGACCTGGACCTCTATGCTGTAGTGTCAGAGGTAAATCTTGTGGGGAGCAATCCTCGTGAATGGTGGTACGATACTGGGGCCACCAAGCATATCTGCTCGGACAAGAAAATGTTCACCTCATACCAGAAGTGCAACAAAGATGAACAGCTGTTCATGGGAAACTCTTCCACCTCCAAAATTGAAGGAACAGGAAAGATAGTGCTGAAAATGACTTCAGGCAAAGAGCTAACACTCACAAATGTGCTGCATGTTCCAGACATTAGAAAGAACTTGATATCAGGTTCTTTGCTAAGCAAGAATGGGTTTAAGGTTGTTCTTGTTTCTGATAAATTTATACTGCTTAAGAATGGGGTATACTTGGGTAAAGGATATGTAAAGGATGGACTGTTCAAGTTTAATGTCATGACAGTCATCCCTAAAACTATTGTACCTGCTATTCCCAAAGTTAATGAAATAACTCCTATTGCCTATGTTGTTGAGTCTTCCTCTGTTTGACATGAAAGACTTTTCCATACCCATGTTTCCCGAAGCGACACTTCGTTCCACTCCTTTCATTTATACTAGGCCATGTTAATGTAAATTCTATGCGTAGATTAATTAACATGAATTTGCTACCAAAATTTAAGGTAGATAACTCAAAAAAATGTGAAGTTTGCACGGAGGCCAAACTCACTAAAACTCCATCACGTTCTGTAGAAAGAAACACAGAAACTCTAGGTCTAATTCACACGGATCTGTGTGATTTAAAATATGTGCAGACCAGAGGAGGCAAGAAGTACTTTATGACTTTCATAGACGATTGCACAAAATTCTGTTATATATATTTGTTACATAGCAAAAATGAGGCTTTGGATAAATTCAAAGAATATAAACTTGAGGTTGAGAATCAACTTGGCAAAATGATTAAAATCGTTAGAAGTGATAGAGGAGGAGAATATGATGCACCATTTAACATGTTCTGCTCAGAACATGGAATAGTTCATCAGACAACTGCTCCCTACTCACCCGAATCAAATGGTACTGCCGAGCGCAAGAACCGAACTCTAAAGGAGATGATGAATGCCTTGTTGTTGAATTCTGGCTTATCCCAAAACATGTGGGGGGAAGCGTTGCTGACTGCCAAATACATTCTTAATAAAATACTTTATAAGAAAACTGGCAAGACACTATATGAACTGTGGAAAGGTAACTTACCTTCGTACAAATACCTCAAAGTGTGGGGGTTTCTAGCAAAAGTGGCAGTACCTAACCCGAAACAGGTCACCATCGGACCTAAGACGATTGATTGCATATTCATAGGCTATGCACACAACAGTAGTGCATATCGGTTCTTGATATACAAGTCGGATATACCGAATATCAATGTGAATACAATAATAGAATCAAGGAATGCTTCCTTCTTTGAACACGTGTTTCCGTGCAAGGATACTACGTACCCCAAACGTACACGTGAACAAGGGAATGCAAGCACTTCAGTTGATGAACCAGAACATGATACTGATGAGCCTAGACGAAGTAAACGGGCTAGAACATCAAAATCATTTGGTCCTGACTTTGTGACGGCCTTTCTGTTAGAGAATGAGCCCAGAACTTTCAAGGAAGTCATGTCTATGCCTGATGCTCCTATGTGGAAGGAAGCAATCAAAAGTGAAATAGACTCCATTATGCAAAATCATACATGGGAGTTAGTCGACTTGCCTTCTGGATGTAAAGCTCTAGGATGCAAATGGATTTTCAAACAAAAATTGAAACCAGATGGTTCAATAGAGAAGCATAAGGCTAGACTTGTGGTACAAGGATTTAGGCAAAAAGAAGGCCTAGATTTCTTCGATACATATTCCCCAGTTACAAGAATAACATCCATAAGAATGTTGATAGTTATTGCAGCTCTACGTAACCTGAAAATACATCAAATGGATGTTAAAACCGCATTTCTAAATGGGGACTTAGAAGCAGAAATATACATGAAACAACCTGAGGGATTACGTAGTTTCTGGACAGGAAAACAAGGTGTGCAGGCTTGTAAAATCACTGTATGGCCTGAAACAAGCTCCAAAGCAGTAGGCATACAAAATTTGACAATGTTATGATGTCAAATAGTTTCAAAATAAATGAATGCGATAAATGTATCTACATCAAAGATACTCCAAATGGATACATTCTGGTCTGTCTGTACGTAGACGACATGCTCATTATTGGAAGCAATACCAACATTATCAAACAAACTAAGAGCATGCTTAGTGGCAAGTTTGACATGAAAGATTTGGGAGTTGCAGATGTCATACTAGGAATCAAAGTTTCCAGGACATCTGAAGGGATTACTTTGTCTCAAGCTCATTATGCTGAGAAAGTACTTGAAAGATTCATGAATTACTCCAATGGGACAGCAAAAAGTCTCGTCGATCCAAGTCTTCACTTGTTCAAAAATACAGGCGAAAGCATATCACAACTGGAATATGCACGTGTAATTGGTAGTCTGATATACCTAACAAATTGTACAAGACCAGACCTAGCACATTCGATCAACGACTGAGCCGATACACGAGTAATCCAGGACGAAGTCACTGGAAAGGAATAACTAGAGTATTGAACTACTTGCGACATACCCAGAGTTATGCGCTGCATCACACCAGATATCCAACAGTACTGGATGGCTACAGTGATGCCAACTGGATATCGGACTCCAAGAACTCAAAATCCACAAGTGGATATGTCTTCACACTTAGTGGTGCAGCTGTGTCATGGAAATCCTCTAAACAAACGCTATTGGCCAGATCCACCATGGAATCTGAGTTTATTGCTTTAGACAAAGCGGCAGAGGAAGTAGAATGGCTTCGAAACTTTTTAGAGGATATTCCTATGTGGGAAAAACCAGTGCCTGTCTTATGTATACACTATGACAGCCAATCGGCTATAGCACGGGCACTGAGTTGTATGTATAATGGTAAGTCTCGTCATATCAGAAGGCGACACAAAACCTATTAGACAACTGCTCTCAAATGGAGTAATCTCTATAGAATATATAAAATCGGCCGACAACCTAGCGGATCCATTTACTAAAGGTCTGTCGCGAGAGCAGGTTGTGAGATCATCAAGAGGAATGGGTTTAAAGCCTATGACGAAAGAGGATACTTGATGGAAACCCTACCTAGGAATTGGAGATCCCAAGATCTAGGTTCAAAGGGACAACTAAATCTTGTTGAATCGACAGAAGCACTGAGAGATTAAAATCTCATACCCACTCTTAGGATGATAAAACGGTGCTGCCTACAAAGAGTTAGGATAAGCTTGACTTTTAATGATTCCCATAGCTTTGAAATAAAAGTGGGGTATAGCAGGATACTCTTTATGGGCAATCACCTTGTGAGTGTGAAATGTGGCCATTTCTAGGAGAATGAAGAGAGGCTACATTCTCCAAGTTCACTCACGATTAACCAGGGATGTTCAAGGCCAAAATGAACACAACAAGAGAACTTAGTTCTGTGAGGAGATGAAACTGTGTGATAGTTATTGTCTAGGTTCACATCAACGCTCGGGTAGTTCAAGACATCATGATCACTACCTGGTCAAGTGAATCCGATAGCTAATTACTAAGGGTGGTTCAAAGTTGAAAAATTACTACCATTCCCGATGCAGTGATTTTCCGATTGTACTCTCAGAGTCTTTCTGTCATTTTTTTTTGTTTCTCTGTCGTGTCTGGATTACATGATCTGGTAATTTCCATTCATGTGGGGGATTGTTGAATTAATTTTTGCAGTTTTCCGGGCCGGATTCCGGCAGGCTCCGGCCACCGGCAGCACCGAAAAATGAGTGGATTGCGATCCTCTCGACGAGTACTATTCCGTAGTATACTCACTCGCCAAAAACGAATTCCGTATGAATGAGAAATGTTGATCCAAAGTTGGGTACTTGAAAGGTACTAACTTGGCAACTTGGAGAAAATGGATAGTCCCATATCGGAAATTGGAAATGATTTTTTCTAGTATATATACTAGAAAACTGGAATAAAGGGCGTGGCCCGGGGGTTACCACTAACGTGTAGTAGAGAGAGGACTTAGCCAAAATAACAAACACACGCGCGCGCGTGCCCGGCCCAGGCCCCAGCCCCCGGCCCGGCCCGGCTTGGTCTGGTCTGGCTTAAATTTTTTTTTTTTTTGCCCAGACAAAAACTCTTCCCCTACTGAACTGAAAAAGCTTTTCAGATTCAGTAACTGGTACCCATTACTCTGTAACAGCAGAGTAATGGCTCACCAGTTATGAATCTGAAGAGTCTCCATTACTCTGCTGTTACAGAGTAATGGCATCTGAACAGTCTCCAATTTCCTCTATAAATCCAGACAGAGTTTTTTATATAGAGACAGAATTTTTTGATCTGTTCTCCTTCTTCTTCTTCTCCTCTGTGTCAGTGTCAACTGAGAGTACATCGCAGGCAACGGTTCGCTGAATCTCTGAAGCAAGGGTGCTGCGTTCTTCAGAGAAGGTACAGTTGTATCCTGGGAAGCAATTTGCCGGTAACCGTCACAATACGGGGCGAATTCTGCTTTAAGGACAGAGATTATCAATCTCGACTCTGTGCAATTTCTTTTACTTACTGTTTTCTTCCCTATATTTGATTTCTTCGCAATTTCTGTTGGGATTTTCTATTATTATATATTCAGGTTCTAACATCTTCGTTCTCATACAACAGCATGATGCAAACTTGAAAGTAGAAACCACCTCCCTCTCACAGCAAATTTGAGAAGAACTAATCGAATCAAAAGTACAACCAGAACCCACATCTAAAGAACTAAGAACAAAAGTACTATTTAAGCTATCACCTGATTCAGCAGCACTAAATTCGGTGCCCCTCTGACTTAACTGCTTGCAACGGTCTCCTATGTAATGCCCAATCCCTCTGCAATAGTGACGACGGACCTTACCCTTACTTGCACTTTCCCTTCCATTCGAAGTATAATCCACCTCCAAGCAACTCACAGAAGTTAACGTCGATTTCTGACTCTCCTTCCTAAGTGCATCCTCCAAGCCCTTGATCATACTTGCTACCAAAAACTTCTCCTTAATCGATTTCCCATCTAGCATGGTTATCATGTTGGATGAACTTGGTGGTGAATATATCAAGTTGAAATTTTTTTGATCATCTATGCTGATCGCCCTTGGTTCAGATAACTCCGTATTGAACTCCACTATATGTTCTCGAAGAGTGGTACTTTCCTTCAGCCAAACCCGAAGGGGTGATGGTCGACTCTAAAGTCGACCGTACCTTCTTCTGTTTCTATTGTTGCTTCTTATCTTCCATCCAATCAATGCGTCGCTTTCTTCGCTTCATCGTATTCGTTTCGAACTTATTATGCAAGACATAAATCCGACAGTTACACCATTATATCTTTCACAATCAAATGTATCCATAGTTGTAGCTCAACCAGGTCATTCACTCTTATTGTCAGTGCGCATGCCTCTTGTCATTTTGTTATTTTTTGTTATTTTAATGCTAGCATCAAAGTAATGACTTAATCTTACTGATGACCAAACAGGTGGTAGTAAAGAGAGAACTGAGCGCGATGAGAACAGCGAAGCTGATGACAATCCATCACCTGATGTGGCGCCTTCTTCTTCTGTGAACCAAGAGACTCAACCTCCTAGTGCTGTCTCACTCTAGTGCTGCAACACAACCAAAGGAGAATAGATGACAAATTTGTGAGATAGCCAAGATAAATATATGCTAGCTTAAGCTCCGGTTGACCTGTTCATAGAGGAATGTCTCGTGGAAATGATAAAGTTGTTGTAACGTTAAAGTTTCAGTTAGGGGCAAAGCCATGACAATTTTGGCCGGGGGGGGGGGGGGGGGGGGGGAAGTAATAAATAAAATTAAGAGAAAAAAACAATTTATAAAGTAAATATAGTTTTTTGGCGTAGAATCTAGTCTTCAAAAGATAGTTCACATATCACACTTTTAAACAAAAATAAACAAAAAAGTTAATTTGTCTTGATTTCTTACAAAATCCCAAAAAATATATTTGCCCCATTCCAATAAACAAAAAAACAAGTGTAGCTTAAAAGAACTATGATCTGCGTTCTTTCATCGAAACAAACTCTTTGATAATTGTATCTATGCACCATAAAGATATTATTCGAATATATATATCAGTCAGTGGTCTTGTTAATTTTATAATGGATACTTAACTTTTAGTAAATCACCAAAATTATTTCTATATGGAAATCGATATTATTTTACTTGTAGCAAAACTAATTGATATCATGGCTTAATATATAGAAGTAAAACTTGAAGATAATTTAATAACTGGGTATAATTGTCATCATTTTATTGCATATTCTTTCACGAATATATCCCTCTATGTGAGTCACTAGTTCAAATGTTCACTAGCTGCAAAATGCCAAGTCCCTAACATTTCTAGACAACTTCACGTATTTATTTCAGATGTTGACCTTGGTCACTGTTTATTTCAACAAAAAAAAAAAACATGTCAGATGCTACTACAGATGACCAAGACTTGGCTTTTGGTTAGTTCTAATTTGTACAATTTTGTTCAACTTCATCCTAGTACATTGGCCATATTTATCTATCTTATGTTTTTCACCTGAACATCTAATAAATTAGTTTATCACTAATTTGTTATTTAAGCAAATAGATTCCGGATTTTCCTTCCAGTTTTTCAAGCCAAAAATTAGAATATTGTTTCCAAATATGACATATTAAACTTCAACTCCGGGTTGTTCGATCTTCCATTACTCCACATAGAATTGTGAAGCTGATTTTATAGGGGAAAAGGAATAGTTACCTGTACTGTTCCATGTCATTTGCGTACTATAATGTATAGACTAACTGAAAAGAGAGGAAAGGTAAATTGAATTTGACGTATGTAAACTTAATATGGACATATAAGAAAGCATATTAGACCTTCGATGTCTTGTTTCTGTTTTCTTTCCTTTGTTTCATTTTTTATGGATGTTCTAATCTTGGGTGTTTGCTTTCTTCAATACTTCTTTAACCTGCAACAATGGAGCACCCTAAATTGATAACTCCATAATGTTTGCTTCTGTATGTTCATGTGTTTATTTTTCCTATTGCGTATTATTTATATGTTCCTGTGCCTGTAAATTGTGCTCCAAAGATCAAATCAAGTATCTATCTTTGATTGGGAAGTAGAAATGCATAAGCAGTTATATGATATCTTTATTATCATATTCATTTGGCAATAATTGTGCAAGGTGTTGTAGCTGCCATAATCATGATCATCCTGTTGAAGCTATAATCATGATTATCATATTAATTTAACTTATCGGATTATATCTTCCTGGAGTTCATTCTCCAAGAAATTTTGTAATAAAAGGTTGCTAGAAATTTTCACAATACACTGAAGAAAATACAAAAAAAGGTACTATACCAATTCTAAAAGGTTGCTAGCAGGGGCGGAGCTATGTGGGGGTCCGGGGTGGCCTGGGCCCCCCCAAAATTTTGAAAATACCCTTAAAATTTTTGAAATTTTTTTAAAACCCCCCTTAAATCTATTAAATTTTATTATTTGGCCACCCTAAAATTATGAAAAAATACTTATATATTTATATATAGTTATAGAATTTTTTCTTGGCCCCCTGAAAATTTTGTTCTGGCTTCGCCCCTGGTTGCTAGAAATTTTCACAATACACTTAAGAAATTTCTTTCCATCTTGTATGTAGCTTCATTTAGCTTTACTTATGGGAATTGGGATCATACATATCCTTCCTCTGAATACGCCATATATCGTGTGTAAGTTCTTAGCTTAATATATTTTCATATCTTTAAAGAGAGCGTTTTCTTTCTTTTACATGTAAATTACTCTCAGGGCATGTGGACATTTGCCAAGGAGAATAAATAACCATGTAACACAACAACTACAAGCCTTCATCCCAAAATTTCCAGGGTAACATATGTCATCTTCTTTATAAAATTATAACCCGTATTTTTAGTCTTGCTTGAGAAGGCAATAACTATGCCAGCAGTCCAGGTCAGCATAAGGCATATGTGAGTGTGCATAGATTGTTGTTATTTATTATTGGTGCTGGTGATTTTTACTAATTTATAACATAGGATATATTGGATACTCCTCTTTATTACACTTCCCTGATCATCAGTGTGAAGTACTTGTGAATGATTCTTTAAAAGTTGTGTGAAGCTGATCATTGATTCTAATAAGCTATAACTCATAACAAATATACACACAATTTTGATTTTCCTACTGACATTCAACATCTTCTTCACATTCTTTCCACTTGCCATCACTCAGTTAACAAGCTCAACTACAAAAATGTGAAAGAAAAAAAAATTATTTTCACTTTCCTACTGACATTCAACAAAAAACATTTCAAATAAGTAGAAAGATGGTATGTCAACTAACTTAAACCCCTAAGGGGCATTTTATCAAGCAATTGGCATTCAGAAAAATGTTCCTAAGCGGCATGTTCATTTTTGAGTTCACAGGAGCATTGTCTCAAACAGGTTGGGTGCCAAATAAAGAGTTCGTGATTTGCGAGAATCAAAGGGTATTGAATAACATTATGGAAACCCATCTGTTGTGAGAGAGAACAGATATGAGTATGACTAATTGATCATCAACAGAATTAAAAAGAACCTTGATTGGGGGAAATTGTTTGGATCGGGGTGCAGCGGGGCGAGCGAGGAACCACGGGGCAAGCGACGGCAGTGAGGCGGCGAGGAATGGATGGCGATCGGGGATGGCGATCAGCGATTGGGGGAAATTGTTTGGATTTCAAAATCTCAGATTGGGGATAGAGGGGGTTTTCTAATTTCATGTGTGAGATTCGGAAATATATATATAAAGGGGGTTTTTAAAAAAAATTCAGGGGGCCAAATTGCAAATATGAATATATTAGGAGGGTTTTAAATTTCCGGGGGGGGGGGGTCACAGTGCCCCGCCCCTGGTTTCAGTAGCCGGCTAAACTAAGAGTTGAAAATGAGTGCAAAGGCAGGGCAAGAAATACATATGTTTCCTGATCGTTTTCTGTAAGAGTAACACAAGGTTAGTGGTGCTAGGATTTGCCTATTATTTCTACACAAATCTTTGGAGTTGAAGCTACGTAGACAAGTGCTTTTGCGAATTCGTCTCTTTATGGAATAGTGCAGTGATGTACAGGGCCGACCTTGAGTTTTCGGGGGGCCGAGGCGAACTTCCGAAATGGGGCCCCCATACAAAATTTATTTATTTTTTAAATTGTTTAAAAAATATTTTGGATTTTTTTTACAATTCTTAAAAACCGATATATATGAAAAATTAGATAGGTTTTAGGAATTTGAGAAAAAAATCTGTATATAAATCCAAGCCCAACTAAAATAAGCCAGCTCAAACACTAATTTTAAAAACAAAGCTTAAAAAATTAAATTTGAGAGCCCCTAAAAAAATATTACGTGCAAATTACGTATATATAAATACAAGGGAAAATAATTAGGGACCCCTAAAATGATAAAAAATTTGGATGCCCGAGACGACTGCCTCCCCGGCCACTATTGGGGGACCGGCCCTGGTGATGTATATACAGCCTGGGCATCGGAGTGTACAAGAGGACCGGCTAATGAGTTTGAAGAGAAGTGGGTAAAGGTTTTGGAATGGGAGTTGCCGACGATTGGAAAGAAGAAAGGGTATTTTATTTGATGGATTTTTGAGGCAGTAAGTATCAAATTATTTATTTATTTTAATAATTATTTCGAGACGTAGAACTACAACCAACTTTATTTTTTAATCCAATATAGTTTAACGAATGCTGACAAACCATTCTTGATTTAAGAACATCTAGCCATAAAGAAGAAAACCATGAGCGCTGGACAACCTCATCCCCTCTTATCAGACTACTAGGATAGCCACTCACTCCACCATGACCAAAAGAGAGAGGGAAGTAAAGGCTGAACGACGCCAACAGAAGAGGTAGAGAACTATCGAAGAGGAGAGAGTATCGAGTCGACCATAGAGGTCGCTCGAGACATAGGAGAGGCTTCCTACAGAGACAAGAGGATAGAGAAAGGAGGTGCTCACTGGAGTCGAAGAAAGAAGATCTCTGACCTTCGGAGAACTGTAGGAGACCGTATGCAGAGGTGACATGTGTCGGAGAAATCTACTCCCACAACTCGTAGAGTCGTAGTGCTAATAGCGAAAGTGCACCACAAGCAATAGAAACTCCTAAACAATAGATGAACTAAGAACAAGCCACCACAATATATGGATCTCACAAGAACACAACCAATATGCAGAGATAACCAATATTTCTTATTCCCAAAGAAATACAAAGATTACAAAAGATATTACAACTCTCAATCTCTCTCTCTCACCTTTGAAACACTCGACACAATCTCTCTTGAAGTTGAATAATGATCAGCACTTGATAGGATATCTAAACCCTAGAGTTTACGGCTATATATATAGCCCCCAAGCAAACCCTAAAAGATAAACACAAATATAGCAAATTGGGCCTTTCTCCCGTAAGCCCAAAAGAAACAATCAGCGTCGGTGTCGGTCGACTGCACCCTAAGCCGGTCGACCGTACCATGCAGAACCAATCCAGAGGGCTGACCGGTCGACCGCACCCGTAGTGTCGGTCGACCGTCCCCTCCTCTGTTGAATGCCTGCACTCGAAGAACTCACAGTCGACTGGCTCGGTTGACCGCACCCTTAGCCGGTCGACCGCAACCCTCTAGACTTGTCTTCTTCTACTTGCTGCTTGTATTCTCTTGCTTCTTCTCCAACTTCAAGTACCCCATGCCTACGTGTATTTGAGACCACAATTCTTAACAATCTCCCACTTGGACCAAATACACCACGCTTCAAAGTTATTGCAATCTTTCCTCGCATTATCTCTGACATCTCCCACATTCATGGAAAACCCAAGTACTCCCCACTCTCATGAAGAGTACCTCCGCCACTCCACCACGTGGATTGCACCAACCACCCCTCATCGCCTCATGAAGGATGTGCTCCACCAATCGCATAGAGCACGAATACTGGAGAAACAACCTTTCGTGTCAGATTCCGTGTTATGAGACTCCCCAACTCGCAAGACTTCCATCAACACCGAACATGGTTCAAAGCCTCTCAATGCACCATCTGCACTAGAAACCTCCGTGGATGACACCTCCACAAACTCCGCAGACTGTTCAACCCCTACAGTCCCAATTCCGTTACCCTCATCGACATCACTCCGCATATTGATATCAGCGCTCTCTATCATACAAGAGCGACTTGAAGCTTCGATTGCCAATTCGCAAAGTACCCTACGCCGCAGCAACGTCTTGCTCACTAGGATCACTTCCATGGCCAACAGCTCCCACTAAATTAGTAACCTCCCATCCACAACTGAAAGAACTCGGTTGCACCCCACACAACCTACTATTCGATTCCGGCTGAGAGTCAACTACAGGAGAAATGCCCCTTATGTCTCTAAGCAAATACAGCGTTCCCTCATGCTTCCCTTTTGCAACCACTCTTGAATCTGCAGCTATACACCACTCCTCACTACCAACTGTAATAGACATTCTCTCTTTGTCTAGCCTTCCAATCGAGATAAGATTTTCTTTCAGGTCTGGAACATGCCTTGTCTCCCGCAAGACAACACTTTGATCATCAATGGTATTCACGCGAACAGTACCAAATCCACGTACAGGACACCGGTAACCATTCCCTACGATCATATCTCCAAAAGAACCCTCCTCGTAGTCATCAAATATCTTTCTCCTCGGAGTGCAATGAAAAGAAGCTCCCGAATTAATACACCAATCTTGAGTGCCCAACTCCTCTCGAGCTGATAAGTATAGATTCTCAACAAGCCCCACTTGAGCTTCCTTTGGAGTATCTCTCTTCGGTTTCTCCTGCTTCTTCATATAAGCCTTGCAACTGTGCATCATGTGATCCTTCTTGTGATAATACCAGCACTCAGGCCTATGTCCTCCATTGCTGTCATCAGACCCACTCTCAGATGAACTACTCTGATCCTTTCTTCTTCGACTGCTCTTAGATCTCCCATGTCTCTTCTCAACATACATGGCGGAATCTCTAGAAGATAATGATGGATATCCTCCATTTCTCACCCTTCTCACCTCCTCGTTCAGAATGCTACTCACCACATCCTGTAGAGTCGTCGAATCTGTCATAGTGCTTGTAATAATCTGTTTCACTGTACCATAACTATCGGGTAAATTAGATAGAAGTAACAGTGACTGTCCCCCTCTCTGAAAAATTCAAACCTGCAGCTTCTATCTGGTTGTAAACTATACAGTAATTGTTCACATGCTCTGCTACTAAACCCCCTTCCTTCAACTTCATATTAACCAATTTCTTCAGATGAAGAATTTGATTAGATGCTGACGGTATCTCATACATATCCGTGAGAATCTCCATAGCCTCCTTTGTGGTCTTCGCCTTCGAGATATAAAATAACGCCTTCCTACTCAGCCCTAACTGAATCTGCCCCAGCGCCTTCTGATCCAAATGATTCTACTCCGCCAAGACCTTCGCATCCTTGTCTGTACCAACTGGCTTCTCATCAAACAACGGACCATCAAGATCTTTTTGACGAAGATATGCTATCATCTGAATTTTCCACATCGTGAAGTCACTCCCATCGAATCTCTCGATCTTCATCTTGTTATCGGCCGGCCATCTTGAACCAACTGCTCTGATACCACTTGTTAGAGAAATCTACTCCCACAACTCGTAGTGCTAATAGCGGAAGTGCACCACAAGCAATAGAAACTCCCAAGAAATAGATGAACCAAGAATAAGCTACCACAATATATGGATCTCACAAGAACACAACCAACATGCAGAGATAACCAATACTTCTTATTCCCAAAGAAATACAAAGATTACAAAAGAGATTACAACTCTCAATCTCTCTCTCTCACCTTTGAAATACTCGGCACAATCTCTCTTGAAGTTGAATTATGATCAGCACTTGATAGGATATCTAAACCCTAG
The DNA here is from genome assembly GCA_017893485.1 of Hemerocallis citrina. NCBI lineage: Eukaryota > Viridiplantae > Streptophyta > Magnoliopsida > Asparagales > Asphodelaceae > Hemerocallis > Hemerocallis citrina. The sequence continues at coordinate 78,962,344 of CM030366.1, forward strand.
AGTTTACGGCTATATATATAGCCCCCAAGCAAACCCTAAAAGATAAACACAAATATAGCAAATTAGGCCTTTCTCCCGTAATCCCAAAAGAAACAATTAGCATCGGTGTCGGTCGACCGCACCCCAAGCCGGTCGACCGCACCATGCAGAACCAATCCAGAAGGCTAACCGATCGACCGCACCCCTAGTGTCGGTCGACCGTTCCCCTCCTCTGTTGGACGCCTGCACTCGAAGAACTCCCAGTCGACTGGGTCAGCCGACCGCACCCCTAGTCGGTCGACCGCAACCCTCCAGACTTGTCTTCTTCTACTTGCTGCTTATCTTCTCTTGCTTTTTCTCCAACTTCAAGTACCCCGTACCTACGTGTATTTGAGGCCACAATTCTTAACAACATGGACTAAAAATAGAGTGTTGGATGGATAGAGAGTTCATCGGAGAAGAAATTCGCCAACAATCGAGGAAGCTAGGAAGAGGGAAGATGAGGAAGGAGAATGGATTCTGGTTCACCCGAAGGGATTGAGGAAGGAAGAAAAGAAGGCAGAGAGGAAGGTTGGCCTGAGCTCGCCGAAATTCTCTAAGGCAAAGACCAAATTGCAGTGTCACAAATGCGCACAAAAGAGACACTCCATCCACGACTACCCAAACGATTGGTTCTGCTAAGCTTGCAAGGGTTCATGCCACATCTCAAAGGAATGCACTAGGTACAAAGGAGCTACGATATTGGCAACTAAATCACTACCCAAACCAACGAGCTCGAACAACTCTGAACATTGTAAGACACAAGAGCATCACCGGAGGAATGAAAGTGACGAAGGCAGTGATAACTCCCACTCCGATCATGGCGGAGTTCGAGAAGCGCTTTAAGAATTGTGTTATGATTATAGCGCATACAGGATACCCGTCGACGGAGGAGATGGCCACGATCTTGGCAGCTAATACTATTGCGGTTCCTAATTGGAATTGAGTTGTGAAACAGATTAGCCAAAATGGATTTTTTTTATTACCAAAATGAAGATAGAGTGAAAGTATAACATCTCTTTGTTTTTAATAATTTCAAAATAGTTATTGTATTTCTTTTATTGCTATTAAATATTATTATTATTATTATTATTATTATTATGTATAAATATACAATTTTATCACATATATATTCCTTAATTTATTTATTTATTGGGTGTAGTGGATTTTATTGAAACTTATTGCAAAAGGAGAACTCGAAGGACCTAAAAGTAATAAAAGAGCTAAGGAGGGGCTTATAGTTAATTTTCCATTTCCTTTTTCTTCTTTCGGTCACATTTTTCCCCCATTTTCTTTTCGACCGAACCCGAACTTCGGCCAAATTTCCCCACTCCAAATCCCCTCCGTTTCTTCATAAATTTTCAATTGAATCATGGAGTAAGCTAAGTGAAGGGTACTCTAGCTAGTGGTGAATTCAATTTGGAGAAAGTATTTAGTGGAGATATATCTCTTTTTAATTATTTGTGTAATTTCTTATGCTTTAAATTTCGTTTGCTTAGAAATGGAGTATAGGGTTGGTTAGAGGTCTATTTTGAAGTTAGAGCCAAGAAATTAGCAAATTGAATAAAGGTTGTGTAAGTTAATTATAAATTAGGGTTTTGGGTTTATATAAGGAAAGCGAATAATGTTAGAATAATCCCCTTAATAATTGTAGAAATTGTAGTAGACCCTTTAGATTAATATAAGGTGATTTTTAGTAATTTTATGGAGATAAAATTCTGTAGGAATTAGAATATTACGTGCATCGCACGTGTGCATGTCAGGCGTTCAAGAAAATGCCTGAGTGACATTAAGATTAGTATTATTATTACCTGTGACTGGTTTAGATGTCTTGAGCCCTAATTGGCTTTGAAATTTAATAATAGGAGATGTTAGCGACTTCGGATGCGTGATAGAGAAGTGGTGCTTCGGGTTTTCGCAGAATGTCAAGTGAGTATGATTTATTTTATTTATATACATGATGTGCTATGATAAATTTTAAACCATGATTGCTATGTGTAATGTGTAAAGTGTATCGAGTTTAGATGCGTAAAATGTATCATACAAATTTATAAGTATTATATGGAGTAAATTATGGAGTGTAAGAAATTAATGGCATGTATATTTAGGATATGGGGTTGTAATATTTAGAATTGGAAAGTTATGATAATACTAATGTATTGTGAATATGGAAATAAACTGAGGTACTTATATATATATATATATATATATATATACATATATATATATATATATATATATATATATATACTGAATGAATATAATACAGGAGATATGAATATGTTCGAGGGATATATAAATCTATTGACAAAACTATTTGTGAAGTTGTGTATTTATATGCCTAATTTAAAGGCATGTGTATTTATGAAGTTGTGTATTAATATGAATGATATTAATGGCGTGTACATGTTTATGGAATTAATGGAGTTATATACTCTTATGATATAAAGAGAAATTATATTATAAAGGAGAAATTAGGTTATAAAGAGATAATATATTGGATATATATGATAACACGAAGTAATTGGAGTTTGAATTATGTATAATATACGGACGATAAATAGAAATGATATATATATATATATATATATATATATATATATATATATATATATATATGGGGTTATGATGTATTGACTAGTATGGTGCATATTTATGAGATATGGGTGATAATGAGAAGTGATATAATAAACGATGAAATTAATGAATTAGTATATGTTTGATATAGATGTGCTCAAGTTGAAATCAGTGGATGATAACATGATGGGATAAACTACATAACCTGGTATACTCATAATATATTATAATATGAAAATAAATCATTTAGTACATTCATGTTATGAAATAGTAGGGTGTAATAATCTATTCAATTAAATAATCGGGTGTATGCAAATATATAATATAATGAAGTAATAGTTAGCATGGTATACACATAATGTGTGATGCTGTGACAAATAAATAATATGGTACATTTATGATACAGAATAATATGATGTGATGGTTTTATAAGTTACAGATATGGGGTATGCATATATGTGATATAATGAGAAGATAAATAATATGGTGAACACTGAATATGTGTTAATATAAGATAAAGGACTAGAATTATCCTGTGCAAATTGCACAGACTAAAATAATTTTGGTGCAATCAATGGGGGAGAATGGGGGTTGGGGGCGGCGATGGCGGTGAATATGATTTTGGGATTTATGGATTTTTTTAGAGGAGTTTGGATATTGGAATGATAAACATAGTTTTTTAAATCTACTTAATACAACAATCCCGTGATAAACATAGTTTTGTAAAACTATGACAACAATCCCTTACGCTTACCAACTAAACCATTCCGAAACATTCCACAACCAAAATGAAACAAAAAATAAGTACCTTCCGAATTCTCTGAGAACCCTCCATCACCAAGAAGCCTCACGATGCAAGCCATCCATCCCCCCCTAACCGTACACACCATTTTCACAAAAATTCACAACTTACATTGCCAAATTCACTTACAAAAATTTACCAAATTTTCATAAATTTCCATCAAATCGAAACCTATCCGAGAAATTCATCATACACTTGAATCAAAATTCACCTGAAGAAGAACCGTACATATGAGATTCAAGAACGAAACAATAAATAAGTACCTCCTGAATTCTCCGAGAACCTTCCATCACCAAGAACCTTGACGATCCAAGCCATTCTTCCCCCCCTCAACCGTACACACCATCTTCACAAAAAAAAATCACAACCTACATTGACAAATTCACTCACAAAATTACCCAATTTTCTTCAATTCGAAGTCGGTCCGAGAAATTCATCAAATACTTGAATCGAAAGAAAAAGGAGAAAGGTTATACTCGTCAGTTTAACATTGCCAACAATTAAGTGATTCAAATCAGTTTAACATTGCCAACAATTAAAGTGATTCAAATCTGGAAGGCAGTGTATACACTTCAGTTGACCATCTCTACTACATAAGCTAAATTATATATCAAATAGAATATATTACTCAATAAATTCAGATGTGAAACTTTCATCAATCTGCAACTCAGATTTTGATCCTTTTACGGGAAGACAATTTCGTAGGCCTAGGTTTATTTAGAATAAAAATAAATCAAAACAACTCTGATCATGTTCAAGAAAATCAAAAAATGCTCACCAATTTGGAGGGTCGGTCGACGATGCTGAAAGGGTCGTTCCATTGCTCGGCTCTGCATGCAAACTATTTCGGGTTGTGCCCGGTCGATCCTCCACCTCCAAAGAGGCCAAAGTTGATAAAAATATAGTTTCGTAGACAAACTCTTCAAAATTTTAATTTCTCAACTTAACTGCATTTCCAAACACAACAAACTCTATATCCTTATTCATAAGAAACCCAAACCCATTAAACATCTATCCCCTTTTTCTTCAAATTCTGAGCAATCAATCTTTCTCATCCCCCTCCAAAACGTCAACCTTAACAAATGTTAATGATGGCCGACAATCTCGCATGATCCTCCTCAGTGGATGACTCTAAGCTTTTGTGGCCCCTTCTTGTACGGTGTGATTCGGTTATTCCTTGTATCATTTCTATAAAGAAGAGGATTTCAATTGTTGAATTAGGAAAGGAAGAATTTGAGATTTCTTCTAAAAGAAAATTAATTTTAAAAAATGAGGCAACTCTGATCATGTTCAAGAAAATCAAAAAATGCTCACCAGTTTGGAGGGGCCGGTGAAGAACGGCAATTCGCAGTCCCTCTCATCCGCTCTGCTCTCCACCTTCTTCTCGACCCAGACCCTAACGTGGTCCAACAGCGGGTTCGCCCTCGCCTCCGACTACGGCTTCTTCTTCTTCTTGATCACAGAGACTGCTCCCCGAGTAGAGATGGGCGACGATGGAGGACGAACGGGTGAGGAGGTTTTGGGGTAGGGAGAGTTAGGGTTTGTGAGTTTTAGGGGAGATGTAGAAGCGGAAAGGGTTTTTTTTCGGTGTTTTTTTTTAATTAATTCTATTTTGGCAATTGGTGTGGGTTGCACGTGTAAGTTCCTATTTTTGCTCTCCTTCCCCCATTTCAAAATATGGAAAGGAGAGATGGGGTAGGCCTATTAGCTTAAGATATATATAAATGAGATGATATGTGATGATAAAATGAGATATTAATACTCATGGTAAATGTCAAAGACGTGTCAATCCATTGAAATAAAATATGTGAGGCTAAGTGGTGATAAAATGACATGAAAGGATGAAATGAAAAGTGATAATAACAAATAAATATTGTTGACCAGTACCTATAGAAATCCTGGGGTTTTGGGCTAGACCTCATAATACCCAAGGACCGGCTTGGGGTGCATGGTTATTACCCAAACTATGTTTGGGGTGCGTGTTTTTATCGCCCAAGCTATCGTCTTGAGGCCCAGTTATTCCTTCGATGACAGATGTATGTTTCCCTCGCTGGCTTCGGCTGGGAGGAAGTACCTTTATCTGGAGTGCGTGTTTTTCCCTCCTGGCTCGGCTGGGAGGAAGTACCCAAGTTCTACTTGGGGTGCGTGTTTCCCTTGTTAGCATAGGCTGGGGGAAGACGTAGCCTTGAACGCGTAAGACCCCGGGGGGGCAGAGGTCCGCGTGTTTGCTGAGCTATCGGCTTTCAGTATATTGGGATACTGTGGCTCACTAGTCAACAAGTTAATAAAATGAATAAATGTGAAATGAAAATGAGAAAGTAAAGAAAGTATATGATGTGAATTGTGTATGAAAAAATAAAGAAAGCATATGGTGTAAAATGTGAATGAAAAAGAAAAAAATGTAATTGATGTGAAGCGGAAATGAGGAAGTAAAGCAAGTATGTGAAGTGGAATGAATATAAAAAGTAAAAGAAAATGTATATATGAATGAAAATGAACATTAAAGAAAATGAGTCATGTTTGTAAATAAAGATGAATGGTAAATGCAGTATGTGGTTAAATGAGTATGTAAAGTAAAGAAATTGCGTTGTATAATTATAAATATGAAACACAGACATTGTGCTATGAGAAGATTTATAAAAAGAGAAGAAATTATGTTAAGTGTTTAAATATCAAAAGTGGCGATATGGTGTTATATTAATGAGTATAAAAAAGTGAAGGAATTATGTATGTGAATTAATATGAATAAATTAAAGAAATGGCGGTATGGAAATAAATCTGAAAAGTAAAGAAAATGTATATGTATTATATGAATGAAAATAAAGTAATGTGTAATATGAGTGTGAAACATGAAGTAAAGTGTATTATGTGATGAATATGAGAATTGTTATAAAACTAAAAATATGTTATGATATGAGTTTGTTGCACCTTGAAATTGTGTCGAGGAACTACTCGCCCTGCTATTTCCATGAAAATGGTGGGAACTACCTCCCTTGGCACAACTCTCAAGGTGAATCAGTGGGTTGTTGATATGATAGTGGTTGGTGAAATGGAAATGAAAGGTAAAGTAATGTGTAAGATGAGAATGAAAATAAAGAAAAGTGATAACTGGGCTATCGGCTTGAGATGTGATGTGGTATTACCCAAGTTCTACTTGGGGTGCGGTGATTATTACCCAAGCTATCAGTTTTGGGGTGCAGTGTAATATTACCCAAACTATGTTTAGGGTGCGGAGTAAATTTGATAAGAATGAAAGTTGGAGTAAAGTGTAATTGGAGGTGTAAGCGAAAATGAAAGAAATATATATTATTAATAAGAATGAAAAGTAACTTGAGTTGTATGATGAGATTTTTAAAAAAAATTATTAAGTAAAATATACGATAAAATGAGAATGAGCATTTCAATAAGCTATACGAGAAAGTAGAATGAAAAGAAGGTAAATTGTTATATATATAATATGAGGGAAGGTGAATGTATTACAGAATGTGATGAGATGTGTTATAAGATATGATTGAACTTGATGATATGCAATAAAATAAATACATGTGATAAGGTGCAAGGAAAATGTATGTGATATTATATGATTGAATGAATGTGAAGTTATGTGATGAGAATAAATATTAGTATGTTGTAAGATTGATGAGTGTGATGTTATGTAATATAAGTCATGAGTATGTAAATAGAAATAAATAGTAAATGAAGTATATGGATAAATAAGTTTGAAAATGAGGTAATTTCATTATGTGATTATATATGAAAATAAAGAAGTGGTGATGTGAAGACAATTATGAAAAAAGGTTTGTGTTTTGGGATTAAGAATGAAAAGTTATGGAGTTATATGTGAATTAATATAGTGTATTGTATTTGAGTATAAAGTGAAGGAGTTACTTATACAAATTAATATGATGTGGTGTATATGAGATTAATCATGAAGGATTATGTATGTAAAAATTAATGTGAATGACTCAAACAAATTGTGGTATAGAAAAGAGTATGAGAAGTAAAGAAAGTGTGTATGTATGATATAATATTATATAAATGAAAAGTAGAGTGATATGTGATATTAGTGTGGCACATATAGTGATGTGTGTTAAGTAATGGATATGGGAATGATTTCTAATCTAAGGATAAGTTATGGTATAAGTTGATATGCCTTGGAATTGTGCCAAGGAACTACCCGCCCTCTATTTCCATGGAATGGTGGGAACTACCTGCCGAGGCACAACTTCAAGGTAGTGAGAGTGGTTATGGATACGTAGATGGATGCAGATGTAAAAGAGTACTTTGATATAAAGTTGCATTTATGATGTTTTTAGAGCATCCACTATCGTCTGCTAAAAACCTAAAAAACGGAAATTTTAACGAAAAGTCTCCCACTATCGTTGGCCAAAACCCTATTTTTTGGCCAAAGTGCGAACAGTAGATTGCTATATATAGCAGAGCGAAATAGCAAATGCAAAATATAGAAGACGGAAGATCATCCTCCGTCTGTTAAAAAATTCCAATTGTTTTCAATATAAAATTAAGATAGACGAAAGATGATCTTCCATCTAGAGAGTTGAATAGTCAAATTTAGAGAGACGAATCCAAATTATTTTATTTTAAAAAAAATTAATAGACGGAATACTGTCTCATTTAATATTTAAAAAAAATAAATGAAAGAGACGGAAGAACTTCTTCCGTCCCTTTCTTTTGAATTTTTTTTTGGCTTTTGAATTTTGTTTTAAATGGAAATGGGTTGTTTTTAGAGTTTTTTTTCAGAGTTAAATGGAAAAATATGCTGCTATAATTTGCAGAGTTGTTTAAAAAAAAAATCACCCAGACGGAAGATGATTTTCCGGCTGGGTGAAATTTTTAATAAAAAAAACTCCCCAGACGAAGGATCATCAACAATCTGAGTTGATTTTTTTTATTTAAATAGCGAGCTGACGGAAAAAGATCTTTCGTTTGCCTACAAACAAAAAAAATTGCTTTTTTTTTGAAACCGAGCATGATCTTCCGTCTATCCAATTTTGGGTATTAAAAAAATTAGTTTTTTTTATTGGACGGAGGATGTTATTCCGTCTTCATATTTTATAATTTTTTGGCCAAATTTTAGCTTCAACGATAGTGGCGCAACCCGTTCATTTCTAAAAACCTATTGCCAAACACCTATAATTTAGCACCAACGATAGTGGATGCTCTTATGTTCAGATTTCAGGTTGAATTTTATTATCTGGATATTCGTAAGTTCATTCTATTTTCTTTATACAGTTTAATTTATTTGCTAAACTAGTAAATTATACTCACACCAGACATGGCTAACCCTTGTTGTTTTCTGGGGGTTAGGGGGGTCCCTCCCTGAGGGTGGACAAACCTAATTCTCCTGCAGGTTTTTATAGCATCAAGATGAGATAATTGTTGAGGTTTGGTAGTTTTATTTTGCTCGTAATAGAATGGGTTATATACATGTGTATGTATTATATGTGGATAGGGGGATAGTATGATGTATTATTTTTTGTTACAGGAGATTATGTGTATAACTGTAAAGTATAATGATATATATAGTGCTGTGTTGAAGTATGAAAGCTCCTACCCACCTCGTTGTGGAGTACTGGGTTCTGTGGTTGGTTTTTGAAAGGTTTTCTAAAGTTTTTCTAAAAACCATATAAGTTTTCAAAAGAATCTTTGGTTTTTAATTTGTATCTTGCATGTTATGAAGTATTATGCCCCCAGAGCCGTATTTATTATTGCCTGTGAGATGTTGAATGACTTGGCCTGGGGAGGTTTTAAAAATATTACAGGTACATTGTTTTGTGTGATTGTTTGCAGATTTCCTTGAGGAAACTCTGTAAAATGGCTAATTTTTCAGGGGAAACTCTGACAAAATTTTAATAAATCTCTATCAGTATTTTTCTAAATAAGACTTGGTGTAGATAAATCATAGATTATGTTAGAGATCTTTTGGATATGGAATAGTTAAAAAAATATGGGGCGTTACAGAAAGATGTGTTGTCTTTGGGAGGACTGGAGGGCGAGGAGTTTTACATTACTTTTAGGCATTGGTCACACAGTATCGATGCTCTTAAGATTGAAACACTACCCTCAATATGGATTAGAGTATATAATTTATCATTTCATTATTGGGTTTGATGAGGGTTTCAAAACTTAGTTAGAGGTTTCGGTTATGTCATAAACATTGATAAAAGCACCATGCTCCAAACCTGTCGTGATTTCGCTCGAATTCGGTTAGGAATTGAAAGCAAAGAGGCGATTCCTTCGATGATCTAGGTTGAGTTGATCATGAAATCTATGAAGTTAAAGTAATCATTGAGAGAAAGAAAAGTGTTTCATTTCGAGGATCGGCGGGTTGCGAAATCGAAGAAGAAGATGAACAGTCCAAATATCAGGAGGTTGACGATGACCAGGGTCCGTTGGATTTAACTAAGAGAGATCTGAGCCATTCAGTTAAGGTTCCAAATACAAAAATGGGCCAACTGTTAGATCTGAAAGGGAAAAATCCGATCCGTCCATTTCGAAAAATCGATGAGGTGGTTGATCTAGTGCGAAAGGGACGTAGGTCGTTGATGGGGAACAACTGGCGAGAAGAGATAGGGCAAGAGCAGGGGATGGGTCTTGATGTGACTAAAGCTACAGAAGGGACAATGTTGTATCCCCGAAAAGGTGGGATTTTGAAGAAAGGAGATAGCTCAGAGCTCGAAGGGAGAGAGATTGGGGGTCACATCAGAAGCAAGTTGATGAGTTTGATGTACACGAAATTTGAGGAGGCAGTTCACATGGCGGTGCAGGCTTTGGTGAAGAAGAATGGGTTGGGTCGGGCCAACAAATAAGCTAATGGGCCAGATGAGAATTAATGTGGGTTCTGGGAAAAATTTGTGCACAATAATTAATAAGCAACTTGCTGAAGAAGTGAGGGGAAAAGAAGTACTGCATTGTAAGAACTCCAAAAGAGGGGCGACGATCATTGAAACTGGGAGGAGCTCAGGTGTCGAGAAATATGGAGAAACGGAGGGTGACCGTGCCACTGAGGAGGATGGGATAGACTCTAAGAATGAGATGATAGAAGCTTTAGATGGAGTTAGAGACGAGGATCAAGTATCAGATTCAGAAACTGAAGCATGGAAAAAGTGTTAGGGTTTGTGGATCCAAATGCATGATAATGGGGTTGAAGTAAATAGACGAGAAGAAGAGTCGAAGATGGAGCAAGCAGCTCAAAGCTGCAAGCAGCTGCACGCAGGGTGCGGTCGACCGACCACCTGACCAACAGCCTGATTGATCGCACGGTCGACTGTCCCGCTCGATGTTGTAGCCATGTACTCCTGAAGGAACAACTGGTCAACCGTGTAGTGGACCGACCCGCTCTATGTTAGATCCCTGTATAGTCAAAGGCATGAACGGTCGACCGTCCTAAGTTGTGGTCAATCATCGCAGTGCTGATTGATGAGTGGCTGAGATTAGATATTGTGTAAACCTATATATATTGTATTGTGTACGATTTTAGGGTAAAGTGACAAGAAAAGAGAGATCTAGCAGCCATCAGAAAGAGGGAGAGAGGGAGATAGAGAGAAACCATACACCTTAGGAGTGAGTTCTAGAGAGATTTGTAAACTTGTTCTTCATATTTCTAGTGAAAATCACATGAGTGTCTCTACGCGGCAAAGTAGTCATTGCATTTGGTGAACCTCAAAAAGTTCTCGTGTGTTCTTGTGTGATTGCTTTTGATTGTTTCTGTTCTCTTGCTTTTGATTCTATTGTTTTGCATCTCGTTTGTGAGTTATTCCACAGTTAGAACTTAACAAAGTGGTATCAAAGTACCACGTTGGTGGCATTAATTGAGACGGGGGACAAGAGTAGAGTCAAGGAATTCGATGGAACAAATTTCACAATGTGCAAGATCCAGATGATCCAGATGATAGCATATCTCCGATAGAAGGATCTTGATGATCCATTTTTTGGCGAGAAGCCAGATATGGCGGAGGTAGATGCGATTGCATTGGCAGCTTGGACCAGATTGGATCAGAAAGCACTTGGACAGATTCAGTTGTCGCTGAATAGGAAGTCACTATTTCACATTGAGAATGCAAAGACCGCGAAGAAGGCAATAGAGATATTGACAAATATGTTTGAGAAACTGAATGCAGTGAACCGGTTCTTCACCTAAATAAGTTGGTCTACATGAGGTGTCAGGAAAGGGATTCGGTGCCAGAGCACATCAACAATTTATGTATGGTTTACAATCATATGGAATCGTTGGGTTTGAAGTTTGAGGAAAGGGCACAATCGTTGTTGTTGTTATCCAGTCTTCCTGATAGTTACAGCATAGTAGAGCAGACCGTTACAAGCACCATGACTGATGCGACAACTCTGAAGGATGTTATAAGTAGCAACATGAATGAGGATGCAAGAAGGAAGAGACATGGAGAAGCTTCAGTGTCATACCCTAGCAATGCCGCATTGTCAGTTGATAATCATGGTAGAAGTAACAACAGAGGGAAGTCACAAAACAGAAATTACATATCCAAGTCAAGAGCAGAACATCGCAAAGGTGAGTGTTGGCACTGCAAGATGCCGGGACACATGAGAGACCAATGCGAGGAGTATAGAAAGTGCACGCAGGATAACAAGTAGCCAATGTGGTAAGTATCGAATCCCGTTTAGATGAATTGTGTTTATTTGCTGGATTTGATATTATGCAAGATGGTTGGTGTACAGACTTAGGTACTCCTTATCATTGTACACCCATGAGGAATGTTTTTGAGGATTACAGGACACGTGACTTTGGTGCAGTTTCAGTTGGCAATGGACAAATATGTCCAGTTATAGGTAAAAGCACAGTGAGACTGAAGGCTCGCAATAGCGGGAAATTAGTTTTGAATGACACATGACACATTCTGAGCTTGAGTAAGAATTTGATCTCGATTAGTAAACTTGACAAAGAATGATTCATAAAAACTTTTGGACTTGGAGAATGGAAGATGACTACATGAAACACCCTATATATATATATATATATATATATATATATATATATATGTAACGCCCCGAATTCCAAATATAACTGAATTCAAGAGTTCTACAGGATCTTTTCACTTCTTTCGTACAATTTTACAAGGAATTTAAAACTTTTATTTCAACAATAATTACATCAGAGTCTTTTACATCAATAAGCAGCGGAATTAATAAAATGTACAACTGTTACAACTTTAACATTTTAGTAATCAACAGCATCATCAATCATCTTTATATCTTCATGTAACTCCACATCCTGCATATAAAACTGTGGGCGCGTCAGTTGCTTACAACTGACGAAATATTATACACGGCCATCCTCTCTATGCCGGAAACAGTATAACGATTCTTAAATACTTTAGAAAACACAAACTTGATCACAAACAAAGCTACAAGGGACTATCCTGTTGATGTCGTGTTGTGCGGTGCACTTAGTCCTTAATGCAGTTATTTATGTTATATGACACTAATGCATACTTGTTCGGATTCTATGCATCCCATACTACATAGGTCCGAGGGCAAGCCTCTTAATCGTTCTTCATTGTTGTAGGGTTCAATCCCTCGCCATGACTTAATCTACTCTTGTAACTACGGTGAGTATCCTAGATGGTCTATGATTACAAGCAAGTATCCTGGACCCTGGAGGGGAATCCCGCGCCATGTCTTGACTCATCAAGCATGCATTCTGCGGTAATTCAGCCTCCTCCCAGAACACGATCCTCTTGCAGTCACCAAAACATCCCACAAGCGTGACTAAAGTCCGATCATTCTGAGTTGCGCCCGCGCCATGTCTTGACTCATCAAGCATGCATTCTGCGGCTCACACACCCGCACCGTAAACTCTAGTTCTCATACCCGTGTTTTCTCTCACTTTCATTACATCTCCACTATGTATCTATCTGTAATCTCAGCAAGTGTCATAGACGTTCCATGATTACAAGCACGTGTCCAAGACCCTGGAGGGGAACCTCGCGCCATGTCTTGACTCATCAAGCATGCATTCTGCGATAATTCAGCCTCCTCCCTGAACACGATCCTCTTGCAGCCATCAATCATCCCACAAGCGTCGCCAAGATCCCGATCATTCTGGAGTATTGCCCACGCCATGTCTTGACTCATCAAGCATGCACTCTGTGGATCACATCCGCATCGTAGACTCGAGGCTCCCATACTTATTTTTTTCCTCTTACTTACATCACAGCCTTAGTTTTTATTAGAATCATGAACAAAATTGAAGCTCTAGAGTTAACCACTCAACCGGACTTATTCATTTATTCAACATGACCCACCTTGGTCTTTCATTTCAAATTCATTTCATTCCATTGCCGGGGGAGACTTAGCTACTCTTGGTTTCAATTTACAATTCACAACTTCCAATTGAGCACTTTCAGCTCATAATTCAATTTAGAGTCTCACAGACTTTCTCATCATGATCTTAGCCTTTCATATTCATTTAATTCTCAATTCAAATCTATAATTCATCTCATGTAAATTCTCAATTCAACTATATTTCATATAAATTTATGCAGCAACAAATAGAGTTTACCAATATCCAGATTCACAATCTTTACCACAAACAATTCACAAGATTTCAGATATATCAAAAAGCACTCTGGACAGTCGACTGGGAACTCTTCCAGTCGACTTGTTCAGTCAATTCACATTCTTCATAACCACTCGGGAGAGTCGACTGCTGCACACGGCAGTCGGCTGTTCCGCAGTGTTCCAATTTAATTTCTTTGTCTATTTCATCTTTCATAACCTTGTGTGCATTCCACAATAAAACTCAATCAAATCTTAATAATCATAAAATCTCGTATTCAAACTTATTTAACTTTCATTTGTCAAAAATCAATTTCAAACTCAAGAACCAGAAAATAGTTCGGTTCAGTCGACTGGTGGCAGTATCAGTCGACTGTTCCGCGAATACTTTGAAAACTCAAACATCAAATTTATGACAGCATCAGTCGACTGTCCCGATGACGAAAACCAATTTTTTAACACTTACCAGTCGACTGTGGAAATAATCAGTCGACTGTCAAACCCACAACTTGCATCTTTGCATACACTTTTCGACCTTTTAATCGATTGGTTCTTCCATATACAAAATATAAATTGTTTCCAGAATATATTCCTTTTAAAACATTATCATACATATTATCAAATTCTCAGGTTTCTCCCTTTTTCGATGAAACCCTCAAAATTCATCAAAACACATATTCAATCGATTTTCCAAAATAGACTGTTTTCTTTTATCAAAATCACTTTACAAAAATAACATTTTGAGGTTATAACAACATGTTTGCCTTATTCTAATCATGTCTCAACTTGCATAAATTTCATGTAATCACTTCAATTCTAGCAATTCAACTAGCAATCATAACAATTTAAGCTTAACAATTTGCATTTACCACAATCGATCAAAATGTAACAATTCATTTCTACATTAATTTGCATGCAATCAATTCAATTTCAACCAAATAAATCATATACCAATTATCATGCAATATCTACTCTTAAATTAGAAAGTATTTAAGAAACACCCACCTAAAATGAAGATTTGTTACCCAGTTGAACTCCTAGAATTAGGAGCTCCTAAAGAAAGCTCCAATTGCGACCTCCTCGAAATCCGTGCACTAAAGCTAGCCCCACACTCCATCTCGGCAAGCAACAATCCTCAAGAGCATCTCCATCTCCGGTTGGCAACATCAAGAACAACTCCCATCTTCTTTCACATACCCATACCATGTATGCACATATATATACATTAGTATATGTATATAGGCGTGTGGGATAGATGATTTAGGTGGAGAATGGACAGAGCTTTGCTGGTTTTTGGTGGGTTTCTTTCGGCATGGGCAGGAGAGAAAAGAAAAGAGATGAGAGAAAGAGAGGCTAAGAGTGCATTTTTATAAGAAAGCTAATGGGTAGTTAGTATAACTACCTCCACATGAACACCACTAACCCATTATAAATTTTGTAACTTACTTTCCCTCTTGTTTCAAAATTAAAACTCCAGAATTTCCCTCTCCTATAAACAGCCCGGTCCCCCCCAAAAATGTGTGCACATCGCACGTGTGCACGTGCACGTGCTTTGTGTACAAAACAATTTATTTATTTAATCCTTTTAAAATAATTATTTATATATGTAATAAATATGTAAAAATAACTTTAAAATTATACTTTTCATGCACAATAAAAATAGACACAAACAATTTCATGAAAATTTATTTTGAAGGAAGAACGCGCTTAAATACGTGCACCAAAACACGTGCGTCGCCCGTAAAATCTCAAAAATACAAAAATTGACTCTGTGAACCGAAAAATATTTATAATCAATTGAATGCAATAGAAAGTATATTTAGTATACATATATGATAATATACTCAAACGTACAGAAAACACGTGTATTGCACGTAGAAAGTTAAAAGATAGTCAAAAATTGAATTTTCGTTTACAAAACAAATTCAAGCATGTTTATAAAGATAAATGATTGAAATCCATTGAAAACTTTGCACGTAACGGTGGAATACCCGAAATCGACACGTGCATCGATAATACGTAAAAAGCACGTAAAAACTCGAAGATTGAAATCTAGCATTCGAGTTGTCTCAAATGGGATTTTTAAGAATACGGAATTGCATAAATAATTGGAATTCAAAATACATATCAAAAATGCGTTATGGATATAATCAATAACAGTACAAAATGTACGTGCATAACACCCGAGGGCAAAATTGTCAATTAAATTTTGCGGGGTGTTACACTCTCCCCCCCTTAGAACTGTTCCGTCCCCGGAACTCACTATGGTAAAGACTGTATTTTGTACGCACCAAAGAAAGTATCAGTATAACATATAGAAAAACTGCAAATATTAAGAAAATATACATAGCATAAAAGTAAGCAATGTAGATGAATACGACAAAATTTATTTAAGAAAATTATGAGTATCAAAATTTTACAAGAACTAAACAAGAAAACTAGGAAAGTAGCATAAGAAAACAAAATACGACAATAGAGGCTAGTGTATTTTGAAAAGAGTTTACGTACAAAAATACTATCAAATAAACCAAAATGATGAATAAACTTAGTCATTAATTGTGGAATAATTTCAGAAAAACAATGCAATAAAGAAAACATAGTTAATGGGTACTTTATAAATAGATTTAATACTCCAAATTCATCAATGTAATAAAGGGTAGAAAAATAATTGCAAACCCAATTGGTACTATATGACAAAAACTAGTAATTTAACAGTTTGAGAACTGTCTGAGAAGGGAATATAGTAGAAGTATAGAAAACATAAAAAATGATTCTGTATAAAAATTAATATCATAAAATAATTTGTAAGGTAATTATCGTAATTATACATACAATGTGAAAATTAGTTATACATCAAAATACTTTTGAATCATTCAGTGGAGCGAGAAAACCAACTTACGAAATCACATACTCGCATAGGCGAAAAATTATATAGGTGAAATAAATAGCATGAAATGAAAATTATAAATGATTTGTAACAGTCAAACAAGACGTCGTAGTAGTAAAACGTACTATTGAAAGTAGTGCAAAAATTTAGTTATAAACATAAATTATGAATCAAGGAAAAGTATAGACAATATAAAAAAATGATTTTGTATATAAATTGATGATTTGTAAAGTAAATAATCATACATGTGTGATAAAAATGAAAGGCAAAAATCCAAATAATTTCGATTTGTCAAGTAGACCAAGAAAATCAGCAGACAAAATTATATATATACATAGACGGAAATTATAGGGCGAAACAACAACATCATGATACAAAATTTACAAATGATGTGTAGGAGTAAAATAATATATTATGGTAGTAACAATGCAAAGCTAATTATATAGAAGTGAATCATGAATTATAACAGAGGTATAATAAATAAAACTGTTAGGTGAGTAGCCACCGAGTTTTAAAATAGTAAAATACAATAAAGTTGTATGAAATACTAACTCACATAAAATACAAAGTACTACAAAGAAGACGGCAAAATAGTTGAGATTAAGCGGTAAATACGCAAGTTTGATAGATATAGAAATCAGTATAAACAGGATAATGCTAGGTTGCAAAATATTATAAGCTAGTACAAAATGAAATAGTTATAAGTGAATATTATAGAAAACAAGGTAGGGGTTATCTAAGTATAATATTTCCTTCTGGTGTAGGTTCGTCTCACTGGTATCCAACAGTAGACTTGCCTGTCTTGATCTCAAGTTGCATAATTGCTTCTACGATATCCGGTTGCAGTTTGCCTTCTGGACATTCGGTTACAAACTTTGCCTCACCGACATCCAGTTGCAGTTTGCCTTCTGGACATTCAGTTGCAAACTTTACCTCACCGACATCCAGTTGCAGTTTGCCTCCAATGATGTCTAGTTGCACATTTGCCCCCTCGACATTAAGTTGCACCAAAGCGGAAGATGGAAAGATGTAATCTCCCATGTATACTTAGATATGGGATGTTTAATAAAGTATGGGGTTATGTTTGAAAATCAATGATACAGAAAAAGATTTTACACAATGAAATATCAAAATAGGTGTATAGGATATATCGAACATAGAGGGTACTAATTAATAGTTATGAAAAATTATTTATAACACTAAAATAATGTAAAATATATGCACATGTTGGAAATACAACTGAAAACAATAATGATGTAAGGTAGCAAATTATGGCAATAGACACAAACAATTATACATAAAAATAATAATGTAGTAATTTGAGGATGGTGAAATTATATGTATAGTAAGTATTTTGAAATTCATGACACATATAAAAATTCAATAGAAAACATATGTAGTAATCAAGAATGCAAAGATAATTTAAAATGATAGAGTAAAGTACGAATAGCGAGTATATGCATTATATTAAGGAAACGAAATTACAAAATTAATGAATACCACAAATAAATATGTACTAACAATAATATTGAATGCACACAACAAATCAAATTAGTATGTTGTATTTATAAGGATGAAATATTTCAATCTTGTTAAAATATATTGAAGTATATAGGACAATACGAGGTAACGAAAGAATATCGTATCAGAAAATCAAATCATGCAAAATGAATGCATATAAGCAAAATTCACAAGCGAAATTCGAAATGTAATAGTAAATGAAAATATTAGTTGTAGTATAAATTTAACAAAATACGTAAAGTAATAGCACATATGGACGGATGGACATAAGGTAACATAAAACACGAAAGACAAAACTTTAAGATTGAGAGACAAAATAAGTACAACAAAATCAAGACTAAGGAAAATAGACAAATTACTAGGCATTAAAACGATTTAATAGTATAGGAAAATACTTATTTGGAAAATATTAAATGTTGAAAAGTACTATGATGAAAATCTACTGAAAGTAATTTGAGGGGAAAGTGTGTCCATGTGTAAGGTATCAAGAATGACGGTTCAAACCAACCACGCTTCCACTGCGCCACTCTGATACCCAGGGAAAATGAGCTCGCATACACTCTCAAATCAATGTATACGAGGAGAGCATCATGAATGTAAATTCAACAACAACTTCCATTCATGACTCCAACCATCCAATAGGGAAAAGGGGGAAGAAAAACATTAGCCTATAGAACAACACAAATGTAAATCACTTACATTTAAATCTCTATAAACTGAACTCACACTCTAATGTCCACTTCTAGGGTGTCGTTCCTTATAAATTTGTACTACTTAGAAGCGTGGCTCTGATACCACTTGTAACGCCCCGAATTCCAAATACAACTGAATTCGAGAGTTCTACAGGATCTTTTCACTTCTTTCGTACAATTTTACAAGGAATTTAAAACTTTTATTTCAACAATAATTACATCAGAGTCTTTTACATCAATAAGCAGCGGAATTAATAAAATACAACAATAATGAATGTACAACTGTTACAACTTTAACATTTTAGTAATCAACAGCATCATCAATCATCTTTATATCTTCATGTAACTCCACATCCTGCATATAAAACTGTGGGCGCGTCAGTTGCTTACAACTGACAAAATATTATACACGGCCATCCTCTCTATGCCGGAAACAGTATAACGATTCTTAAATACTTTAGAAAACACAAACTTGATCACAAACAAAGCTACAAGGGACTATCCTGTTGATGTCGTGTTGTGCGGTGCACTTAGTCCTTAATGCAGTTATTTATGTTATATGACACTAATGCATACTGGTTCGGATTCTATGCATCCCATACTACATAGGTCCGAGGGCAAGCCTCTTAATCGTTCTTCATTGTTGTAGGGTTCAATCCCTCGCCATGACTTAATCTACTCTTGTAACTACGGTGAGTATCCTAGATGGTCTATGATTACAAGCACGTATCCTGGACCCTGGAGGGGAATCCCGCGCCATGTCTTGACTCATCAAGCATGCATTCTGCGGTAATTCAGCCTCCTCCCAGAACACGATCCTCTTGCAGTCACCAAAACATCCCACAAGCGTGACTAAAGTCCGATCATTCTGAGTTGCACCCGCGCCATGTCTTGACTCATCAAGCATGCATTCTGCGGCTCACACACCCGCACCGTAAACTCTAGTTCTCATACCCGTGTTTTCTCTCACTTTCATTACATCTCCACTATGTATCTATCTGTAATCTCAGCAAGTGTCATAGACGTTCCATGATTACGAGCACGTGTCCAAGACCCTGGAGGGGAACCTCGCGCCATGTCTTGACTCATCAAGCATGCATTCTGCGATAATTCAGCCTCCTCCCTGAACACGATCCTCTTGCAGCCATCAACCATCCCACAAGCGTCGCCAAGATCCCGATCATTCTGGAGTATTGCCCACGCCATGTCTTGACTCATCAAGCATGCATTCTGTGGATCACATCCGCATCGTAGACTCGAGGCTCCCATACTTATTTTTTTTTCTCTTACTTACATCACAGCCTTAGTTTTTATTAGAATCATGAACAAAATTGAAGCTCTAGAGTTAGCCTCTCCACTCAACCGGACTTATTCATTTATTCAACATGACCCACCTTGGTCTTTCATTTCAAATTCATTTCATTCCATTGCCGGGGGAGACTTAGCTACTCTTGGTTTCAATTTACAATTCACAACTTCCAATTGAGCACTTTCAGCTCATAATTCAATTTAGAGTCTCACAGACTTTCTCATCATGATCTTAGCCTTTCATATTCATTTAATTCTCAATTCAAATCTATAATTCATCACATGTAAATTCTCAATTCAACTATATTTCATATAAATTTATGCAGCAACAAATAGAGTTTACCAATATCCAGATTCACAATCTTTACCACAAACAATTCACAAGATTTCAGATATATCAAAAAGCACTCTGGACAGTCGACTGGGAACTCTTCCAGTCGACTTGTTCAGTCAATTCACATTCTTCATAACCACTCGGGAGAGTCGACTGCTGCACACGGCAGTCGGCTGTTCCGCAGTATTCCAACTTAATTTCTTTGTCAATTTCATCTTTCATAACCTTGTGTGCATTCCACAATAAAACTCAATCAAATCTTAATAATCATAAAATCTCGTATTCAAACTTATTTAACTTTCATTTGTCAAAAATCAATTTCAAACTCAAGAACCAGAAAATAGTTCGGTTCAGTCGACTGGTGGCAGTATCAGTCGACTGTTCCGCGAATACTTTGAAAACTCAAACATCAAATTTATGACAGCATCAGTCGACTATGAAGGTAGTCAGTCGACTGTCCCGATGACGAAAACCAATTTTTTAACACTTACCAGTCGACTGTGGAAATAATCAGTCGACTGTCAAACCCACAACTTGCATCTTTGCATACACTTTTCGACCTTTTAATCGATTGGTTCTTCCATATACAAAATATAAATTGTTTCCAGAATATATTCATTTTAAAACATTATCATACATATTATCAAATTCTCAGGTTTCTCCCTTTTTCGATGAAACCCTCAAAATTCATCAAAACACATATTCAATCGATTTTCCAAAATAGACTGTTTTCTTTTATCAAAATCACTTTACAAAAATAACATTTTGAGGTTATAACAACATGTTTGCCTTATTCTAATCATGTCTCAACTTGCATAAATTTCATGTAATCACTTCAATTCTAGCAATTCAACTAGCAATCATAACAATTTAAGCTTAACAATTTGCATTTACCACAATCGATCAAAATGTAACAATTCATTTCTACATTAATTTGCATGCAATCAATTCAATTTCAACCAAATAAATCATATACCAATTATCATGCAATATCTACTCTTAAATTAGAAAGTATTTAAGAAACACCCACCTAAAATGAAGATTTGTTACCCATTTGAACTCCTAGAATTAGGAGCTCCTAAAGAAAGCTCCAATTGCGACCTCCTCGAAATCCGTGCACCAAAGCTAGCCCCACACTCCATCTCGGCAAGCAACAATCCTCAAGAGCATCTCCATCTCCGGTTGGCAACATCAAGAACAACTCCCATCTTCTTTCACATACCCATACCATGTATGCACATATATATACATTAGTATATGTATATAGGCGTGTGGGATAGATGATTTAGGTGGAGAATGGACAGAGCTTTGCTGGTTTTTGGTGGGTTTCTTTCAGCATGGGCAGGAGAGAAAAGAAAAGAGATGAGAGAAAGAGAGGCTAAGAGTGCATTTTTATAAGAAAGCTAATGGGTAGTTAGTATAACTACCTCCACATGAACACCACTAACCCATTATAAATTTTGTAACTTACTTTCCCTCTTGTTTCAAAATTAAAACTCCAGAATTTCCCTCTCCTATAAACAGCCCGGTCCCCCCCAAAAATGTGTGCACATCGCACGTGTGCACGTGCACGTGCTTTGTGTACAAAACAATTTATTTATTTAATCCTTTTAAAATAATTATTTATATATGTAATAAATATGTAAAAATAACTTTAAAATTATACTTTTCATGCACAATAAAAATAGACACAAACAATTTCATGAAAATTTATTTTGAAGGAAGAACGCGCTTAAACACGTGCACCAAAACACGTGCGTCGCCCGTAAAATCTCAAAAATACAAAAATTGACTCTGTGAACCGAAAAATATTTATAATCAATTGGAATGCAATAGAAAGTATATTTAGTATACATATATGATAATATACTCAAACGTACAGAAAACACGTGTATTGCTCGTAGAAAGTTAAAAGATAGTCAAAAATTGAATTTTCGTTTACAAAACAAATTCAAGCATATTTATAAAGATAAATGATTGAAATCCATTGAAAACTTTGCACGTAACCGTGGAATACCCGAAATCGACACGTGCATCGATAATACGTAAAAAGCACGTAAAAACTCGAAGATTGAAATCTAGCATTCGAGTTGTCTCAAATGGGATTTTTAAGAATACGGAATTGCATAAATAATTGGAATTCAAAATACATATCAAAAATGCGTTATGGATATAATCAATAAGAGTACAAAATGCACGTGCGTAACACCCGAGGGCAAAATTGTCAATTAAATTTTGCGGGGTGTTACAATATATATAATTGGAACTGGTCCTATAGAATATTCTATAGGTGGTTTGTATGGAATTAATTGGATGTGGGCCCTGGTAACACAACAGGTTGGCTGTGGGTTTGGAAGTGTCCACGTCAGTGACGTGGAGGGGGTTGTGGGGCCCGCTCATGAGAGAGAAGGCAGGGTTGTGCTGCTGCCATGTGGCAGGTGGGGACCACCCCTGTTGCTGTTGTCGTTTCTCTCCTGGCTAACGTCAGGGGGCTTCAAGCTTCGGATGGGGATTATTGATCCCATATCAAAGGTTTGAAAAGTTAATTTTATATATATATATGGGGAAAATGGGTATGAGTAACTTGCTCATTTAGTAAATAAGCAATTGATGATGTGGTATACATGTGATTGGAAAATTCTTAAAAGGATTAGTTGTCCAATGTATCACATGCATGCCACATAATCAATTGCTCATTTATTAAATGAGCAAGTTGCTCATATCCCTTTTACCATATATATATATATATATATATATATATATATATATATATATATATATATAATTTCCTGGGATTAGAGATCATCAATCAACTATAGCACATTTTATTAGGCAAGCCTGTGGTGGGTAGTTGTTAGAAAAATTGCTGTTTGAGCCGGCGTGTTACAAATGGTATCAGAGCCGACATTTGACACCGAGTGTGGGAAAAGAGTGAGTGTGGTGTATGCCTGAGAGGGAGCTGAAGTCAATATGCTGGCAGTTTGGCCAGGGACAGTGCGCTAGAATTAGCTGAATCAGGGTACTCCACCCACATCGACGAGATGTGTGCCTGAGAGGAAGTCGTAGTCAGTACGCTAAGATTTGACTGAATCAGGGGTACGCCACTCCACATCGGCTAGAAAGGAGATCCTGGCGATACGTTGCAAGTTCCGACTTCAGCGAGGACGTTGAATTCTTAGGGGGGGTGTAACAACCCGTGTTAAGAATATATCTATATAATAAAACACAAAGAAAGCTATCATGTGGGTCTCCTTCAATCCCCCCAAAATCAAAAGCCCAGATCTATCTCACAAAACACATTCCTCCTCCCCCCCAAAAGTTTCCCTCCAAAACTCAAATTCAAATCCCCCCACCCAAAACAACTCCTTTATTTATTTAACGATTTCTCTCTCTCTCTCTCTCTCTCTCTATATATATATATATATATATATATATATATATTAAAAAAAAATTTTAATTTTAATTTTCTTAATTTTTTTAATAGAAGAGAAAGATATATATATATATATGTTATTTAAAATATTTAATTTTTTAAATTCTTTTTAGAAAAAAGTAAAATTTTCAAAATTTTTTAAATTTTAAAAAAAATTAAAAATTCAAAAAAAATTAAAAAAATTTTAAACTTTAAAATTTTGAAATTTTAAAAAAAATTTGAAAATTTGAAAATCTCAAAGCAAATCCAAATCCAAATCCAATGTTAAACCCCAATCAAGAGGTCGTCGCTGATATCTGATCCGTTGTTGATTCCGTATCGGTGACTCCCCTCCACCAAATCAAGAGCCTTTATATGCGATGCGATGACTATAATTTCATCTCATTAACCGAATTCTCATTCTAATTTTTATTTTTTTGTGTGCAGGGGATTACTCAGTTTTTTGCTGACTCGAATTTTGTGTGTGCGAGGTGTGATTGTTTTATTTTTGGGTTTAAAATTTTTTAATTTGGTGATTTATTTGATGAGTTTTTAATTGTTTTTATTTAAGGTTTACGCAAGTGAGAGATGGATTATTTGGTAGCCTCAATTTGGGTTTCCAAACCATAGCAGGACATGTAAGCTGACTAGCAACCTAAAATAACTTGCCAAATATGCAACATTAATTTCTTCACTACAAGAGAAAATACTATCGTGAAGTGTTCACTTCACCAGTTATTAGCAACCATGAATAACATGACATATAAGAACTTTTAGTGTATGTTTGGATATATAGGATTAGGATGAGTGGAGTTTACCAGTGAAGGGTGCAAACTCTTCACTCAAGAAAGACAGCTAAAGTAAATATGTTATTTATCCATTTTGATTTTTTTTTATAAAGGTGCAATGTGGGGAGACAAAGTGGAGATAAAAGAAATGATTAGCTTGGATTAGAGTTTTGAGAACTTTATGTATTTCATTTTGGTTGAAATAATAATAAGAGCTATTTCAATTGCAAACTGAGTCTCAGACAAACAAATGTTTAGATTTTGGTATTGTACATACCTTCACACATGCACTTGCGTTACCATTGTATTTAGACCTGCTCATAGTGGTTATGAGATTATAGTAAGCTCTATAAAACCTATATGATAATGTCCTTGCATAACTATTACATGCATCTAAGTAATGCTGATGTTCTCTATGCAGTGTTTCTAACAAACTACATGCATTCCAGGTCAGTTCAAGCTAGTGATCAAGAAGGTGATGGTTGAGCTTAAAGGTAGATATACTGCTTTCTCATATAATATGTTTGCTACTTCAATTAATTTGCTGGACCTCCAAAACTATTTTATATAATTAAACTAGGTGCACCATTTCGAAGACGTGCCTTAGGCACGTGTCAACGAGCAAACCTAGTATATATATATATATATATATATATATATATATATATATATATATATATATATATATATTGATATGGCTAAAAATAGGATTAAATCGGGACCGTTCACATCGGACACGAATCTTAAAGCTCAGGGGTAAAACGGTAATTTCACCTACTAACGGGTCTGAAATGGGAAATGGGTCTTTCTTCACGACCCAATAACCCACGAACGGATCCACCTCAACTGGGTACGGGTCCCAACCCGAAACACACCCAGTCCAGAAAAGATAGAATTAGGGTTTCTGATTAATCCTAATCAACGGCTCTGATTCACATCTATCTTTTCACCGGGAATAAGGGATTACATTCCTAATCTGATTACGAGGATTTTATGCCATATCAGATCACAGGAATCACATTCCTTATCTGATCCTAACGGCGACTATAAATACCCCACACCCATCTCCATTAAGAGGTAATCAATCTTTTTCTAGTTAAACGCTCTTTCATAATCATTTCTGGTTACTGACTTGAGCGTCGGAGGGTGCGTCGCCGGGATCAACCCCGGTGTCTCGCACTTCTTTGCAGGTGAACGGCGGGAGTCAACGGTCAAAGCTCCGGCGGAACAGGTTAGGTGTTTGCTATTCAGGTTTTCCAAGAACTCACAAATTCTATCTGTTTGCCCCCACACCGAATTTAGCGGCAACAGATTGGCGCCGTCTGTGGGAAAACCATACGAATAGCCTCCTCCTCTTCTCGTCGACTAGCTCTTCTCCGGCCATGCCTCCCAGAAAAGTCAGATCTAGAGGGTCCAACCGTGGACCCAACCCCGCTAATCAGCAAGAGGTAGTCCCCGTCCAACCCGCTCCGCAGCAGGGACAACCCCCGCTTCAAGTGGAGAACCCTCTTCAACAAGATCAGCTTCCTCTTCAGAATCAGCAACCCCCCAAGGGTCCTACCGGTCCACAGAATGCCGGTGCGGGGGGCTCCCGCATGAAGCAACCTCTCTACCAAGACCGCGTCTCCATACACAACGCCTCTACGGATTCCATGGCCTCCCACAATCCTCAAAATCGGCAGAAGGAAGAGGACCTACGCCACCGTCTGGACGAAAAGCGGGCCCGAGAGGGAGCCTCCCGCCAACAACGTCCGGGTGAGCGGTCCCCTCACCACCGAGATTACAGAAGATCCCCTACCCGAAGAGGGAGGAAGGAATCCCCCGAGCACTACAGAAGAAGACATCATTCCCCCGCCGGTCGGCGAGACCCAAGGAACAATGAGGCACCCATCACCCGTGCCGAGTTCCAACAATTCCAAGCAATGGTGCAACAGGCTCTCAACCTCCGTCCTCATAACAACAATGCCCAACGGGATCCTACACCCCCGCGGGTCCAGAGTCCTCACCACCGGCAGCGTACTCATAGCCCTCGCCGCTCCCAAGGTCATCATCGCCACAGTCCTCGCTCCCCTTCCTACGAAGACGAGTCTAGAGGCTCATTCGACTACCACCGGAGGGACGATGCCCTCTACCACCGTCTCCACGAAGTGGAGAGGCGCATCGGCCGGATCGACCAAGACGAAGAAGAAAGGGGTAAGGCCATCCGTCCGAGCCGACCCCCCTTCTCCCGGACCATCATGGAGGCTCCCATCCCGTGGGGTTTCAAGCCCCCGCAGTTCGAAACCTACTCAGGGGATTCAGATCCCGTCGACCATGTCGAAAGCTTCAAAACCCTCATGCTCATCCACCAGGCTTCCGATGCCCTACTGTGTAAGACATTCCCTGCCACTCTTAAAGGCTCGGCTCGGGAATGGTACTCCCGCCTGGCGCCGTCTTCCATATTCTCCTTCGAGCAGTTCGAAACACTCTTCATCACCCACTTCGTGAGCAGCAGACGCACGGAGAAGACCAGCATCTCGCTCCTCCAACTCAGACAGGAGAAAGGTGAGAAATTAAGAGACTATGTGAAGAGGTTCACTGCGGAGGTCAGGTCCATGGCCTCCCTCGACCAATCCGTCGCAACAGCCGCCTTCCAATCCAACGTCTTCAATTCCAGCCTCCGCTCCTCTCTTGCTAAGAAGCCTCCACAGAACTTTGCCGACCTCCTTCTCAGGTGTGACAAGTACATTCGTGCCGAAGAGGCCGCCTACCTTCCAAGCTTCGGAGGGTCTACCTCAGGGAAGAAACGAAAGCTGACCGAAGAAGAAGAGGCTAAGAAGCTTCAGAAGGACGGCAATGGCCAGCGCCGCCCGACTCCCCGGTTTGAGAAGTTCACCCCCCTCATTGCTAATATATCAGAAGTCCTTATGGAGGTGGACAAGGAAGCACTACTCTGCGCTCCCCCTAGAATGAATACCCCTGGCAAGAAGAGGGACAAAGATAAGTGGTGCCGCTTTCACAGGGACCACGGCCACGACACGGATGATTGTCGGGCTCTCAAGGAGGAAATCGAAGAACTCGTACAGCGGGGATACCTGACCAAGTTCATCCAAAAAGACGGGGCCGAGCTTCCCCTCTGAGGAGCCAACAAACGAACCGAAGGGCCCGGCGAGCTTCAAGACTCAGAACCTCCCAGCTCCTCCCAAGAGGTCTTCACCTTATCGTAGAAGTAGGATATTGATTTTCAATAAGGCCAATGCTTGTAACCCGGCCAATAGCATGTAATAATGGCTCACCCTATTGAAGCAGCCACTTAGTTTATTTCAATAAACTTTACATTTTTTCATTGGAAATTGTTGCTCTTGCTTCATCTCAATCTCTCCGAGTCACGACTCGTTAAATGGTGATTTCGGAGTCCAGCTTCTTCTACATGGCTCCTCCCGTAACTCACTAAACTCTAACGATGGTTCCGGAGTCCAACACTTGGTTCGATTCTGCTTCGAATAACTTGCTCTTAAGCGGGTTAGAAGTGGTTCGCCATTCGGAATTGCTCCCACAACCGTTGAACAACTCTACCTATGGTTTCGGAGTCCAACACTTGGTTCGATTCTGCTTCGAATAACTTGCTCTTAAGCGAGTTAGAAGTGGTTCGCCATTCGGAATTGCTCCCACAACCGTTGAATAACTCTAACGATGGTTCCGGAGTCCAACACTTGGTTCGATTCTGCTTCGAATAACTTGCTCTTAAGCAGGTTAGAAGTGGTTCGCCATTCGGAATTGCTCCCACAGCCGTTGAAATTTTCTAACGATGGTTCCGGAGTCCAACACTTGGCTCGATTCTACTTCGCAAGTTCGCTGTTAAGCGAGCTAGAAGTGGTTCGCCATTCGGAATTGCTCCCACAACTGTTGATTCCCTCACTTAAATAACGAGTTCGGAGCTCACCACTTTCTCCTAGTGTTGCTCCTCAAAACTCGTCTTCCAAATGGCTCTCTCCTAGAGTCGAGCTCTTCACTCCGCTCGCTTCCGAAGCGGACCTCTTCTCAACGAGTTCGGAGCTCACAACTCTTCCCTAGAGTTGCTCCTTGCACTCACTTCAGAGAATGGATCTTCCCAGCACCTCTTCCTAGCACCTCTTCTCCTAGGAGTGGAGATCCTCTTCAAAAATCTCCAAAACCAAACAGAATAGAGGCAGAGCTTCAGAGCCCCTCAGCTCTCCCATATGCCGACCCATCCTCCCGAGCCGAGGAGCAGTGCTTCATCGACCCATCCCCTTCATCAACTCACCGAGCTTCTCCTCACGCTCGAGCCGTCCGAACTCCGAGCTCCACTACACCGAGCTACTACGGGCAGAAGGTGAACTACTAGTCGCCGATCCGAGGTGCCGAGGTACCGACCTCCACATATGGAGAAAAATTCTGCCGATCCGGTTTCGCCGTTAGATCATCTCAAAATTCGCACCCAAGCATGATGGACGGATCAGATCACGCCACGTCGCCACAAAATGACAAGATAATGTTTTCTCGAAACTCGTGCCTCTTGTCTCGTGATTCGCGCCACGATCGTGATCAACCGTCCAGATGGCTCTCCCAGAGCTGAGCTCTTCACTCCGCTCGCCTCCTAAGCGGAGCTCTTCTCAAACGAGTTCGGAGCTAAAACTCTCTCCTAGAGTTGCTCCTCAAACTCGTCTTCCAAGTGGCTCTACCCTAGAACCGAGCTCTCCGCTCTGCTCGCCTCCAAAGCGGAGCTCTTCTCAAACGAGTTCGGAGCTAAAACTCTCTCCTAGAGTTGCTCCTCAAACTCCTCGTCCAGATGGCTCTCCCAGAGCTGAGCTCTTCACTCCGCTCGCCTCCTAAGCGGAGCTCTTCTCAAACGAGTTCGGAGCTAAAACTCTCTCCTAGAGTTGCTCCTCAAACTCCTCTTCCAGATGGCTCTTCTACAAATCGAGCTCCCCGCTCTGCTCGCCTCCAAAGCGGAGCTCTTCTCAAACGAGTTCGGAGCTAAAACTCTCTCCTAGAGTTGCTCCTCAAACTCCTATTCCAGACGGCTCTTCTACAAATCGAGCTCCTCACTCCGCTCACCTCCAAAGCGGAGCTCTTCTCCATAAGTTCGGAGCACAACTTTCTCCTAGAGTTCCTCCTCAAACTTGTCTCTCAAATAGCTCTTCTCGATGAGATCGGAGCGCAACTCTCTCCTAGAGTTCCTCCTCAAACTTGTCTCTCAAATAGCTCTTCTCGACGAGATCGGAGCACAACTCTCCCCTAGAGTTGCTCCTTGCACTCACTTCAAAGAATGGGTCTTCCCATGGCTCTTACGAGGATCTTCCCAGCACCGCTTCTCCACTGTGCGAGAGAACAAGGCAGAGGAGAGAACCCAAATGCCTCTCCTCCCCTTCCTCTTCTCCTCTTCTCCGAGCTACTACGAGCAGAGGGTGAACTACTGAGTCACCGAGCCGAGCGGACGAGGGACCGACCCTCGTATATGGAGAAAAATTCTGCCGACCCGATCTCACCGTTAGATCATCTCTAAATTCGCACTCAAGCGTGATGGACGGATCAGATCGCGCCACATCACCACAAAACGACAAGATAACATTTTCTCGTGATCTGAACCCCATCCTCGTGATGCGCGTCATGATGAACCGCCCAAATCCAGCCACGCATCTCTTCCAAGCTGCCTGCCATCGGCTTGCCCAGCCGAGCTACCGAACAGCTCAGCCGAGCAGCCGAGCTACTAGGCACAGAAAGATGGAACCCTCAAGACATTTCCCCCAAAAACAGACAACTCAGCACCTCGGCCAAACAGCCCTGATGCGCCGAGCCAAGATGACGAGGTACCGACCCTCGTATATGGCGAAAAATCATCCCGAGGCGAAGTCACCGTCGGATCTCTCCAAAATTCGCGACAGAATCTGATGGACGGTTCAGATCTGCCACATCACCACAAAACGACAAGATAACGTTTTCTCGAAACTCGTGCCTCTTGTCTCGTGATTCGCATCACGATCGTGATCAACCGTCCAGATTGAGCCGCGTAGCTTGGATCTGCCAATCTACCAAACTACGGAGCAACGAAAAATGTGCCTCAAAATCTGTGCTCGGATTCGCCGAACAAAGCAAGCAGATGAAGAGGAAGAAAGAAAAAGAGGCTAACGGTTGGGGTCGGAACCGATACCCACGGTCCGACCCATACCCTTCTTAGCTCCTTCATTCTTCTCCTTCTTCTCCAACACTTCTCCTCTTCTCCACTGTGCGGAAGAACAAGGCAGAGGAGAGAACCCAAATGCCTCTCCTCCCCTTCCACTTCTCCTCTTCTCCACTGTGCGAAAGAACAAGGCAGAGGAGAGAACCCCATTGCCTCTCCTCCCCTTCCTCTTCTCCTCTTCTCCAATGTGCGAAAAAACAAGGCAGAGGAGAGAACCCAAATGCCTCTCCTCCCCTTCCTCTTCTCCTCTTCTCCACTATGCGGAAGAACAAGGCAGAGGAGATAACCCAATTGCCTCTCCTCCCCTTCCTCTTCTCTTCTTCTCCACTGTGCGGAAGAACAAGGCAGAGGAGAGAACCCAAATGCCTCTCCTCCCCTTCCTCTTCTCCTCTTCTCCTATTCTCCACTGTGCGAAAGAACAAGGCAGAGGAGAGAACCCAAATGCCTTTCCTTCCCTTCCTCTTTCTTCTCAGAAGAGCTGCCGACCCGAGGTGCCGAGGTACCGACCCTCGCATATGGAGAAAAATTCGGCCGACCCCATCTCACCGTCGGATCGTATCAAAATTCGTGCTAAAACATGATGAACGGCTCAGATCTCGCCACGTCACCACAAAACGACAAGATAACGTTTTCTCGAAACTCGTGCCTCTTATCTCGTGATTCGCACCACGATCGTGATCAACCGTCCATATTGAGCCACGTATCTCGGATCTTAAATCCGAGCTACCGACCTACCGAACAGCAAAGTGGGAAAAAATTCTCCTCAAAATCCGTGCTCGGATCTGCCGAACCAGATTCATTTGCCGAGCATCATCTCAAATGTGGCATGCCACGTGGCATCATCTCAAGGATCCGAGGTGCCGATCCGATCCGAGGTGCCGAGGTAACGACCCTCGTATATGGAGAAAAATTCGACCGATCTCATCTCACCGTCGGATCGTCTCAAAATTCGTGCTAAAACATGATGAACGGCTCAGATCTCGCCACGTCACCACAAAACGACAAGATAACGTTTTCTCGAAACTCGTGCCTCTTGTCTCGTGATTCGCGCCACGATCATGATCAACCGTCCAGATTGAGCCACGTAGCTCGGATCTCAAATCCGAGCTACCGAACTACCGAACCGCAAAATGGCAAAAAATCTCCTCAAAATCCGTGCTCGGATCTGCCGAACACAAAGCAGAGGAGAAGAAGAGAAAAAGCCGAAGAGAGAGAACAAGAGCATGAACAGCAACGAGCGAGAGAG
This sequence comes from Hemerocallis citrina, assembly GCA_017893485.1. Classification (NCBI taxonomy): domain Eukaryota; kingdom Viridiplantae; phylum Streptophyta; class Magnoliopsida; order Asparagales; family Asphodelaceae; genus Hemerocallis; species Hemerocallis citrina. The sequence goes on from CM030366.1 coordinate 78,994,661, forward strand.
AGAGAGAGAGAGAGAGAGAGAAAAAAGCAAAACAAACTCTTCTTCTCCATACTCCCACCAACACAGAACCAACCGAAGAGGAAAACCCAACATCTTCTTCCTCAACCTCCGACGTCGAACCTCCTCACCTCCGAGCTCCATTCCGACGCCGAGCTCCATTACCGAACGCTCACAACTCCACCATCACTGAGCTCGAAACCGTGGCCGTGCCGATCCACTCTCCTCGCCGAAGAGCTCCATTGAGCACCAACACAGATCTCGAGTTCCCATGGCGACTCTCCATCGTCAAGCCATCGAGCTCCAACACAGAGCTTGAGTTTTGTTCCTCCACAAGCGTCTCTGTTGGCATCATGCTCCCCATGCTGAGCTCCAACCGCCGCGTCAAGCTCGACCCCATCGCCGTTCGCCAAAGCTCGACCATACTCTTCGTCGTCGAGCCGAACCCAACTCCAAACGCAGCGCCGCTCCGAGCAGCTCACTCGTCGTCAAGCTCCGAAGCGTCGGCTCTCCATGCCGAGCCGAACCCATCGAACCGAAGCTCCAACTCCTCGCCACCTTCGTCCAAGCTCGAGCCCCTTCAACACCGAGCTCACCGCCTCGTCGAGCTCTACGTCTTCTTCCCCAAGCTTCGCTGCTCCAAACTCCTCTCAACCTCCGAGCTCAGCCTTCTTCCTCGGCAAAGCTCCGCCAAAGCTTCGTCTCCCATCAACAAGCTAACTTCCACTCGTCGACCACCTTCGCCGAAGCTCCTTGCCATGCCTCTTCCTCGCCGAATGCCTCCACCGCCGAGCTCCTCGTCAGACAAAGTCGGAGAGGGGGCTAGGCCTAGGTCGAAGGTGGATGGGGTCGGATGGTCCAGTCGAAGAAAAAGAGAAAGAGCGAAGAAGAAGAAGAATGAGAAGCAGCGGGGAAGAAGAGGAGAACAGAGGAGAGAGAGAAAAAAAAATGTGTGCCACGTGGCATCGCCACGTTGCGTCGACTCCAAGGGTCGGACGTGCCGAACCGAGGAGCCGAGGTGCCGATGCTGTAAATTGAGAAAAAAAGTGACCGACCAACATGATCCGTCCGATCGTCTCAAAATTCGCGTCGCGACACGATCGACGCTCAGGAACGCGCCACGTGCCCCGATCGTGATCTGCCTCACGATGCGTGCTCATCTGGTCATGATGGACGGCCAGAAATCTGCCACGTGTCCAGGTAATATTTAAATTATTTATTTATTTATTTAATTGTTTTTTTATTTTAAAAATCCGAAAAAAATATTTAAAAATCGAAAAAATTAATTAAAAATTCTAAAAATAATTATTAATTCAGAAAAAATTATTTTTAAATTCTGAAAAAATAATTATTAAATTAGAATAATTAATTAATATTTTTGATAATTAATTATTTAATTCGGAAAATGAATAAAAAATTAAAAAAATGAGAAAAAATTCAGAAAAATCTGGAAAAATCACCAAAAATCCAGAAAATTTTGAGAATATTTTTGGGCATTTTACAAGCCCATAATAACACTGTTACACCCCGAGCAAGATTTCAAACTCCCTTAAGAATACCAATAAAATCCCGTACGCCATTAAAACAGTAAAACTACTCCTCAAAGGCTGATCAAACTCAGTCTTCGGGAGTGGGGGGCTCGTGATATGGCTAAAAATAGGATTAAATCGGGACCGTTCACATCGGACACGAATCTTAAAGCTCAGGGATAAAATGGTAATTTCACCTACTAACGGGTCTGAAATGGGAACTGGGTCTTTCTTCAGGACCCAATAACCCACGAACGGATCCACCTCAACTGGGTACGGGTCCCAACCCGAAACACACCTAGTCCAGAAAAGATAGAATTAGGGTTTCTGATTAATCCTAATCAACGGCTCTGATTCACATCTATCTTTTCACCGGGAATAAGGGATTACATTCCTAATCTGATTACGAGGATTTTATGCCTTATCAGATCATAGGAATCACATTCCTTATCTGATCCTAACGGCGACTATAAATACCCCACACCCATCTCCATTAAGAGGTAATCAATCTTTTTCTAGTTAAACGCTCTTTCATAATCATTTCTGATTACTGACTTGAGCGTCGGAGGGTGCGTCGCCGGGATCAACCCCGGTGTCTCGCACTTCTTTGCAGGTGAACGGCGGGAGTCAACGGTCAAAGCTCCGGCGGAACAGGTTAGGTGTTTGCTATTCAGGTTTTCCAAGAACTCACAAATTCTATCTGTTTGCCCCCACACCGAATTTAGCGGCAACATATATATATATATATATATATATATATATATATATATATATATATATATATATATATATATAATTAATTAAGTTGTTGCCTATAGAAATTTCCATGGGGGGAATCCTATGGAATTTAATTGAAATGAAGGGGGGTTGTTGGCTGCAAATTGCTGTGCTTTGGACGTCACATGGGTGACATGGCCATATGTGGGGGCCCAACCAGTTTGAGAAAGAGACAGCAGCGCAATGCTGCTGCCGACGTGGGTAGTGGGCCCTATTGGGGGTCTCGGCTGTGTGTTCTTTCGCGAGAGAGAACAGAGTATGAGATTTGAATTTGTCCCATATCGGGAGAATTGCAAGGATTAATTAAATATATATATAATTTCCTGGAATTAGAGGTCACCAATCAGCTATAGCACCTTTTATGAGGTAAGCCTGTGGTGGGCAGTTGTTAGAAAAATCGATGTTTCGGGTCGAAGTGTTACACTACAAGTTCCAGGTTGGTGGCAAAATAAAAGCGTGGTGACACGTTGTACTTACTAAGATGAGGTGATTCATGTGATATCATTGCTACAGCATCAGCAGGTAGTTCTTCTTCAATTCTATGGCATGTCAGGTTGGGGCACCTTGGTGAAAAGGCTGTCAAGAAGCTTTGTTCTAGGGATCTTTTGTCGGGGCTTAAGAAGGTTGAGATGGATTTCTGTAAGAACTTTGTGATTGGCAAGCAGAAGATAGTTAGTTTTTAGTTGAGTAGGCGTGAGAAGAAGCTTAAGAAGATAGAGTTGGAACATACAGATGTGTGGGGTCCGGCTCAGAAATTCTCTTATGGTGGTAAGAGATACTTCGTCACATTCATCGAGGACACTACAAAGGAAAGTTTGGTTTCATGCAATTCACAAGAAATCAGAAGTGTTTAAGGCATTTAAAGCCTGGAAAGTCAAGATTGAGAATGAGACGGGTTGCAAGGTGAAAGCATTAAAGTCGGACAATGGTGGTGAGTACACAACTAAAGAATTTGTTGACTATCTGGCAAAGGAAGGTATCCAAGAAATCAGGACAATTTCTAGGACTCCACAAGAGAATGGAGTAGCAGAAAGAAAGAACCGCACGATACTTAAAAGGATGAGATGCATGAGACTTCATACAGGTCTTCTGGTCCATCTTTGGGCCGCTATAGTGGATACAGCTGTAGCCACCTGTACTTAAGAGTTATATATATAATATTATATTGGAGAGATATAATATTAGAAGTAGGCCTATAGGTTGAGTCTATGGGGGTTGTTGTATGGGAATTTGATGAGATGGGGAGAGAAATTGTTGGGTGCACACTCCACGTGGTGGAGTGTGGAGGTGGGGCCCAGGAGGGGTCTACTGTTGCTTTGTGTGTATGTGTGTGCACATAGAGTGCACGTTCACGTGTTATGTGCGTGGCTGCAATAGTCCCACGTCAGAGGTTTATTAGGAAATTGTGTGTATAAATATAGAGCCAATGAACAAAGAGGTACTGAATAGTCATGACACCTTTTATGAGGCACGCCTGTGGTGGGTAGTTGTTAGGATCTATTTTTCGTGTACCTGCACGTGTAGTCACGTGCGCAGTTGAGCGGGGCTCAGGGCGTTACAGCAGCAGCGTACTTGATTAACTGTTGCCCGTCTAATACCCTTGATGGAGCCATTTCGCAAGAACTATGGTCAGGTAAAACTATCAGTTATTCGCACTTGAGAGTTCTGTTGTATTGCATATTCACTAATTAACAGGGAAGAAAGAAAGAAGCTGGATTCAAAATCCAGAAAGTGTGTATTCCTTGGCTACGACAGCGATCAGTATGGTTACAAACTTTGGGATTTTGTGGATAACAAGGTCATTCGCTGTAGGAATGTAGTGATCAATGAAGAGGTCTTATACAAGGACAGACACACAGATTAAGATAGTCCAACTAGTTCAGAGTCAAATTTTGGTTCAGACTCCGATTCAGAGTCAGATTCTGAAGCTGGCCCTAGTGGTGGGGCCCTACAGTGTAGCAACAGGTACAAGTATCACAGGCAGCACGGGAGGCTCATGATGAGCCTTGGAAATGAGCAGGTTATCCAAGATGATTAGGTATAGTCAGAGCAGTTCAGGGAACCTGAACCGGTCGGTAAACTGATACCCACATTGAGGAGATCGACATGAGAGAGAAAGTCAACCAAGATATTTAATCCATCAGCAAATATTGTTTACGAGTATGTTCTGTATATGAATTCAGGAGAGCCAGAGACTCATGAGGAGGCTTTGAAGGATGAGGCTCGAATTCAGTGGGAGTTAGCCATGAGGGACAATATGAACGTTTTGGAACAGAACCAAACTTGGGAGGTGACCAAGTTATCTGCAGGGAAACGAGCTCTTATGAACAAATGAATTTGCAGAGTCAAAGATGAGGCTTATGGCAGTAAGAGGTATAAGGCGAGACTTGTATTGAAATGGTTCTCTCAAAGAAAAGTTGTTGATTATAGTGAGATCTTTGCACCGGTTGTGAAGATAGCTTCAATCAGGGTTCTGCTTAGTATTGTGGCAGTTGAAGACCTACACTTAGAGCAGTTGGATGTGAAAACAGTATTTCTCCATGGTGATGTCGAAGAAGAGTTGTACATGAGACAACCCCCATGTTTTGAAGCTAAAGAAAAAGAAGATATGGTGTTTCGACTAATGAAGAGTCTTTATGGGCTCAAACAAGCACTACGGCAATAGTACTCGAAGTTTGATTGCTTTATGAAAAGAAAATATTTCGATAAATGCGAAACAGATCATTGTGTATATGTTCGTAGATATGAGGACAATGATATAGTTATCTTGGCATTATATGTGGATGACATGTTATTAGCAGGTTCATGTATGGAGAAGATCAAGGAAGTAAAAAAGGTGCTAGCTTCAGAGTTTTCAATGAAGGACTTGGGTGAAGCAAAGCAAATCCTCAGCATGAAGATTAGTAGAGATAGGAAAAGCAAGAAGCTTTGGTTATCACAAGCAGACTACGTGAATAAGATGTTGAAGAGATTCAATATGGATTGCGTGAGGTCAGTCACTTATCCCTTAGCTGCTCACTTCAAGTTATTGATAGACTTGTGTCCTAAAACAGAGGCAGAAATAGAGGAAATGCTTGTTATTCCTTATACCTCAGCAGTTGGGAGTTTGATATATCTTATGGTGTCTATAAGACCAGACATAGCACAAGCAGTGGGAGTTGTCGGCCGTTACATGAAGAATCCAGGTAAATAGCATTAGGATGCAGTGAAGTAGATTCTCAGGTATATTGCGGGTACTTCAGATTATTCTCTTTGTTTTGGGAAAGATTCTTTGCTTATACATGGTTATATGGATGCAGATTTTTTTGTCGATCGTGATGGTTGCAGAAGTACTACAGGGTATGTATTTACAGTTGGAAATGCAAATGTTAGTTGGGCTTTGCAGTTACAAAAGGTTGTAACACAGTCAACTATGAAGTCAGGGTATATGGCACTTACAGTGGAGATGAAAGACATGTTTTGGATTTCTAAGCTTATGAAATAGTTGGGAAGAAAGCAACCCATAGGTGAGCTATGGTGTGACAGTCAATGTGCAGTTTTCTTTGCGACAAACTCGGCATATCACTTTAGGACTCAACACATTCAAATGATGTATCATTTTATTAGAATGACAGTTGAGAAGAAATGGTTGAAGCTATCTAAGATTCTTAGCACTAAGAATCTGGCGGACATGCTCACAAAGGTAGTGGATAGCAAGAAGCATCAGTTCTGCTATACTGCTATTGGATTGTCTCCAGGTTAATTGATGAGGAGACTCGTAGAGGCACAGGCCTAGACTAGGCCAATGGAAGAATGAAGAATAGGTTAGAAACTTCGTGTATATGTCTCCAAGTGGGAGATTGTTGGGGTTTGTGGTCCAAATACATGATAATGTGGTTAAAGAAAACAGATGAGAAGATGAATCGAAGATGGAGCAAGCAGCTCAAAGCAACAAATAGCTGCAGGCAAGGTGCGGTCGATCGACCACTCGACCGACCACCTGACCGACTGCTCGACCGACCTCACGGTCAACTGCACGGTTAACTATCCCCCTCGTTGTTGCAGCCCTGTACTCTTAAAGGATCGACCGGCCGACCGCGCAGTCGACCAACCCGCTCTATATTGGATCCCTGTACAGTCGAAGGCATGAACGGTCAACCCTTCAATTCTGAACTTTATTAATGATAATACTCTTATCTAGTGTGCAAGTCTTTACGGTCTAGCCATAGGGTCCACTAGTGTTGAGCAGTTACAACAAGTTCAGTTGCTTTGGGGGGAGGCCAATATATTAGGTCTTTAGAGTCTTGGTGTCTACAGAGGGTGCTAGACGTTAGGTGTTTTATTCTATCAAATGTTATACATCTTTTGAAACATTAAGGGCATGATGGAAAGAACAAAGAGAATATTAATCAAGGAGATATTAGGTAAGAAGAAACCTAGCATTTGTGAACTTCAAGTGACTAGGATAGAGAATCCAAAAATGGAGGATTTCCAGAGTATTAGGTCTTTTGGGGTGTTTGACTAGCGGTTTAAGTCAGCTATTGGATTGTCCGAGGGTATCGCGATTGGTGTTGATGCGAACATTTTTGAGATTTTAGAAGAATGGATTGGATGTTTTTTGGTTATGGTTAGAGTTAGATGCAAAAGGGATGATTGGGAACACATGGTCACGTCTATTTATGGTCCTTACGACTATAAATAGTTGGGTCTATTCTGGACGAACTTAGATCCATTAGAGATAGCAGGGCAGGACCATGGGTGGTGGGAGGTGATTTTAATATTACTAGATTTCAGAACAAGCACAAAGGAAGGGGAGCCAGTTACCAAGATAGAAATAATTTCAACACCACTATCGATGATTTAGAACTTATGGAACTTAAACCGATTGATAGGAGTTTTACATGGACAAACATACAGGCCAAACCTGTTCTATCTAAGCTTGATAAGATTTTCATGTCCATTGACTAGGAGGACCCCTTCCCATTAGCTGGCGTCAAGTCTGTAAAAAGGTTTACTTTTGGTCATACTCCTTTAGCTTTAGACAACGGGGATGGAGGGAGGAAATATAGACATCTATTCTGCTTTGAGAAAGCCTGGACCATGTCCAACAACATTCCTAAGATTATTGACGAATCCTGGAATGCTGAAACTGAAGCAGTAAGTCCAATTACTAAATGGATGACTATGACTGTAACACCCTAGATTTTTAAATAATGTTTTTGAGATTAATAAATGGATTAAAATGATTTTTGGTGATTAAATAAACATTTTTGTGAAATTTATCTTTTTACACGTGCAAATATTTTCTTGAGAAGTTCAAAGTCAGAAACTATTTTGGAGAAATCTATTATTTATTAGCAAGTATTATTTATGAATTTTCTGGATTTTTCTGATACTTATTTGACCTATTTGCAAATATTACAAAAAGATGGGCTTTTGTGCAAAATTACCACTTGGAATAAAAGCTCCAGATTTTCGGATTTTTGGGTTGAGCATGATGGCTATCCAACTTAGAGGTAAAAAGTTTAGTTTTTGTTTTAATATATTTGGTTTATTTCGCAAATTAAAGAATTGTCGTTTTGCAAAAATTGTCACTTAGAGGTAAAATTACAAATTTCATTTTCTGGGTTTACAAACAGTGCCAGCCAAGATTTGATCAGTTACTTTGATTTTAAATTTAAATTTAATTATTTTATCTAATTTCCAAGTATAAGGATTTATATATGTAAAGATATATTCAAAAGGGATATTTTGCAAATTCTACTCAAAACCTTAATAACCTGATTTCCGGCCTAATATAAAGAGAGTGCAGCCGTCTCTTCGTTGCATTACATAAAGGGTTTTCTTTATTTTTGATTTCTTGAAGTTTCGAAGCGAGGATCTTGGATTTCTTGCAAAAGGAATGACTTTTCTTATTCTCTTTATTATTTCGGTTGATTCTTCAATAAGGTGAATGACATATGTTTGATTTCTTACTGTTGTATGCAGGTTGAATGTGATGATTTGTCTATTAAAAAGCAAGTTAGGGGATTTTTTTGTGATGATATAATGAGTTTATTAAAAGATGTATGAATAAAGATTGAATCTTTTCATGAAAACTATGATATTGATGATTAAAACCCTAAATAGATGACTTGAGATTATTAAAAACCTAATAGAAATCATGGGTATGTTGTTTTGTATTATAATCTTGCTGATTTGAACATATACTATGAATTGTATGATGAATATTGCTTAAAGTGAACAAAAATTGAATCTTTACTGTGTGTATATGCCCATACTCTATTTTGATGATTTGATGAAGAAAAACTTGATTATACACTGGTTATAATTGCATATATTCATGGGTAAACTATTGTAAGTGATTGTGTATGTGTTTAATGAATTGCAAGAGGGATTTTTGGATCAAAGAGATCAAGTTTTGAAGTCAAAAGGGGGGTTGTGATTTTCGGGTCTGATGGTATAGACCGAAAAGTGGATTTTGTGTTTTTTTTGAAGTTTTCGATTGAGATCTGATTTGTTTTGATACTGAGACTTAGTTGACAATATAACATTCATATACACTGATTCTTGTTGAGTTTACTGACCTATATATGAACATTATATATATATATATATATATATATATATATATATATATATATATATATATATATATATATATAGGAAATGCTCCAATGAAAATGCAAATATTGTGAAAACCCGTTAAAACAACCTAAGCTGTTGTTGGGAACAACGGCCTAGGTTATACTGCATTACAACCTAGGCCGTTGTTCCCAACAACGACCTAGGTTTGTTTTAACGTTTTCCACGCTACAGTATGTTTTCAATGGAGCATTTCCCTATATATATATATATATATATATATATATATATATATTGTTGCTGTTTTAAAGAGTTTTGATAAAATTTTGCTGCTCTTTATGAACTTGATGAGATTTCAATTAGTTTTATAAACTCCTATATGTTATACAAGTTGTATTTGATCATATTAGGATTTTTGTTTTGCAAATTTATGATTTTACAAAGATTTGTTGAAGTATCAGTTAAAAAGTGCATGAATATTAAAGCTGTCATTTTTCAAACATGACAGTCGACCGCTTTATTTTGAACTAAAAATTTTGGTCGACTGTCAATTCTTGGATTTTTGGATTTTGGCTTGAAAGTCGACCGTTTGCTTTTGAACTGGTTTTGACAGTCGACTGTCAGTGCTTGGCCGACTGTTCTTGTTGAGTTTTCTTCATTTTTCTTAAACGATTATTTCTTCGATATTTCGGATTTTTGATCTACTGTTTTAGATGGTGTTTTTACTACAGATTATAGTATTTTATAGAGAGTTACATTGTGATTATAATAGATTTTTAAATTGTGTTCTATGACTTTATTAAATGAAAAATATATGGCTTTCGAAGAAATTGATGTTTGTGATATTCTACGACTTTAAAATATGATTTTCAGTTATTTAATAGATTTAATATTTTATTTCAGTTATGGAATTTGTGAGTGTATTAAATGAATTTGGATTTGTTGATTTTTAAGAAGTTTTCTAAATATGAGAGTCTTGATAATGGAATTAAGAGCTTTAATGAAAAAAGTTGTGTTGATGGTTGAGTTGTGAGTCTCTAGGGGGTAAGTGGGACCCTAGTACACTGGCAGTTGAGATTTTTGTGGTTTGGCCAGTTTTGGCTTTGTTGTTCATCAGTTGAGTTGAGTCCGGTAGGGTACACCAACTCTAGGAGATTTGTAATTAATTAATTAACTTAATAAGATAAGGACATGCACTAGATGTTGATATGATGAAATGAGTGCAAACATGGGTTATGGACCTCAGTAGGATCTGCGGTGTAAGATAATCCCCGAAATTATCGAGGTGTGAGCGAAATAGTCTCCGGAATTACCTGCGGTGTGGGATTGATCTCCGAAATTATCGGGGTCGAGGCGACGCTCATGGGATATTCGTGTGATGAGGCGCCATAGCTTGCGGTGTGGGGTATTCTCGAAGATTCCCAGATGTGAGTGAAATAGTCTCCGGAATTATCTGTGGATAGAGATTGACCTTTGGAATTATCGGGGCATGGGCTAGATACTCACAGTTTATCAAAACCTCGTAGTAGTCATCGTAGTAAGATTAGTTGCATAACAAAGGATTTAACCCTATAAAGTGGAGTTCAATAAGGGTTTGCACCGGACCTATGTAGTATGGAATGCATAGAATCCGACAAGTATGCATTAGAGAGTCATCATATTGCATTTTGTATTTTCTTGACTTGGTTTTATGCATGATGTTTTTCTGTTTTCTACACTTGACACTTAGTCTAGTTTCATTCGATGTTTCCATATTTTATTTATTGTTATTTCATATTTCCATTGTTATTACTGTTGATATATGTTGTTTATGACTTTATTCTTTATGTTTTATTCATATTGTATTTCTTTTGATATCACTCACACCATTATGGTTGACCCCATAGTTTTTGAGGTTAGGGTTATCCCTATCTTCATATTTTATAGGTAGGTACCTATAGCTTGAGATTTAGATGCATGTGGTAGAATGATATTGTGACTTATGTAATTTGTAAAAGAATGTGTTGTAAAAGAAAGAAATTGTAATTCAAGGTGTTTAATTTTCCGCTATGCTTTGTAAAGAATTAGTATAATAAAGGTTGAAAAAATTATCTGTGTTTTGGCTATGTTTACTATTACATTGAGGTAGATGCTGGGAATTGTGTCACGTATTTTTGAGATATTATATTAGAAATTTGGGGCACTACAATGACTAGGCGCCTTCGTAAGTGTTTGAGGCTTTGGGCTAAACAAAAATTTGGCCAAGTGAAAAGAAGAATGTAGGATCTAGGAGAGAGAATTCAGGAATTAGAGTTAGAAGAGGAAGAGTGGGACCTTCTTGGGCCAGAGGTTGAAGAATTGGCAAGCAACAGATTAGAGATCCAACGATTTGGGGAGATGGAGGAGCAATATTGGAGACAATGCTCAAGGGTGCAGTGGCTCAGAGAAGGCAATGCAAATACAAAACTTTTTTTATAAGGTGACCAATGGAAGGAGACAAAACCATATCATAGGTCTATTTATAGGGAAAATTGGTGCGAGGATGAGGGATTAATTAGACAACATATAGACGGAAAGTGTATGGTATTATTAGGAGTAAACAAAGGCCATAGATGCAGGATGGAATCAGAAATGTGGAACACCTCAAGAATAGATGACAGTGAAGGGATCTTAGGAATGTTTACAGAGGAAGAGGTTTCGCAAGCAATCACTTGCCTTGGATAGGACAAGGCTCCTAAACCGGATGGTTTCCCTATCTTCTTCTATAGACTTTACTGGAATATTATTAAGAAGGGTCTGATGGATATCTTCAAAGACTTTTATCATGGATTAGTAGATATATGTAGGCTCAATTATGTGAATATCATATTCATTCCAAAACAAAACAAAAAAATGGAGGTTCTAAGGGTACAAGATCTTAGACCAAGTAGTCTCTTAAATGGATCATTTAAGATTATTACTAAGGTATTGGCACAAAGATTGGATCCTCACTTGAACGAAGTTGTTGGCGAATCCCATAGTGGATTTATGAAAGGTTGGGATATTATGGACAGTGTTGCTTCAGCACATGAGATTGACTTTAGAGGTTTCAATGATCAAACAGATGGACTTTTGTTGAAATTAGACTTTAAAAAAACATATGATACTGTAGATTGGAACTATGTGGATGAAGCATTGGAGCTAAAGGTTTTGGAACAATGTGGCAAATGTGGATTAAAAAGTACGTAAAAGGAGGAAAATCTTCGATTCATTTCAACAGGAACCTGGGAAAAGAAATATGTTGCCGTAGGATACTGAGACAGGTAAATCCATTTCATTCCTTCTATTTACCCTAGTCATGGACGGTCTTGTGGAAATGGTCGGGAGAGGCAGAGAAGAGAAAGTTATTCATGGCATTAAGATCAAAGGTATCGTGGATGTGATCTCCATACTTCAATATGCAGATGATACTCTAATGCTCGGAGCAGCGAGAGAAGACGAAATTCTGGCGATCGGTACGGTCTTAAAGTGCTTTGAGGCATGAACAGGACTGAAAGTGAATCTCAATAAGAGTTCTGTTATTCCATTTGGTGAAAACCTATCCACGTCAATTACAGACTTCAAGAATTATTTTGGCTATGAAATTGGAGATTTTCCACTAGTTTATCTAGGAGCGCCTATTAGGCTAGGGGCGATGCGAAGGGAAGACTGGTATCCATTAATAGAGAAGGTTGAGAAGAGATTGGTAGGATGGAAGTGACGCTTTCTATTGCTCGGAGGAAGAATAATGTTGCTAAATTCAGTCATGAGCAGTCTACCAACGTTTCTAATATTCATATACGAGCTTCCAAAATGGGTTATTAGAATACTTGATAAGAGCAGGAGAAGATTCTTGTGGAAAGGAGCGGATGAATCTAATAAAGGATTTCACCTGGTGAAGTAGGGTAGGGTGTGTAAGAAGAAAAAGTTAAGAGGACTAGGGATTCTGGATTTAGGAGATATGAGTAAAGCGCTCATGAGTAAATGGTGGTGGAAGATGAGTAGGAGAAGCAACAGTTGGTGGTCTAAATCCTTCGTGGTCTATTGGAAGGGGAAAAAATTTAGATATGGGGGGATAAGTAAGCATGGTAAAGTATCCAAATGTGGAGAGGGGTGGAAAAAGTTGGGGAGATGTTCCATGCCAATACAAAGTGTAAAATTGAGAATGGGAAGGACACCCGATTTTGAAAGGACAAATGGTGTGGAGACAATACCCTTCTAAATCTGTTTCTGGAGGAAGCTAGAGCTATAGTTAGTGTTGATGCATTGGTTGCGGATGTTTGGCGTAAAAATACACTTAGGTTGGATGTTCGAGCGCAAGGGTCTCAGGAGAGCCTACATCACAATTACAGAACCTTAATTAATTCATTCGGTCTAACGAACAATGCACCTAGGATTCAGGGGATGAGAGAATATGGAATTTAGGGCTGAAGGAAACGTTTTCGATGGCTTCAATGTATAAGTGGTTTAACGATGAATGAATCAGAAGTAATGAGGCAAATATTATTTGGAGTACCAACGCTCCCACAAAGTATTTCTTTGGCTGGTGGTTAATGACGCTATTTTATCAAGGGGCAGAAACACAGTTTGCATATTGACGTTAGATGTTCTAGATGCGCCAACGAGGAAGAAGACACTAAACATATTTTATTTAGTTGTCCTAGGACCAGGTTAACTTCGGAGGTTATGTGTCTAGATTTTGGGAGTATAGAGGTACTTAGCTCAAGTATTGATGTTTGGGGTCATTGGACAGAAAACATAGTTAGGAAGAATGATAGAGTAGCCTGGGATATCTCAATTGTTACTGTAACATCCCCGAAAATGTTTATTTTAATATTTTCTTTTGCACGTAATTTTGTGCACGTGTCGATTAATGAAATTCTCTTGAGTCATGAAAATTTTCCTCTCAGTTTACAAGTCACTAGTGTGTGGTTAATTTTAATAAAATCAACTAGGCTTAAATCTATATTTTGTAACACATTAAAACAATTATAAATTAAAGCCCCTAATTATTATGTGTGCATTCAACGTGCATGAACCCTCATTTAAAATTTAGATAAACTAGTACACATTAAAATGTGTAACATACACACCTAATTTAATTAAAAACTAATAATGAAATTGTATGAAGAAGTATGCACACACATAATGTGCACGTGCACGTACTCTTCTTTCCCTTTGTTGGCTGGCCATTGTGAGAGTAGGAGAGTGGGGGAGTGAATGTGTGAGTGGAGAGCTCTTTTAGGAGGTGGGGAGTTATTATAACCACTCACTATTTCACCCTATAAATACCTTCTCACTTTAGCCATATAGGGACACAAATCAAATCAAAAAAAAGAGAGAAAAGAAAGAGAGTCAAGAAATTGCTTTCGGGATTCCAAGGAGGAGAGCTTGCGGGATTTGCTTGTGTGGTGGATTTTTGAGGCATTTTGCTAAGGATTCAACCATTATGAGTTCTATTTTAAGGTAGGTGTTCTCATTGTCTTCTAAATTTCAGTAAATTCTGTTTGCTTAGCCATGACATGTGTAGATGCTAATTTAATTGGTGTGTATAACTGTAGAAGTTTTCTAAAATTTTAATTGTGCACTCTTAGCATAGTTAGTATGTGAATGTGTGGGATTTTCATTGTTTTCTAAAATGTTAGCAATTGTGCATGTTAAAATATGTAGATGGATAATGAAATTGGCATGTGTGTGTAAAGTAACATCTCTAGCAAAATTTGTTAGTACATGCTTAATTACAATCATGTAGTAGGTAATTGAATTAATAGGAGTTTTATAGAATGCTTATCTAGTGGAGAATTTATAAAATAAACCCATGGAATTAAATTCCTCTATATACAATGTAGTAATGTAAATATTCCCCAAAATGTAGTTGTATAGAGAACAATAATTTATATAGTTCAACTTGTAGAACTATGAACAATTCATGCAAGTTGGGCAATAATTTCTTTATACTTTGGGAATAGATTGTTATAATATTTATTTCGGACTAAAACACTAAGGATGAAGGAACTTATTTCTAGAAATGATTAGAAATAATAATGCATAGTGAGTGTGCAGTCTAAGTTTTAAAGTAATTTAGAAACAGAGAGTTGCAATAAAAGAATTGCAATAGTAGTATAATCAGATTAGTAGGCTTGACTGCTTGGTCTTAGCGTAAGGTGTAGGTGCTGTGTACAGCGACCTGTGATCTCAAGTTCGAGCTCCAGTGGGGGTTTTTCTTTTTTGAAAACTCTGAGAAAGTATCAAAACAGTAAGCGAAAACATATAAGAAATTTGTGTTTAGAGTTTTACACCAACGTAGAGTTGGCATATTGGGTGTTGGGTGCACCTTGGGTTACGGTTTGACTTGTTGTGCACCTAGGTTCGATCCTGGGTGTACACATGTGGGTTTTTTTAATTTCTGGGGCTTTTTCATGTTTCTAAAAATGGAAGGAAGTTGTGAAAATATTTTTAGAATATTATTAGAACATTTGGAAATAATTCTACGCTATATTAAGATGTATTTTGGAGATTTAAAAGTTACATTAGACAGTGTACTAGATAATCTAGTTTCTAGTCTAAATTTGAGGGTGTTTGTTTATGTTAAAATGATTTAAAATTTTGGGAATGGAATATAATTTTAGGAACTCATGCAGAGGGTGCTATATGTGAACATTCGAGTTAATAAAAGCAAGAATTTGAAATATTAATCATGCGATGTTTTGTAAAGGGTTTATCAATTAAAAAGTTGTTGAATATTGTTAAGTGATAAATCAGAAATGGTAAC
Source organism: Hemerocallis citrina (assembly GCA_017893485.1). Lineage (NCBI taxonomy): Eukaryota > Viridiplantae > Streptophyta > Magnoliopsida > Asparagales > Asphodelaceae > Hemerocallis > Hemerocallis citrina. Next base: position 79,010,297 of record CM030366.1, read on the forward strand.
TGAGTGTTTTTCTACAAGACATTGATCAATCGCACTGTTATAAGTGTTCATTCAGATTGAGATGATAAGCATAAAGGGAATAGAATAAATGATGAATAATGAATGAGATGTATATGATGAGGTTAGATGTAACCCGTGTGATCTCTTTTGAGATGATTGTTTGTTCTAGAGTGAGCTGGACCCGGAATACCGGTAGGTTATGATATTTAAAATTTGAGAAGTAACCAATGTGGATTAACTTTCTCTTTCAGAAGTAGCTAGTGTGGCCTAACATTCTCAGTGTTTTGGTTTAAGCCCAGTGGGTAAGCTAGCTCTAGGTCTTAATAACTACAATTTAAACTTATGGACATGCACTAGTTGGAGATATGATGAAATAAGAGCAAACGTGAGTATAAGGGCTCCAGGGTGATCCGCAGAGTGAGACAATCCCCAGTATTCTGGGACGAGAGATGAAATAGGCCACAAGATGATCTGCGGAGTGGGATTGATCTCCAGTATTTCGGGACGAGAGCGATGCTCAAGGGACATTTTTGCAATGAGGGTTCCAAGATGACTCGGGGAGTGAGACAATTCCCAGTATTCTGGGACGAGGGATGAAATAGGTCCCAGGATGATCTGCGGAGTGGAATTGATCTCCAGTATTCTGGGCAAGAACCAATACTTGCAGAGTGTCTAAATCTTGTAGTAGTCATGGTAGTAGGTTGCATGACGAGGGATTGAACCCTATAATGAGGAGTATGATAAAGGATTTCCCTCAGACCTATGTAGTATAGGATGCATAGAATTCCGAACAAGTATGCATTAGTGTCATCGTAGTGTGAATGTCTGAATTAGGCATTAGTTCATATCATAAACTGACATAATTAGGATATTTACTTCTATGTTTTCTGCATTCAAGTTTGTGATTGGTAAGATTATGAGATCGCTTGCATTATAGTATTACATCAGTTGTATGCAACTGACGTGCCCACAGTTTTCAAGTGCAGCATTGGATTGGCATAGACTTGAAGTCACTGTGATGTGTGACATAAGATTGAAGAGCTTCAATTATCATAAGTTGTATTGTACTTATTCATTTCTGCTGTGTTATTGTAAAGAACAATATTGTAAATGAAAAGGTTTTAAATTTCTTGTAAATTTGTACGAAGTTGAAGTAAAAGATCTTATTTGTGTTACGAATTACCTGTGTTTCGAAATTCGGGGTGTTACAGTGCAACCATGTGGGGCTTACGACTAGATCATAACAAGCTCGGTTTTCGCAATTTTAATAATAGATTTCATGTTATGATGCATAAAATATTTGCTTCTTGTAATGCCCCGATTTTTCATTTAATGAAAAATTATTTTATTTTGCACGTAGTGTGCACGTGCAATATTTTTTGTAATTATTTTCATCATGATGAGTATAGATATTTAAATATGTGCTTTTAATTATTTTTATAAAGCATTCTTTTAATTAGACAAAAAGCCTTTCTTCCTAAAGCCTAAATTTAATTTAATTTATTATTTTTTTTATAATTATTATTTTGGCTCAAAACTAAAGCCCATGAGCTAATTTATTTTTAAATACAACTTGTAATGTAGAATACAATTTAAAGTTTATTTTTATATAAAATATAATGTACAAATTTTTTTGGAGACCAAGTTGCATGCACGTGCATTGCACGTACACATGCATTGCACGTATACGTGCACAAGCACACTTGCATGGCCGGATTGGATCTTTGGAGGGAAAAATCAAAATTTGAGTGGAGTCATGGTGGAGGTGGTTACTTGATTATGGGTAGTTAGTGTAACTCCTCCTTAAATCTAAACCATTTGTTCCTAACTCCTACTTCAATCTTAGCCATCCATTCTCTTATTTTTTTAGTATAAATACCCCCCCCCCCCCCTTTGGCTAGTATTCTTGTGCAAATTAATTCTTCCAAACCTATAGTTAAAATACATTATTTTTTAGTATTCAAGTGAGTTAAAAGATTGAGTTTGTGTGGGAGTTTGTGCTTGCATCAAGAAGGAGGGGAGGCTGGTTTCATCAAGAAGGGGAGCTCTAAGTTTTGGGTGTGCTTGGAGGCTCGAGTGCGCGTTTCTAGGAGGAGGAGCGTTCGTTTGCAAGGACATTCGTTTAGGAGGTTGCTAATTGTACTTTTCTTCAATAAGGTGGGTAAATTTTCTATATTTCTAAATAGGAATACATGCTAGATTGGAATGGAAAAATGATGCATGAAAAAGATTAATAAGAGTACACATTTAATTGGAAAATTGATCTATAAATTGATTGAAATGTGGGTGTGCAATTGTATGTGATTTGATTAGTAAAAGTCTAAATTTTGTGTGAATTAATTATGGCCATGGATTGTTGAAGAAAGTTTCATTATCTACTTCACGAATTATATACAAAAAGTTAGTAGATTGACAATGCTACTTTGTGTGTTTAAATGAATCTTTGTGTTATATTGAAATGAATGAATTAAAATACAGATTTGTATGTTTGGTAAGAGATTAAAAATAGAGAATTAATGTGAAGTTTGCCAATAAAGAGATTAGTGGTGTTAATTGTGGAGAAATGTCGAAAAAAAAAGAAGAAATGTGGTAGCATTAGTTTACAATTCGAATTAATTGTATGAAAAATATGTTTTAATTATTGAAAAAATTATTTTTATTATACTGGAGTATAATTTATGTTGAGAATAGCCAATCTGGAAATTTACAGTAAAATTTTATAAAGACAAAGTGAAATGAGGACTAGTTGAACATCGAAACGTTTTAATAACAGAGAGAATTGATTTAAATAAATTTTGAGTTGCACTATTGACAACCTGAGCGCGTAGCTCAAGTGGTCGGGATGGCTTTAATCGCTACAGTGGGTTTTCGGGTCTGAGGTTACTGGTTCGAATCCCCTGGTTACCATACTTTTATTTCATTTTAAAAAAAATATAAGAACAGCGGCCGAGAACATTTAATGCTCTCAGCGCCTTCCTTAACGCAAATAGCGTTTGGCCTAGTGGTTGTGCCTTTGGTTGGTTTCCCTGTGGTTCTGGGTTCGAATCTTGGCTTCGGCAAGTTTGAAAAACATATTTTTTTTGAGTGTTTTGGTGATCAAAAAATTATGGAAAAAATATGATTATTCTTCTAAAAATATATGGGACTTATGAAAAATAATTTGGGAATTATTTACATGAGATAAAATATGATTTGAGAATAAGTGTGTAAATAGAACTATAGTTCTACATCTATACTTTTGTGAAAATTATATCTTGCAAAAAGAACTTGAAATGAAGAATTAGAAAATTAATATAGCAAAGAAAGAAATTATATTATGTGATGTGATGTAACTTATTCTCATTTGAAAAGAGTGTGGAAACTATGAAGTGTGAATATTCATTTAGTGAAGTGATTTCGATATGAAATTGATAATTGATGAAGTATATAATTCCATGTATGATTATGGACTATTGAACAATTTAGAGATCATGCTATTGAAAAAGAAAATCTATTATGATTATGAAAATGAACTTATGAGTTGGAAATACTCAATTTTGGAAATTGTGAATTGAAATTGAAACAAAAAAGTAGCTAAGTCTCCCCCGGCAATTGGAAAGAAATGAAATGAAATTTGAAATGAAAGACCAAGGTTGGTCATGTTTGAATAAATGAATAAGTCCGGTTTAGTGGAGAGGCTAACTCTAGAGCTTTGATTTTGTTCATGATTCTAATAAAAACTAAGGGTTAGTGCATAGTAAAGACGTGATGAAAGTGGGAGAAAAACACAAGTATGAGAGTTAGAGTTTACGGTGCGGGTGTGTTAGCCACAGAATGCATGCTTGATGAGTCAAGACATGGCGTGGGCACAACTCAGTAATGATCAGACTTTAGCAACGCTTGTGGGATGTTTGGTGACTGCAAGAGGATCGTGTGCCATGAAGGAGGCTGAATTGCCACAGAATGCATGCTTGACGAGTCAAGACATGGCGTGGGGTTCCCCTCCAGATTTTCTGTACACGTGCTTGTACTCATAGATCTTCTAGGATACTCACCGTAGTTACAGTAGTAGATTAAGTCATGGAGAGGGATTGAACCCTACAAAGATGAAGAACGATTAAGAGGCTTGCCCTCGGACCTATGTAGTATGGGATGCATAGAATCCGAACAAGTGCGCATTAGTGTCATATAATATAAATAATTGCATTAAGGACTAAGTGCACAATCACAACACGACATCAATAGGGTAGTCCCTTTAGTTTGATATGTGACAAGTTTGTGTTTGCTAAATAAGAAAAATTAGTTATACTATTTCCGGCATAGAGAGGATGGCCGTGTATAATGTTCGTCGGTTGAATAAACTGACGTACCCACAGTTTTATATGCAGGTAAGTGACATGATAAAGATTAAAGAGGAACAGATGCTTAAAAATTATTCAATGTTGTTGTACATTTATTTAAATGTTGTAATTTTTACTTCCGCTGTGCAGTGTAAATTGTAATGTTTTACTTGTAACTCTGATGTAAAGTGAAAAGTTCAAATTTCCTTGTAAAATTGTACTAAATGAAGTGGAAAGATCCTGTAGAACTCTCGAATTCAGTTGTATTTGGGATTCGGGGCGTTACACTTCTATTGATGCTTGGGCAGGTTAGGTATGAGCAAAGAAGACGATGTGCATGGAGGGGGAGGCGTAGCCCAGAAGTAGAGGGAATGATCCGCAGGAGGGATGAGTTAGATGTTATGTATCTTCTTTCGAGTGGTTGATGTATTAGTTTGTATTGTCGTTTTAATTTTTGTTGAATTTTGAGTATTAGTGTAATATGTACTACTTGTTTTGTTATTCTATCATTAATGAAGTGATGACGATGTCATTTTTTCTTTTTAAAAAAAACATTCTTTATTTATTTTGAAACTCAGCTCCAATATGTAACTAGTGATATCCCCATGCGATACATGAACGAAAATCAAAAGGGGATGCACGTACGGAAATCTAAATGAAGGATTTGTAGGTAACCCATGGAGTACAAATAGATTTTCGTTCAGATTTTCAATCGAAAAAAGTACCGGAGTGAAAATAGAAAACAACTGAAGCAAAACAAAATACAAACATCCACCCCTACAACCTTGGAGGATGCGAATAAATCAGCAAGGAAAGCCACTACACTAAAAGCAGTAAGAGAAAGAGATCCTGCTAACATCCACGGAGAATGGGATATCAGGTGCAATGTCGGCCTAGTCTCGATCTCTTGATCATCATAACTCTCATGGTGGAAAACATAGCCAACCTGCTTCCCTTGGGTCTCGAAGCCGTTTCTTTTGCCCAAAACGAGATTAAATCATAATGGGTGATAATTTTCTATGAATAGTATTATTTGTCCTACGAAAGTAAAAATTATTTCTATATAGCCAGAGAACCCATGTCATCCCGGCGATGACGATTGACCTTGCCTCTTTCAGAGCGTGTTGACACTATGCAAATCGACCTCCAATCCAGAGGTCATTGTAACATGAGGGGTATTTGGTGGATCCTAATGCATATAAGACCTCAGCCTTTATAGATTTACTCCTCGGGCTGGTAATAAATAGGTGGTATGTGGTCTCCACCTCAGCATTACAAAAATTGTAGATACTGGGTTTCTCTCACGAGGATTGCATTGTTAAATACAAGGCAAAGAAATAACCTTGAGTGGTGCTTTGACTTTACAGATGACTGTTGACCATGATGGGTGACACCCCTTAAAGTGGATCATGGAGTGGAGTGAGCGCACAAATCTTGTTGTTTTGTTCCAATTCCTAGGTTTTGTTATTTGGTCCTGAGTAGCATTGTACCCCCAGATTGCTTGATGATTAGTCTAAGCTCAACCATTCTGGCATGTTGGGCCGATTGCATAACACAATTGAACAGAGGCCTAAAGCTTCTCTATTCTATGTCTCTGCTATAGTAATATTCGGCTGTGATGCTATTTTATAAAGATCACGAAACTTCTCCTTTAAAGAGTGGCCCCAGAACCATCTGTCCCACCAGAATTTGATAGATTATCCATTACCAATGAAGGAGAAAGTGCATTTCCTAAAAGTTCGAAGGCATTAGATACACCGTTCCCACAATACTCTTGGGCCCAAGCGGAAGCATGTTGTAACCCTCGTTTCCGTTTATACAAAATCTTCTGTATTCTTGTATTTTGTTTGTTTATAAATTATTTTCGTTCCCAATTGTAGAGACTTTTCTTTGCACCATATTCTTGTATTTCAATTTTCTTATAAACTCTTTTTGTTCGTCAAATTCATCTTCTTGTACATCTCCTATTTGATTGAACACAAGCCACAAATAAATTTTCCATTCTCTTGAACCCAATTATATTCATTTGAATACTTAGTTATTTTTTTAAGCCCAGATTCCTAATCCATTCTCCAATTGTACTTTCTGATTGTACGGATTGTTATCAGTATTCTTATTTCTTCTTCAATTCTTGAATTCCAAATTTTCTAAATAAATTCTGCCGTAACCCAATTGTTTTCATTGGATATTCGATTATTATGTTAGAACCCTAAAATCTTAATCCATTCTTTAATGTCATTATTTGATTACTTTTAAAAAAAATTATTCTTTTTGTTAACCCAAATCCTATTCACTCTACAATCTATTCCTTCTCTTGTTGATTATATATTTTAAGCCCGAATTAAATTTCACGCTATAATCCTAATTTGTTCTATTAGATTACTATTATTGTTATTTTTGATTATCTTCTATTATTTATATTCAAGCCCAACTTCAAGCCCACATTTGAATACCCAAACTCATTAAACCATTCTTTGACCCAAGCCCATCTTCAATCAAACCCCAACTGTATACAACCCCCTATTCTCCACTAAACAACCAATCACCCACTAATCTCATATTAACTCTCCACTATCCCTATAATCTCTCACACTTATCTCTAGATCCTAACTAACTTCCTCCTAATCCCTCATTAACTTAATTAATATACCCTAATCATCCCCTATCAGCTGCCTCTCTCTCTTCTTCTCTTCTTTTTTGCCTTCCTTCTTCTTCTTCTACCCGACGCCTGCAGCCTCTACTTCATCTCCTTCCTCATTGCACCCCACCGCTCGACCTTCTCTCGCTCCTCTACCACCTGTGCCCTTACCTCTCGCAAGCACGCGACGGCCACTGTAAACCCATCGCCACTCAACCATCCCACCACCGACTGCCTGCATCTCTGCTCCCGACCACCTTCTCGCCGCCGACAGTAGCACCCCTGATCACCGCCATCTCCGGCCTGCCATCTCCTCCACCTCGTCAGCAACCCAACCTCCTACACCATCGCCAGCACCAACATTGACGAGCTCCACTCCCGCATCCTCCTCCTTAGCTGCATTCCTGACCAACACCACCATCGACAGCCACTACTCCAACCAGTCATAGCCCCGCAGCTCCTTACCTCACCGTTACTACCATTAATTCCCGAAGCCCTCATCTCCATGTCGCCGACCTCCATTGCTACCGACACCCGATGCAGCCAAGTCGATTGCCTCCTCCCTTGCGCCTCCCTGTGGCATCCCAACACCATCGACCTCGACTTCATCACAACCCGAACTCCCGCCATTGCTGCTCACCCGCCCTCCGCAGCCGATGTCCCCGACCACCTCCACAACCTCGACAACCATCGCAGTCACCACAATCACCACTGTTGCCCAGCCGCAGCTCTTCACTTTGCTGCCCAACATTGTAGCCAGCTCGACGAGTGCAGACAGCGAAGCTCGCCATCTTGCTGCCGCTAATCCTTCACCCTGAGACTTCATCGCCCGTGCTCGCTATCTGTGTTGTTGCGTCACTCTTGCTCGCTGTTGTGCCTCCTCGTTGCGGTGTTGCGTTGCTCGTGTTATCGTGAGTCATCGTTGTTGTTCATCATTCTCTTTGGTGTTGTTGCTCTAACTCGTGGTTTTCTCCGCCACTCGCTCACCCTTTCTCATCGTCACATAAGGCAAGCATCTCTTGTACACTTGTTATTATTCCTGTGCAAGTATTTTTCTTGAAATCCGGCAAGTAGTTATTGATTTGAATGTCGTATCTAATTGAATTCCATTATTGATTGATTATTTTATTTATCATATCATGTTTTTGATTCACAGATCGTGCCATTGTTATCGATTTTAACCTTGAACCGTTAATTTATCGTATTATCGAACATTCAACTTTACTGCCTATAATTTGCTTGAACTTGTACTGTAACGCCCTGCCCCAATACTTAGACAATTTTTTATTATTTTTAGAAGACAAATTAGATACTATGTAGTACAACTGCCCACCACAGGCTGCCTCTCAAAAGGTGGTTAACCAATTAGGTGACTCTTGATCATAGGCAATTTTATTAATACAGGGTATTACATACACCCCACCGATAGAAATCAGCGTCCTCGCTGAGTACGAGGCACACATCTTCTCTAGGATCCACCTTTCTAGCCGATATGGCGTCGTCCTCGATCTCGGAGATCAATCATTCTCAACACTGCAGATCGGATACCTGGCTATCAATCACTCTCAACACCACAGATCATACCCAATCTCGGAGATCAGTGACTCTCAACACCACAGATCATACCCGATCTCGGCGATCAATGACTCTCAACACCGCAGATCATACTGAGGCCCTCTTCTGTAGCGCCCCGAATTTCCAATATGATATCTTAGAAATACGTGGCACAATTCTCAGCATCAACTTCAATTGCAATATTAAACACAGTCCAAAAACACAGATAATTTTTTATTCCAAACTTTTTATTATAATAATCATTTACATACTTTTTCTTTTACAACACCTTCTATTACATTTTACACAAGCTCTATTATCTCAATCTATCTCAAGCATCCAAACCCCGAGCTCTAAGAAACAACCTGTAAAATATGAGGCTAGAGGTAATCCCTAACCCCCAAAACTAAAAGGGTCAGCCATAACGATGTGAGTGACAAAAAAAACAAAGCAACATAATTAAATCATAAAATATAGAGTCATCCACAACATGTATCATCAACAAGAATAAAGGAATGAGAAATAATAAATAAGTAAAGCATGAAAACATCAAGGAATATAAGATAGTAGATAGTAATACATGAAAATATCAAGTAAATCTAGACTAAGTGTCAAGCGTAGAAAAACAGGAAAACACAAGCATAAAACCAAGTCAAGAAAACACATTTCTATATGCTGACTCTCTAATGCGTACTTGTCGGATTCTATGCATTCCATAGTACATAGGTCCGGTGCAAGCTCTTAACGATCTCCACTTTATAGGGATAACTCCTCGTTATGCAACTAATCCTACTACGGTGATAAAAAAACAAGATCCAGAATACTCCGCAAATAGGCACCGCAGCCCTCGACGCACAAGCATCATGTAAGATAGCTAAAAAACAACCGGAGATTCATCTCCCAAACCCGTGTACCCCACGAATAGGCTTGCAAGGCCCTCGACGTGTAGATACACCAGGTACATTCTGTGAATAGGCCTGCCGACCCTCGACACGCGAATGCACCCTGCATGCTCCGTGAATAGGCTTGCAGACCCTTGACACGCGAATACACAAATGTCCTCTCGAGACATAACAACAAACAGTCCTGGAAAGGATTCGTTGGACTAACAAAACCATGAGCCTATACTTACGTTTCCCAAGTTCCATCACATCCCCACTCCTTAAGTTGGTTATTATTAAAACACAAAAATCTCCATCTTTAGAGTTAGTGTATCCTGCCGGACTTAAACACTCAACCACAACCAAACCAAGACCCCCCAGGTCTAACTCAACAAATCTCAACTGCCGGTTCTAGGACTCCCACTCAACTCCTAGAGATATCAACAAAAACAAAATCTATCGTCAAAACTACAGTGTACCGGACCCTGGATGATCTATGAGTACAAGCACGTGTACCGGACCCTGGAGGGGAATCCCATGCCATGTCTTGACTCATCAAGCATGCATTCTGTGGCAATTCAGCCTCCTCCCTGAACACGATCCTCTTGCAGTCACCAACCATCCCACAAGCATTGCTAAAGTCCGATCATTACTGAGTTGCGCCCATGCCATGTCTTGACTCATCAAGCATGCATTCTGTGGCTCACACACCCGCACCGTAAACTCTAACTCTCATACTTGTGTTTTTCTCTCACTTTCATCACGTCTTCACTATGCACTATTTCCTATAATTTAATAGAATCATGAACACAACCAAAGCTCTAGAGTAAGGCTCTCCACTGAACCAGACTTATTTATTCGTTCAAACGTGACCAACCTTGGTCTTTCATTTCAAATTTCATTTCATTTCTTTCCAAATGTCGGGGGAGACTTAGATACTCTTTTATTTCAATTTCAATTCACAATTTCCAAAATTTGAGCATTTCTAGCTCATAAGTTCATTTTCATAATCGTCACAGGTTTTTTGTTTTTTTTCAATAGCATGATCTCTAATTTATTCATAATTCCATAGCCATACATGGAATTATATATTTCATCAAATATCATTTTCACATTAAAATCACATCGCTACATGAATATTCACATTTCATAATTTCCACATTATTCTCCAATGAGAATAATTCACATCACATCACTACATATAATTTCTATCTTTATTATACTTCTTTTCTAATATTTTATTTCAAGTCCTTTTGCAAAGTGTAACTTTTATACATACAAATGTATAACTATAATTTTAAATTATACATTTTATTTTCAAAACATACTTTATTTAATGCAAATAATCCTCAAATTATTTTTCACAAGTCCCACATAATTTTAGGATAATAACCAGATTTTTTTTGTAATTTTTCATCATCAAAAATGACCCAAAAAATATTTTTTTTCCCTCACTCAAACACAAACCGAAGCCACGGATCGAACCCGCAACCATAGGGAAAACGACCAAAGGCACAGACCACTAGGCCGAATGTGCTAAGCGGTATAAAGAGGGCTGAGAGCATTAAATGCTCTCGGCTGCAGTTGGTTTGTTTTTAAAAATACCAAACAAAATATATATTGCTCACGGGATTCGAACCGCAGACCCCAGAGACCAGAGGCCTACTGTAGCGATTAGAACCATCCAAACCACTTGAGCTATGCGCTCAGGTTGTCACTAGTTCAAACCGAGGTCTATTTAAAACAATTCTCTCTGTTTATTAAACATTTTGATGTTCAACAATCTCTCATTTCACTTTGCTTTTATAAAAATTACTGTAAATGTCCAGATTGACTAATATCATCATAAATTATACTCCAGTATATATAAAATAATTTTTTCAATAATTAAAACATGTTTTTCATACAATTAATTCGAATTCTAAATTATCACTACCACATTTCTTCTTTTTTGACATTTCTTAACAATTAATATTACTAGTCTCTTTGTTAGCAAACTTCATATTAATTTCCTGTTTTTAATTATTTATCAAACATACAAATCTATATTTTAATTCATTCATTTCAATACAACACAAAGGTTCATTTAAACACATAAAGTAGCATTGTTAATCTACTAACTTTTGTGTCTATAATTCATGGTGTAGATAATAAGATTTTCTTTAACAATCCATGGCTATAATCAATTCACACAAAATTTAGACTTTTACTAATAAAACCACATACAATTGCACATCCACATTCCAATCAATTTATAGATCAATTTTTCCAATTAAATGTGTACTCTTATTAATCTTTTTCATGCATCATTTTTCCATTCAAATCTAGCATGCATTCCTATTTAGAAATATAGAAAATTTACCCACCTTAAATGGAGAGAAAATACAACTAGCAACCTCCTAAACGAATGTCCTTGCAAACGAGAGTGATCCTCCTCCTTGAGCACGCGCACACGAGCCTCCAAGCACACCACCGAGAGCTCTCCTTCTTGTTAACCGGCCTCTCCCCTTCTTGGTGATGCAAGCACAATCTTCCCACACACTCTCAATCTTTTACTCACTTACTAACTATTAGATAATTGTATTTTAGACTATAGGTTTGGAGGAAAATAATTTGCACAAGAATACTAGCCAAAGGGGGGGTATTTATACTAAAAAAATAGGTGAATGGATGGCTAAGATTGAAGTAGGAGTTAGGAACAAATGGCTAAGATTTAAGTTGGAATTACACTAACCACCCATGATCAAGTAACCACCACCACCATGATCCCAATTGAAATTTTCATTTCCCTCCAAGATTACAACTGGCCATGCTTGGAAAGTGCACTTTGCATGTGTACGTGCAATGCACGTGCAAGCATTTGCCTCCAAAAATTTGTACATTATATTTTACATAAAAATAAACTTTAAATTGTATTCTACATGACAAGTTGTAAAAAATAAAATAGCTCATGGGCTTTAGTTTTTGGGCCAAAATAATAATTATAAAAATGAATTAAATTTTTGGGCTTTAAGAAGAAAATGCTTTTTGTCTAATTAAAAGAAGGCTTTGTATAAAATAATTAAAAGCACATATATAAACATCTACGCTCATCATGATGAAAATATTTACCAAAAATATTGCACGTGCACACTACGTGCAAAATAAAATAATTTTCATTAAATGAAAATCGGGGCATTACAACACTCCATCCTTAGAATAGTTCCGTCACTAGAACTATAGTCAAGAGCGAGAAATAAAACACTCACAACAAGCACAAGAAAAATACAAAAATACAAAATACAAAATACAAAATACAAATCAAGCAAAAAGCTCAGGATAGTCCTTCAACATCCTCTCCTCAGTCTCCCAAGTAGCCTCTTCAACCAAATGGTTCCTCCAGACTACCTTGACCATCGGTATCGTCTTATTCCTCAAGACTTTTTCTCGACGATCAACAATCTCAGCAGGAGACTCGATGTAATTCAGGTCCAACTGCAAACCTTCCGGCACTTCAGGCAAATGATGACTCGGATCTAGAATGTAACCTCTCAGCATAGACACATGAAAGATATTGTGCACCTGAGATAACTCTTCCGGTAACTCAAGCCGATAAGCAGTTTTCCCGATCCTTTTCGATATCTTGTACGGGCCTATAAACCTCAGGGCTAATTCCTGCCTTTGCCAAATCGAACCACACCTTTACTGGGCGATACTTTCAGAAAGACGAAGTCACCCTCCTCAAACTCAAGGTCCCTTCTCCGGTTGTCTGCATAGCTTTTCTGCCTGCTCTGAGCTTCTACCAATCTTTTCCTGATCAGAACAATCTTCTCAGAGGTTTGCTGCACAAGCTCAGGACCAAACAACTGACGCTCCCCAACTTCAAACCAACAAACAGGTGTTTTGCACTTCCTGCCATACAAAGCTTCGTACGGCGCCATCCCAATGCTAGCCTGAAAACTGTTGTTGTAGGCAAACTCTACCAAAGGTAAGTGCCTTTCCCAACTGCCTCCAAAGTCTAGTATACAACATCGAAGCATATCCTCAAGAATACGGTTGACTCTCTCAGTCTGCCCATCGGTTTGCAGATAAAAAGCAGTGCTGAAATCTATCTTGGTACCCAAAGCTGTCTGAAGACTCCTCCAGAAATGCGAAGTAAACCGCGCATCTCGATTAGACACAATAGTTGACGGAACACCATGAAGTCGGACGATCTCGCCAGCGTACAACTCAGCTAACTTGTTCATCGAAGCAGTGAGTTTCATCGCCAAAAAGTGAGCAGACTTGGTTAGTCGATCGACTATAACCCAAATCACATCATTGCCTTTAGGACTCTTAGGCAATCCCGTAATGAAATCCATACTAATGTTATCCCACTTCCATTCCGGAATAGGTAACGGCTGTAATAGACCTCCGGGTCTCTGATTTTCGGCTTTGACTTGCTGACAAACCTCACACTTCGCCACAAAATCAGCCACATCCCGCTTCAAACCTGACCACCAGAAATGCTGTTTGATGTCCTTGTACATCTTAGTACTTGCAGGATGTACCGACAAAAGAGTAGCATGCGCCTCCTGAAGAATACTTTCTTTCAGGTCCGCCTGATTCGGAACACACAGCCTCTCTCCAAACCACAACACTTCATCCCTGATTTGAAATCTGGGCAACCTGCCAGCACTAACCTGCTCCTTCATCTCCAAGATATCCGCATCAACCTCTTGACTTGCAATGATTCTTCCATTCAGTGTAGGCTGAAGCCTCAGCTGAGCTAAAGATGCTCCCAATCCTTGCAAGACAACTTCAATACCGGCTCGGTCCAATTCCTCAATCAGATGCTTCTGAGTTGTAATCAAACTAGCTAAACTGCTCTTGCGACTAAGTGCATCCGCAACAACATTAGCTTTTCCAGGATGATACTTGATCTCAGGTCGCATGTCCTCAAGCACTTCCAACCATCTCCGCTGCCTCAAATTCAGATCCTTCTGTTGATATATGTACTTCAAATTCTTGTGGTCCGTGTACATGTTCAATTTCTCACTGTACACGTAGTGCCTCCATTGCTTCAGGGCAAAGATAATCGCAGCCAACTCCAGATCATGAGTCGGGTAATTCTTCTCATGCGGTCGTAGCTGCCTAGACCCATAAGCGATTACTCTTCCTTCTTGCATTAAGACACAACCAAGCCCACGATATGAAGCATCGCTGTAAACATCATACTCAACACCTGCTCTAGGCAAAGCCAAAATAGGTGTCGTAGTCAGTTTCTCTTTCAACTCCTGAAAGCTTGCCTCACATTGCTCAGTCCACTTGAAGTTCACATTCTTCTTGGTCAGTCCAGTAAGCGGCACGGCTATCTGAGCATAACCTTGAATGAATCTCCTGTAGTATCCAGTCATTTCAAGAAAACTTCTGACTTCCTTTACTGTAGTAGGCCTAGCCCAATCTCTCACTGCCTCTATCTTCTAAGGGTCAGTTGCCACTCCCTCCTTAGAAAGGATGTTACCTAAGAATGCCACTTCAGATTTCCAGAAATCACACTTGGATAGCTTGGCATACAACTCCTGCTCTTCCAGCTTCTTCAAAACTGCTGCCAGATGCTCGGTGTGCTCCTCCTCCGACTTGGAGTATACGAGGATATCGTCGATAAACACCACGACGAAAGAATCAATGAACGACCTCAGAACTCTGTTCATTAAATCCATGAAGATTGCAGGTGCATTCGTCACTCCAAATGGCATAACTAAGAATTCGTAATGCCCATGTCGAGTCCTAAATGCAGTTTTGTGCACATCTTCAGCTTTCACTCGAACTTGGTGATATCCTGATCGAAGATCTATTTTGGAGAAAATAGCTGCTCCTTGTAGACGATCGAACAAGTCATTAATTCGAGGAATAGGATACTTATTCTGAACAGTGACCTTATTCAGCTCCCGGTAATCGATACACATTCTCATCGATCCATCCTTCTTCTTTACCAAAAGCACTGGTGCTCCCCAAGGTGATGCAATAGGTTGAATAAAGCCTTACTCCAACAGTTCCTCAATCTGCCGTTTCACCTCATCGTGTTCTACTGGAGCCATCCTATACGGTGCCTTAGAAATGGGTGCACTTCCTGGTTGAACAGTGATGCTGAACTCTACATCACGATGCGGGGGTAACCCAGGAAAATCATCCAAGAACACAGCCGGATAGTCCCGAACCACAGGAATCCCTTGTACTTCCACAGGAGTCTCTTCCTTGCGGATAGCTGCCACCAGCTTAGAACACTTCTTCTTCCCTTGGAAAGTGACTTCAGGTCCACTTGGAGCCTTCACTGTTACCGTCTTGGTCTTGCACTCGATGCTTGCACTGTACACCGACATCCAATCAATACCAATGATAACATCGACTCCCAAGATAGTCAGCTCGATCAGATCAATTCCAAAGATTCTGTCCCCAATCACAATCTCACAATCAGCATAGTACCGATCAGTGGTTAAAGTTTCCCCTGATGGAGTAGCTACTGCTAAGATCTTGTCTGGAAAATCTTCGGTTCAACTCCCAACACTTTAGCAAATTTAGGAGACACAAAAGTATGAGAGGATCAAGTATCGAACAACACAATAGCTTTCATTCCATTAAGATAAAGTTCTCCTGTTACATAATACACACTCATTACGTAACAGTTCACTAAATAGCGGGAAAAGAAATGACAAAAACCTCTAAACATCTGCCCTTGTACCAGTGATGACATGATCTACTTCATCGGCATCAACTTCCGTCAAGGCAAATACTCGCCCTGGTCGGTACGGTATCTTCCCAGTCTGCTGCGTTGGTATATTGCGATTTTCCTTCCATGGTTTGAGACATTGAGATTGGTAATGTCTCGTTTCACCACAGTTGAAGCAATTCACCGCAGGAGGTCTCACAACATTGTTCCCAGGTCCTCCATCCACACTAATAGCGTTCGCTCCTATCGGTTTGAACCTTTGTGCAGATGGTTGTCCCTTGAAACTCCTAGAATTGGCGGGCCTCTTTCCAGACTGCCAGTTGTTCCTCCGGTTCTGAACAACATGAAACTGCTCCATGTCTGCTTCCGTCGCTGCTGCTCTCTTGACCAACTTGTCAAATCTTCTGATACCAAGAGGTATCATCTGGGACCTCAAGCTCGGCCTCAATCCATGCTCGAACTTACGAGCCTTCTTCGCTTCATCCACCACTAATTCAGGAGCATACCTAGAGAGCTGAGTAAATTTGGTCTCGTACTCCCTAACGGACATGCCACTTTACTGTAGTGACAGAAACTCCATAGCCTTCTTCTCTTGGACGTCGGAGGGAAAATAGTGACTGCGGAATTCTTCCAAAAATTCCTCCCAGCCAAGAACTATACCTCCCATTGTCCTCTTCATCGACTGCCACCACACAGCCGCATCCGTCTCAAGTTGCAGAGTCGCCAACTTCACCTTGCTGCCTTTAGGGGTCTCCAGCACTTCAAAGATCGTCTCTACCTGACGAATCCAGTTGTCAGCCGCATCAGAGTCTAACTTCCCTTTGAATACAGGTGGTTTCATTCGTTTGAACGATTCCACTAGTTTAATCGCTTCGGGCACCGGATTCGCAGGTCCCCTTCCTTGGTTCTGATTCATAGCCACGATGTTGAGCGTCTGATAGACCCTCGCAAGTTCCGTTTCCAGATCCAGACCTTCACCGTTTCTAGCTCCTCTTCTAGACATATTCTGATGCAAAAGACCCTATTAAATTCGAAGTATAAGACATGAATTTCAAATCAACTTGCATTTAATTAAATTCCAAACTTTATACATTCGAATTGATTAATATTTCTTGACATCAGAATGAAAACAGTAGAAGCTACAACAGTCTAACCCCTACGGTTCCTTTTCGCTTCTCGAAGTTCTCCCCTGTAGTTCATCAACTTCGTCCTTCAGCACATCGGTCAGATTCTTCCTCTTCTCGAGTTCCCATACACGATGACTGAGAACTGAAAAGTCGTCCTTACGCTTTGCCAATTGAGCCTCCAATAATCCGACTCTCTCTCACAGTGTTTCTACCTGCCTCTGAAGAGATATCACAAGACTATTTGTAACTGGTTCTTCTTCTTCATCAGAAGAGTCATCAGATGAATCCGGAGGTGGGGTGATCTCTCGGGATTCAGGCCATTCTTCTCCATCAGAATCTTCTTACCCTGGGTAGTACTCTTCCTCGGAATCTGCTTGTCCAGGATGGTACTCTTCCTCGATGATATGCCAGTCGTCGTCTCCAGCAGGGTCGAAGTGATCAGCCATCTTAGAAATAGAGAGGAAGAAGCATAAGTCATAGAGCAACACAAATGTAAATCACTTACATTTAAATCTCTAGACTCAAACACACACTCTAATGTCCACTTCTAGGATGTCGTTCCTTATAAATTTGTACAAGTGTGAAGCGTGGCTCTGATACCACTCTGTAACGCCCCGAATTCTAAATACAACTGAATTCGAGAGTTCCATAGGATCTTTCCACTTCATTTAGTACAATTTTACAAGGAAATTTGAAACTTTTCACTTTACTTCAGAATTTACATAAAACTTTACACTTTACATTGTACAGCGGAAGTAAAATTTACAACAATTGAATAAATGTACAACAACATTCAATAATCTTTAAGCATCTGTTCCTCTTTATCATGTCATTACCCTGCATATAAAACTGTGGGTACGTCAGTTTATTCGACCGACGAACATTATACACGGCCATCCTCTCTATGCCGGAAATAGTATAACTCATTTTCCATATTTAACAAACACAAACTTGTCACATATCAAACTAAAGGGAATACCCTATTGATGTCGTGTCGTGATTATGCACTTAGTCCTTAATGCAGTTATTTATATTATATGACACTAATGCACACTTGTTCGGATTCTATGCATCCCATACTACATAGGTCCGAGGGCAAGCCTCTAATTCGTTCTTCATCTTTGTAGGGTTCAATCCCTCGTCAGGACTTAATCTACTACTGTAACTACGGTAAGTATCCTTGATGATCTATGAGTACAAGCACGTGTACCGAACCCTGGAGGGGAATCCCACGCTATGTCTTGACTCATCAAGCATGCATTCTGTGGCAATTCAGCCTCCTCCCTGAACACGATCCTCTTGCAGTTACCAACCATCCCACAAGCGTTGCTAAAGTCCGATCATTACTGAGTTGCGCCCACCCCATGTCTTGACTCATCAAGCATGCATTCTGTGGCTCACACACCCGCACCGTAAACTCTAACTCTCATACTTGTGTTTTTCTCTCACTTTCATCACGTCTTCACTATGCACTATTTCCTTTAATTTAATAGAATCATGAACACAACCAAAGCTCTAGAGTTAGCCTCTCCACTGAACCGGACTTATTTATTCGTTCAAACGTGACCAACCTTGGTCTTTCATTTCTTTCCAAATGTCGGGGGAGACTTAGCTACTCTTTTGTTTCAATTTCAATTCACAATTTCCAAAATTTGAGCATTTCTAGCTCATAAGTTCATTTTCATAATCGTCACAGGTTTTCTTTTTTTTTCAATAGCATGATCTCTAATTTATTCATAAGTCCATAGCCATACATGGAATTATATATTTCATCAAATATCATTTTCACATTAAAATCGGATCGCTACATGAATATTCACATTTCATAATTTCCACATTATTCTCCAATGAGAATAATTCACATCACATCACTACATATAATTTCTATCTTTATTATACTTCTTTTCTAATATTTTACTTCAAGTCCTTTTGCAAAGTGTAACTTTTATACATACAAATGTATAACTATAATTTTAAATTATACATTTTATTTTCAAAACATACTTTATTTAATGCAAATAATCCTCAAATTATTTTTCACAAGTCCCACATAATTTTAGGATAATAACCATATATTTTTTGTAATTTTTCATCATCAAAAATGACCCAAAAAATATTTTTTCCCCTCACTTAAACACAAACCGAAGCCACGGATCGAACCCGTAACCATAGGGAAAACGACCAAAGGCACAGACCACTAGACCAAAGGTGCTAAGCGGTACAAAGAGGGCTGAGAGCATTAAATGCTCTCGGCTGTAGTTAGTTTGTTTTTAAAAATACCAAACAAAATATATATTGCCCACGGGATTCGAACCGCAGACCCCTGAGACCCGAGGCCTACTGTAGCGATTAGAACCATCCAAACCACTTGAGCTATGCGCTCAGGTTGTCACTAGTTCAACCCGAGGTCTATTTAAAACAATTCTCTCTGATTATTAAACATTTCGATGTTCAACAAGCTCTCATTTCACTTTGCTTTTATAAAAATTACTGTAAATGTCTAGATTGACTAATATCATCATAAATTATACTCCAGTATATATAAAATAATTTTTTCAATAATTAAAACATGTTTTTCATACAATTAATTCGAATTCTAAATTATCACTACCACATTTCTTCTTTTTCGACATTTCTTAACAATTAATATTACTAGTCTCTTTATTAGCAAACTTCATATTAATTTCCTGTTTTTAATCATTTATCAAACATACAAATCTATATTTTAATTCATTCATTTCAATACAACACAAAGGTTCATTTAAACACATAAAGTAGCATTGTTAATCTACTAACTTTTGTGTCTATAATTCATGGTGTAGATAATAAGATTTTCTTTAACAATCCATGGCTATAATCAATTCACACAAAATTTAGACTTTTACTAATAAAACCACATACAATTGCACATCCACATTCCAATCAATTTATAGATCAATTTTTCCAATTAAATGTGTACTCTTATTAATCTTTTTCATGCATCATTTTTCCATTCAAATCTAGCATGCATTCCTATTTAGAAATATAGAAAATTTACCCACCTTAAATGGAGAGAAAATACAACTAGCAACCTCCTAAACGAATGTCCTTGCAAACGAGAGTGATCCTCCTCCTTGAGCACGAGCACACGAGCCTCCAAGCACACCACCGAGAGCTCTCCTTCTTGTTAGCCGGCCTCTTCCCTTCTTGGTGATGCAAGCACAATCTTCCCACACACTCTCAATCTTTTACTCACTTACTAACTATTAGATAATTGTATTTTAGACTATAGGTTTGGAGGAAAATAATTTGCACAAGAATACTAGCCAAAGGGGGGGTATTTATACTAAAAAAAATAGGTGAATGGATGGCTAAGATTGAAGTAGGAGTTAGGAACAAATGGCTAAGATTTAAGGAGGAGTTACACTAACCACCCATGATCAAGTAACCACCACCACCATGATCCCAATTGAAATTTTCATTTCCCTCCAAGATCACAACCGGCCATGCTTGGAAAGTGCACTTTGCACGTGTACGTGCAATGCACGTGCAAGCATTTGCCTCCAAAAATTTGTACATTATATTTTACATAAAAATAAACTTTAAATTGTATTCTACATGACAAGTTGTAAAAAATAAAATAGCTCATGGGCTTTAGTTTTTGGGCCAAAATAATAATTATAAAAATGAATTAAATTTTTGGGCTTTAAGAAGAAAAGGCTTTTTGTCTAATTAAAAGAAAGCTTTGTATAAAATAATTAAAAGCACATATTTAAACATCTACGCTCATCATGATGAAAATATTTACCAAAAATATTGCACGTGCACACTACATGCAAAATAAAATAATTTTCATTAAATGAAAATCTGGGCATTACAATTACTCCTTCTCAAAATTCCTCAAACTCAATCTCAACTATTCTCAATAGCTGATTCATAAACAAATTTATCATTAACATGGCCAAGTTGCTTTCATCCAACTCACCAATAGTCCCAAAAATCTCATCTTTAATCAATTAATGCATAACTTTCACCATACTCAATCGAATCAGTAAACACCCAAAAGAAATAGTCTACTCACATTTTATATTAGGTTCTCCTACAATCTAAAATCATCCACATGTAACTCTACTCACAAATAACTAGAGTTCTTCTCAAAAGATCCAATTTTAACTCATCCATTCATTCAATCCACCACATGTATTCATCCCAAAAACCCTAGCATGCTTTCTGCTAGATGAAACACCACATACAACATTCCAAGAACAAAACAAAATAACTTACAACATGCACAAAACAAAATAAAACAAAACAAGTCACTCACCTTGTCGAAGAGATCAAACGAATATAACAAAGCAAGACGAAAAATCCCTCCTTTGCAAAGAATCCAAGATCTCCTCTTAGAATCTCCAAGAAAATAAAAAATAATAAAATCTTGTGTTGTACAGCGAAGGACGGCTGCACTCCACCTTTTAAATAGGCCAGAATTAGAAGAATTAGGGTTTTGAAAATATTTCAAAATAATCATTTTAAAATATATCTTTACATAAATAGATCCCTATACTTGGAAACTTTATAAAACCAATTTAGTTGCGATTTTAAAACAAAATGAACAATTTATTTTCAGCTGGCACTGTTTGAAAAGTCCAGAAAAGTAAGTTTGCATTTTTATCCCTCAAAATGACAATTTTGCAAAAAGATCCCCCTTTTATCGAAACTTGTAAAATAATTCAAATTCGTCAAAACAACAAGTAAACTTTTTAACCCTGAGTTGACTAGGAATCATACACAGTCCAAAAATCCGAAAATCTGGGGTTTTCACTCCAATTGGTAATTTTGCACAAAAGTCCTTCTTTTTGAATTATTTGCAAATCAGTCCAATAAATATCAGAAAAATCCAGAAAAATCACAAATAATCTCAAATAATAAATAATGATTTTCCACAAAATAAATTTTAGCTTTTGAACTCTTTAAGAAAACATTTGCATGTGTTTTGCACGTGTAAAAAGTTAAATCTTCAGAAAAATATTTATTAATTCACCAAAAATCATTTTAATTCATTTATAAATCTTTAAAATAATATTTAAAAATATGGGATACTACATCTTCCACACCCGGCATTGAAAGTCGGCTCTGATACCATTTATAACGCCCTGCCCCAATACTTAGAAAATTTTTTATTATTTTTAGAAGACAAATTAGATACTATGTAGTATAACTGCCCACCACAGGCTGCCTCTCAAAAGGTGGTTAACCAATTAGGTGACTCTTGATCATAGGCAATTTTATTAATACGGGGTATTACATGTACTGAGGTTTCAACCCAGTTCCTGGCACTGAAATTTAGAACTTTGTGCATAAAAATTGTTGCACATTGAGTCTTGAATCTGGAACATCTTACGGATTCTCAATCCAATTTATAGATTGTAAGTTATTGCTTTTTAGTACTGTCATGTTATAATTTTCAGACTTGAGACTGTGCACGAAACCCGTAAAGAATTGATTGATCGACCTAGCTACTGTAACTATAATGTATCATGTGAATATATGTTGGAACCAGCAGAAAGTCTATTTTCTGGAACCTCTGACGGAATCGAAATTGCATTCCCGTAGGACCGTAAAAGTGAATTTGAGTACCAATGGGTACTGCTGTCCAGAACTTGCATTGTTATGTTTTTGCATATAAACCCGTTATTCCATATTTAATGAATTGAACTGTGTATATTCCATGTATTGCATAGTCTTGATATTTTTTTGATATTGTATTGATACTACCGTTCTCATCAATTGTACCCATTGCATAATTCTTGATACCACCGTTCGCATTGATCGTATTGATTGCATGTTCATAACTGATTGTTAATAAAATAATAACAAGCCGGGGTTATAAGGGTTGAATTGGTAGTGAACAATCGTAGAGTGTACTCGGATTAGGGGTCCGTGTTTCCATATATTGTTATTGTTATCGTGTATCGTATCATGGAAAAATTCTCGTTATTGATCATTGATTGTGGATTCTCGTTATTGATTATCGTTGCTGAGTACATGATCTGTAGAGTTCACCACTATAGTCTAAACGTTCACTTGTTTGTATGCATCGGAACCTATGGTATGAGACGCAGGTATGCGTGCATTAGATAGGTTAATAAAAGATTGATAGACCTAAAGATTGAGACTATTGATTTTTGATTATTGATTATTAATTATTGATTATTGATTATTGATTATTGTTCATCGACTATTGATTTATTGATTTATTGATTATTGATTATTGTTCCTCGACTATTGATTTATTGATTATTAATTATTGTTTATCGATCATTGATTATCAAATACTGATTCTGTTATTGACCATCATTTATCGATTATTATTTTTACTGATTATTAACATTGTATAATTGATTATCGACTTTGATCTTGTTATCGTTTATCATTTATTGACCTCTGATATCGTTCCAATTTCTCGTTCTAATTATATAGTCCCTTATATTTTCACTGGTTGCTGCTACTTTTTGCCCGAAGCTTGCTCTAACGGATACTCTCCATCTTTCTTTTGAGTTATTATTTATACAGGTATATTGAGATATTAAAGGAACTTGACATACTACTATTGCATTGTGTCACGCCCCGCTTCCCAATGTACAGAAATACAGGCACGCAACTGAGGCCCAGCGAATGATATACATCATCCATAAGCTATGCAATTATAAGTTCAACAAGATCTTTATAACACATTCGCATAGGCAAATATAATAATCACATGAGCTGAAAATAGAATAACCATCATTTGGATAATACATCAACATCGGATCAAGATGCCCGGGAGTATAAGGTACCAGAATTAAAATAATATGATAAGCAGTTTGCTATAACAATTAGATAAAATAGCGACTGAAAGAAAAACAACATGAAGTAGTAAGGAAGCAGCAACGATCGTCTAGAGAGTCTGCTCGTCGGATCCATCAGTACCTGTATAATTATTAACTCAAATAAAAATAGAAAAGTTCCCGTTAGAGCAAGTTTCGGGCCGCAAGTAGCAACAAGTAGTAAAAGGGGTAATATAACAAGATATAATATGGAAGAAACAAGAAGTAGCAGTGCAAATACAATATAGAAGGAAGCAAAGAACTGGGACAATATGATCATGTAAGTAATAACTGTAACTAGTGTATTCAAGACTTCAAGGTATAAGCAATTGATAACTTAGGCTCAATTAATCGATAATCATGTAATCAAGGATCGAGAGTCATGTAATCAAGAGTCATGTAATCAAGAATCATGTAATCAAGAATCAAGAGTCATGTAATCAAGAATTATGTAATGAAGAATCAAGAGTCATGTAATGAAGAGTCATGTAATCAAGAATCATGCTTAGTGAAGATCTTAAGTTTATCTGTTTTATTAACTTATCTAATGCACGTAATCCTGTGTCCCATACCACAAGTTCGGTGCATATCAATCATGTGACGTTTAGACTTAAGTAGTGAATTCTATAGGATTATGTACTCAGGTCTTCCAGTGATAGTATCAAGACATGTAATCATGAATCATGTAATCGAGAATTATGTAATCAAGAATTGTATAATCAAGAATCAAGAATCAAGAATCACTATTTCGGGAAACACGGGCCCCCTTCCGAGTATACTCTCCTATATTGTCCATTACTAAGCCGTACCCTTATAAACCCGGCTTGTTATTCTTTTATAATTAATTATGAATATGCAATTGGTACGACTAGTGAAACGGTGTAATCAAGACAGTTTAATCAAGAAAAATATCAAGGGCAGTAATTTTGGATATGAGACGTAACACGAGTACATGTATCGAGAGTAGTTATTATAAATTATCAAGTGGTATAAAATGCATTATATCAACCTATTATATCTATGCAAGTTATTATTACAAGAACAATAATACGTTCAGTTCATTAAATATGAAAAATAACGGGTTTATATGCAAAAACGTAGAGATGAATTTTTAGATAACTTAACATATCTGCATTCAAATTTACTTTCCTGTTGTTACAGAAAAGCAAATCCGATTCCGTCAGATATTCTAGAAAGTAGAATCTCTTCCGGTTCCAACGCATATTCACACGATACATTCTGGAGACACTAGTTATCCGTACAAATTTATTCTTCGCTGGTTTCGATATTTCGCGCGTATTCTGGAAATTCAGAGTCACAATACTAAAATTGCAATATCTCACAATCTATACATCGTATTGAGAAACCGTAATATGTTTCGGATATCTAGACTCGAAGGGCTACGATTTTCATGAGAAAGTTTTTCAATCCAGTGTCGGGAACATGGTCAAATTCTCAGTACAAGAGACAAGTTAGTAATCCCGTGAAGGTTCAGAAATTCACAATATGCCAGTACTAAAATCGCGATATCTCACAATCTATACATCCGATTGAGAAACCGTAAGATGTTCTGGATTTGGGACTCGATGGGCTACGATTTCCATGTAGAAAATCTTCAATCCAGTATTGGGATCATGGTCGAATTCTCAGTGCAAGGTCAAGAAATTTAGAGATAGTAAGGTTGAATATTCGATATTCGATAATACGATTCGAAATGTGTTAACGGTTCACTCTTGAGTTCATATAGCATGGAACAAGTGACTAGAACGAAGTTTGATAATATAACATGATGATAACTAGACTACTTGCCACGAGTCCAAGGAAAATACTTGTACGAGAACAAAAAAAGTGTACAAGGTACTTGCCTTATAACGTGACGATTTTGGTGGTGTATTAACCACGAAAAGAAGAAGCGACGTCGGCAACGGACGGCGGCACAATGGCGGTAAGAATGGCGGCAAGGCGGTAGCTAGCGAGCAACGGTAGCAACGGTGTGCGACGACAACAACAAGGTGGCATGGCGTCGGGTTGTTTTTCGGAGTTCACGGGATCGTAGAAGCGGAGTCGTTGGCTCGAAGGTGGAAGGTGAAGTGGAGCTCGGGTGTTGCTTGAGCTCTCGGGTGTGAAGAAAGCAGAGGAAGAGAAGGAGGGAAAATGAAGAATGATACGTAGATGTGAGAGTGAGGTGTGATGTGTGTGTGTGTATATATATATAGAAAGGAAAGGAGATGGAGTGTGCTGCATGGGGTGTAGAAAAATTAGGCACGTTCGGAAAAATGAGAGTGTAGGGTGGAAAAATGAGAGTATAGGATGGAAAAATGTGAACATAGGTGTGGAGAAAAAAATGAGAACATGGAGGAGAAGTCGTGGAGTTAGGCATAGAATTAGGCAGGATTAGGATTAGGATTAGGATTAAGATTAGGATTAGGATTAGGATTAGGATTAATCAGGGTTTAAATTTTGTATTTAAACTCCGATCGAAAAAATCACAAAATTATAGAATTGATCAGAAAAATATTCTGGCTTTAGATAAAGAGTCCAAAGAGAAAAATAAAACTGATCTAAAAATTGAAGTACAAAAATTCACGTAATAAAATACGTACTACTGGAACAGGGAGTTACAATCCTACCCACCTTACAAAAAAAATTTCGTCCTCGAAATTTACTTAGGCGAGATATAGGATAGCTAAGAATGCAATACTCTTCAATCGAGAGTACAACAAAAGATAAAAGAAACAAAGAGTACAAAGGCACGAAAACAACTAAAGACAAATTGTGCATCCTCAATTGGAGGAATCAACAATTTAATGTCTAGACTCAGAATTTGAACCACCGACATCGCTAACATCCCAGTTCAGCTGAGTCACAAGCTCATCTCGCTCTGGCACATACTCCTCCAATTTTCTTAGTAACTCCTTAGGCGATGGAGCTGAAATCAAGATGCGTCTGGCCTTACTGGATATAAACTCCTCAGCCATAGCTGAATCTATGAAGAATAGCAGTGAGTAGTAATATCCATCAACATTTAAAAGACCTACCGGTTTGCTGTGGATCCCTAGTTGAGCCCATGTGATTACTTCAAACAACTCCTCAAGTGTTCCATAACCTCCGGGTAAGGCTATGAAAGCATCAGCAGCATGAGCCATTTCAGCCTTCCTCTCGTGCATGTTAGAGACAACTCTAACATCTCCCTCAGTTCCCCCAGTAATCTCTTTCGACATCAGCGACTTGGGAATCACTCCCAACACGTGTCGGCCACCAGCACGAACGGCGTCGGAAACTAGGCCCATCAATCCTATGCTCCCACCACCGTAGATGAGATCGATATTTCTCTCTCCAAGCGGGATCGCGGCTTCTTGGTAGCTAGCTCTTTTGCCAAAGCTACTGCCACAAAATACATAAATCCTGTCGAATCTCGATGAAGATGATGAAGATGAAGAAAGCTTCTTCATACCCACTTCTCCTTCTTCTTGCACCGATTTTCTCTTCATCCCTACCACCGATTCTTGATCTTTTCCTTCCATTTGCCAAGAAAATCCGAGCTACTACTCTCTCTCTTGCTTTCTTGCTCCCGCCTCTGCTACCGACTTCTCACTTTATCTCTTCTCCGAAGCTTGCTCCCGAGTTGCCTTCTTCTTTCTCTTCTTCCCTTTCTTCCCCGACCTCTCTCTCTCTTTCTTTCTTCTCCGACTTCTCTTTCTTTCTTCTTCCTTCTCCGACTTCTCTCTCTTTCTTCTTCCTCTTTCTTTCTCTTTTTCTTTCTTTCTCTTTTTCTTTCTTCTTTCTTTGACTTCTCTCTCTCTCTCTTTCTCTTCTTTTTATTTCTTCTTCTTCTTGTTTTTTCTTCATTAATGCACCGCCCCCTATAACCGGCCTATGACCAATATTTGTACTTTGTTCCCTATTCATTCTAAATATAACATCGAACCCTGAGATGTTGATGACGATTTGCTTTGAATTTCATTCCACGAATCAATAAGGGACTCTACTACGCTTCTGCTGTGCCACTCTGATGGTGATGTTCCTAGATGCTGATATCACATGATAGCGATCGATGAATTGAGCAGAATTAAGAGATTGGTAACACGAAGATGTTGGTTGTCAAACTTATTTGGTAAAGTGAGCCCCACCCACCAAACAATGTTGAAAAATTGTGACAAGATTGGTGCCACAAAGAAAAATGGAAGAAACGGGAATGAATAATTTGTCAGTTACTCATTTCTCATTCGTATAAATGAAAGGTTTAGGAAGAAGAAAAAATTAAGCAAGATAAGAACAAGAAACAAGCAGAAAAGAAGAAAATAATAGAGTGTATATTTGTAAGGTGTAGTAATACCAGTTTTAGAAAATAGTAAAGAGTCTTCTTATTGGTATTCTAGTTTCCAATTTGTTTGCCATTTAGACCAACAAAATTCCTACTCTCTTCGAACAGAAGATTCAAGAAAAATAGGGATAGAAAGAAATAACTAGTATGATACTCAAAAATGGATTGATCGATGAGAATGAATGCAATGTACAGAATGTAACAAACGACGCAGGAACTGAAGCATGACTAGATCGAAATATACCAGCAATTGTTTCTTTGGTGGTCTCTTCTTCCTCTGTAATCAGGTTATGAGCTCGATTACACTCTCCAATATATCCTCCACTGGGAATTGATCCTCCTATTAGTGTGACACTCTTTCTCTTCAGGCAATCCGAACCTTGTGATCATTCGTTCCACATGCAAGACACAGGTTGTTGGCTTTCCAGCAGTTCTTGCGTATGTGTCCAACTCGACGGCAATAATAGCACTTCTGGTCCTTCTTCAGAGTCACCGATGAGTAAGGTGATGCTCTAGCAGTCGGGGTATGAACTGGCCTCCGTATCGGTCCACCTGTAGACTGTGCGACAGTAAGGAGATGTAATGCCCCCTGAACGGCAGTCCAACCTCTACGGAGCTGCTCCTGGGTATCGAGCATGGTGGTGTAACTCTTATGCTGGTGCACAAACAAGTCCCATTGAATGGAGTTTGCGACATCCTGTACCCTATCCAGATTAGCTCTCACCAGTTCATTTTGCTCTTGCTGTAACTCCATCATTTGTTGTATCTCCTGGAGAATGGCGACGATCTCCGATAGTTCATCCCTGGGTGTAGAAGTCGAAGAGCCTCCGTGAACCATAGTCCGAAATACATATTCGAATGGGGTAAATCTCCAGATGGCAAGTTGGTTATTAATATTCATGTGATCCACGTTGTGTGTATATTGCTGAGCTTAGCATGGTTCGAGCCTAGGCTCTGATACCACTAAAAACCTGTCACGCCCCGCTTTCCACTATACGGAAATACAGGCACGCAACTGAGGCCCAGCGAATGATATACATCATCCATAAGCTGTGCAATTATAAGCTCAACAAGATCTTTATAACACATTCACGCAGGCAAATATAATAATCACATGAGCTGAAAATAGAATAACCATTATTTGGATAATACATCAACATCGGGTCAAGATGCCCGGGAGTACAAGGTGCCAGAATTAAAATAATATGATAAGCAATTTGCTATAACAACTAGATAAAATAGCGACCTGAAAGAAAAACAATATGAAGTAGTAAGGAAGCAGCAACGATCGTCTAGAGAGTCTGCTCGTCGGTTCTATCAGTACCTGTATAATTATTAACTCAAAGAAAAATAGAAAAGTTCCCGTTAGAGCAAGTTTCGGGCAGCAAGTAGCAACAAACAGTAAAAGGGGTAATATAACAAGATATAATATGGAAAAAACAAGAAGTAGCAGTGCAAATACAATATAGAAGGAAGCAAAGAACTGGGACAATATGATCATGTAAGTAATAACTGTAACTAGTGTATTCAAGACTTCAAGGTATAAGCAATTGATAACCTAGGCTCAATTAATCGATAATCATGTAATCAAGGATCGAGAGTCATGTAATCAAGAATCATGTAATCAAGAATCAAGAGTCATGTAATCAAGAATTATGTAATGAAGAATCAAGAGTCATGTAATGAAGAGTCATGTAATCAAGAATCATGCTTAGTGAAGATCTCAAGTTTATCTGTTTTATTAACTTATCTAATGCACGTAATCTTGTGTCCCATACCACAAGTTCAGTGCATATCAATCATGTGACGTTTAGACTTAAGTAGTGAATTCTATAGGATTATGTACTCAGGTCTTCCCAGTGATAGTATCAAGACATGTAATCATGAATCATGTAATCGAGAATTATGTAATCAAGAATTGTGTAATCAAGAATCAAGAATCAAGAATCAAGAATCACTATTTCGGGAAACACGGGCCCCCTTCCGAGTATACTCTCCTATATTGTCCATTACTAAGGCGTACCCTTATAATCCCGGCTTTTTATTCTTTTATAATTAATTATGAACATGCAATTGGTACGACTAGTGAAACGGTGTAATCAAGACAGTTTAATCAAAGAAAATATCAAGGACAGTAATTATGGATATGAGACGTAACACGAGTACATGTATCGAGAGTAGTTATTATAAATTATCAAGTGGTATAAAATGTATTCTATCAACCTATTATATCTATGCAAGTTATTATTACAAGAACAATAATACGTTCAGTTCATTAAATATGAAAAATAACGGGTTTATATGCAAAAACGTAGAGATGAATTTTTAGATAACTTAACATATCTGCATTCAAATTCACTTTTCCGTTGTTACAGAAAAGCAAATCCGATTCCGTCAGAGATTCTAGAAAGTAGACTCTCTTCCGGTTCCAACGCATATTCACAAGATACATTCTGGAGACAGTAGTTATGCGTACAAATTCATTCTTCGCTGGTTTCGATATTTCGCGCGCATTCTGGAAATTCAGAGTCACAATACTAAAATTGTGATATCTCACAATCTATACATCGGATTGAGAAATCGTAATATGTTTCGGATATCTAGACTCGAAGGGCTACGTTTTTCATGTAGAAAGTTTTTCAATCAAGTGTCGGGAACATGGTCAAACTCTCAGTACAAGAGACAGGTTAGTAATCACGTGCAGGTTCAGAAATTCACAATATGCCAGTACTAAAATCGCGATATCTCACAATCTATAAATCCGATTGAGAAACCGTAAGATGTTCTAGATTCGGGACTCGATGGGCTACGATTTTCATGTAGAATATCTTCAATCCAGTATTGGGAACATGGTCTAATTCTCAGTGCAAGGTCAAGAAATTTAGAGATAATAAGGTTGAATATTCGATATTCGATAACACGATTCGAAATGTGTTAACGGTTCACTCTTGAGTTCATATAGCATGGAACAAGTGACTAGAACGGAGTTTGACAATAAAACATGATGATAACTAGACTACTTGCCACGAGTCCAAGGAAAATGCTTGTACGAGAACAAAAAGAGTGTACAAGGTACTTGCCTTATAACGTGACGATTTTGGTGGTGGCGTTAACCACGGAAAGAAGAAGCGAAGTCGGCAACGGACGGCGGCACAACGGCAGTAAGAATGGCGGCAAGACGGTAGATAGCGAGCAACGGTAGCAATGGTGAGCGACGACAACAACAAGGTGGCGCGGCGTCGGGTTGTTTTTCGGGGTTCACGGGATCGTAGAAGCAGAGTCGTTGGCTCGAAGGTGGAAGGTGAAGTGGAGCTCGGGTGTTACTTGAGCTCTCGGGTGTGAAGAAGGCAGAGGAAGAGAATGAGGGAAAAATGAAGAATGATACGTATATGTGAGAGTGAGGTGTGATGTGTGTGTGTGTGTATATATAGAAAGGAAAGGAGATGGAGTGTGCTGCTTGAGGTGTAGAAAAATTAGGCACAGGTTAGGAAAAATGAGAGTGTAGGGTGGAAAAATGAGAGCATAGGATGGAAAAATGTGAACATAGGTGTGGAGAAAAAATGAGAACATGGAGGAGAAGTCGTGAAGTTAGGCGTAGAATTAGGCAGGATTAGGATTAGGATTAGGATTAGGATTAATCAGGGTTTAAAATTTGTATTTAAACTCCGATCGAAAAAATCACAAAATTATAGAATTGATCAGAAAAATATTCTGGCTTTAGATAAAGAGCCCAAAGAGAAAAATAAAACTGATCTAAAAATTGAAGTACAAAAATTCACGTAATAAAATACGTACTACTGGAACAGGGAGTTACACATTGTGTATTCTCGGGCATTCTGTAAGTTCTTGTATCTTAGATATAGGCTATTGCATTATATTCTTATTCCTGTGATTATTATTGTATTGTTGAGCTTACTGGTATTGTACAGCTTATAGATGATATGAGTTGGTATACTTATATCATTTGCTTAGCCTCAGTTATGTGCCCGTGAGTAACACCCCGTAGTTTTCAAAGTATATAAAATATATAATATATGTGTTAATATTAAGAGTTGGCTGTATGGTATTGCATTAAGGTAAATATAATGATTGTGATGGGGGGCCACATGTAAATGGTATGCAGCCTTGTGCTGTGAAGAGGCTGTTGACTTCGTCAGCTTTGGGCTGACGTGGCATTGCATATGGGGCCCACCCGGGGATTAATTGAAGGCTGATGCTTCTCTGTGCTCTCTGTTGATTTCGGAAAGAGAGAACGGGAGTAGAGTGGAGTAGAATAGTCCCATATAGGATATCTACTTGAATTAAATAATATATAAATAATATCGCCTATGATCAAGAGTCACCTAATCAATTAACCACCTTTTGAGAGACAGCCGGTGGTGGGCAGTTGTACTACATAGTATCTAATTTGTATTCTAAATTGTATAAATTGTCTGAGCTAGGGGCAGGGGCGTTACAAATGGTATCAGAGCCGACTTTCGACACCGAGTGTGGGTAAGAGTGGGCGAGATGTATGCCTGAGATGGAGCTAGCAAATGTATGGGTATTCCTGAGAGGGAGCAAGGTGGTGGCCTGAAATAGTGGACCACCCGCAGAATCAGTGTACGGTGCAGCTAGCAGGATCAGGGTACTCCACTCCACATCGGCTAGAAAGGAGATCCTGCACTATATTGTGCATGCTCGTGCTCAGCGAGGACGCTGATTTCTGATGTAGTACCCCATATTTTTAAATATCATTTTAAAGATTTATAAATGAATTAAAATGATTTTTGGTGAATTAATAAATACTTTTATGAAGATTTATCTTTTTACACGTGCAAATATTTTCTTGAAGAGTTCAAAAGCCAAAATTTATTTTGTGGAAAATCATTATTTATTATTTGAGATTATTTGTGATTTTTCTGGATTTTTCTAATATTTATTGGACTGATTTGCAAATAATTCAAAAAGAAGGACTTATGTGCAAAATTACCAATTAGAGAGAAAACTCCAGATTTTTGGATTTTTGGACTATGTATGATGCCTAGTTAACTCAGGGTTAAAAAGTTTACTTGTTGTTTTAACGAATTTGAATTATTTTACAAGTTTCGATAAAAAGGGGATCTTTTTGCAAACTTGTCATTTTGAGGGATAAAAGTGCAAACTTACTTTTCTGGACTTTTCAAACAGTGCCGGCTGGAAATAAATTTTTCATTTTTTTTTAAAATCCCAATTAAATTGGTTTTATCAAGTTTCTAAGTATAAGGATCTATTTATGTAAAGATATATTTTAAAAGGATTATTTTGCAAATATGTTCAAAACCCTAATTCTTCTAATTCCGGCCTATTTAAAAGGTGGAGTGCAGCCGTCTTTCGCTGTACAACACAAGGTTTTATTATTCTTTTTATTTTCTTGGAGATTCAAAGAGGAGATCTTGGATTCTTTGCAAAGGAGGGATTTTTCGTCTTGCTTTGTTATATTCGTTTGATCTCTTCGACAAGGTGAGCGACTTGTTTTGTTTTATTTTGTTTTGTGCATGTTGTAAGTTGTATGTTTTGTTCTTGGAATGTTTTATGTGGTGTTTCATCTAGCAGAAAGCATGCTAGGGTTTTTGGTATGAATACATGTGGTGGATTGAATGAATGGATGAGTTAAAATTGGATCTTTTGAGAAGAACCCTAGTTATTTGTGAGTAGAGTTGCATGTGGATGATTTTAGATTGTAGGAGAACCTAATATAAAATGTGAGTAGACTATTTCTTTTGGGTGTTTACTGATTCGATTGAGTATGGTGAAAGTTATGCATTAATTGATTAAAGATGAGATTTTTGGGACTATTGGTAAGTTGGATGAAAGCAACTTGGTCATGTTAATGATAAATTTGTTTATGAATCAATTATTGAGAATAGTTGAGATTGAGTTTGAGGAATTTTGAGAAGGAGTAATGGATTAAAAGACCATGTCTTGAGGATTTGAGTTTTGATGTCAAGAATTGGATTTGATACATTTTTGATTAAATTTGGGGATTTGTGATTTTGTGAAAGATTTTTACTTGAATTTGGATTTACTCAAATACTAAGATTAATCTGAATATTTTTTTATTTTAGTTTATGGATTTGTGAAGCTCTTTTGGTGCACAAGTATGCACGAACGTTTGTCCTAAATATCGTCTTTTTGTTGTTTAAGAAGAAATTGAGTTTTATGTGTTTTCGAAGGATTTTACTATATCTCAACTTATTTTGGTACTGATAAGGTTTGGAATATAAAACAAAGCCATTTTGATATATGACTGATTCTTAAAAACTCTAATTTTGATATATGCACACATTCATGTTTTATTTTGAAGAAGTTCATCAAAAAGCTATTTTATCAATTCAAGTGGTTTTTGATTAGTTTTTATGGATCTTTGTATATCCTATAAGTTGTATTTTATCATATCAGAGATATACTTTTTATAGATCTCGTTTTTGTTAAGTAAATCTTTGTATCGATTGAAATATGCACAATCCAAACTGCAGTCTGTAGGTGTGACAGTCGACTGGTATGTTTCGACAGTCGACCATCGTTACCCGGCTGCTGTGTTTTTCTTGTTTCTTGAAATCTCATGCGGAACAGTCGACTGAACCATTTTTCCAGTCGACTGTCTCTGCTCTGTTTTTGTTATTTTCTCGAGGTGTTGGATTTTTGCTCTGGACAGTCGACTGGTGACTTTTACAGTCGACCGTCAACACTTAGAATTATTTTCTTAAAAATGTTGGATTTTCGTTCTGAACAGTCGACCGACTCTGGTTTGCAGTCGACTGTTAATGATGTTTCTTGAGTTTTCCAGATGTTCTTTAAATGATTGATTCTTTAAAAGTTTTTGGATTTATAACTTACTATTCTAAATATTATTCTTTCTACAGAACATATGTTTTCAAGATATTTTATTATTGGATTTGGATTCTGAAACTTTATAAAGATTTGGATTTTATTGATTGGAGAGGTTTCTCCCTTTAATCATTTTGACGATGGATTGGTGACTTTTGGTCTTGTTGATATCTCTAGGAGTTGAGTGGGAGTCCTGAAACCGGCAGTTGAGATTTGTTGAGTTAGACCTGGGGGGTCTTGGTTTGGTTGTTGTTGAGTATTTAAGTCCGACAGGATACACTAACTCTAGAGATGGAGATTTTGTGTTTTAAATAATAACCAACTTAAGGACAGGCACTAGTGGGGATGTGATGAAACTTGGAAAACGTAAGTATAGGCTCATGGTTCTGTTAGTCCAACGGATGCATTCCAGGACTGTTTGTTGTTATGTCTCGAGAGGATGTTTGTGTGTTCGCGTGTCGAGGGTCTGCAAGCCTATTCACGGAGCATGCAGGGTGCATTCGCGTGTCGAGGGTCGGCAGACCTATTCACGGAATGTACCTAGTGTATCTGCATGTCGAGGGCCTTGCAAGCCTATTCGTGGGGTAATGGGTTTGGGAGATGAATCTCCGGTTGTTTTTTAGCTATCTTACATGATGCTTGCGCGTCGAGGGTTGTGGTGCCTATTCACGGAGTATTCTGGATCTTGTTTTCCATCACCATAGTAGGATTAGTTGCATAACGAGGGGTTATCCCTATAAAGTGGAGATCGTTTAGAGCTTGCACCAGACCTATGTACTATGGAATGCATGGAACCCGACAAGTACGCATTAGAGAGTCAGCATATAGAAATATGTTTTCTTGACTTGGTTTTATGCTTGTGTTTTCCTGTTTTTCTACACTTGACACTTAGTCTAGATTCACTTGATGTTTTCATGTATTACTATCTACTATCCTATATTCCTTGATGTTTTCATGCTTTACTTATTTATTATTTCTGATTCCTTTATTCTTGTTGATGATACATGTTGTGGATGACTCTATGTTTTATGACTTAATTATGTTGCTTTGTTTTTATGTCACTCACACCGTTATGGCTGACCCCTTTAGTTTTGGGGGTTAGGGATCACCTCTAGCCTCATATTTTACAGGTTGTTGCTTAGAGCTCGGGGTTTGGATGCTTGAGATAGATTGAGATAATAGAGCTTGTGTAAAATGTAATAGAAGGTGTTGTAAAAGAAAAAGTTTGTAATTCAAGGTGTATTGTATTCCGTTGTGTTATGTAAATGATTATTGTAATAAAAAGTTTGGAATAAAAATTATCTGTGTTTTTGGACTGTGTTTAATATTGCAATTGAAGTTGATGCTGGGAATTGTGCGACGTATTTCTAAGATATCATATTGAAAATTCGGGGCGCTACATCTGAAGGGGGGTGTGTGTAACACCCCGTAGTTTTCAAAGTATATAAAATATATAGTATATATGTTAATATTAAGAGTTGGCTGTATGGTATTGCATTAAGGTAAATATAATGATTGTGATTGGGGGGGGGGGGGCACATGTAAATGGTATACAGCCATGTGCTGTGAAGAGGCTGTTGACTTCGTCAGCTTTGGGCTGACGTGGCATTGCATATGGGGCCCACCCGGGGATTAATTGAAGGCTGATGCTTCTCTGTGCTCTCTGTTGATTTCAGAAAAGAGAGAACGGGTGTAGAGTGGAGTAGAATAGTCCCATATCAGATATCTACTTGAATTAAATAATATATAAATAATATTGCCTATGATCAAGAGTCACCTAATCGGTTAACCACCTTTTGAGAGGCAGCCTGTGGTGGGCAGTTGTACTACATAGTATCTATTTTGTATTCTAAATTGTATAAATTGTCTGAGCTAGGGACAGAGGCGTTACACCATATTTCCGTATAACGGGAAACAGGGAGTGACACATGTGGTTCTCGTACCTCTGCCACAAAGGTAATGTTGAATGGAGTCTTTTTTTTTTTGAAAGAAAAGGTAGAGTATAGCCACATGTGTTGAATGGAGTCTTGTCATCCCTCCCCACTTGAGTGAAAAACTTTCTACCACCATTTCTCTAATAGCCCTCCCCATAATACAACATATAACACTAGTGCATTTCCTAAAAGTTTGAAGGCATTAGATACACATCTTCTGTACCACGATACTCTTGGGCCCAAGCGGAAGCTTGTGGTTCTCGTTCCTCTGCCACAAAGGTAGTGTTGAATGGAGTCTTTTTTTAGTGTTGAAAAAAAAGGTAGAGTATAGCCGCATGTGTTGAATGGAGTCTTGCCGGTCCTCCCTAATTGAGTGAAAAACTTTCCACCACCATTTCTCTAATAGCCTTCCCCAAAATACTACATATAACACTAGTGTTACCCTGTGCAAATTGCACATACTAAAATAATTTTGAGAGACTTATTAAATTATATGGAACTTTAAAAAAGTGTGAGAGAATTGAGAGCAATTACCTCTTCAAGCGTATAATTTAGCGAAATTTATCTTAAAAATACGCGCATAACTCGACCTTTGTGTACATCCTGACCGGCAACACCTAGACCTTGTGTAATGCCCCGAATTCCAAACACTGAAAAATCTGTGACACACCCAACATCTTTTACTTCAATTTAATACATAAACATAATATAATACAAATAACTACAGAGAATATTACTACATGTCCAAGTCACATGGAATAATATCGTGACAGGCCATCAGGATGCTACACTTATACATTATCTTCTCAAGCAAACTTACTTGCAAAACAAAAATCTATGGGATCGCCAGCTTGTGAGGCTGACGGTAAAAATCCCAACAACTTCATTGAATTCATATTCAATTATATTAAAGGTTTGTTAATAAGTAATCACAATTCAAAATGAAATAGTGATCATAACAATAGAAACGTCAAGACTTTTATATCATTAATGGTTTCCCAACAAGATACTACTTCATAAGTTCTATATGCACCAGTTGGATGTACTATTCTAATGCATACTTGTTTGGAACGTTATGCAACCCATACAATATAGTTCACAATTACAAACTACTAAGCATTTTCTTCTCAATATAGGGTTCAATCCCTTGTTATGCATACCTAAACCCAATAACTAGTACTCCGATGCGTAATCATGTGTAAGTCGAACTCTCAAGATACTCGACCTCACTGGCCTACCCGTAGCCCACACATGTGAATTTACCAGGCGTATCTTCAGTCATGAACTTTCATAGGAGCTGCAGCATTTTACCGGCCATTTCATGGACCTTCCCAGCCTACCCCTAACCCACACACATGGATTTTCCGGACAATCCTCAACTACAAACCCCAACGAATCTATCTTCCGTAACTACGGACCTTATCGGCCTACCCCTAACCAACACACGTCAGGGTGTATCCTTGATCCCGAACATTCCTAGGAACCGCAAGCTCTTTACTGGCCATTTCGCAAACCTTACCGACCTACCCCCACCCCACACACGTAGATTTACGAGGCGTATCATCGATCTCGAACATTCCTAGGAACCTCAACTCTTTATCGGCCATGTCCTTCATTGTTTTTGTCATATCTTCTTTTAATGCAAGTTGTTCACTAAGTGATGTCAAATATTATCTAGACTTAACAATTCATATTCTAGATATACATTTCACACAAACTGGAAACTTGATCACACTGACCCTATTCTACTCCTCCATTGGAGTTCTCTAACTCTACCGGACTCGGGCCTTACTAAGTCACAATCATTCTCTTGGATTTGACCAAATCATCATCTCAGATTCATGAACCTTACCGGCCTATCCCTAGCCCACACACGTAGATTTATTGGGCCGTATCCTCAGTCCCGTATATAGAATCCATCGTTTGAATATTCAACTCTGTCTTTGGACAGCAACATAGTAGTCTTGCAAAAATCATATAAATACTTATTAGAAAATGGATTTTATAGTTTTATATGAAACCTGAATGAGTTTACTACAATATTGTAGTTAAGAATATCTCAATTTAACTACAATTGTTTTGTCTAAATCCACATGTGAAATAGTATGTTGAGGTTCCATAAAACTGCAGCTCTTGTTAGTTATAAAAATCACCGAAAATCCCACACTTCATGGAAATTCGATTTCTTAGACGTGAAAGAAAGATAAATCAATCTGCTTCAAATTCTTAGTTTTGAGTTTCCTCAAAATACTGCATATAAAAGGTTTAAATGGTCAGAAACCAGAAGATGTATAAATTTTCAGAACCAAGACAAAACTGTCAACCACTCCTAAGTTCGGATTTGTTTAAAATAACAAAAAATATGAAAAGCTCATGAAGTTTTGGGGAGATGTTATAGACATATACAAGATAAAAATTTCACCTTCAAATTCCATCTAGTTAAAGAGAAATAATTTTCAGAAGTAAGTCCAAAATTCATTATAGAAATTATAAAATGTTTCCAAGTTAACCTTACCGTAATTTCATACAATTAATTGAGAACAATTCACACATGATTCAATCAATCTAAGCATTAATAATCATCCAATACAACATATATAGTTTATATCTAACATGCATACACCCTACAATATAATTGTAATCAGAGTAGTAAAGTTGTTACCCACCTATAACTTCTGAAATTGATTGCTTCTAAGTTCCAACGAAACGTTCCAACACCAAACTCGATAAGGTTAACCTTATGGCCATAACAAAATATACACTATTACTATCATCTCTTATGTTAATAATCTATAACTCATGAAATAGAATAAAGTTTCTAAGTTTACCTTATGTAAACTTCAACTCCAAAGATCTTGTTTCCTCAGCTTTTGAAGGCAAGGCGTATGTGGGTATTTATAACCCTACTTATGCACTAGTCCATCAAACTCATTAGTCTACCTCCCCTAACTCTAGATTGTAATTAATTTCACCTCTCCTATGTCACTAACGAGCAAGATTCATACATGAATAAAAATGGATAGTTTCATTTAGCACATGTTTCATGATTCTCATTCACCAATTTCCTAGAAGTCTCTAGTCACCAACTTAATTGCTTTTAAGCCCTCAAGTTCACAAAATAGTATATTATATATATACATGTGACATTTCCAAAAAATTATATTCCACAACTAACATCTAAAATTATTCAGGGTATTACATAAGAATGGTACAAAATACACGTGAACAACACAAGCGGGAGCAAAATTGTCATAACTCAATTTTACTAGGTGTTACACCCTGACCCACCTTATCTCAACCCTCCCTCCTCCCCCCCCCCCCCTCTAACATTGCCCTCCACTTCTCCCTTCTCTCTTGCGACTCTGTCGTCCTCGACCACCGCGACGTCTCCCTCTCCAACACCCCCTCAATCTC
Source organism: Hemerocallis citrina (assembly GCA_017893485.1). Lineage (NCBI taxonomy): Eukaryota > Viridiplantae > Streptophyta > Magnoliopsida > Asparagales > Asphodelaceae > Hemerocallis > Hemerocallis citrina. Next base: position 79,050,870 of record CM030366.1, read on the forward strand.
TCTGGCCGCCTCACCCCACCCTCTCCTGCCTCCTTCCTTACCAGATCTCATTCTTGGATTCAACACCACAATCATCATTGTCTTCAACTCGTACTCCCCAAATCCTAATTTCTGGATTTCAAAAACTTAAAATAGAAATTGAAAATAAAATCAGGTAGTAAATTAGGGTTTCAAAAATTAATACATATACCACACATACATATAATTAATTTAGTTAATAAAATTTATCAAAAGCCTTTTTCACAAACATCTTGTGTGCTTCATAGACATTTTATCGAACCCTTAATGAGCAAAGCACAGTTCTAGAAGTTAAGTACCATATTTCTATGTTTTCAAGGGTTTCCTATTAAATACATGCAAAAATGATGCCATAACAAAAATGAAAAAGTATAAGAAACCTTACCGAATCCCATTCTTGAATCCAACACTACAGTCATCCCCATCTTCAACTCATACTCTTCCCCAAATCCTAAATGCTGGATTTCAAAAACAAAAATTAGAAATTGAAAATGAAATCAGGTAGTAAATTAGGGTTTTAGAAATTAATGCATACACCACACATAAATACAATTGATTTAGTTAAGCAAAATTTCTCAAAGAATTTTCACAAATACCTTGCTTGCTATGTAGGCATTTCATCGAATAGTTGATGAGCAAAGAGTAGTTCTAGAAATTAAGTACTAGATTTTTAGGTTTTTAAGTGTTTCATATTCAAATATGCATGGGGCAATATCAAAAAGGGAAAAGTAGAAGAAACCTTACAAACTCTCATTATTGAATCCTACACCGCAATCATCATCGTCTTCAATCCATACTTTTCCCCAATTCCACCGACAATATTGTATTGATTAACGCGGTGGTTGGAAACGGCGAAGGAGGCGGCAACATCGGAGGCGTGGTCGAGGTTTGGGGAGGGCCACGTGGAAGGGGGCAACGTCGGAGGCGAGTTGGAGGCTAGGAGGGCGCGTGAGAGGTGGGTCGGAGGGGGTAACGTCGAAGGCAAGGAAGGTACGTGGGATGCAACATCGGTGTTGGAGGCAAGGAGGGCGCAAAGGGCGTGGCTCAGAGGAGAGAAGGGCGCGGGAGGTGGGTCGGAGGTAAGGAGGGCGCGTGAGAGCCGGGTTAGAGGGGGCAGTGTGAAGTGGCTCAGAGGCGAGGAGGGCGCATGGCGTGTGAGGGGGCAACATGGGAGGTGAGGGTTGTGAAGGATTTTGTAAGTGGGAGAAGATGAGATTGTGGCTGGGGTGAGTTTGGGATTTTTTTAATTTTTACATCTTTATTTTATGAAAGCATTAGGAATGCACATATTAGTTTAAATAAGAGTTATATTTTTTCTCTTATTTCTTTATTTCAAAATATAGGAAAGAAAGATGGATAGACCAATTAGATTAATATATCTCTAATCTCTAATATTATAATGGGAGAAGGTCTTAGCGTCATTTGTAAACATTTTGTCAATCTACCAACTCGTGTAACACACGTGCATAACTGTTATAAAGGAGGTCCTAGGTTCAAATCAAGACTAGCTCTAAATTTTTATTTTAAAAAACTATATTTATTAAAACGTGTAAACTACTAGTAATTATAATTATAATAACACATGTCGAAATGACTGAAATATTGTCGTCACATCCAACAAACCTCAGACCCACCACTAATATCTATCCTCTTCTACTTCCTTTAAGTACATCAGTAACTATGGTTTATCTTTTTCCTCATTCCCCGTCAAAAACCTATTGGATCTTCAGAGACCGACTCACATAATATGACAACCTTTCGTTAATCTTTTATTTAAAAACGCACAGGGGAATTCGAAATTTATTGTTTTTATTTTTTATTTTATAAAAACAAATGATACAAGGGGTAATTCAATTATTTTTCTTATTTGACAAAGATTTAACCATACACACGACGACAGGACTCACTCACCCACGTAGATGGGAAAAGAAAATCAGAAGAAGCATTTGGCAAATGTTAAAAAGAAAGTGACTGACGGTCACTTTGACTCGGTCACTCCCGGTCCCGGTTAAACAACAAAGATGTAAATGGAAGCATCAATCCACCACTCCATGACGCGGTGATATCTATCTACCACTCCTATCTCCCAAGGAATTCATTAATCTCCCATGTCGAACACCGACGACCCGACAGCCGGAGCCGGCGGATCCTCCAATTCCTCATCTTCGTCCTCTTCAGCAACAGCTGAGCAGAAGAAGGACAAGGCGAGGGTGAGCCGAACATCGCTGATTCTGTGGCACACGCACCAGAACGACGTCGACGCCGTTCGGAAGCTTCTAGAGGAGGACGGGGACCTCGTCAACGCTAGGGATTACGACAGCCGCACGCCCCTCCACGTGGCGTCTCTCCAGGGTTGGATCGATGTCGCCAGATGTCTGCTTGGTCATGGGGCCGATGTCAATGCCCAGGATCGGTGGAACAATACGGTGTGGTATCCTAATTTTGCACTTCATGTGTTTGATCATTTTCTTCTTTCGATTTCACTGTAAAATTAGGATTTTTTATTGAATTGGCTAGTTTTTGCGTAATCAAAGTCGGAATGAAGATGCATGATAAATGTGCCATTTATCGATGATTCTATCTGGGTACCTACTGTTAGAGTCGCCGCCGGCTAGATAGCTCCGATCGTCGACTCCGTTGAGAAGCTAGTGCCAGAGAGTAGGAGATAGCTGATAGATATCTGTTTCAGAGTAGGAGTTTGTATCAGAGTGGTTGTACGCGCGTAGCGCACTGTTTTTTAATTGGAGCTGAGCGGGTGAGTCTGTGGCGGGAAGAGGGTTTCGTGCGTGTTGCACGTACCTCCAGCCTGTCGAACAGAGGATCTGTTGTAGCTCTTTTTATAGCTGTAATGTTCTGGAAGGATTATCAATAAAAAATCTTCTTTCATCTTCTCCAATCTTCCTCTATCTTCTTCTTCTTCCTCTCCATTCTCTTCCCCCAACTTCTTCATGGCTCGATCCAGAACCCATCACAACCCCAACCCTGACAACTTGGTATCAGAGCCAAGCTATAGCGAAGGCGATGGAAGAGACGAAGGGAGTGCTCAGTTGGAAGGAGAAGTGGCCAATCTCAAGAGTCAAATGGCGGAGATCCAACTGCGAAGTGGGTATCTCACCGAAAGAGTCGAAGCAGTAGCGGAAGGCATCAATGAGCGATTCCTCGCAATGGAAACAAGGGTGAATGTTAGATTAGAATATTAGATGCCATACTGGCATTGATGCAGCCGAATGCACATCGACCCCCAAACCCACCACTGCTACCAACACCTCCCATAAACCCACCACTGATTCCATCTCCCCCTCCACAGAACACTCACATTTTCCCCCCACCATTGAATCTGTCTCCTCCTCCACAAAACACTCACATTTTTCCCCCACCATTAATCCCGTCTCCTCCTCCACCGAACCCCCACTTTTTTCCCCCTTTTCAAGTTCCCAATCACCTCACACAGGACCAGGGAGGGATCTATCGCACCCCCTTCAAGGTGGAGTTCCCAATCTTTCAGGAAGGAGATCCGACGGAGTGGATATGCGGCGTAGAACAGTTCTTGGAGTTCTATGAGGTACCGGAGATGCACAGGCTCAAATATGCTTCACTCAATCTTCGGGGAAGAGCGGCGCAGTGGTTTCGTCGACACATCAAGCCAAGACTGCCGGAGATGACATGGCCTCAGTTCTTGCAGGAATTACTCACAAGATTTGGTCCCTCTGAGTTCCAAGACTACAGCGGAATGTTGTCTAAACTTCAACAAAAGGGAGACATCGAAGCGTACATTCAGGAATTTGATCGACTCTCCAATTTTGTAGACGATTGGACGGAGAAGCACTACCTGAGTACATTCATCAGCGGGTTAAGGGACGAAATACGGTTGGACGTTAAGTCGCAGAGGCCAAGGAACGTGACGGAAGCTATGGGTTTAGCTAAAGGATTCGAAGAGAAATTGGCTTGCCTCAAGAAAAGCTATCGCGTGCCGTTCACTCCTAAGTCGACTCTGTTGTCTCCCGCCCCGGTAGCAACTCATAACCCACCTAATCCCAAACCTCCTTATCAAAATTTTGTTCCCAGGAGACTCAGCGTTCAAGAGATGAGGGAACGGAGGGCGCGAGGACTGTGCTTTAACTGTGAAGAAAAATACACCGTGGGTCACATATGCAAGACTCAAAAATTTTGCTACCTAGAATGCTTTGAAGAAGAGGAAGAGGAGGACGTTCACATGAACGCCGTGACTGCGGAGGAGCAAGCACCAGCGGCCCTTACTTTAGCTTCCCTTCCCTCACCATTCCCCCCACACTCGTCTCCAGATTCTCCGACTCTCCTCAATCCCCATACCAACGCACAGCAACCTGAAATCTCTCTATATGCTTTGGTAGGAACTCAAATATACCCTCAAACTATGAGAGTTAAGGGCACCATCAATAGTAAGGAAGTGAACATCCTAATAGACACCGGCTCGACCCATAACTATTTAGACCCCTCCACCGCTGCTTCAGCTCGACTGCAAGTTAACAAGGAGCTTCGTTATAACGTCACCGTAGCCAATGGCCAGGTGATGCAAAGTGAAGGAAAGGTGGAGCTAGCATTCTTCATGGTCCAAGGGGTATCCTTGCAAGCGGAATTGCTCCTACTACCCTTGGGGCCATCGCAAATGGTTTTAGGAGCCCATTGGCTTCGTACATTGGGGCCAGGTGACGATGGATTTTGGTGAAATGACAATGGAATTCATGGTCGATGGCAAGATGAAAAGGCTACAAGGGGTGGTACCACCACAACTGCAGATGATGCAAGTTTATGAGCTGCAAGGAATGAAGAATTGTGCTTGCCAAGCATACATGATACAAGTGAATGAAGTCGCACAGGAAGAGAAGAGCCAGGAAGCTACGACCCATCCTGATATAGGCAATATCATCAGTCAATTTGCGGATGTGTTCAAAGAGGAACTGCAATTGCCGCCCCACAGGAACTGTGACCACAAAATCCCTCTTCAAGATGGCCATCAACCAGTATGTCAGAGACCCTATAAACTCCCACACTCATACAAGGTCGAGATTGAGAAACAAATCAGGGAAATGCTCAATGCAGGTTTCATCCGTCCAAGCCACAGCCCCTACTCTTCTCCCGTCATCTTGATAAAGAAATCCGATGGTAGTTGGAGGATGTGCGTTGATTATAGAGCTCTCAATAATCAAACCATCAAGGCGAAATTCCCTATTCCTGTCATTGATGAATTGTTAGATGAACTCCACGGGGCTCAATACTTCTCCAAGATCGATCTGAGGTCGGGGTATCACCAGATCAGAGTTAACAGCGACGACATTCCCAAAATTGCGTTTAGAACCCATCATGGACACTTCGAATTTGTGGTAATGCCCTTTGGTCTTACCAACGCGCCATCGACATTTCAAAATTTGATGAACAACATCTTTAATGAGTATCTTCGACAGCTTGTATTGGTATTTTTCGACGATATTTTAATCTACAGTTCATCATGGGAAGAACACTTGCTCCATTTGCGCAAGGTTCTGGAGGTGTTAAGGGAGAACAATCTACGGGCCAAGGCAACCAAATGCAGCTTTGGGCGCACGTCGGTGGGTTACTTGGGGCACATTATCAGTGCCAATGGTATAGAAGTGGATGAGAGTAAGATCACGGCAGTAGAGGAATGGCCAGAGCCAAGGAATATTAAGGAGTTGAGGGGTTTTCTTGGGCTTACGGGGTACTACCGACGATTCGTAAAGGATTACGGAAGCATCGCCGCGCCGCTTACTCAGCTATTGAGGAAGAATGCATTCAAGTGGTTGGTTGAAGCAACTCAAGCCTTCGAGAAGCTGAAGAAGGCGCTCACCACCACCCCGGTTTTGCAGGCTCCAGATTTTGCAAAATCCTTCATTGTCGAAACAGATGCTTCCAAGGAGGGCATTGGCGCAGTTTTGATGCAAGAGCACCACCCCATCGCGTACATGAGTAAAGCGCTAAAGGGGAAGAATCTGTCTCTCGCAACATATGAGAAGGAGGTCCTAGCCATTCTACAAGCCATCAAGCAGTGGCGACACTACCTTCTAGGGAATGAGTTTGTGATTTGCACCGACCAGCAAAGCATCAAGCACATCCTCGAGCAGAAGATTCACACGGAGATCCAAGAGAAGTGGTTGTGGAAGCTATTGGGGCTCACATTCACCGTCGAATACAAGAGGGGAACCCTCAACCCAGCTGCCGATGGCCTCTCCAGGAGAATAGGACCCTCAGAAACGTGCTTGGAGATCTCGCTGGTCCTTCCCCAGTGGATTGATGACATCAAAAACTTGGTGAGGCAAGACTCTTATTATCAGCGGTTAGAAGAGAGAAGAAGTAGTGGAAATTTAGATGCTCAGCTCTACCGCTTTGCTAACGGCCTGTGGTTCTACAAGGGGCGCATTCTGATCAGCCCAAAAGTTGCGGTAAGGAAGCTAATCTTCCATGATTTACATTCATCAAGCTCAGGTGGCCACTCCGGTTATCACAAAACACTACACCGAATCAGGAGGTCGTTTATTTGGGAAGGCATCACCAGGGATGTGAAATTGGGGATCAAGGAATGTCTCGTCTGCCAAAGAAACAAGTGTGAAACTTTGCTCCCTGCTGGATTGTTACACCCTCTTCCAATTCCGAAGAAAGTTTGGGAGGATATCTCTATGGACTTCGTCGAGGGATTGCCCAAAAGCAGATGCAAGAATGCTGTGATGGTTGTGGTGGATCGGCTCACGAAGTACGCTCATTTCATATGAATTTCTCACCCCTACACTGTAGAGTCGATTGTGCAAATCTTCATTGATCAAATTTATAGGCTTCACGGAATGCCACGAAGTATTGTAAGTGACAGGGATCCCATATTCATGAGCAAGTTTTGGAAAGATTTCTTCGCTCTCCAACAATGCAAACTGCGGCACTCCACGGCATACCATCCACAGAGCGATGGGCAGACTGAAATCGTGAACAAGGCCTTGGAGCTCTACTTGCGCTGTTTGTGTGGTCACAAACCAAGGGAGTGGAGTAGATTCTTAGGGTGGGCGGAGTTTTGGTACAATACTAATTGGCATGTGTCAACCGGCATTACCCCTTTCCAAGGAGTATATGGCACTCCTCCAACGTTGCTGCGTTATGTGCCAGGTACAACGGCTGTGCAAGAAGTAGAGGAGGGGTTACTTTCGCGTGATGAGGTCCTGCAGCTGTTGAAGGACAATCTGAAGTTGGCTCAGCAAAGAATGAAGCTCTTCGCTGACAAGAGGAGGACGGAGAGGGAATTCTCAGTCGGGGACTTGGTTTTTTTAAAAATTCAACCATACAAACAAGTGTCCATTCGAGGGGGAACTCCGCAGAAACTATCACCTAAGTTCGTTGGTCCATATCGCATACTGGAAAAAATTGGTGAGGTCGCATATCGACTAGAGCTGCCAACGAATGCTGCCATCCATCCCATCTTCCACGTCTCAAAACTCAAACCCTGTCATGGAACCCATCCTCCAGAAGTGGAACTTGAGCCCCCTCAATGGTGGGTTCCCGCCATTCACGAAGATGAGCCAGAGCAAGTGCTGGGTCGCAGGATATTCAAGAAGAATAATAGGGTGGGAATCAAGCTATTAATCAAGTGGAAGAACTCCTGTGCTGAAAATGCTTCTTGGATTGATATTGATGATTTGCGTGTTAATTTTCCCAATTTCGAGCTTGGGACAAGCTCGCTGTAAGAGAAGGGGAGTTGTTAGAGTCGCCGCCGGCTGAATAGCTCCGATCGTCGACTCCGTTGAGAAGCTAGTGCCAGAGAGTAGGAGATAGCTGATAGATATCTGTTTCAGAGTAGGAGTTTGTATCAGAGTGGTTGTACGCGCATAGCGCACTGTTTTTGAATTGGAGCTGAGCGGGTGAGTCTGTGGCGGGAAGAGGGTTTCGTGCGTGTTGCACGTACCTCCAGCCTGTCGAACAGAGGATCTGTTGTAGACTTGTAGCTCTTTTTATAGCTGTAATGTTCCGGAAGGATTATCAATAAAAAATCTTCTTTCATCTTCTCCAATCTTCCTCTATCTTCTTCTTCTTCCTCTCCATTCTCTTCCCCCAACTTCTTCATGGCTCGATCCAGAACCCATCACAACCCCAACCCTGACACCTACCTATTGGATGTTCATAAAAAAATATTGTATCTTCTATTGGAAAAACCGGATCACATAGAAACTAATGGACTAGGTAGGTATGTTTGGCAATATATAAACTATTCACAAAGATGAACAACGAATGTAACCTCATAGGGGAGATTTGTTAGGGGGAGGAGGGAGAACCTTTGGCTAACCTTCAGTTTATTTATCTTTAGGCAACGTTATCTAGGCAAATTTCATTTTTGGTCTTTCCACATGTTCAAAACTTCAAACACTGTGAGGAAGTGATAATTGATAAACTGGGTAATAAACACGCTTCTACATGTTTCGGAACCCTTTTACATACACAACTGATTAGAACTTAAAACATAATCACTTTGATGCCAAAGTCACACATACACCAATACTATCTCTGCCAGTTGACACTCAAGTCGAGCAACCAAATAGCTCTATCTAAAGCTTATCCGGGTATTTTTTACACAAACACACCCCAACCTCATACTGATCAACATTGCTTTTGACTGTTTACACAACGTCAAGTGTTGAACTAGCTCCATCTAAACCGTGGTATTGTTGAAACTTTCAACTTTAAATTTCAGTATGGAGAGATTCGACATTGTACAAAACTAGAAATGCTTCCACATCACCTTTTGATTTCTGTATTTCCCCCATATCTGCACATTTAGATCAGGGTTGGTTTTGGCAATAAATAATAGTGAGGCCAATCGTAAGGTTGCTGAAATGAATGTTTGAATCAGATACAAGCAGTTCCCTACCACTTTGATTCAATCCAATCTAAACGAAGCCTAAGAGGAACATAGGAGGATGTTAAGATTAAGCTGATGATTTGTTTTGTATATTTGATCCAATCACCAACCATGTGTCATTCAATGGGTTATACTGGAATTGATGCTCAACATTGAGATATAAATAATCAAGACCTTCTTTAGGTCTCTAAGCTCTTGGACCTTCTGGTTTATGTCCGCCAATTTCATTCTTGCCGGTTCAGCGCTTCAAGTGCATACATGTTGAGGTCACCTATCATTTTGAGTTATAGGTTCATGTATCTGTGGTTCAGCCTTTTAAAAGATCTTCATATCTTAGATTAAAATATTAAATAACTTTTTAATTACAGTCTTTAATATGTGGACTTAACTTGAATTTACTCATGGCAGCCACTAGCTGATGCAGAAGGGGCCAAAAGGCAGCATATGATCCAACTGTTAAAATCATATGGTGGATCATCCTTCGTAAGTTTTCTTCTTTTTACCACTGTCGGCAGCTGACATCATGTCTGCTTATGTATATGCAAAGTTCTGTCATATTTGTTTCCATAAGTTTAATTGTAATAATGGCATTGTTGGGTTTATTTGCTTTATAGTATGTGAAGATTTCAGTCATCTAACTCATATTTGGATTGCATATGCCGATACTACATACTAATATATCATATGAGAAATCATGAGTGATCTATGCCACAGAGCTATGGCTATGGCCTTTATATTAGCTATAAGTGAACATGTCAACCAACCTGTAACCTGCTTTGCAAATTCAATAAAAAAATTGTCTCTTCAACATTGATTTGTTCCACTCTCCCTACTTAGAATTTAGGAGGCAGCACGAAGAGAGACCTTTCAATCCATAGTTTGACCCATAAAAACAAATAAAACCAACCCATATAGTGATGTTTATGATATATTGGTAAATATGAAATATATGGTTATACTCCCCCTCAAGTTGGAAAGTTGGAGTGCAGAGATTATTGAAAGCCAGCTTGGCTCTAAAAGATGAAAATAACTTTGAAGTCAAAGATTTGGTGAAGATGTAGTGGGCCTATTACCCACATGTCCCATGGGTAGAACCTGGCTAAGATTAAAACAATAGTATATCTTGTTATTAATTATAATCGGAAGGGCTCTATATAGGCAAACAATTCTTGGTTGCAAAGAAAGCCATTTTGACTTTTGATCCTTAGTTTGACCCATAGAAAGAATTTTAGAATCAAATTAAAACAATCAATTCAATGATATATATATATATATATATATATATATATATATAATAATAATAATAATAATAATAATAATAATAATAATAATAAAACACAAGACAAAGCTATCAAGTGGTTCACCTTCATTTGAAACAAAATCAACGATTCAGATTCACTCTCCCAAAACATATTTTCCCTCCAAAAAGTTCCCCCCAAAACCAATGCCCCCCCCCCCCCCCAAAAAAAAAAAAACTAAAAAACACATTACTTTATTACTCTCTCTCTCTCTTCACTTTTTCATATTTCTCTTCCCCCCTCTCATTCTTTCTTTATTTATTAGAAATTTAGATTTTCAGATTTCAGGTTTTTAAATTTTCAGAATTTTTATGCTTTTTTTATTGCTAATATTACATTGAAAATAGCAAATATTTTTTCAACAGTTAAATTTCATCATTTTCCACTCTCAAAGTTCTAAGCAGTTGGATTTTACACCCCAATTTATAATTATTTTTCAACATATACTAATGGAAACATGGACTTTTATTTACAACTAATTATTGTCATACTTTTCAAACTTGAACTACATAATTGTTGTTTTACTGTTTACAAGGCTTTTCGTGTGTTGTATCGTTTCGAAGACGTGCCGTAGGCACGTGCCCACGGGCAAATCTAGTATATATATATTACTAAATCTGAAACGAATGGTAATACCCCCCTCAAGACGGAGTGTATCAAAACTCACCTAGGCTCTAAAAGATTAAAATAACTTCGGAGGCAAAGCTTTGGTGGAGATGCGGTGGACCCATAGCCACAGGTCACAGGATCGAAACTTGGCTTTGATACCATGTGAAAGATGACATCAAAACAACAGAAGATGTTGTTCTTCATAATAAGAGAAAGGTCTAGATATGTAGGCATACGGTACTTGGGCACAACGAAAGCCCTTTTGATCCTTAGTTTGACCCATAGAAACAAATAAAAGCAGCCCTTACAATCATAGCTATGATATATGTTAATAAATATGAAATATATGATAATATATAAAAATAGTGTAATATATAAATATACAATTTGTATGGAATATGAAGAAATGTTTGAAAATTATTGGATAATCTTTCCAAAAAATATTTGAGTATAAAATATACTTGATAGAGTTTTATATGCATATGAAAATTTTTTGTATATGTGCTCTGTAAACTGTAACTTTGTATATGTGCTCTGTAAACTGTAGGTATCCAATAAGTGGAATTTTTTACCAAACTGTCCCACTTTTTGTAAGTATGTACGAAACTATCCCTGTTTGCAAATTTAATACCAAAACATCCCTGTCGCTAACTGAGTTAACGACCTTGGTAATAATAGGCACGTTAACTGAGTTAACGTGTCTATACTTAGTGATTTGTTATGTACAAAACATCCCTGTCTGTTTGTTTGTGAAGATAGGCATGCACGTTAACTCAGTTTACGTCCTTAGTAAAACAAGGCACGTTAACTGAGTTAACGTGTGTGAGTTTCAACTTTCTGAAAACTTCTTCACACTCGTTAACTCAGTTAACAGCCTTGGTAAGAATAGGCACGTTAACTGAGTTAAGGTGTCTTCACACTCGTTAACTCAGTTAATGGCCTTGGTAAGAATAGACACGTTAACTGAGTAACGTGTGTGAGTATCTCCAATTTCCAGAAAGTTTCAGCTTTCTGGAAATTTGAAATCTTCACAGTCGTTAACTCAGTTAACGGCCTTGGTAATAATAGGCACGTTAACTGAGTTAACGTGTCTATACTTAGTATTTTTTTATCCACACCCCTCTTTGAGGTAGTGCCCAATACTGTCCCATCTACGAACGCTAACCCCGTTAGCGCGAGTGGTTTAAACACGCACGCTAACGGAGTTAGCGTGTCTATATTGGGTGAGATTTTTGCCACACCCAAACAAGAGGAAAAAAGTTGTATCCCCTGCAGCACGCTAACTGAGTTAGCGCGAAGAAAATTACTAGGCACGCTAACTCAGTTCGCGACAGGGATGTTTTGGTATTAAATTTGCAAACAGGGATAGTTTCGTACATACTTACAAAAAGTGGGATAGTTTGGTAAAAAAATCCAGTAAGTGTGACATCATGACAGGAGCAACCATGTTACATAGGTCGAAATAAAAAAGAAGATGAAAAGCAAGAAGATAAAAGAAATGAAAGAAAACGTAGAAGAAACTGAATAACATCTCTTGTAAAAATGAATTTGGAAACGAGAGTTCAAGGGTTATATATATATATATATATATATATATATAGGGAAAGCTTCGGTTGAGCACTACTCTAGTGCTCACCGCGTGAACATTAGGCCTTCGGGCGTTCATATCGAAAATCCGAACCGTTCACATTGATCTACACATCTAAATTAGTCTAAATATGTAAAATCAAATCATTTGAAATTCATTTACCCATCCATTGAAATGTTACAAAATTGTATGGCTGAAAATCATTGTTTTTATAGTCACATAATGGATGGGCAAATGAATTTCAAATGATTTGATTTTACATATTTAGACTAATTTAGATGTGTAGATCAATGTGAACGGTTCGGATTTTCGATATGAACGCCCGAAGGCCTAGTGTTCACGCGGTGAGCACTAGAGTAGTGCTCAACAGTAGCTTTCCCTATATATATATATATATATATATATATATATATAGGTGAGTGATCCCCTAAAAACTGATCTTATAGCTTAATTTAGGATTCAATACTGGCCAGCCATTACAAGCCGTTGGGTCTGAGATTTATCAGATCCTTCACTTAATCTAAAAGCGGGAAAAAACCTATAAATAACTCAAGGCCCGATTCAATTGCAAGAAAACCGTACCGCTTCTTTTGTAGCCATCCGAACTTCCCAAAATGTATGCTCCGATCGCTCCACGATTTGCGTCCATCATAAAACTTAAGTGAATGTGGGGTCAGAACTCTGCAACCGTCCGATCTTCGCAAAATGTGCTCTCTGATCGCTGCACAATTCATGCCCATCATAAAACTTAAGTGAATGTGGGGTCAGAACTCTGCAGCCGTCCGATGTCCCTAAAATGTGCGCTCTGATCGCTCCACGATTCGCACCCATCATAAAACATAAGTAAAGATTTGGTTTGAGCTTGAACCAGGTTTTTTGTGAGTTTTTTTGGGTTGTTTTTTTCCTGCCTCCTAATGCGTGCCGATTCAATCGGACGACATTCAGATCTCTACGGGAAGAGGATCTCAAACTAAGCTATAAGATTTGTTATGCAGGTTAAAATCGGACTAATCGCTGATTAATCAGTAATCGGCCAGAGAGCGATTAATTTCATAGCAATTAATGAAATTGTGCAAACCTGGGAATAATCAAGATAATCGGTTTGCCCGTTTAGCCGATTAAATTGGATCAAAAATCCAATTAGCCTTGTTTCTTTTTCTCATTGTCTCTTAGACTTTGCTATTTATTTATATGAATATGAAGATGGGTGTGGATTTTGTTTACTATATATATATATATTGAGAATAAGGTGACTAACGGTCACCAGGTTTTATTAATGAAAGGTTAACGAAGCTACAAGAATACATGAGTCTCAAGAGTATACATCCCAATACACCCAAAAGCCAGCATAAAGTGAAATCTACTTCAACAACCAAGATTCATCAATACCAACAGTCTATTACAAATTGCAACATCACTGCTAGGATAAAGAAGCCTGCTCCATCTGAAACTAACCATGGCTGCAGAATCCTTCCTGAAGTCCCTCCTCGAGCCAGATGGCAGAAGACTCCTCTGCAATTGAGCTGAACTACTCCGTGCCATCCATACGAATTCTCTTCCTAATACCTGCATGGGAAAGAGGATATATCATTTATAAAAAAATCATATATATACACACAATTTTTCTGATTTAATTACTGATTATTTTCTGATTAACTGATTAATTATTAATCTCTCCTAGACCGATTAGTTCCGAAAACCGATTTTAACTGCTTAAGATAAGTTCTTAGGGAATCACTCCCTTGAATAAGTGCTTTGGCGAGTATTTAACATAAAATAAGCCAATCACACAATACATCTACAATGTGTTTAATCGTGTAAAATTTACATCCATCTAAAATAGATCACTTATTGTATGCTTTCTGAAAAGATAGTTTATATTCTATTGTCTTTAAAACTACAAATGGGCATATCTTTATACTACAAGTACTGTGCTTTACTTCTTGTAACTATCATTGTATGCTTTATGAATGATATTTTTTTTTCTATTGTCTGAAGCTACCCAATAGTCTGTCTTTCACATTTTAGTCTCAATAATTTTTTTTTCCATCTCAATTTTCCAATATTGTAAATGTAGTATGTTAAAATTTTGTAAATTTATTAGATCTCTGATAGTAGTTTTTGAATTAGTTTGATTCTAGTTCGGTTGGGAAGTTCTCTTTCTTTAGAATAAGGAAGATATATAAATCTAATTCGTGTCTTCTTACTTATTTGTGATCTTAACCTTATAAATATTTTTTTTAATTCCAGGGTCAAGATGGCAGCCATTTTGAGCCAAAGGCAGTTCTACCTCCTCTTCCGAATAAATGTGACTGGGAAATTGACCCGTCCGAGTTGGATTTCTCAACTGCATCTTTTATTGGGAAGGTTTGTATTTGGATGAAAATGTTATAAATGCGTCTATTCTTTGATCATGTTTCACTATCGTTCCATAAATTGATGTTACTTAAATAATTTATTGAAAGAAATTCACAAGAGGGATAACGGAATGCTGAGTTGGTTTTGAGCATCTCTCAAGTCGAATTGCGTATATTTAGGTTTGTAAAACTGTAGTGCTTCAAGTTAGTTCTCTATGCTGAGTAAAATTGACTTAGGTGAGAGCATGTCATTCGGAATATCAAATTCACCATCACTAACTGCCCAATGCTTTAGCATAGAACAAAATACCTTGCACTGACATTATAAGTTACTACAGTTAGAAAAAATATTATGCTGTTGGATTTGAAGGTATAAGAATTCACAGACTATTCATAATATTGGGTATTATTTATTTACAATAATTATAAGGTCATAACCATGGTTTGAAAATTCATGACCGGGTTCTGTATCGGCCTTCCAATTGTGGTATTGGCTTCGGCATTCTCGGAAATATCAGTCATCTCAACTAGGTGAGTCGGACATTTTGGTATTGGCTTTGTAAAGTTATTAAATTTCAATTCAGAAAGTTAAAATTATTAAAATATAAATCTTACACCAAACATTCAATGTTTAATTTTGTGAAATTATTGTAATGAATATACATTTTTTGTAACTGTTTTCTTTTCTATGTTCAAAAGTATTTTTTTATATAGAAAAATATATTCTTTCCATGAAGTTGACCATGAATGTGTGCTTTACAGATCGCTAATTTATCAGAAAATATCTTAAACTTTATTACTTTTTATTGTAAAATACTTGCTCGACATTTTGTTATCTGCAACTACTATAGGGCCTGTCCAGTTCAGAGGCTGTAATTTTTAAAGATGAGAAGATGGGAATATGAAAGGGTGGGTATCTTAGTTTTTTCATCCTCTATTACGTATATCTAGCAGGTGAAAACTGAAAAACGCTTTAGGGGTTGCTGGTAACAAAATTACGAGTCAGGGTGTTCTTTTTTCATCCTCTATTACGTATATCTAGCAGGTGAAAACTGAAAAACGCTTTAGGGGTTGCTGGTAACAAAATTACGAGTCAGGGTGTTCTACAGAAAGTTATGAACTTTAGGGTACTTTCTGATGCATTAGCCTTTGTAAATTAAAGAACTTACATACAAATATAAAAATTTCAAGCTACAGAGAATGTGCTTCAAATATACTTAAATAGTTCTCTATTTCGCCCGCTTGATCATGTTATCTTTCTCTTTGAGTTTCTTGATTGTGTTACCTACCCAACGACGATAACACCAATAAATAGGTTCTATGGTCTTTTGTTTTTGCTTTTCTTTTCTTGTTATGTATGGGCAAACACCAAGTTTTTAGGCAAAAATCGTATCAGGTAGGTAAAAAACGAAGACGAACTTGGAGTATCCTCTCGGTCATGGCCAATACTGGATACTGTATTCATAACATATGTTTAATTTGTGATTTTTTTTTTGTGCATATCTTTCTAGGCTCAAAAGGAAAAAGATTTTGCATTACAACCGTTGTCAGCTTGTCTTTTTTCTAGACTTTTTCCTCCTCTAGGTCTTCAGGGTTTCTCCTTCTCAAACTAGCTAAATGTTGCTCTTTTATAGACTATATCTCACAAATGCATCTATGAATAGCCTGGTACTGTATCATGGAGAGTTTCTATCTGGTATATAACTAATTGACATTTACTGAAATCACTCAGGCATCTTTATCAACACTCAGATATGTGCTGCGCTCCTTATCTTATTCTGATGAAAAAGTAAAATAAAATGACCACAATAATGTTGCTGAACTGCAGATTCATGTAAATTTGTTTTTTTTTCTTCCAGAAAATGCTACCAAGTAATGTGAAGGGATACATGTTTTTAGGATTTACATTGATATATATATATATATATATATATATATATATATATATATATATATATATATATATATATATATATATAGCTTAATGCATGATGTTAAACAATTTATTTTTCTAGATAACCGATGAACATTGATATTCTCATTTTCTGTAATATCTTAATTTGACCATGGTCATTACAGTTGGAATTTGGTTAGGTTTGAGGGAAGTTGGGTAGTCTAAGAGAAATCAAAGTTGTCTATAATGCAAAATTTCACTAAGGTTCATAGATATTATGTTGAGAATTGTTGTATGGAAACTTTGAACACTTGTAGACCATTAATTCCACCATCAAGATTATAGTTTACTAAATATTTCTGTAGGCCTGCTTTGTTAGCAAACATAAAATGTAGAATATATAACTAAATGTCTTTTGCATTGTCTTAACTTCTAACTTCACCTCACATTTACAACAAAAAAAAGGAGTGGAAGATGTGGGTTCAATCATAATGTCATGCTGGTGCATGGCTTCATGAGATGTATCAGTATCAGTTGTAAACTTCTTGTGTTTTATGCTTTCGAAGAGGGAAGAAAAAAAATTCCAAATATACATGGCTTTGTGCATCAGAGCTTAAGAAAACATGCACTTAGGAATATTAGCTGTTCCTTAAGCTCATAGATAATGAATAATTTATATTCTCTTTGAGAAGCTTGTGTCGATGTGACCACCTTCTAATCTTTTATTACCGAAGGCGAGTTGTGCATCATTGTTTATGGTCGCAAAAGTTCTAGGAAAGAATTAAGCTGCTTCAGAGAGCCTGTCAACCTTATCGCACGTTAGCAGCACTATTTATATTGGTGACAGATTCTTGCTAAGGAAATTACGTGCAAGAGATACAATTTATATAGCCGTAATGAAAACTTTACAGAAACAAACTGTGCGACTAAAATAATGTCACAAATTCTAACAATGAATGAATGTCACAAATTCTAATAATGACTGGATAAGGATATTGTTAGGCTGATCTTGGTATCTTTCCTTGAATATTTCTATACTTGGATTGAACTCTAGTCTAATGATTCATACACTGTTCAATATTTGTTCGTTAAATGTATTATTTACAATGTGAACATGATGTATATACAAGGTCTTATGTTATGTTTGCAGGGTTCATTTGGCGAGATTTTAAGGGTCTCTTGGCGTGGAACACCTGTAGCAGTTAAACGCATTCTTCCATCTTTATCAGATGATAGATTGGTTACGTAAGTATAGTAACTACGGTCTGCATATTTTTTACTAAAGATAGGATTATATAAATGAAGGGATGAGTGTTTAGTCAAATTCATATACCATACCGACAACATTATTAAAGTCATTTTAGTCATACCTATTTCACCTTTTTTCTGTGGTTTGGGAAAGCATTTGTAGTGATAATCTGATGGATACTTGAAAATCGGTATGAGTAAAATGATTTTCATACCAAACCATTATGAAAGTCGAGAACTCGGGGAGCTAGAGCAGTTGACCGTCCATATATGCTCCCCCCCCCCTCTAAAGCTGCTGCGAAGAGATCTGCAAAACCCAGCTTGTCCCAAAATGATGAAAATTAGTTACTCTTCTTCTTCAATCCATAAACAGGTCTCACTAGCTGGGTATTTGACCACTCGACCGATTGACTAGTTTCTTCTCCCGCAGTCTCCTTCATCGCAACGATTCTTCCCCGTTCAAGAATCACTGTTTTCGTGATCGAATGACGAAATAGATATACGAACTGTATAGGATCATTCGCTGGAATGGGATAAGTGATTCAATGGTAGTGCCTTTGTGAAAATATCAGCCAACTGAGAACATGAAGAATATGAGAGAGGTCCGAAATCCCAAGTCAGAAAGTAAGGAGCGGACCCACAATATTTGACACACAAGATGAGCAATCGCCCGTTACTCCGCCTTAGCATTAGAACAAGAAACCTGTGTCCTTCGTACTTTTCCAGGATAACAAGTTACCACCAAAGAAAACATAGTAGCCAGTTATCGAACGGCAATCATCCACAGAACCAGCCCTATCTACTTGGAAAAATCATGCAGGGAAAGCAAACACCCTGGACGAAACAATAAGCCCTGTCCTGAAGACCGCTTCAGATAGCGGAGAATATGAAATGCAGCAGTAGGAGCATGCATAAACTGGCTCACATATAAGACCAAAAAGAGATAAGTATATATAAATGGTACAAGACCAATGAGGGTTGTTTGATGTGAAAGACCCTGCCAAGTAAACTTAGGTGAAATAAATGTATGATTGCAAATACCCTAATGCTAAGGTGAAATAAGAAATATAATATAAGTAGAAGGATTTATATGCTAAAATCCCTTTATTTATAATCTACTTAATTATCTAATGTTGTTATGATTCAGCCAGGACTTCAGGCATGAGGTCAACTTGCTAGTAAAGTTGCGGCATCCCAATATTGTCCAATTCCTTGGAGCGGTAACAGAGAAGAAACCATTAATGCTAATCACAGAGTTCCTGCGTGGAGTATGAATGCTTATGCTTTTTAGAAGCCAATTTGTTGTACGTTAAAATCTTGTTTATCTCTGAAGTAAAGTGTTTGTTCTTTGTTTACAGGGTGACCTGCATCAATACCTTAAGGAGAAGGGATCTCTTAGCCCTTCAGTAGCTGTCAATTTTGCACTGGACATTGCAAGGTATTCACATGTGAACCTTTTCCAATAAATCATTTCTTGTTTCACATCTTTTGGAGCATTGCAAATATGGACCATTAGAATTGCATTTCTTGGGATCTTTCTGTACTCCAGTAATATTTGTGTTACTTCTCTTGCTAGCTATATATGGTGCTACTTTTTCTGACAAGCTAAATGGAAGTTATCTTTTGTTATATTTGTAAATAAGATCTGTTCTCAGGAGAAGTGCTTTTGCACACTTGAGCAATAGTTGGATCTTTTCGAGTTATTTAGAACCACAATTATTAGTTGGTGCATTATGCGATGCTAAAATTTATTTAAGAATATTGAAAGCACTATCAGACTTTTTTTTTCTTTGTTGAATTTGATAAGTTGCTGATCCATATTAGTTTACTATATTATTAATATTACCTGACTTAAATGACTTCGTATGTCTAAACGGACATGATATATTTGCAATACCAAAAACACCCACTTCATTCTCTAAAAATTAGAAAACACCCCCTTCTAGATTGGAGTGAATCCACTACTGGGAATTACTTGTCACACCCCACTTTCCGTTATACGAAAACACAGGCACGTACCTGAGGCCCAATGAATGATATAAATATAGCAACCCATATCATCCATAAGTTGTACAATACCAGTAAGCTCAACAATATCAAAATAATCACATGAATAAGAATATAATGTAATAACCAATATCTGAGATACAAGAATTTTTAGAATGCCCGAGAATACACAATGCAATAACAGTTCGTCAAGATTCTTTAGTATTCCATTATCTGTACCTGTATAAACATTAACTCAAAAGAAAAGGGAGGGTACCCGTTAGAGCAAGCTTCGGACAAGTAGTAGCAAGCAATGAAAAAATAAAGGACGATATAATAATAAACAATGAACTGGAACGATATCAGACGTCAATAAATGATATACGATAACAAGATAAAAAGTCGATAATCAATGGTACAATGGTTGATAATTAATTGTCAATAGTCAGTGGTTCAATAAACAATAGTCGATGATCAATATTCGATAATCTTTATCAGTCTTTAATTAACTTATCTAATGCACATAATCCTATGTCTCATACCACAGGTTTGGGTGCATATAATCGAGTGAACTCTACAGGTCATGTACTCGATAACGATTATCAATAATCAATAATTCATAATCAATAATCAATAATCCATAATCCGTAATCCATAACAATAAGCACGGGCCCCTTCTCCGAGTACAGTCTTCGATATTGTCCACTACTAAGTCGAACCTTTTTACCCCGGCTTGTTATCATTTTATTATGCTTAATTATGAACATGTAATGGGAACAATCGATAAGAACGGGGGTATCGAGGCGATGTCAAGAATGTGTTGTCACGCCCCGCTTCCCAAAATACAGGAATACGAGCCCGTGACGTAGGCCCAGCGAATGATTTTAATATCATTCATAAGCTGTACCAGTTCTCAACTCAACAATATTCATAAATTTAAATCACAACCACGCAGTTATAAAAAAAAACATCACAAAACAATAATTAAATTCGAGAATTTAAATATTCCAACATAATAATGTTACTGAGAAACGAGTAGCAATTACGGGTCAAAAGCCCGGGATACAATCCTGAATAAATAAAGGAATTACAATTATTGAAAGAGAACATAAAAGGGGAAAATTTATTATCAACAGTTGCTCCAATCTAAAAGAATTGCTCGCCAACTCCTTCTGGGAGGTCCTCAGGTTCACCTGTGGCTGGGTTAACTAAAGAAGGAAAAATAAATGTCCTTAGAGCAAGTACGGACAGCAAGTAGTGAAAAACAGAGAGTAAGGGAAATAAGGTACGTGTAGGAAACATGAATCAAGATCAAATTTTTGCAAGGGCAATAATGACACTAATAAACAACGGTCTTAATAAAGTATATATGTCAATTTATGTTCATTAGAGTGTCATTTCTCCTATCTAGTGCACGTACTACTGCATCCCATACTACAGGTTCGGTGCACGCAAAACAGTGTACGTTTGAGACATAGTGGTGGGGTCTACAGAGCGTGTACTCGGTTTCAATAACAATCATTTACCATTTGCAATCAATCAATTTCCAATTATTCAATCAATCATTCACAATCATTACTTCTCTTTCCATTTCAATACGATATCAATATAGGCCTTACCGAGTACATTTTCTGAGATTTCCCACTAGTAGGTCAACCCTTATAACCCCGGCTTGTTTAGTATTTTATTATTAAATCATTCATTCTCATGCAAGTGTATATAAGGATGTCAAGGGAACGATAATGGTGCAGCAATATGATACATTACAAAATAACAAGCAAGAAGTAATAAATCTGCAGTAGCTGAAACAGTTACACTAAAATAGGCATAACTCCTAGACTATAACTCCAAATTCAAACTTCCAGTATGCTACGGACATCTAGACAGACAGGGCTACAAGTTACATTCAGGAGCTTTCTCCTAATTCGGACTGTATCTAGGTCAAATGTACTGTTCTTTACGGTTCAGCTGTTCTGGCAGCAACTAGATGTCAATTCCTAAGGAGTGGAAACAAGGTCTAAATGTATTATAAAAATCTATAAAAATTTGGGGTGAACCCTCAGCATGTGTACAAGGTTCCTATTAAATTTCGGAGCATTCTAACACTATTTGCATGGTATTACATTACCGATTATGTCGATGGCACAATAATTTAGCAGTAAAAGAAAATGTAGACTAATAGGGACAAGGGATGATAACTCACAGCTCGGGACTCCAAATTGGAATCCATTACTTGGGTTAGAAATTAGACTCAATAGGCTAAAATTCACTTTTATATCCTGTGTGCAAATTCTCAGTTTAACAGGGTCGAAACCTCTGTGCTAAATAGTACAATCAACAAGAAATTATAAAGGTCATCACATATATGTTCATTAAAGTGGCAATTAATGTGCTACTACAAATTATGGAACCCATTACAATGTCATATAACGATTAGAATGTCATTTTCTGTGTACAATCCACTTATGAAGTCATTAATCCAATCACGATTGTCTCATTCAATCAATGTATACAATTACCATTCATTTTCCTTTGTACACAATTCCATTCATTTTATTCATTTCGATTATATCTATACGGGCTTAGGTTTGAGTCAATGGACAATTTTAGGAGGTTAAGAGTACGTCGGGTTAGCTCGTGTAAACCCTCGATACTCTTAACGAGAAGGGACACAAGGCAATTTAAGATAATTAAAATGGAACTACTTGCAGGAGGTCAATTAATTTGAACTAGAATAAAAAAATTAGTTCAATGGACTTGCCTTTTTGTAGTAGTCGATTCGAATAATTTAAGAATAACGGGATCAGTATCCCGGGGAACAATCCCAAGTGGCACGTGCAAAGTACGTACGAAGAAACTCCAAAAGCAAGCAACAAAGAGTTGATTTCCCTACACTGGATCAGCTACAAACAGCGAACAGGAGCTGGGATCTGGCGTGAGTAGAACAGCAAACAGCCAACAACGCCCAATCAGATCGCAGCCATACACCGGATCCAATCCAGAACAGGAAACAGCGGCTAGGATCAGCTGTGGCAGAACAGCGAACACGGATCAGGGGAGCACGGATCTTGAAGCGATCGAATGGTCCAAATTCAATCCCGCCAAATCCGAACGTCTGCTTCTTCTTTGTTCTTCTTCGTCGCTGCTTCGAAACGGAGGGAGAGAGAGAGATAAGGACGACGGCGACGGCGGTAGTGCTGCGATGGCGACACCACGTCGGGAAGCGACGTCAACGGCGGAGCAGCTGGTCGAGGAGCGACGGCGTGCTCTGTTCGACTCGAAGAACAGAGGAGGAGTGGGCTCACGGCGATGGAGGTGATGAGCGAGATGGGAGTTGGGTTCGACGGGGCTGATGTTGAGCGGAGCAATGGGACGAGGCGAGGACGATGGTGAGGGACGGTTTGGCGATGGGTTTCGGGGATGTTGGGTTCGTAGGTGGTTCGATGGTGTATGGTGATGGCGGTGAGGATGGGTTCGAAGTTTGGAGAGGGCGACGGTGAAGGAGTTTGGAGGTGGCGGTGGTGACGGCAGTGGAGGCGAGGGTGTTGGGTTGTTTGTTGGGTGAATGTGAGAACGGGGAAGAGGTGGCTTGGGTGAGTGCGAAGGTGATGATGGGTTTGTTTTGGTCTGTTGTTTTTGTTTTTGGTTTGCTTCGTTGTTAACAGGAGGGGGAAGATGAAGTTGTGGGGTTTTGTTGAGTTTGTTTTCTCTGGTTTGTTTGTTTGGCTCCGTTATTTGGTTTGGTTGTTTTAACAGAGAAGAAGGGGGAGAGAGAACGGGCGAGAGAGGGAGAGAGTAACGGGAGTGGGTGAGTTGTTAACGGGAGTGGGGGAGAGAAGATCGTGGGATTGTGGAAGAATGGGTCTGGGGTTTAGTTAGGGAAAAATTGGGTTGTGGGTAGATTAGATTAGGATCCAATACCCAATAGGATTAGGAGTTGGGCTTGAGTGCAGATGGGCCACAAAGAAATATAATAATAAAAGAAATAAATGGAACCAATAAGCCCACAACAAGACAAAGGCCCAGATACAATAATTAGGGAAAAAATACATCAAAGACATACAAAGAAAAATAAATAGCCCGTATAATCGGGAACAAGAGTTACATGTGTCAAGGCTATGCAATGCATGGTATGTTTAATTTCATTTATTAGATGTAAAATTAAACATATTTATACTTAATAACACGAAAAACACAAATTCTGGACAACAAACATTGCTGTACAAAAACCAAATTTTCTGTTGCTACCGGAAGGCAAAACAGGTTCCGTCAAGGGTTCCACAAACTAGACTCCCTACCGGTTCCAATGCATATTCACACTATACATTATAGTTACAGTAGCTATGCATGTAAATTCATTCTTTACTAGTTTCGTGTACAGTCACGGTTCTGAAAATTATAACATGACAGTACTAAAAAGTCAATAACTTACAATATATAAATCGGATTGAGAATCCGTCAGATGTTCTGGGTTCAAGACTCAGTGTGCTACAATTTATATGTACAAAGTTCTAAATTTCAGTGTCGAAAACTGGGTCGAAACCTCAGTACAAATTTGAGCAAACGACAGGGCAGAACATTCAAATATTCGATAACATGATGAATTAATGGTCAAAACTCGAATCAATAACAAGATATGATAAGGAAAACAATGAATCAATAATGGAATTCAATTAGATACGATATTCAATTCAATAACTACTTGCCGGAGTTCAGTAAATGTTTTCTTGAACCAAAACAATAAATAGAGTTTAAGAGACACTTGCCTTTTATTCGATGAGTGCGAGTATGAGTTGAGAAGCGGCAATGGCAGCGAGAAAGAGCAACTGCAACAACGATAGCAACAACGGCAAGGGGACAGCGGCACAACAACAAGAGGACAGCCACACCACAGCATGAAACAGCAACAATGGCAGGCAAGGGCAGCAACATTAACTAGGCAGTACACAACACGGATGATTGCAGCAACAACGTTGGGATGTCGGTTGCGGGTAGGAGATGAAGGGGGTTACTGTCGGGTTGCTGCGAAGGACAGCAAGGTTGAGCGGTGGCGGTACTGCGGTGTTCGGGTTGTGCAGTGAGGTAGCTCTTGGAAATGGCTGGGAGAGGTGGAGCAGCAGTCAGGGACGACGATGGGGCATGGCGCCAGGGTGCTGCCCGTCGGGGCTACAATGGCGCGGTGGCCATGGTGATCGGCGATGGGGCGCGAGGTCGCAGGCGAGGACAACAAGGCGAAGGGGGAAGACGGCAGCGAGAGAGAGCAAGGAGGCCTTCGGTCGGGGGCTGAGGGTGGCAGCGGGCGGTGATGGCGACGGGGTGCGAGCGGTGGCTAGCTGCAAGTGGTGGTGGGTTCGGAGTGGCTGTCGGGGCTTGGTGCTTGGTGGTGAGGCAGTGGGAGTTGAGGTTGGTTTCGGGAAGGAGAGGAAGAAGAAAGATTAGGATGATGAGGAATTCATTAAGGAGGAGATTAGTTAGATAGATTATAAGTTAGTGGAAATGAGTGGTTAGGATTTAGATTAGTGGGGTAGGTTAGTTGAGGTGATTAGGAGATAATTAGGGGATTAGTGGGGTTGGGTAGTTAGACAGTATGGGGGGGGGGGGGTTTCGGGTAGGATTTAGATTTTGGGTTTTATATTTGGTTTTGGATATTAGAACTAAGGGTTTAGATTAAATGTGGGCCTCAAGCTATTGGATTGGGCTTTGGGTTTTAAATTCAAATAAAGATCTACAAAAAATACAAGGGCTTTAACATAGGAGATCCAAAAAAAATAAATTTAGTACAAAAAGATATGGGCTCATCAAAAGGGTAAGTTTAACCTGATAATACAATATAGAGTGGGCTAAGTTTGGATTTTGGGCTTCAAAATAAATAAATAATCAAAAAAGAGAAAACAAGATTATAGCCTGAAATATGGTTTTTATGCATTAATCAAAATACCAGTTAATAATAAGATAAAATGAAGTATGATTTGGGTTTGCGTTTTAAAAATAATAAATCCAATAACATAAGTAAAATGGGTTAAAATTGAATTTTGGGTTACATTAATGTTCTTCATATTAATAATAATACTAATAATTGGATTATATAACAAAATAGGATTTGGGTTTAACACATTTATTAAATAATCCAATAATAATAATATATTTGATTTGGGCTAAAACATAAATAATTAACCAAGAAAGAAAAACAAACTCACAGAATGGAATAAAATTTGTGTTAAAATATATAATCATTTGAAAATAGCTACAAATACAATTGATGATTAGAAGGGGCTTTAATAAGAGGTCCAAAATATAAATTTAAAACGAAAATGAATTTGAGAGCGGAAAAGAATATATATAAAGAATTGAAATACAGAAATACAAAGAAAATATGTATGGGCGGTGATGGGGGTTACATTACTTGGTATGTTTAATTACATAATATGATCAGTCTAGTATAACCTGTTAAAATGTCAACAAGCATGGCCATTAAAAGAACAGTAAAATAGTAAAAAAAAATGTAATGAAATTCGAAGCGTTTCATGTTAGCTGCCAACCATAATTTGTTTCAGATGTTTATTAGAATCTGAATGTATGGACTTTTTCTATTCTCTTACTGGATATTGTCAACAAGTAATTGTCAAGAAGAGAGAACAAAATTCCGTTTACACCTTGCATCCTTGAGTTTGAAATTAAATTCGGCTGGACTTCTGTAACCATCATTGTTGCTGATATTTGCTTGATATTACTAATTTTCGATTCAAAATTAATTCAATTATCATGCATGAAGTCTAATGTAAATTGATTTTTTTGGGTCCATTGTTCTATTTTGTTTTACAAACACCTATCTTATTTAGTATTTTCTAGATTATATTGCAGCCACATAATTTGTAAGAGCTGGAGAAATTTTCTTCTGTTTCCTTCTTCATCACTTTTAACGTTGTTGGAATCACATCGGAAGTAAGTTCTTGTCCAGAAGGAAAGGAAATTTGTAAAGACATGATTTAGTTAGAACAGGGAGTCACTTAAACTTGTATAATCGAGATATGTTCTCCATTGATAGAGTTATTTCCTATATGAATAATTTCAATGATCTAATCATGTTTAGATTGATTTTAGTTTAAAATTTCAAGGTCTGGTTATTTATTTCCTATACATCTAGTGAATGATGAGTCAACTAACCTATATTCTTTATTTTTAGTAAGTTGCATAATGTTTCTTGATGAATGGAAAACTAGACAATATCAGTGCTCTCATAAGAGCCAGGTCCAAGTCAAGATAATTTTAACAATGGTCTATAAGGAATAAAAGAACTTCATGAATATTATAGCCTATGTTGGTAAGAAGATCAATGTAATTATAATATAAATTGGTTCCAGTTTTAGTTTGTCATTTTTTCCATCGTAACTTCAACGATCAAATTGAAATGAGTTCGGAATCAACATTCCATTGCGTTCTCTGTTTCATTCTCCTGTAAAGGATGGAGGCTAACGTATTATCTTAGTTTCCTACTTGCCTTCACCAGCATCAAGCAGTTGCTAAATTGATAGTTCCCAATAATATAAATTAAGAAGCCTCATGATAATCAAGTTCATAGTCCTCAGAACACTTGGTTTCTGTATCATAGATTTTTTAAGGTTTCTTGATCATCATTACTGAAATTGACTGTCCATTTGAGTATCAGCCTATCTCATGAATCAAAAACATAAAGAGTATATTTTGTAGTTTATGTCAAAAAATTGTAAAACACATGACTTTTCATGTAGATATCTTTCTGACGTTTTGATCAGATGAACTGATTGGATAGGTTAAACTGAACAAATTTGATCATCCAATAGCTGATGAAGAAATTTTGAAGATGGATATAACCAAGTTAGTCTTTGCCTTAAGGAGTATTGAAACATCTCTCAAAGAAACTTCCACATGCATATGTGCGTTTGTGGGCACAAACCATTAACAAGCCAGGAGATGGTATATATGCGTATATATAGATAGAATGAGGTCAAGTGGCATAGGACTATAGGAGGAAATTTGGCTCGCTAAAATTTCAACCTCCACTCACATCGTTTAAATATATCTTCATACCATAAAACATTGAGTAATGTAAAATCACTAAATTTGAAATCATTAGGTTGCAAATTGAATGGTTTTTTTAGCAATAGAACAATTGCGACCACTTAATGTATGGTCAAAACATGTTCAACCTTGACGATATTTCAACCTCTTATATTTTATGACATGTTGAACAATTTGAAGGATGCGAATAATGCATTGGGGGGAGAGGTTGTGATTTTATAGGTAACCATAGGAGGATTCCTTCTAAGCCACCTTTCCTCCCATTTCCTCATATATATATATAGGGTAAAAGGGATATGAGCAACTTGCTCATTTAGTAAATAAGCAAGTGATTATGTGGCATGCATGTGATGCATTGGACAACTAACCCCTTTAAGGATTTTCCAATCACATGCATGCCACATCATCAATTGCTTATTTACTAAATGAGTAAGTTGCTCATAACCCTTTTTTCTATATATATATATATATATATATATATATAGTAATGTTTCGATGTGTACTAGGCCTCCGTGTGCACTCGGCCTTCCCGCTTTCGTATCGACGATCCGAACTGTTCACATTGATCTACACGTCTTAATTAGTCTAAATATGTAAAATCAAATCATTTGAAATTTATTTGCCTATCCATCATATGACTATAAAAAATAACGATTTTCAGCCATACAATTTTGTAACACTTCAATGGATGGGCAAATGAATTTCAAATGATTTGATTTTACATATTTAGACTAATTTGGATGAGTAGATCAATGTGAACGGTTCGGATCGTCGATACGAAGACGGGAAAACCGAGTGCACAACAGAACATTACTCTCTCTATATATATATATTCCCTTTCCATTGTGCACTATCCTTCGTGTGCACTCGGCCTTCGTATCGACGATCCGAACCGTTCACATTGATCTACACGTCTAAATTAGTCTAAATATGTGAAATCAAGTTATTTGAAATTCATTTGTCCATCCATTGAAGTGTTACCAATGGATGGACAAATGAATTTCAAATGACTTGATTTTATATATTTAGATTAATTTAGACTTGTAGATCAATGTGAACAGTTCGGATCGTCGTATGAAGGCCGAGTGCACACAGAGGCTAGTGCACAACGGAAGGGGAACACACACACACACACACACACATATCTATATAATAAAATACAAAGAAAGCTATCAAGTGGCTCACATTCAATCCCCTCAAAATCAAAGGCCCAGATTTAACCTCACAAAACACATTTTCTCTCCCCAAAATGTCAAACCCCAAAATCAAATTTTCTCCCCAAAACTAAAAAACTCATTACTTTATTACTATCTCTCTCTTCTCTTTTCACTTTTCATATTTCTCTCTCTCCCAATCTTTTTTTATTTGTTTAGAAATTTAGATTTTAAGATTTCAGGTTTGTAAATTTTCAGATTTTTTATGTTTTTTTATTGCACATTTTATATTGAAAATAGCAAATATCTCTTCAACAGTTAAATTTTATCATTTTTCACACTTAAAGTTCTAAGAAGTTAGATTTTATACCTCCATTTATAATTATTTTTCAACATATACTAATGGAAACATAAACTTTTATTTACAACTAATTATTGTCATACCATTCAAACTTGAGCTACATAATTGTTGTTTTGCTGTTTACATGGCTTTTTGTGTTTTGTATCGTTCCGAAAACGTGCCGTAGGCACGTGCCCACGGGCAAATCTAGTGTGTGTGTGTGTGTGTGTGTGTGTATATATATATATATATATATATATATATATATATATATATATATATGGGTAAAAGGGATATGAGCAACTTGCTCATTTAGTAAATGAGCAATTGATTATGTGGCATGCATGTGATACATTGGACAACTAACCCTTTTAAGGATTTTCCAATCACATGTATGCCACATCATCAATTGCTTATTTACTAAATGAGCAAGTTGCTCATACCCCTTTTCCCCTATATATATATATATATATATATATATATGCGATCCAGTGAGAGTCATTCTAACGATAAGCTTTGTAAGAACTCCATACATAGCCATCACACCGATGGTTAAAACCATTCACATTGATTTATATATATATATATATATATATATATATATATATATATATATGGGTAAAAGGGATATGAGCAACTTGCTCATTTAGTAAATGAGCAATATATATATGGGTAAAAGGGATATGAGCAACTTGCTCATTTAGTAAATGAGCAATTGATTATGTGGCATGCATGTGATACATTGGACAACTAACCCTTTTAAGGATTTTTCCAATCACATGTATGCCACATCATCAATTGCTTATTTACTAAATGAGCAAGTTGCTCATACCCCCTTTTCCTTATATATATATATATATATATATATATGCGATCCAGTGAGAGTCATTCTAACGATAAGCTTTGTAAGAACTCCATACATAGCCATCACACCGATGGTTAAAACCATTCACATTAATTTTTTACATGACTAAATTAGTCTAAAAATATAAATTCAAGTCATTTGTCCATGCATCATGTCATTGTAAAAATAATGTTATTCACCCATATAACTTGTAACATTTTAATGCATGGGCAAACGAATTTCAAATGATTTGGTCTCTCATTCTTAGAGTAATTTAGTCATATGGATCAAAATTAACAATTAAGATCTTAACACTAATATCCCCAAAAAAAGTTGTCACGTGGTCCTTACCAATGGAGTTCTCACCAGATAATGCCCCTATACATCTATATGATAAATCACAAGGCAAATTGAAAAAAAAAAGCTATCAAGTGGCTCTCCTTCAATTGAAATAAAATCAAATAGCTCACATTCACCATCCTAAAAGACATTTTCCCCCAAAATTATATTTTTCCTCCCAAAACAAAAATCCTCCTCACTTTATTACTCTTTCTCCTCTCTTCACTTTTTCAGATCTCTCTATCTCTTTCTCATTTTAACTATAAATTAAGATTTTTAGATTTCAGGTTTGTAAATTTTCAGATTTTTCATATTTTTTATGCTTCTTTTGATTGCTCTTATAGAAAATTTCATCGAGTTCCCTGATTGATTTCAAATGCAATGGAAGATTTAAATGGATATTCACTTGGGTAAATTTTAACCTCTAAAGCTACACTCAAAGTAGCAAATATCTCCTTAAAAGTTAAATTTCATCATTTTGCACCCTCAAAGTTTTAAGAAGTTGGATTTTACACCCCCATTATAATTATTTTTCAACATATACTGATTGAAACATGGACTTTTGTTTACAACTAATTGTTGTCTATCTATTCAAACTTGAGCTACATAAACTCCATGATTGAAGTTTCTGATTTATGCATCCGAAAGATTTGAAAGTAAATGTATCCAGTATAATACATGAACATTATTATAGTTTACTTTTCAAAAATTATATTAACATCTGATACTAGAATACATTGATTACACCGAAGTTAATCGTCAAATATTTTTCCTCCTTGATATACAGAGCAAGTTCTTCATCAGAACTAAACAACAGTATCTGTCTGGCTTCTCACTGCTTCCTGCAATGGATTTCATATATTTTACTGTTTACATGGATTTTTATATGCTGCATCGCTCCAAAGACGTGTCGTAGGCACGTGCACACAGGCAAACCTAATATATATATATATATATATATGAGTGATCCCCCTAAGAACTGATCTTATTGCTTAGTTTGAAATCCTTTTTCCGCAGAGATCTGACGGCTGTCCGATTGAATCGGCACGCAGGAAATACAAACCTAAAAAACTCAATAAAACCCAATTCAAGTCCAAACTAAATCTCTACTTAAGTTTTATGATGGACGCGAATCGTTGAGCTATCAGAACACATTTTGGGGAGATCGGATGGCTGCAGAGTTCTGATCCCACTTCACTTTAAGTTTTTTGATGGACGCGAATCATGTAGCGATCGGAGCACACATTTTAGGAAGTTCGGATGACTGCAGACTTCTTACCGCACCTTCACTTTAGTTTTATGACGGGCGCAAATTGTGGAGCGATCGGAATGTAGTGCACCGAGTTCTGTACACTGGAAGCACGACACTTACCGAGAATCTTTACTTCCATGAGTACACAACACAGAAAAACTACATGAAATTAAAGACTTACATTGCACAAGGAATTATATTCTCTACTTGGATGCTTTCCGCAACTTGGGTCCTCTGCTCCACGATCAACAATCCTGCAACTATCAAACTATGGGCACGTCAGTTGAATACAACTGACGTAATGCGGATGAAACTCGTAATCTCCAAAATCCTCAACCAATATTTGATGCAAATGAAAAATGTGAAAGTCAAACCACAAGTGTCAGTGTATGCCATGATTTAGATTCTAATGCACAAAACTCAAAATGCGCACGATGCTCCTATTCTAATACAAGCTTGATTTGGAAACGTATGCATCCCATACTACATACTCCTCAAATCGAGTTCGTATTCTTCAGATGATAGGGTTCAATCCCTCGCCATGCATACTACTCTTGTACTCTTTCCTGTTTCTGACATTCATCTAGTGACTGGTAGAGTCTGCAGTACATGTGGTTCATTTCAGCTCCCGCAGTCGGATCGTGGTCCTTCTCTACTCCGAACGGCAGTGATCATTTTGTTCGTTCAGATCGTGGTCCTTCTCCACTCTGACAGGATCGTGGTTCCTCTCCATTCCTGGTCAAGCCGATGATCATCAGTTCTGCCGGAATTATGGTCCTTCTCCACTCCTGCCCCTTCCCAAAGTTATCGTGAACACAACGAATTGTAGGGCCACCCCTACTCCGCCAAGAGACTTAGAGGTACACTCTTGCTGCTTGTTCGTATTGATAATCCAGAACATAGACGGAAACATAAGGGTCCATCCCCTAAGCTTCGACAGGACGTATGACTTACGTCCGCATCCCGCTCTTATCACCAAATCCTAGAAATTAACAGTCGAGACAACGCCGCACGTGCCTCAGATGAGACAATGCCGCACGTGTGCCCTTGACAGGTGAGTACACGCCCAACTAGTGTCTGTCCTTACCAATCATCTCAATCTTCTAGGAAGCTTTATATCTAGTGGTAGAAGTTATGCTAAATTAATTTTGTAATTCATCAACTTACTCGATTCTAATTGCTTTATTATCACAACTTCTTTTCACTTTCATCCTTCAACAAGTGTACGTAACTAATTGATGAGGATATCTATTCTGTTTAGTTTAGTATTTTATTTCAGTACCATATTTGTTTTTGGCAATTATAGCAATATGTAATATTTCTTTTATGCATTAGAATATTTTTGAGATTTTTAGAATATTTTGAGATTTTGTATCAAGATTTGTTTGAGCCTATTTATAGGCCTTGAGATTAATGAGAAAGTATGATATTCTTGATTAAAATTATTGTGTTGAGTTTTGCTCTTCTTCTTTCCTTTGTGTGATACAATTGAGATCCAACTGATTAGGGTTTGTGATAAATCCTAATACAATTTTATGGTTTGTGATAAACTCTAAAACTACCCCAAATCCAATACAAATTCCTAAACCCTAACTCTAATCCCCAAATCAAATTAACCCAACCTCTAGTCCTCTTCAACTCTTCTTCTTCCCAAATCCCGACCAACCCAACCCACTTCACCATCGTCGACCTCCATCCGCTGTCTTTCTCTCATCCCGCAACCCCATAGCCCCGACCACCACTCGCCACTTGCTCCTCCCTCTTCTCCACCATCTTCTTCTTCTTCCTCTTAAAACCTAAAACCCCACATCCCTCACCACACCTTCGTTGACCACCACAGCCCCATTAACAAAGCACCAAAGAACCTGACTCTTTTTTCCTCCTTTCCTCTCCGTTTCAACCGGCGACGTCACCTGTGCCGCCCTGCCTCCTCGACGACTTCGCCGCCGTCGTTCGCGCCGCCCACCGTCATCGTCGACGTCAGCCAGTGATGCCGTCGACCACCCTGCCATTGCTGACTTGTTACTGCTGTCTTTCTCTTACTATTGTTGCTGATCGTTGTGCTCTTCGTGTTCAACCCGAGATCTACGTTGAGTTCTTCGAACCATCGGTATACTCTTTTCAATTCTCAAATATTTGTGGTATACTACTTTATCATCTTTATTATATTATTCAATTTAACTGTCGACCACAAATATTGAGATTGAGCGTTCCACTTGCTTGATTAGAGTACGAATCAATATTAAATCTTTTACTTGCTAAGAACATTTAGGGATTTAATTATTGATTGTAGAGTTGAATTATTAATTGGGATTGTTAACGTGATCCAGTTCTTGAAAATTCATCAAACCGATTAACTGTTTAAAAATTCTAACTTTGATCTGCACTATGTGTTGGTAAAATCAATCCATTAAGAATCTTGAAAATTCTCTATCTTAGGGTTAGTTTTACATCACTAATTTAACTTAATTCACTAATTAGGTTCTAAGTGAATCCAACCTAGTTGAATTTCAACAAGTCTCATCTTGATGTAATTTGGGTTCAACTTAGCTTTCAAATCATGCTAAAGGTCGACCCAACATGCACCACACTAGTGCACTCAATGTACACAAAACACTACCATATATAAATATTCAAGTATGCATACCCGCATACACATGCATACGGTATTCCATCAATCTCCGTATTCATGCCTACTTAAAACCTCCCATCCTGGGTTATTTCACATATGCATAAAGCACATGTCATCGAACACTTCGTAAACAATTTATACTTCTTAAATTTGTTATCACACGTGTAAATGTACTTAATTCACATCCACATACTGACCAAGATCTCAATTGCAACACATTCTCATAGCTTGTTTGTTAATCTACTAGACTTTTATTCATATATGTGTTTATTTTCCTTTAGACATTCCATCGAACACCTTTCGTGCAATCTTTTCGTGCTATCTTTTCATTTCATAAAATTCACAACACACCTTAATACAAATATGTATTCTTATACAATTATCTATGCATTTATTTTAGTTATAAGATATGAATCTAATCATACAAAAAATAGAATTTAATCTAGTAACCGGTAATTAATTTTCTTGACAACCACACCCTTCAACTTGGTTTTCTTGTTGCTATATACGAATTTTAAACACAACCATTCAATTTACTAGAAAATTGCTCATACTACATTAAATTACATCATGCAACCAATTAACATCAAACTACATCAATCAACTAACTAAACAAACAACTAAACATACAACTTATCATCTAATAAAATGAACATACAAGGATATTTAACATTTCTATCTACTTAATTTCTTTTATGATGAGCCTAAGCATTCAACAATTTCTAGCATCAATCATTCATTTCATAAAAATAATAATAATACATGAGGTAAGAAGAATACCCACTTTATTTGCAAGCTTCTATATTTATTCTTCAAATTGCTTCCTTCTCCTTCTTGCTCCTTGGCTTCTCACCACTTAGCTTTTGCTCCTAGTAATTATATATATATATACACATATATATATGATGCTTGGAAATGGAACATATAGAGAATGAGAGGGGTTGGTAGATAGAAATAGGCTAGGGTTTTGAAAGGAGTGTGAAAAAGAATTATGGTTTCTCATATACTCGTATGTATATATAGAAAGAAAGGGAGAGATAGCCGGTCAACTTGGAGAAGGGTAGTGGAGTGTAGGAGTTGGTAGAAATGTGTAGAAATGCTTAGGTGTCCTTACTTTTTTACATTTAACCCCCTAGGTTTTTAATAATTACACAGACCCTTTTCTAAGTCAACAATTGTAGGCTAGGATTATTTATTCATGAAAATTGTAGTGTAGTGCTTAGGTGTCCCTTCTTCAAAGTCAAAGATTGTAGGCTATGGTTGTGTATGTATATATATATATATATATATATATATATATATATATATATATATATATATATATATATATGAGTCCCCTTCGGTTGCACACTACTTTTGGTGAGCACTCCGTGAGCACTCATGAAATAAAGACCCTATGAAAAATCCGAACCGCTCATATTGTTCTATATGCCTAAGATAGCCTAACAATAAAAAATCAAGTAATTTGAAGTTCATTTGCCCATCCATCATGCTGTTAGAATTTTCAGCCATACAATTTTGTGATGATGTAAATCATGGACAAATGAATTTCAAATTAATTGATTTTTTATTGTTAGGGTATCTTAGGTATATAGAACAATATGAGCGGTTCAGATTTGTCATAGGTGCTCTATTTCGTGAGTGCTCACGGAGTGCTCACCAAAGTAGTGTGCGACCGAAGATTTCTCTCTCTCTATATATATAGTGTATAGTGTGTAGTGTGTATATTTATAACATGACAATGGTAAATACAATTTAATAATATATGTAATGATATTGTTCTAGACAAAAATTTATTAATAAATAATTTATAAATACATAAAAGAATTGTTAATTTTGGGGGTATTACACGGAATGCACATTTTGGGGAGATCGGACGGCTGCAGAAGAAGCGGTCTGGTTTACTTGCGAGTGAACTGGGCTTCGGGTTAATTCTGTTTTTTTTTTCCACTTTTAGATTAAGTGAAGGATTCTAAGCCTTTGGGCCTGATAAATCTCAGATCCGACAGCTCATATGGCTGGCGGGTATTGGATCCTAAATTAAGTTATATGATCAGTTCTTAGTGGATCACTCTCCTACACACACACACACACACAACACGTGAAATATGCATATTTTCATATAGATCTCTCTTACTAGATTTTTTCCCTTGTTTTGAATATACATCCGTCAAAACATGTATGTTTGTATATGAGTTTCCATAAAATTATTACAATTTAGTCTCCTACTTATAAACAAAGAACATGCATTGCACATGCAAATTGCTAGTATATATAGAGAGAGAAAACAGGGTGTGCTATGGCATAAGAGAAAAATTTCCTTTTATGGCACACTAAAACATCTTACCCCTTCCTCCCAAATGCATGATCTGCATCGTTCAAAATATTCAACATATCATAAAAGAGGATGAAATATTATCAAAGTCAAATATGTTTTGTCTGTGGTTGATGTTGTTTTCCTAAAAAATCGTCCATTTTGCGTCTTCATGATGAATGGGCAAAACATGTTCAAATTTAGTAATTTGACTGCACTCTATGTTTTATGGTATGAAAATTAACTTAAACGGTTTGGATCATTGACTTTGGTTGCAGAGATTGAATTTTAGTGCGCCATAGGAAGAAAATTCCTATGAAAATTCCTCCCATGGGATTGCTAAAAGTCCTATTTCCATATCGCAAATTCATGATCCACGCCATTCGTAGTGATCTTCATATCATTAAACATACTATGGTGTGAAATCTAATCTCAGAGTTTACACATGTTCTGCCTATTCATCACATGGATGCAAAATATACAGTGTTTCTGTAATAGAACAAAGGAGACAAATCAATGTATGGGCAAAGCATGTTCAGCACTCTTAATATCTCATCCTCATATATTTTTTAGCATAGTGCCCACGACATGTGCACTCCATGTTGTACATCTCATGAATGACCAAGTCATTAATCTTGATCCAAATGCCTAAATTAGTCTAATGATGTGAGATCAAGTCATATGAAATCCGTTCATTTTGATCTCCTGGCGTATAAATGGTTTGTGCATAGATGACTTAAATGAAGAATGCAGTGGTCTGATGACTGACTTCTGTTTACATATATACAGGGGTATGGCATATATGCATAATGAGCCAAATGTTATTATCCACCGAGATTTAAAGCCAAGGTGACTTCAACTGCTTGCTTTTATTTTGCTTTGATATTTCTGCAGTTCTCTCATTTCGAATTATCTTTCAGGAACGTCCTTTTAGTGAATTCTAGTGCTGACCATATAAAAGTTGGAGATTTTGGGTTAAGCAAGCTCATCAGGGTTCAGCATTCTCACGATGTTTATAAAATGACTGGAGAAACTGGAAGTTGTGAGTGCTAAATCTCCTTTATTATGAGGAAAAATGAAAGAAATTTAGTATGTTAAACTAACTTCAATGTTTCTTTTCGGAATTGGTAGACCGATATATGGCACCAGAAGTATTCAGACATAGGAAATATGACAAGAAGGTTGATGTTTTCTCATTTGCCATGATATTGTACGAGGTAATTTGATATTTCTTATAAAATTTATTCAACTATGACTCCTTGCTTCATGACTGATATGTAATGGTGGTTATAGATGCTTGAAGGAGATCCTCCATTGGTATACCATGAAGCGTATGAAGCTGCGAAGTATATAGCAGAAGGGCATCGTCCAACATTTCGTGCAAAAGGGTATCTTCCAGAACTGAAGGAGTAAGTAGAAGTTACTATTATATTATTTAACAGTGGAGGATTAAGTTGGAGTAGCTATGATAGTATTTACCTTTATTGGTAGCGGTACGTTTTATTTAGTGTTTCAATTATTAATTTTTCTCCAGGGATTTTTTGTTCCTTTAGTTGGTTGTCTATAATTTTATATCATTATCAGTAAAGAAAACTATTCGAACTTGAACTATTCTTAAAGTAATTTTTTGCTATGCTTTTGGCTATATAGAGTTAACTAATCTTTACCATTATAACCAGAAATGGTGTAGTGTGGACTTGTAGCTACAGCTTTCATGTACCCAGATTTGCCTCTGCCCCTTTTGATAATTGCAAACACCCTCCTCCCATCACTCTTTTTTGTAAATGCTGTCCTTACCAATTTAAAATATTCAAACACGCCCCCTCCCTTTTTAGAGTCTCCACCGGTCCATCCTCCTTTCCGCTTAGGCATGTGCTGCACGTGCTAATAACCTAATTGTTGGTAAATGTGTGCGTGGTTATTGTGTGTTGTTAAGATATTATTTGAACTTTACCGACCACTTTTGCTTTCTCGTTTCTCATAAAATTTCATGCATACTAGTGCTTTTTATCAATATTTGATAATGAACTACTCGTTTCTTCTTGATGAATTTAAACTGGGTCCATTCAACCACCACCCTTTAATATAGAAAAGAAGTTTCTGTTTTTAATGATTGGAGGAATACTTCTCCCCACTAATTTCTTCTTTATCCCAAAAAATGTTCTTTTCAAATTTTTATCGACCATTGACTAGATTCCTCAATGGAAACCCTGTCCCTACTAGCAATGCCATTAAACTTTCCATAT
Source organism: Hemerocallis citrina (assembly GCA_017893485.1). NCBI lineage: Eukaryota > Viridiplantae > Streptophyta > Magnoliopsida > Asparagales > Asphodelaceae > Hemerocallis > Hemerocallis citrina. The sequence goes on from CM030366.1 coordinate 79,089,934, forward strand.
CTCCTCGAGATTTCTGAACTCTGAAATACAAAGAGAACATCAACTATCATGATGAGGAAGAAGAGGAGGAAGAGCAAAGGGGGAGATACTAAAGCCAGGGAAGAACATGAACTGACATGAAAGGAATGCCCTCCAACATACAGGCTTGGGCTCTCCTCGGGGCAGCAATACAGACGCTAAAACTGCTGTGAACGAGGTGGAATAAATGTAGTTAATCAAAACTTAGTCCAAATGGTTTTGATCAAAGTGTGCACTTTTTGAAAACCAAGTTAACAAGAAATTATCAAAAATGCACAACTTCTAACAATAATGTTCCTCTTATACTTTTCTAATATCTCTTGATCACCCCTGAAGCATAGGTATGGGTACAACCGTACAAGTACGGGGATATGGCATATATGTAAAATGTTGGGTACGGGGTACAGGTATTGTTTTAAATATAATTTAAATTATAATTTAATTTATTAAAATCCATACACGCAACAAAAAATAAAGGAATTCAAACTGCATTCAACATTAAAATTTTAAACTATTGAGAATAAGTCATAAAAACGTAACAATAGTTTTATACTCTTTAGTCATGTCTATTTTAGGTACAAAATATGACACTTCATAATCCATACAAAAGTATATTATTAAGGGTTTTTTTTAAAAATAATTGGGTGATTGGGTCTTACCCGTTATTTTTTGGACCCGATAAGGTTTTCTTCATAAAAGAACCCTAATACTTGTCTGCTCATACCCAGTCGGTACCCATACAAATTTGTACCCGGACCAGTACCCAATACATATCCAGTACGGGTACGCTAGTTACATGAGGAACCCGTGCTTTGTAGCTTGATCATGTGGCTCAGCTTATCAATCTGTGTCTTCTTTTGTTGGTTTCTCTCAGGTTGATAGAGCAGTGTTGGGCTGCCGATATGAACGAAAGGCCATCTTTTCTAGACATTCTTGCAAGGCTAGAGAAAATAAAGGAGAACCTGCCACCAGATCATCATCATTGGCACCTTTTTGCTTCCTAGAAAGCAATCCCGTGACTCCAAGACTGTAACTATTGTATGTCAGTTTTTGAAAGCTGATACACGCCCTTCTCAATTATAAATCCATCGATCGATTTATTATCGATTGAAGCGGTTTCATTCGAATTGTTGTGGATTTTATGAGGTGCTTGCTGTCAGGTTTTACTCTCCGTGTCCATTGTAGTTAATTCCTGTTATTGTCAGTAAGCCAAGGTGCTTATCAGTCAAAGCTGGGTTTAGTTGAAGCATATTGTTCAATTGAAGGATATGGCAAGGCATTCTACTGCCATACTGGCAATTTCTGGAGTTCTTATTTGGTTGTTGTAAATGTTATATACTCTTCAGTTTGTAGATTTCAGTGTTTGACATGGAAAAATATGTTGAGCTCGGATGATTTAGCTTGTGTGCAAACTGTATTTCCGCTGTGTTGATTATGGACAGCTGGACACCAAGTTTTGTATGTGAACAACTATACTCATGCTGTTTCAGGATAACAGGAAAAGTAAATAAACAAATAACAATAACTATGAAGTTACAAAGTTTTTATCATAAAAAGTTGAAACACTGCAAAAATTACTTTGATCTTTTGTTTTCCCATAGTAAAAAATTACTTTAATCCCAATATTTATTGTCCCATTAAATGTCAAATTGGTCAACACTCAAGAATTATATTGAATTTTTTTTTTTGCTAAACCTTGAGAATTATATTGATGTTTCAGCAATATGCACGTTGTTACAATGTTGTTGAAATGCTTTTAAGACTACATATTTATTTGATATTGTGTTTTGTAGATTTAACAGTCCAGTATCTCGCGGAATAATTTCATTAATGTGGATTTATCTAAGGGTGGAGATAGGTTGGATCTTACAAGATCTCCTTGGGGGGTGTTTGGATGGATGTAGTATATAGACCTGGCAAACGGGTCGGATCGGGTATCCATGGTTACGGGTTGCTTGACCCACGGGTCCAATGGGCCGGGTCGAAAAGTAACCGCAATATTTTTTAAAGTTTTTTTCCAACCCGGACCCGGCCCGCGGGTACCCACAAGTACCCATGGGTACCCGCCAATATTTCATTGTTTATTTTGTGTTTGTTTTGGGGTTTTAAAAAAAAAATTAAAAATTTATTTTAATTGAATAATTGATTAAAAACATTAGCAACATGCTATCAATTTTTTAAAAATGTAAAATATAAAATTGAATAACTGAAACAACAACAAATGTAATCAGGAATCAAGAACGATAATTTAATAAGCTTGTTGTTTGTTGTTTTTTTATGCTCCTTGTTCAGATAAATATATGTATCAACATTCAAAACCCAGCTAGCATTTCAATTTATCATTTCATCAACAAAGACAAAAGAGCAATAATTTGTCCAATCATGAAAAGAAAGAACAATTATTTTTCAAAGTATACAGACATAATTGAGTCTAAACAAAATTTAAACATAATCAAAAATACAATTGCAAAATCAAAACAATGAAACCATATGACAAGTTTCTAAAGTCTTGAAATTAATTACATTAAAAACAATGAAACCAAATAAAATTCAAACGCACCACACTCAAATAAATTACAACTCAAGTTAATGAGTATTTAATTTAATTTAATTTATTTAAATACATGGGTACCCACGGGTACCCATGGGTATAACCGACCCGACCCGCGGGTTCACGGGCCGGGTAAAAAAGTAACCGCTCATTTTTTTTCAAAAATTTCCTTACCCGTACCCGGCCCGTACGGGTACACCCGTGGGTACCCACGGGTCACGGATCAAGATTGCCAGGTCTAGTAGTATACTGGTAATATGTGGAATCCAAGTTTTCATCCTTCTTTTTTCCCTTTTTTTTTATTATTATTATTTTTTTTTTACAGATAGAAGAAACATCTATATAATAAATTACAAAGAAAGCTATCAAGTGGCTCTCATTCCATCTTCCCTAAAATCAATGGCTTAAATTGATTCCTACAAAACATATTTTTCCGCCTAAAATTTCAAACCCCAAAATTAAATTTTTTCCCCCAAAACTTAAAAACTCGTTACTTTATTACTCTCTCTCTTCTCTCTTCAATTTTTCATGTTTTTCCCTTTCTCTCTCTCTCTCCCCCATTCTTTCTTTATTTACTTACGAATTTAGATTTTAAGATTTCAGGTTTGTAAAATTTTTAAAATTTTTATATTTTTTTATTGCACATGTTATATTGAAAATAGCAAATATCTCTTCAACAGTTAAATTTTATCATTTTCCATCCTTAAAGTTCTAAGAAGTTGGATTTTACACCCTCATTTAAAATTATTTTTCAACATATATACCAATAGAAACATGGACTTTTATTTACAACTAATTGTTGTCATACTATTCAAACTTGAACTACATAATTGTTGTTTCACTGTTTACAGGGCTTTTCGTGTGTTGTATCGTTCCAAAGACGTGCCGTAGGCACGTGCCTAAAACTTATAAAAACTGATTTAATACCTTTTTAGTTATTATTATTTAATCTCTTTTTTCTTTTTTAATGTTTTCAATTTCAACATGCTTTTCTTCCATTTAAACAACATTCTTTTAGGAATGTTTTTTTTCGCTAGAAGTAATTAAACAAGATGAGTGAAAATATTTTTTTCTGAAAATTCATCTCAATGCTAGATTTTATAAAGTATTCCAATTTCTACATCAATTCAAACTCCCCTTCGGGATTCAAATTTATTAAGAAACGAAGAATCCACTTGGGGATCTAAATCCCCTATCTTTTCCGGATTCGGATTGAGTTTCAAAGTATCAAATTTGGTAATTCCTTCATAAATTATTAAATTCTTAACGAAAAAATTCTTCTATGTATCACTAATTAATAAAATGTTGTCCATTGATTTGATTTGATTTTTAAAAGATCCATGGATAAAGAAGATAAGATTAGTGTTTTGTTTTTTAATATTGGTTTAAAAATTTTAATTTTGAGATAGATTGAATATAGTAGAATTCTAGTTTTGAGATAAGAATGGGTAATGAATTATATACTTGGATTTAGTATGGGTCTAAGTTAATGTTTGACTTCTAGGGTTTAGAGTTGGAGAAAGAAGTTGGCAGAAGAAGTACTAGCAAGGCATTCAATTAATTTTGAAGGATAGAATATCCAAAGAAATTTTGATGTTGTGTATATGGGAATATTCCGTTAAAAATAGGAAAGAAATAGTAACGATTAGCTAACAGAAAGTATAATTTTATAAAGTAGAAAAAAAGCATTGCGATAGATGGTTGTAAAGAAAAAAACTTCGGGATATATAGTTGTAAAGTCCGATAAATGTGAGGTGTATAGTTGTAAATTAGCAAATTTGAAAAGTCAGATGGGTCAAAGAAAAAAAATTAATTTCAGCAAAAGGCCTAGAAAAATTTTCCTATTAAATTAGAGTTTTTCTATGGTGCAAAAATCCAACTAGCCCCACAAATATGGAGGTAGTTTTTTGGAGTTGGTTTGATGTTCGACAGGGGAGGATGCGAAGTGGAGAAGGGGATTCATTGAGGTGAGAGAGGGGGTGAGGACGAGGAGGATGGGAGAGGAAGAAAGAAGGGACATCGACATTGATGTCGCCGACGTCCTCGAAACATGGAATGGGATTAGTGGAAAAAGACTGGTTTACCCTATTAGAAGGACTGTTAAACTAACTCCAAAACTACCTCTCATTTTGTTTGTGGGGCTGTCTAAAAGTAGTTGAATCTTTGCACTATAGAAGAACTCTTAAAAAAGTACTGTATTTTTCAAACCAACCACAACACAACTCACAAGCTCCCGCTGGTAAAACCCTACTTGTAAACTAGTATTTATTTATTTGATCCGCTGGTAAAACCCTACTTGTAAACTAGTATTTATTTATTTGATCTGTTGGCTGGAGTCCCTGGACTCTATCCGTTACATCAAAAAAAACTCACAAGCTCCCCCATGTATTTAGATTCTCTTAAACTTGCACAAAAGTAGCGGAGAGTTCACTTTATCAGTTGTATCCGAGCCCCTCTCGTATGCCCTGCCTGCTCCAATTCTTATCTCATATTCAAAGGCGCTTAAGAGCATCCACAGTCATTTATGATTAAAATATACATAAATGAATAAATGCATATAACAATCTCTTGTTTTGCTGCAGTCGTAGAATGTCATATTTTATCTTTTTAAATTAAAATAATAACAAACGGTGCTTCATATTGCGTCGGAGAGGAAAAAAAATAAAAAAATATTTAAAAAGGTGGGACGACATATCATGTTGCGTCGGAAAGGAAAAAAAAAATTTTAAACTGTGGGACGACACTTCAAGTGTCGTCCGAGGGGAAAAAAAAATCGTACTCGAAGTGCAAAAAAAATTACAAAAAAATTATAAAAAATTACAAAACAATTACAAAAAACTACAGAGAGGGGTGGGACGGCACTTCAAGTGCCCGTCCATCCGAGAGAAGTGTGGTTTTTTTGGTTTTTTTATTACGAAATTAATTTTTTTTGGAGGGACGGCACTTCAAGTGTCGTCCGATTATTAAAAAAATCTTTTTTTTGTGCGACGGCACTTCTAGTTCCGTCATTTATATATGCATATTTCTCATTTCGATTCTCATATATAGCAAGCAATCCACTGTAACGATTTATGCATAATATGCATATATGGCAAACGACTGCAGCGCTCTTTTTAACCAAATATGTATATTATGCATACATACCAAACGAATAGAGATGCTCTGATTAGGAAGAAAATTCCAATTATGAAACTAATTGAGTTACAACTAATATAAAAACCAAACCCTCTTCAAAGGTCGCCTCTTGTACTTGGCGCGCTCTCACCCTCTCTACAAATTTGTCTCCTTTATTCTCTTCTTAATTTTTTCTCTCGAAACTAATAAGTTTTTGTCGTTTTTGTTTTCCTTCAAAGCTACGCTCGGGAAAGACACCATTTTCCTAAATCTTGGAGGCTAACAAATCTCTCTTCCGCTACAAATTTGTCTCAAAGAAAGAACTTGAACGAAAATCATCTCCGTCAACTTGGCCGGCCATCAGCCAATTTTGCAACTACTCCTCGACTTCCAAATTGGTTGTGTCATTCTCTTTCTGCAGGGCTTACCATATAACAACAACTGGAATATTCGCACCCCAACCCAACCCAACCCAACCCAACCCAACCAAACCAAACCGAACCTACCAATTCTTGAATATAGGAAACAAGAATTCAGTGGAGTTCTTGGACGTTACAATGAACTCAACCATAAAAAAAAATTGTGAGAGTTCATTATACGTGTGCAACTCAACAAGCAAGCAAGGATTTATTTTCTAACAGGAATATATTTTCGATCCGGAGAGATGGGAAGAATGAATTAATTAGGGCATAGTCTTCATCAAAAGAGTAATGTGATAGGAGAGTCATTATGTATGATAGGGTTGTATCAAGTTATTGTGATTAGGCTTGTGAGTCTGGAAGGGCATAAGGAGTATGAGGAATGAGGTTGTAGGGTTGAAGATGGATGGATGAGACAAATGTTTGGAGAGAATGGGTATATTTTATTTTAGTTTGATGTTTTAAAAGGCAAGGAGGAGATGCATATTCGTATTTGATGTTAAGCGAGATCTATTGTTGGTGGATTATTTGGTTCTTCCCGCCGTGTTTAGTTTGAATGTGAAATGGGTATCGGGTGTTGGGGGCCGGTGGGTCTGGGATGAGCTGTGGAGTGAACTTTGAGTAAGTGAAAAAGGAGGAATGGAAGGGGAGGTTACGTACGCTATGAATAGGGAACCCCCAGTTGCATTTAAATGTGGAAGAATTGCAGGTGCTCACCTAGTTGTCATAATTAAATGTGTGAGACATAACTAGCTAAAGAATCGGTTGGAGATCTTTCAATCAACGGAAACTGGAGTGAGTGGGTTGTTCCTTTGTTGGATTTCATTCAAAGGAGTTTTGTGTGTGAACTCAATGGCATTTGCTTAAGAAGGTGGAGGAGAAGGAAGTGATTGTCTTAAAAGGGGTGAGTTTGATCAAACCCTGATCGATATCCAAAGAGGTGGGAAGAGTGAAGAGACTTTTTGCTGATGAGAAGCTTGTTTTTCCTTCTTTGTGTGTGAAGGAAATGTGGGTTTCTTGTAGGTTGGTTTCACCACCAGGAAGTCCCTCCACTCTTGCCACCTTTTTCAATATTGATTAGTGATATGGCTAAAAATAGGGGTTAAATCGGAACCGTCCAAATCGGACGCGAATCTTAAAGCCTAGGAATAAAATGGTAATTTCACTTGACAAACGGGCCTGAAGTGGGTACTGGGTCTTTTCCCCAAAGACCCAATAACCCACGAACGGATCCATCTCGACTGGGTGCGGGTTCCAACCCGCAGCAAACCCGGTCCAGCATGATAGAATTAGGGTTTCTGATTAATCCTAATCAACGGTCCTGATTCATATCTATCATTTCACTGGGAATTATGGATTACATTCCTTATCTGTCATAGGAATTACATTCCTAATCTGATCCCATAGGCGGCCATTAAGAGGCTAATTAATCTTTTGCCAATTTACGCTCTTTCATAATCTTCTCTGATTACTGACTTGAGCGTCGGAGGGTGCGTCGCCGGGATCAACCCCGGTGTCTCGCACTTTTTGTAGGTGAACAGCGGGAGTCAACGGTCAAACTCCGGCGGAACAGGTTTCAGGTTTGCTATTCAATTTTCCTAAGAATCCACAAATACTATCTGTTTGCCCCCACACCAGATTCAGCGGTAACAGATTGGCGCCGTCTGTGGGAACCCACGAATAGCGATCCTTCCTCTTCCCGTCGGTCAGATCTCCTCCAGCCATGCCTCCAAGGAAACTAAGATCTAGAGGGTCCAACCGTGGACTCACTCCTCCCCAACCACAACAGGAGATCCCTCTCCAAACCGTCCAGCCAGCGGGTCCTCCTCCTCAACCTGATCAAGCCCCGCAGCAGGACCAACCTCAGAACCTCTAACCCCCTCGGGGTCAGACCGGGCCTCAGAATGCCGGTGCGGGGGTCTCCCGTCCCAATCCTCCGAAACAACCTCTTCAACATGACCACGTCTCCGTGCACAACTGCTCTACCGACTTAATGGCATCTCACAATCCCCGGGCCTCCGATGACCTCCGCAACACCCTTAACAATCGGCACAAAGAAGAGGATCATTGCCGCCGTTTGGATGAAAGGCGGGCCCGAGAGGGAGTCCTCCCGCCAACACCGTCCAAATGAGCGATCTCCTCATCGCCGAGAACATAGGAGGTCTCCACCTCACCAAAGACGGAGAGAGTCCCCTGAGCACTATAGAAGAAGGACTCGTTCCCCTACTGGTCGGCAACCCTCGAGGGATGATAATGCTCCTATCACCCGTGCCGAATTCCAGCAATTCCAAGCAACCATCTTGCAAGCCCTCAATCTCTGACCCAACAACAACAATGCTCAGAGAGTCCCCACTCCTCCTTCGGTCCAAAGTCCTTGCCATCGGTCCTTAACTCCCCCTCCAGCTCCTAGCATCCGCCACCATGACCTTAGTCCTCATCGCTCCCGGAGCTATCGTCGTCGTAGCCCCCGCTCTCCCTCATACGAAGACGAGTCCAGAGGCTCGTTTGATTACCGTCGAAGGGATGACACTGTCTACCGTCGTCTCCACGAAATGGAGAGGCGCTTGGGTCAGCTAGACAGAGAAGAAGAGTTTAGAGGAAGGACCCTCCGTCCAAGCCGACCTCCTTTCTCTCGGACCATCATGGAGGCGCCCGTTCCAATAGGCTTCAAGCCTTCCCAATTCGAGACTTATTCTGGGGAGTCTGACCCCGTCGATCACATCGAAAGCTTTAAGACCCTCATGCTAATCCACCAAGCTTCTGATGCTCTGCTGTGTAAGACCTTCCCCGCTACTCTTAAGGGTCTGGCCCGGGAATGGTACTCTCGCCTCGCCCCATCCTCAATATTCTCCTTCGAGCAATTTGAGACCCTCTTCGTCACCCACTTCGTGAGTAGCCGCCGAACTGAGAAGACCAGCATTTCGCTACTCTACCTCAACCAGAAAAAGGGTGAGAAGCTGAGAGACTATGTGAAAAGGTTCACCGCGGAAGCCAGGTCCATCGCTTCCCTCGACCAGTCGGTCGCTGCAGCAGCGTTCCAGTCGAATGTCCTCAACTCCAGCCTTCGGTCCTCCCTGGCCAAGAAGCCCCCGCAGAATTTCTCCGACCTCCTTCTCCGAAGCGAGAAGTATATCCGGGCTGAGGAAGCTGAGCATCGCCCCAACTTTGAGGGGCCTTACTCCGGAACCAAAAGAAAGGCAAGTGAAGAAGAGGGAACCAAGAAGCTCTAGAAGGACAATGGCGGTCAGCTCCGCCCTCCCCCAAGATTCGAAAAATTCACTCCACTTAACGCCAACATTTCCAATATTCTCATGGAAGTTGAAAAGGAAGGGGTGATACCTCCTGCTCCGAAGATGAACACCCCTGGCAAGAAAAGGGACAAAGAGAAGTGGTGCCGCTATCACCGGAACCATGGCCACGACACCAATGATTGTCGGGCCTTGAAGAACGAGATTGAGGCCCTCATCCAGAGGGTGCAGTTGGCCAAATTTGTGAGAAAGGACCGGACCGATCTCCCTCCTCCGCCTCGGGGGGCTAACAAGCATCCTGAACGACGCGATGAAACTCCAAAATTCGAAGAGGAGCGTGTCCTACACCTCATTCATGGGGGCCCAATGAGGGGCTCCTCTAACTCCTCTCGAAAGGCTTTCATAACGGAAGTCAATTCAGTACATGGCATGCCTCCCCCTAAAGACCTCGGAGTACCCGTCACATTCTCAGATGAAGACCTGGTAGGCGTCCGAACCCCCCATTGTGACGCACTAGTCATTAACCTCCATATGACAAATTTTAAAGTGGAGAGGATCCTAGTGGACAATGGCAGCTCCGTTAACGTCCTCTTCCTCGATGCTTTCAAAGGACTCAAGCTACCCCGGAACAGGCTTAAACCCGCCGGCTACACGCTCCATGGGTTCACGAGAGTGCCAGTGACTATCGAAGGGGTGATCACCCTCGATGTAACCGCTGGCAAAACTCCTACTACCCGAACGGAGCCGATGGACTTTATGGTCGTTGATGTCCCCGCAGCTTATAATGTCATCCTAGGCCGGCCCGGCCTAGCTGCTCTCGAAGCCGTCCCTTCCGCTCATCACCTCAAAATGAAGTTTCCCACCCGGGCAGGAGTAGGGAAAGTCAGAGGCTGTCAGGAAATGGCCTGCAAATGCTACATGACCTCTACCGGGGGTCCAGTCCTTTCCCTCGAAACTCTTGAAATCCCCCAGGATGATGTCCGACTAACGTCCGAGCCAGTGGATGAATTGGAAGAAGTGCTCTTCTCCGAGCAAGATCTGAACTGCATGTTCTTTATCAGCAAGACCCTCCCCTCTGCCCTAAGCTCGGACATAGTCCAATGTATTAGAAAGAACCATGACCTCTTCGCATGGTCGGCTGCCGACATGCCTGGAATCTCCGAAGAGCTCCTCGTCCACCACCTGAGTGTTGCACCGGGGTCCAAACCGGTTGAACAGAAGAGGCACAAATTTGCTCCCGAGCGCCAACAAGCTATAAAAGAAGAGGTGGACAAGCTCCTTAAGGCTCGGTTCATACAGGAGGTCAATTATCCTAAATGGCTCTCAAATGTTGTGATGGTAAAGAAGGCCAACGGGAGCTGGAGAATCTGCATTGATTTTACTAACCTGAATAAAGCATGCCCCAAAGATCCATTCCCTCTTCCAAGCATCGACACCCTGATTAGTGGCCATGAGCTTCTCAGCTTCATGGACGCTTTCTCTGGATACAATCAAATCCGCATGTTCCCCCCGGATATCCCGAAGACCTCCTTTATTACCGATCACGGCCTCTAATGCTACAGGGTGATGCCTTTCGGGTTGAAGAATGCAGGCGCCACCTATCAACGCTTCAAGTATCGGAAAGAAAGAAAAAAATTTAAAACGGTGGGATGGCACTTCAAGTGTCGTCCGAGGGAAAAAAAATCGTACTCGAAGTGCAAAAAAAATTTTACAAAAAAATTATAAAAAAAATAAACTCAGTGGAGTTCTTGGCCGTTACAATGAACTCAACCATAAAAAAAAAATTGTGAGAGTTCATTATACGTGTGCAACTCAACAAGCAAGCAAGGATTTATTTTCTAACAGGAATATATTTTCGATCCGGAGAGATGGGGAGAATGAATTAATTAGGGCATAGTCTTCATCAAAAGAGGAATGTGATAGGAGAGTCATTATGTATGATAGGGTTGTATCAAGTTATTGTGATTAGGCTTGTGAGTCTGGAAGGGCATAAGGAGTATGAGGAATGAGGTTGTAGGGTTGAAGATGGATGGATGAGACAAATGTTTGGAGAGAATGGGTATATTTTATTTTAGTTTGATGTTTTAAAAGGCAAGGAGGAGATGCATATTCGTATTTGATGTTAATCGAGATCTATTGTTGGTGGATTATCTGGTTCTTCCCGCCGTGTTTAGTTTGAATGTGAAAAGGGTATCGGGTGTTGGGGGCCGGTGGTTTTGGGATGAGCTGTGGAGTGAACTTTGAGTATGTGAAAAGGAATGGAAGGGAGGTTATGTACGCTATGAATAGGGAACCCAGTTGCATTTAAATCTCTACTACTATAATGGGAGAAGGCCTTTGTCCTTAACCCAACCCGTGCAATGCACGTGTAGGTAAATTTTTTTTGCCCTTTTCATTCCTCCCAATTTTTCCCCACGTGCACAGCACGTTTATAATACTAGTGTGGAATAATTGCAGGTGCTCACCTTGTAATATCCCTAGCATGTACTACTTTTCTTCCAATGAAAATATATGTATGCATTGATTATATATATAGAGAAATCTTCGGTTGTACACTACTTGATTATATATATATATATATATATGCATTGTTAATATTAGCATACACTATGGTTAACTTCTTTTACCTGATATGTTTTTTAAAAGCCCAACTTTTTCTTTCTTAAAACTCAACCCAACAATGTATCCATAGGTAAGTGTAAATAAGTAAAGCTAAAGGGGTTAAATGTAAAAAAGTAAGACACCTAAGCCTTTTTTTTACACCTTTCCACACTCCTCTCCTTCTCTCTTGAACTGGCCGGCAGCAAGAGCAGCTTCTCTTCCCATTTCTCTATATATTTACCTACTTCTACTACTTTACTACTTCTACTATTGCTGTTACTACCACTACTGCTATCCTCTACTACTTCTACTGCTGTCTTTCACTACTTCTAGTGTTGTTTACTATGGTTGCTATCGCTGTTTGCTACTGCTGCTACTACTACTCTTATTACTACTACTACTACTGATTACTTCTACTACTACTGCTGTTTATTACTATTACTACCCCTACTGCTTACTACTACTTGTACTATTACTACTGCTGACTATTACTACCACCACTACTTACTACTTCACTACCACAACTATTGTCTCCTACTTCTACTACTGCTGTTTTACTACTACTGCTACTGCTACTGCTGCTATTTACTACTTCTACTTCTACTACTACCTATTACTACTTCAACTACTACTACTACCTTCTACTACTTTATTACTACTACTATTATACTACTACTATTGGATTGGAGCAAGGAGGAGAAGATAGCAACTTGAAGCTTGCAAACAAATCAAAGTGGGTATTTTTCTTTTTTCCTTTTGATTACATTTATGACTTATTATATAGAAGTTGTGTTTGTTAAAATTGTTGAATTGAAGTAGTGAGGTTATGTTAGAAGTTTTTCTTGTTAAGATGTTGGTTGAAAATATTAAACACTTCCGTTTATATAGAGTAAACATAGCATGAAAAATGTATGTTTACTCTCAATCATGTTTTAATTAATTGTTTGATTATGCATAATAAGTTGAAGTGATTATGTGAAATAAAAAGTTGTAATTAGGAAAGAGATACTAGTAGAATTTTATATACTAGTAGGGTAGAATTGATGAAGAAGTTACATGCATGATTAATTATAGTAAGCTCTATGTGGAATTTGTACATGAGATTTTATGTAGATATAAATTATATAGAATGATGATTATATGTTAGTAGATATAAATTATATAGAATGATGTTGTATGACTATATGCTTAGCTCTTATAACAAGGAAAACTTAAATAGAAGAATTGTGGGAAGTGTATGCCTAGTTAATATAATTATTTAGTTAGCTTGTAGAATAGGAAACTACTCGTTCATGATGATATAAACTACTTGTTAGTTAGTAATGCATGGTAGAAGTAGTAATTCAAAGTAGAGTTAGTAGTTACTTAAAGTAATGGTAGCAAGTAGATAATGGTAAAAAGCCATAGTCGGATACCAAGCTAATTAATTTATGATAGTATAGTAATGGTAGTAAGATAGAAAAGCCACTTGTAGTTGCATTCTTAGCTAATTAAAAAAAAGTTCATGATAAGTAAAGTAAGATTGTAGTAAAGTAAAGAACTATTGGTAGTAGGGGTGGCAACGGGTCGGACTTGGGCCGGACTTATATAAGCCCGAGCCCGAGCCCGAATTTATTTTTTGGGTCCAAGCCCGGCCCGATTTTGCATCGAGCTCCAAAATACAAGCCCAAGCCCGAGCCCGAATTAACCAAAAAAGCCCAAACCCGGCCCGATTTAGTACTATATTGAAATTCAATAATTGAATTGATGCTTGCTTCACTCAAATAATAAAGACATATTGATTATCTCAAAAAAGTAAAGACACACTTTGTCTCTACTTTACTCTTGTTAAGTTATTCAAGTAGTATTGCAGGTATTTTTTTTGCGTAAATGGAGTATTTTTGTACTGATGAAGCTTTGATATGAGGATCATGGGCTTTTCTTCTTTCCCAACAAGATTGATTTATGCTCATAATAGGGCATCTTCCACCGAATTATTTCCCAAAATTAATTATGTTGCATGCCCGGTTTCAAAACTATTCTAGCTCATATCAAGTCAAATTTTTAAAAAAGAAAAGCACATGAAATACACTTGGAAATCAGGAAATGGCTGTGTCAATATTTCACTAACTTGGAGAAGCTTCCCCTACCCATCTGGAAAGTCTGGAAACTCCGAAATTTAAACCTCACATCTTGACCAAACAAACAGTTAAGATGTGTAAAAGAGGAATAGTCGTATCCAAATTCACGAAGGTTTCAACCAAGACAACTGCGTTTGTTGCAACTGCTATTGACCAAGGTTGGATCCAAAACCGAACAGTTGTTATGACAGAATACACTCTGTAAATTTAGTTTCAGTGTTTGATATATAATTTGGAAGTGGGTCAGTTTGGTCATTATTTTGAGAATTGGGTCAGTACGGAATTTTTTTGAAACACTGAAAACCAGATCTGTTTCTTTGAACTTCTTTCTCTTCATTTCAGAACGGAATTAATGCCCATTCAGCATTCTTGTGCATTTATTATACGGGAAAAGGTGAGAGAGATGAAGGGACGGGGAGTATTTATTAGACTTATATAAATCGGGTCGGGTTCGGATCGGATTCATACACACCTGAACCCGGCCCGAAAATGTAATCGGGCTTATTTGTTGAGCCCAGGTCCAAAAAAAATGAAAAAAAATCAGGCCCAAGTCTTACTAAAAACGGGTCGGACTTGATCGGGCTCGGATCGGGCTCGGGTCAATTGACAGCCTTAATTGGTAGTATAGAAGAGATTCTAAGCATAAATACGGTAATTGTTGGAATACCGTATGCATGTGTATGCAGGTATGCATTCTTGAATATTTACATATGGTAGTGTTTTGTGCACATTGAGTGCACTAGTGTGGTGTATGTTGGGCCGCCTCTAGCATGATTTGAAAGCTAAATTGAACACAAATTAAATCTATATAAGACTTGTTGAGATTCAACTAGGTTGGATTCACTTAGAACCTAGTTAGTGAATTAAGTTAAATTAGTTATGTGAACTTGCTGAAGGGTGGAGGTGGAAACTAGGAGCACAGTTTAAATAACTTAGAAAATAGAAGTTATGATAATGAAGCAATTAGAATCAGGTAAGTTAGTGAATTAAGAAATTAATTTAGGATGATTGATAAGAAAGACACTAGTTGGACGTGTACTCACATGTCAAGGGGACACGTGCGGCGTCGTCTCGTCTGGAACACGTGCGGCATGGTCTCGATCGTTAATTTCTAGGATTTAGTGATAAGAACGGGATGCAGACGTAAGTCACAAGTCCTGTCGGAACTTAGGAGATGGACACTTAAGTTTCTGTCTATGTTCTGGGTTATCAATATGAATAAGGAGAAAGAGTGTAACTCTAAGTCTCTGGACGGAGTAGGGGTGGCCCTATCGATTCGCCTTATGTTCATGATAACTTTGGTAGGGGCAGGCGTGGAGAAGGACCATGATTTCGGCAGAGCTGATGATTACCGGCCTGACCGGAAGTGGAGAGGGACTACGATCCTGTCGGAGTGGAGAAGGACCATGATCTGAACGAACAGAGTGACACTACAAGGAATTTGACATATAGTGACAGCAAAAATCCGTGGGTAAAAGGCGAAAAACCGTAGGTATAGCCCGTAAAACCTATACCAACGGACATATTTTTCCGTCGTTTTTAATTAGCTATACCCACGGCAAAATGCCATCACTATAGCCTATAGCGACGATTTTTTCACCCGTTGGACAAAACCTCGGTGTTATACCCACGGTTTCGGATCCGTTAGTATAGATTTTAAAGACACATTTTGCTCTCTTATACTCACGGTTGAAGCTCCATTGCTATAGGTTTTAGCGATGGTTTTCGCATCCAATTATTTGAATACATACCCATCGCTCTATACACAATTTTTTCTTTAATTACGCTTATGATAATTTAATATTTTCTTTTATAACATTAATTCAATTATAAACCAAATACACAATGAAATAAATACATGTGTTTATGAAACAAAATTAAATAATATTAAACTTCAATCATATTAAAAATTAATGAAGTATTACAAGCATGTCAAATTCAAATTACAAAATAGTTAAAATGTCAACCTAAAAATACCATACTGACACATAATAAGCATATAAAGTCTTATAACAATCTCATCCACTTAATTTCGAGGTTTGCCCCATCAACAGAAAATTAGCTTCCATTGCCAATAAATAGTGTACATCTATAACTCGCCAATAAATATCTCCGATCTACAATGCTGACTGGAAAATCATCTCAGCAAGTCCCTGTACCATCAAAAATTTAAAGGAATAGTTATTAGGCACATTCAGCGAAGGGTAATAAAGAAAACTTGTTCGGCATAGGGCAAATCTCAAAACTATTTTACCATCAATCTATGAAAAAGAAAACCATGTAACATATCAGGAAATAAATCACTAATGAAAGTAAGTATGAACTCTTAAAAATAAGCTTACTTCTCATGTATTAAAGATGGTTTTAGTAGCGTGGTGGAAAACCGTTTCAGCATAACCTCCTGAGCTTCCAGAAACCCCATAAAGATGCCCTTCTTCATTAACATTAGTTAACCTACAATAAATAAAATACAATCAAGTTTTTCATTGATGTCTATATCACCAATATAGGATGATAGTTTACCGTCTTGCTTAAGCACATTTCCACTATAAATTGAATCTCCATATATTAAAAAAGCAAATTTACTTCCTGTAGAAGTGAAAATGAAAAGAGGGGGGGGGGGGGGGGGGGTTACAAAGTACCAAAACATCTAAAACGCCAGTGACTTACAGGGATAACATGGTTTGTTCCCAATCCAGAACAAACAGCAAGGCCATCTTCATTACAGACTCCAAGTCGTTGATTGAATTTATAGCTGAATGCAGAGTCCACACCAAAGGCTGAAACAAAGGAAGGTACAATATATGATAGGGTTTCAACTAGATAGAATGGACTCTAAAAAGAATGTAAGGGAAGACTTGTACCTATAGATGGTATGGCATATGTTTCAAACAGAAGTTCTGCCATTTTAATGCGGGATGAGATTGGGTTGCACACGCATTCCGTCATCAAAATGGGATGGTTGATCTGTTCTGCCCTCAAGTTTAATATACAATACAAAATTGTCAGCACAGTACCAACTAAACCCACATTAATAGTATATGATTAAGTGGATTAGTACTGTAAGATTTTGGATTTCATAGTATTTATTATATGTCTATAATGCAGATATAACAAACTTAGCATAAAAGGTTAACCAATATGATAATCAAATAAGAGTTAGCTGCATCATATCTATGGGAAGTCTAAACTAACAGAAAGTCAATTACAGTGCTTCCTACAGAATGGATTCGTGGAAAGATGATTGTTTCAAGATACTGACCCTTAGACATTAACCAATATCTGTAAAAAAAAGACAAGCATAGCTCATGGTGAAAAGTTATTAAAAATATAAAAAAAGAACTGGTAACACTAACAATAGATTACTTCCCGTATAATAAATTACATAATTTTGGTTCTAAGCAACCAAATACTTTCATTCCAAACATAGCCATTTATTTAAATTTTAAAAAATTGCAACGGTTAATTTAAATAGTGAGTTAAACTAAGGATAAATAGCGAACTCCTGAAAGTAAGACCGGTGGATGTCCTTTCCTCCTCTAAATCTTACATGGGATAAGTGCATATCAAATTCTAAAGTGAGAACAGCTGGTGAAATATTCTAAATTGCAATTCATACCAAGGCTTGCTGTATATATTCTTTACTGTTAGTTGTGAACAAGGTATATCAGCAAAAAAATACTTCCACCAAAAACGACAATTTAGAAGTATCAAACAAACGCACAATGATGCAACATAATATCTGTCTCATATCGAGGACAAACTTTACTCAGATCACTATGCATAAGTAGTCAAACTGTATCTAAATCATATATCCCAACATGCAGATCAGTTGGCATATAGTTTATGCTAAAAAGTAACATAGCCAATGTTGATAAGTAAATATACATAAATAACAAAAACAAAACAAAACTTCCCATGTACACAGTTCACATGGTTGAACATAGGTTGGTGGCTTGTCAAGAATTACTAAAATCACACTGTGAGAAACTAAACTAAAATGAAACATTACCAAGTTACAACTGATCAAAATTGGCTACAAAATTTGCAATTAAAGAAAAAAAAAGGTCCTATATATACTAACCAGAGCTCCTCAACGACAACTGTGCAATCTGCGAGATTTCTCCGAGTCCTGTAACTCTTATACACCGTAACATATAAACAAACATTAGTTACTACTTAAAAATTGCAAATATAGCAATAAACAGAACAAGCCATTGGTTCAAACCTGAAAGAATAACTAATCAAATCTAAAACTAACGGACTTCATTGTTACTTCAGCTATTTCGCAATATACTGACATCTTTACACACATCAACTAGTTACTCAACAGTTCAATATAAATATCATGGACTTTGAACACTAAATTGCAATTCATAAAATGAAAAACCAGATCCATATAACCATGTTTGAATATTGTAGAATGCTTACGGTTCCCAAATACATGAAACACAGGAATACAACAGAGCAATGCATGATAGATGCTTCTTCTTGTCTCAATATGCTAGAAGTGAGTCCAGGTCCCCAAGTTTTCTCCCAGCAGCACTCTCTTTCTTTACCACCTGAAGTATGTAGCAGTTCAAAGTAAAATATATGCTTCAACTTCAATATGTTTAAACACCGGGGCAAACTTCAATATGTTTGTTTAAACACTATTATCTTCTAATAATAGTGAGTGTATATGATGTATGTTTATGTATTTCTCAAGAAATAAATAGCGTCTCATGGCTATCTTATCTATATCATCTCAAAAAATAACTTTTAAGTCTACACAATATATTATTGGCTATCAACAGTTTCTGCAATTACAACAAAAAATACATCAAGGTGTAACATGCATATAGTAGTACATATAATCAATACAGGCAAACTAGATTTAGCAAGAAAGTTAAGAAGAAATACCTGTAAATGTATTCTTAAACTCTTAAACATCTGCCACTGTTCTTGTCACAGGTATAGACCATCTCCCCAAATGTGCACCGTAATTAATACATTGGACTACTCCTCTGCCTGCTGGCCCATTGGGAAAATCAATGACACTTATGCTACCATCATCAAGATGTAAAGACTCCATCCACTCTTCTGTTTTCTCAAGCAATGACATATCAGTGCAGCATGCACAGCAGGATGGCCAACAACTACCACATTTCTTTTTGTTTCTGATTCATCAGATAATTCTTCATGCAAAGACTGCCAGGCTCTTTTTTATTGTAACCATAAGTTACTAATATGCTCATTGCCAAGGCCATCTAACAATGAATCTGTTGAATTCTGTTCAATATTTGAGAAGTATGTTATAATTAGAATATATAAAAACTTCTCAATCTGTGTTTAAACCAGACTGCCAAAAATATTCATGGAAAGTAACAGTGATACTGGAATAAACTTTTTTAAAGATTAACTCAACAGAACCTCCAGTATAACAGAGGAGAAACAAATACAAAGGTCGAATGGTTTACCTTGTGCGCTTGCTGAATAATCGATTCAACTTCAAGGTCCAGCATGTTCTTTACCTACATATTACGAGGCATGCAGTCAGCACCCAAGCAATCTGCTGCTTCCTGGACCTAAAACAAGCAAGCGCATTGAGAATAGCAAGAAACTCCTGGTTAGAATAACCTTTTTTTTTAAAACTTCTAGAGAGATTCATTTCTATTGTTAACATTTTATGTTGAACATTCAAAAAGTTTTACCTCAGTTGTGGCAGTGGCAGTATCAGTTGAAGGCAATTCTTGGGCTTGATATTATACACTTCACTTTCAAGTCAAGCAGTAGTTCTGCAGTTTTCTGCAGTTTTCTGAGACTGCAATTTGTCGTGGTTCAGTAAGGACAGTGAACACAGTAATCTAATTCTTCAATCTTTGAAATAAGTCTGAAGGGTAATTGTTTGATCTCGCTTTACAAATTTCAAACTTAGCTACCTGAGTAACCCTGAGCATGCTCATGGGGTCGTATCCCATACCAGATAAAATAACCTGGATTGAAAGACATTGAAATTACTTTAATTTTAACTTTGTGAAACATCCATAATGAAAAAGACAATCATAGAAAAGAAACTGGTTTTAGATCGGAAGAATACACATTATGCTTCATAAAGGAGGAAATAAGGGATTATTTATTTCCTTCTTGAAATAAACCAAATATGGCTACCACTGAGATGAAGCAGACACATTTGGTAAGAAGTTTGCCTAAAAATGAGAGTATATATGCTTCAACTTCAACCTCAGGAGATAGTATTGTTGAAACAGTGGGAACAAATGAAACGACTGACTGAAAAAACATTATTCAGTGACCTTTCGCACCGGAAACAATTATCTAAAAAATCCTGTAAAATAGTAAAGGCAGAAATGAATATCCTGCAATCCATTCCCTCTCCAAAAAATTTCTATACTAATAAAGAATTCAGAAGAAGAAAAAAAGGAGTGCATAGCAACCAAAATGATACAGATTAAACATCATGATAAAGCAAAGACATTAAATAAACTTCATCTAGTTAAATACTAAAACAATACACCAACCATATAATCTCTTGAACAAATGAAACCTCCTATAATCTCTCAACACAATCTCTCTCCCTTCAACCCTGAAACCTCATATCATTATTGTAGCTAAATCAAACTAATGAGCAAATCCATACCTAGGGTTCCAGAAGGAGAGAGGACGACGACGGCGGAAGTGAACAACGGCGACGGCGGAAGCGAGAGCGAACGGTGACGGCGGCGGAAGCGAACAACGACGACGGCGGAAGCGAGATTGGGGGTTTAGCCAATCGAAATAGGGTTCACGAGATTGGGGGTTTAGCCAATCGGAAGCCAGAGTGAAATCTCCTGAGGTAAAAATCGAAATAGGGTTTAGCCAAGAAGAACTAAGCGAGATTGGGGGTTTCGGAGAGAAATCGAAGAGCAAAATCGAGCGTGAGAGAGAGAGAGACAGAGAGGGGATTCGGGTGAGAGAGAGAAAGAGAGAAATTGTATAATTTGGGAATTTAAGATTTGGGGGGAAAATGAAAAAGTTTGGAGGCAAATGAAATAATTTAGGAGGGTTAATTGGCAGATAAATAACTTAAACTTTTCAAGTGGGTGGACCATACCCACAGTGTTTTAAGATCTAAAATTATAGGATACCTATACCCACAGTTTACTACACGTCCGTAGGTATATGATGTCTATACCCACGGTTTTAGTGACCCGCACTACAGGTGTCCGTTGGTATATGGCAAATTTCTTGTAGTGTGATCACTGCCGTTCGAAGTGGAGAAGAACCATGATCCAACTGCAGGAACGAAAATGGACCGCATGTGCTGCAGACTCTACCAGTCACTAGATGAATGTCAGAAATAGGAAAGAGTACAAGAGTAGGATGCATGGCGAGGGATAGAATCCTATCATCTGAAGAATACGAACTCGATTTGGGGAGTATGTAGTATGGGATGCATACATTTTTAAATCAAGTTTGTATTAGATTAAGAGCATGGTGTGCATGTGAGTTGTGCATTAGAATCTAGATCATGACATATACTGATATTTATGTTTGTATGACTTTCACGTTTCCTTCTTCTGCATCAAATGTTGATTGATGAGGATTTTGGAGATTGTGGGTTTCATCCGCATTGCGTCAGTTGCATTCAACTAACGTGCCCAGAGTTTTCTAATTGCAGGATTGTTGATCGTGGAGCAGGGGACTCGAATTGTGGAAAGCAACCAAGTGGAAGATATAGTTTCCTTCTGTAATGTAAGTTTCTAATTTCCTGTGATTTCTGTGTTGTGTACTCATTGAAGTAAAGATTCTGCGTAAGTGTCACGAGCTCCCAGTGTGTGGAACTCAGGATGCTACAAAGTGGTATCAGAGCTAAACTTCAAATTGTAGTACCAACACAACAGGGAATTAGACTTGGATGCCTCAGTTAGAGGCATGTTTAGTTTGGATAGTAGGGTGGTCATGATTCATATTGTTGTACGTCCAGCCTATGTTTATGATCTCCCTATATCCAGAACTAACCCCTGTATATGTTTTCTTATTTTTGAAGGATGTCAGGAAGAAACGAAGGTGGAAGTAATGGAAGGATCGAGGGCGAAGGTAGAGTCTATCAACGAAACAGAGATAGCAACAGCATGAGGACTGAAAGTAAAGGCAGTGGAGTGAATCCCGCCAATCGAAGTAGAAATTGCTCGGGTATATCAAATAATGGGAACTTTTATGGAGGCCAGTCGAAATTTCTCACCACCACCAGGAACCCAAGAAAGGAATGCAGGCGATGTCATTGCTAACCACGTAAAGATGGTAGAATCCTTTAAAAGAATGAAACCACCAGTATTTGAAGGCCAAGCAGATCCAACAGCAGCCGATGATTAGATTCGTCAGGTGGAGACTGTGTTTGAAGTACTTAAAATACCAGAAGAAAGTAAAGTTACATTGGTGACTATCCTTTTGGAAAAAGACGCAGGAATGTAGGTGGCAATCTGTCAAGCGGGGCATGGGTGATGAACCAATTGCATGGGAGGACTTCCTCGAAGAATTCAGACAACATTACTTACCTCTGGACGTCCGAAAAGAAAAAGCTATGGATTTCATCAATTTGAGGCAGGGCAGTATGACAGTATGAGAATATGAAATAAAGTTTACACAGTTATCTCGATATGCCCCAGAAATGATTCATGATGAAGTTAAGAAGGCTAAAAGGTTCGAGCAGGGTCTTCGACCTGGATTGAGATCAAGAATGGTGCCATTATGCATTCAGATGTTTGATAAACTAGTTCGACAGGCAGCAGTAACGGAGATGGATATGAACCAAAACAAGCAGCCGCAAGAGAAGACCGGAAATCAGAATGAAGGGAAACGATCTGTTCCAGCCACATATTTCATGGAGCAAGGCCCGAATCAGAAGTTCCAGAAGCCTAATACCAGTACAGAAGCCGTTAAGCCAGTGAAGTGTTTCCTCTGTAGAGAGCAAGGACACGTTAAAACCCATTGCACAAGGAATAAGGTTCAGGATAGTGAACGAACATGTTTCAATTGTGGAAAGGTTGGGCACGTCAGGCCAAAATACCCACAACTGCAAAAGAACAACAGTGGTCCAGGGCAGAAGAATAATGATCAAGGGAAGAGGCCCTTCCGTTAGGGACGTGTTTCGCATTGACTAAAGTGGATGCTGAGAAGAAAGATGTGGGTCATCACGGGTATTGAAGGATGAAATGTAATTTGCTTTGCTGCTAAAAAGGATATGTTTTGGTTGTGACTAGAAGTATGAACGTTTCCGTATGTACTTGGATTGTTAAATTAAATATGATGATGTGTTTTGAAATGGGCATGTTATACTATTTTTCTGGGTGTGTGATCCTCTCCACTTGCATAGTTCCGAGGACGGAACTGTTCTAAAGAGGGAGTGATGTAATACCCCTAGCATGTACTACTTTTCTTACAATGAAAATATATGTATGCATTGATTACACACACACACACACACACACACACACACACACACACACACACACAGATATATGTGTGTGTGTGTGTGTGTGTGTGTGTGTGTGTGTGTGTGTGTGTGCATTGTTAATATTAGCATACACTATGGTTAACTTCTTTTACCTGATATCTTTTTTAAAAGCCGAACTTTTCCTTTCTTAAAGCCCAACCCAATAATGTATCCATAGGTAAGTGTAAATAAGTAAAGCTAAGGGGGGTAAATGTAAAAAAGTAGGATACCTAAGCCTTTTTCTACACCTTTCCACACTCCTCTCCTTCTCTCTTGAACTGGCCAGCAACAAGAGCAGCTTCTCTTCCCATTTCTCTATATATTTACCTACTTCTACTAATTTACTACTTCTACTACTGTTGTTACTACCACTACCGCTGTCCTCTACTTCTTCTACTACTGTCTTTCATTACTTCTACTGCTGTTTACTATTGTTGCTATTGCTGTTTGCTACTGCTGCTACTACTACTCTTATTACTACTACTACTACTGATTACTTCTACTACTACTGCTGTTTATTACTATTACTACCCCTACTGCTTACTACTACTTGTACTATTACTACTGCTGACTATTACTACCACCACTGTTTACTACTTCACTACCACTACTGCTATCTCTTACTTCTACTACTGCTGTTTTACTACTACTGCCACTGCTACTGCTGCTATCTACTACTTCTACTTCTACTACTACCTACTACTACTTCAACTACCACTACTACTACTACCTTCTACTACTTTATTACTACTACTATTATACGACTACTATTGGATTGGAGCAAGAAGTCAAGAAGACTAAAGGTGCAAGGATGAGAAGATAACAACTTGACGCTTGCAAACAAATCAAAGTGGGTATTTTCCTTTTTTTCCTTTTGATTACTATTATGACTTATTATGTAGAAGTTGTGTTTGTTAAAATTGTTGAATTGAAGTGGTGAGGTTATGTTAGAAGTTTTTCTTGTTAAGATGTTGTTGGTTGAAAGTAATAAACACTTTAGTTTATATAGAGTAAACATAGCAAGAGAAATGTATATTTACTCTCAATCATGTTTTAATTAATTGTTTGATTATGCATAATAAGTTGAAGTGATTATGTGAAATAAAAAGTTGTAATTAGGAAAGAGACTAGTAGAATTTTATATACTAGTAGGGTAGAATTGATGAAGAAGTTACATGCATGATTAATTATAGTAAGCTCTATGTGAAATTTATACATGAGATTTTATATAGATATAAATTATATAGAATGATGTTGTATGATTATATGCTTAGCTCTTATAACAAGGAAAGCTTAAATAGAAGAGTTGTGGGAAGTGTATGCCTAGTTAATATAATTATTTAGTTAGCTTGTAGAATGGGAAACTACTCGTTCATGATGGTATAAACTACTTGTTAGTTAGTAATGCATGGTAGAAGTAGTAATTCAAAGTAGAGTTAGTAATCACTTAAAGTAATGGTAGTAAGTAGATAATGATAAAAAGCCATAGTCGGATACTTAGCTAATTAATTTATGATAGTATAGTAATGGTAGTACGATAGAAAAGACACTTGTAGTTGCATGCTTAGCTAATATAAAAAAAAGTTCATGATAAGTAAAGTAAGATTGTAGTAAAGTAAAGAACTATTGGTAGTATAGAAGAGATTGTAAGCATAAATGCGGTCATTGATGGAATACCGTATGCATGTGTATGCTGGTATGCATACTTGAATATTTACATATGGTAGTGTTTTGTGCACATTGAGTGCACTAGTGTGGTGTATGTTGGGCTGACTTCTAGCATGATTTGAAAGCTAAGTTGAACCTAAATTAAATCTATATAAGACTTGTTGAGATTCAACTAAGTTGGATTCACTTAGAACGTAGTTAGTGAATTAAGTTAAATTAGTTATGTGAACTTGCTGAAGGGTGGAGGTGGAAACTAGGAGCACAGTTTAATTAACTTAGAAAATAGAAGTTGTGATAATGAAGCAATTAAAATCGGGTAAGTTGGTGAATTAAGAAATTAATTTAGGATGATTGGTAAGGAGTAAGGACGTACACTAGTTGGGCATGTATTCACCTGTCAAGGGGACACGTGCGGCATCGTCTCGTCTGGGACACGTGTGGCATCGTCTCGACCGTTAATTTTTGAGATTTAGTGATAAGAACGGGATGCAGACGTAAGTCACAAGTCTTGTCGAAGTTTAGGAGATGAACTCTTAAGTTTCCGTCTATCTTCCGGGTTATCCATACGAACAAGGAGCAAGAGGTATAACTCTAAGTCTCTGGGCGGAGTAGGGATGGCCCTATCGATTCGCCTTATGTTCATGATAACTTTGGTAGGGAAAAGAGTGGATAAGAACCATGATTCCGACAGAGCTGATGATCACCAGCCTGACCGGGAGTGGAGAGAGATCACGATCATGTCAGAGTGGAGAAGGACCATGATCTGAATGAACAGAGTCATCACTGCCGTTCAGAGTGGAGAAGGACCATGATCCGACTGCAGGAGTAGAAATGGACCGCATGTGCTGCAGACTCTACCAGTAACTAGATAAATGTCAGAAATAGGAAAGAGTACAAGAGTCGGATGCATGGCGAGGGATAGAACTCTATCATCTAGAGAATACAAACTCGATTTAGGAAGTATGTAGTATGAGATGCATACGTTTCCAAATCAAGTTTATATTAGATTAAGAGCATGGTGTGCATGTGAGTTGTGCATTAGAATATAGATCATGACATACACCGACATTTATGTTTGTATGATCTTCACGTTTCTTTCTTCTGCATCAAATGTTGATTGATGAGGATTTTGCAGATTGTGGGTTTCATCCACATTGCGTCAGTTGCATTCAACTGACGTGCCCACAGTTTGCTAATTGCAGGATTGCTGATCGTGGAGCAGGGAACTCGAGCTGCGGAAAGCAACCAGGTGGAAGATATAGTTTCCTCTTGTAATGTAAGTTTCTAATTTCCTGTGATTTCTGTGCTGTGTACTCATTGAAGTAAAGATTTTGGGTAAGTATCGCGAGCCCCCAGTGTGTGGAACTCAGGACGCTACACACATAGTTGTCCTAACTAAATGTGTGAGACATAACTAGCTAAAGAATCGGTTGGAGATCTTTCAATCAACGGAAACTGATGTAACCCCTATTTTTCATTTTGGGTATTTTTGACTATATTTTTCGTTTTGGTGTATTTTTCTCCCTTGTATTTTTCTGAACCATATATTGGAGTTGTTTTCAATATATACTCATTTTTATTTTATTTTGAACTCCTGGTGTTTGATTGATTGTCTCTTTGTCTTGTTTTTCATTATTTTGATATTTCCCTCATTTTTTTTGTCTCGTTATCTTTATTTTTATTTCTTGGTGTTGTGGTGGTGTTTTGGTTGTCTTTTTCCCACTCCTGTTAATTTGATCCCTAAATAGATTTTCAAAGCCAAAGAAAATTCCAATCCTATTTGCATTCCTATTTTATTTGACCCAAAATCCAAAACCCATTTGTAAACCTACTACTACTCCTAATACCCATTAACCCATTAACTCAAATCTAAACCCTATATATATACCCAACCCCTCACAAACCCTAAACCCTAACCCTAATTTTCTCTCTCCCTCACATCCGGCTACTATCTCTCTCTCCTTTTCCTTGCGGCTACACACCCACACCCGGCCTACCACCCAGGCCGACCAGCAGCACCTTCGGCCATCCACACCAAGCCGAGCCATCACCCCTCCCGGCCAGCCCTCCATTCCGGCATACTCCATCCCGACACCCATCCAAACCTGAGCCCCTTCTCCATCCCTTACCGACCTCCTTGCACCTCCTACACACCACCATCATCAACTATCTTGCACCATTTGATCCCCTAGTTCTCTTCGGGTTATTCTCAAGTGGCCGCTAGCCACTTTGATCGTCTTGCGCTTTTGGGAGTTTATTCGTGTGGATATTCTTGCTCGAGTTGCTTGGATTCGTGGATTAGAGGATTTTCGTTCGTGGGTTTTGCTTCTATTCTTGTTTGCATCGTTCTTCATCCCTAATTAAGGCAAGTAACTTGTACTCCAATTCATTTGTTTGATACAAGTCAAAAAGTTCACCTATAGTGTAGTTGGGTCTAGAGACGACTCTTGTTTGTGTTTTCCTTGATGGGTTTGGTCTCTATTGTGAAAATTTGACCATAGATGACTCACGATACAATATGGACATGAATTAACCTAGGATTTGCACGTTCTTGATTTTTGATCGTGTATGTGAGACTTTTGTGTGAATTCGTGCTTTGGTTGAGACCCATGTGAAATTCTTGGCGTGGACATGTTAGATACCCTAAATCATGATGTTTAGACACTTGGTAGACTCGATTTCATGTTTGGATGTGCTTGGATAAATTTTCTTGAAATTATGTTGAGTTTGTTTTTAAGGGAAAAATCTGTAGTTTGTCGCTGTTCTGTTTTGTTTGCTATTTTGGACTGTGTTAAAGTCAGTATCTTAATTTCGGTATAAAACATGAGTTTTAGATAATTTCGTCTATTTTCAAACCCCTCTGACCTTGCTTGATTTTGATTTCGTATGACCGAGTTATGACTGTTTTAGTACAGAGGTGTTAATCTTTTCCAGATTCTGTTTTTCAGTAACTTTGATGACAAATTATTTTAAAGAACTATGTTACCTATATTATTTTGACCCAAAACCTTGGTCAGTATTTCTTTTTATAGTTAGGAATTATCCAGAATTTTGGTAAATTTTATTGATGAGTTTTATGTGTTGTTTGATGCACGTTTATGAAATCTATTCTTGCTGTATTTTGCTCGCTGTTCTGTAAAGAACCTTATTTTCACTATGATTCCTTTTACTGTATGAAAAATGTTTGTGAAATGTGAAAGTTATTATATTCAATCTATTTTCATATCCCTTTGGCGGAATTGGATTTCGTTTCACTGGTTGCGAGATATCATAGTTTTCGTACAGCAGTGTTGGGAATTCCAGATTTGCCAAACTATGTTTTCTTGATGCTTTCTTATTTTTAATGACTGATCTATTTTTACTAGAAAATTATGAAACTTTATATTTAGCTACTGGACATATAGGGGAATACCCTAAATTTTTCGTGAATTTATTTAATGTGTTTTCATGCTGTTTTCCTGTACTTGAATATGTTTTCCTAATTTCTGGCTGAACCTATTTTCTGTATTAAAACCAGTTTTGAGTTATGGTTTTGTGAATTAGTATATGGCTTATTTATACTTTCTAGATTCGTGTGGAAGTCTATTTTCCAGATCCTTCGACGGATCTAGATTTTCTTGTTTGTAAAACTGTGAATCACTGTTTTACTACAATATGGTCTTGCTGTCCTGAACTTGAGATGTGTTTATTTTATTCGTTTATGAGATATCTTGCACTCGTACATGTTTAATTTGCAACTTGCACTTGTCACATGATCATGCCATGTTATTCTTGATATATTTTGCATATATACATGCTTGTTTGATATTAATAATAAAATAACAAAGCCGGGGTTTAAGGGACAGATCTAATAGTGGATAATTCAGAAATGTGTACTCGGAAGGGGATCCACTGATCCTACGTGATTACTTGAGACATGATACTTGACACATGATTACTTGATACTTGCACGCAAGACATGATACTTGCCACTTGCACAACTTGACACGTGATTACATGATACATGATACTTGGAGCTTGGAGCTCAATTACTGGCTTGTCCCCGAGTATACTGCCCTTTATGGTCCACTATGAAATCTAAAGCGAAACTATTTTGTTGTAGCAATCATGTTAGGTGGGCTGCATGAAGTGCTACCTAGATAGTAATTCATTACAATACTTGATACATGATACTTGCACATGATACATGCTTGCTTGATACTTGACTACATGATATATAAGACTTGATTACATGAGACTTAAAACTTGATACTTGATACATGATTTCATGACACTTGACACTTGATGCATGTTTACATGATACTTGATTACTTGACACTTGATTTATGCCATGTACACTTGATCACATTACCATGCTAGTCGTGTACATTTGACATTACACTTATACCTTGTTGCTAGGTAGTTTCCCCATGTGCTTGTATCCTACATTATAAGTGATCCGTAACTTGCAATTGATGGGTACTTGTGTTTTCACTTTTTCTCTTTCCTGCATTCGTTGAATTACAGATTTTGGGGAACAGGTTCCGGATGGTATCGGAGACATGAAGTACTAGTGCTGCTTTTTATCATATTATTTCTTGTAGCTTGCTTGAACAATAATTGTATTTGAGACTTGGATTTATTCTTGTATTTGGGCAATGTGACCCAAGACATGTGTTTTATTCAGATCATGATTATTTGAGATTTATATATTTGGTTTCAAGTATTCTTGTTGGTATTTTGACTCATTATGTGCATGTGGTTGATTAAATTTGCTTTTGACTCTGATATTTCTTGTGCATGTTGTTAAGATTTCTTGAACAGCTGATGGATGATGAAAATCATTCGCTGGGCTTTTGTTATGTATCTGTATTTCGTATTCTTTTGGGAAGCGGGGCATGACAATTGAGTGGGTTGTTCCTTTGCTGGATTTCATTCAAAGGAGTTTTGTGTGTGAACTCAATGGCATTTGCTTAAGAAGGTGGAGGAGAAGGAAGTGATGTCTTAAAAGGGGTGAGTTTGATCAACCCTCATCGATATCCAAAGAGGTGGGAAGAGTTAGGAGACTTTTTGCTGATGAGAAGCTTGTTTTTCCTTCTTTGTGTGTGAAGGAAATGTGGGTTTCTTGTAGGTTGGTTTCACAACCAGGAAGTCCCTCCACTCTTCCCACCTCTTTCAATATTGATTAGGATTGACCAAATACTCCCCCTTTTCAGCAGCCACATTCTCCCCATTCTTAAGAAAAATCCGACTAAATTTGCACATAACCTCCCTTGCCTGAATGAATTCCAATGAATTTAACTACTGACAGGTTTCCTTTGGTTGAAGGTTAAATTTATTAGGCTAATTGCCATGAAATTTCTTTCATTTATCCCCTTTGATTTTTTAAACTACTCTTTTAACTCCTAGGTATACAAAAACTTCCTAATTAGCCCTTAAATTTTGGGCTGGTTTAAAATTGCTTGTTTTGAAATGGATTGTATTTAATGGATGATATATTGTTTTGTTTCGAAATTAACTATTTTTCTGCCATATATGTTGTTCGTATATAAACCTTACTATTCAGTGTGTAAATGAACTATTTCTATTGCTAAGTTGTTTCTTCTTGAAATGTACTATTTCTTCGATGAAATATATACAGTTGGTTTATGAAATTTACTATTTTATGCAAAAATGAATATGATTATTGAACAAAAAATATGAAAGATGTTGTACTGCAGAAAAAAAAATTGAAAGATGGTGTACTGCTTTTGTTCAAGTTTTCTATTTTTCTTTCTTTTGTTTCTATAATGATTGCGAGGTCTATATATGTTATATGATATTTATCTTCTAACTAAAAAAGGAAAAATTGGAGTTCTTTTAAGTAAAACCCTTATATTATAGTCAAATAAGACCCACATGAAGTTATGGTTTATTGATAACTTTTTGTTGACAGTAGTGGGGGGCCCACCATTCCAACCCCTTTAAGAATAAAAAAGGGTGGACACCGAATTCGGTACCATTACATTGACAAAAGAAGAGAAAAAAACAAAATGGGGAATGATGACGATGGTGACATTTCTCATCTCCCACTCCTTATAAATTTGGAGCTTCAGGGAAGAGTGAACGAGCAGAAGTGATGAAAAGAAGAAAAAAAGATTAAATAGAAAACATAGTATTAGAAGAGTTATCTCAAGAAAGATTGTATCTCTTAGAGATAACTTGTCTACTTTATATTTTCCTCAAATTTGTGAGAGAAAGAGATGTTTCTTCTATTATAAGAGAGAATGGAATTATTCTATTCTTATATATAGAGAGAATGTATTGTAATCTTTACTTTCAGTACTGAAATCTTACTACACTTGCCAATAGTTTTTACCCCGTCTCATTTGGGGGTCTTCCACATAAAATATCTGTGTCCACAGTAGCTTAATTATCTTAATTTTAATTTAGTTGTAAGGTAACTTCTGCCCATAACTTTCCTAACAGAGGTATCAGAGCTTTGGTTGCAGGGTGTGAAGCAGAAATGTCGATAACAACAAAGTTTGATGTTGAGAAATTCAACGGGAGCAATTTCTCGTTGTGGAAAATGAAGATCAAGGCAATATTGAAGAAGGACAATTTCTTGGCAGCAATTGGAGATAGGCCGGTGGAGATCACCGACGACGGTAAGTGAAACGAGATGGACGAAAACGCAACTACCGATCTGCACTTGGCACTAGCCGATGGAGTGTTATTTAGTGTGGCGGAAAAAAACAAAGGTAAAGGAGATTTAGGATACTTTGACAAGACTGTACGAAGCCAAGTCACTTCACAACAAGATCTTCTTAAAGAGGATACCATACACTCTTCGAATGACGGAATTGACATCAGTGACCAACCACATCAACACCTTGAATACTCTATTTTCGCAACATACATCAATGTGTTACAAAATATAGATAACTGAATATGCAGAGATTCTACTTCAAAGTCTACCTGACTCGTATGATCAACTCATCATCAACCTGACGAACAACATCCTGATAGACTATCTAGTCTTTAACAAAGTTGCAGCTGCTATTTTGGAAGAATAAACCAGACGCAAAAATAAGAAAGATAAACAGACAAGTTCGCAGCAAGTGGAAGCTTTGACGGTGATAAGAGGAAAATCAATGGAATGTGTCCCCATTGGGAGTCAGAATCATGGAAGCTTCGATGAAGTTGCAGCAACTGTTTGGAAGAAGAACAATATGCAAAAATAAGGAAGACAGACAGGCAAGTTCGTGGCAAGTGGAAGCTTTGACGGTGAGGAGAGGGAATTCAATGGAACATGGCCCTAGTGGGAGTCAGATTCATGGTAAATCAAAATCAAGAAGTAAGAAGACTTACAAGTGTCACACTTGTGGAAAGAAAGGGCACTTCAAGAAAGATTGTTGGTACAAGAGGAAGAGTGGAGACCTTGAGTAAAATGCTAAAGAAAATGTGGCGAATACCTGGTATGGTGGTGATGTTCTATAATGCGAGGCAACAATTGTGGTTGAAGGCAGAAAGCATTTCTCTGATGTCGGGTTACTGGACACAGGAGCAACATGGCACATGACTTCTCGGTAAGAGTGGTTCCACACATATGAACCATTCTCAGGAGGGTCTGTACACATGGGTGATGATCATGCTTTGGAAATCGCTGGTATTGGTACTATCAAGCTAAAAATGTTTGATGGTACGATTCGCACCATCGTGGAGGTACACACGTGAAGGACTTGACGAAGAATCTATTGTCTTTGGGGAAAATAGATAGTCTTGGATGCAAGACCCATGTCGAAAATGGGGTCATGAAAATTATCAGAGGCGCACTTGTGGTCATGAAGGCAGAAAAGATAGTAGCAAATCTATTCATGCTGAATGGAGAAATACTGTAGGAAGCTGATGTGTCACATAGACCAGCAAGGGAGAAGAGTAGAAAATAATGTGGCATCTCAAACTAAGTCATATGTTCGAACGAGGTTTGATGATTTTGTCCGACCGAAAGCTGCTTCCAGGACTCAAATCGGTGAATCTACCTTGTTGAGCATTGTGTTACAAGTAAACAACATAGATTGCAGTTTAGCAGATCTAAAGTAAGGAGTAAATGTATTCTAGACTTGATTCATTCTAATGTCTGAGAATCACCGAAAATGTCTCTAGGAGGAGCAAAGTATTTTGTGTCTTTTATTGATGATTTCTTCAGGAGATTGTGGGTGTATCCAATCAAGAAAATGTCAGATGTGTTTTCAATATTCAAAAACTTCAAAGCGCAGGTGGAACCTGAATCTGGGAAGAGGTTCAAGTGCTTGAAGACAGATAATGGAAATGAGTATACAGACGGCGAGTTTCTTGCACTTTGTAAGTGAGAAGGCATCACAAGACAGTTCACAGTCACGTACACACCTCAACAAAATAGAGTGGCAGAGTGAATGAACAGGACTTTTGCAGAAAGGATGACAGCTATGTTGCGGACGACAGGTTAACCCAACTCTTTTTTAGTAGAAGCAGCCAAAACTGCTTATTATGTATTAAATCGGTCGCCATCAAGACACCGATAGAGATGTGGACTGGCAAGCCGGCAGATTACTCTACTTTACATTGGTACGGGTCTCCCGCGTACGTGATGTACAATGCCCAAGAAAGAACAAAGCTGGTTCCAAATTCCAGAAAGTGTATCTTCTTGGGCTATGCTGATGGTGTTAAGAGGCACTGCTTGTGGGATCCCACTGCCCGCAAGGTTGTCATCAGCAGAGGTGATAAATTTGTGGAAGATAAATTGCAATAGAATGGAGATGATATCACCTTAAAGGAGAATCTATAGACTACTACAGTTCAGGTGGAAGATAAGCTAGATGAAGATTCAGTTTCTTTTGAAGCAGCACCAAAGCACGAGGTACAAGAACCAGTATAGTCTGACGCTCCAGAAGTTTGTCAGTCAACT
This sequence comes from Hemerocallis citrina, assembly GCA_017893485.1. NCBI lineage: Eukaryota > Viridiplantae > Streptophyta > Magnoliopsida > Asparagales > Asphodelaceae > Hemerocallis > Hemerocallis citrina. The sequence goes on from CM030366.1 coordinate 79,124,050, forward strand.
CATGAGAGAAGACCACCACCTTGGCATTCGGAATATGTTATGGAGAGCAATGTTGCACATTGTCTTTTAACAGAGGATGGAGAGCTGTCATCTTTCTAGGAGGCAATCAAAGACTTAGATGTATCCTTATGGATGGCAATAATGCAGGAAGAAATTAAAGCTCTACACAAGAACATGACGTGGGATCTTATTACAGTATCACAAGGAAGAAAAGCCATCAGCAACAAATGGGTTTACAAGATCAAGTGTGATAGTAATGGTCAAGTTGAGCAGTATCGTATAAGATTGGTCGTGAAAGGATATGCTCAGAAAGAAGGTATTGACTTCAATGAGATATTTTCACCTATGTTTCGACTCACAACAGTCAGAGTAGTCTTGAAAATGTGTGCTATGTTTGAACTACACCTAGAGCAGCTAGATGTGAAAATTGCTTTTCTTCATAGAGATCTTGAAGAAAAATTGATATGCTCCAACCAGAATGTTTTGTTAAAACTGGTAAGAACTTGGTTTGCAGGTTGAACAAATCTTTGTACTGTCTCAAACAGGCGTCGAGGTGTTGGTACAAGAGATTTGATTCCTTCATTATTAGTCTTGGATACAACAAACTCAGTTCAGTCATTGTACATGCTACAAAAAGTTTGATGGTAATGATGACTACATTATCCTACTGTTGTATGAGGATGACATGCTGGTGGAAGACCCCAACAAAGATCAAATCCAAGGATTGAAGGCACAGTTGGCTAGGGAGTTTGACCAGCAATAAAGATTTTAGGAATGCAGATTCACCGTGATAGAAAATAACAAGAAGATTTGGCTTTCCCCGAAGAACTACTTCCACAGGATGTTGCGACACTTCAACATACAAGATTGTAAGTCAATTTCTACCCCACTTCCTGTTAATTTCAAGTTATCCTCCAAGATGTGTCTTAGCAACGAAGTAGAGAGGAAGGAGATTTCTCGAGTACCATATGCATAGTAGTGGGAAGTTTGATGTTCGCTATGATATGTACAAGGCCAGATATTGCACAAGCAGTGAGAGCGATTAGTCGATACATGGCGAGTTCAGGTAGAAAACATTGGTGCACAATGAAGGATTCTGAGATACATCAGAGGAACCTCAGATGTTGCATTATTACAGAGGACCAGAATTAACTATCAGGGGCAAAAAATGTGGACTCGAATTTTATAGGGGATCTCGACAAAAGTAAATCCACTATTGGCTATGTGTTTACACTTGCAGGAGGAGCTGTAAGGTGGGTTTTGAAACTGCAGACTGTTGTGGCTATATCTACAACGGAACCAGAATACATGGCGGTTACACAAGCTTGCAAGGAAGCATTCTGGATTCAAAGGTTATTGGAGGAGCTTGGGCACAAGAAGGAGAAGATTATTTTATTTTGTGACAGTCAAAGTGCCTTGCACATCGCAAGGAATCCAACATTTCATTCACGGAAAAAGCACATTAGAGTTCACTACCATTTCGTTCGAGAAGTAGTGGGGGAAGAAAGTGTGGATATGCACAAGATTCACACTGATGAGAACCTAGCAGATATTATGACTGAGTCGATCAATACTGGCAAGTTTTAATGGTGTAGATCCTTATGTGGTCTAGCAGTAACATGAGCAGCATGAGAATGACACAGTAGAAAGGATTGTATGGAGATATGATTAAACCTCAATTAAGTATCCAAGTGGGAGAATGTTGGCAGTAGTGGTAGGTCCTACCATACGGGCCCCACCATACCAACCCCTTGAAGAGAAAAAAGGGTGGGCACCGAATTCGGTGCTGCAACATTGAATAAAAAAGCAACAAAATGGGGGGGGGGGATGGTGAAGATGGTGACATTTCTCTTCTCCCACTACCTATAAATCGGGAGCTTCGGGGAAGAGTGAAGGAGAAGAAGTAAGGAAATGAAGAAAGAATGATTAAAGAGAAAACAAAGTATTAGAAGAGTTTTCTCAAGAGAGATAATATTGTATCTTCTTAGAGATAGTTTATCTACTTTGTATTTCTCAAATTTGTGAGAGAGATTTGTTTCTCCTGATATAAGAGAGAGTGCAATTGTTCTTTGCTTATATTTAGATAAAAGGTATTGTAATCCCTACTTTCAATAATGAAATCATACTACACTTGCCCGTGGTTTTTACCATGTCTTATTTGGGGGTTTTCCACATAAAATATCTGTATCCATCTTATCTTCATTATCTCAATTTTACTTTAGTTGTAAGGTAGTTTCTGTCCATAACTCTCCTAACAGTGGTATCATTGCTTTGGTTGCGGGGTGTGAAGTAGAAATGTCGACAACAACAAAGTTCGATGTTGAGAAATTCAACGGGAGTAATTTTTCATTGTGGAAAATGAAGATCAAGACAATCTTGAGGAATGACAATTTCTCGGCAGTAATTGGAGATAGGTCCACGGAGATCACTGACGGCCGCCAGTGGAAAGAGATGGACAACAATGCAATTTCCGATATACACTTGGCACTGGCCGATAAAGTGTTATGCAGTGTGGCAGAAAAGAAGACGAAAAAGAAGATTTGGAACACTCTAACAAGATTGTAAGAGGTTAAGTCACCTCACAACAAGATTTTCTTAAAGAGGAGACCGTACACTCTTCGAATGGTGGAATCGACATCAATGACCGACCACATCAACACCATGAATACTCTATTTTTGCAACTTACACAAGTGAGTTATAAAATAGAGACACTGAATGTGCAAATCTTCTACTTAAAAGTCTATCTGACTCGTATGATCAACTCATCATCAACTTAACTAACAACATCCCGACGGACTATCAAGTCTTCGACGAAGTTGCAGCTGTTGTTTTGGAAGAAGAAACCATGCGCAAAAAAAATAAGGAAGACATACAGACAAGGTCGTAGCAAGTGTGGAAGCTTTGATGATGGTGAGAGGAAGATCAATGGAACGTGGCCCTAGTGGGAGTTAGAATCATAGTAGATCAAAATAAAGAAATAAAAAGACTTACAAGTGTCGCAACTGCGGTAAGAAATGGCACTTCAAGAAAGATTGTTGATTCAAGAGGAAGAGTGGAGATCTTGAGTCATCAAATGCTTAAGGGAATGTAGCACGTACCCAGTATGATGGTGAAGTTCTATACATCAAGGCAACAATAGCGATTGGAGGCAGAAAGCAGTTCCCTGATGTCTGGAGGCAACATCATTTGCAACCTCTACAATTTTTCTCACTTTCAAACACAATCAACTTCCTTCTCAAAAGCCTTACCTCTCCTCCATTACTGTTCATGCACTCACAATCCACCCCACATCTCCCCTCACAACCACGCCCACCACCCAAAACCCTGTTCACATTCGAACCAAACTCCATCTCATTATTCACCACTAACATCAGATCTCGATTATCATCAGCATTATTCACCACCAAAACACGCATCTTCTCCTTCCCCAACTCCATCTCTATTCTCAAAATTGACTGCGGATATTCTCTTTCTACACTTCTATTGTCATGTGTGATAATAGTCAATGCACTACTCTCTCTTCACAATATACACAAAAATCCTTCAAACCCTCATCGCAAAGTTCAGAGTTTTCTTAATATGCAGATTTATATGTTTCAAGACATTACTAATTGATGCAGAATATTAAAATATGTTTGATAATAGAGAAACCCATTCTAAATTTTGTTGGAAATATTTTTGGTAGATTTTTCGGGCCTGATTCCTATGGGCTCTGGCCACCGGCAGCACCGGAAAGTGATTGGGCTGTGTTCCTCTCATCGAGTACTATTCCGTAATGTACTCTTTTTCCAAAAAAGGATTCCGTATAAATGAAAAATGTGGGTCCAAAGTTGGGTACTTGAAATGTACTAACTTAGAAATTTGGAAAAAATGGATAGAACCACATCGAAAGTTGAGAAAGATTTCTTTAGTATATAAGCTAAAGAAATAGACTAAAGGGCGTAGCCATAGGGTTACCACTAACATGTAGTGGAGAGAGAACCTAGCCAAAGTTACAAACACAGGCGCGTGCGCGCTCGGCTCGGCTCGGCTCGGTTTGGTTTGGTTTGGTTCTGACTAGCCTAAATTATTTTTGCCCCGCTCTGAATTTTTCCTGGGATCCAGTTCTCTTCCTTCTGTTGAGGCTTTTGAAATTCTGTAACTGATGTCATAATTCTGTAACAGCAGAATAATGGATCCATCATGATACGGCTAAAAATGGGATTAAATCAAGACCGTTCAAACTAGGGTGCGAATCTTAAAGCTCTCAGGGGCAAAACGGTAATTTCACCTACAAACGAGTCCGAAATGGGAGCTGGGCCTTTCTTCGAGGTCCAGTAACCCAAAAACGGATCTGTCCTATTGGGTACAGGAAGTGACCCGCTACAAACAAGCCCAAGACTTAAAGAGTAATTCAAATTCGCGATTATCTCCAAGAGGCGGTTTAAACCGCCTCTCTTATCATGAAACGAGTTTAAACTCTACATCTTATCCAAAAATACCGGAATAGAGAGATAAATAATTATCTCTAAACTGTCTCTTAAGGTGACTATAAATACCCCTCCCCCCTACTATAACAAAGTAATCAATATTTTTCCACATAAACGCTCTTTCATAATCTTCTTGATTACTGACTTGAGCGTTGGAAAGTTCGTTGCCGGGATCCATCTCGGTGCATCGAACTTTTTTTAGGTCAATGGCAGTGGCAAGAAACCAGTCAAACGCTTGTGAAAGTCAACAGGTTTGCCTTATTTCTTTCCAAAAGAATCCACAAATTCATCTGTTTGCTCCCACACCAAAATTAGCAGCAATGGATTGGCGCCGTCTATGGGAAACGAAAAAGCAATCCAGCTTTACTACACCGGTGAAGTTGTTTCCCAAGTTATGCCCCCAAAGAAGGGGAAGGCAGCGGTCTCCAGCCGCAGAGCCACTCCCGTTCCTTTTCCTCCTCCACTTCATGATGTCCTCCCTCAACCCGCCTAGTAGGTCCAACAACTGCATCCTGGACAACCTCTCCTTCAACATGTCCAGCAACCACAGCATGGACAGCCTCTTCCTCAACAACCTCACCCCCAACAGGCCCCTCAAGGGCCTCAAAGGGCTGCCCCGGGGCCTTCCCGTCGAAGTCATCAAAGGCAACCTCCTCTTCACGACCATGTCTCAGTACATAACCCCTCATCCGAATCTATGGCCTCTCACAGTCCTCCAACGCCAAAGGATCTCCGACACGTTATTGTCAATCGGCAACAGGGGATAGATCTTCAGACCTGTTTGAATGAGAGGTGGACCCATGACGAAAGCCCTCGCCATTAACATGAAAGAGGTCCTGCGATTCGGTCCCCTAGAACCCGACCCCCCTGTGGACCAAACCGCAGAAGATCAAACTCTCCCAGAAGGCAGAGGGAGTCACCCCCGCGCCGTCAGAGGAGGAGCCGCACCCTGACCGGTCGATCTGCCCCAAGGGACCACCGAGATCAGGAGGTACCTGTCACAAGGGTTGAGTTCCAGAAATTTCAAGAATCCATTCTGCGGGCCCTCAATGTTGCTCCTAACCACGATCAGTGGGAGCCTAGTCTTCAACCTGCCCCAAGCATCACCATCGCATTCCCTGTCATTTTCCACATGAGAATGAGTCCCGGGGATCAACAGGATTTGACCGGAGGGAAGACTCGGTGTCACGCCCCGCTTCCCAAAAAGAATACAGAATATGGATACGCGACAAAAGCCCAGCGAATGATTTTCATCATCCATAAGCTGTTCAGGAATCCTTACAATATCTCACGAAATAATTAGAGTCGGAAGCCAGAAAAGTCAACCACATGCACATATGAACCAAATACCAACAAGAATACTTGAAATCTATATAATAAAATACAAAGAAAGCTATCAAGTGGCTCTGCTTCAATCACCAAAAAAATCAAAGGCCCAGATCTTAACCTTACAAAACATATTTCCCCCCTAAAAGTTTCCCCCCAAAACTCAAATTCAAATCTCCCACTCATAACAACTCTTATATTTATTTAAATTTTTTTACTCTCTCTCTCCCTCCCTCTTCTATTCAAAAAATTAAGAAAATAAAAATTTTAAAATTTTTAAAAAATAAAAAAAACTAATAAATTTAAAAACTTTAAAACTTTAAAAATAATTCAAAAAATCATATAATATTTTTTTGCTTTATGTTTGCTACTTCAATTAATTTGCTGGACCTCCAAAACTATTTGATATAACCAAACAAGATGCACCATTCCGAAGACATGCCATAGGCACGTGTCAACGGGCAAACCTAGTAAAATATGTAAATCTCAAAGACTCATGATCTGAAATACACAATAAATCCTGGGTTACATTGCCCAAATACAAGAATAATTCCAAATACATGAATACAATTATTGTTCAAGCAAACTACAAGAAATAATAATAACAAGATCCAGCACTAATACATCATGTCACCAATACCGTCTGGAACCTGTTCTCCAAAATCTGCAATTCAATGAATGCAGGAAAGAGGAAAAGAGAAAACAAGGTACCCGTCAATTGCCAGTTACGAGCCACTTATAATATAGGATACAAGCACATAGGGAAAACTGACTAATCACATGTCAAAATATAACAACTAGCATGGTAAGGTGAATAGGTATAAATGGCATCATGTAAATATGCATAAGGTGTCAAGTGTCGTGTAATCATGCATCAAGTGTCATGTATCAAGTCTCTTGTAAACAAGTCCCATGTATCATGTAGTCAAATGTCAAGCAAGCATGTATCATGTATCAGGTAACAGGTATACAGGTAACGGGTAAACAGGTAATCATGTAACAGGATAATCAGGTATACAGGAAATCAGATTATGTCATGTCAAGTTTTGTTATTTTACTATCTAGGTAGTACTTCATGCGCCCCATATTATAACACATGGTTGCTACAACAAACAGTTTCGTTTTAGATTTTATAGGGGACCATACAGGGCAGTGTACTCAGGTATTCACAGAATCACAGAACTTGGTCGGTAAACTTAATCGATAAACTTGATCGGTAAACTTGATCGGTAACTTGATCGGTAAACTTGATCGGTAACTTGATCCGTAAACTTGATCAGTAACATGTGATACAGGAAACACAAGTCTCCTTCCGAGTACACGTTTCTGTACTATCCACTACTAGATCTTTCCCATTAAAATCCCGGCTTGATTATTTATTATTTTTCTCAAACAGGCAGGTATAAGCATGAAACAGTGCCAAACTAACATCGTATAATCAGTATTAGTTCTAGGGTGACAAATAAGCATGCAAAGGTGATAGACAGTCACATAAACGAGCAAAACAGTGTATGTTCTTATTCAGGACAGCATGACAGTACAGTACTAAAACAGTGATTTCCAGTGTTACAAGCATGCAAATCTGAATTCGTCGAAACATCTAGAAAATAGACTCCCAACTGAACCCAGCGAGTATAAATAAGTTATATATTAATTCACAAAAACATAGCTCAAAACTGATTTGAATACGGAAAATAGGTTCAGCCAGAAATCAGGAAAACAAATTCAAGAACAGGAAAACAGCACGAAAACTCAATAGATAAATCCACAAAAAATCTGGGATATTCCCTTATATGTCTAGTATCAAAATATAAGGTTTCATAATTTTCCAGTAAAATTAGATCAGTCATCGAAAATAAGAAATCGTCAAGAAACAGTAGTTTGACAAATCCGGAATTTCCAACACTGCTGTAAGAAAACTACGATATCTCGCAACCAGTGAAACGAAATCCAAATCCGCCAAAGGGAGATGAAAATAGACAACATATATTAACTTTCATATTTCACAAATATTTTTCATACATTAAAAGGAGTCATAGTGAAAATAAGGTTCTTTACAGAACAGCGAGCAAAATACAGCAAGTATAGTTTTCATAAACGAGCATGAAGCAACGCATAAAACTCATCAATAAAATTCACCAAAATTCTGGGTAATCCCTAACTTGTTAAAGAAACAATGACCAAAGTTTTGGATTAAAATAATATATGTAACATCAGTATCAAAATCATTTAGTCATCAAAATCATCGAAAAACAAAATCTGGAAAAGGTCGACACCTCTGTAGTAAAACAGTCATAACTCACTCATACGAAAACGAAATTGAGCAAGGTTAGAGGAATTTGAAAATAGACGAAGTTATCTAAAATTCTTGTTTTATACTGAAATTAAGATACCGACTTTAAGACAGTCCAAAATAGCAAACAAAACAGATCAGCGACAAAATACAGATTTTTCCCTTTAACAACAACTCAACATATATCATACAAAACTTGTTCAAAGTACAACCAAACGTGAAATCGAGTCTACCAAGTGTCCAAACATCATGAATTAGGGTTATTAACATTTCTAAATCAAGCCTATCACATGGTTCTCAACAAATATCCAAATTCTCACAAGAAGTCTCACATACATGATCAAATCAAGAACAGGTAAAACCTAAGTTAGTTCATGTCCATATTGTGTCGTGAGGCAACTATTGTCAAGTTTTCACAATAGAGACAAAACCCATCAAGAATAACACAAATAAGAGTCGTCTCTAGACCCAACTACACTGTAGGTGGTATTTTTGACTTATATCAAACAAAGGAATTGGAGTACAGATTACTTGCCTGAAAGACGACGAGAACAACACAAGAGCAAGAATAATGGGACAGATCCCGGGGCATGAACACAACGAACCCAAGAACGGAAAGCGAGCAAAATCCACGAACGAGCGGAACATGAGCCACCAAGTCCAACGAACAAACTCGAACTACGAACCGAAACTTGAGATCCACAATCCGAGATAACACGTGCAAGTATCGTGCGCGTGCAACTTCAAACGAGAGCAATCGGGAAGATGTTGAGAACAAGCAAAAGCGACCAATGGCAAGACGACGGCGTCGCGAAGATGGACAGTGAGGGAAGCTCGCTGTCGCGGCTTGCTGGTTGCACTTGCACGAGATCGGAGAGCGGCATGGCGAGACGACAAGACAACGGCAGTAACTGTGACTGCTGTCATTGTTGCAGTCCACCGAGAGAGTGACGAGGAGGGGGATGCCGAGGAACGGCGGCTGCTGCCTGGCTGCACTGGAGGGAAAGAGCTGCGGCACAGGCGGCCAGGGGGGGTCGCACCGGAGCGCGCACAGGGAGAGGCGCTCGGAGATGCGATGAGGGCTGCGCACTGGCTGCGCACAGGGGGAGCACAGGGTGGCGGAGCGACGAGGGTGCCAGGGAGGGGGTCGCGAGGTGGATAGGAGCACGGGGACGAGACGCGGAGGGGCTGCTGCAGACGAGAGGAGGGAGAGAGAGAACGTGAGTTGAAGAGGCGGTGGGAGAGATAAGGAGGCCGCATGGGTATTAATAGGTTAAATGATTAGGGTTGGGACTGGGTTTAGGAGATAACGGGGTAACCGGGTATTGGGTAGGGAGATGCTAATCGGGTTTTGGGGTATAGGTAACGGGTCTAGTAGGGGTATTAAATTAGGGTAGTTAGGATATAATGGGTAATTGGGTTTCAATAGGGTTTGGGTTTAATTAAGGTAATGGGTATTAAAAATCCATTAGGGTTTCAATAAAATTAATTCAAAAATATAATTAGATTAATATTAAAAGTAAATAATTTATCAATAGAAAATATACAATTAGAAATACCATAGTACAATAAATCATATAGTATACACTGAGTTAATACTCAAATACTAGCAAATATAGTAGGATTTTAATATACAACCAAAATGTAATAATGATAAAAATAATAATACTAACAGTAGAATTTAATAATAATAATAATAGTAAGATTTGTATTAAAATATAAAATCATACAAAATAGTTACAAATACAATTATTGATCGAAAATAGATTTTAATAGGAGAACCAATAGTAAAATTCGACAAAAGAAATTGAAAACGGTAAAAAGAATAATTTACGAGAATTTTAAATACAGAAAATACACAAAAATATGTTTTTAGGAAAACAGGGGTTACACTCGGTCTACCGCCGTCTCCACGAGATTGAGAGGCGCCTTGGCAGGCTTAACAAAGAAGAAGAACAATGGTTGTCATGCCCCGCTTCCCAAAAACATGGAATACGAGCGCGTGACAAAGCCCGGCGAATGATTTTCATCATTCATGAGCTGTAGGATCGACTCAGCATCATAACAAGAATATAACAGAATGTACACAACCACGCATGCATGAATAATTTATTAATCAACAGAAAACAATTGAAACAAAATAATAATATCTCAAATAGTTTTTAAGTCTGGATCAAAAGATAAAACTCAGGATTATAAGCCCGTTACAAAATTCAAGTAACAACAAAATGAAATGAACTCAAATACAAGATAATCATAGCAAGTTTTCCCAAGCGAAGCCTAGAACGTCTGCTCACCAATTTCAGCAGGCAACTCGTCTCCAAAGTCTGTATATATAAATATAAAAGGAAAAGAATAGAGAAAACAAGATGACGCCCTTAGTTGAAGTTAGGGCCGCAAATAGTAAAACAAGTACAAGAATATGGAACAAGATTTGGAATCAAGAATGTAATAGGGATGCAACAAGTATTGGGGATTCAAGCACCTAACAAAAAAGACAACTCAAGTGACAAGATTGGGTAACAAGTACTGGTAGTAGAACAAGTGCCAAGTGAACATGTAATTGTATTAAGCATCAAGTAACAAGTATCACGTACAAGTGTCGAGTAACAAATAACAAGTTTAACGTGTCAAGTTGTCAAGTACAAGTATCAAGTATTATGTTCAAGTGTCATGTCTCATGTATCATGTCATCAAGTATCAAGTAAGCATATATCATGTTCAAGTATCACGTGTCAAGTCTTGTAGTTATTACTATCTAGGTAGCACTTCATGCATCCATACTTTTACTATATGGTTGCTACAGTCAATGCAATTTTATTTAGGCCTAGTGGTGAATTTTAAAGGGCAGTGTACTCAGGCATCAAGTATCAAGCAAGCATGGTTCATGAATCGGAAAATAAAATAACAAGTTCACGAAACAAGTTCGTGAATCCACTAACAAGTTCAAGAACCACACAGTGGGTTCATGAATCAAACAAGTTCATGAGCCAAGTAATGGCTCTATGAATCCATCAAGATACAACAAGTTCATGAACCAAGTATTGGGAAACACGGGCCCCCTTCCGAGTACACTTACCTATATTGCCCACTACTATGGTCTTTCCCTTAAACCCCGGCTTATTATTTATTATTATCATCAAGCAAGCATGAATGTGTGAGAAACAAGTCAAGTAAACATAATCAAGAAAATGGAACAATTCTAGGTTAGGTAGGGTACATGTTCGAGGGTCAAAACAAATCAAAGTATCAAGAACAACGAGAATTCCAATTTTGGACAGCATGACGTTGCTGCATCGAAACTGCGATTCCCGTTGCTAAAAGATAGCAAATGTGGATCCGTCAGAAGTTCTAGAAATTAGATTCCTGCCCAGTTTCAATGCATATAATTAAGATACATAAAAGTTGTGGTAACATGTGTCAAAACAGCAACCTATACAGTATTTGTGTTCAGCCAGAATTGGTAAAACTGAGTTTATACATATGAAACATGGTTGAAAAATTAGTAATTAATTCTGAAAAAATTAGGGAATGTTCTATAGGGTGTCCAGTAACAGTATGCAAAATTTCAAGTCAATTACTTACTGGTAGCATAGTTACAATAATTGCAAACTAAAGAGGTGCAACAGTTTTTGTGAATCTGTGACTACCGATATAGCAGCAGTAAAACTGCGATATCTCTTAGACCGTAACTCGGAATTCAAAAATTCTGGATGTTATCGGCAACTAGACACTTAGGACTACATTTCATATTCAGGGCTCAAGTTCAGATTTTGATTTTATCTAGGACTAAATAGCAAGTAAAGACAAGAACAGCAGCAAGTGTGAATTTCTTTTATATACAAGTTGCATGATAAATGACTATTGTGAGTCTAAATTTGTGTGTGACACAAATACGGATGAATTGGGGATCAAATCAGCAAGTCACATGTAATTCTCAACTCTAAAGAATGTAAGGTTAACACAACACATCATACAACACCCGTCTACAAGTCAAGGGGTTCATGTTCAAGTAATTAGGAGATAAAAATGTTTAACTAGTTTTGTAAATATATCAACGAAGGGTTGTGGCTCTTAAGATTATGGGATCGATGATAAATAATTCAAGATCAGCAAACGATGAGACAAGGAGGAGTCACAACTACGACCTATTTGCAGTATTTTCAATTAAACGCTTGTACTAGAACAAAAATTTGTACAAGAAGAATACTTGCTTTGGGGTGCAGACGACGAATCCGACGAAGGAATAACGGGAACGGATCCCGACATGGACACAACGAATGGATCGAACGAACACACGAACCAATCACGAACACAACCAACGAACAGATCACGATGACGATCAAGATCAAGATGATCAAACAACGATCGGGCGGATCGGCACAGATGAGATCAAGATCAAGATCAACAAGTTCGGACGGTCCAGATCAAGGTGGTGATGAAGTTGATGATGATCGCGATCGAATGGCCAAGATCACCCCGATGGTGACGATCAAGATGATGATCAAGCAGATCCGATGGTCGAGATCAAGGGATCAAGCAATCGACGGTCAGGATCAAGCAAGATCAAGATCAAGATCGAGATGTGATCGACAGTCTGGAATCCACATGATCAAGAACCCTTGATCAACAACAACCTCAAAGATGATGCATTGGCTTGGCTTGGTGATGACCAGCGGCGGACGGCAGCCAGGGGATGTCGACGTTGGGGGTGCACTCTGGCTGGCAACGCAGGAGGCGGCACAAGGCGGCGAGAGCGCTGCCGTCGGTTGAAGATGACACAGAGAACTCAGGCATCGGGAGAATGAGGGCTGTGCTGCGTCGACTGGGTGCTGCTGCCGCTGTGCTGCGTCGACAGAGAGGAGAGCAGCCCTACGACGCGACTGGGAAGCGCTGGCTGGCAGGGCTTGCTGCACTGACAACAAAGGAGGGGCACCTGGAGCGCCGGGGCGAATGCACTGCAGGGCAGCTTGCGCGTCACTGCGATCTGCAGGGCGGCTGGTGCGTCGCTGCGATCTGCAGGGCGTCGCGACACAGGGAGATGGGGTGAGGGAAGGTGGACGATGAAAAGAAGGGATGGGTTGCGGGAGGTGCAGGAGAGAGAGGGAGCTGAAGGTCGAGGGTAGAGGACAGAGGTAGGGTTTGGAGGTCGAGAGGTGTGAGAGCAGAGGTGGGAAGAGAAAACGGCTACTAGGGTTAGAAGATGAATAGGCTTAAGGGATAAATAGTATAGGGGTTTTTTTTTTAATATAAACGGGTTAGAGTAAATGGGTTAGGGTTGATAACGGGTAGGGTTTGTTATAGGGTAATATTGGGTTTAAATGGGTTATGGATTATCCAATAAGGAAAAATTAAATAATAATATACTAAATTAGTTAACACTCAAAATAAAATAATAATAATAATAATAATAATAATAATAATAATAATAATAATAATAATAATAATAATAATAATAATAATAATAATAATAATAATAATAATAATAATAATAAGTGGCCTTAAAAAAATGGCTATATATAATTTGCAATATACATTTTGTTTTAGTCGAGATAAAAGAATAATAAAAAGAATAATAAAAAGAATAATAAGAATAACCGAAATAATATTAATAATAACAATAGTAACGAAATAATATGATTGGAAATTTGTACATAAATTCTTTGGAAAATAGCCGCAAATAAAATCATCGATTATAAATAGACATTAACGGAAGATCCAAGAATACATTTTGACAAAAGAATTTGAAAGCGGCAAAAATAATTTACAAAAAATTTAAATACAGAAAATACATTTTTGGGAAAAACAGGGGTTACAACGGGCGAGGAATTTCCACCCAAGTAGGCCTCCGTTCTCCCGAACCATCATGGAAGCACCGGTTCCGGAAAACTTCAAACCCCCTCACTTTGAGTCGTACAATAGGGAGTCAGACTCCACTGACCACATTGAGAGTTTTAAAACTCTTATGATGATCTACAAGGCTTCGGATGCGCTTCTTTGCAAAACCTTCCCGTCCACACTGAAGGGGCCGGCGAGAGAATGGTATTCCCGACTCACCCCTGCCTCTATCTTCTCCTTCGATCAATTTGAAGGGCTCTTCCTTATCCATTTTGTGAGTAGTCGTCGCGCCGAAAATACAAGGACGTTTTTGCTGGCACTCAATCAACCACGCCTCTGCTGCTTTTCGGCACAACATCAACCACGCCGACTTGAAGTCATCTCTCGCTAAAAAACCACGTCGAGACTTCTCGGAACTCCTGCTGAGGAGCAAGAAGTATATTAAGGCAGAGGAGGCCCTCCTCTCGCTTGATCAGAAAGAGCCCCTGTCCGGGAACAAACGGAAGGGTGCCAGAGAAGAAGGGGCTAAGAAGCTCCAGAAAGACAATGGCGGTCAGTGCCGCCCTCCCCCCATTTTGAGAAGTTTACTCTACTTAATGCTAGTGTTTCAGCCATCCTGATGGAGGTCAGGAAAGAAGGTCGGCTCCCACCACCCCCGAAGATGAATACACCAGGCAAGAAGAGAAATAGGGACAAATGGTGTCGCATCTATAGGGATCATGGCCACGATACAGATGATTGTCGATCCCTCAAAGATGATATTGAAGCCCTCATTCAGAGGGGGCATCTTTCTATTTTCATAAGGAAGAACAGGGTAAATCTTCCTCCACCTCCTAGGGGGGCTAATAAGCAAACTAAGCGACATGTCGAACCCCCAGATTCTGAGGCTGAAGCTGTCCTACACCTCATTCATGGAGGCCCAATGGAGGGAGATGTGAACTCCTCCCGAAAGGCCTTTGTCTGCGAGGTGAATTCGGTACAGAACCATCCACCCCCCAAGGGCCTTGGAGTTCCTGCTACCTTTTCTGACAAGGATTTGGAAGGCGTCTGAACGCCTCATTGTGATGCTCTTGTGATAAACCTCCATATGGCCAACTTCGAAGTACGTCGAGTCCTGGTCGACAATGGGAGTTCGGTTAACATCATTTTTCTTGAAGCCTTTCGGTGTCTCAAGTTGTCTAGGGATCGACTCAAGCCTGCCTGCTACACTCTCCACGGGTTCTCCGGGGGTGCCAGTGACGATAGAGGGAGTGATAACTCTCGACGTAACTGTTGGCAAAACTCCGATCACCCGAACCGAGCCGATAGATTTCATGGTGGTAGACATGAAGGCTGCTTATAATGTTATTCTGGGCCAACCCGGCCTAGCTGCTCTTCAGGCCGTACCCTCAGCCTACCATATGAAGATGAAATTCTCCACCACAGCAGGGGTGGGAGAAGTCAGAGGGAGCCAGGAGACGACTCGCAAATGTTACATGACTTCAGTAGGAGGACCGATCCTCTTTCTTGAAGCCCTCAAGCTCCCACAAGGGAGTAGCCAAGCCATCTCAGAGCTGGTCAACGAGTTGTAAGAAATAGCCTTCTCAGAAGGAGATCCGACCAGGACATTCCAAGTTGGTAAGGTCCTTCCCCTTCCCGTCAAAACTGACATTATCCAATGTATAAGGGGAAATCGCGATCAATTCGCTTGGACCGTGACCAATATGCTTGGAATCTCCGAAGAACTTCTCATGCATCACCTTAGTGTTGCTCCTGGGGCCAAACCTGTCCAGCAAAAGCGATGCAAGTTCGCTCCTGAATGAAAGCATGCAATCAAAGAAAAGTAGAGAAACTCTTGAATGCCTGGTTCATACAGGAGGTCAACTATCCCGAATGGCTGTCCAACATTATGATGGTCAAAAAGGTCAACGGAAGCTATAGAATTTGCATTGATTTCACAGATCTGAACAAAGCTTGTCCGAAAGATCCGTTCCCGCTCCCAAGCATTGATGCCCTGATTGATGCAACCTCCGACCACGAACTCTTGAGTTTCATGGATGCCTTCTCCGGATACAACCATATTAGGATGTTCCCTCATGATATCCCGAAGACCTCATTCGTAACCGACCAAGGCCTATACTACTACCGGGTCATGCCCTTCGGGCTAAAGAATGCCGGTGCAACTTATCAATGCCTTGTCAACAAGTTCTTCAAAGAACAGATCGGCCAGAATATGGAGGTCTATGTAGACGACATGTTGGTAAAAAACATCAGCAAATTGAATCATGTTTCCAGTCTTCAAGTGGCTTTTGATGTGCTGAAGAGACATAGCATGAGACTGAAACCCGAACAAGTGTGCCTTCGGCATCTCATCCGGCAAATTCCTTGGGTTCGTGGTTAGCCAAAGAGGCATAGAAGCCAACCCGAAAAAGATTCAGGCCATACTAAACATGGCTCCCCCTTCCATTGTCAAAGACGTATAGAGACTCACAGGATGCCTTGCAGCCATAGGGCATTTTCTCTCCAAGTCAAGAGAAAAATGTCTCATGTTCTTCAAAGGCCTTAGAGGGGCGAAAGGCTTTGAGTGGGGGCAACAGCAGCAGGAGTCCTTCGATCAACTCAAAGGCTATCTAGTCAACCCCCCACTCTTGAGCAAGCCGAAGCCCGGGAAAGTCCTCTATATATACCTTGCTACCTCGGAACAGACTCTCACGACCGTCCTGGTAAGAGAAGAAGATAAGATGCAAAAGACAATCTACTATGTGAGTAAGGTCCTCAGGGATGCCGAACTCCATTATCCAAAGGTAGAAAAGATGGCCTATAGGGTTAGTCATGGTAGCCTAAAAGCTCCGTCCCTACTTCCAGTCCCACTCGGTGTTCGTTCTTACCGACCAGCCACTCAAGCAAGTTCTCTACAAGCTCGAAACTTCGGGGCACCTTATGAAGTGGTCTATAGAGCTGAGCCAATATGATATAAACTATCATCCCAGAACCGCTATCAAGGCACAAGCCCTGGCAGAATTTATAGTAGAGAGCACTATCCCTGACCCCAACGAAGCAATAGAGGAACCCCCATTCTGGATCATGTATGTTATGGGTCCTCATGCACTGATGGGAGTGGGGCGGGAGTCATCCTGACTAGCCCTGATAACTTCGTTCTTCTGTACTCACTCCGCATTAATTTCAGGCATCAAACAATGAGGCTTAATATGAGGCTCTCATAGCTGGTCTGTGTATGGCTCGTAAGGCCGGGGTCCATGTCAAAATATTCAGTGACTCACACCTGGTAGTAAACCAGGTATCGGGGGAGTATGAGGCAAGAGATGATCGCATGGTCAAATATTTGGCCAAGGTCAAAGAGGTGATGGCCACTTTCAAAGATGCAAAACTCCAACGGATCCCCCTGAGAGGAGAATGCGTAGGTAGATGCCCTCTCAAAGCTAGCCTCCTCTTTCCTCCAGGGGCTAGAACAAATAGTCTTGATAGAAGTCCCGTTGAATCCTAGCATCGAGGAAGAAGGTCCCGAACTGATGGAGACGCTGCCCCTAACACTCAGGGAGAATTGGATGAGGCCCTTGCTCGAGTTTCTCAAAGATGGAATCCTCCCTCCAGACCCTAAAGAGGCTAGAAGAATCAGAACCAGAACTGAGCGATGCACGCTAGTCGAAGGGGTCATGTACAAGCGCTCTTACACTCAAGTGGACGGCAGACCCTACTTGAGATGCCTCTCCCCTGAGGAAGCCCAGTATGCTCTGAAGGAGGCCCATAAAGAGATGTTTGGCACTCATTTGGGAGCAAGGTCTATCGCTCGCAAAATTTTAAATTACGGATACTTCTGGCCCACGCTCCTTAGCGATGCCGAACAGCATGTTCGCCAATGCGTCCCCTGTCAAAAGTTCTTGACGATTCTGCGCTTACCACAAACCCAGCTCTCCTCCTTATACAGTCCGACCCCTTTTGTAATGTGGGGAATGGATTTACTCAGGTCGTTCCCTCCAACGCCGAGCCAGCTGAAGTTCCTTGTCGTTGCAATCGACTACTTCTCCAAAAGGATCGAAGCCGAGCCTCTAGCGACGATCACTGAGAACAGGGTCCAGCTGTTCTTTTGGAAGAACATCGTCTACAGATTCGGTGTACCTCAAATCTTAATAACGGACAATGAGACCCAATTTACGGGGGTAGCCTTTTGCAATTTTTGTACGAACCTAGGCATCCAGCAACGATTCTCCTCGATATCCCACCCGCAATCCAATGGTCAGCAGAGAACGCCAATAGGCAAATTCTCTCAGGCCTAAAGAAGAGACTGGGCAAGTCTGTCAAAGGGTTATGGGTCGAGCAACTCCCCAATGTGCTCTGGAGCTACAGCACCACTAAGAGGACCCCCAGAGGAGAATCTCCCTTCAACCTTACTTATGGCTCCGAAGCTGTCATCCCACTGGAAGTTAGCCTACCTTCGCCCCGCTTGATTGCCTTCAATGAAGAGCAAAATTCGAACCAGCTTCGGGGCAACTTGGAACTAATCGATGAGATTCGAGAAAGACCCTCCATCCATCAGGAGATTTATCAGCATAGGATTGAGCAGTCTTACAATAAGAAAGTCTGCCCCACTAATCTCAACGAAGGAGATAAGGTGCTTAGAAAGCTATAAATTTCTTTCCCGAGCAAGAAAGGCAAGCTATCACCAAATTGGGAAGGGCCGTATAGGATCTCCAAAGTTGTCCGCCCTGGCGCTTATCAACTTGAAGAACCAGGGGGCAAGAGAGTACCAGGAACATGGAATGTGGAACACTTATTGAAGTACCAAAAGGGTGTTTGAACACCGCTCCAAACAACTTCTAATCCTAGAGCATTTCTAAGTTTGTTTTTCTTATTTAGTTGATTTTTTCAATGTAATAATGGCTTGCAACTCAGAAGCAGTCACTTAGTCATCTTTAATAAAAGCAGTTTACTTTCTCGAAAAACCTATTGTCTAAATGTTCTGGTTGTCTTACCCCGAAGCGTACAAAAACTCTCAAAACAGCAAGTTCGGAGTGCAACACTTGGTTCGATACTACTTTAGCTACTTGCGAACAGGGGAGCGCGAAGTAGCTCACCATTCGGAATTGCTCCCACAACTGTTGAAACTCTCTAAACAACAAGTTCGTAGTCCAACACTTAGCTCGATGCTACTTTAGCTACTTGCGAACAAGCGAGTGTGAAGTAGCTCACCATTTGGAATTGCTCCCACAACTATTGAAACTCTCTAAACAACAAGTTCGGAGTCCAATACTTGGTTCGATGCTACTTTAGCTACTTGCGAACACGCGAGTGCGAAGTAGCTCACTATTTGGAATTTCTCCTACAACTGTTGAAACTCTCTAAACAACAAGTTCGGAGTCCAATAATTGGTTCGATGCTACTTTAGCTACTTGCGAACAAGCGAGTGCGAAGCAGCTCACCATTCAGAATTGCTCCCACTGTAACACCCCGCCCCAATACTCAGACAATTTTATATATTTTAGAAGACAAATTATTACTTATAATACAACTACCCACCACATGCTGTCTCTCAAAAGGTGGTTAACCAATTAGGTGACTCTTGATCATAGGTATTATTATTTATATTTAATTAATCTTTGTTAATTCCCAATACGGGACAATCTCAAACCATCTCTCTCCTCAAATCCGGTGACGTCAGCACACAGGAAACCCCCCCCCCTGGGGTGGGCCCCCAGGCCTACGTCACCCTCTTCAAAGACAGCAGCACTGTCTTCTTCTTTCTCAAACCGGGCGGGCCCCACTGACACCCCCCCTCCACGTCATCTCGTGAAGAAGCAACAACACACCTGTTGTTTCTCTCAACCCGTGCCCCCCCCCCCCACTATCTCTCATCAATTTCCATACTTAACCCCTATAGAATCTTCTATAGGTATCAACCAAATTCCTCTTATATATTATTATTATTATTATTATTATTATTATTATTAATTATTATATATCTTTGAAATTACGAGGTATTACATACACCCCCCTTAAAAATCAGCGTTCTCACTGAGTACGGGGCATGCAATCTAGTACAGGATCCTCCTTTTTAGCCGATGTGGAGCAGTCCCGTGAGCGTCACTCTCATCTTTGGAATAATGGAGATCAATCCCACTCTACAGATCATTCTGTGGGCCTTATGTCCATCGTCCCGGAATACTGGAGATTGTCTCACTCCGCTGATCATCCTGGAGTCCATAACTTATGGCTCTCCCATACTCGGTGTCGAAAGTCGGCTCTGATACCATTTGTAATGCCCCGCCCCAACACTCAGACAATTTTATATATTTTAGGAGACAAATTATTAGTTATAGTACAACTGCCAACCACAGGCTGCATCTCAAAAGGTGGTTAACCAATTAGGTGACTCTTGAACATAAGCATTATTATTTATATTTAATTAATCTTTGTTAATTCCCGATATAGGACAATCTCAAACCATCTCTCTCTTCAAATCCAGTGACGTCAGCACACAGGAACCCCCCCCCCTCCGGTGGGCCCCCATGCCTACGTCACCCACTTCAAAGACAGCACCGCTGTCTTCTTCTTTCACAAATCGGGCGAGCCCTACTGACACCCCCCTCCATGTCATCACATGAAGAAGAAACAACACACCTAATGTTTCTCTCAACCCGTGGGCCCCTCTCTCTCTTATCAAATTCCATACTTAACCCCCTATAGAATCTTCTATAGGTATCAACCAAATTTCTCTTATATATATATATATATATATATATATATATATATATATATATATATATAATTACGAGGTATTACACCCACAATTGTTGAAAACTCTCTAAACAACAAGTTCAGAGTCCAACACTTGGTTCGATGCTACTTTAGCTACTTGCGAACAAGCGAGTGCGAAGTAGCTCACCATTCGGAATTGCTCCCACAACTGTTGAAAACTCTTGAACACAGTGCTATCATGTGAAAGAAGCTCATTCGACAATAACATTGTTCGAATACTACAAATAATTTTATTCCATTAAAAGTCAAGATACAAGTCTTATTCAAAGACTATGCTACAAACATTTTGTTCCACCGAAGATGGAGATACAAGTCTTATTCAAGGCTACAGGCTCCTACAGAACTATAAAGTCTCGCTCTAAGTCCTTCTAGGAAGTAGTACACTTCTATTAAGAGATACGCGAGGATGACGAGCGTCATGCTGCTCCCTTATGGCCTCCGAAGGGATCTCCAAGCCTGCGAGTTGAGTGGTACCATCGGGACCCATAGACCTAGCTGTCGTCCCAACAGATGCACCGCTCAACGAGCCAGCCACTCCGCTTTGGGCATCCTCAGGATTTCTCAAAAGTGGAGGCGAACGAAGCATTAACTCGTGGAACGATCTTCCACGGGCAAACTCATCTCGAGGATACGAAGTGCTTCTAACGTTACTCCCCTCAGAAAGCCGTTGCAGACGAAGGTTCTCCGCCTCTTACTCCACGACCCTTTCTTTGAGAGAGTCATCCGTCACTCTCAGCTTCAAACGAGGCACTCGGCCCGAACTAACCCCCCCGCGAGACATTGGAGATAATCCTCCGAAGATGAGCCACTTCCAGACTCTTTTTGAGCACCATGTTCTTTAATCCATCCCTCTCGGATCTCGCTTCGAACAAAGAGTGGCGAAGAAACATGAGCCTCAAACACTGGCTGACAGCCATCGAAGGGCAGGCCTCCTCACCGTCAGGGGGCACTTCGCGAATTCTCCCTTTGAAATGCCTCATCTCGATATCTCGGCGAGCTAAGGTCAGCCTCAAATGACCTAACTCCCGCTCTGCTTTAAAAAGCATATCCCGAGACCGAGTGAGCCCGAACTTCGTAACACCTAGCTTAGAGCGGAGATCTGATACCTCGCTACCCTGGGGAAACCAATCAAAGAAAGAAATGTAAAACGCCCGGACTTTGAATAGAGCTACAAGATAGTTCTGAGTTCTAACTCTAAGGAGGCCAAATACTGGGTCCAAGGGGAGCTACAAAGTTGATCCTAAATTCAAATGCTATTAAACTAATGAACTTTAAGCCTTACAGTCAAACACTGAGTCCAAAAATGCATTTCATTTCCAAAAAGAAGATACAAGAGCGGTGGCTAGTCTGCTATAAGGCATGAGTACAAAAGCGCTGAGAAAAAAATAACAAGTGCAGATACAAAAGGCCAAGGATCCACCTTGGGGGGCTGCACCGCGATCGCCTCCGGTACCTCCACGGTCATTAACTGGGGATCCGCCATGACATCCTCTTCTTCGTCTCCTTCTTCTTCTTCTTCTTTGCGTCCACCGGTGCCCTCTGCCCCCTCGGCCACTTCGCCTTCGAGAAGGGTGTACAAACTGTACTCTGAGCTGTCGAAGCCGGGGACACGTGCTTCCATATGTTTAAGGGCCCTGGCATAGATTGTTCCATGTTCGTGTGCATATGCACTTTGCCTCGGCCCTAATAGCCTCTGCAGCTGCTTCCACTGCCACCTCCTTTTCTCTCGCCATGTCTTCGGCAGCCTTCACGGCCATCTCCCTCTCCTTATGAACCTGCTCCATCTCCTTTTCTGCCCTCGCCATCTCCAAAATTGTCTGCTCGTTCACCTTCGCCAAGGCAGACTCGAGGAGGCTGATATGAGCGGCCTGAGACTCCGACAGATACCGCTCCGCCTCGTACACCTTTATGGCCTTGGCTCTCTCCGACCGATCCTTGTCACTCACCGCTTTGAGCTCCTTCTCCTACTCGGTGAACTGCTCTAAAAGGTGGCCTAAAGTGGCACGTGATCTACAAAAGAAAAAAAACAAAAAACAAGGGAAAAACTAAGTTTAGCGCAAGGCAAATTCATATGTTTTGAGAGTCTAAATAACTACTCACCAAAATGGTCGCCCTAGCAATCTCGAGGGCATCGTCACTCATTATCCCCGCCTTCAACGCTGCTCGGTCCTTCGAGGTCGGAAGGTGATGAATCGCCTGCATGCTCATGATAGAGTTCTCTAGGAAGCCGTCATGCTTCATCACTCGCCAATTAGGAATGAAGAGCCTCTTGTGCTCCACGGTGAGAATCGTCTCTGCCTCGACGGTAAGTGGTGGCGCCTCGAGTGCCAGTGCTGCACCGAGAGTGAATTCTTCGGCTGAGGGGTCGGAAAGGAAAGACGGGACAAGAGTGGCAAACGGGGCAGATGGAGTGGAAGAGGGGGATTTAAGTCAACCACCGGGGTTGCTGCCCCCGAACCCGCAATTCGACCAGACGATGGCCCTGCTGATGTTCTCTTCCTCTTCTTGCTATCGGTGGCTTTCCCACCCACTCCTCCTCAGTCAAATAGCATCGCTCAGAAATCCATATCAGGTGCCTCTACTAGAACAAAGGCCAAAAAGTAAGCACATGAAGAAAGCAAGATTAAAAGAAAGTAAAAAAACAAAGGGAAATATCTGAAGCATACTGGGTCGATCGGACTGAGACCCCCACCGAAGAGAACCTCCTCGGTCATATCCTTCCAACTCAAGGTAGGGCGACCAAGGAGTTTCGAAACGACCTTATCTTCCTTCGAATTCAATATGGGCTCGGCCTTTGCCCACCTCGACACATCCTCCATCCATCTCATAGGAAAATCCCACGGTTTGCTACCTCGGACCAAGAAATATTTCTTTTCCCATTACTTGATGGAGTCTGGGTTCTCGATCAATTTAACACCCTGCCGTGGCGACAAATAGTACCGTTACTCCATTTTGCTCATGTGATTGATTCGATAAAGACTTCTGAGGACGCTGAGCTGTGGCTCAACCCCCACTACTTGGCACCGGATTATGAAGCCAATGACATGCCGCCACATGTTTGGCATGTACAGAACAGGCTCAGTCCATACCACCGCAATACCTCGGTCACGAATGGCGGTAGTAGTAGACGAAGAATGACGTTGAGCGCATCAAAGGGGAAGACGCACGTATCTGACGAGGTTGCCGAACATGCTCGGAACCCCAGACCCGGAAGGAGGGTAAACTCTGCCGGTATCATAAAGCTTCTTCTGATGCGCAGCAAATCCCTCTCCATGAGAACCGAAGGGATGTTGTCAACCTCAGAGCATTCCCTCGGCTTGTTCTCCTCGTATGAAGCCGAGCTCCCTGATGTGTCTAATTTTTATATAAATATTTGTACCCATTTACCCATAAAAATTGCTTATTTTTGTTTATCTTGTTTATAATTTATCTTATTTCCATAAATTTCAGTTAATTAATTATTTTTGAAGGAATAAGATTTGGATGCAAAATGTGAAGTTTTTTAGTAAAAATCAACAAACAAAACAAACAGAATGATTTATTTATTTTTATTGATTTGTTGAATTTAAATTCTACAATTTGGCCATGAGAAAAACAAAATATAAATTTTAATTTTAATTTGCAAATTGAGCTGAAAGTGCAATAAACAATTTTAGAAGGGTTTAAATGAGCTAATATGATTTTTAGTTAGTATGATTAATTTAAACTAATTAATTTTATTTTTATTTTTAAATCCTAACTTTTGATTTATTTTTTTTTGTGTGCAGCACGTGTTTCAAGAAAAAGAAAGAGAAGAAAAAGAAGAAAGAAATAAAGAGCAAATTAAAGGAATCAAATAAATAAAGAATTGGGGTTTTTTTGCAATAATAAACCCTAATCTCTATTTCCTGTGTCTATAAATAGAAGAGCAAACAAGATAAGGGATACGCTTAACGAAGGAGGGAGAGCGACGGCTGACCCCATATTAAATTTAAAAAAAACGAAAAACCAAGAGACCAGCACTTCTGTCTCTGGCGTGTGCTCCAAGACGAAATGAAACAGAGTCAAAATTCTGGGGACTGAGTGGCGCTAACATCTTCGTGCAGTGACATGGCGAGGCAGGCGGGACCCAGGACAGAAGTGAAGGGTGTCGTCAGCTTCACTGACGTGGCGTGCTTCTCTGGCATGCGCTCCAAGACGAAGTCAGCGCTAGTGGGCTGTTGCGGTGCGCTGCTCAAGGCGAAACAGACAAGATAGAGAAGGAGAGAGGAAGAGAATGATGTGTTTGCTATTTCGGTTTGCAATTTCTTTTACAAAAAACAGTCCTTTTTGTACTTCTTTTCTTTCTCTAAATTTTTGTTATACAATCCAATACAGTATTTGTTAGTTGCAGTTTTATTATGAACTAATTTTATTTTTCTAGGGCTTCAATATAGCGTAGTTTTGATAATACAATTTTAATTCCATATTATTATTCTATTTTTCCTTGGTTGTGTGTTTGATTTTTGATCTTAATGCTTACAATTGGTTGACCGATATTTGTATGATCTATTAAATCATGGAGAGACCGACTGGTAATTTGTAATTTTGAATTTATAAAATTAAACACCATTATAAAAGCGAACCGATGTTAATGTGACCGTTAAGAAATCCACAGAACTTAATGAGTCTTCAATTAATTAAATTTGTGCATGAACTATGACAAACTGTTAGTTGGAGATATTTTTGGTGTTGTTCGAGAGAAAGCATTGAATAATTTGGGGATTTTGGTCTACAACTTGGAAAAATAATATTTTTATTCATATGGAGTTATAAATTGTGTGGGATTAACTAGGTGAAGTCAAAAGTCCTAGAATTAATTTTGTCATTAACAAATCACAAAAATTTCAGATTCCACACATTTTAGTTAATTTAGTTAGTTCTTTAGATTAATTTAATTTAGTTGCTTTCTTTATTAGCTTTCAATTTTCCAAATAGTAGTTGATCTAGTAATAACGGTACTCAATAAAATAATTAGTCCCTGTGGGTTCGACACTCTTTTCACTTAACTATACTACTTGTTGCGATTTTGTACACTTGCAAATAAATCAACATCAAGTTTTTGGCACCGTTGTCGGGAACTACTTATTCTTTTATTGATATTGAAAATTGCTAGATTATCACTAGTTTGTATTTTTTGTATTTTTTTTTGTTTTATTATTATTTTACCACTTTATTTTCTTTCGACTTACTTTTTTTATTATTTATATTTGTTATTTTTCTAGTTTTTCTATTTTTTTCAATACTTATATTTCAGGACATACAAGTACATTATCATGGCGAACTCTGAGAACCAGGCTTTGAGAAACTATGCTATGCCCTCAATTGATGAAGCAACATCAAGCATAAAGAGGTCGGTTATTGAAGCTAACGATTTTGAGATTAAACCAACGATTATCCAAATGATTCAACAGACTATTTAATTTTAGGGACTACCGCACAAGGATCCTTATGTTCACATTACAAACTTTCTAGAAATTTGGGACACCTTCAAAGCACAATGGAGTATCAGATGATGCAATCAGATTGAGACTTTTTCCTTTTTTCACTAAGAGATAAGGCGAAGGCTTGGCTAAATTTTCTACCACTCGGTAGTATTACTACTTGGGAGGGACTTGCACAAAAATTTCTAGCTAAGTAGTTTCCACCGGCAAAGACAACGAAGCTAAGGAATGATATTACCACATTCATTCAATTTGACAACGAGTCTTTGTATGTTGCATGGGAAAGGCACAAAGAGTTATTGAGAAAGTGTTCTCATCATGAAATACCGAAAAGGCTGCAAATTCAAATATTCTATAATGGTTTGGGACTTAAAAATCGATCTATAGTTGACGCAACAGCTGGAGGTGCACTTATGAGCAAAACTCATGAAGCAGCCTATGAGCTTTTAGAGGAGATGGCATCTAATAATTACCAGTGGTCTTCAGAGAGAACAATGCCAAGAAAAGTGGCTGGAGTTTTTGAACTTGATCCTATTACTACTTTAATTGCACAAATTGCTACTTTATCTTAACAATTAGGCAATATGAATTTTAATGCTATTCAAACTAATATTATTTGTGATTTTTGTGCAGGAACTCATTCAAGTGCATATTGCCAAGTGGGGAAACCCTTTTGCTCCATCAAATGTCGAACATGAAAATTTTGTGTCAAACTTTCAAAGGCAAAACAATCATCATGCAAACACATACAATCCAGAATGGAGAAACCACCCCAATTGTCCATGGAACGACAATCAAGGAGCAATTATACCACCTCAAAATTTTCAACAACAAGAAAAGAAGCCGACACTTGAAGAGATGTTCATGCAACACATGCAGAAGACAGAGCAATACATGCAGAAGACAGATTTAGCAATCCAAAATATTGCAATTTCAACTTCAGCTTCAATTCGTAATCTTGAGGTTCAAATTGGTCAAATTTCAAATATTCTTAACGAAAGAACGGCAGGAACATTACCAAGCAATACAGTGGTTAATCCCAATGAGCATGTCAAATCAATAACACTAAGAAGCGGGAGGACAATTAAGCAACCAAGAAAAAAAATGGCGAACAAAATGTGGTTGAAAAGGAAGAAGAGTACGAACCAATTGTGGAGGAACAAATGCAGCATGAGCAAGTAATGTTTGATGTTTTTAAATCCATGAAGTTCCCTACCGAAGAACAACCATCTTTTCAAGTAAGTGAAACTGATTTAATTGTAGGCGAGAGACATAGTGCTGAAATTGTAAAGTTACCAATCGAAGTATGTCCAACAAATTCAGCAACTCTTGAGACCGAGAAAGAAAAGATTTTTGAATATGTTATGTATTTGGATGTTGCACCATCTATTCATCCATTTTCTCAGCTGAAATTCAAAGATGTAGGGATATCGAAGACGTCATCATCAAGAAAGAAACGACTCAAACTAGAGCTTGAACCTGATCTACACCTGAAGAGAAGTATTAGAAAAGATGTTTTGATTTTGTTGGATCTTGGTGTCACACAACCATCTCACTATCAAGTTTGGCTGAAGACTTAAAATTTAGCACTGCTTGGGAGGCAACCCATGTTTTCTTTTACTGTATTTAGATTTGATTTTTCATTAAGTTTATTTTAAATTTTAATTTTTTATTTATTTTGTAGGATTGCATAAGTTTGAAAGTCGCCGGGCGGAGCTGTTTTCTACACCTGTATTGATGGCTGTTTTTTAGCAGGTTGGAGTCAGAATCTGGAAAAGTGTTCTAAAGAGAAATTGTAGCCAACTGTTTTAGCTTTCCAGCACAAAAAGAATTAGCCCATTTGGACATCTACAGATCCAGATATCGCTGAAACACTGAACGTCACGCGTGCAGAATTTTAAGACGAATCAGGGGAGAAATTATGAACCTTTTGCATTCTTTTTGTTTTTCTTTTTCCTTTCCCATTGAGGACAATGTGATATTCAAGTTTGGTGGAAGGGTTACAAATTTATTTTTTATTATATATATTTTTGAAACGAAAAACAAAACAGAAAGGGATTTCAATTAGGCTTATTATCATTACACTTTTGAGTTCATTATTGTGCTAAAGCATTGATTTTTTTTTTAATGATAGACAATTACTTATAAAGCAAGATTAAGCATAATTATTTACTTTAGAATTATTGAATTTCAAATTTCCTTACAATATTGTAAGAGTCATGTGATTATACATAAAAGAAAAATGTGATACTTTTTCTTGTGATTATCCCCTTTGATCTAGTCCTAAACAGAGTTTAAGTAAATAGAGTGATAATGATCAAATAATTAAATAAATAAAGTCAATCTAATCCAATATTTTGAGTTGCTTAGTAACCAGGGGTATTCATCACCAATGTTTACTTGCACGACAAATGACAACTTGAAATATGAGTATGCAAAGCACTCTAAGTTTGTGACTTGTTGAGTAACCGGGTGAATTCATCACAAATGTTTGCATTCGCGTCAAAAGACAAGTGACAACTTAGAGAAGAGACAAAAAAAACTCTGGTTTGCTACTCAGTTTGTAGTTGTGAGAAGGGAAAATCACAGATGAAGTTATTACATACTATAATTACATTAATTGCATGAAAAATATGATTGGGTTTGGAATTAGGAATGAATAATTGTACTGGAGAAAGTGGGTATGCTTGGTTTTACTTTATTTGCTATTGTCTATATTTTTAATTGAAATTTTGATGCTTGCATGATGAGATCTCTTGGTATGATGAGTTGAGCTATTATTGATCCTTTATTGATGTTTTACTTTTTGCTTGAGGACAAGCAAAATCTTAAATTTGGGGGTATTTGATGTGTCTAATTTTTATATAAATATTTGTACTCATTTACCCATAAAAATTTCTTGTTTTCGTTTATCTTGTTTATAATTTATCTTATTTCCATAGATTTCAGTTACTTAAATATTTTTGAAGGAATAAGATTTTTGATACAAAATGTGAAGATTTTTAGTAAAAATCAATAAACAAAACAAACAAAATGATTTATTTATTTTTATTAATTTGTTGAATTTAAGTTTTACAATTTGGCCATGAGAAAAACAAAATATAAATTTTAATTTGCTAATTGAGCTGAAAGTGCAATAAACAATTTTAGAAGGGTTTAAATGAGCTAATATGATTTTTAGTTAGTTTAATTAATTTAAACTAATTAATTTTATTTTTATTTTTACATTCTAATTTCTGGTTTATTTTGTTTGTGTGCAGCACATGTTTCAAGAAAAAGAAAAAGATGAAAAATAAGAAAAATAAGAAAGAAATACAGAGCAAATTAAAGAAGGAATCAAATAAATAAAGAATTGGGGTTTTCTACAAAAATAGACCCTAATCTCTATTTCCTGTGTCTATAAATAGAAGAGCAAACAAGAGAAGGGGACACGCTTAACGAAGGAGGGAGAGCAACAGCTGACCTCATATCAAATTTTTTTTTAAAAACGAAAACCAAGATACCAGTACTTCTGTCTCTGGCGTGTGCTCCAAGACAAAACGAAACAGAGTCAAGAGACTAGAGACTGAGCGGCACTAACGTCTTCGTGCGGTGACGTGGCGAGGCAGGTGGGACCCAGGACAGAAGTGAAGGGTGACATCAGCTTCGCTGACGTGGCGTGCTTCTCTAGCGTGCGCTCCAAGACGAAGTCAGCGCTACCGGGCTATTGCGGCATGCTGCTCGAGGCAAAACAGACAAGATAGAGAAGAAGAGAGGAAGAGAATGTTGTGTTTGCTATTTCGGTTTGCAATTTCTTTTACAAAAACAATTCTTTTTGTACCTCTTTTCTTTCTCTAATTTTTTTATTATACAATCCAATACAGTATTTGTTAGTTGCAATTTTATTATGAACTAATTTTATTTTTCTAGTGCTTCGATGTAGCCTAGGTTTGAGAGCACAATTTTAATTCCTTATTATTATTCTATTTTTTCTTGGTTGTGTGTTTGATTTTTGATCTTAATGCTTACAATTGGTTGACCGATATTTGTATGATCTATTAAATCATGGAGAGACCGAACTGGTAATTTGTGATTTTGAATTTATAAAATTAAACACCATTACAAAAGCGAATCGCTGCACAGAACTTAATAAGTCTTCAATTAATTAAATTTGTGCATGAACTATGACAGACTGTTAGTTGGAGATATTTTTGGTGTTGTTCGAGAGAAAACATTGAATAATTTGGGGATTTTGGTTTACAACTTGGAAAAATAATATTTTTATTCATATAGAGTTATAAATTGTGTGGGATTAACTAGGTGAAGTCAAAAGACCTAGAATTAATTTTGCCATTAACAAATCACAAAAATTTCAGATTCCACACATTTTAGTTAATTTAGTTAGTTCTTTAGATTAATTTAATTTAGTTGCTTTCTTTATTAACTTTTGATTTTCCAATTAGTAGTTAGTCTAGTAATATCGGTACTCAATAAAATAATTAGTCACTGTGGGTTCGACGCTCTTTTCACTTAACTATACTACTTGTTGAAATTTTGTACACTTGCAAATAAATCAACATCACTCCCGTAGACAACCTTGGCAAGAAGATCGTCGGAGTACTCTCTGGTTCTCCCGAGGCTAGACAGAGTAGGCAGTAGCCTTCCCAACTCACCCGCTATCCTCACCTCCTCCACTATCGTCTCGACAACCACCGACCCAACAACCTCCTTCCCCTTGTCCACGGCTGGGGGAACTACCAACAGCCGATCACCCCCTTGGTCCGAGGTAGAGGTCTCACTCCCAGACGACACCCTAAATATCTTGTAAAATATATAAAATAAAATATATATTTACCTTAATGTGACAGCTACGGTCGGAAAAGATCGCCGGAAAGCACTAACGATTGGCCGCGAATGCCAGTCGAGCTACCCAGCAGTAAGAAATTTTTGCCAAGAGTAAAAAGAGAGAATGCAAAAGTGAGGGGAAGAGTGGAGTCTTATAGTAAAAGAGGGGGCGCTGCTTGGGCTTCTGAGAGCTCTGGGCCCCCTAAACGACTAGAAAAGCCCATTGTAATGCTAAACGACAGAATTCGTAAAGGCAAGAACACGATACGACGCCCAAAACTCATTGACCAATCAGACGGCCTCATGATTCGCACTTCATCTCCATAAACGGTTCAGATCTGGCCACGTAGCTCGAATCTAAAATTAGAGGATCCGAAATACCGAGCGTGAAAATGGCAAAAAACATCGTCTTAGGATTCACGCTTGTTCTGCATCAACGGCTCAGATCGGGCCACGCAGCTCGGATCTAAAATCTGAGGATCCGAACTACCGAGCCTCGAAATGGCGAAAAACATCGCCTCATGATTCGCGCTTGATCTCCATCAGCGGTTCTGATCACGCCACGTAGCTCGGATCTAAAATCCGAGGATCCGAACTACCAAGCGTTGAAATGGCAAAAAACATCGCCTCATTATTCGTGCTTGATCTCCTTCAGCGGCTCTGATCACGCCATGTAGCTCGGATCTAAAATCCGAGGATCCGAACTACCGAGCGTCAAAATTGCAAAAAACATTGCCTCATGATTTGTGCTTGATCTCCATCAGTGGCTCTGATCATGCCACGTAGCTCGAATCTAAAATCTGAGGATCCGAACTACCAAGCATCGAAATGGAAAAAAACATCGCCTCATGATTCGTGCTTGATCTCCATCAACGGCGCTGATCACGCCACGTAGCTCGGATCTAAAATCTGAGGATCCAAACTACTGAGCACTGAAATGGCAAAAAACATTGCCTCATGATTCGCACTTGATCTCCATCAGCGACTCTGATCAAGCCACATAGCTCAAATCTAAAATCCGAGGATCCAAACTACCGAGTGTCGAAATGGGGATAATGCTTACCTCCTGATGCGTGCACATGATCAGAGCGCCCAGGTCGAGCCACGACAACTAGCGCCGGATCAACCGTCTGATCATTCAGAAATTCATGAAAACATGATCGACGCTGCTCCAGATTACGCCACGTCAGTATTTAACTGATTAATCCTTTTACTTTTATTATTAATTTGAATTAATTATTTAAAAATTGTAAAAAATTATTAAAAATTTAAGAAAATTAATTAAAAATCTAAAAAATAATTTTAAATTTGGGAAAAATATTTTTGAACTCCTAGATAAATAATTATTAATTAGAACGAGCAATTAATATTTTTTGAAAATAGATTGTTACTTCGTAAAATTGAATAAATAATTCAAAAAATGATTTTAAAATTGGAAAAAATCATTGGAAGATCCAGAAGATCCTACAAACACATTTGAGTACAATGCAAGCTCAATTAAGCGTTGTTAAGCCCCGTGGGCAATTCCAAAGCTCTTAAAGAACTCTGATAAAATCTCGTACGCCTTTAAAACCAAAAAACTACTCCCTAAAGGCTGTTAAACTCAGTCTTCTGGAGTGGAGGGCTCATGATATGGATAAAAATGGGATTAAATCGAGACCGTTCAAACCAAGGCGTGAATCTTAAAGCTCTCAGGGGTAAAACAGTAATTTTACCTACAAACAGGTCCAAAATGAGAGCTGGGCCGTTCTTCGAGGTCCAGTAACCCAAAAACGGATCTGTCCTAATGGGTACATGCAACGACCCGCTACAAACCATCCTAAAGATTTAAAGAGTAATTCAATTTCGTGATTATCTCCAAGAGGCGGTTTAAACCGCCTCTCTTATCATGAAATGAGTTTAAACTCTACATCTTATCCAAAAACACCGGGACATAGAGATAAATGATTATCTCTAAATTGTCTCTTAAGGCGACTATAAATACTTCTCTCCCCTCACCATAACAAGGTAATCAATATTTTTCCACATTAATGCTTTTTCATAATCTTCCTGATTACTAACTTGAGCGTCAGAGGGTTTGTCGCCGGGATCCATCCCGGTGTATCGATCTTTTTGCAGGTCAATGGCAGCGGCAAGAAACTAGTCAAATGCCAGTGAAAGTCAACATGTTTGCCTTATTTGTTTCCAAAAGAATTCAAAAATTTATCTGTTTGCTCCCACACCAAAATCGCTAGCAACATATCAGTTACGCTTTTGTGTCATTACTCTGTTGTTACAAAGTAATGGATCAATCAGTTACGACTCTGATCTCCTATAAGTCGAGACAATTTTGTCTTTTATATACCGTTTTTTTTTGAATTTTACAATCTCTTCTTCTGAGTATGAGTCTGAGTCTGAATGTGCAACACAGCTGCTGGTTCGCTGGTCTCTCTGAAGCTAGGGTGCTGCTCTTCAGAGAAGGTAATACAGTTTTATCCTGGGAAGCAGTTCATCAACAACCGTCATACTACGGAGCGAATTTTGCTTTAAGGACAGAGATTTTCATCTCAACTCTGTATCAAATTGTCTGGTTTGATTTTTCTTCCCTGTAATTTTACTTCTTCACAAATATTATTAGAAATATTCTGTTTTACGAAATTCAACTTCTAACAATTTTAATGCCTAGATTCTCTTCTCAGTTAGTCTCTTAATCGTGCTATGTGCTTTCCATGAAGCTCTTACATAAACTTATGATATAATAGTACCTTCATTGTAAATTATGTATGAGCATCACTTAAATGCCTGCAAACTGCTACACATATCAAACATCCAAATTGCAGAGCATATTCACTGCATGAGAAGTGAAGTCCTCAATGTGGATGCGCAGGCGAATTCTTAGCAGAGAAGGTGATGTGCTCCAGTATAAAGTATAAAGTCAGTGCAGGCTATGTGATTATACACATAATTTGCGGAGAGTTTCAGGGAATTATCTACTGTATGAAGCCACTTTTTGAAACTATTTACAAAAGTAGGACACTTCTCAAACTATTTTCATGAGTGAGCCAGTCATTGCCACGTCAGCAGTGACCGCTATTCCCATTAGCGCCCTATATATTTAGAAGACCACTAGTGGGAACAACGGACACTCCTAAAAAAAATTTGAAAATTTTGTTTGTTGCCGCTATTTTCATCAGCGGCTATAGTCTATATGAATGTTGGATCCTGTAGGCAAGACAACAAACACTAGAGGGGGGGGTGAATAGTGTTTAATAAAAAATTGCTGAAATTTTTCTCGGTGCAGTCGACTGAGGTAAGAACCAGTCGACTGATATGTTCAAAATAACTGAAAATAACAACTCTGTGCAGTCGACTGCTGAAAGAGACAGACGACTGAAGGCACACTGAAATTACAACCACAAACGTCACTGACCAGTCGACTGATGGTGCAAGGAGTCGACTGTTCAGAAACTTTTTGCAGAATTAAAATAAACCAGAGTAAAAGCAAACACAATATAATCAATCACAGAGTACACAAGATATATCCTGGTTCGGTCCTCCCGACCTACATCCAGTCCCCAAGCAACCCACTTGAGATTTCCACTATTCTTGAAAAATTACAAGAATACCCTACGACGTTACGACAACAACCTTGTCTAACCCGTAGTCCTTTCTCTCAACCAGAGAAAGCAACCCACTCTACTACCAAGAGTGAAAAGACACCGACTCTACAACCAAGAGTCAAAAACACTCTCCAACCGAGAGCAAGAGAACAAGAATATTTTACAGTCAACCTATAGCCTTGTTGTTGTCTGTGTTGATGCACGTGGCTAAAAGAATAGGTCGACTTCTATACTCAGTCCAGAGCGAATTCAATGCTATACTGGACTGAATGTAGAGAACCAAAGTATATGAACTTGAAAGCTTTGTTTTTCACAGAAAATCACTTAGAATGTTTTTCACAAGAATGCTCGAGTGTATGAAAATCATGTAGATGTTTTCAGTGAGATATGAAACTCTATATAAAGAGTTTGATCTCCTGAACGTTGGGAAAAACAGTTACACAACTGTCAACCAACGGATCTGAACTTTTGAGTTTGAAAAAATTCGATTTTGAAAAACATAAAACGGTCAAAAGCTCTCGAACAGTCGACTGGGTTGCCATATGAGTTGACTGATCAGAGTTAGAATAATTTTAAGCAGTTTTGTACTATCAGTCGACTGGCAGAAGCTTAAGTCGACTGGTACTCAAAAGTTAAAATTCTTCAAACTGTTTTGACTCTTTTTGGGGTTTTAAAGAAACACACATTATGAAATTTTGAGTGTGTGTGTGTGTGTGTGTGTGACAAGGCTTTACATCAGACTAAGACTCAACAGAAACTAAAATACAATGTTTACAAGACACAACAATATAACACATTTGAGCTTGAAGTCTTGAGTCTTGAATTGAGTCTTGATCCTTGTCTCTTCATCTGTATCTTTTTGAGCTTGTTCATTTGTTCAGCTAGAATTGTCTTTGGTCTGTGCACTGCAATGTTAGCTGTATAACATAGACACATGTTGCATTGTGTTGTGATCATCAAAATCAAGAATCAACATTCTCCCCCTTTTTGATGATGACAACACAATAGCTGATATCAAAAAAATATAGAAACATACAAGCATAGATTTTGAAAGCTCCCCCTATTAAAAACACAATATGCACACATAAAGCAAATTTGTGACATACAGAATGTATCAGTCGACTGATAAGCTCTATCAGGCGACTGAACAGAACATGAAAATACACGTAACAAGTATCACAGATGCAGCAAGTATCACAGATGCACCAGTTTAGCAGCAGTCGACTGTATCCTGTGGGGAAGTCGACTAACCAGAGATATTTCAATAAGCAACACATAACACAGAGATAAAAATAACAACTCAGATATTTCTCTCCCCCTTTGGAATCATCAAAAAAAAACACAAAGTAACAAGTTTTTGCATTAAAAAGGAATCCATTAAGAAAGCAAAAATTACATAAAAAGAAAGAAAATCTTCAATCTTCTTCTTCAGAGTCTTCATCATCATCTTGAGAAGGAGAATGAAACTGAGAAGTGAAGAGATGAGTTAGGTTGTCTAGTTTGGAGTCGAGGGTATGGAGTTGGGTGTCTACAGAGACTGAGTGGTTCATTAGGTAGGACACACAGTCGTAGAGAGTACGAGGGTCATCAAAATTGGCTTGAAGAATAGGTGGATCATCAGATGTAGAAGGTTGAGAGGTCTGGGTCTAGGTCTAGAAGTAGAACCTAAAGGAGCTTGGGAAAGAGGAGGAGATCTAGGGGGTGATCGAGTAGGAGTATCAAGGAGTTTCATACGTGCCAAACTAGCACGATCGAAACACTCATAACGAGTAACAACATTTGTCTCCGAATCTAGATCAACACCAAAGGCGATAAAGACTCTAGTTAGAAGACCGCCAAAAGGTAGAAAGTGAGTGTGGTCTTGATTAAGTTTTGAAAAGATAACTTGACCCCAATTAACAGCAATTCTACCAAAAATTGCATATATAGCTTTTTGTAATTCAATAGAATATTTTCGCAAATTATTTTTATTGTTAAAATTAGATTATTTCATAAATTATATTTATAAATTATTGTATTAATTTTCTTATTGGATTATTTTCATTTTATATTATTTTTCTTACATTTTTGACCACCGTGTGCTGTTTGTGCGCCGATCGTCCGTTTTTCGCCATTTTGAATTCTTTTTCGCATTTTCTTGGTCTCATTCATATTTGTTATTTATTTTTGGGTCATGATGAATTTTTAGAAGTGTTTTGATCAATTTGAGATTTTTGGCTCTTAAGGAGAGTTTTAGGAGCCATATGATTCATTGTATTTTGTATCTCCATTTGAAATCTACCCAATACTCATTACTCAATTGTATACCTATTTACTCCTATTGATATCCACTACCCATTAACCCATATTTGATCCCCTATATATACCCCTAATATCTAATTAACCCAAACCCTAATCTTTTTCTCTCCCTCTCCTATTCCTAGCCGGCTCCCTCATCCTCATGCAATCCCGGCCTGCACCTCTCCTACTACAGGCCGACCTCTCCCTCCCCTCTCTTGCCTTGGCCGACCACAAATATCACCCCCATCCTCCATTATACAACTCCTATCACACAAAAACCTCGTCTCCTTCTCTTTCCTTGTGGCCGAAACCAACTCAAACAGCACCCACCTTCAAGAACAGCCCCCCCTCTTCATCCCTTGCTGATTTGGAGTTGTGGGTAGCGTCCGTTTGAGTCCGTGCTTCAAGAAGACGATCGTAGGCAAGATTCGGTTCGTGGGTTCGCTTGAAATCGCGTGTGGAAGGACTTTTGTTCGTGGGTTTTCATTGCTAGGCTTCGTAGCGCCGTGTTCATCGTCAACGAGGCAAGTAACTTGTACTTAAATTTCTTAGGTTGATACAAGTAGAAAGTTCACACATAAAATAGGTTGAGACTAGAGACGGACAAAGATCATGTTTTTAATTGTGGGTTTCGTCTCTATTGTTCAAAACAGGCCATAGACGACTTAGGACATGAGGTTTGATAGGTTTGTGCCTTAGGATTCACCCAAACGCGATTTTGATCGCGTATGTGCCATATCGTACACCCGATGTATGTTGAACACCCATATGAGGAATACTAGATTTTGACATGTTAGATACCCTCCATTTTGACATTTGGACCATGGGTAGACAGCGTTTTGAATTTGAAAGAGTTTTGATGATTTTTGAGGAAGTTATGACGTTTTGAAGTTTGGTTGAGAAATCTGGAAATTTGGATTGAACTGGATTGATTGTTGATTTTACCTGAATTAGAGTCCGAATCTCAACATGGCTATTTCTGAGTAATTTGTAGAGAATTGAATCGAATTTCTAATCCCACTGGGTTCACCCTGTTTGGAGTTCATATGGATTAGTTATGATTATTTTAGTAACTGTATGCCAGTAGTTCCCAGATTCATTTTTGGGATAGATTTTATCACCAATTTATTTTCAAGATCTAAGTTAGACATAATTTCATGCCACAAGATTTTGTCCAGTGTTTCACCATGATGTTAGGTAGTTCTCTGATTTTTGTGATAATTAAAAGATGAGTTTTGAGTGATGCCTTACATCCTTTTCTATAGATCGCTTTTGCTGTAAACTGCGTGTGATTGTATGTTGAATGCCGTGTTCACCTTATTTCTAATTACTGTATGAATATTTTATGTGAGATATGAAAGTTGGATAATTGTGTATACTTTCCCCCTGTTTTGGCGGAAGTGGATTTTGATGCGCTGTGTGCAAGATATGCATGATTTTGTACAGCGGTGTTGAAGAATTCCAGATCCATCAAAACTGTGTTATGTGTTATTTTCTATTTTTGAAATCATAATTATACTTTCTGTAAAAATATGAAAATCTATATTTTGAGACTATACATATAGGGGATTACCCCAGAATTTTCGTGGATTTAATTAATGACTTTGTATGCTGTTTTCATGTGGTTTAAGTTATTCCCCTGTTTTCTGACTGTACATGAAAACTGTGTTGAATTGTGTTTCGAGTCGTGATGTTGTGAAATAGCATATGGATTTATTATACCCGTTAGAAGCGTGTGGAAGTCTAGTTTCCAGATCCTTTGACGGATTATGATTTGTATGCCTGTAGATCTTTGGATCACTGATTTTGTACAGACTGGTCTTGCTGTCCTGTTTATAAACCTATACCATTTTGCTCGTATTT
Source organism: Hemerocallis citrina (assembly GCA_017893485.1). Classification (NCBI taxonomy): domain Eukaryota; kingdom Viridiplantae; phylum Streptophyta; class Magnoliopsida; order Asparagales; family Asphodelaceae; genus Hemerocallis; species Hemerocallis citrina. The sequence goes on from CM030366.1 coordinate 79,162,758, forward strand.
GTGAATGTTTGGTACCTATACTTGCTGATCTAATTCCCTGAGATTAAACCTGATTATAACCTGTTAGTTTGACATTATTTAGTACACTCTCATGCCTATTGATGATCTTAATAATAAAAGTAACTAAGCCGGGGTTATGGGAAGGATTGAATAGTGGATAATTCGGAAACGTGTACTCGGAAGGGGGCCCGTGTTTCCCATTTTGCTGCATGAACCTGTTGGTTCATGTACCTGTTACCTGTTGCTGCACGTACCTTTTGGTCGTGTACCTGTTGCTGCATGGACCTTTGGTTCATGTACCTGTTACCTGTTGCTGCACGTACCTTTTGGTCATGTACCTGTTGCTGCATGGACCTTTGGTTCATGTACCTGTTACCTGTTGCTGCACGTACCTGTTGGTCGTGTACCTGTTGCTTCATGAACCTGTTGCTGCATAAATCGGATGATTCGTGTACCTGTTATGATTCATGAACCTGTTTTCCTGTACCTGAGTATACTGCCCTCTATGGTCCACTATGAAATCTAAAACGAAACTGCATTGACTGTAACAACCATGTGATAAAAAGATGGCACATGAAGTGTTACCTAGATAGTAATAATACAAGATATTAATACATGATTACCTGTTACCTGTATACCTGTTACCTGTTACCTGATATTCCTGTTACCTATTTTCCTGATACTTGACACATAATTACATGATTACCTGAATACCTGATAATTATACATGTTACCTGTTTATCTGTTGACTTTACATTTGACATATGTTACCCTTACCTGTTAGTATATCCTGTGGTTAGATAGTGTCCATGTGCTTGTATCCTATTCTATTTGTGACCCGGACTTGCCATTGACGGGTACTGTGTTTCCTCTTTTCCTTTTTCCTGCATTCGTTGTATTGCAGATTTTGGAGGACAGGTTCCTGAAGGTATTGGCAAGATGATGGGCTAGATACTGAAGTTTGATATTACTATTCTTGTTGCTTATTCTGGACAATAGTGTATTTTGAGACTTGTATTTATTTCTTGTATTTGGGCGATGTGACCCAGGATTATTGTGTTATTTCAGATCATGACTATTTGAGATTAATACATTTTATTTCAAGTATTCTTGTTGGTATTTGGTTCATATGTGCATGTGGTTGATTTTTCTGGCTTTCGACTCTGATTTTACTGTGATATGTTATAAAGATTTCTTGAAACAGCTTAAGGATGATAATAATCATTCGCTGGGCTTTTGTTACGTGCCCGTATTCTGTATTTTTAGGAAGCGGGGCGTGACAATATTGGTCATAACTACCCTTTTTAGGAAGGATGTTATAGGCTAATATTCTACCTACAAGCTTAGCAATTGGTTTGATATTTTTGCTTGTCATTGGAGGGCAAGAATTAGGTAGGAAAATTCTAGATAAAATAGAAGGATTATCTAAAAGAATTTCATCAAGAGGTAATCCTACATCATCAATACCCAAAATTTCATTAATCCTAGTCGGTGTGAGTGTCATTCTAACATTTTTCACAGACGATCGGATTAGGACATCCCCATTTGGTTTTTGCACAACTCTCATATTTGTGTAAAACAAATAAATGAGTTGGGGATAGTAATTAGGTTGGTTTGATAATGAGAGAAAATCATAGAGACTGCAATTTTGAAATAGTGGAATGAGATTAAAACGGTCTAGGTCATCAAAATTTACAAATCTTCTAGGGAAGATTTGAATGGTACAAAAGACATACCAACGATCAAGAAGATCGGGACTCAAAAGATATTGAGTGTATTCTTGGGAAGAAGAAGTACCCTCATGAGATCGTTTCGATCGTTTGGGTGCCATGAGAAAAGAGTCGAAAGGGTTATACCTAAGAAAAGAGAGAGAGTCGAGCAGGAGCAAGCACAAGCACCACGGAGAGAGCAGATCACCTTCTTCTCCAAAAGCTAGGGTTTTGAAATTGGGGGTAAAAAAACTTGAGAACGGTAAGGAGTGAAAGCGGCTGGTGAAAAGGGGTTTTAACTGTGAGGGAACGGCTGAGATCAAGGAGAGGTGAAATCGACGGTGAGGATTAAAGATCACGGGTGAAAAATGAATGAATTCCATCTCAAAAGACGAGATGAATAGTCGCTGAAGATGATTTAGCTCGCGACAGTCGACTGGTAGGGAGATCAGTCGACTGAGTTGAGAAGAAAATAAACATTTTATGTCGACTAATCAGTCGACTGGTAGAGGAACCAGGCGACTGGTCAGATAAAGAAATTGGTATGTTTTTTTTTAAAAAACCAGTACAGTCGACTTACTCAAAAGTATAGTCGACTTAACAGTAACAATTTTCAGTAAATATCAATAAAATCACAAATTCCAAGTTCTCGTCTTAAATTAATGAAAGTATCTTCTTTAAGGGGCTTGGTAAATATATCTGCTATTTGTTTATCAGTAGAGATAAAGTCTAAAGATATATATCCTTTTAAAAATGATCACGTAGAAAATGATGTCGAATATCAATATGTTTCGTACGTGAATGTTGAATCGGATTTTTAGATAGATTAATTGCACTAGTATTATCACACATAATTGAGGGTTTCTCAAATGAAATACCATAATCTAATAAGGTTTGTTTCATCCATAAAATTTGTGCACATGCCAAACTTGCAGCGATATACTCAGCTTCTGTAGTTGATAGGAATACGGAGTTTTGCTTTTTACTGCACCAAGATACTAGGGAATGTCCCAAAAAGTGACATGTACCACTAGTACTCTTGCGATCAGTTTTGCTTCCAGCAAAATCGGCATCGCTATATGACAAAAGTTGAAAATTATCGGTGCGTGGATAAAATAAACCATATTCAGATGTGCCTTTAATATATCTTAAAATTCATTTCACTGCTTTTAAATGAGACTCTTTAGGACTAGATTGATATCTAGCACATAAACATACGCTGAACATAATATCTGGTCTACTTGCAGTAATATATAAGAGTGAACCAATCATACCTCGATAGAGTTTTTGATTAACACTCTTACCTAATAAATCTTTGTCAAGAGTAGTAGTAGTAGCCATAGGTGTGGATTTACTACTAGTACTATCCATGTTAAAACGTTTGAGTAGTTCCTTTGCATATTTGCCTTGATTGATAAATATGCCATTTAAGGACTGTTTAATTTGAAGTCCAAGGAAATAATTGAGTTCACCCATGTGACTCATCTCAAATTCATTTTTCATGGTATTAGCAAATTCTTGACATAGATTATTATTAGTAGAACCAAAAATTATATCATCAACATATATTTGTATGATTAAGATATCATTCTTAACTCTTTTGATAAACAAAGTAGTGTCTACTTTACCTATTTCAAATCCTGTTTCTAAAAGAAAAGTTTTCAGACGATCATACCAAGCACGAGGTGCTTGTTTAAGACCGTATAAAGCCTTTTTCAATTTATAAACATGATCTGGAAATTGTTCATGTTCAAAACCTGGTGGTTGTTTAACATAAACATTTTTCTTAATAAACCCATTAAGAAAAGCACTTTTCACATCCATTTGATAAAGTATAAAATTCATAAAACAAGCAAAAGATAATAAAATACGAATAGATTCTAGTCTAGCAACAGGAGCATATGTTTCATCAAAATCTATAAGTTCTTCTTGATTATATCCTTGGGCAACTAATCTAGCCTTGTTCCTTACAACTTGTCCTGATTCATCTAACTTATTTTTGAATACCCATTTGGTACCAATGATAGTCTGATCAGGAGGTCTAGGAACTAAATCTCATACATCATTTCTTATAAATTGGTTTAGTTCATCTTGCATGGCATTCATCCAATATTCATTCTCACAAGCTTCTTGTATATTTTTCGGTTCAAAATCCGACAAGAATGCTGTATGAGAGATCATATTAACATGTGAACGTGTCTGAATACCATGGGAGATGTCACCAATTATTAAGTCATGAGGATGATCTTTAACTTCAACAAATGACTTTGGTAAAGTTGAAGATAGTTGAAGATATCACAATCGGATCAGTCGACTGGACTTGTTCTTCAGTCGACTGCTTTACGTCAGTTGACTGGTAGATCTTATCAGTCGACTTATCAGACAGATTAGTTTGCTCTAAGGATTTAATCACATTATCTAAAGGTGATAAATCAGTTTCATCATCTTTATTTAAGGTTGATGAAGGTAAGGATTCATCGAATGTAACATGCATTGATTCTTCAATAGTCATTGTAGACTTATTGAAAATTCTATATGCTTTACTCCTATTTGAGTATCCTAAAAAGATACCCTCATTAGATCTAGGATCAAATTTGTCTAAATTATCTTTTGTGTTTAGAATAAAACACTTACAACCAAATGTCTTAAAATAAGATACTTTAGGAATTTTATTAAAAAATAACTCATAACAAGTCTTCTTTAGTTTAGGTCTTAGAAGAATTCTATTTAAAACATAACAAGCTGTAGCAACAGCTTCAGCCCAAAAATGCTTTGGTAAATTGCTTTCAACAAGCATAGTACGTGCACATTCTTGCAAGGTCCTATTTTTCCTTTCAACCACTCCATTTTGTGGTGAAACTCTAGGAAATGCAAATGAATGTGTTATACCATTCTTGTTGCAATATTCTGTAAATGTTTCATTTTCAAATTCTCCACCATGATCACTTCTAATAGTGACTATGGATAGAGATCTTTGATTTTGAACACGTTTACAAAAATGTGCAAATTCTTCAAAAGCATCATTTTTATGTTTTAAAAAGAATGTCCAAGTGAATCTTGAAAAATCATCTACTAAAACAAACACATATCTACTTTTATTTAAAGAAGCAACTCTAGTAGGGCCAAATAAATCCATATGAATTAATTCGAGCGGTCTACTAGTAAAAATTACTTCTTTTGTTTTAAAAGTGGATTTGATTTGTTTTCCTAGTTGACATGCATCACATAACTTATCCTTTTTAAAGGATAGTTTTGGCAGTCCTTTAACTAGGTTATATTTAGATAATTTTGAGAGATTTTTCATGTTCACATGTCCAAATCTTCTATGCCATAACCAAGATTCATTTGTAGAGGCTATTAAACAAAAGTCATTTGAAAAATCAATTGCATTCAAACACAATTCATAAATATTATTTTTACGAAAACCTTGAAAAACAACATTTTGCATAGGAGAGTCATAAATCAAGCATGCATCTTTTTCAAAAACTATTTTATAACCTTTATCACACAATTGACTAATGCTTAAAAGATTATGCTTTAAACCATTAACCAATAGCACATTTTCTATAATAGGGTTAGATATTTTACCGACCATGCCAATACCGATGACTTTGCCTTTGTTGTTATCTCCAAAGGTGACGGTTCCTCCATCTATACTTTGAATGGTGGATAGTAGGTTGGCATGCCCTGTCATGTGTTTTGAACATCCGCTGTCTAATATCCAGCGTTCTTTCTTGGGTACCTATAAAAAGTTTAAGGTAAATATGGTACCCTTTTTATTGGGTCCAAAACACATTAGTTTGGGAGAAACCAAACCCATGAAGAGTTTGACCTTCCTCCATAAGCAGGAATATAATAAGTAGAATTACACACATTTAACATATATGAGTTAATATAAGCAATTCTATCATTCTGATTTAGATTAACTGGAACCCATACTAACTTGTTCTGTCCAGTCGACTTACCAGTGTTATTCAGTCGACTGTTGGTGTACATCAGTCGACTGGTAGATACACTAGGTCGACTTATAAGAGGTTTTGATCTCGTGGAATAAGATCTATTTTCTCTGGACAGACGACTGGTTGTATAGTTCAGTCGACTTAACCGAACGGTAGTTTTGCTTTTATCACTGAAATTAACAACCTTTGGCTTTGCAAAGAAATCATACAACTTGTGTGTAACACTAGAAATAGATGCTGATTTATTCTTACTAGTGTTTGAAACAGGAGATTCTTTTACTAAAGATTTTTTAAAACCAAGTCCATATTTTTGACTAGATGTAACTTGATGATGAAGCATATCATTTAAATTCTCTTTGCCTTTGTTAAACTTAGATACGTTCTTTGAAATCTCTTCATAATTCTTTTTGAGAGTTTCAAGATCAGTATCTAAACTTGCAATGCAAGAATTTAAGGATTTTACTTCCTTATCAAGGTTAAGATTTTCTTGATTAAGTGTTTGATTCACTTTCTCAAGATTCTTAACTCTAATCTTTTCTTTCTTTAACTCTTGGAATATTTCATTAAACGCATCAAGAAGATCTTCGGAATCATAATCATTACTTACATGTTCTTGTGCAGCCATGAAACACACATTTGCCACTTCGTTATTTTCATCCGTTTCTTCTTCGGAAGATGAATCACTATCATCCCATGTAGCTTGATAAGCCTTCTTGTTCTTGGCAAATTTGTTCTTTTGATATTTGTCCTTCTTAAAGTTGGATGATTTTCCCTTGTTCTTTGCATTTTCTAAGGGACAATCTTTCTTCATGTGACCTATTTTATTGCACCTGAAACATGTAGGAGGGTCATTAGAATCTTTAACTTTAGAATGAAACTTACCCTTCTTTAAGAACTTCTTGAATTTCCGAGTGAACATTGCTATTTCTTCTTCATCTTCTTCCTCATCTTCTGAGTCTGTCATGGCTTTAAAAGCCAATGATTTCTTCTTTGCTTGGTGTGATTCTATATCTTTCTTTCGATCTTCAAGTTGGACCTCATATGCCATGAGATTGCCAACAAGATTCTCGAGAGTAAGTGTTGACAAGTCATTCGCCTCCTCTATTGCTGTGGTTTTCTTTTCCCATTCTGGTGTGAGTGCACGTAGAACTTTTCTGACCATCTCTGCTTGGGTATAAGTCTTTCCAAGCGCCACAAGAGAGTTTGTGATGTCTGTGAATCTGGTAATCATCTCGGACACAGTCTCATTGTCCTTTATTCTGAACATCTCAAACCTGTGGACAAGAACAGAAATTTTAGACTCTTTTACTTTATTCGTTCCTTCATGTGTTACCTCGAGTGTATGCCAAATTTGATGTGCGGTTGTAGCATTGGATACACGGTTGAATTCTTCTTTTGTAAGTGCACAAAATAAGGCATTCATTGCTTTGGCATTGTTCATAGTCTGATTCTTTTGATCATCATTCCATTGTGCATATGGAATGGTAGGAGCAGTATATTCCGTCTCTGTCATTTGCCATATCTCATAGTTGATTGATTGGAGATAGATTCGCATTCGGTACTTCCAATAATTGTAGTTCGTTTCATCAAATAGTGGTGGCCGTTATGTAGATTGGCCTTCATGGTACTGATTTGTATTTGAAGTAGTTGCCATAGCCTGTAACCTTGCTCTGATACCAAGTGTTGGATCCTGTAGGCAAGACAACAAACACTAGAGGGGGGGGGGGTGAATAGTGTTTAATAAAAAACTGCAGAAATTTTTCTCGGTGCAGTCGACTGAGGTAAGAACCAGTCGACTGATATGTTCAAAATAACTGAAAATAACAACTCTGTGCAGTCGACTGCTGAAAGAGACAGACGACTGAAGGCACACTGAAATTACAACTACAAACGGCACTGACCAGTCGACTGATGGTGCAAGGAGTCGACTGTTCAGAAACTTTTTGCAGAATTAAAATAAACCAGAGTAAAAGCAAACACAAGATAATCACAGAGTACACAAGATATATCCTGGTTCGGTCCTCCCGACCTACATCCAGTCCCCAAGCAACCCACTTGAGATTTCCACTATTCTTGAAAAATTACAAGAATACCCTACGGCGTTACGACAACAACCTTGTCTAACCCGTAGTCCTTTCTCTCAACTAGAGAAAGCAACCCACTCTACTACCAAGAGTGAAAAGACACCGACTCTACAACCAAGAGTCAAAAACACTCTCCAACCGAGAGCAAGAGAACAAGAATATTTTACAGTCAACCTATAGCCTTGTTGTTGTATGTGTTGATGCATGTGGCTAAAAGAATAGGTCGACTTCTATACTCAGTCCAGAGCGAATTCAATGCTATACTGGACTGAATGTAGAGAACCAAAGTGTATGAACTTGAAAGCTTTGTTTTTCACAGAAAATCACTTAGAATGTTTTTCACAAGAATGCTCGAGTGTATGAAAATCATGTAGATGTTTTCAGTGAGATATGAAACTCTATATAAAGAGTTTGATCTCCTGAACGTTGGGAAAAACAGTTACACAACTGTCAACCAACGGATCTGAACTTTTGAGTTTGAAAAAATTCGATTTTGAAAAATAGAAAACGGTCAAAAGCTCTCGAACAGTCGACTGGGTTGCCATATGAGTCGATTGATCAGAGTTTGAATAATTTTAAGCAGTTTTGTACTATCAGTCGACTGGCAGAAGCTTAAGTCGACTGGTACTCAAAAGTTAAAATTCTTCAAACTGTTTTGACTCTTTTTGGGGTTTTAAAGAAACACACATTATGAAATTTTGAGTGTGTGTGTGTGTGTGTGTGTGAGACAAGGCTTTACATCAAACTAAGACTCAACAGAAACTAAAATACAATGTTTACAAGACACAACAATATAACACATTTGAGCTTGAAGTCTTGAGTCTTGAATTGAGTCTTGATCCTTGTCTCTTCATCTGTATCTTTTTGAGCTTGTTCATTTATTCAGCTAGAATTGTCTTTGGTCTGTGCACTGCAATGTTAGCTGTATAACATAGACACATGTTGCACTGTGTTGTGATCATCAAAATCAAGAATCAACAATGAAGTCGTTGATGGAATAACATCCTTGTCTCAATTATATTGAGACACTTAGCTCATTCCAGAGAGCTATATGTAATACCCTGATTTTCCAAATATATGAAAGATTATTTATTTTTATATATGGTGTGCATGTGTAGTATGTTGACTATTATTTTTAGCATGATGTGTAAGAATATTATTTTTCTAAGTCCAAATGTTAGTTTACTTATTTTTCATTTAAAATAGTTATCTTGGCCCAATTAATTTTAGCCCATGAAATTAAACCCTTTCATTATTTTCTACAACTTGTAATGTGTAGCACTTTTTTAAGACTTATTATTTTATGTACAAGTTCTTGTAGGGGTGATTTGTGCATGCACTTGCATTTCACATACACGTGCATTGAGCACTATTCTTGGCCGGATGTGAGTAGAGAAGTGGGTTGAGTCATGGGTAGTTATGTGAGGTGTGGGTAGTTTTCACAACTCCCTAGTCCATCATAGCCCTTGATCCTATAACTATCTACTAAATCCTAGCCCTCCATCCTACTCAAATTTGTATATAAATACCCCCTCTCATTCTCTATTTCCTTTACACTAGAATCATTATTGTAAGAGAGGTATTTTGTGAGAGAGTTGTGTGTGCTTTTCTGTGGAGGCCGAGTAGCATTTCTGAAGGCTTCGGTGTGGAGCAAGGAGCAAGGAGCAAGGAGTGCTGCGTCGCATTAAGGAGCTTTTGCTGGATTCGATTACTTCGTCAATAAGGTGGGTGTTTCTCAGGACTTCTAGTGTAGAAAATATGCCATAATTGTGATGTTTGTTACCATGCTCATGAGAAGTAAAGTCGAATGTATTAGAATTGCTTGAGTATGTTTATGTTGATAATTGTGGAGGACTAATAGTGTAGTAATGGCACTGAAAACAAGGATGAATTGGGTCGGTACAGTCGACTGTCGTGTAGATAAGTCGACTGGTTCGAGACTTCTGTTACATGATTTGTTAGAAAGCTTCATGACATATATGTGAATAATTAAAATAAAGTAGTAAGGCTAAACTCATATCCTTCATGATGTACATGACTAAGTAGACATGAGCATGTGGAAAAAGAACTAGGGATAATTAATAAAACTGTGAACGACTGATGCAGTCGACTGATGTTATAAACAGTCGACTGATGCATCGATTAAACTATGAATATGCCTGTAATTCCATGAAATGAGACATGTTTTCATTGTGATTGTTCTAGTGTAATTGAGAATAAGGTTTCATCTCTGCAAGAAAGTTATGGATAAGTATAAATGCATGTTTAAAACACTTCATTGTAGAAGAGACAATATTAGTGACTTGAAATTCCATGTTGCGATATTACTGAACAATTAAGAGATTTCGTGTTTATGAGACATGAACGTATGGATACTGGAAATTGACATCATGATGCAAGTGCATGTAAGAACTGTAAGAAAGATAATCCTGTAATTGGAAATATGAATCTGTCCAGTCGACTTAATGCGAGTAGCAAGTCGACTGAGCTGAACGTAGAAATGTACTGTTAAAAAAAAAACCCCAGGACAGACGACTGATGGAATGACAGTCGACTGTCATATGAATGATTTTTGAACAAAGAAATGTTGCGGGACAGCCGACTGGCCATGTGCAGCAGTCGACTCTCCCGAGTGTTTATGAAGAGCTTGTATTGACTGTATCAGTCGACTGGTCTTTTCCAAGACGACTGTACAGAGTAGATTCTGATATGTCAAAGATTTCATTTTCGATTACTGCTAAGAGTTGCGAACTTTATGATTGATGTTTCTATTGCTGTATGGATTTATATGAAATGAATCATAGTTGGAATTGAGGAATTCACATGAATTGAGTCATACTTTGAATGAAGAATTACATGAATATGAAATTAAGAACATGATATGCTGAGGCAATGAAAATAAATTATGAGTTGGAATTGCTCAAATTGGAAGTTGTGAATTAGAAATTGAACAAAGGAGTAGCTAAGTCTCCCCCGGCAATGGAAATGAAATGAAAAATGAGAATTTAAAGACCAAGGTTGGTCATGTATTGAAATGAATGAATAAGTCCGGTTGAGTGGAGAGGCTAACTCCAGAACTTTGATTTTCATTCATGATTCTATTAAAATAAGGACTAGTACATAGTGGAGATGTGATGAAAGTAAGAGAAAAACATTGAGTATGAGGGCTATTGGGTAGCGGCGAGAGCGTATCCCAGGAATTCCCATGATGAGTCTGGGTGAGGATACTACTCCAGAGTACCGTCCCAGTGGCGACGCTCGTGGGATGTTTGAAGACTACGAGTGGTGTCATGTCTATGGTGAGAGCTGAATTACCACAGGATGTCTGCATGATGAGTCATGTCAGCGATGGGATTCCCTCCAGAGTGCCTAGACATGAGTTCGTAGGTCAGAAAACATCTAGGATACTTACCGTAGTTACAGTAGTAGATTAAATCATGGCGAGGGATTGAACCCTATAAAAATGAAGAACGGTTAAGAGGCCTGCCCTCGGACCTATGTAGTATGGGATGCATAGAATCCGAACAAGTGTGCATTAGTGTCATGTAAATTAAATAATTACATTAAGGATTAAGTGCACAATCACAACACGACATCATTAAGATTTCCCTCTTTTCTGTTATTTTGAATGTGAACAAGTTTGTGATTTGTTAAGAAATAAGAATCGTTACACTGTTTCTGGCATAGAGAGGATGGCCATATATAATGATCGTCGGTTGAATAAACTGATGTACCCACAGTTTTGTATGCAGGATAAATTACATGTTAAAGAGGAATGGATGCATAAAGATTTTACCATGTTGTTGTACACTTATGTAAATGTTGTAAATTTTTACTTCCGCTGTGCAAATGAAAAGTGTAATGTATGATGTAAACTCTGATGTAAAGTGAAAAGTTTGATTTTCCTTGTAAAATTGTACTGAAGAAAGTGAAAAGCTCCTGTAGAACATCTCGAATTCAGTGTATTTGGGATTCGAGGTGTTACACTATAACTCTCTGAAAAAAAACCAAATAATAATGCTAGACTGAGGTCGCTAATGGGAATAGCGACCTCAATATATTGTGACCGCTGTTACCACTAGCGGCCACATGTGGAACACGATCGCTAATAAAAGGGCTCTCTCTCTCTCTCCCCCCACTGCATTTTATTTCACTTGTTCTTCCCCAACTCCAACTCCGAATCCCAAAAACCCTAACCCCCAAATCCTCCAAAATATCCTTTCATTTTCACTCTTTCAACACCTAATTGGGACTCCTCTCATTTTATCTCTCACAAATCTCGTTCCTCCAATTTTGAATCTCATATTCTTCCAACTCTCCAAATCTCCAAATCCATGTACCAAATCTGAAACCTTAAAGAGGAACGAATAAAATTTATTAATTCAAATGTTTGACTGATGTTGTGTTGGTTATGGTTATTTTACTTATTCTTGAAAATAAGCTTACATTTTAATTTGAAGCCTCTCATTTAGTTGAATGTTGCTTAGGCGCTTAGCTTCACAAATTTTGTGATTAGCATATATATGAGAACTATTTGCTATTTATAATGTTAGTGATTAGATAATGGCCCGATCCCTTTATGTATAGATATGGATCACAAAATTTCTATTTGGTTATATTGTTAGTGACTAGACAATAAGTAAAGAAACAAACTTATTTTTTGTGTTGGTCACTTCAGCTCGGAGGAATATTTGCAATAAGTAGATGATTTTGATATATAAAATTGTAATGTCGCATCCGAATAAATCAAGTTGGGGGGCTGTGTGTTAGTTGTATATTGGAAAACATAGATGCCTAAGTTGTTGTGTTCGTTGTATGCTATACACTATCGTGTTTCTTGATTCATTAATCAACTAATATTTTCAGACATACTTTGCAAAACAATCACTGCAAATATGGTACAAACGTTGGGATCGGGATCGGGCAGTGCTAGGCCCTGAGTATATTCTTTATTTGATTTATGCATATGTTGGTTCTCATGCAAGTTGGGAAATTATTCTTTAAATCAAGTTGAAAAATATTTGTTCTCATGCATTTAACAAGCCTTAGTTGATTAATGAAGGATGATGCCGACGAAGGACCCAGTATAAGTGGCTGAGGACAGGGACGACCAACACGGGGTGGCCGAGGAAAGGGATCATCTTCTTCTGCCGATGCTGGCTAGTCATCTTCTTGTACTTGCACCTACAAGACCAGGTCCTCATGACCCGACCTTTTTGACGTTGCAACAAATACATAGATCTTAGTTTGTGTGGGACAGGGAGTGTAGTTTCCGTACGCACTCGACGTTGTCAATACACCCAAGTACACATGACATCCTTGTCGATGCTGTTTCTACGAATTTGGATTGATGGAGACCATGAAGCTCAATGGTCATCTACTTATAGCACTTCTCAAGCGATGATCTTCCTGTAGGATAGACGACCGCGACACTTCAAAACATTGCGGTCATCTCAGGACTTCCGATTGATGGGCTAGCCATCACTAGAACTATGACGCTCGATAAGCAGGTGCTCATTGTAGACTTCCTGGGTGTTCCGCCAAGTGAGAATACATTTGATGGAGAGTCTATAATCTCTTCATCTATTACTGCAAAAGCAAATGGAAATAGCCGATCATTTGCGTCAGGTGAAATAGCTATCAATAAACAATCCTTGTATTTCCCATACAAATAGTTACATCAATACTAATAACTGATCTGCAAGACTTAAATCCTTCAATCGAAATCCCAAATGCCCAAATACAGCCTTGAATGTTTCATTGCCAGAACCGGACGCAACCTTATCCCAATGGACATAAGTGCCTAGATTTGATGCTTGTAGTGTAACGACCCGAATTCCAAACATAGGTTATTCGTAGCACAAACAAGATCTTTACTTCAATTTCGTACAAAAATATAAGGAATTTAAAACTTTTTCATTACAAAGTTATTCTTTACAATACGCAGCAAAAATTTACCTAAAAGAAATACAATGTATAACATCTAATATCGTCAATATTGCAACATCCATCAACATCAAACTTATCTCCACGTCGCTTGCTAATCCGAGTCATGCAACTTGAAAACTGTGGGCACGTCAGTTGCATACAACTGACGCAATACTATAATACATCGATTCCTCTATTTTAACAATCACAAACTTGAATGCAAAACAAAATGTGGAAAGTGACTATGCTAGATATGTCAGTGTACGATATGAACTTAATGACTAATGCAGACATTCATACTACGATGCAACTCTAATGCGCACTTGTTCGGATTCTATGCATCTCATACTACATAGGTTAGAGGACAAGCTCTTAATGTACTTCTCATTGGGTTCAATCCCTCGCTATGCAATACGTAATCCCAATGAATGTACTCCAATGCGTAAGCACGTGTGAGTCACACCACCAGAATATTGGACCTTGCCGGCCTACCCCTAACCCACACATTGTGGATTTACCAGGCGTATCCTCAGTCCCAACCATTTCTAGGAACTACAAGCTCTTTATCGACCTTTTCGTAGACAGACAGACATACCCCTAGCCCTTACACATGGATTTACCGGGCATATTCCTCAATCTCAAACCCCTAGGAGTTGCAAATTCTTTACCGGACATGTTCGTCATTGTTTCTATTATATCATCTTCTAGTGTCTATCCTTAATTCAATTAAGCTTTTATGGCCTAGAGCTAGCTTACCCTGCCGGACTTAAACTAACACACCAAGAACTCAGGCCCATACTGGCCATTTTTCAAAATTCATTATAATTTGCTGGTCACTGCTGGTCTTGCTAAACTCCTAGCGCCACACATCTCAATTCAGAGATCTTCTAGGTTATTCTTAACCCCTTTTACAATATTTCTCATTCATTACAATTTCATTTGATTCTTTCATTCCTTTCCATTAAATCATCAATCTCAAAATAAATAACTTCTTATGCCTTTATAATTAACCACATATCTTTTCAACTTGATAAAACCCTTTGCAAAATATCTTACGTCTAAATTTTTCAAATTTATCCTTTAATTATCTCTTAATTCGTTGTCTAGCACAATTTACATAAATTCCAACTTTAAACTCGTTTTCATATAATATAAAATTTTAAGAATAAATCTAGATTAAAATCATCATATTTCAATCTTTTAATCACATTTAATTTAAAACGAAATAGCTCCAAAATTTACTTCTTAAAGTAATTTAATTTACAATGTATTTATTCCACAAAATAATTTTTGAATCAATATATATAATCTTATCAAAATATTCCATTTATACTTTATATTAATTTAAACATTTCCCCAATGTTAAAATACAGGCAAATAAATTTAAATATAATAAAAACAACAAACAACAAAATAACCCCACCCAGTTTCAAACTCGAGTGCGAGCGGTTGGTGTAGAAATCTACAAAAGAAATCCTATATGTTTCATCTACAGTTGTTTACATTTAATAAATTTTTTAAAAGAAAACAGCGCCCCAAAGACTCGAACCTGCGATTGGGGAGAACTGTATAGAGCCCCCAAAACGAACCCATTAACAAAAATTCCAAACCTATGACTCTATCAACAAACTTCCAGTTAATTGTATTAAATAATTGCCACTCTGAAAGGTGTAAAACGAAATAAAATTAAAATTCGGTGCCCAGGTACAATCAAACCCGAGACCTTGGGTATCATACACAGTGACCCAGAACGACACACCCTATCCAGGTTTTAAAGCCTCACCATCTATCTACGACAGTGAAACAATTATTGTAGAATGTGAAACTCTCTGTTTCACAACTACGATAACAATTTAGCCAAAATTTAATTCCACAACCTTTTTCACAATTTTATACACTATACTATGATTTCTAATTAATTTCCAGGAGGGAACTTATTTAATCTAGCATATTTCGACATGAATATGAATTTATCTCAATCTACTTAGATTAATATGAAGATTTAACTCTCAATTTGCATGTATAAATTCTATCACATCCAAGAGTTAAATTCATAGCAACAATGAAATCACATGAGTAATATTCATACAACAACATTAAAAAAACATTCATTTTTTTTTTTGACTGGAAAAGGTAGGACAAGCCTACCTCAGAAAAATATATATATATAAGCCAAAGTATATAATACAAAAAACTGCTGTAGGGAGATGCTCAGTATATGAGAGGAGTTGAGTTCGAGATGGCATGGCAGTGAACCGTAGAGAGGGCAGCGGACGTTTGTCGTACACCTCAACTAGGGCCACCACCATGATCTCATCCCCCTTCCCCTCCCTTACAATCATCCGAGACATTCAAACCCCGAGCAGTAAAACAGGTCAGGAGATAAAGCTAAATAGAGTACAAGTCCACATACTGGATCAGTCCCAAAATACAGTTAAAAACACAAAAACTGAAAGCAAGTGCAACCGAAGACTTTAAGTTGCATTTCCGCCGGATGTACCCCCTTGAGCAGGCCGCATAAGATCACTGTCACCTGTTCGTCCCAACTCCTCCATGATTCTGGTCTTCTTCTTTGAAGCATCACTCGAATCTAGCCATTGAGAAAACCAGAATTTAGTATTAGCAATCAACTTAATCACCGATGTTTGCTTGTTGGAAAAAATTCTATCATTTCTAGCATTCCAGATTGACCAACAGATAGCAATAGTAATGAGATGCCATGCATGAGAGAATTTGTGCTTCGTGTTGTCAAAACACCATGTGGAAAAACATTCCGCAATAGATGCAGGCAGTGTGTGTATGTCAAAGGCTCTGGAAAAGTGAAGCCATGTCTGAGTAGCCTTTGGGCACTCAAAGAAGATATGGTAGGTGGTCTCTGTGTGAAAATCACATTCGCTACAAGCTGTATCTCCATTCCAACCTTTGGAACGAAGTCTGTCTCTGGAGTTGAGTTTCTCCTCACTCAACATCCAGATGAATATCTTGCATTTGAGGGGCACGCAGTTACTCCAGCATGCTCGATAGAAGGGAGAAAGTAAGCCAGAGTTGGTGTAGAAGCGGTAGGCTGATTTGACTGAGAAGCACCCAGAGAAGTCGTGGTTCCATATGGCTCTGTCAGGTTGAAGAGTAGATGGCTGGAGAGAGGAGATGTTTTGAAGCAACTGTCGCTTTTCAGCTAGGATGATACTGTTGGAAGATGTATGAAGACTTGGCTGCCAAGTCCATTGCCCCTGATGAAAGCACCCTTGTGATCTTAGGGAGGCTGCCTTGTTCCAAGCGGCATCATAAAGGTTAGGGTAGAGAGTAGCAATGCAGCTCTTGTTAATCCACTTCGATGTCCAGAATTTGAGGAGAGCCCCGTCACCAAGCGCCCATGAGACCCCTTGATCAAATTGCTCTTTGAGTTTGCATAAGTTTTTTCAAAAGTCAGAAGAGTTGGCCGAACATATAAAGCTGCTGCTGTCACTTTGAAAGTACAGAGATTTTAAAGTTTGCGTGCAAAGGGAGTTATCGGTGTATATCTTCCACCACCATTTCATCAAGAGTGCATGGTTGAAGAACTGAAGGTCAAGCACCCCAAGCCCTCCTTGCTGCTTTGGTTGGCAGACACGCTTCCAACTAGTGCAAGAAATCCCCTGATACTTGCTTGTCGCCACCAACCCAGAAGAATCGACTTCTCATTTGGTCAATGCGATTAATTACCCATCGCGGTAACATAAAAAAGGATGCAAAGTAGGTTGGAAGTGCGCTGAGCACTGAGTTAATCAGGATGAGTCTTCCCCCACGAGATAGCATTTTACCTTTCCATGTTGAGAGCCTGCGCTCAATTTTGAGCAATAAGGCTGCCAGTCCCTCTTCTTAAGCCTGCCTTTCGCAAGAGGCATTCCTAGGTATTTGGTTGGCAAAGTGTCTTGCTTACAGCCAAGGATGTGAGAAAAGGCGTGGAGCTTAGCTTGAGAGCGCCCAAAATAGGTGATGGCTGTTTTGGACAAGTTGATATGAAGTCCCGAGACATTTGCAAACAGATGCAAAAGAACCTTCAGATGCAACACTTCCTGCTCATTTCCTTTGCAGAATAGCAAAGTATCATCTGCAAATTGTAAAATAGAGAGGTCTGCAAGGGAACCTCTAAGGTCTAATCTTGAGAAGGTGTCATTGTTCCTGCCGACTCGAAGCATTTGCACAAGGACATCCACAGCAAGGATAAAAAGCATCGGAGAGAGAGGGTCTCCTTGCTTAAGTCCCCTCTTGGAGCTTATAGTCTTCCCCCCAACTCCATTGACTAAGATGTTAGACTTGGTGGAATGCAGCATTGCCTTTATCCAAGAGCACCAACGTGGCCCGAACCCTCTAGCAATCAGCAGCTGATCCAAGAAGTCCCAATTTAGCATGTCGAAGGCTTTGCGAAAGTCAATCTTTAACATAATAGTGTCTGACTTCTTTGAGCAGCATAAATTGATGGCTTCATGTGCGACTAGAAAGCAGTCTACTGTAGATTTGCCCCTGAGGAATGCACTTTGGGATGAGGAAACAAGAGAGTGAGGGAGTGGGCTCAGTCGATTGGCAAGGATCTTACTGAAGATCTTCATCGAACAGTTTAACAGACTGATTGGATGAAAATCAGGCACAGTGGAGGCTCCATCACACTTGGGAATGAGCACAATTGTTGAATAGTTTAACCTATCCAACGAGGCTTCACCATGCTGAATGGCTAAGAGCATATTGCAAAGATCATCCTGGATAGTATCCCAGTGTTGCTGATAGAAATACATAGGAAAGCCATCAGGGCCCGGTGCCTTATCCCCATTCATGTCAAAAACAACCTTCTTGATTTTCTCTTTACTGAAGTCAGCATCTAGAGCAGAAAGGTCCACATTAGTGGAAGGATACAGAGTCGACCACTCAATTCTGAAGTCAGGGTCAGTGTTGGAGCCATAAATTTCCTAAAAATGTGCGTCAAAGCAGGATCGGATGGCCGATTGATCTATGATCAGATCTCCATCTTGGAGCAGTGAGAAGATGAAGTTCCTCCACCGTCGCCCATTAGCCATTGAGTGGAAGAACTTGGTATTGGCGTCCCCCTCTTTGAGCCAAGTGATACGTGAACGCTGTCTGCAATATATAGTCTCAGCTTGAATGAGTTTGTGATATTCCGAACGAGCAAAGTTGAGCTCAACTTCTTGGGTAGTGTTGAGAGTTTGTGAATCAGCAATCACGTCCAAGTTATGGATAGTTTGTAGCAGAGAGTCTTTGCGCTTAGGAATATGGCCAAAGACCTCGTATCTCCACCGTTTTAATCTCCTCTTAAGGAGGTTAAGTTTGTTTGCAAGAATGTCTACTTTGGAACCTGTACAAACAAAGCTATTCCACCAATGTATAACATTGTGATTGAAATCTTCATGGGATGCCCAGGCCTTTTTGAATTTAAAGTAATGAACTTTGTGTTGCATCGCCTGTGAGTCTAGAATTAGAGGACAATGGTCCGAAGCGATACGGGGCAGGGAATGTTGGATGCATGAGGGGAATGCTTGATCAAATTGGCTAGTAATAAGAAATCTGTCTAGCCTTGCACAAGAAGCATTTTGGCGAAGGTTGGACCATGTAAATTTCCTCCCTGCAAGTGGCAAATCAATAAGCTGCAGTTGTTGTATCCAACTTCGGAAGTTCTTCATGTCTCTACTAGAGCCAGAGCCTCGGTTTCGTTCCTGGTTGGATATGGTCACGTTAAAATCTCCACATATAACCCATGTATCACTGAGAAGCTTGCTCCGCTGTACTATTTCATGGAAACATAGTTCCCTATCATCAAGCTCAAATGGAGCATAAACTGAGGTAAGTGACCATTGAACTCCTGAAGCCTTGGTGTGGAAGGAGACGGAGATAGAAAAAATGTCAACGGCACAATAAGTACAATCAAAAAGGTTGTCATTCCATCCAATAAGAATGCCCCCACGACTATCAATCGCATCGAGGGATCTCCAGGAATTAATATAATTGCCTCCAATTGAGGACAGCTTTCTAGGGGTAGGAGCAGAGAGTTTGGTCTCTTGGAGACATACCACATCTATACTAGCATTTCGCAGACCGTCTTTAACTAAGGCACACTTATAGGGGTTGCCTAATCCTCTTACATTCCAGCTTCCTATCTTCATTGAAAGTGATAATGCACAGCAAAAAGCACGATAAAATCATAAACATGCATCAGCCTCAAGCTCTAGTTGAGATGTTGTTGTTGATCAGGGTGATCAACTGCAATCTCTGCAACTTGCTTGAGTTTGGTAAGCGAATGTGGCCCTGCAGCCGCCACTCCCACCGATTCTGCAACTTCAAGAAGATCATCATTCGAGAGCAAAGCAAAAGGGTTTTGACAGGCTGAATTAAAAGAGTTCTTCGAAGAGGATGTACCTGACGCTTTGCGGAGGGACGCACTCTTAGCGGAGGCGCGCAGGTGCTGAAGGAATGGCCTGGCGGTTGGCAGCCTAGTAGCCGAGCGGATACGTTTACGACGCTTGCTAGTACCTTCATCAAAGCCAGGTGGAACAGAATCTGTGGAGGAGGTGGCTGCTTGGCGCCGAGGAATGAGTGACCTGGTACGGAAGGTAGAAGTTGCTGCACCAACTGCTCTGGAACTGAAGTGTATCGGCTGAGTACTCTCAGACTTGGAGTCCTGCTTCCCTACCGCCGCATCAATGGCGTGCTCAATTGTTGGTTTGATTTGATCAAAGAGAGATTGGGGGATACTAACAGGCTTGCCTTCCCAGGTCAAATGGCAGAGCTGCTCATCTGCAGCGATGTCATGAGAATTCGCGGAGCTGTGGGGTTGAATCTGGGAGGCTTCTGAGGGTATATTCAAATTGTCTTTGGGTGAATCTGAGTTGATTACAATAATAGGTGGCGGAATTGTTGGCAAAGTCGGGACCACAGGAATCGCAGCATCGGGGACCACATTTGGAATCTTAAGACTCGAATCAGCCATACCTGAGATATTTAAAAATTGCTTGGCAAATAAGGAAGGATTTGGTGGGGCCTGAAACTGCGCCGCCATATCCTGAACTGTATCAACTTCTTCCGTGATCTTAGCTTTCCCCTTGGGGTCTCCAATCACACCCTGATTAGGCAGCGAGATTTGCGGCTGAGTTTGAACAGGATTACTCACCGGCAGATCAGGATTGCGCACCGGCGGTGATTCTGTCCGGCGCCAGAAACTAGTGGAGGACCCCTGTTGGTCCGAAAAGAGCTTAGTCTTGCCACTGGCCATGTCGGCGGTAGGGATGGGACTGCCATAGATGAGGACTGGTACTTCATGTATCTGCAGCTCTTCGGTCCAAGGCACTTGGTAGTGGATCATCAAATTTTTGGGAATGTGGCCGACGTCCTCTACTTCGATTAAGACCAGAGCTTGGTCCCTCATAGCTGCTGCTTTCATATCCCCGCTCAAAGTAATGAGCTTGCCAAAGGGGCGGATAATTTGCTCTACTGAAGTATGGTTCCACATGTGATACGGCAAGAGAGGAACGTTGATCCAGATGAAGCAAGGCTGGGGCTTCATCTTCGCCCCAAAGTCCATTGACCATGGTGAAAATGTCGCATTAAACCCTGAGAAGCTGAACATCCCCTCCGAGATGGCATGCGTTGCATCTTCTTCCGAAGGGAACTGCACATGGAACACCCCCTCATAGACTTTCTTTACTACCCACCACCCCCCTTGTCTTCTCCAGGCGAAGTTCAGGGCGCTCTCCACTGTTGCAGCATCAGGCTTAGATCTGGGGTTGTTGAGGTGGAGAAAGGCGCTTGCATGTAGCGCCGGGAGTGCGGCGGCGATCTCGGAGTTGTGTTGGAGTTCAACGGCCATGGAATCTCTCCTATTGAAGAGGGGACAGTCTCTGGCACGGTGCCCCACCTTTTTACAGTTGAAGCAGTGTATGCCGCTCTTCCGGCAGTCCACCGCATGATGACCCGTATCGCCGCACCGCATGCATCTGACTTCCATCTTGTTCCGGCGATGATTCTGGTGTAGCTTCGAGGTAGGGATGGAGCGGTAATGGTATGAGGAGTGGCGGTTTGGGAAGGGTTTTGGTGGAATTTTTGGTAGAGAAGGGGAAGGGGCAGGGTGTAAATGGCGTGGGCGTGGGATTCGAGGGGGGTAATGATGGGGGGTAGCCGCCATGAGAACCTGAGCATAAGATCTGCTCTTGTTCCAAGGCGTCCATGCTCTCTCCTCTCTCCTCTCTCCTCTCCCCTCTCTCCATACTACCCTTCTCTTTTCTTTTTGATTTTCCTCAATTTTTAAAAAAACATTCATTGTAACCCAACAAATAAACTCCTTTTGTAACCAAACATATACGTGCATTGTAACCCAACAAACACGTGTATTGCACATGCATAACTAATATAAAGGAGGTCTTAGGTTCGATGTCAGACAACGTCCAATTTTTTTTTTAAAATATATATATTTATAAAGACGTGCATCGCATATGTAAATTACTAGTATTTTAAAATATAGGGGTTTTGGCAACTAGGCGAATAAAAGACTCTTCCATCATTTTAAATGCAGTACCTGTACTCACAGAAACAGGCATTTCTGAGGTTTGACCCAGTTATGCCATCCAACATATTTGATGCAAGCATCTAGCCACGTATACGCATAAACAACTCTTCCAAATGGTCCTCATGGCCGCCCAAGTTACGCATATGAAGTGGAACCGTTCCCAGTAATGACTCACCTGCATGGTTCAATTAGTTCATGAATCACAAAATAGAAGGAAAAACAAGCTGTCGATTAGTTGTGTTTGAGTGACCAACAGTTCAACAAATTTAGATTTAATGAAGAATTCATGTGAAGGATTTTTATTATTATATTCTCTAGTCGAATAATCGCTCTCTATATTTTTACCCCCTGAATTAGGGTTCGTCCAAATCGAGACAAATCTTTGTGTTGTTAGTGTGATCTACTTCTTGGTTTTTCATTAGATCAGCTTGTGCTCCTCTCTACCGTTCTCAACAACTACGTTGCGCCATAATTTTCTAGCAGGGTGTGTCGGGTCGAGTCGGACGGGTTTCAATAATTTTTATGCACGACCCGCTTTGTTTCAAACCCAATACCTGCCCAAACTCATTGGGTATTTATTTACAAACCCAAACCCGCCCCCGACGATTTTGGTTCAGTTCGGTTAGGTTTTAGGCAGGTATCATTTTTTGACAAATCGGATTGGGTTAATGGGTAAGCAGGAACGGAGCTATATAGGGGGCCTGGGTGGGCCAAGTACACCTAGAAATTTTGATGTAACACCTTGTTACATGAAAAATTTTATTTGTCCTACCCACACACAAATATTTAGTTTTAAGCCTCTCACTTGTGGCTTTAATTTCATGGTTGCCCATACAACCCTTCCCCCCCCCCCCCCCCCCCCCTATTGTAATATTTCATTGGCCTCCTTCATTGTTATTAATTTTTTACTGAACAAAGTTATATCCCACTAGCTAGATTGACATATATTACATACACTTTCATTGCATAAGAAGTGGCTGGTGCGAGCAAAACTTGAACACTCAACTTCTTACTTACTATCAAAGAGGATTTACCACTAGTCTTTACTCCTTAGTGACACTCCTTGACTTTCATTATACATTTCCAAATTACCCACTATTCAAAATAATTTTATAAAACCCTTTAAAAGCCATTGAAATAAAATAATTTAGGTTTTGCATAGAAAATATTTGTTAAAATTCACATCTTTTGCTAAGATGTCAAAATTGTTTAGAAATGTATTATTTTTTATTTAAAATGTGTACCAGTTATTTTTTTGTCCAATCTGACATAAAGTAAATAATGCATAAGATTTCCTACAATGCAATTTAATATTTTGTTTAATGTGTGAACATGTATTTTCTATTTTTAAATATATCTGTGAAACAAAAGATTTATTTGGTACGTTGGTTGGCCCACCTGACAAATTTTTTTTGGCTTCGTCCTTGTAGATATGTCAAGTTTTTTCATATTTTTCGCCACTTTTTTCAAGCAAATGACAGAATAAAAAAACTATTTTATAGAAGATAATTAAAGGTACAAAAATAAATGCAAATATATAATGTGCAAATATAATTTTGTCGTGATATTTTATATCATATAACAAATAAGTCGACATACCAGCTATATATTAGATATGTATACATAAAAAATTAATAAAATTCATGCAAAAAAGTTACATAACATATATTGTGAAACACAACGAATACAAATGTTATGGACGTATGGGAACTAAGGCTACATACAAAGACTCGTATACATATGCGGATATATTATTTTTTGAAGAAAATGTGGAATATAGCCACCATATTTCATTAAAGAGAGTTTAACAAAACAAACCAGAGTACTGGACTCAAATACAAGATCTACGAGCAGGAAAGTAAAATATAGTCATCAAGCCTCCAACAAGTCCCTGGAGGGTGGGAACATTCTAAAAAACAGACTCAGCGAAACAAATAACAACATAAGGAGTACAAAGATCAGAATTTCCTCCAACAAAATCTTGGAGGGTGGGTAACAGTACATCAATCACTCGAGAGTAGAACCGATCACGACCTCCTTCTCGTCATACTCATCCACCTGGAAGGTTCTAGTGATCCTCCCTCTTAGACCCGACGCCACATCTGTAGTCCAAAAGAAAATAAGATGCATTATATAACTTAGATTACCAAAAATTACAAGTCCTATCAAAGTAAAAGTTGTTTTTTTTAGCCATAAAACCTGGGTCTTTGCGGCGATGGCAATATATCATGCTTCTTTCATGATTTTTTCTTTCTCATACAAATGTGGGGCCAACCCACAGCTCCTCATAAGATTGGGGATATGTTGTTGTGTCGAGTGCTCTAAGGACCTCGAATAGCACCACTCGACTCCTATAACAGTCTAGAAAAATGTGATTTCTAGACTCAAGATCAACATTGTAGAAGTCGCAGTTTGTCCTAACATGTGGTTATCTCTTAACTATATTTCTCTAGTTAAAATAGCATCGTTAAGGACTAACCACAAGAAAACTCGAACTTGCTATGGAGTCCTTGCCTTCCAAATAATCGAAGACCAACTCGGTCTATAGCCCCTGTAATGGATGCGATTATAATGGGAGCGGACAGTGAAGGAACCTGTCTTTTCCAGTTCCCACGATTTCCGATCAGGGCCTTGTGAGCACCTAACTCATGATTGTGTAATGTATTCCTGCATTGTAATTAATCGCGTTTGGGCTTCCTGCGTCAAGCGGGGTCTGAACGAGGGTCTCCACGACTGCCTTTTCCAAGTTTTAGACAGAGAAATCTGAGGATGATCGACAACTTTATGTAGATCCGGGAACAGATCGCGTAAGGCATGTGCACCACACCATTTGTCCTACCAGAATTTAATCGACATGCCATTGCCAATGAAAGAGGTTATAACACTATAATTTTTCCCACCTGATGAGATGGTACCCCACCTTTGTCTGTGTCAGCACCTTTTCAATGGAATCTCCTCCGAACTCGGTCAATCAGCTGAATTACCCATTTTGGCATTTCAAAGAAGGAAATGTAGTATGCTGGGAGATTAGATTAGACCGAGTTGATGAGAGTTACTTTCCCACCAAGAGATAGAGATTAGCCTTTCCAACCTAAAAATCTAGGTTCAACTCTAACAATGATTGGAAACAATTTTGACTTCTTCTGTTTACCCAGACGAATTGGCAACCCCAGGTATTTGAGTGGGAAACTATCGAGTTGGCAATTCAGGATGGATGCATGAAAAAAGTGCCTTCTCATTAGACATAACAATAGGAATCAGAGTACTCTTATGGAAGTCAACCCGTAGACCAGACCAAGCTTCAAAGCAATACAAAGCACCCTTGAAGGAGATAGTTTTGTAACACCCCGTAAAATAAAATGTATTTTTGGAATTATTAAATAATAATGAATTAGTGAAATTAACTATTTTGATCGTTTTCTTGAAATAGTTGTTGCATATGCAAAGTTAGAAAATTTTGGATTTCTCAAAATTTGGTTGTCAATAATTGATTTCCCCTATTTAAGTATGATATATTTAATTTTTCAAATTACTTGATTAAAGAAACTCATTTTTGGACTCTACGTTGATATAATTGGTTTTTTGATGAAAGAATTACATTCCAGCCGTAAAAGAGCTAAAAATTAAATCAAAAGTATTTTTCTATTAATGATATATCATTTTGAATTAACAAATAATTTTAAATTAACTTTTTGATTAATTTGTCTATTTTATGAAAATGTCGTTGCACGTGCAAAATACTTGCAAATATTTTTTGAGGTGCAAATTTTCACTTTTGAATTGCTAAATAAATTTTCCTATTTATAATTGACAATATTCTAAATTTTGGGATTTTTCTGAATAAAGAAACTATTTTTGTAAATACTTTGAAAGAAAATGGTTTTTGTGCAAAATGTCATTTGGGGGTAAATTCGAATTCAAATTTTTGTTTGGCTGTTGGTAAGTCGATATGGCAGTGGAGAGATTAGGGGGAGAGGAAGGCTGGGACCTATTCATGGAATTTCGGGCATGGAATGTTCAGGGCGATGCTTACGTGATGCTTGTGCATTGAAGATGCCAGTCTGGCGGGTGAATACCGGGACGTAGGCCTATTCGCGGAGTATCTGGATCTTGTTTCTATCACCGTAGTAGGTTAGTGCATAACAAAGGATTGAACCTATAAAGTGGAGAACGATAAGGGCTTGCATCGGACTTATATAGTATGGGATGCATAGAATCCGACAAGTATGCATTAGAAATCATCATATGCATTTGTGTTTGTTGACTTGTTTTATGCATGTTCGCTTTCTGCTTTCATCTCATACTTTTGACACTTAGCCTAGCTTCACTTGTTGTTCCATGTTCTATTTGTTATTATTTATGCATCATTTATTATAGTTTTATTAATATGCATCAAGTTTGTGATTGTGAGAAATAGAAGTATCACTATTACTATAGTTGACATCAGTTGCATTTAACTGACGTGCCCACTTTTCAATAGACTCTTGTAGGTTTTCAATTATGGATAGCAATGACGCAAATAAAGCTTAGAATACAAACACAAACTGAAGACTCAATATGTTGTAAAGATTTGTAATTAATGTAAATAATTCTGTTGTGTTTTGTAAGAGAAGATGTAATAAAAAATTTTAATTTTCCTGTATTTGATATTGTGTTTATGATTGCAATTGAAATTGCTTCTGAAATTGTGCCACTTATTTCTGATTTTTATTTATTGGCAATTCGGGGTGCTACAGAGTTGGTATCAGAGCCTGCTTCAATTAGTAATACTAAACATGGTATAAGGAATAAACCTATGTGGACACAAGAGCGTGAGTACCTAGGTGGACATTAGAAGTGTGAATACCTAAGTGGACACTTGATGTGTGAAAACCTAAGGGACATTAGATGTGTGAGTACATGAGTGGACATTAGATGTGTAACACCCCGGACCCCCATTATCGGACATCCGTGACACAACCAGAATCTTTGCTTTCAAATGCATCTCAACACAGTAAATAATACGGAAATTTAAACACTTATATTGCCATTAGAATTATTACATCAAAAATTACAAATATCAATCTGTCATATCAAACTGTAATGCCTCCCCCCCCCTTTTCTTTTGACTTCAAAATTCCATTCTTTCAATTTCTATATCACTTTAAACATAAACTAAGATAGTTATATTTCAAAGAAAATTTTCGCAGAGTTTCCCCTGAAATTTTTGCCCCGAAAAACAAAAAGCTTACAGAATTCTGCTCTAAATTTCGTAGCTCACATCACAGGCAATAATATCATGGGCTCCCCAGACCAAAATGAGCAGAATCACACAGGCAATATAAATATCATGCTCTGGGGGCCAAACTCATAACAGGATATCAATTATCAATTAAAAACCATAAATTCCTTAGAAAACGTAGTAAAGTTTTTAGAAAATAACTTATAAAACATACCACAGGGCCTAGTACTCCACGACGAGATGGGTACGGGTCAAGAACATATCATACCACTCCACACTATTACTTATCATCATCGTCCACATAATTATACATCCAAAATACAATTTAAATCATAAAATTCACTATTCACGTAATTAAACTTTAAACAACAATTTTAAAACAAAGGCTCCACTCCACAGAGTCTACACCTCACATCTGCACTGCTGAGAACCTGCAACAGTAAGGGATCTAGGGTAGTCCAGGGACTCCCTAACCCCCAAACACTAAGGGGTTAGTCATTTCTGGTGTGAGTATAATCTACTAATTAAGCAAATAAATTAAACTTTATAAGTAAAACAGAACGAACTTATGAATACCAAGATAAATAAATTTTACTTGGAATATGAACATGTAAACATCGTACATGGGATTTTACATCAAATACTCACTGAGTCATTTCCTGCACGCATATCCATACCCGCTTACAACATACTTATCTTTAGTTTGGAAATCAACCACAAATTAGTCGCTTAACGCTCATCACTTTATGCCTTATACAAATATTCCTATAGCTTTATTTTCCCATAAAGCTTTACATTCACAAATAACTCTACTTTTACATAGCTGCACCTCATTTACCATTCATTTGTATTTACTGACTCACGACTTATATTCTTTCCTAATCTCATGTCACATAACACCGCATTCATTTATTTCTTACAACATATATCATCACGTCTCGCAATACATCACTTTCACACTCATTATACACTTCAACTATCACACTCGCAATTCATCTTGAAGGGAAAATAAACGTGTATCCTGATTTCCTAGTGTTCGTGTATGCTTTGACCTGAGTCTAATGAAAAAATATAGAGTATAGAACAGATGCACTTAATCTAATGTCAGCAAGACTCTGGACACACATGCATCCCATACTACATGTGCCCTAGATCAAGTCATTCCTCCAGTTCAGGAATTTGAACCCTTGCTATGCAATGCATTCTAATTCGATCTACTTCCTGTTCCTGATAGTATGACATGGTTGAGGAGGTATAAATAACAAAAATAATTCGGGGTGCTATCCCGTTGTCACCAATAATTATTGCATCAGACCCTCCTCGAAAGCTGTGATGAACTTACAGATATACACGCAGCATATCCATTGCGCAGAAGATCCTTTATGATCCGTTCGTGTCCACCAACATAGAACATGACGGCCTCGAAGGTCTAAAACCCCCTATCTGCCAGGATATCGGCATCCCGTTCTTACCATGGTACTTTAGGAATTAACAATGCAAGATACGCACACGAAGCATGTATCCCTAATGATAGGAAGAGACAACCCCATAGTATCACCACCTAGTGCTAACTCTCAGATCGAGTTGGATTATAGGGAATCACCCCTAACACCAATTTGGTGTTCAAGCGAAACAATAAAATAAAACCTAATCAATGCAGTTTATTGAAAATATGTTGTTATTCAAATCACACTCGGTGTCGATCAACAAAGTCGGGCCTGACTGGTCTGTCAAAGTAACAACCATCACGGAATCACATCCACTGATTCCCAATACCTTCACAGGTCAGCGACCAAAATAATCCCGGCCCGTGACCCTCAGCGAGTGGTCCAATGGCACCCCAAGGATGCAATACAATTCAAATGAAGGTAAGCACATACATAACCATCAATTCTCGACCATTGACAGACTCAGGCATCGAGACACCAAACACAAACCGACCAGAACTATATCCCAACTCACTCATGTCCACCATGAGTACTAAGCACAGGAACTTATATAAGTTACAAATGAAATGCTAAAACATCATTAAAAACACGATAGCTCATGATCACCATACTACGGTATGCAGAGGGTTCCTCATCAATTGTCCGATAAAATAGTTCAAGAAATAGCAGTAGCTCTTCCTCGGGA
The DNA here is from genome assembly GCA_017893485.1 of Hemerocallis citrina. Classification (NCBI taxonomy): domain Eukaryota; kingdom Viridiplantae; phylum Streptophyta; class Magnoliopsida; order Asparagales; family Asphodelaceae; genus Hemerocallis; species Hemerocallis citrina. Next base: position 79,192,340 of record CM030366.1, read on the forward strand.
TCTGCTTGCCCAGGATGGTACTCTTCCTTGGGATCTGCTTGTCCAGGATGGTACTCTTCCTCAATGATATGCCAGTCATCGTCGCCAGCAGGGTCGAAGTGATCAGCCATCTTAGAAATAGAGAGGAAGAAACATAAATCATAGAGCAACACAAATGTAAGTAACTTACATTTAAATCTCTAGATTCAAACACGCGCTCTAATGTCCACTTCTAGGGTGTCGTTCCTTATAAATTTGTACCAATGTGAAACGTAGCTCTGATACCACTCTGTAACGCCCCGAATTCCAAATACAGCTGAATTCGAGAGTTCTACAGGATCTTTTCGTCTCATTCGGTACAATTTTACAAGGAATTGAAACTTTTCACTTTACATCAGAGTTACATGAGATTTTACACTTTACATTTACAGCGAAAACATATACATCAATAATTTACAAATAATGACAGCAGAATTAATTACAACTTTACACAAAAGATGCAACAATAAATAATCTTTGAGCATTAATTCTTCTTTAACCTTTATCGAGCCAATTATCCTGCATACAAACTGTGGGTACGTTAGTTTATTCAACCGACGATAATTATACATGGTCATCCTCTCTATGCCAGAATTAGTATAACGATTCTTATTTCTTAACAAAATCACAAACTTGTTCACATATCAAAAGAAAGAAAAGGGGAATTCTTAGTGATGTCGTGTTGTGGTTGTGCACTTAATCCTTAATGCAATTATCATATTAGATGACACTAATGCGCACTTGTTCGGATTCTATGCATCCCATACTACATAGGTCCGAGGGCAAGCCTCTTAATCGTTCTTCATTTTATAAGGTTCAATCCCTCGCCATGACTTAAATCTATTACTGTAATTACGGTGAGTATCGTAGATGATCTATGAGTACAAGCTCGTGTCCAAGACCCTGGAGGGGAATCCCACGCCATGTCTTGACTCATCAAGCATGCATTCTGTGGCAATTCAGCCTCCTCCCTGACACACGATCCTCTTGCAGTCACCAAACATCCCACAAGCGTTGCTAAGGTCCGATCATTACTGAGTAATGCCCACGCCATGTCTTGACTCATCAAGCATGCATTCTGTGGCACACACCCGTACCGTAAACTCTAGCTCTTATACTTGTGTTTTTCTCTCACTTTCATCACATCTCCACTATGTACTAATCCTTAGTTTTTATTAGAATCATGAACAAAATCAAAGCTCTAGAGTTAGCCTCTCCGCTAAACCGGACTTATTCATTCATTCAACGTGACCAACCTTGGTCTTTCATTTCAATTCATTTTAATTCTTTCCAATTGCCGGAGGAGACTTAGCTACTCTTTTGTTTCAATTCAAATTCACAACTTTCAACATTGAGCGTTACTAGCTCGTAAGTTCATTTTTCATAATCATAATAGATTTTCTTTTTCATGTTCATAGCCTTCACATTCATACAACTTTTACAAATTCTAATAGATGATTCACTTCATGTAAATTCATGCAAGGACAAATAGAGTTTACTGTCATAACCCATGATTCAACATAAGATTCATAACCTTCGATATACCAAAAAGTACTCTGAACAGTCGACTTAGAGCTCATCCAGTTGACTTGTTTAGTCAAATAAACTTCTTCAATAATTGCTCGGAAGAGTCGACTGCTGCACATGGTCAGTCAGCTGTTCCGCAGCATCCAAAATCTTCAATTATCATTTACAGGGGAGTCGACTGTCATTCATACCAGTCAGCTGTCCGGGGTAGTTCAACTATACAACTTTTCATATTCGGTACAGTCGACTGTTACATGCATTTGGTCGACTGAACAGGGTTAATTTCGAATTAAGGGATCATCTCTTTATTCTGTTCTTCAATAAGCACACATCATTTTTGTCACACTACAATATGTACATTGTCCACACAACCATGTGATTCTTATCTGTTTATCAACATCACAACATAGTTTTCAATTAAAAGTAAATTTCACATAACTAGTATTTTCTTTTATTCAAATACAATTCTGATCACACACTTGTCTTTTCCTCATTACTTATCTACAGAGATAAGTATCAATTCCAAACTAGCATGCTAGAATATCAACATGCATCATTTCATGGAATTTCAATCTGTACATAATTTATATTTCTTGTGTCAATCAACTGCTCATATTATCAATCGACTGTACAGGTCGTTTCCAGTATTCTAAATATCATTATTTCTTTATCAATCGTTCACATTTTCTACATTATATATAGCATGAAAAGATTTCAATTAAGCGGTCATTTTATCACTTCAGTCTACACATGCATACACAATTCAACTCAATTCTAACATGAATTCTATTCTAAAAGTCATGAGAAACACCCACCTTATTGACGAAAAACGAAATCCAGTAAAAGCCTTCTAGTGTGATAATGTGTCTTCTCCTCCTTGCTCCTTGCCAATCCGAGAATCCTTCTGCAGTGATGACCGGCCTCCAAGGTACACATGCACACTCATAACTCTCTTAAAAAATATCTTTCTCTTTCAATGGATCTTTAATGAAGAAGACAATGGAGGGGGTATTTATACTACATCCTTCGTGAAATGGAGGGTTAGGATTTAGTAGATGGTTATGAGATGGAAGGCTAGGATGAGAGTAGGAGTTGTAATAACTACCCTCAACTAAGTAACCACCCCTACACTATCTCCACCTCTTCCAAAAAAAAAAAAACCGGCCATGGAGAAATAGTGTGCAATGTACACCATGTTGCATGCACGTGCTACTCTAGTCTCCATATAGAAACTTGTACATATACATTTTATAAAAATAATCTTTTAAAAGATGTTTACCTTACAAGTTGTTATTAAGAGAATTAATCCATGGGCTTGAATTGATGGGCCAAACTAATAGTTTTTATACAAAATAAATTAGATTTTTGGGCTTAGGTTTATTTGAAACAAGGGCCTTTTATAAAAATAAAAATAATAGGACACTTATATATATATATATATATATATATATATATATATATATATATATATATATATATATATATATATATATATCATCCGTAAGGAAAAATTTTAAGATTTCATATTACGAAAAAAAAATGGCACATGCACACTATGTGCAAAAATAAATAATAATTTTTATAAATGAAAAACGGGGTATTACACTTATACTCGTGGACCCCCCATCACATCATCAATTCAATTTATTTACCATACTGTCCTCTCATATACTTATATATATATAAATATATATGTATTTTGAAATTATGGGATGTTACATTTTTGCTATTTTGGTAGGCCGATATGGCAGTGGAGATATTGGGAAGAGAGATTCTATCCCTCTAATTTGATTTGATTTGATTTTATTGAGTAAATATATAATTATGCAATTTTGGGATTGTTTGGGACTTTATTGCAAAACAGCGATTAAAAACCCTAATTTCACAGAACCTAGCTATATAACAGGGAGAATGAACAGAGAATTTATGGCTACCCATATTTTCTATATTTTTGTGATCTATTAAGCATTTTTCTGAAATTTATCATTTTTGTACGTGCAAATATTTTTCTTAAGAAATAAAAAAGTAGGAAATTTTATTTGAAAAATATAATCTTTATTAGCAGATAGTAATTCCAAATTTTCTAGACTTTTTATGAATAAATTATGGCATATTTGCAAATATTTCAAAGCGAAGGACTTTTATGTAAAATTGCCACTTGGAGGCAAAATTCGAATTTTGAAAATTTTCTGCCTTCATTGGGGGCCGGTCATTTAGGAGTGTTTAGGGGAGATTAAATCTTACTCTAATGGATTTAATTAACTACTTGGTTTGGAATATATATATATATATATATATATATATAGAGAGAGAGAGAGAGAGAGAGAGAAAAGTGAGCCTCATATAGAGTATGAGGAAATTTTCCTCATACAAAGTGATTATATTCACTTGGTAGGGCCCTTATGGAAGATCCACTCAGTCCATCATGTTTATCATACAAATGGATGTATGTGTAGAAAAAATTAAGTGGTTTGGAGGTCATTCACCCATGCATCATGTGGTTGAAAAATGAACGATTTCAACAATAATACAAATTGAACTACAAATTGGACCTACATGATGCATGGGTGAATGACCTCCAAACCACTTGATTTTTTCTACACATACATCTATTAGCATAATAAAAATGATGGACGGATTGGATCTTCTATAAGGGCCCCACCAAGTGAGTATAATCACTTTATATGAGAAAAATTTCCTCATACAAATATGAGGCTCACATTACTCATATATATATATATATATATATGTATGTATATATATATATATGATTTTTGGAGGGGGGATTTTGTAAAATCTTTGCAAAACCCTAGGATCTGGACCCCGGCCTATATTAGCAGCAACAACCACCACCCTCCCCGGTTCACAATATAATACTATTTTTCCTTATTACTTCTTGGAGTTTGGAGGTTTGGGTCTCTTAATTTTCGCGAGGAGGGAAGGAGCTTTTCTTTATTGTTATTCGTTGGATTTTATTTGAGGTGGGTGATGCTTTTTGTCTCTTATTTTGCTATATGGTTGTAGAATATGATGATGGATCAAGTAAGATGCATGCTAGAAGTTGTATAGTTTTATATAATTGATGAAACCTTTACGAGTGAATGAATCTCAATGAATGTGTAGTTAATTAATATTCTCCATGAATAGAAACCCAAATGGATAGGTGATTTACATGCATAGATTGTTTAAGAAGTTAGAGATTTGTAGTGTGTCAAAAACCTTGTGTTCTTACATTAAAGTCATATATGCCATGAAGAATGTTAGATATTGAATGGAGACTTGTATGAACTATTATGCAAATTAACGATCTACATCAAGATTGATAAAGATCTAAGCTTTTTTTAAATGAAAGTTGCTTGCTTTATCACATATCATATTGTGAGTAAATTAGCATCTAGATTAGCTACATGTGTTCATATATGTATATGTGTTAATGATGAATTAACACTTACTATTACACTGCTTGGATTTTTTGAATGAGAATTTGTCATCGATTTTGGGATTGGATTTAACAAGTAAGGAAGATTTTAAATTTAAAATGAGTATGCCAAGGTGTGATGGCCATATAGGATAGATTTGGAATATGATTCGAGTTTTATGCATTGAATATAAGGCAAAATTTCAGATTTGCATATGCAGATCGACGATTTCAAAAAATTTGAGTTTTCTTGTGAAGGTTGTTTTTTATTATTGAATGATTTGGTTTGATGTTAAATTAAGATAAATTGAATAAGATTCACTCATTTAATTTATTAATGGTCTTTTATATGTATATATACATACGTTTGGGAGCCTTAAACTCTTGTTTGCATCTGAAAAGATTTTTGAAATGCAACTGAAAAGCCAGTTGAATCTGGGATTCCTCTTGGATCACGCCCGTATCTATCTAGATAGAGGGGATGAGGTTGGACCGACGCCATGCACTAACCATCCTGTGGAAAAATGTTGTATTTGCGTCTCCTTATTTGAGCCACGAGATCCTGGACCTCTGTTGCCACTTGATTTCCTCGAGCTTATATAGTTGAGTGATCTCCTCCCTGAGATTTGATAGATAATTATGCTCATCTTGAGTGAGGTCTCTAGTTTCCTCCAGTCTTTCCAATTCATCGATGCTCTCAATAATGACAGCTTTCACTCGCCAGATTGTAGCAAACCTGGTGCGGTTCCATTTACAGAGTTTAGACCTAAGTCTGTGAATTTTCTCGCACCAAATTGCAGTCGCTTCAGTTCTGTGTTGGGAGGGCCCAGCTTTCCATGACCAGGTGGTGAAACCCCTGAACTTCCAACCAAGCTTTTTCGAACCTAAACTTAGCCTTTTCCCTCGAGTTGTGCTCGCCAGAAGAGAGAACGATGGGGACGTGGTCAGAAGTTGGATTTATTAAGGACTTGGCAGATGCAAGTGGGAATTTCACCTCCCAGTTCAACTGTAATGCCCCGAATTCCAAACACAAGTAATCTGTAGCACACACATGATCGTTTACTTCAACTTCGTACAAATTTACAAGGAATTTAAAACTTTTCCATTTATAACACTGTTCTTTACAATAATACAACGGAAATGAATAAGTACAATACAACAAGTGATAATGGAAGCTCTTCAATTTTATGACATCCCTTGTAGTGACTTCAAGTCCATGCCAAATCTGATCCTGCAACTAGGAAACTGTGGGCACGTCAGTTGCATACAACTAACGCAATGCTATAATACAGAGATTCTTCTACTTTAGCAAACACAAACTTGAATGCAAAACAAAATGTAAGAAGCGACTATCATAAACATGTCAGTGTATGATATGAACCTGATGCCTAATTCAGACGTTACACTACGATGACACTAATGCATACTTATTTGGATTCTATGCATCCCATATAACATAGGTCCGAGGGCAAGCCCTTATTGTACTCCTTATTATAGGGTTCAATCTCTCCCCATGCAACCTAACCTGATGATTGTACTCCAACGCGTAATTACATGTGAGTCCCACCCCCAAGATATTGGACCATACCGGCATACCCTAGCCCACACATCATGGATTTACCGGGCGTATCCTCAACCACGAACCCAAGCAAGTCAATCTCCCGCAAATACAAACCAGGCCTACCCCTAACCCACCTCAGTGGATTTACCAGGAGTATCCTGTCCGTCCCGAATATTTCTAAAAACTGCAAGTTCTTTACCGGCCTTTTCGCAAACAGAACATGCATACCCCTAGCCCACACATGTAGATTTACCGGGCGTATCCTCGGTCGTGAACATTCCTAGGGAGCACAGTCCTTTACCGGCCATTTCATCGACCTCATTGGTCTACCCTGTTAGTGTTAGTGCCCTAGAGACAATGTGATTGTACTTCTAGGAAATACTTTTGTTAATTAATGATTGTGTTCTATTGATTATTATATGTTAATTTATTATGTCTTAATTTACTGCGATAAAAATGTTAGAGTAATAAATGTCCTTGGAATATATAATACGTATTCTATATCTTTAAGAATGTGACTTAAAAATGAGATTATATGAATAGTGTTTATATTCCTAAATATCCCTAATCAAGCATTGTCATTATGGGACAATAATAATGCATGAAGATTAGTATGTTTGTTGACTGATGACCACATCTCATTGGTCATAGGTATAGTGATACTAAAGTCAAGAACATAGGTGCATGTAAGATTCTACATGGCACTGGATAGACCCACAGTGAGATTCTTCATGTTTAAATAAAGTCATAAGAAAGACTCACAGTGATAATGGTGTAATGATCCTCTGACTTGAGATCATTATATTTCTATACGAGGATTAATATACTTTGACTACATTAAAAGTTACCTTTGACCGGGTGATGATAAAAGTGGACATCGGGTATATTATGAGTCGTATGAGAAATATGAATGATAGATAAAGGATTTAACCCTCCTATAATTAGGAGAGATATTATTGGCCTCTTGATTGAGTGAGACTATGAAATGCATGGCCATGCTCGAATAATGATTTGTTTTAATAGTCTACTCATTGATCAAGGAAACCCGGATTAAATGTTGAAGAGGATGACTGAGAACATGCTTCGAGTTTAATCTATAATATTTGGTTAAAGGGATTATATTACACGGAAACATTAATCACGAAAGGTTTTATTGGATCACCAATTATTATTATTACTTGGGTAGCAATGATGTATTACTAGATGCCGCTCATTGTTTATAATTTTATTATTGGATATTAAAATTATTTCCAACGTAATAATAACCTAAAGGGTCACACACAAGAACGCTTGAAGGAGATTTGATTTAAATTATGAATTTAAATTAAATAGTAATTTGAATTTATTTATGATATTAATTAAGTGGGACTTAATTAATTAATTAAATATAATTTCAAATTTACTAATGATTAGAATTAGAATTATATTAGAATATTAATTAAGTTTGACTTAATTATTTATTTAATTAGGAATTTTAATTTTAATAAAAGCCCAATAGGATTGGGCTTTAGAAAAACCAGATTTGTCTCTCTATATAAAGATCTTAAACTCTCAAATTAGTTTTTAAGGCTTAGAGAAAAACCCTAACCGTTTTGAGAGAAGAAGATGGAGATAGAGAGAATTTGGTTTTCGGATGCTAGTACATCGCTCCTTCAAAGACCAAGTGTTCGTGTGGATACCGATAGAGCGTAGATCGCGTGAGCGGGATGCGTGGTGATTCAAGGAGCTTGGACCTCCATTAGTCATCCTTTCTCAACTGTTAAAGCTTCGTTTTAAGGTAAACGTTCATAACTACGAATTAAACGTCTTGTTTTGCATGGATCCTGTGATTAGGTTTCGATTTTATTGTTTCAATCCGCTGCATTTATGCCCCGAAAACCCAACAATGGTATCAGAGCCACTTGCGAAAACGTTTTAATTCGTTTATTTGTTACAATTTTGATATATATGCATAAACTGTAAGTTAATGATGATTGGGATGATCATATGATGATCTTATAATCTGTATGTATACTGATATGTATATGATTTATGTTTGTTCTAATTACGAGAATCGTATTCGATATGGATTCTGAAACGGCTGCTGCAGATTTGCGGAAATCTATTTCTAGTGTCCGATTTTTGCAAATGAGTACCTTTTCGGAAAGGGAAACGAGTGTCTGAACAAAACTGATAGCTTATGCTATCACCGATTCGTCTGTAAGGCGTTTGACGCCGTTTAGGGCCTGAAATATGCAATTTTATGTTTTCATATTTAATTTCAATTTTCTGAATTATGCCTTATATGAATTTTATGATTGGATCATGATGAAATATGATATGGTATAACATGATAAGATAATATATGATATTATTTGAATATTATATATTTGTTCTTATCGCGTAGATTGTATACGATACGGTTTCTGAAAAATTGCGCAGATTTAGTGAAATTTGCGTACTGTATCCGATTTTCGCAAACCATATATGGTTTTTGACTGAAATCAGGCCACTGAGCAAGACTGACAAAGTCAGGTTCGCATCTGTAAGCCGTTTAACGCCGCCTACTGCCTGTAAACAGCGATTTATGGTTTTTTGATTTAATTTCGAATTTTCTGAAAATTGTTTTCTGAGATGTATCTTATATGATCATATTGGATATGATATGTACTGTTATGTATTGATGTATGGTGACATATGATGATGTCTATTAATTGTTTACTTGAGCATGGTGCTGGTTATGGCCTTAAGACCCTTAGATTAATGGTTTATGGTTTTGGTTTTGTAAATTCGACTTGCATGTCGTTTTCTTCATTCTTGTAATTGTATAATCTCGAATGTAACTCGAGTTTTATTATGTAAGTACATAAGTACATTAGTATAGGTTGTTTTCAATTATTCAATGTAATGTACTTGAAGATTGAAGGACGATCCAAGAAGTGGAGCAACCAAGGAGAATGAAGACATGTAATTGTATTTATATTTTCCACCATAGATTGACCTCGATCCTTTCATTAGCTTGAAAGGATCATGTAGGATAAAGGCCATAACCAAGCACGTTTACATACTGCACTTTACATATTGATGTGTGAATGTCTGTGTAGAATACATTATGATGCATGCTTCAATTAGATTAATAATGTATTAATGTATGTATTAGATACATCACCCATGCCATGCCTGCTTAAACAAGATAAAATCTATAACGATTTAAGAGATGCATGCTTAATTAGATTAAGATGAATGTATTAGATACGACACCCCATTCATGCTTAAACAAGATAAAATCTATAACGATTTAAGATGAACATTAAATAAACGATCATGAGATTCTTGTGTTTATGAAACACGGTAATTAAATATGAATTTTCATTATTCAACGATTGAATGATTTTGTCAACAACCGATTACGAATCTGTAAGAAAAGGGGTGCCAATAATGTCGTCTGTGCGTTAACCTCTGATCTGGAAATCATTCATTCAACGAATTTTGATTTGAAATATTTGATTCAAGGAAAAATTGAGAATCTCTTTATGATGGGATCATGATCGTTTATAAGTAAATCCCTTAATAAATATTAAGTTAAACAAGATGCTTTCCAATGAATAACACTCATCAAGGCCTAGATCATAAGGGGTGGGTTTGCCAAAGCAGAGTGCTCCTTTTAATCGTGGTGAGGTGCGAAAGAGTAAATGTGATACTCGTTATGTTGATTCATTGAGCCTAACTTAACTAAGTCGTCACAATAAGATTATGAACTTAGAAGCATAGAGTTTGGCGAAAAATTTATTAGATAAATTAGAGCAATGGTTGTTCACCAAACTATCCAAGAGTTATATACGTGATATAATTGACAAATGTTGTCTACCTAAATAGTTGTGTTTTGGGAGTTTCGGCCAACGCTGACTTAAGACATGATGAAATATGGATCTTGGCTCACTAGAAAGATATATAATAAATGCTTTCCGAATTAATAGTAAGGGCTATTAATTTGATCAAAATAGTGGGAGATATATATTATGAATATATATGAATAATCATTTGAACATAAACTAATAATTCCGTAGACAAATTCTTTTATGCATTTTTACATTATAGATATTCTAATGGCAAACAACTCAAATAACTTCTCTGTACGATCTGTCCTTGAGAAGGACAAGTTGACAGGAACAAACTTCCTCGATTGGCAAAGGAATTTGAGGATAGTCCTCAGGTAAGAGTGAAAGCTCTATGTCATTTCCTCGCCCTGGACCTCTCCCTGTAGGTGCATCGGTTGATCAACGTAATGTTTATCAGAAACATATCGATGATGACACGGATGTCACTTGTCTTATGCTTGCGACTATGAGTCTTGAGCTTCAGAAACAGCATGAGCATATGGATGCTCATATAATGATAGAGCACCTTAAACGTATGTTTGAAGGACAGGCTCGTCAAGAGAGGTTTGATACAAGTAAAGCCTTGTATGCGTGTAAATAGGGTGATCGTGATCCAGTTGCACCGCATGTTCTAAAGATGATTGGATATATGGAGTACCTTGCTACTCTGGGTTCCGCCATCAGTCCGGAAGCTCAGATAGATCTAATCTTGCAATCTTTGAACAGCGACTATGCTCGAATTTGTAATGAATTACAATATGAATGAGATAGACAAGACACCTACCGAATTGTTGGCTATGTTGAAATGCTGAGACCAACATTCAGAAGGCGTCCCCTTCTCCCATAATGATGGTCAACAAAGGGAATGCCAAAGGAAAGGGTAAATGGAAAGGCAAGAACAAGATTGGATCTAAGCCTGCTAATCCAGAACCCGCTGTTAAGGCTTTGAAGCCTACTGGAGGTGTTGCAAAGGCAAAGGCAAAGGGTGATTGTCACTATTGCAAGAAGCCGGGTCATTGGAAGAGAAACTGTCAAACTTATTTGGAGGATCTGAAGAAACTGAAGGCTGTTCAGATTTCTGATTCAGGTATTTATATTATAGAAGTCAAATTTGTCTACTTCTACATCATGGGTATTAGATACTGGATGTGGTTCTCACATTTGTATAAATGTGCATAAACGGCGAAGGAGTAGAACTTTGGCGTTAGGAGAAGTCGACCTACATGTTAGCAATGGAGCAAAGGTTGCTGCTTTAGCTGTAGGGACTTATTATTTATCGATGCCCATGGGGCTTATTTCAGAACTTGAGAACTATTTTACGTGCCTGCAATTTGCAGAAACATTATTTTGGTTTCTTGTTTGGACAAGATTGCCTTTTTGATTCAGAACAATTGTTGTTCCTTTTCATTAAATAATGTTACCTATGAGGTTGCACGTTTGTTTAATGGTTTATATGTTCTTGATTTTGATACTCCTATCTATAATGTAAATAATTAACGTCTAAAGATAAATGACTCAAATCAAACATACCTCTGGCACTGTCATTTAGGCCATATAAATGAGAATCGCATTTCCAAGTTACATTAGGATGGATACTTGGATAAGTTTGATTTTGAATCATACGAAGAATGTGAACTATGTCTCATTGGCAAAATGACTAAAACCCCTTTTACCGGATAAGGTGAGAGGGCCACCAAACAATTGGAATTGATACATAGTGATGTATGTGGTCCAATGCGTATGTTGGCAAGAGGTGGCTTTTACTAATTTTAACCTTTACTGATGATTTTAGTAGATACGGATATGTGTATCTTTTGAAGAACAAATCCGAATCGTTTGAAAAATTCAAAGAGTAAGAGATTGAAGAAGAAAAACAAATAGGCGAAAGTATAAACTCTACGATCTGATCGTAGAGGAGAATACCTAAGCTTAAAATTTCTTAAAAGCGTGTGGTATAGTATCACAACTCACTCCTCCTGGAACACCACAAAGACATGGTGTGTCTGAGAGGAGAAATCGCATTTTGTTGGACATGGTGCAATTGATGATGAGTCTAGGGGATCTGCCCCTAGAGACGGCTGCAGAAACACTAAACCGAGTTTCTTCTAAATCAGTTCAAAAGACACCATACATGAGATATGAACTGAGAAACGTCACAGCGTGTCATTTATGAAAATTTGGGGATATGAAGCGTTTGTGAAACGTATGATCTCTGACAAGCTAGGACCAAAATCAGATTTTGTGGGATACCCAATGGAAACAAAAAGGGGTATTATTTCTATAAACATTCCGAGAACAAAGTGTTTGTTGCTTGAATGGCTATGTTTCTAAAGAGAGATTTACTTTCTAAGAAAAATAGTGGGAGGACAATAGATCTCGATGAGGATCGAGAACCACAGAATAATGTTGAACCAGAGTTGGAACATGAGCAGAATGTGACTCAAGATGTTGATAACAACACTGCTCAAGAAACACAGGTTATTCGTAGATCTAGTAGGATTCGCTATGAGCCAGAGAGATATCGTGGATTTCTTCTGACTCAAATTGGCGATGTGATGATCATAGATGATGATGAGCCTCTCACCTACAAAGATGCTATGAATAGTCCAGATTTTCAGAGATGGCTGGAGGCCATGAAATCTGAGATGGATTCCATGTATGAAAATCAAAGTATGGACTTTGGTTGGACCACCCGAAGGGGTAAAACCCATAGGGTGCAAGTGGGTTTCTTGAAGAAAACTGACGTGGATTGTAATGTACAGACCTACAAAGCAAGACTAGTGGCGAAAAGTTTCAAGCAGATTCATAGTAGTGACTATGATGAAACTTTCTCACCGGTGGCTATGGTCAAATCCATCAGGATTTTGCTTGCGATAGCAACTTACTATGACTATGAAATCTGGCAAATGGATGTCAAGTCGATCCAAAGTTTGCTAGAATGGTCTGTGAGAAGCGATGGTTCATTTATGGATTATAGCCGGCCTCGAGGAGATGGAACATTCGTTTTGATGAAACAGTCAAAGAGTTTGGTTTCATGTAAAATGAAAATGTGTCGTGTGTTTACGAAGGGTTAGTGGGAGCCATGTGTCATTCCTAGTATTATATGTAGATGACATATTATTAATAGGGAATGACACTCCTAATCTACAGGTTGTGAAGATTTGGTTGGGAAATAGTTTCTCGATAAAAGACTTTGGCGATCATACATATGTCTTAAGGATCAGGATCTATAGAGATAGATCTAAAAGATTAATCAGTTTAAGTCAGAATACATACATATGTAAAGTGCATACTTAAGATAACGTTGCGGACCCACAAGACTAAGGCTTTGTCGCAGCAGAAGCACGAAGGTCACACTAGTTCCATGGGTATTAGATACATGAGTGATTGGCTCTAGTGCAAGTGGGAGATTGTTAGTGTTAGTGCCCTAGAGACAATGTGATTGTGCTTCTAGGAAATACTTTTGTTAATTAATGATTGTGTTCTATTGATTATTATATGTTAATTTATTATGTCTTAATTTACTGCGATAAAAATGTTAGAGTAATAAATGTCTTTGGAATATATAATACGTATTCTATATCTTTAAGTATGTGACTTAAAAATGAGATTATATGAATAGTGTTTATATTCCTAAATATCCCTAATCAAGCATTGTCATTATGGGACAATAATAATGCATGAAGATTAGTATGTTTGTTGACTGATGACCACATCTCATTGGTCATAGGTATAGTGATACTAAAGTCAAGAACATAGGTGCATGTAAGATTCTACATGACACTGGATAGACCCACAGTGAGATTCTTCATATTTAAATAAAGTCATAAGAAAGACTCACAGTGATAATGGTGTAATGATCCTCTGACTTGAGATCATTATATTTCTATACGAGGATTAATATACTTTGACTACATTAAAAGTTACCTTTGACCGGGTGATGATAAAAGTGGACATCGGGTATATTATGAGTCGTATGAGAAATATGAATGATAGATAAAGGATTTAACCCTCCTATAATTAGGAGAGATATTATTGACCTCTTGATTGAGTGAGACTATGAAATGCATGGCCATGCTCGAATAATGATTTGTTTTAATAGTCTACTCATTGATCAAGGAAACCCGGATTAAATGTTGAAGAGGATGACTGAGAACATGCTTCGAGTTTAATCTATAATATTTGGTTAAAGGGATTATATTACACGGAAACATTAATCACGAAAGGTTTTATTGGATCACCAATTATTATTATTACTTGGGTAGCAATGATGTATTACTAGATGCCGCTCATTGTTTATAATTTTATTATTGGATATTAAAATTATTTCCAACGTAATAATAACCTAAAGGGTCACACACAAGAACGCTTGAAGGAGATTTGATTTAAATTATGAATTTAAATTAAATAGTAATTTGAATTTATTTATGATATTAATTAAGTGGGACTTAATTAATTAATTAAATATAATTTCAAATTTACTAATGATTAGAATTAGAATTATATTAGAATATTAATTAAGTTTGACTTAATTATTTATTTAATTAGGAATTCTAATTTTAATAAAAGCCCAATAGGATTGGGCTTTAGAAAAACCAGATTTGTCTCTCTATATAAAGATCTTAAACTCTCAAATTAGTTTTTAAGGCTTAGAGAAAAACCCTAGCCGTTTTGAGAGAAGAAGATGGAGATAGAGAGAATTTGGTTTTCGGATGCTAGTACATCGCTCCTTCAAAGACCAAGTGTTCGTGTGGATACCGATAGAGCGTAGATCGCGTGAGCGGGATGCGTGGTGATTCAAGGAGCTTGGACCTCCATTAGTCATCCTTTCTCAACTGTTAAAGCTTCGTTTTAAGGTAAACGTTCATAACTACGAATTAAACGTCTTGTTTTGCATGGATCCTGTGATTAGGTTTCGATTTTATTGTTTCAATCCGCTGCATTTATGCCCCGAAAACCCAACATACCCCTAGCCCACACATGTAAATTTACCGGGCGTATCCTCAGCCTCCTGAACCCCTAGGAACCGCAAGCTCTTTACCAGGCATGTTCATCATTGTTTTCAGCCATAACTCTACCTAGTGCCTGTCCTTAAGTTCAAACATAAATAATTGCCACCTAGAGCTAGCTTACCTTACCGGTCTTAAATCAACACACGAGAATATTAGCTCATACTGGCCACTTCTCAAACTTTCATAATCACAATTTTACCGGTACCCTGGGTCCCGCTCAGCCTCTAGTATCCACACATTCCAAAATTCGTAAACTTTCTAGGTCATTCATAACCTCTTTTATAATCAATTACAAATTTCATTCATACATATGCACAGTTCATCTCTTATTCATTCCATCCAATTAGTCATCCTCAAATAACTAGATAAAATCTTCCAAACTGTTATAATAGGATTTCAAAAGCCTCAATTCAATGAACATGATCTCGGTTCTAATATCTCAAATCTATTTATCAAATATGTAATAAAATTGTTAATTCAAATATGGATTTCCATCAAATCTTAATTCTCCAATATACTAATATCCTTTAAAATCATCTCTATTCAAATCCTTCAAATCCAATCTCCAAATATGTGTTCAATCCCTTATCAAAGTGGGGCTATTAACCCAAAAGTGTTTGTACAAATTTCCCTCAAAATATTTCTCCGGAAATCAATTTATATTTCCAATATACTCAAAACTATAAATACTACCAAATTCGAGTTCACCAAGACTCAAACCTACCTCAAAGATCCTAAGCCACATGCACTAAGCAATAATCCAAGACTATTTCTTTATTAACTTCGATTCAAGGTAACAACATCTATATATAATCCACTATTTGAATGTTCAACTTGAGACATCAGCCTAATGGCATTGTAAAAATTATATAAATTTCAATACTACTCCAAAAATAGATTTCTTAGTTTCATAGGAAACATAAATGAGTCTACTACCACTTTGTAGTTAAGATCATCTAAATTCATCATTAATTACTTCGTCTAACTTCATTTGCAAAACAGTAGGTTCAAAATCTGAAAACAACCGCTCATGCTACTTGTAAAAATCACAGAAAATTCTATGCTTCATGAAACTTTGTGTTCTTTAGCTCGAATTAAAGGTATACAAGTATACTATAACTTTGTAGTTATAATTTTCTCCAAAATATTGTCTATAAACTTGAATTCTTCGAAAGCTATAGTCGGGTCGAAATGTTATATAGAATGCCACTTGTTCGATCTTATAAAATTCACTATAAATTATATTCTTCATGGGAAATTGATTTCTTATACTATAAAGAAAGGTTAACGAGTTTACTTAACTTCTTAGTTTTGACATTTCTCAAAATACTGCATCTAAGATGTCGAAATGATCAAATTCTAAAATGTATAAAAATTTCTAGTAACTAGTCAAACTGCCAACCAGTCCTAAGTTTGGATTTTATTAAAATAATAAACGACATCCAAATATTATAGACTTTTAAGGAGATGTTCTTGACATATACGAGATGCTCCAGTAAAAATTTAGCTCTAGATTCCTTCTAGTTTAATAGATATGATTTTTTGAAGTGCAACTAAAACTTGAAACAGAAACTTATAAAAATGCCCTCAAATCAATCATATCATAATTTTACACCTTTAATCAACAGCACATAATCTAAACATGAATACTCAATCTATATAAGTTATCATGCAACTAACAATTCACACATATATATTTTACAATCTAGCATTCTACTAATAAAATTACATTAGAAAGTTGGAGAAACACCCACCTCAAAAAAACCTCCTAGTAATTGAACCCCTTAGCAAAAGCTCCAAGCGACTCCACAAGCACAACCCGCAAGCATCTATTTCAACCCCGAAAGCCAATAAAATAACAATTCCTCTATCTTGAGTCTCTCTTTTGTTTTGATTTATTTTTGTGTTCATTTCGTGTTAGGATAGGGGGATATTTATATGGAAATTTGGGAATAGTTTTAGCAACTAATCACCCACTAACTCACTCACACACCCACACACCCACTCACTCACACCACTCACACAGCACACTGACCCTCATTCTCCCCTATATGCAGCCATTTTTTAAAGAGTGCACATTGCACGTGTGCACGTGTGCACGTGTGCACGTGTTTTGTACACTTTCTCATTTTATTTTCACTTTTATTATTTTATTCCATTTTAAATTCTTATATTTAATAAATTCTCATATTAAATTTAGTACAATTAGCCTAGTAAAATTTTTAATGTACAACTTTGTAATAAAATAGCACAATTTGCACGTGCATAATAAGAAACACGTGTAAAGCACGTGCTAATAAATATTCATATATAAAAGAAATTCAAGAAAATGAAGGATGTCTATGACAATCGAAATATAAAATATGTAAAATACGTCTCATTAATTCTATATATGTATACAAATCTTATCAACACGTGCATAGAAAATACGTGCATCGCGCGTGTAAAAATATATTTGAGTCAAAATATGAGAAAATTTAATTTCAATTTATGAAACGAATTTGAACAAGTTATAAAATAAATAATTGAACACGTCGAAAATTTTATAATATTACACGTAACGGTAAAATATACGTAATCGACGCGTGTATCGAAAGTACGTAAAACACAAAGATTAAAATAAATGTTTACGTTGGCTCAGAATATAATAAAATGAATTTTGAAAAGGTGGAAAATGTATAAATAATTGAAATGCAGAAATACGTAGGATATTTATATTAAAATACGTCATGGATATTACTCGTAATAGTACAAAATACATATGTGTAACACCCGTGGGCAAAATTGTCATAACTCAATTTTGTGGGTGTTACACCAACAAAACAAGGACTCTGTCAAGTTTAGCCATGATCGATGAAGCATGAATATTGGACCAAGTGGAGTCTATCCGAGATCGAAATATCAACAGTTCCAAGCTTGTGATAACCCAGTTGAATTCCTCCATTTCCGAGTCGCTAGATCCCTGGCCACGATGCTCAAAAGCAACCTAGTAATGTTAAAGTCACCCTCCACCACCCACAGATCATGCCACCGCATTTGTATTAAGTGGAGTTCTATCCAGAACTTAGCTATGGAAGGTTGGTGGTTGGGGTCATAGAGTACCGTCATAATTTGGGTCCAATTGTCCGTACATCGTCCAATAGCAATGCCTCCAGATGCCCCGGTGGATGGATGAATTCTCTATTCAGAGATCCTATATCCACCGAATCAGCTGAATCTAGAAACATGCGACAGTTTGGTCTCCTGAAGACCCACAATGTCGACTTTGGAAGATTTAATAAGATCCCTAACCATCTCCCCTTTCCCATGACCACCTAGACCTCTAACATTCCAATCAGCATAATCATTACTAACTGAATGGGGGTAACGTGAGGTATTGGGTTCAGTAACAACCACAAGGGACCCTCTATACAATTCCCATGCTCTAATTTTATTGAGGAGTAAGGTGTTACAATCAGCATCGCCTACCTCAAGACCACATGTTTTGGCTTGACAGAAAACATCGGAGTGTTCTATCCTTCCATCAACCAAGATGGATATCCTAGAATTGACACTAAAGTGGGTAACTAACCCAGTTTTGGAAAATATTTAGCCAAACGACCCACTTTCTAAAAGATTTAGCCAAACGACCCACTTTTATAAAATATTTAACTAACTAACCCTTTTTAATATAATAACCTAAAAACAAAATTTTATATATAACCCTACTTTAGAAATTATAAACTATAATACACCTTATCCTTATAAAAGATGGATAATTCACAGAAAATAAAGAAACTTAAATTAAAAAATCTTTCAAAATTCAAGATTAGATACGTTGATAAAAGATTAACAGAAAAGAAGCATATTACTAGTAAAGAAATATCAGAATACCTGTTACTAACAAGAAAAGTAACTAATCAACTACCTAAAGAGATACAAAAAGAAATAGCATACAAAGTATTAGATTACAGAAATGAAGAAGCAAGTTGGTATTACCAACATCTACTAGCATACAAAACAATAGGTTAAATATGACCAACGAAACAGTTGTATTAATTCCTAACATGAACCCAGAAATTTATATGATAAACATACAAGAGTTGGGAAAAGATTACAATGGTCCTGAAATGTTAAGAGATATAAGAAAAGATTTAAGAATCATAAATAAAAATATAAAAGAATTAGGTAGATATATAACTGACTACCCAGAAGAAGAATCATGCATAACAGAAGAAGGTATGAAAGAGTTAGAAGCCATAACAAAGCTTAATATAAATATCTTGGAAATAGAAGATTTAATGACAAATCCTAATTCAGAAGAAGTAGAAAAAGCCTTGAAAAATCTAGATATAACAAATGAGGAAATAAAAATGGACCAAGATAAGATTATTGCAAAACCTACAGAAATTCCAAGTAACATGTATGAAATCTTAAGACCACCACCTAACAAAAAACCTTACCAATTACCATGGAAATGGCAAAACACAAAAAGAAGAATGCAACTAGGAAAAGATAAAGAAAAGAAAACCCCAAAATATGAACCTACAGAACACTACGAAAAAGGAATAATAGGACATGGAGAATGGTTAGACTTAGATTGCGTAAAAGACATAGATAAGACAATTGAAGAATGGGTAAAAGCGTCACTAATAGTAGGATTTAGGCAAAACCTTAACGGAAATACATTTGAGAAATTTATAGAAGCCACCTTTATGGGAGTAGTAGCAAAATGGTGGAATGGGCTAGAGGAAGAAGAGAGGAATACTATAAGAAAATCAAGACCAATTGATGATAAAGGAACTGAAGAAAGCTCAGCACAATGGGCCTTAGGTTTAAAATAAATAATTACAAATTACAAAAAAGCAATAAGAACTGAATTCAGTGTATATGATAAAGGAGAAAAACACACTATATATAAAAAGAATCAAGCAAGATGGAGACTAAGTAACTTAGAAATATGCGACATGTGCCATTTTGACAACTATGCTTGTAAATTTCGAGAATATTTTCAAGATAGTTATTATACAAAAGAAGAACAGAGTCCAATTTTAGACTCATTCTTTCTAAAACTACCTGATCCATGGAGTATAAACATATATAGTGCATACATAAATGAGAAAGTAAAAACAGAAATAGACACTTTAGGGTATAGAACGTAATTCATAAAAGATTATAGGGACAAAGTATGCCAAGATGCTAGAGCAACAATGAAATATTATAGAACATATAAACAAAGAATTTGTTGTGAGGATGTAAGGCCGAATCATTGGGGATGCAACAATAACTATAAATACACAAAGAAGAATAATCACAAATTCCAAAAATATAAACCAAAATATAGAAAAACTTTTAAGAGATATAGAAAACCTTATAAAAAGTACTTTAGAAAATGAAGAAGAATAAAAATAGGCAGTATACGAAAAATCCTAAAAAATATAATTGTTACATATGTGGAGAGGTAAGACATATATCACCAAATTGTCTTAAAAGAATAAAAAAAGAAAATGTAAAATATGTAGAAGAAATTGAAGAAATGAATAACATAAATTATGAATCCATAGAATATGATGAAGAATGGTCAGAAATAAGTGAAGATGAAAAAATAATGGTAATGGAAGAAGATAGTGGAAGTAGTGAAGGTGAAACAGAAGAATGTGAAATAAACATGATAACAGATCTAACAGAAATAGGAGAACCTTCAGAAAGAGAAGAAAACAATGAAGAACTAAGAGAAAGAATGTGCTTTGACTTACAAAAATACGATAAAATAAGAGCTACCAAATTAGTTATAAATCCAAAAGAAAATTTTAAACTACCAATATTTGAAAGAAAGAAAAGTACCATCATAATAGCTAGGAATAATGAACAACCTATAGATATTGAACAAGCACAAGGCAAAACCTTAATCCCATTAATAACTGAAAGAATAATAAGACAAGTGATGGAAAAAATAAGTGAAAAACCCAGAAAAATATTAAGACACATACATTTAGGAGCTGTACAAATAATAATAAAAGCCTATTTTAAGGAAGGAATAAATACACCCCTCGAAATATACCTAGTGGATGATAGGATAATATCAAGTACACAAGATGCCTTAATAGGAATAGTACAAGGAAACCTAATGTACCAAAAGATAAAGTTTACAATAAAACCTAATTTCTCTATAAGCATGGCAGAAGAAAATAAAGATAAAAATCTAGTCATGTATCATAGGTTATCAGGTATAGAAATGATAGAAAAAAGCAAAGTTATGAGTATACAAATAAGAAACATTTACGCTTTCACTAGCAAGTACGAAGTAAAGAATAGAAATACAGATAATTTTAAAATAGAACCTCTATTCAGCGAAATCATAAAATACAAACCAGCTACAGAAAACTCTGAAATCACTATACCAAATCATATAGAATTCGACTTTAATAAAGCAAAAGAAACTGCAAAAGGAAAAGCACCACAAATAATGTTCGGAAATAGATCACTATCAATAAGAAATAAACAACAAGCATTGGAATTAATACCAATAATAAATACATTAGAACACCAAAACAATAACCAATTTAAAATAGAAATAGAATATTATGACAATGGGAAATTGAATAAATAAATAGCCTTAGTAGATACAGGAGCTACCAATTCGCATATTAAACAAACAAATGTAAAAACCACTGAATTAATAATATTAGAAAACCCATATTACTACCTAGACTATTACAATAATAGACATCCAATTGTACATAAAATCATACTACCACTAAGGATAAATGGTAAAAAGGAAATGTTATTACACTTACACGTAGACCCAGAACACCATGTTAATAAAATATTATTAGGAACTGACTTCCTTACATCAGTACAACCTTACTCAATTTAAGAAGAAAAAATCACAATAACAGTAAACAATAAAAGCATGATAATAAATCGGATATTGGACAAATGAATTAATTAAGAGCAACAAAAAACACATTATACATTGTAACAGAATTTGTTTACGAAGGATACAAATCAAGAAACTATCACAGTCTAATAGATACCGGTGCAGGTACTAGTCTATGCCGCGAAAATATACTACCAAAATGGAAACAAGATGATTTTAATAAAAAAAGCCATAACTCGATTAACTGGACAAACTATCATACTTGACAAATATCAACAAAATGTTAATATACAAATAGGAAGTTACATACTAAAATTACCTATAATATACCAGTTTGAAGATATGAATAATGATGTACTCTTAGAAAATAATTTTTTCCAACAATACTATCTCATAACTATATCACATAAATCAGTTGTATTTACAACACCTTGCAGACACCAAGCAATAGCAATTAGAATAACCCAACCTTATTCCAGAACTGACCTGCCACACATCAGAGTTTCTTCAACTCAACGTGGTGAATACCAATATTTACTAAACAAAACTAGAATACAATAAGTTCAAGAAAAAACTACAAAAGAAATTTTACAAAAATAATTAGAAGATCTGTGCGGAGAAGACCCCTTGGCAAAATGAAACTTAAGTGAACCCACGACACATATAGAGTTAATAGATAAGAACAAAATAATAAAAATTAAACCTATAAGACATACTCCAACAGACCTAGAAGAGTTCAAAATACACATAAAAGAATTAGTGGAAAATAATTACATAAGAAAATCACAAAGTCCACATTCATCACCAGCATTCATAGTAAGAAAGCATTCAGAAGAAAAAAGAGGTAAATCTCGAATGGTAGTAATTTATAAGAAACTAAATAAAAATACTAAGAGGTTTGGATACCTACTACCAGACATGCAAATACTACTTAACACAGTAAGAACAAGAAAAATATATTCAAAATTTGATTGTAAATCAGGATTTTATTATGTAAAACTAACAGAATATTCAAAACCTTTAACATCATTTATCGCACCTCAGTGATTTTATGAATGGAATGTATTACCGTTCGGTTATAAAAACAGCCCAGGAATATTTCAAGCGTATATGGATAAATTTTTTATAAAACACAACAATTTCATATTAGTATATGTAGATGATATTCTAATAGGATCCGAAAACGAAGAACAACATAAAGAACATCTACTAAAATTTATAGAAATAGTGAAAAATGCATGTATTATCCTATCAAAAAAGAAAATGGAATTATTCAAAACTGAGATAGAATTCTTAGGAACAAAATTATCTCATGAAGGAATAAAATTACAACCACATATAGCATAAAAAATAAAGACTTTTCCTAATGTCCTAAAAGAAAAAAAAGAAATACAAGCTATAATAGGATTACTAAATCAAACAAGATGTTACATACCAAATTTATCAACAAAAACAAATTGGTTACAACAAAAACTAAAAAAAAAATTAAGAAATGGGAATGGACCCCTGAGGATGAAGAGAAACATAAAATATTAAAACAACAAACTTCAGAATTACATAAGCTAAGATTACCTGTTAAAGAATGTTCTTGGATAATAGAAACAGATACATGTGAAAACAATTGGGGAGCAGTATTAAAATTTATTGAAATAGGAGAAAAGGAGGAAAAACTAGCTAGATATACTAATGGATCTTTCACACAAACCCAACATAATTACCACATAAATGAAAAAGAACTACTAGCAATCTTAAAAGCTATAAAAAAGTTTGAACTATTTATAATACATACAAAATTTACGGTAAGGACAGATAATACCCAAGCAAAGAGTTGGATTAACAAAATAATAGACCCAACCACAGCAAACAAAAGATTGATAAGGTGGCAGATGGAGTTAGCACATTTGATTTCTTAATAGAAAACATAAAAGGAAAAGATAATATTTTAGTTGATTTTCTATCAAGAAATTAACTATTTCACTTATTGCAGAATGGAAATCAGAGTTCAGCAAATAGAACAGGATATAGTCTACCTAAAGGAGACAGTGAAGCAATTAAAAGGAGCATTTAACCAACTACAGCTGCAAATATGTGGTCTTCAAAATATATTTTACCAACATATAAATACGGATCGTATTGAAAAAATAAATGAAAGAGTGAACCTATTAACTCACAAAATACAAGTGGGATCACAAAAATAGCCACACAAGAGGAAAACTCCACATCCATACAGCCCATTACCTACAAAGAGAGTTTACTCTCGGATCCTCCAAAATACTCCAAGAAGAATTTATTTTTACAATATATTGAGAAATTATACCAGACCACTCAGGTCAACCAATTTATCAAAACTATTTCTCAGCAACATATGAACAAAGCGATCATACTACCAGGAGCAAATCCAAAAACAGTGAGAGTATTGTTCGAAAGAGGACTTATCCACTGCATTTATCTATCTCGAGAATGTGAAGAACTTAGCCAGTTACCAAAAGAAGTATATAAAGCTGCTAAAAGTTATTTTGGTCTTACAAAGGCATCCAAAATATATGTACGTATATTTTCAGCTATTCCAGAATTCCTTGAAGAAAATGAAGAACTACCAGCTGAACATATTATAAAGATATGGATGACTACACAAATCTTGTTTAGAGCAACCAGTATTATACCTTATAAGAACGAAGAATTTGAAAAACTAATCCCAGAAAGAAGAGCTACGGAATTTAGAACAATATATTGTGAACTAAAGGACATACAAAACAGAGAAGGCAACATATGGATCTATGATAGTCCTGACCCATAAAAATTAATGATCTACAGCATAGCAAAAATTAAACAACCCCAGTCAAAGAAAGAAGTCTTTGACAGCTGGTACCGAATCCTGCATAAAGGGGATATGACAATGACAGAAGAGACAGCTGTCCACTACTGTAGATTGATGAGGATGGAACCACAACATTCATGTGACTATTGCAGAAAAGAACAAGAAAAGGATGACAAAGAGTTGTTTCTTATGTGAATCACGTGAAGATGTCTCCTACATAAAAAAGTAATTAGCCCAATTATTTAGCCATGATGTAAGCAATGATGTAAGAAGAGCAATAATTGTATCTGTGATGTAAGCAATGATGTAAGGAGAACAATAATTGTATCTGGTGTAAAGCCATCCCTTCTTATATAAAAGGGGAGGCAGGGTAAGGGAGAAAGACAGACTATCCTAGAGAGAAAAAATTCCTCAAAATCTTGAAGAGTCCCTGTTTGTAACAAGTTTGAAGGAAATAAAAATTATCTTTCTTGTTCAAAATAAGAGATGACTAACTAATCTCTTTCCCTCAGGGAGAGTTTTGTTAGGCTATGACTGAAAAATCTTGCAAAAAGTCCAATTTGTAACCTTCTCTAGTTGAGCTGTACACCTAGTAGCAGGAAACGAGCTAGGTTGTGGTTGCCTGTATCGAAGTGTTACTAGTTGTTCTAGATGTATCTCTTGGGTGAAGCTCTCTTGAAGAGCATAGTAGTCCTGAGATGGGAGGAACGTAAAAGGAGCACTGAAATCGGGGAGCATACCAAAGGTATTTTATCTACTAGTAATAACTAGTACAGAGCAGCTCAAAGAGGCTTAACTAGGTCGGAAGCATGATGGGCCATTTTGTTTTGATTTTTATGGTATCCTTAAGAAATCTCTCCCTACTCATGATTTCATATTGAGAATAGACAATATCCATTATTTCGACGAATATTATTTTACACCAAACTATCATCTTTAGAATTTTAAAGTTTTTGATACTCTCTTCCTTTTGATTACACGTTTCGCTCACACAGTTAGTATCAGAGCATACTAAATACATATGAAGAAGAAGAAGACAAGCAGAATTTAATTTGTGAAAGTAATGGAGGTACAGGAGATAAGAAAAGGAATCTAACAAAGGAGAAAGAGACAAATTTAATAAATAAACCTAATAATGGTGAAAGTGACCTAACAAAGGAGAAGGAGACAAATCTAATAAAGGAATCTAATAATGATGAAAGTGACTTGAAGACTTATGGACATACTAGTCTATCAAGACTGCAAGTTAGCTGTACTACTTTCTTCATGTTGTCCTGTATTATTTTCTTTATGTCGTGTTAGTCTTGTGAGTTTGCTTTATATACTGAGTTAGTTTATATACTTTTTATTTGTATCTGCGTAAGAGTCGGTCCTGTAATCAGTCATGTAACGCTTCACCCAATAATGGTATCAGAGCCAGTAAAGAGTAAGTAATTTTTACTTAATTTCTATAATTTTCTGTAAATTTATTACAAATTTATAAGCTAGAAAACAGAAAAACTAAAATCTAATAATAAAAATAGAAATTATCGTAAAACCCAAAAGCTTTTAGAATTTAAAGAAAGGTCACACATCCTATAAAAATTATTATAGGAAGGTACTATAGAAATTTAATTAAGAACTAGGTCATTTCACTAAATATTTTCTAAACAGGGGCATTTCACTAAATAAAAACAAAAAAGGGGTCAAAAAGCTAGATAGCTCTAGAATTGATGTATATGTAAGTTTCAGTTCAGTTCGGATAAAAATAGTTCGGATTGAGCGGGTTTGTTACATAAACCATATCGGACTCGAATTTTAAATGGCTCTTGGAAACTCACTCATTGGGATTTAGGTCCAACACTAGGGTTGGCATTCGGGTCGAACGGGCCGGGCCGGGCCAGACCCGCCCCGGGTTGGATGTTGACTTGGGCGGGTTCGGGCCAGGTTGGTGGCTTAACCGGGCCGGGCCGGGATGGGCCGGGTCAAAAAGTGGCAATGGCAACCCGCCCAACCTGTGAACCCATTCGGGTCCAACCCGGGTCGGGTCGGGTCGGTTCGCAGATTTGCCCGTTTAGATAGGGTTTTTTTAATCTTAAAATAATAATAATAATAATAATAATAATAATAATAATAATAATAATAATAATAATAAACATTAAAAATTGTAATAATAATAATAAGATTGAAAGAGTGAAATTGGCAAAAAATATTGAAATATTATTCATATGATTTTAAGTTATACAAGTTTCACAATTTCTAATGAAATGAAGAATTCAATTCACAAATATGTTTTATACACTAACATATTTCTTATATACAATTTCAATTTACTTCAACTTTTCTAATTTGAAATAACAAGCACAGATATAATACAAATTTTTTTTTTATCTATTTACAATTGTCTTCAAGTTGATGGCTTTAAATTTGTTGTTGTTGGTCTTGAATTCTTCATTTTGGTTGCTATTATTGTTGTTGTTGTTATTGTTGTTCTTCCGGGGAGTTGCTCCCACTTGTGGACGTAGATAATGCTTTCTCTTGTGTCCTATCTTCAGTCTTCAGCCAGTCTTCTGTGCAAACGAGCATCTCTAACGTGTCGAGCTTCAAGCGATTCCTGTAATCAGTTAAAACTCTGCCACTTGAAGAAAATGCACTTTCAGAAGCAACTGTAGAGACAGGAGGAGTTAGTAAATCTTTAGCCATAATTGACAGAATACTATAAGTGTGTTCATGTTCTTTTCACCATTGTAAAATATCCAGTGGAGAAGAAGAAAACTCATAATCTTGTTGGTTATACTAATTTAATTCATTTGGTTGATTAGTCCTAGGCTTTTTGGATTGAATTTGTGCAAGTAAATTAAATATTCTATCATCAAATTTACTCTTACCCTTACCTTTAGAAGTAGCAGAAGAAGAACTAACTACAGAAGTTGTACTACTAGAAGCAAAACATTTATCATAATAATCATACAAGTTATTTAATGTAGATTCAAATTTAACTAAAAAAGTAGCGCAATCAATTACTATTTCTACATTTTCCCCAAGTAATGCAAAAAATATTTCAATCAAATTCTTCGTACCTTCTAATTTGATACGAGGATCCATAACGGTAGCAACACAAATCAACATAGGAGGAGGAAAATAATACTTCAAAATTTTTTTGTATGCAGGTTTTACAATATCACCAACATAAGTATCATTTAACATTTCGTTAAATGTTTGCATCATGCTAACTAATGAAATAAAAATGCTAGTAGAAGTAGATTCATATGTTTTTGAAAATTTTAAAGTTGCAGTTTTAAAAGGTTCTAAAAATTTCAACAAAGATTCGGTATAAAACAAATCGGTAGAAGTCATTTCAAAATTTGGCATATTTTTTGCGATATAAAAATCATTTACAACTGCTTTATATTCGGTAACAACATGTAGTAAATCAAAAGTAGAGTTCCATCGATATTTAACATCCTTTGGAAATCTTCTAAAAGGTACATTTGAAATCCTACACCAATTTTTCCATTCTTGAAATACGCTGGGACTTAATGCAATGAAATGTACACAATTTCTAATTTTAAGTATATATGGATCGGCTATTTTTAATGCATCTTGAACACATAAATTTAAAATATGGTATGCACATCTAATATGAAAAATATTGTCAGATGGAGGGTTTAATGCGGATTTTAAAGTAGTAATTGCTGCTGTTACCGCTGATTTCGGTGTGGGGGTAAACAGATAGAATTTGTGAGTCCGGGATACACCTGAACGATTGACCCGGCCTTCTTGCTCCTGGCACAACCTGCAAGGAAGTGCGAAACACCGGGGTTGATTCCGGCGACGCACCCTCCGACGCTCTTGTCAGTAATCAGGAAAAGATTAAGAAAGAGCTTAAGTGGTGAAAAAGTGATTAACCTGGTCTTGGTGGTAGAAGGGTCGTATTTATAGTCGCCAAGAGAGAGATTAGGGGCTTGATTCCTTGTATAACTGTTCGGAGCAAAATCCTCACAGTTTGTTAAGGAAAGTAGATCTCCTAATTCCCGGTGAGAGCAAATCAGGCATGCTGATTTGGTCAAATCAGGGATCCTGATTTGTCTCTTGCTGATGTGGGTTTTCTTCGGGTCGGAACCCGAACCCACTAAGAGTGGGTCCGTTCGCGGGTGATTGGTCCTGTGAGAAGGGGACCCAATACCCATTTAGGATCCACTTGTATGTGAAATTACCCTTTTACCCCCGTGCTTCAAGATTCGCGCTCGATCTGGACGGTCTCGATTTAACCCCATTTTTAGCCATATCACGAGCCCCCCACTCCTAAAGACTGAGCGTGATCAGACTTTGAGGAGTAGTTTAACTGTTTTAGTGGCTGGTAGGGTCGTATCGAAGTCCAGATGTAGGATCTTGAATCTAGAAAGGGGGTAGTGAGGAAGTTTCTGATGCTGCTTGCTGTTCTCAGGTCATATCGAGTATTTAGTAGTTTTCGTCTACTTTCTTCGGACTATTTATTTAATTTTGCGATGCGTTTGCTAATCGTTCGGGGGCCTTAACGATGTATTCTAGGCAATAATTGTTCGTTCAGGAGCTCGAAAATGTACTCCCGAATTTTTAATTATTTTCCAGAATTTTTAGTTAATTTTCCCGGATTTTTAGCAATTTTTCGCAATTTAAATAAATAAAACGATTAAGATAGAAGAGAAAAAAGGTTTTAAATATTCGATTTATGACGTGGCTGGATCTGAGACGTCGATCATGGACGAGCTCGGGTTTCCGAGAGATCCGACGGTTGTCGGGGTTCGGAAGCTGTTTTCTCCGTTTGCGAGTTCGGGAGGGCACTTGCTCGGCTGCCGACCGGGGGCCAGGAGAACTCGGCCTACCGAGCGACGTGGCTCAATCTGAGCCATCGGATGGTGGCGCGCATCTCGAAACAGGCACGGTTCCCCAAAAAACACTATCTTGTCCTTTAGCGCACGTGGTGCGATCTGGTCCGTTCATCATAAGGTGCACGAATTTCTGAGAGATCCGGCGGTTCAAGTGGCTCGGCGTCTTTTTTTCTCCATTTACCAGTTCGGGAAGGCACCTGCTCGGATGCCGACCGAAGGCACTGATGTTCAGCAATCCGAGGGACGTGGCTTCACCTGAGCTGTTGGATGCGGGCGCGCATCTCGAGACGGGCGCAGTTCCCAAGAGAACACTATCTTGTCTTTTAGTGCTCTCGGCGGGATTTGGGCCGTCTGATTGAGATCAGACGCGAAAGTTGAGGGGAAAGTGGGTTTTCCCCGTTTGCCAGCTCGGGAAGGCTCTTGCTCGGATGCCGACCGAAGGCATCGGTGTTCGGCAACTTGAGATGGCCCTGTTACCAATTGTGTTAATGGCGCTTCGTGACTTGCGCGGCGTTTCGGCTTCCCGAGGTCATTAAGGATAGTTCCTTTAATTAATGCGCGGTCGCTTCAACTTCCGAGGATCATAATGGCTGGTTATAGGAGGCAGGCTATAAGTACCCCACTCGTTTTGTCATTTCCGTCACAACCAAATTGGGTTCCAGACCTCGGAGGCATCTGCCTTGGGTAGCTTCTCTCCCGAAGTTCGGAGTGGTGGCCTCTCTTCTGCCTGGTTCTCCCTTTGTTCCTGACGGCCCCAAAGTGGATGTCAGGAGCGAGGGGGAACGGGGCAGTAGCGGCGACGACCGTAGTCCGCGCTCGGGGAATGAGTTACTTCCGAAGGACGGGTGGCCGCTCTCTTACCTTATTCTTCTCCCGTTCCGGACGGTCCCCAAGTGGGTGTCGGGAGCGGAGGAGAATAAGGCAAGAGCGGCGACGACCGTAGTCCGGATCCGAGGGATGGGCCTTCCCGGAAGGACGGGCGGTCGCCCCGCTGTCTTGTTGTTTCCCCATCCCTCCCTGCTCCGAAGGGGTGTGAGGGGTGGGGGCAACAAGACATTGGCGTCGACGGCCATGGTCCGGACCCAGGGGTGCGGGCCTCTTTCGAAGGACGGTCGCCGTTCTCTCACCAAGATCTTCGGCCTTCTTCGGTTGCTCCGAAGTGAGTGTTGAAGTAGGCGGAGATCTTGGTGGGAGAGTGACGACCCCTGTCTGGTGTCGATCTCCGGGTCATCTGAGTCCGTTTGTTGCAACTGTGAAGGCGCCGCTGTTAGAGTCTTTCGACAAGCCGAGCCTTCCAGTTGCAACAAACTAGCTCGGGATGGTGCGTCTCTTCCGACCTCTGAGTGTTGGTGGGTTCCCCCCCATCTCTGTCTTCCTTCGCGGGCTGATGGCTTTTGACGGAGGTCAGCCCGGGGGAGTTAGAGATGGGGGAGTGCCGATCTGTTTCTGCTCTGCTTCTGACCGGGGCCTGTTGTCGGGGTTATACCAACCGAGGCATGGGACCTGGGGGGCGCCTGCCGAGGGCGGCGCCTTAAAACATAATCAAAAATTTTCCAGGTTCTTTCTTGCATAGGCGAGGCGTCCGAGGTCCCGATCGTCCGAGCGACGTGGCGCTATCTGAGCCGCCGGATGCTGACACGTATCTCGAGATGGGGCGCGTTCTCCAAGAAGACACTATCTTGTCGTTTAGTGCTCTTGGCGAGATCTGGACCGTCGAACGTAGGCGTGAATCTCGAGGCGGCTCAGTTTCCCAGAAAACGTTATCTTGTCGTTTTGCGCGGGTGGCTTGATCTGAGCCGTCTGATCGAGATCATGTACGAAAGTTGAGGGAGAGGTGTGTTTTCCCCATTTACCAGTTCGGGAGGGCACTTGCTCGGATTCCGACCGGTCCCTGCTGTCGGCATGTTTGGATTGCTCGGAGGTCGGACCTGGTGGGAGGAGTAGTGGTGATGGGCCTTGGTGACGTTCCGGAGGCAGCCCAAAAGTTGCGAACTTTGGTTTGGAAGTCCAAGGGGCGTCTCAGTTTAGCTATAAATCTCCACCCCCCTTGAGACTAAGTCTCACTTTTCATTTTTACTCTCTCTCTTCAGCTTTTACTCCGCTTCGAAGTTTTTACCTCCCGGGTGGTGTTGCTAGCTGTCGCGGTAGCGTTCCGATTCCCGGCGAGATTTCCGACCGTACTTGTCACTTCAAGGTCAGTCTCTTTCCCTACTCTTT
Organism: Hemerocallis citrina; assembly: GCA_017893485.1. NCBI lineage: Eukaryota > Viridiplantae > Streptophyta > Magnoliopsida > Asparagales > Asphodelaceae > Hemerocallis > Hemerocallis citrina. Next base: position 79,224,477 of record CM030366.1, read on the forward strand.
ATAAAATGGTTAAGATTACACTCTCGGATGAGACCCCCACCTCGGAGCAAGCTGTTGGCCGAGGGGAAAAAGGGAAGGGACAAATGGAGCCGAGCGAACAAAACGTCGTTCGTCCGGATAAGGAGGGCGAGGTGGCCGAAGTGCCTGAGGAGGTCGTGGCAGAGTCCCGGAAGGGTAAAGCCGTAATCACGATAGTGGAAACGCCGAAGAGAGCGGGGGCGTTCGGTCGGCAACTCATTGCAGTATCGACCGTGGGAGGTGTTCGGGATTATACCGAGGATGACTTGGAGAGGGTCACTCAAGGTACGGCAAAACTGGTGGAGGAGAACGAGCCTAGGGAGCTGTCCGAGGTCGACCACAGGATATCGACTCTCACCGAGGCCGATCTCCGCACGATTCGAGAGGGTTTCCGAATCCCGCTCGAGTATGCGTTGCTTCTTCCTGGGCCGGGATTCCGAGCTAACACCAAGTCCTCGCCGGATATATGCGTCTTCCCGGTCGATTCCCTCATTGCCGGGCTCCGGTTCCCCCTACACCCGTTTGTGGTCGAAGTTCTGGTCTGGTACGGTCTGAGTCCTGCCCAACTGATGCCGAACACTTGGAGGCATGTCGTGGCGTTCCTCCTCCGATGTCAAGAGGTCGACGCCAAGCCGACTATGTTTCTCTTTCGGAGTCTTTACAAACCTTGTCAGCGGAGGCGTCATGAACAGAGGTTTTTCCTGTCTCCTCGGACGGGAGTTAAGTTGATCGAGAACCCGGACTCAATCAAGCATTGGAAGGACAAATACTTCCTCGTCCGAAGTCTGACGCCGTGGGTGATACCGACAGCTTGGGCGACGGACGGCTTGCCTAAGCGTACAAAGAAGGACGCCCCATTGAATGCCGAGGAGGCTGAGGTCCAGAGGAAGCTTCTAGCCCTGCCGGCGCTAAGCTGGAAGGATATTACCGAGGAGCATCTGTTCCGTGGGGGTCTCAGTCCGATCGACCCTCGTATGCTTCTGGTATTTATACTCCCCGTTTAAAGTTCATGAAAAATTTTCTAAGTTTTTCCATCCGGCTTTTGCAGAGACAATGAAGCTTGATTACAAGGCTCTGGTGGCGAAGGGCCGGGCAGAGCAGGAGAAGAAGAAGAGGTCGGCGGCGGAGACTCAGGAGAGCCGGCCAGCGAAGAAGCCTTCGGTCGCGAAGACTGCCGAGCAGCCGAAGGTCGCGGTCCTCAAGGAGGGGGAGATCGAGGTCCTCGTCTCTCCGACGAAGGTCGTGATCCCCGACCAGGGCGAGGTCAATGTCTCCGATCCCCCTGCCCCGGACGCACCCGTGCCGGCCTCGGGAACGGACGCTCCGGGTTCGTCGAGCAGCGTCTTCGGGGTTAAGGATGCGCTGTCCATGCCGGTCCCGCCCCTCACTGCCGAGGCGGAGAAGATCCTATCCGAGCGTCACAAGCAGATCTTCGTCCCCGACTGGCAGGTGATGAATGCCGATGGTTTCCTGGGCGACGGGAACATCTGTATGGAGGCGATAAGGCATCTGCCGACCCCGAAGGATCGGGCTACCTTGAAGGCCGGGATGGCAGGTGACTCCGTGATGCAGGTCGCCCGGGACTCCATGTCGGTAAGTTGGCTGATTTCTTCTTCATCTGAATTTTTTAGAAAATTTTCTAAGTATTTAGGTTCGGATCGTAACTCCGTTGCTCACTTTCAGATCATCTGCCACTTCAACTTCCTGCTTGAGGAGATGGCGAAGAAGGATCAGGAGAAGGAGAAGGAGAGGACGGAGCGCGTCAAGGTCGCGAAGCAGCTCGATTCCGAATTGCTTCTTTCGGCGAAGAGGGCCGCCGAAGTCTCTGGGCTGGAGAAGCAGCTGGCCGATGCTATTCAGCTGTCAAAGGATGAGGCGGTCAGGCTCGAGGCCGCGAAGAAGGAGGTCTCCGAGCTGAAGGACTCAGCGGCCAAGCTCGAGGCGTCGGTGAAGGAGGCTGCCGACCTGAGGGAGGAGTTGGCCACGGCTCGGTCGGAGGCGGAGGGTGCTCGGAAGAAGGCCGAGAGGCTCAAGGCCAAGCACCTCAGGAAGGTGAAGAGGGTGAAGAAAGCCGTGCAGGAGGAGGCCGCGATGCACATGACCCAGAACATGCTGGACGCGTACGGCCGGGCCTTGCAACATGTGGTCGCCAAGAACCCGGGCTTTGACACGTCCACCTACAACTTCTATGACCTCGTGGAGGGGGAGGAGGTTGTCCCCGAGGAGTTGATCGGGCCCGAGGGGGAGACCGAGCCCGTCGACGATCCGTGGAAGGCCGCGACCGAGGAGGAGAAGGAAGACGACTCCGAGGGGGAGGAGAGCTGGAGCGAAGGAGGTGGCGGAGGCGACGGCAAGGACAAGGCCGAGGGGTCGATGGACCCAAACGACAAAAAGGTCGACCCCTGACTCGGTTGTCTTCTTTTATCTTCTTTTTTTTTTTTTTTGTTTCTGTAAGCCTAACTGCGGACTGGCCACCGCTGCTGTAGAACTTCTCGAGTTTTGAATAATAATAATAAGAAAAATGTTTTGTTTGGCCAAAATTTGCCCAAGTGTCGAGTCTCGGACTTAGAGTTTGTTTTGGCGTGTTGGCCCTCGGATTTATCTCTGCATTTCAGGTGAGATTCGGCCCGATCACGGAGGCCGAATACCTTCGGCTGGAGCTGGTGAAAACGAAGGACGAGCTCTCTCAGAGCCGGTATAGACGGTATCTCCTGCTCGGCAGGCTCGAGGATACGAAGGCGGCTCTGCGGAGGTACGGTCGCGAGCTGTACCAGTACCGGAAGCGCCCTTCAGCCCCCTATCCCGAAGGCGAAGTTGAGAGCCTCCGCAAAGAGCTCGCCGCCGCTGGGCGGAAGAATGACGACCTTTTGGCCGGGGTCCAAAGCTTGGAGCTAGCGGAAAAAGAGCGTTCGGCAGAGCTGGAGAAGCTGGCTTCCGAATACCGACGGCTTGCAACTGATAATGCCGATGCCTCGGGCTCGTTGACAGCGCCTCGACCGAAGAAGTTGGCGAAGGACGATGTCCTGATGGGTAGGATCATCGAACTGGAGGAAGAGATCGCGTCGCTCAAGCCGGCACCGGTCAGGGCTAACGTTCGCAGCACTTCGTGCACTCGCGAAGAGAGCGAGAGGGGGGTTACGTTTTACGAGCTTGCGACGCGCTCACCGTTGACCAGGGGAAGTCCAGCCGATGCTCAGAGTAGCGCGGCAGCCTCGTCGAGCGGGGCTTCGGTCGGCGTCGCCGTTAGGGCTAGCAGCGAAGGGGGGTCGCGCTTCGTTGGTCTAGGGTCGGGTTCGGAGGGCAGACCTCGACGTCCTCGCGTTTCCCTAAATCGAAGCATTCCCCTTCCGAAGAGGCTCTGATTCGGCCGCTTTTCTACTTTTGTTGATTGTTGTAATAACTTAGCCGTAGGGTTGACCGACCGTCTGTAACACTATCATGTCTGAATGCAAATAATTCTGAAAAACTCTCAAGTGTTAGACTCCGGCAGAGTATTGAAACTGTGTTATTCGTTTTTTCTTCTTTTCAGCTCGTCGTGGCGATCCGTAGCTCGGACTCCGGACGTTCGAATGATGGCTCTGAATCCGAGGCTACTTCTGGAACGGTGGTGCTGAGCCCTAGGAGCACGGATATGAAGTTGCGCCGAGCCGAGAGTGAGTGGGAGCACCTTTCGTTGGTCCTCAGTCTCCGGGAAGCCGAGATTCAACGCTTGGAGAGCAAGGTCGCCGAGCTGAACTCCGCAGGGGAGGATGAAGACCCGCAGACCGCATTCAGCAGTGCTCTTCGGGTCAAAAGCATTCGGCACATTCAGTCGAAGATCATCGCCGAGCGAGACGACCTGCTCTCCGAGATGTGGCATCTGCGTGGCGTGATGGCGAGGCTCCGGGGGGAGAAGGAGGAGTCGTCCGTCGAGGAGGACGGACAGTTTAGTGAGGATGTTTTGGTATGAGAGACAAGTGTAGTGGGTCGGGCATTGTGTGTTTTGTTTGCCAACACTTTGTAATGGGATGTTTTGTATTACGTGCCGACAATTAATAAAATTTCCCTTTCGTCGCTTCGTATGTTCGCCCTTCGCTTGTAACCGTATCGGTCGTGCCGGGATCTTTGAACCGAGCGCGTCTGTTTAGCTGGATGGATCCGGAGTGCGGCCCTCTGTCGTTGAGTGGATCCGGAACAGTACGACAAGGCTCCGTACCCATGAAAGCGTCATTTTGTCGCTTAGAGTAGGTGGCTAGATCTGAGCCGTCGAGTGTAGGCACGAATCTCGAGGCGGCTCAGTCTCCCAGAAAACGTTATCTTGTCGTCTTGCGCGAGTGGCACGATCTGAGCCGTTTGATGAAGATCAGGCACGAAAGTTGAGGAGGAAGGGTGTTTTCCCCGTTTACCAGCTCGGGAAGGCTCTTGCTCGGATGCCGACCGGATATGTCTGCCTTCGACCCTCGGCTGTCAGTCAGGAGTGGTCTGGATGCGTGTTCCGGACCTTAGGCATAGTCCAACGGTTGCGGGAGCAATTCCGAACGGCGATCTACCACTGATTCGTCCGGAGACGAAGAGGAGGTAAAGTCGAGCCGAGTGTTGGACTCCGAACCATCGGTAGAGTTCAACGGCTGTGGGAGCAATTCCGAACGGCGATCTACCCCTGGTTCGTCCGGCGACGAACCGAGGAAGTAAAGTCGAGCCGAGTGTTGGACTCCGAACCATCGGTACAGTTCAACGGCTGTGGGAGCAATTCCGAACGGCGATCTACCCCTGGTTCGTCCGGGGACGAACCGAGGAAGTAAAGTCGAGCCGAGTGTTGGACTCCGAACCATCGGTACAGTTCAACGGCTGTGGGAGCAATTCCGAACGGCGATCTACCCCTGGTTCGTCCGGAGACGAACCGAGGAAGTAAAGTCGAGCCGAGTGTTGGACTCCGAACCATCGGTACAGTTCAACGGCTGTGGGAGCAATTCCGAACGGCGATCTACCCCTGGTTCGTCTGGAGACGAACCGAGGAAGTAAAGTCGAGCCGAGTGTTGGACTCCGAACCATCGGTAGAGTTCAACGGCTGTGGGAGCAATTCCGAACGGCGATCTACCCCTGGCTCGTCCAGAGGCGAGCCGAGGAGGTAAAGTCGAGCCGAGTGTTGGACTCCGAACCATCGGTAGAGTTCAACGGCTGTGGGAGCAATTCCGAACGGCGATCTACCCCTGGCTCGTCCAGAGGCGAGCCGAGGAGGTAAAGTCGAGCCGAGTGTTGGACTCCGAACCATCGGTAGAGTTCAACGGCTGTGGGAGCAATTCCGAACGGCGATCTACCCCTGGCTCGTCCAGAGGCGAGCCGAGGAGGTAAAGTCGAGCCGAGCGTTGGACTCCGAACCATTGGTTAAATAAGAGGGGAGAGAAACATGCAAATTCACAAACATAATAGAACTTTTCTTTATTGATATTTGACGGCGAACCGTTTTACATAGTAGGATTCATAGAACAGGTTACAAGTGTAAAGGAGAGGAATGGCGCGACACCTCGGATTACTTAGAGAGGCGCCGGGGCGCTCTCTTGGTATTTCAGGAGGTGATCGGCATTCCAGGTCCTCGGGAGCTCTCTACCCTCCATGTCCTCAAGTCGATATGCTCCAGGCCGAACAACTTTTGCGACCCGGTACGGCCCTTCCCAATTCGGGGCTAGCTTGCCCTTCTGACTGGGGAGGGATATGGCTAGCTTTCTCAACACTAGGTCTCCCTGTTCAAGGTTGGCGGGTCGGACTTTCTTGTTGTAGGCTAGCTCGACTCTCCTTCTGTAATTCTGCTGCCGAATCGATGCCCTCTCCCTCAGTTCATCTATCAGGTCCAAGTTTCCTCTGAGTTCCCTGGCGTTCTGTGCTTCGTCATAGGCGATGAGCCGAGGGGAAGGAATTCCGACCTCGAGGGGTATTACGGCTTCGGCCCCATAAGTCAGGCTGAAAGGGGACTCTCCAGTGGGCGTCCGCTTGCTCGTGCGGTAGTTCCACAACACATTAGGGAGTTGATCGACCCACTGTCCTTTGGAGCACTTGTGCAGCCTCTTCTTGATCCCCGCAAGGATCTGCTTATTAGCGTTCTCGGCTTGTCCGTTCGACTGGGGGTGCGAGACGGACGAGAAACGCTGTTGAATGACGAGGTCGTCGCACAGGGTTCGGAATGCCGAGCCAGTGAACTGGGTCCCATTATCTGTCACGAGGACGCGCGGGACGCCGAATCTACATATAATGTTTCTCCAGAAGAACTGCACCACTCTGTTCTCGGTTATCGTGGCGAGGGGCTCGGCCTCAACCCACTTCGAGAAGTAGTCGATAGCTACGACTAAAAACTTGAGCTGACCCGGAGCTGGAGGGAAAGGCCCTACTAAGTCCATTCCCCACATCGCGAAGGGGATAGGGCTCGATAGGGAGGCGAGGTTGGCTTGAGGGAGGCGTCGGATGCTGGAGTGTCTCTGGCAGGAGACACACTGCCGAACGTGTCGCTCGGCGTCTTGGAGAAGTGTCGGCCAGAAGTACCCATAATTCAGAGCTTTTCGGGCCAGGGACCTAAATCCCGAGTGTGCCCCGCCGACCCCTTCATGGAGCTCCTGTAGGGCATATTCGGCCTGTTCCGGAGAGAGGCATCGTAGATATGGCCGGCCGTCCAGTTGGGAGAAAGAGCGCTTGTATAGGATGCCCTCGATTAAGACATAGCGCTCGGCTCGGGTTCTAACTCGGCGAGCTTCTTTGGGATCTGAGGGCAGAACTCCATCCCTTAGAAATTCTACCAGTGGCTTCATCCAGTTGTCTTGCAGCATGACTGGTAACGACTCCGCCGAGCCTAGTGCCTCGTCTTCGATGCTCGGCTTAGTGAGGACTTCAATTAGTACGGTCTGCTCGAGTCCTTGTAAAGAGGACGAGGCCAACTTGGAAAGTGCATCGGCCTGTGCGTTTTCTTCCCGAGGGACCCGCTGGATGATGGCTTCTTCGAACCGACCCATGAGATCCCGGACCTTGGCGAGGTACTTCGCCATTCGCTCGTCCCGGGCTTCATATTCGCCCAAGACCTGGTTCACAACCAGCTGGGAATCACTGTGAATCCGGAGACGATGTGCCCCAGCGCTTCGCGCGAGTCCGAGACCGGCTATGAGTGCCTCGTACTCCGCCTCGTTGTTCGAGGCCTTGAAGTTCATGCGGATCGCGTACTGTAGGACGAAGCCATCAGGGCCGTTCAGGATGATGCCGGCGCCGCTTCCCTCACTGCAAGAGGATCCGTCCACAAAGACTGTCCAAATGGGGGGTCCGCTCGGGACGTGGCCGACCTCGGGAATGGTGGATTCTACAATGAAGTCGGCGAGGGCCTGCGCCTTAATTGCCGTCCGAGGTTGATAGGAGATGTCGTGCTGACTCAGCTCTATCGACCACTTCATCAGCCGGCCCGAGGTTTCGGGTTTATGGAGGACTTGCTTGAGCGGTTGGTCGGTGAGGACTATGACTGAATGAGATTGGAAGTAGGGCCGAAGCTTTCTTGCGGCCATGACGAGGGCGTAGGCTATCTTTTCTATCCCCGGATAACGGAGCTCGGCATCCCGAAGTACCTTGCTCACGTAGTAAATTGGCCTCTGGGTCCGGTCCTCTTCTCTGACCAGGACAGCGCTCAGGGACTGCTCGGAGGCTGCCAAGTAGAGAAAGAGAGGCTCGCCTGGGACCGGCTTACTGAGCAGAGGGGGGTTCACCAGATAGGCTTTCAGCTGGTCGAACGATGCTTGCTGTGCCTCGCCCCATTCAAATCCCTTAGCGCCTCGGAGTGCCTTGAAGAAGGGAAGGCACTTTTCTCCTGACTTGGAGAGGAACCGACCGATGGCTGCGAGCCGACCGGTGAGTTTCTGTACTTCTCTGACGTTCCGAGGCGGGGCCATGTCTAATATGGCTTTGATCTTTTCGGGGTTAGCTTCAATCCCTCGCTGGCTCACCATGAAGCCGAGGAACTTGCCGGAGGAGACTCCGAACGCACACTTGTTCGGGTTCAGCCGCATGTTGTACTTCCTCAACACGCCGAACGCCTCTTGGAGGTCGGCTACATGGTCGGTGCCGTGGATGCTCTTGACGAGCATGTCATCGACGTACACCTCCATATTTCGGCCGATCTGATGCCGAAAGACCTTGTTGACGAGGCGCTGGTAGGTGGCTCCCGCGTTCTTCAAACCGAACGGCATTACTCGGTAGCAGTAGAGACCTTGGTCGGTGACGAAGGAGGTCTTCGGTATGTCCGGAGGGAACATCCGGATTTGGTTGTAGCCCGAGAAGGCATCCATGAAGCTGAGGAGCTCATGGCCCGAGGTGGCGTCGATTAGGGTGTCGATGTTCGGGAGAGGGAAGGGATCCTTCGGACACGCTTTGTTGAGGTCGGTGAAGTCGATGCATATCCTCCACGAGCCGTTGGACTTCTTGACCATCACAACATTCGACAACCACTCGGGATAATTCACCTCCTGGATGAACTTGGCCTTCAACAGCTTGTTCACTTCCTCCTTGATTGCCTGCTGTCGTTCGGGAGCGAACTTTCGCCTCTTCTGCTGAACCGGTCTGCACCCCGGCTCGACACTTAGGCGGTGGACGAGCAAGTCTTCGGAGATACCGGGCATATCCGCGGCCGACCAAGCAAATAGGTCGCGGTTACCCCGGATGCATCTCACAAGGTCGGAGAATAGCACGGTCGGCAAGGACTTGCTGACGAGGAATTTTCGGCTCGGATCCTCGTCGGAGAAGAGTACTTCTTCTAGCTCGTCCGCTGGTTCGGACGTTGGGCGAGCCTTCGGCTCGGGGATCTCGAGAGTCTCGAGCGAGAGCACTGGTCCCCCGGTGGAAGTCATGTAGCACTTCCGAGCTGTTTCCTGGCTCCCCTTGACTTCCCCTACTCCCGACCGAGTGGGGAACTTCATCTTCAAATGGTACGCTGATGGGACGGCCTCAAGGGCGGCTAGGCCGGGGCGACCGAGGATAACATTGTATGCTGCCGGGACGTCAACGACCATGAAGTCCATAGGCTCGGTCCGGGTAGTAGGGGTGCTTCCCGCAGTAACGTCGAGGGTTATCACTCCTTCGATGGTTACCGGGACCCCCGTGAACCCGTGGAGAGTGTATCCGGCCGGTTTGAGACGGTCTCGGGACAGCTGGAGGCCCTGGAAGGCCGAGAGGAATAGAATGTTGACCGAACTCCCGTTGTCAACCAAAATCCTCTGCACCTTGTAGTTGGCCATGCGGAGGTCGATGACGAGGGCATCACAGTGAGGGACTCGGACTCCTTCGAGATCAGCGTCGGAGAAAGACACGGGCACACCGAGGCCCTTGGGAGGAGGAGCACTGTGGACCGAGTTCACCTCTCGGACGAAGGCTTTCCTCGTCGTATTAGAGGGGCCGCCCATGGGGCCCCCGTGGATCATATGCAGAACCCTTTCTTCTTCGAACTCAGGCGTTACTTCGCGCCGCTTGTTAGCCCCCCGAGGGGGAGGAGAGTTCCGATCTGTCCGATCATTAGCCTTCACGAACTTCGCCAACTGCCCCCTTCGGATGAGGGCTTCGATCTCATCTCTCAAAGCCCGACAGTCATTCGTCTCGTGCCCGTGGTCCCGGTGATACCGACACCACTTGTCTTTGTCCCTCCTCTTCGCCGGTTTGTGCATCCTCGGGGCTGGAGGGAGGACCCCCTCCTTCTCTACTTCCATGAGGATGGTGGAGACATTAGTTGTGAGGGGCGTGAATTTCTCGAACCTGGGGGGAGGACGACGCTGGCCGCCTCCGTCCTTCATAGTCTTCTTGGCCCCCTCTTCCTCCGTTGCCTTCCTTTTCGAGCCGGAGGAGGGTCCTCCGAAGTTCGGGAGGGACTCGGCCTCCTCGGCTCGGATGTATTTCTCGCACCTCAGTAGGAGGTCGGCGAAGTTGGTAGGCGGCTTCTTTGCTAGGGACGAGCGGAGGTTGGAGTTGAGGACGTTCGACTGGAACGCCACTGTTGCCACGGATTGGTCTAAGGAGGCGATCGACCTGACTTCTGCGGTGAACCTCTTCACATAGTCACGCAGCTTCTCTCCCCTTTCCTGTCGGAGGTTCAGAAGGGAGAGACTCGTCTTCTCGGCACGTCGGCTGCTCACAAAGTGAGTTATGAACAGTGTCTCAAACTGCTCAAATGAAAAGATGGAGGCGGGGGCAAGCCTGGAATACCATTCCCGAGCCGAACCCCGAAGGGTGGCCGGGAAGGTCCTGCAGAGTATGGCATCGGAGACTTGGTGGATCAGCATCAGAGTCTTAAAACTCTCGACGTGGTCTACTGGGTCGGACTCGCCTGAGTACGTTTCAAACTGCGGAGGTTTGAAACCCCTCGGTATGCGAGCTTCCATGATTGTCCGAGAGAAGGGCGGTCGGTTTGGGCGAACAGTCCCCGCTCTGGACTCCTCTTCTCGGTCCATACGGACAATGCGCCTCTCCACCTCATGGAGGCGGCGGTCAAAGGCATCGTCCCCTCGCCGGTAACCGTATGACCCTTCGGACTCTTCATCATAAGAGGGAGAGCGTGGACTTCGGCGCCGGTATCCCTCGGATCGGCGGGGACTGTAATGTTGCTGACGACTGGGAGCCTGGAAGGGACTTCGTGACCGGCGGTGAGGACTGGGAATCCGAGGGGGCGTTGGGACCCTCGGGGGGTTTTGGTTGTTGGCACGGGTGTTCAGGGCCTGCAGCACAGTCTCCTAAAATTGGAGGAACTCGGCACGGCTGATAGGTACCTCACGGCCCCTCGTATTATGCCGATCCTCGGGGGAACGCGGCCTCCTCCTTCGGTGTTCGGGAGATGCCGCCCGGCCTCTCCGGTACGGAGATCTCTGTCTGTCCCGGTGACGAGGTGACCGCTCGCCCGGACGCTGTCGGGAGGCCTCCGCTCGGGCCCGCCTCTCTTCAAGGTGCGTGCGGAGATCATTCTCCTTCTGGCGGCTCCGTTCGGGGTGATGGGAGGCCATCGAGTTCGAGGACCCGTTACGGACCGAGACATGGTCCTGGATGGGCTGCTTCAGCTTCTGGCCGTTGAGACCGGCGGGACCATTGTTGGGTTGCTGCTGAGGACGAGGAGGCTGGACCGGTTGGGTCGGCGGAGGAAGCCCAGATTGGGGAATTTGGTTGACGGGGGTATCCTCCGTAGGGTCGGCTGGGTTGGTCACCCGGTTGGATCCTTTGGATCTGTTCTTCTTCGGAGGCATGGCGATGGGAGGCGATGAAGGAGAAGCTGAGGTCGTTCGTGTGGTGGTTTCCCACAGACGGCGCCAATCTGTTACCGCTGATTTCGGTGTGGGGGTAAACAGATAGAATTTGTGAGTCCGGGATACACCTGAACGATTGACCCGGCCTTCTTGCTCCTGGCACAACCTGCAAGGAAGTGCGAAACACCGGGGTTGATTCCGGCGACGCACCCTCCGACGCTCTTGTCAGTAATCAGGAAAAGATTAAGAAAGAGCTTAAGTGGTGAAAAAGTGATTAACCTGGTCTTGGTGGTAGAAGGGTCGTATTTATAGTCGCCAAGAGAGAGATTAGGGGCTTGATTCCTTGTATAACTGTTCGGAGCAAAATCCTCACAGTTTGTTAAGGAAAGTAGATCTCCTAATTCCCGGTGAGAGCAAATCAGGCATGCTGATTTGGTCAAATCAGGGATCCTGATTTGTCTCTTGCTGATGTGGGTTTTCTTCGGGTCGGAACCCGAACCCACTAAGAGTGGGTCCGTTCGCGGGTGATTGGTCCTGTGAGAAGGGGACCCAATACCCATTTAGGATCCACTTGTATGTGAAATTACCCTTTTACCCCCGTGCTTCAAGATTCGCGCTCGATCTGGACGGTCTCGATTTAACCCCATTTTTAGCCATATCAGCTGCATTATTGTTAGATGCATTATCAAAACTAATACACATAATTTTATCGTGAAAATGAAAAACATCACAAATTTTTAAAATACGGTTTGCTGTTTCAGCGTCACTATGGGGATACGGCAACGCGACAAGTAATATGATTCTTTTTTGAAGAATCCAACCATTGTCGATCCAATGACAGGTTATTCCCATCGTTGGAATATTGTTGTCACCCGTCCAACAATCAGAAGTTAAACTAACTCTACAAGTTAAACTCCATAAAATTGCAATCAAAGCGTCCTTCATTTCATTGTACACTTCAAAACAATCCGATTTGCAAGTATTTCTCGAAATTCTTCTAAAATGAGGGTTTAAAGCCGTTTGATTAAAATTTTCCAAGTCCCTACTCTCGGGATAGAAAAATGGTAACTCTTCCTTTATTACTAATCGGACCATTTCCCGACGAACAAGATCGAAATCATAAGGGTGGCTATCAACTAGACCGGTCATTCATTGTACACTTTAAAACAATCCGATTTGCAAGTATTTCTCGAAATTCTTCTAAAATAAGGGTTTAAGGCCGTTTGATTAAAATTTTCTAAGTCCCTACTCTCGGGATAGGAAAATGGTAATTCTTCCTTTATTACTAATCGGACCATTTCCCGACGAACAAGATCGGGATCAAAAGGGTGGCTATCAACTAGACCGGTCCTAGGGTTGATTTTTTGTTGGTCGGATAGGTCAACAAGAAGTTCTTTATGGTTAATTTGGATGTGTCTACTAATTGTACCGATGCCATCACCCCTCTTGAATTTGTATGTCTTAGAACATGTTTTACAAACTTTCAAACCTATACCCGGAGTTTCTTCGTCCGGGATATAATCGTAAAACTTAATGCCAATCACTACTTTCTCCTCTACTTTTCCTACTACTACGGGGTTGTGTGGTTTCGGTTGGTTGTTGTTGTTGTTGTTCTTCTTCTAATTGTATGTCACCTACAATCTCGTCGTGTGTACCCCATTGTTGGGTATGAGGATCATGGTACTCTTCGGCGGGCTCACTAATTAGGACAATTGGTGGCCTACGGGAAGTGCCGGTAGAATCTTGCCCACTTTGGCTACGATCGCTACCGCGTGATCTAGACATAATGTAGTAATGTATGTAAAAAAAAACTACACAATGTAGGAGCGATGAGTTATAAAAAAAATCTTGAAAACAAGAGGGTTGAGATAGAGAAGATAAAAAAACCAACAATAATTATAAAATAAGAAGAGAGATATGAAATTTTGATACCGTTCACCGTGGATACGCGTATATAAAAAAATCCGTGAAAATAAAAATAGAAGTAGAAGTATAATTCCTCAAATCCGGAATTGAAGAGTTGGGGAGAGCTTGTAGGAGAGTTGAAGACTTGATCACTTGGAGTTGGACGAGAGTTGAAGAGTTGAAGACGTTGAATTTTGATTTCGATACGATTGGAGTTTGATCGTGTATATGCCTTGAACACTTGTTTATTCAATACTTCAATTGTTCACAAATTGCTTATAAATGAGTAATAATAGTAGAGAGAGTAAGAGAGTAAGGTGTGATTTTTTTTGATGAGGTTTTGGGGGGTATTTATAGGCTAAAATTAAATTTAAAAAAACCAAAAAAAAAAAAGGCAAAACGGCTCTAAGAGCCGTTTGAGCTCTCTGGTGAACAGTGCCTAACGGCACGCTGACCTGCAGGTCAACGGTCGGCCCGTGGCGGGTCGAACGTTTGACCCGAACGGGTCGAACGGTTCATAACGTGCGGGTTGGCGGACGGGTTAGACGGGTTCGATTCGGTATTTTGACTAACCGGATCGACCCGTTACTGTTCACGGATTCGACCCGAACCCGCACCGCACTTACACGGGCCGGATTAACCAGACGGATCACGGGCGGGTCGGCGGTTGACCCGGCCCACTTGCCATCCCTAGTCAACACTCCCATCTTCTTTCACCTCTTCTTCTTCTTCATCCTGCTTCTATCAGATCAGCACAGAAAATATACAAAAACCAGATCGCAGATGGGGAAACCAATCAATCACATCCTCCTCCTCCTTTTCCTCACATCTCTCCTTCTTCTCACCCCTCTCTCATCCTCCCTCCGCTTCGACCTCCAATCCGGCTCCACCAAGTGCATCTCCGAGGACATCAAGCTTCAAGCCATGGCCGTTGGCAAGTACTCCGTCGTCAACCCCAATGAAAACCAGCCCCTCCCCGATTCCCACCGAGTCAGCGTCAGGGTAATTCATCGACAAACCCCCAAACCCCAAACCCCAAACCCTGAATTGGATGAGCTGTTTGTTGTTGTTGTTGTTGTTGTTGTTGTTGTTGTTATTATTATTATTATTAATTTTTAGGTTACGTCGCCGTACGGGAACAGTGTGCACCATGCGGACAATGTTGAGACCGGGAATTTTGCGTTTACGGCGTCGGAGGCGGGAGATTACTTGGCTTGCTTCTGGGCGCCGGAGCACAAGCCGGCGCAGACGCTGACGCTGGAGTTTGAGTGGAGGACGGGGGTTGCTGCGATAGATTGGACCAGTGTTGCTAAGAAAGGGGCGATTGATGTGAGTAAAAGACTCTGGTTTTGAGCTTTTTAGATTGTAACTGCTTGATGGTTTGGTTATTCGGTTTTTTTTTATTTTTTATCATTGAATACGTAGGTTGTTAAGAGGTACCTCAATGTTTTGTTTACTTGGTCCCTAAATAGCAAATGTAGTATTTTTAAAGCGGAGGTACAAATTTACAACGTTTGATATCTTGTTTTTTAATCAAACTTACCTCGGTGTTTCATAAATATTTGGTGCCTCATGTTTTGATCATGTGATACCTCTGGTAGATAGCAAAATTATGACATGAGTATTTTATCAGTGGAGGTAGGGGTATATAACCTTTATATTAAAAGATACATGTAGGTAGAAATTAACCTTTTTTTTAGGTGAGACACCACCACTAAGTATCTTATCTTTTAGAGTAAAAGAAGTTAACATACAGGATGTACCACCACTCCAAAAGAGTTCCAATATTGAGAAGTGGTAGAACAACCAGACGTATCTTAAGTATGCCTTACCTCTACTTCCAAACAAGTGGTAGATTTCAATAGAATGTTCCCATGATCACGTGATGTTTATGATAACCCTAATGTACTTTCTTTATATTGTCTGTCCACATTGATTTTCTTAACTTCCCTCGATAACCCTAAGATGACATTTCTACCTTATTACTCTAACTCAATTTCTAATTCAGTTCTTTCCCGGGACTGAGGAACCCAAGCCTTAAGTGAAACTAACAATTTGTCATTTTTCTCATCCTAAACCCTAAAGCTAAGTGTCAAATGTAGTCCAAGCAGTCTACTTCTCATGAAGGAAAAAAGAAGATCCTTTGTGGTGTAGAGCTCAAATTTCTAGAGATATTTGAAGGAATCAAAGGAGGGAAATTTTGGGAATTGTTTGGGTTGAAGCAACATGAGGGATTCCATTAAGAAGGTTTTAGATGTGCAAAACATTGCATCTTTTGTCTATGTTACGGTCATGTGTTATCAAATGTTAAAACCAACAATTAACATATTTATTGCATATGTGAAACATGCTAGGTTATGTAGCACTTAAAACATACCGAATTTTTAACATATTTTCTCGTAGATTAGTGTAGTTTCTTATGCTCACATCTTCGATATCAGTTATTTTTTGTTCTTTCCTTTCTTTATCCACATACTCTGTTTTTTTTTCTTTTCCCCTTTGGTGTTTTACTAGTATATAAGATATAGTAATCAATTGACCTTAAAATCCTAAGTTTATTGACCATTTAAATTTCAATTGAAAACTTAAGACGTCCAGTTTCTTCTTTCCCAATTCACATAAATGCATGTTGTATCCTTGTTTTAGATCAAGGAAAATGATGTCTTAGTAACCACCACTAACTGCCCTATGTGATGTCTTGAACCTTTACCCAAATTGTCAGAAATAAGGCATCGTAATATGTGGAAGATGACATTTGAGGGCCAAGGTTTAGAAAAAACATCAATGTACTTGGTCACAGATTCAACAGAGTACAATTAAATTGAAGGCAACCTTATTTGAAACATATTGATTTTCCATCCTCCATCATAAATAAATATATATATGACACTCTCATGGCTAACCCTCACCATAACTTGGGACTTTTGGTAGTTGTGGACACATGCCACATGGCAACACTTATTAGAGCAAACCAGGGTCAAGTCTCACCGGCTGTGCATATCTAATGCGAGTTTTATGAAAACCATTGCATACTGCCCAATCACGACCCACGGCCTGAAGAGGTGTGTTTGAACATAAATATAAGAGCTCAAGTTTCACAACTTTAGAGTTTTGCTGCTTTAGTGTGTGACATGGATATTTCATACATCAAAATTTATTTTTGTTTATTTTAAAATGTTGATTTCATTTGCGTATATACACCTATATCTTGTTAATTCTTATTAGGCTCCCTAATTTATAATGGTTAGTTGAAATAGAACCCTCTGGTTAATAAACTCGTCATAAATTGAGAAGTTATGGTAATTCGAATGAAAATCATCGAGATTCTCACGATCCCCTTCTAAATTTTCTTTCTTCTTTCAATCCAAACCGAATTCAAATTTAACACTGACTCAAAACTCACAACTGATCTTCACCCAATTACAAAATCCGCTTGACATATCTTGTGCCTATGTCCATCCCTAAGGCTTAAGCCTCACTGAATCATGCTAGCTCTCAAACGAAAGTGATAAGAAGAAGTTGATGACGATGACATTCACTAAAAGAGGTTACTAGCCTCTTCTCCACAAGATCCCTCACTCCACTTTCATGAGCCCACTCAATCACGCAACTCGCCCACTCTAAAGACAAGTGTAAAGAAATGAGATTGTTCTTGCTAAATTGGAAGGTCGAGGTTCTAAATATTAAAGAGAGACCAAAAGTTACCAAATTTTGGATCTCGAGAGGAACAAAGTTTGTCAATGGAAATAGACAAATGCATGGGCAAAGAATATATTCCAAACTTCAAATTGAATTTCTCGTAGAGGACAATATGATGTTTGTATATGTTTGGAAAAGAACCCAATAGTAACAACTCAAACAGGACGAGTGGAATTGTCTACACATTGTTAGTGGGGTAGTTGCCTGCCCGGTCAACTCGCCAAGTGTTTTGACTTGATTAGTTGACCACCGGGCCTACTCAAAGCGTCAAGATGTGTTAAAGACTAAAAAGCTTTCTTCAGAATATTTGAATGGATTTGATCTTTTCTCTATCTTTTTAAGGGTATATTGGGTAGGTTCAAATGTAGAGAAGTGTTCAAATCTAAGTCTAAAAGTTTGAGCTCAGATGGCTTAAGTAAATCCTTTAGTAGATAGATTAGGCACAATTTTACTTATAAAAATAAAATGACTTGATAATTTCAATTCGCCAAGTTTTGATAATTTTTCTTCTTGTCTTACATTAAGGGTATATAGGGTAGGTTCAAATGTAGAGAAGTGTTCAATCTTGTAGGATCCAACTCAAATCTGACGCATTCTTACCCTTACTTCAAGTAGTCATCATAAAGTCATTTGTCTGATAATTCAACTGTAAAAGATCAATTCTTACATTGTTGAAATAAAATCTGAGTTTCTCAGTTCTCAACCAATATTTTCTGAGTTGTCATTTCTGCATGTGATAACAGTATTGAATTCCCATGTTTCATTGAACCCTCAACAATTGCTTGGCACTTAGTAATTGAATTAGGAAATGCTCTGGGGTTCAGTGTGAGAGTTTACTAGATGCAAGAGACATGGTATTGCAGTCTTGATTTATATAAAGTGCCTTGTTGGCAGTCATTAAATTTTTGTAAGCAACTCAGCATCTTTATCTGTGCATTTTTTATATTCCTTTTAAGTCTTGCTTCTGTTTGTCGAACTTCATTCTTGTCGAAGAGCATTAGTTATGCGCCATCTTAAACATCTAGTTACTTTCTTTTGCATACTCGACTAATTTGCCAGGATGTCTTTTTATTTTGAGTTTGCCCATTAGGTGGTTCAATCAGAGAAAACTTAGATCCTTTCACTGTTTGATTTAGATAGGAGAATAATACAGATTTTATGAAACCATTTTCAGTGGCTCGATTTAGCAATCAATCGAATTTGTGAACCATGAACAATGACTTGAATCAGTAGTAGTTAATCCAATTTTCAATTCGAGCAGTTGACAATTGAATCCAGTTTTCACATTATTTTACTATAGTGATGGCAATCGGGTCCACTGGGCCGGGTCAGGCCTAACCCGTTCGGGTTAGACCCGGTTTCGGGCGGGCTAGGTTCGGGTTGGGCCAATATCCGGGCCGGGGAGGGCTCGGTTCGGGTTGGGCCAATATCCAGGCCGGGTCGGGCCGGGCCGGGCTGGGTTGGAAAATGAAAAAACTGACCCGGTCGACCTGTGAACACATTCGGGTTGAACCCGGGTCGGCCGGACGGGTCGACGGGTTGGTCCAGTTTTTTTCCTCTCTTTTAACCTAAAAAAAAATGTTCAACAAGAGATTAAGAATTAAACAAAATTGTATATATTATTCATTTCAATTCTATGAAATTTTTACAACTTTTTTTTACATACAAATACTGTTAAAAAAATATACAAATTTCTTCAATTGCATGTTTAAGAGGACAATCTAGAGTTCAAGATAGCCTTGAGTTAGATTGAAGAGAGGGCATTGGACTACTATAGTGCACCTCTACTTAACCTAAACATAGGATCTCATCGCCCTAAATTCCTTAATCTTGTTGTTGGACTTCAGGCGAGTTGTTTCGACTTCTAGCCATATTTGAAAGAATAGGAAAAAGATTTTCGTGTTCTTTCCACCATTGTAGCACTTCCATCTTTGTATTGGAACTCAAACTGTCTTGTTGATTATACCAATTTAATTTATTAGGTGCATTAGTCCTAGATTTTTTTGATTAAATACAAGCAAGTAAATTAGCAATGACCTCTTCTAATGTACTCTTACCCTTATCTCTAGAAGTAGAAAAAAAAGTAACTATACTAGTTGTACCAATAGATATAAAAGTTCTATCATAATAATCATACAAGTTATTCAATGTTCATTACAATCATATTTAGAATCATCTTCAAGTAAAGTAAAAATATTTCAATTAAACTTCTCATACACGCTAATTTGATACGAGGATCTATAACAGTAGTAATACAATACAACGTAGGAGGAGGATTAAAATACTTTAAAAATTGTGTATAAGTGGGAACAATATTATGACTAATATATTCGTCCGAAATCATTTCTTGAAAAGTTTGCATCATAGTAATGATTGAAATTAAATACTACTAGAAGTAGAATCATAAAATGTAGAAAACTTCACAGTTGTAGTTTTAAAAGGTTCCAAAAATCATAATAAAGATTTGGCAAAATACCATGATTGGGGAGTCATTTGAAATTTTTTTATGTTTTTTGCAAGACAAAAATCGTTTATAATATCTTTGTATTGAGTAACAATATTTAGTAAATCGAAAATAGAGTTTCATCGGTGTTTAACATCTTTAGGAAATTTTCAAAAATGTATTCCCTTAGCTTTACATCATTCTTTAAATTCTTGAAGTATAGAACCACTGAAAGCAATAAATTGTATACAATTTCTCATTGCAATTATATATGAATCGGCTACTTTCAATGCATCTTGTACACATAAATTTAAAATATGACACACACATCTAACATGAAAATTTTCATTACATAAATGAGCTAATTGTGTTTTTAATATACTAATCGAAGCATTGTTGTTAGATGCATTATCAAAACTAATAGTAAAATTTTTATCACGAATATGATATAAATCACAAACTTCTAAAATACGTATTCCTATAATTAGTCCACTATGGGGATACGGCAGAGCAGAAAGTGAGATGATTCTCATTTGAATCATCCAATCACTATCTACTCAATGGCAAGTTAAGTCCATCATCGAAATATTGTTACAACCTTTCCAACAATCAGAAGTTAACGATACTCTAAAAGTTAAAGAATACAAGAGTGCAATTAAAGCGTCTCTCATTTCGTTATAAAATTTAAAACAATCAGACTTTAGTGTGTTTCTAGGTATTCTTCTAAAATGTTGATTTAGTGCATTTTGGTTGAAAGACTCTACATTACTACTCTCGGAATAGGAAAAATGTAGCTCATCCTTAATAACTAGTCGGGCCATTTCCCGTTGAACAAGTTCGGGATCATAGCGCTGGCTATCTATTTGTCCAGTCTTAGGGTTAATTTTTTGTTGACCTTGTTGGTCTTATATTAATTCTTTGTGTACATTTAAAATGCATCGTTTAATTGTACATGTTCCCTCATCCTTCTTCCATTTGTAACTCTTGTCACAATGTTTACAAATCTTATGTCCTACACTCAGATTATCCTCATCTTTAATATAGTCATAAAATCTGTGTCAATCACTTGTTTTCCTCCTAGTTTTTCTACTACTAGTGGGTTCGGTTTGTTGTGTTTGTGTCAACATTATGCATTTCTTCTTCTATGTCATATGGAAGGATATCGTAAGATCCTACCATAGGATTTGGTATAAATTCGGGCTCTACATGTGGAACTATTAGAGGCCGATGTGAAGTACTGGTGGAATCTTGTCCATTTTGGCTATGGCTGCTACCTCGTGATTTAGACATGGTAATAATGTATATGAAAAAAAATGATTTCTAGTGTTTTACTAGTATATGTGAAATAATGCAAAACAATCTATGAGGTATATGTTAAAAAATAAAATCTAAAAAACAATAGGAGGGTTGAGAGAGAAATGCGAAAAACCAATAAACAAATATGATACTAAAAATTAGAAGTACAACACAAATCAAAGACAATAGGAGGGTTGTGAAATTTTGATATCATATTTCACGGATAATCGTATATTGAAATGAGAGAAAATAAAAGTAGAAGTAGACGTAGTCGATTGAGAAATGTGGTAGACGTAGTCACGAAGTCCGGTAGTCGTTGAGAGAGAGAGAGAGAGCGCTTCTTTGTTGAAGGAGTTGAAGTAGACATAGTTGAGAGTTGAATCAACACAATTCAATACGATTGAAAATTTTCACTTCTTTGTTCCTTGCTTCTTTGTTGAAAAACCTTGATTGAATTGAAAATTGAATTGAGTACTAGTAGTAGAGAAAGTAAGAGAGTAAGGTGTGAAATTTTTTAGATTGAATTAAGGGAGGTATTTATAGGATAAAAACCCAAAAAAATCAAAAAAAAAAAAAAACAATCGTTGGTCTATTTCTGACCGTTCGACCCGCGGGTCGAACGTTCGGGTCAAACGGGTCCAAACCCGCGGGTCGAGCGGACGGGTTTGACCTGGTCAACAAGTTCGCGGGTCGGGTCGAGTGGGTTAGGTTTACAAATTTGGCGACCCGGATCGACTCGCGGGTTCGACCCGGACCCGAACTATCTAATTGTTGGCCGGGTTCGAGTGGGCAGGTCGCGGGCCAACCAGGCTCGGTTGCCATCACTATTTACTATCTCGTATCCATAATAGTGCTTAAAGTAGGCTCAGCTCCTAGTAGTTACCGGAACAGTGGTGTTGAGTTTATTGACCCTTAGAATTACTTAGTTCTATTTCTTGGTGGGGCTGGGTATAACCTGCATCGGTGGAAGCCATCAGGTGGAAAGTGAGTATGCCTTAACCCATTAACTGATTCACTGTGTATTCCACATGTGTCCTGCAGTTTGTACCGAAAATTTTCCTATTAGATTTGAAACCAGAGTATCTAGTGATCAATCTACAAAAGACTACCAGGATGATAAATAACATTGGGTATAGTTTGCCATCCCTACTGTATGAATAATGTACTCTTCAAAATATTTTCTTGACCCTACTGTTTGTTGCTTTTATATCACAGAGCAAGTTGGTGTTACGTACATGCTTGTTTTCTGGAATGTTGGAATACAATGTTATTTTACAAAAATATTTATTGTGAGGATGAATGAAATATCACATTTCATGATGCCTTAAAACTGATTATTTGATTTCTAGTTTTGGATTTATATATGTATGCATTTTGGTTTCTGCTACAGAAAATGGAGCTGGAGTTGAGAAAGTTGGAGGAAACTGTTAAATCTATTCATGATGAAATGTTTTATCTTCGTGAAAGGTATGGATATCATTGACAATTCCCCTTTTACTTAATCCAAAATGCTTTTTTTATATTGGGCGTGTCGTTCCAAGGTATGAATATCATTGATGATTCCCCTTGGATATCATTGATAATTTTCCTTATGCTTTAATTGAAAATGTTAAAGTTTTTTTAATTGTGTGTGACATCGTAATAATAATCCTTCTCATTGGTTGTTCCGTGTTGAAAATCATGATTTTTCCATGCAGTGATTTGAAATTTTAAATATCCAACATTGACATTTTTTTAGAGTAGGAAAATACTGGGATGCATTATTAGTTTTCTTATGTTGCTGTATTTGTTACAGGGAAGAGGAAATGCAAGACATGAATAGGTCAACTAATTCGAAGATGGCTTGGTTCAGTTTCCTCTCACTTGGTGTGTGTTTATCAGTTGCTGGGTTGCAGTTATGGCATTTGAAAACCTACTTTGAAAGGAAGAAGCTTCTTTGAATCTTTGAGAAGCTCCTTTAGAGCTTTGATCCAGTCCTGATCCAAGTGGCTCTGCCTAAAGGATTGACTCGTACTATATGCATGTTAGATGTAGAGATTTGTACACTTCCCTGTGTTCTTGTTCGAGATTTGACCATATATTATCATTAAGAAAAACTGCAAACAAAACTACCACGACTTCAAGTTACTATTGCTTCTTCGTCTTGTCCTGTTTAAAGTTACTTTGTAATATTACTGCTCCTCTTTAAAGTTACAGTGGTTTTTGGCTAAGGGACTCTAGCCAAATTAAACTAAAAACATAAAGTATTACACACAGTAGTTGAAGCCTACAAAACTGTGATTAAAAATCACTGGCTTTCAACTAGACAAATCATAATGAGCAGTCTTGACAATCTAAGAAACACATTACATCAAGAAAAGCCCTAGTTCATAACAAAAGAGGAAGTAAAGAGAATGCTTCAAACTAAGACAATGAGCACTCCATCAAAAGATAACATTGGCCTTTACTGAGCTTGTGAAGCAACTCCAAATCAATGATCATCAGTCCGAACCACTGCAGTAGCAGCTGTAGCTCCTACAGAAGCAGCAGGATGAGAGCTATTGTTGACACTGAGTTGTAAGGCAGCAGCTGCTGAATCAACAGCCTGATGGGCTTCTTTATCTGCAGGAAGAAGTTCTACCCAAAAATTCAAATACAACACAATATTATCAATTAGTTAAGAAATAGCAGATTTTTTCTTCACAAGAAATCCAGAGTTTCTGTCATTCCAAATCATCCAAATCATCCAAATCATTGCTATATCCCATCCAGTCCTAACAGGAATTTTTTCCAAAATGACCCACTTTTTGAAAGTATTTACCAAACTGACCCACTTTCGAAAGTATTTACCAAAATGACAAACTCGCTAGAGATAGCGAGTTTAGTGAAAATACCCTCGCTTTTTGAGATAGCGAATGTACGCTTATCTGTTTCTCCACCACTTGGAGAAAAAACTTGAAAAAAAAAAATATTAAGACTCGTTGTCTCAAACAGCGAGTGCAGATAGCGATCCTGACTTTGATTTTTTTTTTTAAATTCAAACTCACTGTCTCTTTCTCTCACCTTTTTGTTTTTGTTGAGTTTCTAATTTGGTTAATGATAGTGGGATAACCACAAAGAGTGTTGGAATTGTGGTAAAAATCTGGAAATGAACCATATGTGATGTATACAGGAAAATTTGTTGTTGCAGGTTGCACTTGAAAATGTCATAACTACACTCGCTATCTGAGATTGCAAGTTTAGTTCAAATAGGCCCGCTATCTTAGATAGCGAGTTTAGTATTGATAAATTTTTCATAGACTTCAAAGTCTCTGTAAAAATTTCTACACACATAGTCGCTATGTCAGATAGCGAGTGTGGTATAATGATGCTCGTTATCTGAGATAGCGAGTGTATGTTTTTTATTTTTTCAGAGACTTCGAAGCCTTTGTAAAAATCTGTCTACACATAGTCGCTATTTGAAGATAGCGAGTGTAGTATAATGAATGGGGAAATGAACCATATAAGGATCATTTGGAAGATGGGTTTAGGATTTTGATAGTGGGAGGAGAGAAGGGTTGGTAGAGATGCAGTGAGGAGTTTGAGATTTAGAAGAGATTTTGTGGAGTGAGAGGTCGAATTTGGGAGGCTAGGGTTTTGGGCTTCAGAGTTAGGAGTGAGAGTGGAGAGAATAAGGAGAAAGAGGAAGTGAGAGTTGAGAGTGCGATTAAAAAAAATTTTAAAAAAATTTTAAAAAAAACGACACTTGCTGTCTCCAATAACGAGTTTAGAAACAACACTCGCTATTGGAGATAGCGAGTGTAGTTTGGGATCTTTTCACTCCACAAGATTTCTCCAAGTTGGGGAGAAACACTGTAATCCCCGTTTCTAACTATACGTATTTTCTGTGTACCTTTTGTGTTCCGATTCTTTATATATAAAAAATCTGTTTTCTCAATATTCGTTTTGTTTAAATTTATTTTTGGATCTCCTATTAAAGTCCATTTCTAATCATTATTTGTATTTGTAATTATTTTCAAATGACTATATATTTCAATACAAATCTTATTCCATTCTATAAGTTTATTTTTTTTCCTTTTTTGTATTAATGTTTTAACCCAAATCCTATTTTGTTATATATTCTTATTATTCTTATCATTATTATTTATGGATTGTTTATTAAAATCCGCCATTTATTATTTATTAATGTAAAGCCCATTTCTGTTAAAAAAACCCAAGACCCATACTATTATCACTATTGATTATTTAATTTAACTTGGAGTTCAAACCCAGCCTAATATTATTAGTAGTATTTTCTTGAATTTTAAGCCCAACTACTTAAAGTCAAGCCCACCAATTTAAAACCCAATACTCCTATAAACTCTCAACTGCACACAGTCACCTCCTCCTTAATCTCTCCAGATCCCCACTAATCTAACTACCCTGATAATCCTCCCCCTTAATCTCCTCCCTAACTGCCCCATTACCCCCCCTTAATTCTCTTAAATCCTAATCTAATTAAGCCTCCTAATCAATCAATCCCCCACTTAATCCCTAACTCTCCCACTAATTACTCTCTTAAATAATCGCTCTCTCACTCTCTCTCTCTCTCTCCTTCCTCTGCTTCGACCCGAAACCCATCTCCCACGTCGCCAGCCCCTCGCGACCCCCCCACGCCGCACTCCCTGTCTCCTTCCTCCTCGTCACTGCCTCTCTCCAAAGCCCCGCAGTCACCGTCAATAGCCCCGAAGACCATCCTGCTGCTCCTCGTCCTCCATCGCCTCCCTCTTCGGTGATGCCCTCAAGCACCGCGACACCACCGACTGCCATTGCCTCGACCCTCAAGCTCCTTGCCACTGCCATTGCTGCGACCCTCAAGCTCCTTGCCACTGCCATTGCTGAAGCTCCACTCCACTGCAACCCCTGCTGCCCTCGCCGATCGCCTTCAACTATCGCCAACTGCACCCACTGCGATTTTCGACCACTTCCTCAATCCCGAGCTCCGTCACATCGCCCTCGACTGCACTCAAGCCCATCACCGAACCAGCCCACCGAAGCCCGCCCCTCGCTGCTGTCCATCACCGCAACCACCCCGTCAACCACCGCAGTCCACCGCAACCAGTCCTTGACCATCCCTCGTCGCCATCCTCCATCCCCGTCGACTGTCACCCTCGCTATCGACGTCCAACACCCACGTAGATGCCGACGCCGTTGCCGTTTGCTGTTCTTGTCGTTGTCGTTGTCGTTCTGGATGTTGTGTGTGTTGCCTATATGTAGTTTGCACGTGTTGTTGCGTGCATTGCCGTCGGGATTCTCATCCCGTTATTCTTTCGTTTTCAGAGTCGTCGTATAAGGCAAGTCTCCTTGAACACTACTGTTATTCTAGTTCAAGAACCGTTGATCTCCGCAAGTAGTTCATAGTTCTATTATCGTAATGAATTGCTTTGATACCCTTCAAAGGGACTACTACGGATTCATTGGCGAAACCAAGTAGTAATTTTCTTTTCGTGGCATACCATTGCATCAATCCCAAGCTTTGTTATCCCCATATGCATGCACTACACACACAAACTAGAAATGCTCATATATAAGTGATACAATGATTGGATGTATATCGATTAAATGTGTAGTTGCAACTTGATTTATAGTAGTGTTGAATGTCGGGTGGGCTGTAGGAATCCACCTTAGTTGCTAATATCGATGGTAGTTTAATTCATGCTATAGATTCATGCGGGTTGGGTATTTTGTTGATCACACATGAATTAGGATTCTACTATTCTGCCGTTTGTTCCATGTTGCATTAAGTTGTTGGCCATGTTGCAGTTAAAATCAATTAGAACTATATAAAAGAAATTGTAGCCTTATGAGTCTAGTTTTCAGAACATTTGACATATCTAAATTCTGACTTATAACCTGTAAGTTATCGCACTTTTAATACTGCTAACTTTTGATTTCCACACCTGCGGTTTAATGCTACATCAACATGATTTCAAATTAATATATAATTTTAACCGTAGAGTTTATGCTTGATTTTTCCCTGGGAGTTGCTAGACATGTTTAGGTTTCATCTTACAATTTTTATCAGATTTTATATTAAATTTACAGTCCCGTAATGCATGCAAAACTTTAACTCTAGGTTGCTGTCAGAATGCTTAACCAGTAAAGAACAGGCTAATTGACCTAGCCACGGTTAGAATCACTTAGAACTTGATGAATATAAGTTGTAGCTCTATCAATCTGGGATCTACATCATCTGACGATTTTGCGATCTGACTCTCTGTAACATCCTGGATTTTTAAATCATATTAATTAGAATGTTTTTTTTTATTTTCACGTGTTGTGCACGTGCAACTTTTTATGCATGTATCTTTCTAAAAATATTTCATAAATTAGTAATCTTATTTTCTCCTTTTTTATTTAAGAGAACCTAATTTAATTTTGGCCTAATTGTCTTTTATAGCCCACCTTAATTAATTAATTAATTAATTAAATTAATGAAGCTCATGGTTAGTTAGCCCATTAGTGAGCCCATTTATTTTTAAAATCTCTTTTAATAACCTAACTTGTAGTGTCGACTCATTCCATGAACAAAAAAATTAATTAAACATGAACAACTTGTAAATAAGGGGGGCAATAGATGGCACGTGCTTGCACGCACACACTTTGGGTGTGGCCGGATAGGATCAAGAGAGAGGGAGAGTGAATGAGGTGGAAAGGTGGTTATTTGCTTCATGGGAAGTTATAGCAACTCCCTAGTTCATCTAAGCCCTTGATCCTAAACCACTTGATCTAATCATAGCCCTTTATTTTCACTAAAATTTTGTATAAATATCCCCCCCCCCCCTCCTTCATTATTTATTCTTGCATCTATTCTTTATCATAAGAGAAAAAAAATACATTAGTGAGCAAAAGAGTGAGAGTTGAGTGAGTTCTAAAAGTTTGAGTGTGCTTTATGTGTGTTCCATCAAGAGGAGGCCGGCCAATCATCAAAGGAGCAAGGGGCTTGCGGCAAACACCAAGGAGCAAGGAGGAAGCTTGGACTCATCAAACACTAGGAGGAGAATGCCCTTTTGTTCATTCTAGGAGTTTTCCCTAGGACTTTTGTGAATTTTCTCTCCAAATAAGGTGGGTGTTTCTCATGCTTCTAATCTAGTTACCATGCTAGGAATAAATTGCTACTAAGAGAAAACTAAGTAAATTGGACTTATGGTTGTTTTTTGAGATGAAATGATAAATTAGAGGATGATTGAAGAAATGATTGCTAAATTGTGAATCAAAGTGTTAGAAATCATCATTTTTCCATGCTATATGTTTATGAGTTATGTTCTATGGAGAATTTGTGCTTGTGAGACAAATAGTTAATTAAATGCATCATGTATAATTGTTCCTTTAAATTAAAGTTACACTATTGTAGAAAAGTAAGAATTGGTATCCTAAAAATGTTGTAGGTTGATTAATGAGTAAAAGAACAAAGAAATAAGTTGTCTTGTGGAAATCTAATTCTTGAATTATGTAGAAATGTAAATTGTTCTCAATGTCAAAATTATGGACATAAAACATAAAATAAGACCAAAAATGTATTTTTATAAGGCAAATTATGATTACAAAAATATTAATTTACTGTAATTTTATCTATTTTACAGTCTGGAAAGTTTGGTTTCAAAAGGAGAAGAAAAGGGACTAAAAACATTTTGGGAATTATGAGAAACAATTAGAAATGAACAAAGACTAGATTAAACACAATCAAACTCTTTTTTTTACAACCTGACCCCTTAGACCAAGTGGTTGAGTTGCGGTGGTGTTTTACTGTAGTCACGAGCTGACCAGGAGGTCTCGGGTTCGATACTGGGTAGGAGTTTTTTAATTTGATTTTTTTAAAAAAAATCCAAATACTCGAAAGTCGATACACATGGATAAGGACCCATTTCATATTGTCTTGGGACTGTGGCACAGTGGCTTTTGGGCACCACAGTGCGGACACTGTAGCGCCACGTGGCCTAGGGTCGCGGTTTCGATTCCGAGCGTGGGTTTAAGTTTAAAAAATGATTTTTTGGGAAAATTAATTGTTTTGGGAATTTTTAAAAATTAAATAAAATTGAGAAAAAGAAAATACAGAAAAAATCATGAAAATATGTAGATTTTTATGAAATAATTTCTATAACTTTTGGTGTATTGTAATTGAAAATTTGAGACTATTTTCAAGAAAGGACTTGTTTAATTTTGAGAAAGAAAATAAATAAGTTGTTTGAAGAAGTTCAAAATGAGACTTAGTAATGAGAAATTGTGACTTGTAAATTGTAAGTATGGATTTGTGAAATTAGTATGGATTAAAATAAGATTAAGAGAATTATGTGGAAAGCACAAATTGTTGAATGTGACTAGTTGGGAAAATTGAATTCATTTGTTTATGCATGATAGTGTACATGAAATTGAAATTTAATGTTCAATAAGTTATGAAAGATCTTACGAATACGAATACATGAATGCTATGAACATGAACTGAGAATTTTGTTAATCATGTAAGAGAACTTATGAGTATGAAAGAAACTCAATGTGGTGATTATGAGTTAAAATTAAGAACTAAGGAGTAGCTAAGCCTCTAGAAATTGATTTTATTCATGATTCATACAACTAAGGACCAAACAATAGAGAAGATGTGATGAAAGTAAGAGAAAAATACAAGTATGAGGGTCTCGAGTCTACGGTGTGAGAGTGATTCATAGGTTGCCTACTTGATGAGTCAAGTCTTGGTGTGGACACTACTCCGGAATTATCGGGATCGTGGCGACGCTTGTGGGATGTTTTATTGACTACAGGTGGTGCCATGGTCCATGACGGAGGCTGAATTGACCATAGGCTCTGCATGATGCGTCATGTCACGACGTGGGATTTGCCTCCAGGTTGTCGGGACATGAGCTCGTAACTCACAGGACATCTAGGATACTTACTGTAGTTACAGTGGTAGATTGAGTCATGGCGAGGGATCGAACCCTACAAGTTGAAGAATGATTAAGGACTTACCCTCAAACCTATGTAGTATGGGATGCATAGATTCCGAACAAGTGTGCATTAGTGTCATCTAATAATAATAATAAATTGCATTAAGGACTAGGCGCACAATCACAACATGACATCAATAGGATAGTCCCCTTAGCTTTGTTTGTGAACAAGTTTATGGTTTGTTAAGCATTGAGAATCGTTATACTGTTTCGGCATAGAGAGGATAGCCATGTATAATATCTCGTCAGTTGATTGAACTGACGTGTCCACGATCTTTATGCAAGTTAAAGGAATTGACAAAGATTAAAGTTTGCAAGCAGCGTAAAGAATGTTTCAAGTGTTGTACATTTATTTTTGTAAATATTGTAAATTGCTTTCGTTGTTTAAGTGTAAATGTAAATGTAACTCTGATGTAAAGTAAAGTTTAAATTTCCTTGTAAAATTGTATGAAGAGAAGTGTAAAGATCCTGTGGAACTTCGAATTCGGTCTTATTTGGAATTCGGGGTGTTACAGAGTGGTATCAAAGTCACGCTTCCAAGTAGTACAAATTTATATGGAACGACACCTTAGAAGTGAACATTAAGGAGTGTGTTAAGTCTAGAGATTTAAATGTAAGTCACTTACATTTGTATTGCTCTATGATTTATGCTTCTTCTTCTCCTTTCTCTAAGATGGCGGACCACTTCGACCCTGCTGGAAGCAACAATTAGCCAATAGTTGAGGAGGATTACTACCCCGGGCAAACTGATTCAGATGAAGAAGATCCCGAAGAATTGGAAGAGGAATGAACTGAGTCCAGAGATATCACTCCACCTCCGGATTCATCTGATGATTCCTCCGACGAGGAAGAATCAGTTCCGAGTAGTCTCATTGTGTCTCTTCAGAGGCAGCTTGAGACTCAGAGGGAGAGAGCAGAGCTATTGCAGGTGCAGTATGCAAAGTGCAAGGAGAGGTTTGCCACGCTCAGTTATCGTGTTTGGGAACTCGAGAAGAGGAAAAACATGTATGATGTACTGAAGGAGGAAGTGGAGGAACTACGGAAAGAGCTTCGTGAAGCCAAGAGGAACTGTAGGAACTAGACCGTTATATCTTCTTATTGCTTTCATTTGATGTCAGAAATATTTTAAATTCGAATGTATAAAGTTTAAAATTCAATGAAATGAAAAGTTGATTTAAAATTCATATTTTCTACTTCGAATTTAATGGATCTTTTGCATCAGAATATGGCTAGAAGAGGAGCTCGAAATGGTGAAGGTCTGGACTTGGAAATGGAATTAGCGAGGGTCTATCAGACACTCAATACCGTTGCCATTAATCAGAACCAAGGGAGAGTGCCTGTGAATCTAGTACCCGAAGCAATCAAACTTGTGGAATCATTCAAACGGATGAAACCACCAGTATTCGAAGGGAAATCAGACCCTGACGTGACTGACAACTGGATCTGACAGGTAGAGACTATCTTCGAAGTCTTAGAGACTCCGGAGGGCAGCAAGGTGAAGTTGGCAGCACTGCAGTTCGAGAAGGATGTGGCTATGTGGTGGCAGTCGATGAAGCGGATGATGGGAGATGTTGTTCTTGGCTGGGAGGAATTTTTGGAGGAATTCTGCAGTCATTGTTTTCCATCAGACGTCCAGGAGAAGAAAGCCATGGAATTTTTGGTGCTGCAGCAGGGCGGCATGTCGGTTGAAGAGTATGAGACGAGGTTCAATCAGCTTTCGAGGTATGCTCCCGAATTAGTGATGGACGAGGCGAAGAAAGCTCAAAAGTTCGAGCACAGTTTAAGGCCAAGTCTGAGATCCAAGATGATACCCCTTGGTATCCGGAGGTTTGACAAGTTGGTCAAACGAGCTGCATCTACGGAAGAAAACATGGAGCAGTTCTGTGCTGTTCAAAATAGGAGGAACAACTGGAACGTGGGGAAGAGGCCCGCAGCTTTTGGCAATTTCAGGGGACAACCACCAGCTCAAAGGTTCAAACCGACAGGGGCGAACGCTGTTAACGTGGCTGGAAGACCCGGAAATGGTTTTGTGAGACCTCCCATAGTGACTTGTTTCAACTGTGGAGAGACCGGTCATTACAAATCTCACTGCCCAAAGTTGCGAGATGTCGTCCGCAATGGACCAACATAGCAAAATGGGAAGAAGCCGTACCAGCAAGGGCGAGTATTTGCCTTGACTGAAGCTGGTGCTGATGAGGTGGATCATGTCATCACTGGTACGAGGGGGGATGTTTAAGAGTGTTTTCTTTTTTTTTCCCGCTTTTATAGTGAACCGTTATGTAACGAGTGTGTGTTATGTAACAGGAAAACTTTATTTGAATGGAAAGAAGGTTGTTGTTTTGTTCGATACTGGGTCCTCTCATATTTTTGTGTCATCTAAGTTTGCTAAAGTTTTAGGAGTCGAACCGAAAACCTTTCTAGGCAAGGTTTTGGCAGTAGCTACTCCATCAGGGAAAACTTTAACCACTGATCGGTACTATGCAGATTGCGAGATCGAGATCGGGAACAAAATTTTCGGGATTGATCTGATCGAGCTGACTATCTTGGGAGTCGATGTTATCATTGGCATTGATTAGATGTTGGTGTACAGAGCAAGCATCGAGTGCAATACCAAGGAAGTAACAGTGAAGGCTCCAGGTGGACCTGAAGTCACTTTTCAATCGAAGAAGAAGTATTCCAGGTTGGTTGCAGCCATCCGCAAGGAGGAAATTCCTGTTGAAGTGTAAGAGATTCCTGTGGTTCGGGACTATCCGAATGTGTTCTTGGATGATTTGCCTAGGTTACCCCCGCAGCATGATGTAGAGTTCAGCATCACTATTCAACCGGGGAGTGCACCCATTTCTAAGGCACCGTATAGGATGGTGCCTGTGGAGCAGGGTGAGATCAAACGGCAAATTGAGAAACTGTTGGAGAAAGGCTTTATTCAACCGAGTGCGTCACCTTAGGGAGCACCGGTACTGTTGGTAAAGAAGAAGGATGGATCGATGAGGATGTGCATCGATTACCGGGAGCTGAATATGGTCACTATTAAGAACAAATAACCGATTCCAAGAATTGATGACTTGTTCGATCGTCTACAAGGAGTAGCTGTTTTCTCCAAAATAGATCTTTGATCAGGATACCATCAAGTTCGAGTGAAGGCTGAAGATGTGCATAAGACTGCGTTCAGAACTCGACACGGACATTACGAATTCTTAGTTATGCCATTTGGAGTGACGAATGCACCTGCAATTTTCATGGATATAATGAACAGAGTTCTAAGGCCATTTATTGATTCTTTCATCGTGGTGTTTATCAACGATATTCTTGTGTACTCCAAGTCGGAGGGGGAACACACGGAGCATCTGGTAGCAGTTTTGAGGAAACTTCAGGAGCAGGAGTTGTATGCCAAGTTGTTCAAGTGTGATTTCTGAAAATTTGAAGTGGCATTCCTAGGTCACATCCTTTCTAAGGAAGGAGTGACAACTGATCTGCAAAAGATAGAGGCGGTAAGAGATTGGGTAAGGCCTACTACAGTAAAGGAAATCAGGACAGGATACTACAGGAGGTTCATTCAGGGCTATGCTCAGATAGCCATGCCACTCACCGGTCTGACCAAGAAGAATGTGAACTTCAAATGGACGGAGCAGTGCGAGAAGAGCTTTCAGGAGTTGAAAGAGAAGCTGACCACTGCACCCATTTTAGCATTGCCTAGAGCAGGTGTCGAGTATGATGTCTACAGCGATGCTTCACATCGTGGGCTTGGTTGTGTCTTAATGCAAGAAGGGAAAGTGATCGCTTATGGGTCTAGGCAACTAAGACCGCATGAGAAGAATTATCCGACTCATGATCTGGAGTTGGCTGCGATTATCTTCGCCTTAAAGCAATGGAGACATTATGTGTACGGTGAGAAATTGAACATGTACACAAACCACAAAAGCTTGAAGTACATCTATCAATAGAAGGATCTGAATATGAGGTAAAGGAGATGGCTGGAGGTGCTTGAGGACATTCGTCTGGAGATTAAGTACCATCCTGGGAAGGCTAATGTTATTGCTGATGCACTTATCCGTAAGAGTAGTCTAGCTAGTTTGTTTGCAACTCAGAGGTAGCTGGCAGAGGAGTTGAATCGGGCTGGTATTAAAGTTGTTCTGCAAGGCTTGGGATCATCTTTAGCTCAGTTGAGGCTTCAACCAACACTGAATGAAAAGATTATCGCAAGTCAGAAGGAAGATGCAGAGATTCAGAAGATGAAGGAGCAAGTTGGTGCAGGCAAGTTGTCAGAATTCCAGATTAGGGATGAGGTGTTGTGGTTCAGAGAGAGGCTGTGTGTTCCGAATCAAGCAGAACTGTAGGAGAGCATTTTTCAGGAGGCACATGCTACTCTTTTGTCTGTACATCCTGGGAGTACCAAGATATATAAGGACATTAAGCAACACTTTTGGTGGTTAGGTATAAAGTGGGATGTGGTTGAATTTGTGGCAATGTGTGAAATTTGTCAACAAGTCAAAGCCAAGAATCAGAAACCCGGAGGTCTATTGCAATCGTTACCTATTCCGGAATGGAAGTGGAATAACATCAGTATGGATTTCATCACGGGCTTGCCCAAGAGTTTAAAGGAAAATGATGTGATTTGGGTCATAGTCGATCGACTAACCAAGTCCGCTCATTTCTTGGCGATGAAACTCACCGGTTCGATGGACAAGTTAGCCGAGTTGTATGTTAGTGAGATCGTCAGGCTTCATGGTGTTCCGTTAACCATTGTGTCTGATCGAGATGCGTGATTTACTTTGCATTTCTGGAGGAGTCTTCAGACAGCCTTGGGTACCAAGACAGATTTCAGCACTGCTTTTCATCCGCAGATCGATGGGCAAACCAAGAGAGTCAACCGTATCCTTGAGGATATGCTTCGGTGTTGTGTACTAGACTTTGGAGGCAGTTGGGAAAGGCATCTAGATTTGGTGGAGTTTGCCTACTACAACAGTTTTCAGACTAGTATTGGAATGGCACCGTACAAAGCTCTATATGGTAGGAAGTGCAGAACACCTACTTATTGGTTTGAAGTAGGGGAGCGACAGATGTTTGGGCCTGAGAATGTGCAGCAGACCTCTGAAAAGATTGATCTGATCATGAAGAGGTTGGTGGATGCTCAGAGTAGGCAAAAGAGCTATGAAGACAGCTGGAGGAGGGACCTCGAGTTTGAGGTTGGTGACATTGTCTTTCTGAAGGTTTCACCTAGCAAGGGTGTGATTAGCTTTGGCAAAAGTGGGAAGTTAGCCCCAAGGTTCATAGACCCATATAAGACAATGAAAATGATCAGGAAAACTACTTACCGGCTGGAGTTACCGGAAGAGTTGTCTCAGGTACACAATGTCTTTCATGTGTCTATGTTGAGAGCCTACATTCCAGATCCGAGTCATCATTTGCTCAAAGTGCTGAAAGGTTTGCAATTGGATCTGAGTTACATTGAGCTCCTAGTTGAGATTGTGGATCGTCGGGAGAAAGTCTTGAGGAACAAGACGGTACTGATGGTCAATGTAGTCTGGAGGAACCAGTTGGTTGAAGAGGCTACTTGAGAACCTGAGGAGAGGATGTTGAAGGATCATCCTGAGCTCTTTGTCTAATTGTGTCTTGTATCTTCTTTTTTTTTCTTCTTTTCTTGTTGTCTTGTTTTCCTCACTCTTTAATTATAGTTCTGGAGACGGAACTATTCTAAGGAGGGAGTGTTATAACATCCTGGATTTTTAAATCATATTAAATAGAATGTATTTTTTTATTTTCACGTGTTGTGCACGTGCAATTTTTATGCATGTATCTTTCTAAAAATATTTCATAAATTAGTAATCTTATTTTCTTCTCTTTTATTTAAGAGAACCTAATTTAATTTTGGCCTAATTGTCTTTTGTAGCCCACCTTAATTAATTAATTAATTAAACTAATGAAGCCCATTAGTGAGCCCATTTATTTTTAAAATCTCTTTTAATAACCTAACTTGTAGTGTTGACTCATTCCGTGAACAAAAAATTAATTAAACATGAACAACTTGTAAATAAGGAGGGGCACTAGATGGCACGTGCTTGCACTAGGGTGTGCAAAGCACACCCTTTGGGTGTGGCCGGATAGGATCAAGAGAGAGGGAGAGTATATGAGGTGGAGAAGTGGTTATTTGCATCATGGGAAGTTATAGCAACTTCCTAGTTCATCTAAGCCCTTGATCCTAAACTACTTGATCTAATCCTAGCCCTTTATTTTCACTAAAATTTTGTATAAATACCCCCCCTCCCCCTTTCATTATTTATTCTTGCACCTATTCTTTATCATAAGAGAAAGAAATACATTAGTGAGCAAAAGAGTGAGAGTTGAGTGAGTTCTAAAAGTTTGAGTGCGTTCCAACAAGAGGAGGCCGGCCAATCATCCAAGGAGCAAGGGGCTTGCGGCAAACACCAAGGAGCAAGGAGGAAGCTTGGACTCATCAAACACTAGGAGGAGAATGCCCTTTTGTTCATTCTAGGAGTTTTCCCTAGGACTTTTGTGAATTTTCTCTCCAAATAAGGTGGGTGTTTCTCATGCTTCTAATCTAGTTACCATGCTAGGAATAAATTGCTACTAAGAGAAAACTAAGTAAATTGGACTTATGGTTGTTTTTTGAGATGAAATGATAAATTAGAGGATGATTGATAAAATAATTGCTAAATTGTGAATCCAAGTGTTAGAGATCATCATCTTGCCATGCTATATGTTTATGAGTTATGCTCTATGCAGAATTTGTGCTTGTGAGACAAATAGTTAATTAAATGCATCATGTATAATTGTTCGTTTAAATTAAAGTTACACTATTTTAGGAAAGTGAGAATTGGTATCCTAAAAATGTTGTAGGTTGATTAATGAGTAAAAGAACAAAGAAATAAGTTGTCTTGTGGAAATCTAATTCTTGAATTATGTAGAAATGTAAATCGTTCTCAATGTCGAAATTATGGACATAGAACATAAAATAAGACCAAAAATATATTTTTATAAGGCACATAATGATTATAAAAATATTAGTTTACTGTAATTTTATATATTTTACAATCTAAAAAGTTTGGTTTCAAAAGGAGAAGAAAAGGGACTAAAAACATTTTTGGGAATTATGAGAAACAATTAGAAATGAACAGAGACTAAATTAAACACAATCAAACTCTTTTTTTTACAACCTGGTCCCTTAGACCAAGTGGTTGAGTTGCGGTGGTGTTTTACTGTAGCCGCGAGCTGACCAGGAGGTTCCGGGTTCGATACTGGGTAGGAGCCTTTTAATTTGATTTTTTAAAAAAGTTCCAAATACTCGAAAGTCGATACACATGGATAAGGACCCATTTCATATTGTCTTGGGACTGTGGCACAGTGGCTTTTGGGCGCCACAGTGCGGACACTGTAGCTCCACATGGCCTAGGGTCGTGGGTTTGATTCCGAGCGTGGGTTTCGGTTTAAAAAGTGATTTTTTTGGGAAAATTGTTTTGGGAGTTTTTAAAATTGAATAAAATTGAGAAAAAGAAAATACAGAAAAAATCATGAAAATATGTAGATTTTTATGAAATAATTTCTATAACTTTTGGTGTATTGTAATTGAAAATTTGTGACTATTTTCAAGAAAGGACTTGTTTAATTTTGAGAAAGAAAATAAATGAGTTGTTTGAAGCAGTTCAAAATGAGACTTAGTAATGAGAAATTGTGACTTGTGAATTGAAAGTATGGATTTGTGAAATTAGTATGGATTAAAATAAGATTAAGAGAATTATGTGGAAAGCACAAATTGTTAAATGTGACTAGTTGGGAAAATTGAATTCATTTGTTTATGCATGATAGTGTACATGAAATTGAAATTTAATGTTCGATAAGTTATGAAAGATCTTACGAATACGAATACATGAATGCTATGAATATGAAATGAGAATTTTGTTAATCATGAACGAGAACTTATGAGTATGAAAGAAACTCAATGTTGTGATTATGAGTTGAAATTACGAACTAGGGAGTAGCTAAGCCTCATACTGGCAATGAAAAAAATGTTGATATGATATTTTGAGATAAATGACCAGGTTTGGGTCAAATGCATTATTTGATGGTTAAGACCGGTATAGAGGAAATAGTTAACTCTAGAAATTGATTTTATTCATGATTCATACGACTGAGGACCAAACAATAGAGAAGATGTGATGAAAGTAAGAGAAAAATACAAGTATGAGGGCCTCGAGTCTACGGTGTGAGAGTGATTCATAGGTCGCCTACTTGATGAGCCAAGTCCCTACGTGGACACTATCTTGGAATTATCGGGATCGTGGCGACGCTTGTGGGATGTTTGATTGACTACGGGTGGTGCCATGGTCCGTGACGGAGGCTGAACTGACCATAGGCTCTACATGATGCGTCATGTCACGACGTGGAATTTTCCTTCAGGTTGTCTGGACATGGGCTCGTAACTCATAGGACATCTAGGATACTTATCGTAGTTACAGTAGTAGATTAAATCATGACGAGGGATCGAACCCTACAAGTTGAAGAACGATTAAGGGCTTGCCCTCGGACCTATGTAGTATGGGATGCATAGAATCCAAACAAGTGTGCATTAGTGTCATCTAATAATAATAATAAATTGCATTAAGGACTAGGCGCACAATTACAACACGACATCAATAGGATAGTTCCCTTAGCTTTGTTTGCGAACAAGTTTGTGGTTTCTTAAGCATTGAGAATCGTTATACTATTTCGGCATAGAGAGGATGGCCGTGTATAATATTTCGTCAGTTGAATGAACTGACGTGCCCACGGTCTTTATGCAGGATAAAGG
Source organism: Hemerocallis citrina (assembly GCA_017893485.1). NCBI lineage: Eukaryota > Viridiplantae > Streptophyta > Magnoliopsida > Asparagales > Asphodelaceae > Hemerocallis > Hemerocallis citrina. The sequence continues at coordinate 79,262,820 of CM030366.1, forward strand.
AATTGACAAAGATTAAAGTATGCAAGCAGCTTAAAGAATGTTTCAAGTGTTGTACATTTATTTAAGTAAATATTGTAAATTGCTTCTGTTGTTTAAGTGTAAATGTAAATGTAACTCTGATGTAAAGTAAAGTTTAAATTTCCTTATAAAATTGTACGAAGAGAAGTGTAAAGATCCTGCGGAACATCGAATTCGGTCTTATTTGGAATTCGGGTGTTACACTCTCGGATTGCAAGTTACTCAGATTTTTCTACTGTGCTGTCGTGATTTCAGGTTCACTATTTTGTAAGGACGTCATCGTGTTTAACTAATTGAAACAGTAAGATAAATTATGAACTAAGGTCCAAAAAATTCAAGAATACTAATGAACAACTCCAGGATGTAGAATGTAATTTTTGTAAGAATTTTGGCCTAATTTTAATCTATTTACACATAACAATCCTTGCTTTGAGTTGCTGCCTGCACAGTAAACCCAATAAGAACTAGCCGGTAGACCAAATTCCTGTAGTTACAATATGTCTTGTAAATATGCGTTGGAACCGGCAGGGAGTCTAGTTTCTAGAAACTCTGATGGAACCTGATTTTCTTTCCTGTATCAACGGGAAAACTGATTTTTGTACAGAAACATCTTGTTGTCCAGAATGCGTGTTTTGTGTTTTTAAGCATATTCGTGTTTGATTTTTGCATCTAGTGGATAGAACTAGTTATACCATGCATTGAACCGCCTTGACATTTTTTGACATCGCCTCATTGCTCCTATACTCATTGCATGTTCACATTGAATATAATAAAATAATAACAAGTCAGGATAATAAGGGTCGACTTGGTAGTGGACATCATCATAGACTGTAATCGAAGAAGGGTCCCTTATCTTGTTATTGTTTATCGTAATGGATTATGGGTTATTGATTGTGGATCGTGGAATATTGATTGTTGATTATTGTTTATTGTGCCGAGTACACGATCTGTATAGTTCACCACTATAGTCTAAGCGATCACTGTTTGCATGCACAGAATCTGTGGTATGGGACACAATATTACGTGCATTAGATAGAATACTAAAAGACTAAAATACCTAGAATTGATACTTGCATTTCCTGATCTTGATTATTATCATTGGCAATGATTATTGCTCGTAATCATTGATTATTGTTGCAACTATTGATTATTGCTCGATAACTCTAGACCCTTGAGCTCATCATTTAACCCTTGTTATTGCTTTTAACTTTGTTCTAGTTCATTTTCTTGATGCACCATGCTTCCTTTGTTCCTTACTTTTTACTACTTGTTGTCTGTGACTTGCTTTAACGAACAATTTTTTCTCCTCTTTAGTTGACGAGTTCGCAGGAACCCGATGTGAGCTTAACGAAGGATTGGGTGAGCAAACATTCTAGTGGATGAAGCCACTTAGTAGTCTACAATAACTATTTGATTCATATTTCTTTATTTCCTGCATTTTTATTTCCAGTATTTTGTATTTCGGGCTTTGTTGACCCTAAGTTTGTTTTTCCCAGATGTTGGATGTTACTTTGGTGGATTATTTCATGATACTGAAATTTACTTATTGTCTATGTGATTGTTAATCCATGCATGATTGTGTTATTTTCTTCATATTGTTGAGTTAAACTGACACAGCTTATGGCTGATGTTTACATTATTCTCTAGGCCTTGGTTACGTACTTGTATTTCCGTATTTTGAGAAACAGGGCGTGGCAAACATCTAAGCATGCACTCGCTACCCAAACAGCGAAGGTATTTTTTACCAAACTCGCTATCTGGATCATTTTGGTAAATACTTTTGAAAGTGGGTCATTTTAGTAAATACTTTCAAAAAGTGGGTCAGTTTGGAAAAAGCTCTCCTAACATAGGGTTTTACCCTCTTTTTCCTCCATGTACTCCACCAGGATTGAATAAACCATGGATTACATTTGATATCCCAAGTAGTTTTGCAAATGAACTAAACAAGTTTTGCGAAATTACAATTAATGAAATGATAATTACTAAACTCTGATCACACAAAACACAATGTTGGCCAATAGCTAAATTTCTTTTATTTAGATTTTCAACAGGGAGGATCGTATTACGAATAACCAATCATGTCGGAATTCTTGCCTTCAAAGGGGCTATATTCTTCCAAACACACTTATAGAATGGAGATATAACACCTCCAGAATTTAAAAAATTTGTAAAGAAATTCACAGTGAATGTACTTGTGTTTAGTGAATGTACTTGTGTTTGACCATCTCCAGTGAATATCATCTCTTGAATTCCATTGATAAGAGAAGGAGTCTAATATGGTCAGAGTACAATGAAGAAGAAAGAGTTCTTCTAAAAGTAATATGGTACTCTTTGTTGTTATTATGAATAGTGTATAAGGAGGAAACAACAGATTTCAAGTAAATCAGGATATAGGGAAGACAATTTAGTGTTACCAATCTGATAGTCAGTCGAAAATCTAGTAGTAAATCCATCCCCATATATTTTTTGGAAGACCTATTTTAAAAGGTTCAACAACTTTCCATATTTCTTCCCAAAAAGAAGATGCATTCACAATCAGCTTGGATTTTAAGGTCCACATTTTATTCCTTCTATGATAATTATTTTCACTAATCTTATCCAACTAACCTCGTTATTTTTTAGTACTTTCCATAACTATTTGCCAAGAAAATCCAGATTTTGATTTCTAGATTAATAATACGAAGCTCTCCTTCTTCTTAGACTTGCAAACTCTTTGCCAATTACGAAGATTCTTTCCAAGAGAATTATGAGATTTGTCTGAGCAAAAGAAGTTTCTCCTAATTTTATCAATTCTTTTAATAATGTATGTAAGTACATAAAAATAGAACATCATGTAAAGAGAAATGGAGGAAAGAATGAAATTCACAAGGGTTAATCTACCCCCTCTTGATTATATGTCTTTTAGGCATTCTCTTTTTAGGTACTCTTCTACAATATCAGAGTTAATTTCTGCCATCTATGATGTGGTATACAGAATGAGTTGAGTTGTGCTGATAGTATTTCTCAAGGAAAATTTTATTAAGATTTAGAGAAATGTTTTTGAAGCGCAAAGATTACATATTGCCCTACAAGTTTCGAAAGGTTCTTAATAGTTGAGGGCCTTATTTGGAACAAAGTTTAGATATTGATAGGTATCTTTCAAGTAAAGGTAGCGGTATGCAATCTATAGGTAGCTTTATCTTTATCTACAAAGTTTAGATACCAATAATTAGTTTATGAAATGAGCATTAAGCTTTGGATGTAACATAACTTAAGCTTTTTTGGAAGTGAGATTAAAAAAAATTCCAAACAGACCCAAAGGTAAGTTAAAGTAAACACTTTAGTTACCTCAACATACTTTCGGTTATCTTACATTCAGTTTTCGAACGTGACCTTATTAGTCTGACCTTATTAGTCTGTTAAATTTTGAAAAGTTATCTCCATATAACTTACTGACAAACGTGCTAATTTCATATAACTCACTTGCAAATTGTTATCTTCATATAACTCACTCATAAATTTTGAAAAGTTCCGGTATGCTGTCTCAAATACAACTTTATTTGTAACTTCTTGCGAGAAGTATCTGTAGCAGTCTTCAACTTAAAAGTTTAGTTTTTCTACAGTTGGTGAAGGTGGTTTTCTCGACACAAAGTTTTCTGATACCACCCTCGAGTTATCAAGCTTTTTGATCCGCTTTTTGTTTTTATTTAGTGAAATGCCCCTGTTTAGAAAATATTTAGTGAAATGACCTAGTTCTTAATTAAATTTGTATAGTATCCTTCCTATAATAATTTTTATAGGGTGTGTGACCTTTCTTTAAATTCTAAAAGTTTTTGGGTTTTAGGATAATTTCTATTTTTATTATTAGATTTTAGTTTTTCTGTTTTCTAGCTTATAAATTAGTAATAAATTTACGAAAAATTATAGAAATTAAGTAAAAATTACTTACTCTATACTTGTTCTGATACCACCTGGGTTGCGTAGCGCGTGATACCACTGAAGACCTGAAAATCAAAATAAAGAGAGTATCAAAAACTTTAAAATTCTAAAGATAAAAGTTTGGTGTAAAATAATATTCATCGAAATAATGAATATTGTCTATTCTGAAAAAGTAATAAGGAATGTCGGGAATATCGTCATCAAGTTCTCTCATATATTCTGATTCTGTCTCATATCCTTCACTATTACTATCATATGGGGGTTCTTCGAATTCTTCCGTATGTCTACTTTCTCCACCATTCTGTTCATTTTCTTTTAGAAATTGTCTGTATGCAGTCGTAGGACTCCAAACATAACTACTAAATTACCATTTTTATAAAATAACAAAGATCTTTCATAAAAAGTTAAATCATCAATTATTTCGACAGTTATATTACTAGTTTCTTGACGATTTATTTGATTTATTGTTAAAATTATTACTCGTTGAGTACTGAAGAAAACTAATTTGAATTTGTTGCCGCTAAATTTGGTGTGGGGGCAAACAGATAGAACTTGTGGATTCTTGGGGAAACTGAATAGAAAGACCCGTGTACCTGTTCCGTCGAGCGTCGACCGTCGCTCCGCCGTGCACCTGCAAAAAGTGCGAGACACCGGGGTTGTTCCCGGCGACGCACCCTCCGACGCTCAAGTCAGTAATCAGGGAGATTATGAAAGAGCGTAAAAACTGGTGAAAGATTGATTACCTCTTAATGGAGATGGGTGGGGGGTATTTATAGGCGTCTTAGGGAACGGATTAGGAATGTAATCTTTGTGATCTGATATGGAATATTCTTCCTGTGAACAGATTAGGCATGTAATCTGATAAGGTATATTCCCTGTAATCAGATAAAGAATTTAATCCCAAATCCCGGTGAAAGGATAGATACGAATCAGGGCCGTTGATTAATATGAATCAGGAACCCTAATTCTATCCCTTCTGAGCTGGGTTTGCTGCGGGTTGAAACCCGCACCCGATTAAGGTGGATCCGTTCGCGGGTAAGTGGATTTTCGGGGAAGATAACCAGTACCCGCTTCAGACCCGTCAGGAGGTGAAATTACCGCTCTACCCCTGTGCCTCAAGATTCGTGATTCATCTGGACGGTTCCGATTTAACCCCATTTTTAGCCATATCACGAGCCCCCCACTCCTAAAGACTGAGTTCGATCAGTCTTTGAGGAGTAGTTTAACTGTTCTAATGGCTGGCGGAGCTGTATCGGAGTCCAAATGGAGGGTTTCGAATCTTAAAGGGGGTAGTAGTGTGTTTTTGGAAGTTGCAATTTGTTTTTAAGCATCTCTGAGTGCCCAACGGTCTTTATCTACTTTTTCGGATTACTTATTTAATTTTGCGATGTGTTAACCAGCCGTCCGGGGGCCCTCACGATACATTCTAGGCAATAATTGTTTGTTCAGGGGTTCGAAAATATTACCCCGAATTTATAATTATTTTCTAGATTTTCCAGTGAATTTTCCCGAATTTTTGGTGATTTTTTCGCAATTTTTAAATAAATAAAACGATTAAAATAAATTAAAATTGATTTTAAATACCCATTTATGACGCGGCGTCATCGGAGCCCTTGATCAGAGTGCAGCGTGATTTTCGGAGAGATCGAGTGGCTCCTGTTCTTCGGCTCGCTTTTTCGCCGTATGTGAGGTTCGGTACTCCGGCACTCCGGCTCGGCGCCTCGGCACCTCGGTTCGAACGGCTCGGTGCTTCGGCTCGGCGGTTCCGAAGTACGTGGCATCATCTGAGCCGTCTATCTCAGCGCGGATCCCCGTAAAGCGCTATCTTGTCGTTTAGTGGACGTGGCCAAATCTGGACCGTCCATCATGACGAGCGCGTTTTTTGACAAGATCCAACGGCTGATATGGGTCGGAGCGATTTTTTGCCATATACGAGGGTCGGTACCCCAGTACCCCGGCTCGGCGCCTCGGCACCTCGGTCCGTATGGCTCGGTGCTTCGGCTCGGCGGTTCCGAAGTATGTGGCATCATCTGAGCCGTCCATCATGACGAGCGCGCTTTTTGGCAAGATCCAACGGCTGATATGGATCGGAGCATTTTTTTGCCATATATGAGGGTCGGTACCTCGGTACTCCGGCTCGGCTCCTCGGCACCCCGGTTCGTTGGGTCGGCGTTTCGGCTCGGATGGTTCGAGGGTTCCGAGGTACGTGGCATCATCTGAGCCGTCTATCTCAGCGTGGATCCCCAAAAAACGTTATCTTGTCGTTTAGTGGACGTGGCCAGATCTGGACCGTCCATCATGACGAGCGCGCTTTTTGGCGAGATCCAACGGCTGATATGCCTCGGAGCGGATTTTTGCCATATACGAGGGTCGGTACCCCGGTACCCCGGCTCGGCGCCTCGGCACCTCAGTTCGTATGGCTCGGTGCTTCGGCTCGGCGCATCGGGGATGATAGGCCGAGGCACAAAGTTGTGCGTTTTGAAGGAGGTACTTCCTGAGCGGTCCCTTCCTCGGCGCTTAGTGGCTCGGTGGCTCGGCTGAGTTGTTCGGTAGCTCGGCTGGGCGAACCGATGGCATTAAGCAAGGAGGGACGCGTGGCCGGATCTGGGCGGTCCATCATGGCGCGCATCTCGAGGATGGGGTTCAGATCACGAGAAGATGCTATCTTGTCGTTTAGTGGGCGTGGCACGATCTGAGCCGTCCATCAGGTTCTGTCGCGAACTTTAAGAAGATCCGACGGTGACTTCGCCTCGGAGCGATTTTTTGCCATATACGAGGGTCGGTAACCCGGTATCTCGGCTCGGCGCATCGGAGATGATAGGCCGAGGCACAAAGTTGTGCGTTTTGAAGGAGGTACTTCCTGAGCGGTCCCTTCCTCGGCGCTTAGTGGCTCGGTGGCTCGGCTGAGCTGTTCGGTAGCTCGGCTGGGCGAACCGATGGCATTAAGCAAGGAGGGACGCGTGGCCGTATCTGGGCGGTCCATCATGGCGTGCATCTCGAGGATGGGGTTCAGATCACGAGAAAATGCTATCTTGTCGTTTAGTGGGCGTGGCACGATCTGAGCCGTCCATCAGATTCTGTCGCGAACTTTAAGGAGATCCGACGGTGACTTCGCCTCGGTGCGATTTTTTGCCATATACGAGGGTCGGTAACCCGGTATCTCGGCTCGGCGCATCGGAGATGACAGGCCGAGGAACAAAGTTGCGTAGCCGTGGCGTCCTATGGGTCTCTAGTGCGTGGCCGAGACGTTGACTTGGCATTTTTAAGGGTCTCTTGCTCTGAGTAGGCTCCGTATTTTTTTCGCTTCCGCCTGTCGCTTTGGCTCCCTGTTGGGCTTTTTGCGTTTCCCAAGGAGGCCCAACTTGGGGGGGTTAAAAGCGCTCACTCTTACTCTCAAAGCTCACTTCTCACTTTTAACTCAAGTTTTTTACTTTCGTTCTCTAAGTGCTCTGCTAGCGGCGATTTCCTCCCCAAGGCATTTCCGTTAGCTGTCGCGTGGGCCAGGCGACTTCCGGCGAGAGTACTCCGACCGTAGACGTCACTTCAAAAGGTCAGTTTACTTAGCCTGAATAAATTTCCTAGAGATGTCTCGAGTAGATTCGGGAAGTGGGGCTTCGTCTTCGGGCGACGAGAGCGCCGAGGAGAGGAGGAGGTTGGAGATTAGGAGGAAGGGTAAGCAAGCCACCGAACCTTCTGTAGTCGAGACGAAGAAAGGGAAGAAGAAGAGGAGGGTCGAGACCCAATCCCCCATTGTGGAGGTGATTGTGGAAAATCCGAAGCAGGCAGGCGAGATAGGACGGTATCCTTCCGTCCTGTCCGGTCACTCGGGGGTCCGGCAATATCAGGGGGACTTGCTAGAGAAGGCGATCTATGGGAAGTCCAAGATCGTCGAAGAGCCCAATCCGGAGCTTCCTACCGAAGCGGATGAGCTCATCACTTTGGTATCCGAGGAGGACCTGCTCCGGGTTAGAAGGGCTTTCGCTATCCCTCCGGAGTACAAACTGATTCTTCCGGGTCCTGGGATACGAGCGAATTCTAAGTTACCGTCTTCGGACATGTGCATGTTCGACGTTGACTCCTTTCACGCCGGGCTGCGTTTCCCTCTGCACCCATTCATCCTCGAGATCCTCGGCTGGTATTGCCACGCGCCAACCCAGTTCATGCCGAACACATGGCGCCATGTGAACGCCTTTATGCTTCAGTGCTACCGAGCCGAGGTGCAGCCGGATCTCACGGTCTTCCGAGGAATGTATCGAGCGAACCGTCAGCACAAGACGGAGTACCGATACTACTTGGGCCCGAGGAAGGGAGTCAAGATTGTAGAAAACCCTGACTCGATTAAGGGTTGGAAGGAAAAGTTTTTTATAGTGAGGGGTGAGGCGATCCGGCCTATCCCGACCCGTTGGAAGGTGGAGGTGCCGAATTTCGCACGCGCCGACCCCGTTTTGTCTGATGCCGAGGAAGAGGTGGCGAGGAGGATAATGGCCCTTCCGATACTGAGTTGGAGGGATTTGACGGAGGAGGTGTTGTTCGGGTGCGGCCTAAGCCCCATCAACCCGAGTATGCTCCTGACATCTCTTTTTTTTTTTTTTTTTTCTTCTAAGTTTTTGGTTCGGCCTGCTAACTTGTTCCCCCCCTCTCTTTTCTTTTGATCCGTTGCAGAAGGCATGAAGATCGACTTCAACTCCATGATGGCGGACAGATCTAAGCTGGCCGGGGGGAAGAAGAGGAAGAGGGCGGCCGCGACTGCTTCGTCGACCCCGGTACCTACCATCGCTTCAACCATCCCTCCGCCTCCTCCGACCATGGAGGCGCCTTCGGAGGTGGTCGTCGCCGAGGAGCCCCCGTCTTCTTCGGTCCCTGGCGTGATCGGGGGAGTCTTTGATGTGAACGCGGCGTTGTCGATCGAAGCACCGCCCCTGACCCAGGCCGCCGAAGAGATTCTGACAGAGCAGCACAAGCAGCTGTTCGTGCCGAATTGGCGAGTGAAGAACCATGATGGGTTCCTCGGCAATTCGCAGATGTCAGTGCAGGTCGTCAAACACTTGGCGACCCCGAAGGATGTTGCGGCGCTGAAGGCGGGGACGGTCGGTGACGACACCTTCGAAATCGCCCGGTCACTCGTTTCGGTAAGTGTATTGCCAATTTCTCTAAGTCTACGACTCGGCATTTGTTTTACTGATTGTCATCTCTGTAGGCCACTTGCAACTTCGGCCACCTCCTCGAGACGTTTGCCGCGCAGGAGAAGGAGCTGAAGTCCGCCAGCGACAAGGACAGGCTGGCGAAGGTCAGGGCGGTCAAAGAGCTCGAGGCCGAGCAGAGGAGGGCTGAGGCCTTGGAAGTCCGGGTCGCGGATCTCGGGTCGGATTTGGAGAAGGCCAAGGAGCGGCTCGACGCGGAGTCTGCCAAGGCCGCCAAGGCTGCCGAGGACTTAGCTGCGGCGCTGAAGTCTTTGGCCGAGGAGAGAGCGGAGAAGGAGGCTCTGGCGACGAAGATCCGAGCCGAGGTGGAGAAGGAGGTCGAGGAAGAGGCGAAGAAGCACATGGCGGAAAATATGGAGAAGTCCTACCAATTGGCCCTCGACCACGTTCAGGAGCGCGTCCCCGGCTTCGAGCGGGTCGGCTATCAATTGTTTCCAACGCCGACCTCGGACGACGAAGGGGAGGAAGGCGAAGAGGACGAGACCGAAGGCGAAGGTGAGGAAGGACGGGATGGAGAGACTGTGGGAGATGGCCAGGTCAATGGACCCTCCGTCGAGGCACCTGTGGCAGACGTGGCGACGAAGGTGGACCCTTGATCCCCTCAGTCTTTGTAGTTTTTTTTTTTCTGATCGTTGTAATGCCTTTTGCGGACTGGCCACCGCCTTTCAATGAATGAAAAGTATTTTGACTCCGGAATTTGTCTAAGTGTTTGGCCCGGTAATGAATGAAAAGTATCCAATGCTATCTCTTTCTTATTTCAGATGGCCGAGCCGACTTGTAACACCTCGGCTGAACAGCATCGAGCCGAGTTGTTTAAGCGATCTCGGGAGGATCGTCTCGAGGGTGAGGTTGACCTGACGAGGAGAATACTTCATAACTTGGAGATTAGGCATAGCGATGCTTTAGTTGAACTGTACCACCTACGGATAGTCGAGGCTGAGCTATCTGCTAGGGAAGAGGAGCTCGCTCGAGTTTCAGCCGAACGGGATGGCTTAGTGAGGAAGGTGGAAGAGTTGCAGCGGGTGACTGTCGACAAGAGTATCGAAGTGACCCACTTGCGTCGCGTTATCTCGGACAGCGCCGAATACCCCGGTTCGGCGAAACTTCCTCGGTTTAAGGTGATAGTAAAGGATGACACTTTGAAGGATCGCATCGTCGAACTGGAGGAAGAAGTTGCTCGGCTCAAGCCTCAGCCGGTGAGGCCTAACGTCCGGAGCACCTCGTGTACCCGCGAAGAGATCGAGCGAGGGATCACGTTCTATCAAGCGGCGAGCCGGACTCCTATCGTAGGCAGGTCGGCCGCCGATGCCCAAAGCGGTGTGGCGGTGTCTTCAAGCGGTGCTTCGGTAGGAGCGACCGTCAGGGCTAGTGGTGAGGAGGCGTCCCGGTTCGTCGGCTTGGATTCGAGCTCGGAGGTCAAGAAGCGTCGACCCAAAGTGTCTCTAAAACGGAGTATTCCCCTTCCTCGGAAGTAACGGGCTGGTCGTGTCACTGTGTTGTAATCCTACTTGCAAGTTTTTGCTGTTGTAATCCGCTTTGTAACTTTTATCCAACTTATTAATGGAATTGGAGTTGTTTTATCCGAATTGTCCTTGGCTGTCTTCTTATCTGTGCTATGGTTGTCAGCTAGAGTAGGCTTAAGACGAACCACGAGGTTGGTGTTCGCTTCGCCGAACTCCTCATCCTCGAATTTTCCTTTTTCGCTGCGTTTGTGAGCCATAGGCTCGGTTTGGCTGCTTAAGGCGTTGTCGCTTCCCGACCACGCCCACGTGGCCTAATCAGGGACGTCTGATGTTTGCACGGATCTTGAGGCGGGTCCAGTTTCCAAGAAAACACTATCTTGTCGTTTTGTGGACACGTGGCTGAACGAGATCCGCTCATCAGGTCCTAGCGCACTTTCTGAGGCGATCTGACGGTGGCTTCGCCTCGGAGCGATTTTTTGCCATATACGAGGGTCGGTAACCCGGTACCTCGGCTCGGCAGGCGAGGGCTGTGATTTGTACCTAATTCCGGCCCGACTGAGGGTGAGTCGGCAAGATTGAGCAGAGGCGTCGGAGAGATCCGAGCGTTATACTAGTTTTAGGGATGCAGGAGCAGTTTCGAATGGCGAGCTACTTCTAGTCCGCTTAGGAGCGAACTTGCGAAGCAGAATCGAGCCAAGTGTTGGACTCCGATCCATTCAACGGCTGCAGGAGCAATTTCGAACGGCGATCCACTCCCGGCTCGTCTATGGACGAGCCGAGGAGGAAGAGTCGAGCCGAGTGCTGGACTCCGAACCATCGTGTGGGTAGTTTAAGAGATGCAGGAGCAGTTTCGAATGGCGAGCTGCTTCTAGTCCGCTTAGGAGCGAACTTGCGAAGCAAAGTCGAGCCAAGTGTTGGACTCCGATCCATTCAACGGCTGCAGGAGCAATTTCGAACGGCGATCTACCCCCGGCTCGTCCATAGACGTGCCGAGGAGGGAGAGTCGAGCCGAGTGCTGGACTCCGAACCATCGTGTGGGTAGTTTAAGAGATGCAGGAGCAGTTTCGAATGGCGAGCTGCTTCTAGTCCGCTTAGGAGCGAACTTGCGAAGCAAAGTCGAGCCAAGTGTTGGACTCCGATCCATTCAACGGCTGCAGGAGCAGTTTCGAACGGCGATCTACCCCCGGCTCGTCCATAGACATGCCGAGGAGGGAGAGTCGAGCCGAGTGCTGGACTCCGAACCATCGTGTGGTTAGAAAATTTAAGGCTGATAGTACCAAAAATATGAAAAACTGTATTTATTAATATCTAATGGTCGGCTGCTTCTAAAGTTGCAAGCCGTTATTACAATGAAAAAAGAACAAAGGAAAAATTACTAGCAGCAGGAGAGGAGTGGTCCGACATCTCGAGTTACTTAGATAGGCGTGGCTGCCTTCTCTTGGTATTTCAAAAGATGGTCGGCATTCCAAGTCCTGGAGATTTCTCTGCCCTCAAGATCTTCTAGCTTGTATGCACCGGGGCGGATCACTTTGGAGACTTTGTATGGTCCCTCCCAATTTGGGGCCAGTTTGCTTTTCTGTCCGGGGAACGAGATGGCCAATTTTCGGAGGACCAGATCCCCTTCTTTCAGGTCGGTTGGGCGGACCCGTTTGTTGTAGGCGAGCTCGATTCTTCTCCGGTAACTTTGTTGCCGTATGGCTGCTCTCTCCCGGATTTCGTCTATCAGGTCCAGGCTTGCTCTGAGCTCCCTGGCATTCTGTTCTTCTTCGAAAGCTATCAAGCGAGGAGAGGGTATCCCAACCTCTAGCGGGATGAGGGCCTCGGACCCATAGGTGAGGTTAAACGGACTCTCGCCTGTTGGGGTCCGTTTCGTGGTGCGGTAATTCCACAACACATTGGGCAGCTGATCGACCCACAAGCCCTTTGAGCATTTATCAAGCCTCTTCTTCATGCCGGAGAGGATCTGTCGGTTGGCGTTCTCGGCCTGGCCATTTGACTGGGGATGAGAGACAGAGGAGAAGCGGTGCTGTATGGTCAAGTCTTCACATAAGGCTCGGAAAGCGGCTCCAGCGAACTGCGTGCCGTTATCTGTAACTATGACCCGAGGAACGCCAAATCGGCAGATCACATTTTTCCAAAAGAATTGAACAACTCTATGTTCCGTGATTGTAGGCAGGGGCTCGGCTTCTATCCATTTTGTGAAATAGTCGACCGCCACGACTAGGAACTTTAACTGTCCGGGGGCTGGTGGAAATGGCCCCAGTAAATCCATCCCCCACATTGCGAAGGGGATCGGACTTGATAGGGAGGAAAGTGGTGCTTGTGGAAGGCGTCTGATGTCGAAATACTTCTGGCAGGAGGTGCATTGTCGAACGTGTCGTTCGGCGTCCCGTAGGAGAGTGGGCCAGTAATACCCGTAGTTCAACACTTTGCGCGCTAAGGCCCTGGAGCCGGAGTGGGCTCCGCCGATGCCTTCATGGAGTTCTTGCAAGGCGTAGTCGGCTTGTCCGGGGGAGAGGCACCTTAGGTAGGGTCGGCCATCTACCTGGGTGAAGGAGCGCTTATATAGAATTCCTTCGACCAATATGTAGCGCTCGGCTCGGGTCCTTATCCTTCGGGCTTCCTTCGGATCCTGGGGGAGGAGTCCGTCTCTTAAAAACTCGACGAGGAGCTTCATCCAATTGTCTTCGAGGAGGACTGGCAGTGTTTCGACGGAGTTGGGAGCCTCGTCCTCTATGCTCGGCTTGAGGAGGACTTCTATCAGAACTGTTTGTTCGAGGCCTTGAAGGGAAGAGGAAGCTAGTTTAGACAGGGCGTCGGCCTGGGCATTTTCCTCTCTGGGGATTCTTCGGATGAGGGCATCCTCGAAGAGCGCCATGAGGCTCTTAACTTTAGCCAAGTACTTTACCATCCTGTCATCACGGGCTTCGTATTCGCCGAGGACCTGGTTGACGACCAACTGAGAGTCGCTGAAGATCTGTAGGCGTCGTGCCCCTGCATTTCGGGCCAATCCAAGTCCGGCTATGAGTGCCTCGTACTCGGCCTCGTTGTTCGAGGCTTTGAAGTTTATACGGAGGGAATACTGGAGGACAAAGTTGTCAGGGCCCGCAAGGATGACTCCTGCCCCGCTTCCCTCGTTGCAAGAGGATCCATCGACATAGACCGACCAGATAGGCGGTCCCTTTGTTGTTTCCTCGGAGTCGGGAATAGTTGTTTCAACTATGAACTCGGCCAGCGCCTGCGCCTTGATTGCGGTCCGAGGCTGGTAAGTTATATCATGTTGGCAAGTTATATCATGTTGGCTCAGCTCGATCGACCACTTCATGAGGCGGCCGGAAGTCTCTGGCTTGTAAAGGATCTGTTTCAGCGGCTGGTCGGTTAGAACGACCATCGAATGGGACTGGAAGTAGGGCCGAAGCTTTCTCGCGGCCATTATCAGGGCGTAGGATATTTTCTCAATTTTCGGGTACCGAAGCTCGGCGTCCCGAAGCACTTTGCTAACGTAGTAAATTGGCTTCTGAGCCCTCTCTTCTTCTCTGACTAAGACCGCACTAAGCGTCTGTTCGGAAGCTGCCAAGTAGAGGTAGAGCGGCTCGCCTGGTATGGGTTTGCTAAGAAGAGGCGGATTGACGAGGTAAGCCTTGAGCTGGTCGAAGGAGTCTTGTTGTTGCTGTCCCCATTCGAATCCTTTAGCCCCCCGGAGGGCTTTGAAGAACGGGAGGCACTTCTCCCCGGACTTCGACAGGAAGCGCCCAATGGCGGCTAGGCGACCAGTCAATCTTTGAACTTCCTTGACGTTTCTAGAGGGGGCCATGTCCAGTATGGCCTTGATCTTCTCCGGATTTGCCTCTATTCCTCGTTGGCTAACCATGAAGCCGAAGAACTTGCCTGATGAGACGCCGAACGCACACTTGTTCGGGTTGAGTCTCATATCGTGCTTTCTTAGGACATCAAATGCTTCTTGGAGGTCGGTTACATGATCAATACCTCGGATGCTTTTCACAAGCATGTCATCGACGTACACTTCCATGTTCCGGCCGATCTGGGCCTGGAATACTTTGTTGACGAGGCGCTGGTACGTTGCCCCTGCATTCTTTAGACCGAATGGCATGACTCTGTAGCAATAGAGCCCTTGGTCGGTTACAAAAGAGGTTTTAGGGATATCAGGGGGGAACATTCTTATCTGATTGTAACCCGAGAAAGCGTCCATGAAGCTGAGGAGCTCATGGCCTGAGGTTGCGTCAATCAGAGTGTCGATGCTCGGCAGAGGGAAGGGGTCTTTAGGACATGCCTTGTTGAGGTCAGTGAAATCGATACAGATTCTCCATGTTCCGTTGGATTTCTTTACCATCACTACGTTTGACAGCCATTCAGGATAATTCACCTCTTGTATGAATCGGGCCTTTAACAATTTGTCAACCTCCTCTTTGATAGCGAGCTGCCGCTCGGGGGCGAACTTGCGCCTCTTCTGTTGGACCGGTTTGGACCCCGGATCCACACTGAGGCGGTGGACCAAGAGTTCTTCGGATATACCGGGCATGTCTGCCGCTGACCACGCGAAGAGGTCTTGGTTGGCTCGGATGCATTTTACAATTTTTGAGTATAGGGCGGATGGAAGGGCCTTACTGACGAAGAACTTACGGGTCGGCTCCTGCTCCGAGAAGGGTACCTCTTCCAGCTCGTCTACCGGTTCGGAAGTTGGCCGAGCAGCATCTTGGGGGATCTCGAGTGTTTCTAAGGAGAGGACGGGTCCGAGGGTGGAAGTCATATAACACTTGCGGGCCTGCTCCTGATTGCCCCTTACCTCTCCCACCCCAGACCGAGTGGGGAATTTCATTTTGAGATGATAGGCAGAAGGGACGGCTTCAAGGGCGGCTAGGCCGGGCCGACCCAAAATGACGTTGTAGGCCGCTGGGACATCTACGACCATGAAATCCATTGACTCCGTGCGGGTAGTAGGAGTTTTGCCTGCTGTGACATCGAGGGTAATCACCCCTTCGATCGTCACCGGCACTCCCGTGAACCCATGGAGCGTATACCCGGCGGGCTTGAGTCTGTCTCGGGAGAGCTTCAGCCCCTTAAAAGCATCGAGGAATAGGATGTTTACGGAGGAGCCGTTGTCTACTAAGATCCTTTCGACTTTGAAATTGGCCATGTGAAGGTTGATGACGAGTGCGTCACAATGAGGGGTGCGGACGCCCTCGAGATCTTCGTCAGAGAAGGTGACGGGCACTCCGAGGCCTTTGGGGGGAGGGGTGGCTCGGACCGAGTTGACTTCTCTTATAAAAGCTTTCCGGGAGGAGTTCGAGGAGCCCCCCATTGGACCCCCATGGATAAGGTGGAGGACTCGCTCTTCCTCGAATTCTGGCGTCTCTTCTCGTTCCGGACGCTTGTTAGCCCCCCGAGGCTGTGGAGGAAGTTCGGCTCCATCCTTTCTTACAAACTTCGGCAGCTGCCCCCTCTGGATAAGGGCTTCGATCTCGTTTCTCAGAGCACGACAGTCGTTGGTGTCATGCCCATGATCCCGGTGATAGCGGCACCATTTGTCTTTATCCCTTCTTTTGGCAGGGGTGTTCATCTTTGGAGCGGGAGGCAAGACCCCTTCTCTTTCGACTTCCATGAAAATGGCGGAGATGTTTGTGGTGAGGGGAGTAAACTTTTCAAATCTAGGGGGAGGTCGGCGCTGGCCAGCATTATCCTTCTGAAACTTCTTTGGTCCCTCTTCTTCTGTTCCCTTCCTCTTAGACCCGGAGGCGGTTCCTTCCCAGTTGGGCTGTTCCTCGGCCTCCTCAGCTCGGATGTATTTTTCAGTGCGGAGGAGGAGGTCAGAAAAGTCGTGCGGCGGTTTTTTGGCGAGGGAGGAGCGGAGGTTAGAATTGAGGATATTGGATTGGAACGCCGCGGTAGCGACGGATTGATCGAGGGATGCGATGGTTCTGGCCTCAGCTGTGAACCTCTTCACGTAGTCCCTCAATTTCTCCCCCTTCTGCTGACGGAGGTGCAACAGGGAGATGCTGGTCTTCTCGGCCCTTCGGCTGCTGACGAAATGGGTGATGAACAGGGTTTCGAACTGTTCGAAGGAAAATATCGACGCCGGGGCAAGGCGAGAGTACCATTCTCGAGCTGGGCCTTTCAGAGTTGCAGGGAATGTTTTGCAGAGGAGGGCATCGGAAGCTTGATAGAGGAGCATCAAAGTCTTAAAGCTTTCGATGTGGTCAACTGGATCGGTCTCCCCAGTGTAGTTCTCGAACTGGGGAGGTTTGAAACCGAATGGAACAGGAGCATCTACTATGGCCCGGGTGAACGGGGGTCGGCTAGGACGTAGGGTCCTCCCCCTAAGCTCTTCTTCTCGGTTTATTTGTCCCAAGAGTTTTTCCACCTCGTTCAGACGGCGGTTCATAGTGTCATCTCTCCGACGGTGATCTACCGAGCCACGGGACTCGTCTTCGTATGAGGGGGAGCGAGGGCTGCGGCAATGGTAGCTTCGAGAACGACGAGGACTTGGGGTGCGTCTGGAATTGGTAGGAGCGGGTCGAGGAGAAGGGGACCGTTGGCGAGGGCTCCGGACCGGAGGAGGGGATGGGGCCCTCTGCTCATTGGGGTTCTGACGGAGGTTGAGGGCCTGTTGTACCATTGCTTGGAATTGTTGGAACTCGGCACGGGTGATGGGTACCTCATTGTTCCTAGGCTGCTGCCGACCTGCTGGAGAGTGCCTCCTTCGGTAGTGATCGGGGGAGTCCTTTCTCCCTCTTCGGACGGGGGACCTCCTGTGTTCTCGGTGTCGGGGGGATTGCTCTCGCTGGCGGGAGGCTTCCCCCCGAGCCCGCTTTTCATCCAGGTGGCGACGAAGGTCATCATCTTCCGGGCGTTTGGGAGGGGCGTTGTGGCGACCAGAGGCTCGGGGATGATGGGAGGCCATGGAGGCACTGGAGGCGTTGTGGATGGAGATGTTCTCTTGGTGAAGAGGTTGTTTCTGGGGGTTAGGCCCCTTGGGATCAGGATGTGGAGGGTTCCGTTGGAGCGGCTCTTCCATGGTAGGAGGGAGTTGCCCTTGTTGCTGAGCGGGATCAGGAAGGACTTCTTGCTGGTCGGGGTTGGGCGCTCGGTTGGAGCCCCTAGATCTAACTTTGCGAGGTGGCATGGCAGGAGAAAACCTGTTCACCGGAAGGAGGAAAGGTCTCTATTCGTTAGTTTCCCACAGATGGTGCCAATCTGTTGCCGCTAAATTTGGTGTGGGGGCAAACAGATAGAACTTGTGGATTCTTGGGGAAACTGAATAGAAAGACCCGTGTACCTGTTCCGTCGAGCGTCGACCGTCGCTCCGCCGTGCACCTGCAAAAAGTGCAAGACACCGGGGTTGTTCCCGGCGACGCACCCTCCGACGCTCAAGTCAGTAATCAGGGAGATTATGAAAGAGCGTAAAAACTGGTGAAAGATTGATTACCTCTTAATGGAGATGGGTGGGGGGTATTTATAGGCGTCTTAGGGAACGGATTAGGAATGTAATCTTTGTGATCTGATATGGAATATTCTTCCTGTGAACAGATTAGGCATGTAATCTGATAAGGTATATTCCCTGTAATCAGATAAAGAATTTAATCCCAAATCCCGGTGAAAGGATAGATACGAATCAGGGCCGTTGATTAATATGAATCAGGAACCCTAATTCTATCCCTTCTGAGCTGGGTTTGCTGCGGGTTGAAACCCGCACCCGATTAAGGTGGATCCGTTCGCGGGTAAGTGGATTTTCGGGGAAGATAACCAGTACCCGCTTCAGACCCGTCAGGAGGTGAAATTACCGCTCTACCCCTGTGCCTCAAGATTCGTGATTCATCTGGACGGTTCCGATTTAACCCCATTTTTAGCCATATCAGAATTCATAATAGTCATTCATGCTTGTTACTCTATGAGAATAATAAACATCGAAAACTAGCATTCTATCACTTCCTTGATAATTAATCATTGATTCGAAAATTTCTGAGGCAATACTTAAACTATTATTATCCATTTTTCCTATTGAATAATAATCAATTATAAAATCAAGAGTGGAGAGAGAGATTTCTAAGGATACCTAAAAAATCAAAACAAAATGGCCCATCATGCTTCCGACCTAGTTAAACCTCTTTGAGCTGCTCTGTACTAGTTACCACCAGTGGATAAAATACCTCTGGTATGCACCCCAATTTCTGTGCTCTTTTTACGTTCTTCCCATCTCAGGATTACTATGCGCTCAAAAGAGCTTCATCCGAGAGATACGTCGGGAACAACTAGTAGCACTTCGGTACAAACAACCACAACCTAGCTCGTTCCTACTGCTAGGTGTACAGTCTAACTATAGAAGGTTGCAAATGGGTCGTTTTGCAAGATCAGTCAGGCAGAGCTTTACAAAACTCTCCCTAAGGAAAAGAGATGTAGTTATCCATACCTTATTTTCTACAAGATCTGGTAGATGCATGAACTCATAAAAGATATTTTTTATTTCCTTCAAACTTGTTACAAACAGACTCTTCAAGATTTTGAGAAATTTTTTCTCTCCAGGATAGTCTGCCTTTCCCCCTTACCCTGTCTCCCCTTTTATAGAAGAAGGGATGGCTTTACACCAAATATAATTATTGTTCTCCTTACATCATTGCTTTCATCACAGATACAATTATTGCTATTCTTACATCATTGCTTACATCATAGCTGAATATTGAGATAATTACTGCTTATGTAGGAGACATCTTCACGTGATTCACATCAAAAACAGCTCTTCGTCAGCCTTCTCTTGTTCTTTTCTGCAATAGTCACATGAATGTTGTGGTTCCATCCTCATCAATCTACAGTAGTGGACAGTTGTCTCTTCTGTCATTGTCATATCCCCTTTATGCAAGATTCGGTACCAGCTGTCAAAGACTTCTTTCTTTGACTGGGGTTGTTTAATTTTTGCTATGTTGTAGATCATTAATTTTTTTGGGTCAGGGCTATCATAGATTCATATGTTACCTTCTCTGTTTTGTATGTCCTTTAGTTCACAATACATTGTTCTAAATCCCGTAGCTCTTCTTTCTGGGATTGGTTTTTCAAATTCTTCGTTTTTATATGGTATAATACCGGTTGCTCCAAACAAGAATTGTGTAGTCATCCCTATCTTTATAATATGTTCAGCTTGTAGTTCTTTATTATCTTCAAGGAATTCTGGAATAGCTGAAAATATACGGACATATATTTTGGATGCCTTTGTAAGACCAAAATAACTTTTAGCAGCTTTATATACTTCTTTTGGTAACTGGCTAAGTTCTTCACATTCTCGAGATGGATAAATGCAGTGGATAAGTCCTCTTTTGAACAATACTTTCACTATTTTTGGATTTGCTCCTGGTAGTATGATCGCTTTGTTCATATGTTGCTGAGAAATAGTTTTGATAAATACTGTTTTTGGATTTGTTCCTGGTAGTATGATCGCTTTGTTCATATGTTGCTGAGAAATAGTTTTGATAAATTGGTTGACCTGAGTGGTCTGGCATAATTTCTCAATATATTGTTAAAATAAATCCTTCTTGGAGTATTTTGGAGGATCCGAGAGTAACTCTTTGTAGGTAGTGGGCTGTTTGAATGTGGAGTTTTCCTATTGTGTGGCTATTTTTGTAATCCCACTTGTATTTTGTAAGTCAATAGGTTCACTCCCTTCATTCATTTTTTCAATAAGATCCGTATTTATATGTTGGTAAAATATACTTTGAAGACCACATATTTGTAGCTGTAGTTGGTTAAATGCTCCTTTTAATTGCTCCACTGTCTCCTTTAGGTAGACTATATTCTGTTCTATTTGCTGAACTCTGGTTTCTATTCTGCAACAAGTGAAATAGTTAATTTCTTGATAGAAAATCAGCTAAAATATTATCTTTTCCTTTTATGTTTTCTATTAAGAAATCGTAATGTGCTAACTCCATCTGCCACCTTATCAATCTTTTGTTTGCTATGGTTGGGTCTATTATTTTGTTAATCCAACTCTTTGCTTAGGTATTGTCTGTCCTTACCGTAAATTTTGTATGTATTATAAATAGTTCGAAATTTTTTATAGCTTTTAAGATTGCTAGTAGTTCTTTTTCGTTTATGTGGTAATTTTGTTGGGTTTGTGTGAAAGATCCACTAGTATATCTAGCTAGTTTTTCCTCTTTTTCTCCTATTTCAATAAATTTTAATACTGCTCCCCAATTGTTTTCACATGCATCTGTTTCTATTATCCAAGAACATTCTTTAACAGGTAATCTTAGCTTATGTAATTCTGAAGTTTGTTGTTTAAATATTTTAAGTTTCTCTTCATCCTCCGGGGTCCATTCCCATTTCTTAAACTTTTTTAGTTTTTGTTGTAACCAATTTGTTTTTGCTGATAAATTTGGTATGTAACCTCTTGTTTGATTTAGCAATCCTATTATAGCTTGTACTTCTCTTTTTTCTTTTAGGACATTAGGAAAAGTCTTTATTTTTTCTACTATATGTGGTTGCAATTCTATTCTTTTATGTGATAATTTTGTTCCTAAGAATTCTATCTCAGTTTTGAATAATTCCATTTTCTTTTTTGATAGTATAATACCTGTATTTTTCACTATTTCTATGAATTTTAGTAGATGTTCTTTATGTTGTTCTCCGTTTTCGAATCCTATTAGAATATCATCTACATATACTAATATGAAATTGTTGTGTTCTTCAAAAAAAATTATCCATATACTTTCGAAATATTCCTGGACTGTTTTTATAACCGAATGGTAATACATTCCATTCATAAAATCCCTAATGTGTGCTGAATGCTGTTAAAGGTTTTGAATCTTCTGTTAGTTTTACATGATAAAATCCTGATTTACAATCAAATTTCGAATATATTTTTCTTGTTCTTACTGTGTTAAGTAGTATTTTCATGTCTGGTAGTGGGTATCCAAACCTCTTAGTATTTTTATTTAGTTCCTTATAATTTACTACCATTCGAGATTTACCTCTTTTTTCTTCTGAATGCTTTCTTACTATGAATGCAGGTGATGAATGTGGACTTTGTGATTTTCTTATGTAATTATTTTCCACTAATTCTTTTATATGTATTTTGAACTCTTCTAGGTCTGTTGGAGTATGTCTTATAGGTTTAATTTTTATTATTTTGTTCTTATCTATTAACTCTATATGTACCGTGGGTTCACTTAAGTTCCATTTTGCCAAGGGGTCTTCTCCACACAGATCTTCTAATTGTTTTTGTAAAATTTCTTTTGTAGTTGTTTCTTGAACTTATTGTATTCTAGTTTTGTTTGGTAAATATTGGTATTCGCCATGCTGGGTTGAAGAAACTCTCATGTGTGGCAGGTCAGTTCTGGAATAAGATTGGGTTATTCTAATTGCTATTGCTTGGTGTCTGCAAGGTGTTGTAAATACAACTGATTTATGTGATATAGTTATGGGATAGTATTGTTGGAAAAAATCATTTCCTAAGAGTACATCATTATTCATATCGTCAAACTGGTATATTATAGGTATTTTTAGTATGTAACTTCCTATTTGTACATTAACATTTTGTTGAGATTTGTTAAGTATGATAGTTTGTCCAGTTAATCCAGTTATGGCTTTTGTATTAAAACAATCTTGTTTCCATTTTCGTAGTATATTTTCGCGGCATAGACTAGTACCTGCTCCGGTGCCTATTAGACTATGATAGTTTCTTGATTTGTATTCTTCGTAAACAAATTCTGTTAGAATGTATAATGTGTTTTTTGTTGCTCTTAATGGATTCATTTGTCCAATATCCTATTTATTATCATGCTTTCATTGTTTACTGTTATTGTGATTTTTTCTTCTTGAATTGAGTAAGGTTGTACTGATGTAAGGAAGTCAGTTCCTAATAACATTTCATTAACATGGTGTTCTGGGTCTACGTGTAAGTGTAATAACATTTCCTTTTTACCATTTATCCTTAGTGGTAGTATGATTTTATGTACAATTGGATGTCTATTATTGTAATAGTCTAGGTAGTAATATGGGTTTTCTAATGTTATTAATTTAGTGGTTTTTATATTTGTTTGTTTAATATGTGAATTAGTAGCTCCTGTATCTACTAAGGCTATTTGTTTATTCTATTTTCCATTGTCATAATATTCTATTTCTATTTTAAATTGGTTATTGTTTTGGTGTTCCAATGTGTTTATTATTGGTATTAATTCCAATGTCAGTTGTTTATTTCTTATTGATAGTGATCTCTTTCCGAACATTATTTGTGGTGCTTTTTCTTTTGCATTTTCTTTTGCTTTATTAAAGTCGAATTCAATATAATTTGGTATAGTCATTTCAGGGTTTTCTCTAGCTGGTTTGTATCTTATGATTTCGCTTAATAGAGGCTCTATTTTAAAATTATCTGTATCTCTATTCTTTACTTCGTGCTTGCTAGTGAAAGCGTAAATGTTTCTTATTTGTATACTCATAACTTTACTTTTTTCTATCATTTCTATACCTAATAACCTATGATACATGACTAGACTTTTATCTTTATTTTCTTTTGCCATGCTTATAGAGAAATTAGGTTTTATTGTAAACTTTATCTTTTCGTACATTAGGTTTCCTTGTACTATTCCTATTAAGGCATCTTATGTACTTGATATTATCCTATCATCCATTAGGTATATTTCAAGGGGTGTATTTATTCCTTCCTTAAAATAGGCTTTTATTATTATTTGTACAGCTCCTAAATGTATGTGTCTTAATATTTTTATGGTTTTTTCATTTATTTTTTCCATCTCTTGTCTTATTATTCTTTCGATTATTAATGGGATTATGGTTTTACCTTATGCTTGTTCAATGTCTATAGGTTATTCATTATTCCTAGCTATTATGATGGTACTTTTCTTTCTTTCAAAGATTGGTAGTTTAAAATTTTCTTTTGGATTTATATCTAATTTGGTCGCTCTTATTTTATCGTATTTTTGTATATCAAAGCACATTCTTTCTCTTAGTTCTTCATTGTTTTCTTCTCTTTATGAAGGTTCTCCTATTTCTGTTAAATCTGTTATCATGTTTATTTCACATTCTTCTGTTTCACCTTTACTACTTCCACTATCTTCTTCCATTACCATTATTTTTTCATCTTCACTTATTTCTGACCATTCTTCATCATATTCTATGGGTTCATAATTTATGTTATTCATTTCTTCAATTTCTTCTACGTATTTTACATTTTCTTTTTTCATTCTTTTAGGACAATTTGGTGATATATGTCCTACCTCTCTACATATGTAACAATTACATTTTTAGGATTTTTTGTATACTGCCTATTTTTATTCTTCTTCATTTTTCTAAAGTATATTTTATAAGGTTTTCTATATCTCTTAAAAGTTTTTCTATATTTTGGTTTATATTTTTGGAATTTGTGATTATTCTTCTTTGTATATTTATAGTTATTATTGCATCCCCAATGATTCGGCCTTGTATCCTCACAACAAATTCTTTGTTTATATGTTCAATAATATTTCATTGTTGCTCTAGCATCTTGGCATACTTTGTCCCTATAATCTTTTACGAATTGCGTTCTATATCCTAAAGTGTCTAGTTCTGGTTTTACTTTCTCACTTATGTATACACTATATATGTTTATACTCCAAGGATCAGGTAGTTTTAGAAAGAATGAGTCTAAAATTGGACTCCGTTCTTATTTTGTATAATAACTATCTTGAAAATATTCTCGGAATTCACAAGCATAGTTGTCAAAATGGCACATGTCGCATATTTCTAAGTTACTTAGTCTCCATCTTGCTTGATTCTTTTTATATATAGTGTGTTTTTCTCCTTTATCATATACACTGAATTCAGTTCTTATTGCTTTTTCGTAATTTGTAATTATTTCTTTTAAACCTAAGGTCCGTTGTGCTGAGCTTTCTTCAGTTCCTCTATCATCAATTGGTCTTGATTTTCTTATAGTATTCCTCTCTTCTTCCTCTAGCTCATTCCACCATTTTGCTACTACTCCCATAAAGGTGGCTTCTATAAATTTCTCAAGTGCATTTTCGTTAAGGTTTTGCCTAAATCCTACTATTAGTGATGCTTTTACCCATTCTTCAATTGTCCTATCTACGTCTTTTACGCAATCTAGGTCTAACCATTCTCCATTTCCTGCAATTCCTTTTTCAAAGTGTTCTGTAGGTTCATATTTTTGGGTTTCCTTTTCTTTATCTTTTCCTAGTTGCATTCTTCTTTTTGTGTTTTGCCATTTCTATGGTAATTGGTAAGATTTTTTGTTAGGTGGTGGTCTTAAGATTTCATACATGTTACTTGGAATTTCTGTAGGTTTTGCAATAATCTTATCTTGGTCCATTTTTATTTCCTCATTTGTTATATCTAGATTTTTCAAGGCTTCTTCTACTTCTTCTGAATTGGGATTTGCCATTAAATCTTCTATTTCCAAGATATTTATATTAAGTTTCGTTATGGCTTCTAACTCTTTCATACCTTCTTCAATTATGCCTGATTCTTTTTCTGGGTAGTCAGTTATATATCTACCTAATTCTTTTATATTTTTATTTATAATTCTTAAATCTTTTCTTATATCTCTTAACATTTCAGGACCATTGTAATCTTCTTCCAACTCTTGTATGTTTATCATATAAATTTCTGGGTTCATGTTAGGAATTAATATAACTGTTTCGTTGGTCATACTTAACCTATTGTTTTGTATGCTAGTAGGTGTTGGTAATACCAACTTGCTTCTTCGTTTCTGTAATCTAATACTTTGTATGCTATTTCTTTTTGTATCTCTTTAGGTAGTTGATTAGTTACTTTTCTTGTTAGTAACAAGTATTCTGATATTTCTTTACTATCAATATGCTTCCTTTCTGTTAATCTTTTATCAACGTATCTAATCTTGAATTTTGAAAGATTTTTTAATTTAAGTTTCTTTATTTTCTGTGAATTATCCAGCTTTTATAAGGATAAGGTGTATTATAATTTATAATTTCTAAAGTAGGGTTATATATAAAATTTTGTTTTTAGGTTATTATATTAAAAAGGGTTAGTTAGTTAAATATTTTATAAAAGTGGGTCGTTTGGCTAAATCTTTTAGAAAGTGGGTCGTTTGGCTAAATGTTTTCCAAAAGTGGGTCAGTTACCCACTTTAGTCCTCACCTTTTTCTTGGCACATGGGTTGTTTTCCTTCCACCTCCTTACAACTCAACTGAACCTTAATCTTTTCATCTCTAACATCTCGAATGAGCCCGGTCTCCTCTTTCTAACCCCAAAAATTATGCATTCTTACTATTCTAGACAACCTTTCCCTCCTTCTTACCCTCTTCTCCCCGGTTGCCCATCAAGAGACTACTATGCCCCCTCCCAACCTTCAATTCCTCGATCTCGACCTGCCCAAAACAACATCCCTGTTTAATGTTGCTTCCACAAAGAAGAAGAAGAAGAAGAAGAAGAAGAAGAAGAAGCTCGAATCACCTACTTGACCACCAACTGCCTTCTCGGCACCTTCACCTCCACAACTCTCCTTCCTTCTTCCTACGTCGTCACCGACCTGGTCAACAACCACTAGAAGGCTAAAGATGTCAGTTTCAGCCGGTACACTTACAACCTCCTCGTCTTCGAGTTTCGCTACCATAATGAGCTTATCGGTGTGCTCGAAAACACAGTCCACTTGTGCTTTGTTGGTGAAGGTGTAAATGTTGTAGAATTTTAGGCCCTGTTTGGAAACAAATTTCAAGATAACTAAAGTTATCTTAAATTTGGAGGAACAAAACATGCCTCCATTTTAAAGTAATCTTCTTAGTTAAGAAAAATTATGTAAGAGTAGTGTTTAGACAACTATGGTTTTCTTTCTAACCTTTTTGAGGTAAGATAACTATAGTTATTTAACTTCAAAATAAGTCTCAAACATGTCAAAGTTAGGATAACTAGAGTTTTCTTAAGTTATGAGAAATAACTTCAGGCATCCTAACTTAACTTGTTCCCAAAAATAATCTTAATGAAATAACTCTGGGCATCCTAACTTAACTTTGTTCCCAAACATAACCTTAATGAAATAACTCTGGGCATCCTAACTTAACTTTGTTTCCAAACATAGCCGTAATAATTAAATTGTTTATGGTTTTTGTGTTTTCATGCTGTCGAGATAGGTAGTAATTTTTGAATAGTTACTTACTGGGCAGTTACATGGTTAGTTACTAATTTAATAGAGTTCTTCTATGGTACAAACTCTTAACTACCATAAATAGATTGAGATAGCCCAATAAATCCCGGATTTAGTTTTAACCATATTTTTAAAAGAAAAGTGTATTCATAAATTTGCTATTAATTCCTCTTTCAGCTGCGCAACCATTGTGATCCATGTTCTCCATTCTTTTGTGTGAAAAGCTTTCATAAGCGACAAGTATAGGATATCTTATAGGATGTAAAACAACCCATGAGATCATCTCAATTACTGTGACAAAAACTATTCTATGTGATATCATACTGGCATCCCTTCCCTTATCTCTGTTTCCTTCTTATTTCCAAGCATCTCGCTGCTTCATCTTCTTCATCCTTTCACTCACTGCTACAACCGACATCTCAATTACTGTCACAAAAACTGTTCTATGTGATATCATACTGGCATCCCTTCCCTTATCTCTTTTTCCTTCTTATTTCCAAGCATCTCGCTGCTTCATCTTCTTCATCCTTTCAATCACTACTACAACCGACCAAATCATGCTAAAATAGAACCCCAAAATGTTTCGCTTACTCATCGTTGGGCTACATCCCTTTAAGATTATAGCAGAGATTATAGCAGAGATGAGAAGAAATGATCAAAAGAGAAAGATATACGAGAAATTGCTGTCTAGCGAGAAATTCGGAGTCTACTAAATAGCCCGATACTTCATTTTATTTACAACTAAGCCACTCATTTATATCAAATTGAAAACAGATGATCCTATGGCTAGGATTAAAAGTAGAAAAGTTCAGAAATTTAAAATTAGTTAAAATTAGTTTAAAAAGTTAAATAGTTTGTACTATAAAATTTTTCCATTTTTCTAAGGGTAGTGTTTATTCATCAAAAGACTATCCTTCCTAAGAGTTGGTTTCGACTACATAGACTGGAGGTTTTGTATAATTAAATATACTGTTACTTCTCTCCTTGCTTTTGGAGAAAAAAATTGACTAAGTCACAACTTTATTAATAAAATATTAATAAAATAAGTATTACAAGTGTTACGCATCTAATTATTCCTTAAACGGAACACAAAAAATAATTACATAGCTAACCATACAATATAAGAGCATCCACAGTCGTTCAATGTAAAAAATGGCAAAATGCATATTTTGACAATCCATTTCGACAAAACGCCGCAGTCGTCGAATAGTAAAAAAATTGCATAAGTTCGTTAAAAAAGAAACAGACGAAACATGATGTTTCGTATGTCATTAAAAAATAATTTATACATGCCGAAACTTAAAAAATATTAATAAAAAATACGGGACGAAACATGATATTTCGTCCCAAGGAGAAGAAATTTTTTTCAAAATAACCTTTCGTCGGGGTTTTTTTGCCAAAAAAAATTGCAAAAACAATTTTAAAAAATAATTTGTAAAAAAAATTTGCAAAAACAATTTAATAATTTGCAAAATCAATTTAAAAAAATTGCAAAAACAATTTAAAAATTTACAAAATTAATTTTAAAAAAAAAAAAAAATTGGAATGGGTGTTTCGTCCCTCATGGGACGAAACATCATGTTCATTCCCACCCTTAAATTCATTTAACCGTTTATTTTATTTGGTTTTTAATTTTTTTTTACTTCGGACGAACATGATGTTTCGTCCGATCAATTAAAAATATAAATAAATAATCCATGTTTCGTCTGCTATAATATGCATTTTGCTATTTTGAATGCTACTTTTCCCTTTCTACTGTAGCCGAATTGCTAGAAAATGGCAAAATAGCTCACAACTGTGTGCGCTACAGTAAAAAAAAAGACAAAAATGGCAAACAAGCAAACGACTGTGGATGCTCTAAACTAGTCCCTCCCCTAGCTATACTTATAAACGAAAGCATCTGCTCATGTTCTCCCACCTATCCTAACCAGATGTAATTCGAATGTCAACCAAATTTAATTCGAATTTCATCCGACATTCTTCTCCACTTTAGAGATTCTCATCACCTTCCCCCGAACGTCCACCTTAGTCACAACCACAACCACCATCTCAAGGCGGCATGCATCCATCTCACCCGAAAAGTACACCACTCCACCCCACTGCAATGCCATGTTCTGATTGCGTCAAATCCAGCCATCAACAATAGTTATAGTTCTCAACTGACACATTGACGTTCTCGACAAACTCCCCCCAACGAACACATCTGCCTTGGCAGCTCATCTTTGGGGATCCCCCAATTATCCCATCGCTCCTTAAACAAAATAAGAATTTCAAAAAATCTTATTTGAAATTCACAAGTCAACGAAACGTTCATCTCTCTACTTTCCACATATGTTTTGAATTTCAAAAATATAAATTGCAATTCAAAACGACTCCGAATCTCCCTATCCAAATATGTTTTGAATTTCAAAAGTCTAAATTGAAATTCAAAATAATAATAATAATAATAATAATATGCCCCTCCGCACATATATGAAATTCATAAATCTACACTGAATTTCACAATAGAACCACATCTTCTTCGAAATTCAAAAATCAATTGAAATTTCTCCAAAATCTATTTTTGAATTTCAAAAACACTAATTTGAAATTGAAAATCCCCCCCCCCCCCCCCCCCAGAGAAAAAAAAACAAAAAAAAAGCTTCTCATTTTAATTTTGAATTTTGAAATTTTGAAACCAATCCCGCTCTCCACCACTCCAGCAACTCTCCGGCCATCATCTCTCTCCTGCACCTCTCCGCTCCCCCATCGCTCCCGTCATGCGCCCCGTCACTCCGTCGCCAACCCATTTCACCATCAACAGATGGCATTCGCCTCCACAAACTGAGCCCCCTTCGTCATCACCCCCCTGTCGCTCCAATGAAGCCCCATGACCTCACCAAGACTAGCCTCCCTGATGCCGTCACGCACTCTGCACCCGTCGCCGAGCCAAGACGCACTCCACCACCGACGATACCCGAATCCTGCGCCACTCCGACGAGCATTGACTGAAGCCTCGATGAGCCCACCCTCGACGACACCCTTCAACCCTCCCAACCCCTCACCGACAGTCGACAATGCTGCCGACGAGGCCCTCTCCCCTAACGAAGCCGATAACCCCAACTGGATATTCGACCATCCAAACCTTCTTCCTCCGGTGAGCCACGATGTAGTACCCCGTATTTTTAAATACTATTTTTGAGATTTGAAAATAAATTAAAATGATTTTTGGAGATTTAATAAATATTTTTCTGAAAATTTATCTTTTTACACGTGAAAAACACGTGTAAATATGTTCTTGAAAAGTTCAAAAGCCAAAATTATTTTGTGGAAAATCATTATTTATTATTTGAGATTATTTGTGATTTTTCTAGATTTTTCTGATATTTATTGAACTGAGTTGCAAATAATTCAAAAAGAAGGATCTTTTTGCAAAATTGTCATTTTGATGGATGAAAGTACAAAACTGTTTTTCTGGACTTTTCAAACAGTGCCGGCTGGAAATAAATTGTTCATTTTTGTTTTAAATCTCAATTAAATTGGTTTTATCAAGTTTCCAAGTATAGAGATCTATTTATGTAAAGTTATATTTTGAAAGGATTATTTTGCAAATGTGTTCAAAACCCTAATTCTCCCAATTCCAGGCCTATTTAAAAGGTGGAGTGCAGCCGTCTTTCGCTACACAACACAAAAGATTCATTGTTTTATTTTTCTTGGAGATTTAAATGGAAGATCTTGGATTTTCTTGCAAAGGAGAGGCTTTTTCCTATTTCTATCTTGTCTTCGTTTGATCTCTTCAACAAGGTCAGTGACTTGTTTTGTTTTATTTTGTTTTGTGCATGTTGTAAGTTGTTTTGTTTTGTTCTTGGAATGTTGTATGTGGTGTTTCATCTAGTAGAAAGCATGCTAGGGTTTTTTATATGAATACATGTGGTGGATTGAATGAATGGATGAGTTAAAATTGGATCTTTTAGGAAAAACCCTAGTTATTTGTGAGTAGAGTTGCATGTGGATGATTTTAGATTGTAGGAGAACCTAATATAAATTGTGAGTAGACTATTTCTTTTGGGTATTTACTGATTTGATTGAGTATGGTGAAAGTTATGCATTAATTGATTTAAGATGAGATTTTTTGGACTATTGGTGAGTTGGATGAAGCAACTTGGCCATGTTAATGATGAATTTGTTTATGAGTCAACTATTGAGAATAGTTGAGATTGAGTTTGAGGAATTTTGAGAATGAGTAATGGATTAAAAGACCATGTCTTGAGGATTTGAGTTGTGATGACTAAATTGGGGATTGATACATTTTTGATTAAATTTGGGGATTTGTGATTTTGTGAAAAATTTTATGTGAATTTGGATTTACTTAAATACTAAGTTTTTAAATCTGAATATTTGGTTATTTTAGTTTATGGATTTGTGAAGTACTTTTGGTGCACAAGTATGCACAAACGTTTTTCATAAATATCGTATTTTTGTTGTTTAAGAAGAAATTGAGTTTTATGTGTTTTCGAAAGATTTGACTATATCTCGACTTATTTTGGTATTGATATGTTTTGGAATATAAAACAGAGTTATTTTGATGTATGATTGATTCTTAAAAACTCTAATTTTGATATATGCACACATTCATGTTTTTATTTTGTAGAAGTTCATCAAAGAGCTATTTTATCAATTCAAGTGGTTTTTGATTGATTTTTATGGATCTTTGTATATCCTATAAGTTGTATTTGATCATATCATAAATATACTTTTTATAGATTTCGTTTCTGTAAAGTAAATCTTCGTATCGGTTGAAATATACACAACCCAAACTGCAGTCTATAGGTGTGACAGTCGACTGGTATGTTTCGACAGTCGACAGTCGCTACCTGGCTGCTGTATTTTTCTCGTTTCTTGAAATCTCGTGCGGAACAGTCGACTGAACCATTTCTCTAGTCGACTGTCTGTGCTCTGTTTTTGATATTTTCTCGAGGTGTTGGATTTTTGCTCTGGACAGTCGACTGGTGACTTTTACAGTCAACCGTCAACACTTAGAATTATTTTCTTAAAAATGTTAGATTTTCGCTCTGGACAGTCGACCGACTCTGGTTTGCAGTCGACTGTTACTGATGTTTCTTGAGTTTTCAGATGTTCTTTAAATGATTGATTCTTTAAAAGTTTTTGGATTTATAACTTACTATTCTTAATATTATTTTTTCTACAGTACATATGTTTTCAAGATATTTTATTATCGGATTTGGATTCTGAAATTTTATAAAGATTTGGATTTTGTTGATTGGAGAGGTTTCTCCCTTTGATCGTTTTGACGATGGATTAGTGAGTTTTGGTCTTGTTGATATCTCTAGGAGTTGAGTGAGAGTCCTGGAACCAGCAGTTGAGATTGTTGAGTTAGACCTGTGGGGTCTTGGTTTGGTTGTTGTTGAGTATTTAAGTCCGGCAGGATACACTAACTCTAGAGATGGGAATTTTGTGTTTTAATAATAACCAACTTAAGGACAGGCACTAGTGAAGATGTGATGGAACTTGGGAAACGTATGTATAGGCTCATGGTTTGTTTAGTCCAACGGATGTGTTCCAGGAATGTTTGTTGTTCTATCCCGAGAGGACATTTGTATGTTCGCGTGTCGAGGGTCTGCAGGCCTATTCACGGAGCATGCAGGGTACATTCGCATGTCGAGAGTCAGCAGGCCTATTCACAGAATGTACCTGGTGTATCCCACGTTGAAGGCCTTGCAAGCCTATTCATGGGGTACACGGGTTTGGGAGATGTTACCGCTAAATCTGGTGTGGGGATAAACAGATAGTATTTGTGGATTCTTAGAAAAACTGAATAGCAAAAACCTAGAATCTTCTCACCAGAGTTTGACCGTTGACTCCCGTCGTTCACCTACAAAAAGTGCGATACACCGGGGTTGATCCCGGCGACTCACCCTCCGACGCTTAAGTCAGTAATCAGAGAAGATTATGAAAGAGCATAAATTGGCAAAAAATTGATTACCTCTTAATGGTGGTGGATGGAGAGTATTTATAGCCGCCTTTGGGATCAGATTAGGAATATAATTCCTAATTCCTAGTGAAAGGATAGATGCGAATCAGAGCCATTGATTAGGATTAATCAGAAACCCTAATTCTATCATGCTGGACTGGGTTTATCACGGGTTGGAACCCGCACCTAGCTGAGACGGATCCGTTTGCGGGTTACTGGGCTTTTGGAAGGAAGACCCAGTACCCACTTCAGACCCGTTTGTAGGTGAAATTACCATTTTGCCCCTAAGTCTTAAGATTTGTGCCCGATTTGGACAGTTCCAATTTAGCCCTATTTTTAGCCATATCACGGGCCCCCCACTCCCGAAGACTAGGTTTAACTAGTCTTTGAGGAGTAGTTATACTGTTTTAATGGCTTACAGGGTCGTACCGGAGTCCAAACGAGGGGCGTTGAATCTTTATATGAGGTATTGTGGTGATTTTCTAAGTTAGTTGCGTGCTCCAGGTTGTTCCTGAGCTCTCCTGGACTTTTGGTGATTTTTCTTAATTTTTATCTATTTCTCGGATCACTTATCTAATTTTGCATAGTGTTGATTCGTTGTTCGGGGGTCTTAATTGCCTCTTCTAAGCCATAACTACTTCCCCCGGGGCTCAAAAATATTTTCCTGAATTTGTAATTATTTTTCAGAATTTTTAATTATTTTTCCCGAATTTGTAATCATTTTTTCGTAATTTTTAAATAAACAAATCGATTTTAATAAATAAAAATTAATTTTAAATACCGAATTATGTCGTGGCGTAATCTGAGCCTTCCATCGGTGTTGAGCGCAGTTTTCTGGAGGATCAGATGGTCTGGGTGGCTCGGCAAGCTTTTTCTCCGTATGCGAGGGTCGGTGCATCGGCACCTCGGCTCGAGTCCTCGGCAACTCGGTGGATCGGCGCGTAGCGATCTGCCGAGCTACGTGGCAAGATCCGGAGCATTCATTATGGCGAAAATCCCAAAAAAATGTTATCTTGTCGTTTTGTGGGCGTGGCGTGATCTGAGCCGCCCATCGCGTTCCAGCACGTTTTTTGACAAGATCCAACGGCTGAGATAGGTCGGCTCCATTTTTCTTCAAATGTGAGGGTCGGTACCTCGTCACTTTGGCCCGGTGACTCGGTAGTTCGTCCTCTACCCATATTAGCTCGGTAGCTCGGCTAAGCTGTTTGGTAGCTCGGCTGGGCATTCCTGTGGCTCGGCAATTTGACCTCTGTCCACAGTAACCCGGTAGCTCGACTAAGCTGTTCGGTAGCTCGGCTAAGCACTCTGGTGGTTCGACAGATCGGAATGAACCGTTGGGACACGTGGCTTAATCTGGGATGTTCATCATGACACGAATCGCGAAGACGGGGTTCAAATCACGAAAAAATGCTATCTTGTCATTTTGTGGGCGTGGCATGATCTGAGCCGCTCATCAAATTTGGACACGAATTTTGAGACAATCCGATGGTGAAACTAGCTCGGCGGTATTTTTCTCCATATGTGAAGGTCGGTACCTCGTCAGTCCGGCCAGGGAGGACGGTGGCTCGGTGGCTCAACTGAGCGCTCCGGTGAATCGGCAGCTCGGATCGAGTCTTCGAACCACGTAGTGGGATTTGAGACGTCCATCATGGCACGTATCACGAAGTTGGAGGTTCAGATCACGAGAAAACACTATCTTGTTGTTTTGTGGGCGTGGCATGATCTGAGCCGCTCATCAGATTTGGACACGAATTTTGAGACAATCTGACGGTGGAACTTGCTCAGCTGCATTTTTCTCCATATGTGGAGGTCAGTACCTCGTCAGTCCGGCCAGGGAGGACGGTGGCTCGGTGGCTCGACTGAGCGCTCCGGTGAATCGACAGCTCGGATCGAGTCTTCGAACCACGTGGTGGGATCTGAGACGTC
This sequence comes from Hemerocallis citrina, assembly GCA_017893485.1. NCBI lineage: Eukaryota > Viridiplantae > Streptophyta > Magnoliopsida > Asparagales > Asphodelaceae > Hemerocallis > Hemerocallis citrina. The sequence continues at coordinate 79,297,449 of CM030366.1, forward strand.
CATCATGGCGCGTATCACGAAGTTAGAGGTTCAGATCATGAGAAAACACTATCTTGTCGTTTTGTGGGCGTGGCATGATCTGAGCTGCTCATCAGATTTGGACACGAATTTTGAGACAATCTGACGGTGGAACTGGCTCGGCGGCATTTTTCTCCATATGTGGAGGTCGGTACCTCGTCACTTCGTCAGATTGCCTTTATGGTTCTGCAAGTCACGAGTCGTCGAGCGGGGGTGTTAAGTGAACCGACGCGTCTTTCCTCCGAACCGTCGCCGCTTTCTCTTTTCTATCGTTTTGTCTCCCTTAATAGGCTTCTAGGAGTTTCGAAAGCCCAACAGTCACTTTCTGGGCAATAAGTTCTTACCCCCCCCTCACCCCTTAGCTCATTTCTCACTTTTACTCCCAAGTTTTTTACTTTTGCTCTGCTAGCGGCGATTTGTGCTCCAAGGCGGTTGTGCTAGCTGTCGCGAGGGCCAGGCAATTTCCGGCGAACTATTTCTGACTGTGAACATCACTTCAAGGTTACGTCACATCAAGGTCAGTGTTCTTTGCCTTAGATATTTATTCGAGATGTCAAGAGTAAACTTGGGAAGTGAGGCTTCGTCCTTGGTAGGTCGGCATGCCGAGGAGGGGAGAGAAGTAGTGAGCCGTAGGAAGGGGAAAGAGGTAGCGGGGTCGTCTGCGGCTGAGGAGAAGGAGAGGGTAGTGGTTCGGTCTTCGATAGTCGAGGAGACAGTGGAGATTGATAGACGAGCTCCCGAATCGAGTTGGCTGCCTGGCGTGCTGTCCGGTCATACGGGGATAAGGCAGTACAGCGGCGAGCGGCTGAGTAAGGCGATCATTGGTCGCTCGGTGACTTATGAGGAGAACGATCCGAGGGAGGTCATCGAGTTGGATGACCTTCCCTTGGTGTTGTCCGAGTGGGATCTCCTCCGGATCAGGAAGGGATTCGCCATCCCTCAGGAGTATAAGCTGATCCTCCCCGGTCCCGGGATACAAGTGAACACCGTCCTGTCACGGGACACATGCGTCTTCGCCTACGACTCCTTGAACGCTGGTCTGCGCTTCCCCCTCCACCCCTTCGTGATGAAAGTCCTTCACTGGTACTGTCTGGCCCTTATACAATTCATGCCGAACACTTGGCACCATGTGCTCGCCTTTTTTGCTTCAGTGTCGAATTGCCGAAGTGGAACCAGACCTCGTCATCCTTCGAAGTTTATACCGAATCAACAGGATGACCAAGCTCAAGCCTCGCTATTACTTGTCACCTCGGAGAGGAGTTAAGTTAATAGAGAATCCTGATTCGATAAAGCATTGGAAGGAGAAGTTTTTTCTGATGAAGGGACCTTCGACATTGGATTTCCCAACTCGGTGGAAGGCAGAGGTACCGAAGTTTACAAGGGCCGACCCGGTGTTGACCACTACCGAGGAGGAGGTGGTGGCCAAGCTGATCGCTCTCCCGACGTTGAGATGGAGAGAGATGACCGAGGGGGTGCTACACGGGTCGGGCCTTAGTCCGATCGACCCTAGTATGCTCCTGACATCTCGTTGTAATTCTTTTTTAATGCCTTGTACATTCTTCTTACTTTTTCCTTTTATTGCTTTGAACAGAGGTGCCGAACATGGAGTTTAAGGGCATGATGATGGAGCAAAGCAAAATCGCTGACGGCGGGAAAAGGAAGAGGATGAGCACGGGTCCTACGTCCGTCCGGCCGGCCCATCAAGGCACCCTTGGCCGTCGTCGCTCCTGCTCCTCGGGAACCGTCTCCGGAGGTGGCCATCCTCCCTAACCCGTACGCCTCTGCCCTGTCTGCCCCTGTAAGTGAGACCTTTTCCGTTTCGACAGCACTGGCGCTCGAGGCCCCAACCTTGACTCCTCAGGCTGAGGAGATCTTGACCGAGGCCCACAAGAAGTTGTTCTTCCCCAACTGGCGAGTGAAGAACCACGACGGCTTCTTGGGCGACTCGCAGATGTGTATGCAGGTGGTCAAGCATTTTGTGACCTCGAAGGACCAAGCCGCCATGAAGGCGGGGACGACTGGTGACGACACCTTCGAAGTCGCTCGGTCGCTGATGTCGGTAAGTCTCGATTCTTTCTCTTTGAAAATTTACTAAGTCTATAGCTCAGTTTTTGCTGCGTACTAACTGCTTCTTTTTGCAGGCCACTTGCCACTTCAGCCACCTCATCCAGGAGTTTTCCGAGCAGGAGAGGGAGCTGAAGGCCCTTAGTGACAAGGACCGAGTGGAAAGGGCGAGGGCCATGAAACAGCTCGACGCGGAGCAGCGTCGCTCGGACACCTTGGAGGCTCGGGTCGCCGACCTCGAGGTGCCCCTGGAGCAAGCGAAGGAGAAGCTTGCTGCGGAGGTTGCCTAAGGCTGTTGAGGAGAGGACCGCAGTGGCAAAGGCTTTGGAGGACGTGAGGTCGGAACAAGCCACGGTGGTGGAGAAGGCGAGGAAGGAGATCGAAGCCGAGGCGAAGAAGCACATGGTGGCCAACACGGAGCTGTCTTATGCCCGGGTGCTCGACCATGTTGAGGCTCGAATCCCCGACTTCGAGAGAGTGGGGTACCGATTGTGGCCCAGCGGCAAGGAAGGAAGCGAAGAGGAGGAGGGAGAAGAGGAGGAGGAAGGCAAGCAACGGGGTAGCGAAGTGCCTGCTGATCCCGAGACCGTGGCAGCCGGCCCCTGAGCTGGGGCATCGGGGGGCGAGGGGCCATCCACCGAGCCACCTGTTTCCGAGCTGCCGCCCCAGGTAGACCCTTGATCTCCTCGTCTTTGTAGTTTTTTCTCTCTTTCAATGTACTGCCTTGTAGCGGACTGGCCACCACTTTTTTTATGTGAATAAAATTTTTGTTCGAACTCTCTTCTCAAATTTTAGCTAAGTGTTGGGTTGTTTTTGAAATGGAGTTTCTCCGAGATTTGGCTAAGTGTTTGGCTTGGACCGCCCTTTGTCTTTCTGTGTTGATATACTATCGTCTTTCAGGTTGTCGAACCTAGTTCGGTCTCCGAAGCAACTCGCCTTCGTGCCTGAACTAGAGGAGGCGAGGCAGGCCCTCTCTCGCAGCCGAGAGAGTTTCCTTAGGAGCGAATTAAGGCCAGAGGATATCAAAGCTACTGCGGGGGGGTATTTTTCCGAGCTGAAACAACTCCGGAAATGATCTTGCGGGGCTCGTCTCGAAGGCGAGGTAGAGTTGCTTAGGAAGACGCTGTTTGTCGCTGAGACGGAGAAAAGCGAGCTATTGGCAGAGGTTCGCCATTTGGAAATAGCCGAATAAGAACTCTCGGCGGACGAAGACGAATTAGCAACGGCAGTGGGCAAGCTGATGGTCGAGCGTGACGAGCTGATGGCGAGGGTCGAGCAGTTGAGGAGGGTTACAGTCGACAAAAGCATCGAAGTGACCCACCTTCGTCGCATCATAGCCGACAGTGCCGGTGACGCAGGCTCAGCCAAACTTTCTTGTTTAAAAATATCTGTGAAGGACGATACTCTGAAGGATAGGATCGTCGAGCTCGAGGAGGAAGTCGCTTGCCTCAAACCGTAGCCTGTAAGGGTCAATGTTCGGAGTACGTTGTGTACTCGCGAAGAGAGTGAGAGGGGGATCTCCTTCTATGAGCTCGTGACTCGTTTGCCTGCCGTTAGGCGGAGTCTGGCCGATGCTCAAAAGTGGTGTGGCTACTTCATCTAGTGGTGCCTCGGTCGGAGCCACAGTTAGAGGCAACACCGAAGAGGCATCTCTGTTCGTTGGTCTAGAGACAAGCTCGGAGGTTAGGCGGCGCCGCCCCCATGTATCTCTGAACCGAAACGTCCCTATTCCGAAGAAGCACTGAACAACTTGTTTTAATTAGTCCTCTTCGAGTTTTGTAGTACCATGTTAGGGTAGCTTGGTCTTGTAACTTGAACGCTTTTGTGCGTTAGAATTTTATATAACTGAAAGCTTGTTTCTTTCTTGTGTTAACTTTAACTTTGAACGAACCATAGGGACCGAAGGTTTAGCACCTCCAAGTGCTCTTCTCCCATGTCTAGTATAGTTGTAAACACTTCGTGTGCGTCATTTACGCGAATTTCAATGGTTGTGGGAGCAATTCCGAATGGCAAACCACTTCTAGCTCGCTTAAGAGCGAGCTTGCGAAGCGGAGTCGATCCAAGTGTTGGACTCCGAACTCGTCGTTTGAGTATGTTTCAATGGTTGTGGGAGCAATTCCGAATGGCGAACCACTTCTAACTCGCTTAAGAGCGAGCTTGCGAAGTGGAGTCGAGCCAAGTGTTGGACTCCGAACTCGTCGTTTGAGTATGTTTCAACGGTTGTGGGAGCAATTTCAAATGGTAAACCACTTCTAACTCGCTTAAGAGCGAGCTTGCGAAGCGGAGTCGAGCCAAGTGTTGGACTCCGAACTCGTCGTTTGAGTATGTTTCAACGATTGTGGGAGCAATTCTGAATGGCGAACCACTTCTAGCTCGCTTAAGAGCGAGCTTGCAAAGCGGAGTCGAGCCACGTGTTGGACTTCGAACTCATTGTTTGAGCGCAAGGAAGTTAGAAATAGAGAGATATAACTAATTCACAAGTAAAATACGAAAATAAGAAGCTCTTTATTGAAAACTACTACTTGGCTACTTTCTTTATTGAAAACTACTACTTGGCTGCTTCTACGTTGCGAGCTGTTATTACATTGAAAAAATAAGAAGCTAAAGTAAAATACAAGTGAAAGGAAAGAAACGGTTCGACATCCGAAGGTACTTAGAGAGGCATTTGGGCACCCCCTTGGTACTTCAATAGATGGTCGGCATTCCAAGTCCTAGGAATCTCTCTGCCTTCAAGATCTTTAAGACGGTATGTTTCGGGCCGAACTACTTTGGTGATCTTGTAGGGTCCTTTCTAATTTGGAGCTAGCTTACTCTTCTGACTGGAGAAAGAGATAGCTAACTTTCTGAGGACCAAGTCCCCTTCTTTGAGATCGGTGGGACAGACTCTCTTGTTGTAGGCCAACTCGATCCTTCTTCGATAGTTCTGTTGGCGAATCGACGCTCTCTCCCGTAGTTCATCGATCAAGTCCAAATTTTCCCGAAGCTCTCTGGCATTCTGCTTTTCTTCATAGGCCATAAGGCGAGGAGATGGTAGGCCGACTTCCAAGGGGATCACAGCTTCGGACCCATAGGTGAGATTGAATGGCGACTCTCCTGTGGGGGTCCGTTTAGTACTGCGGTGATTCCACAGCATGTTAGGGAGCTGATCAACCCATAAATCTTTGGCGGACTTATCCAGTCTCTTCTTGATACCGGAGAGGATCTGTCGGTTGGAATTTTCCACTTGATCGTTTGACTGGGGTGGGAGACGGAGGAGAAACATTATTGGATGGCGAGGTCTTCACACAGAGATCGGAATGCGGCCCCAGTAAATTGTGTTCCATTATCGGTTATGAAGACCCGGGGCATGCCGAACTGACAGATGACGTTCTTCCAGAAGAACTACAACACTTTATTCTCAGGTGATTGTAGCCACTGGTTCGGCCACTATCGACTTGGAGAAGTAGTCGATTGCCACGACTAAGAACTTGAGCTGGCCGGAAACTGGTGAAAATGGCCCTAGTAAGTCCATCCCCTACATTGTGAAAGGGATAGGACTTGATAGGGAGGTGATCTGAGCTTGGGATAGGCGACGGATGTTGGAGTACTTCTGACAGGAGCTGCATTGCTGGACGTGTCGTTTGGCATCTTGTAGGAGGGTAGGCCAGAAGTATCCATAATTCAACACCTTCCTGACGAGGGATCTTGACCCTGAATGTGCTCCGCCTATGCCTTCGTGAAGCTCTTGCAAGGCATACGAGGCTTGTTCTGGAGAAAGGCACCTCAAATAGGGTCTGCTCCACTTGGGTGAAGGAGCGTTTGTACAAGACCCCCTCAACAAGGGTGTACCGCTCCGCTCTGGTTCTAACTCGACGAGCTTCCTTAGGGTCTTCGGGGAGGAGCCCATCCCTTAGAAATTCTATTAGGGGTTTCATCCAATTGTCTTGAAGTTGGACGGGCAGTGACTCCATCGAGTTCTTCTTCTATGCTCGGTCTCAGGAGCACTTCAATCAGGACGGTCTGCTCGAGACCTTGAAGGAAGGAGGAGGCCAGCTTGGAGAGGGCATCTGCTTGGGAATTTTCTTCTCTGGGGATCTGCTGAATGAGCGCCTCTTCGAACTGAGCCATGAGATTTTAGACCTTGGCTAGATACTTAGTTATTCGATCATCTCGCGCCTCGTACTTGCCCAAAACTTGATTCACGACCAGCTGAGAGTCGCTAAAAATTCGTAGGCATTGTGCCCCTGCCTTGTGAGCCATACCGAGGCCAGCTATAAGTGCTTCATACTCCGCTTCATTGTTGGAGGCTTTAAAGTTAATGCAGAGGGAGTATTAGAGAACGAAATCATCTGGGCCTGCCAGAATGACCCCGACTCTGCTTCCCTCGGTGCAAGAGGACCCGTCCACATATACCGACCAGATAGGAGGCCCGTTTGATGCTCGACTGACCTCGGGGAATGGTGTTCTCAACAATGAATTTAGCTAAGGCCTGAGCCTTGATCGCGGTCCGAGGCTGGTATGATATGTCATGCTGGCTCAGCTCGATCTACCACTTCGTGAGGCAGTCGGAGGTCTCCGGCTTGTGAAGGACTTGCTTCAGCGGTTGGTCGGTAAGAACGACCACCGAGTGGGACTGGAAATATGGGCGAAGCTTCCTAGCTGCCATGACCAAGGCGTACGCCATCTTCTCCAATCTTGGGTAGCGGAGCTCGGCATGCCGGAGTACCTTGCTCACGTAATAGATGGGCTTCTGAGTCTTGTCTTCTTCCCTCACCAAGACAGCACTGAGGATTTGTTCGGGGGCAGCTAAGTAGAGGTAGAGTGTTTCCTCGGAGATAGGCTTGCTGAGGAGAGGGGGGTTGACTAGATAGGCTTTAAGCTGGTCAAAAGATTCTTGTTGTGGTTGACCCCACTCGAAGCCCTTAGCCCCCCTGAGAGCCTTGAAGAAGGGAAGACACTTCTCCCCTGAATTAGAAAGAAAGCGCCCTATGGCAGCGAGGCGTCCTGTCAACTTCTGAACCTCTTTCACATTTTTGGGAGGAGCCATGTCCAGTATGGCTTTGATCTTCTCGGGGTTGGCTTCGATTCCTCTTTGGCTGACCATGAAGCCTAGGAATTTCCTCGACGAGACTCCAAACGCACACTTGTTCGGATTGAGCCTCATATCATGCTTTCTTAATACATCGAACGCCTCTTGCAGATCGGCCACATGATCGGTGCCATGGATGCTCTTGACCAGCATGTCATCAACGTATACTTCCATATTTCGGCCGATCTGTTGTTGAAAGACCTTTTTGACGAGGCATTGATAGGTCGCACTGGCATTCTTCAGCCCGAAGGGCATTCCTGTAGCAGTAGAGCCTTTGATCGGTAACAAAGGAGGTCTTCGGGATATCCGGGAGAAACATGCGGATCTGATTATACCCGGAAAAGGCATCCATGAAGCTGAGGAGTTCATGGCTCGAAGTTGCGTCGATCAAGGTATCGATGCTAGGGAGAGGGAATGGATCTTTAGGGCATGCTTTGTTTAGGTTGGTGAAGTCGATGCAGATTCTCCAGCTCCCGTTGGACTTCTTTACCATAACCACATTGGAGAGCCATTCTGGATAATTTACCTCTTGTATGAACCGAGCCTTAAGGAGCTTGTCCACCTCTTCTTTGATAGCTTGTTGGCGCTCGGGAGCAAATTTGCGCCTTTTCTGTTGGACCGGTTTGGACCCCGAGGCAACACTCAGGTGGTGGACGAGGAGCTCTTCGGAGATTCCTGGCATGTCGGCAGCCGACCATGCAAAGAGGTCGTGGTTCTTTCTAATGCATTGGACTATGTCGGAGCATAGAGCGGATGGGAGGGTCTTGCTGATAAAGAACTTACGGTTCGGATCTTGCTCGGAGAAGATTACTTCCTCCAATTCATCCACCGGCTCGGACATTGGCTGGACACCCTCTTGGGGAATTTCAAGAGTCTCGAAGGCGAGAACTGGACCCCCGGTGGAGGTCATATAGCATTTTCGGGCCATCTCTTGACTGCCTCTTACTTCCCCTACCCCTGCCCTGGTGGGGAACTTCATCTTGAGGTGATAAGCCGATGAGATGGTCTCTAGAGCAGCTAGGTTAGGTCGGCCTAGAATCACATTATAAGCAGCGGGGACATCGACTACCATGAAGTCCATCGGCTCCGTGCGGGTAGTAGGAGTTTTGCCAGCGATTACGTCGAGGTTGATTACCCCTTCGATAGTCACTAGCACTCCTGTGAACCTGTAGAGCGTGTAGCCGGCGAGCTTAAGCCTGTCCCAAGATAGCTTGAGGCCTTTAAAAGCAGCGAGGTATAACTCCTTCCTTCTCAATCTCTATGAGAATAGTGGAAATATTGGCGTTAAGAGGAGTGAATTTCTCGAACCTGAGGGGAGGGCGGTGCTGACCGCCATTGTCCTTCTGGAGCTTCTTGGCTCCTTCTTCTTCGGTCGCCTTCCTTTTGGATCCGGAGGAAGGCCCCTCAAAGGTGGGGTGATGCTCAGCTTCCTCGGTCCGGATATACTTCTCGCTTCGGAGAAGGAGGTCGGAGAAGTTCTGTGGGGGCTTCTTGGCAAGGGAGGACCGCAGGCTTGAGTTGAGGACATTCGACTGAAAGGCTGCTGCAGCGACCGACTGGTCGAGGGAAGCAATAGACCTAGCTTCTGTGGTGAACCTTTTCACATAGTCCCTGAGCTTCTCACCCTTCTTCTGGTGGAGGTAGAATAGCGAAATGCTGGTCTTCCCTGTGCGGCGGCTACTCACAAAGTGGGTGACAAAGAGGGTCTCAAATTTCTCAAATGAGAATATGGAGGATGGGGCGAGGCGAGAGCACCACTCTCGATCCGGACCATTGAGCGTGGCCGGGAAGGTTTTCACAATAGAGCGTCGGAAGCTTGGTGTATCAGCATGAGGGTCTTGAAGCTTTCGATGTGGTCCACAGGGTCTTACTCCTCGGAGTAAGTCTCGAACTGTAGGGGCTTGAAGCCTATCAGAACGGGTGCCTCCATGATTGTTCGAGAGAAGGGAGGTCGGCTTGGATGGAGGGTCCTTCCTCTAAGCTCCTCTTCTTTGTCTAGCTGACCCAAGTGCCTCTCCATCTCGTGGAGATGATGGTAGACGGTGTCATCCCTTCGTTGGTAGCCAAATGAGTCTCTGGACTCGTCTTCGTACGAAGGGGAGCAGGGGCTACGACGACGGTAGCTCCGGGAGTGGCGAGGACTAGGAATGTGATGGTGGTTGCTAGGAGCTGGGGGAGGAGTTAGGGACCGATGGCGAGGACTTTGGACTGGAGGAGGAGTAGGGACCCTCTAAGCATTGTCGTAGTTGAGTCGGAGATTGAGGGCCTGCAAGATGGTTGCTTGGAATTGCTGGAATTCGGCAGGGGTGATGGGTGCTTCATCATTCCTCGGGGGTTGCCGACCCGTAGGAGAATGTGGTCTTCTCCTATGGTGTCCAGGGGACTCTCTTTGCCCTCTTCTAGGAGGGGACCTTCTGTAGTCTCGGCGATGAGGAAATCGCTCATTTGGACATTGTTGGCGGGAGGCTCCCTCTCGAGCTCGCCTTTCATCCAAACGGCGGCGAAGGTCCTCTTCCTTTTGCCGATTGTTGAGGATGTTACGGAGGTCATCTGAGGCTTGGGGATTGTGAGATGCCATGGAATCGGTAGAGGGGTTGTGCACGGAGACATGATCATGTTGAAGGGGCTATTTCTGAGGACTGGGACGGGTGCCCCCTGCGCCGGTGTTCTGAGGACAGGTTTAACCGTGAGGGGGTTGAAGATTCTATGGAGGAAGTTGGTCCTGCTGCGGGGCCTGATTAGGCTGAGGAGAGGGTCCCGTTGGCTGGACGGTTTGGAGGGGGACCTCTTGCTGCTGCTAAGAGGGGGTAGGTCCATGATTGGACCCCCTGGATCTGAGTTTCCGTGGAGGCATGGCTGGAGAAGATCTGACTGACGGGAAGAGGAAGGGTTGCTATTCGTGGGTTCCCATAGACGGCGCCAATCTGTTACCGCTAAATCTGGTGTGGGGACAAATAGATAGTATTTGTGGATTCTTAGGAAAACTGAATAGTAAAAACCTGGAATCTTCTCACCGTAGTTTGACCGTTGACTCCCGCTGTTCACCTGCAAAAAGTGCAATACACCGGGGTTGATCCCAGCGACGCACCCTCCGACGCTCAAGTCAGTAATCAGAGAAGATTATGAAAGAGCGTAAATTGGCAAAAGATTGATTACCTCTTAATGCTGGTGGATGGGGGGTATTTATAGCCGCCTTTGGGATCAGATTAGGAATGTAATCCCTAATTCCCAGTGAAAGAATAGATGCGAATCAGAGCCGTTGATTAGGATTAATCAGAAACCCTAATTCTATCCTGCTGGACTGGGTTTATCGCGGGTTGGAACCCGCACCCAGCTGAGACGGATCCGTTTGCGGGTTACTGGGCTTTTGGAAAGAAGACCCAGTACCCACTTCAGACCCGTTTGTAGGTGAAATTACCATTTTGGCCCTAAGTCTTAAGATTCGTGCCTGGTTTGGATGGTTCCGATTTAGCCCTATTTTTAGCCATATCAGGAGATGATTCTCCGATTGTTTTTGAGCTATCTTACATGATGCTTGCGCGTCGAGGGCTGTAATGCCTATTCGCGGAGTATTCTGGATCTTATTTTCCATCACCGTAGTATGATTAGTTGCATAACGAGGGGTTATCCCTATAAAGTGGAGACCGTTAAGAGCTTGCACCGGACCTATGTACTATGGAATGCATAGAATCTGACAAGTACGCATTAGAGAGTCAGCATATAAAGATATATTTTCTTGACTTGGTTTATGCTTGTGTTTTCCTGTTTTTCTACACTTGACACTATCTACTATCTTATATTCCTTGATGTCTTCATGCTTTACTTATTTGTTATTTCTCATTCCTTTATTCTTGCTGATGATACATGTTGTGGATGACTCTATGTTTTATGATTTAATTATGTTGCTTTGTTTTTATGTCACTCACACCGTTATGGCTGACCCCTTTAGTTTTGGGGGTTAGGGATCATCTCTAGCCTCATATTTTACAAGTTGTTGCTTAGAGTTTGGGGTTTGGATGCTTGAGATAGATTGAGATAATAGAGCTTTTGTGCAAATTTTGTAAAAGAAGTGTTGTAAAAAGAGAGTTTGTAATTCAAGGTGTTTTGTATTCCGCTGTGTTATGTAAATGATTATTGTAATAAAAAGTTTGGAATAAAAATTATCTGTATTTTTGGACTGTGTTTAATATTGCAATTGAAGTTGATGCTGGGAATTGTGCCACGTATTTCTAAGATATCATATTGGAAATTCGGGGCGCTACAGAGATTTGGTATCAGAGCATGCTTCAATAGTAATAATAGACATAGTATGAAAACCAACCTAGGTGTGGACACTAGAGTGTGAGTACCTAGGTATGGGCATTAGAGTGTGAGTATCACATAGAGTTAGAACATGATGTTTGGTTTGGGGTATAGTTGAGGTTTTGCCATAGGGTATTGATATGGATGTGAATTGTGTTGTGGTGCTATAACTTTTCCCTCATTTTGCAGTATTCAGAATGGTTATACCCAGAACCAGGAATGGTAACAATGGTGATGGAGCTGGAAGTTCCCAAGGAATGGGAGTTGATCTCGAGGCTGAATTTGCCAGGGTGTATCAGACTTTGAATGCACTAATGGCAGCTAATTTGGTGCAGACTCAGAACCAGAATCAGAATCAGGGGACTTGACCAGTGTTTGTTAACGCTGATCCTATCAAGCAGATTGAGTCCTTCAAAAGGATGAGGCCGCTAGTGTTCGAGGGGCAGTCTGATCCAAATGAGGCTGATGATTGGATTAGACGGATGGAGACAATCTTCAAGGTCTCAGAAACTCCGGCAGCTAACAAGGTGAAGTTGGCCACTATGCAGTTGGAAAAGGACGCTGGTGTTTGGTGGCAAACGGTGAAGAGGACTTTGGGGGACCATCAAATGACTTGGGAGGCTTTTCTGGAAGAATTCAGGGATCGTTTCTTTCCCCTGGATATTCAGGAGAAGAAGGCGACAGAATTCATGAATCTATAGCAGGGCAGCATGACCGTGCGAGAGTATGAGACTAAGTTCGCTCAACTGTCGAGGTATGCACCAGAGCTGATAGTTGATGAGGCAAAGAAGGCCAAGAAGTTCGAGCAAGACTCGAGGCCAAATTTGAGATCGAGAATAATTTCTTTGGGCATCATTAGGTTTGATAAGCTGGTCAGGAGAGCAGCTATGACAGAAGAAGACATGGACCAATTCCAGAAGAAGCAGGAGACCTGGAACAAGAACAAGAGACCAGCGATGGTCAGAGTGGGAAGGAATTCCCAGTGAAGCAAGGCAAGTTTAGTGAGCCAGTGCAGAAGGCGCCCGCAGTTCAAGGCATGACTTGTTTCAACTGTGGAGAGACAGGTCATTATCAGGCAGCATGCACCAAGCCTCAGAAGGTGCAGGTTTGTTATCAGTGCGGTCATGAAGGGCATATCCGACCAAACTGTCCGCAGCTGAAGAAAGATAGTGCAGGTGGAGGCAAGGTTCAAAGGCAGGGGCGAGTGTTCGCATTGACTGAGGAGGATGCGGGTAACTCAGGGATGTGATCCAGGGTGTGCAAGAATTTTGAATTCATTCATTTATATATTAAGTAAAACTTTATTTGAGAATAAATTGGAGATTTGAGTATCGTTCTCCATGTAACAGAATTGGTTTTGGGTTAATGGAATAAAAACAAAAGTTTTATTTGATACTGTTTTCTTGCATACATTTGTGTCACCCAATTTTTGCTAGTCTTAGGTGTGGTACCTAAGATGTTTCTAGGCAGGGTCTTGAGGTGGCTTTCCTTAGTTATGTCCTTTCTAAGAAGGGAGTGGCCACTGTCCTCGGAAGGATGAAGCAGATTGTGGAATGTCAAAGTTGGATGTAGGAGTTCAAAGGTTGTTGCAGCATGGTTTCCGATGGCAAGTTATTAGAGTTGCGCAGCGGAAGGCTGTTTTTCTGAACTCTTTGTATGATTGAGTTCCTTCTGTATGTTTGTATTTCTCTTGTTAGAATGTATTCCCTCGTGTGATTGTATTTTCTTAAACTATGTTTCCATTTATGAGGTTTCAATTTTTTTGTTGTTTATTCTTATTTGGACCCCATTAGCGGTAGTTCTGAGGACAGAACTCTTCTAAGGAGGGAGTGATGTAGTACCCCGTATTTTTAAATACTATTTTTGAGATCTGAAAATAAATTAAAATGATTTTTGGAGATTTAATAAATATTTTTCTGAAAATTTATCTTTTTACACGTGCAAAACACGTGCAAGTATTTTCTTGAAAAGTTCAAAAGCCAAAATTATTTTTTGGAAAATCATTATTTATTATGTGAGATTATTTGTGATTTTTCTTGATTTTTCTGATATTTATTGAACTGAGTTGCAAATAATTCGAAAGGAAGGATCTTTTTGCAAAATTGTCATTTTGAGGGATGAAAGTGCAAAACTATTTTTCTGGACTTTTCAAACAGTGCCGGCTGGAAATAAATTTTTCATTTTGTTTTAAATCTCAATTAAATTGGTTTTATCAAGTTTCCAAGTATAGGGATCTATTTATGTAAAGTTATATTTTAAAATGATTATTTTGCAAATGTGTTCAAAACCCTAATTCTCCAAATTCCGGCCTATTTAAAAGGTGGAGTGCAGCCGTCTTTCGCTGCACAACACAAAAGATTCATTGTTTTATTTTTCTTGGAGATTTAAAGGGAAGATCTTGGATTTTCTTGCAAAGGAGAGACTTTTTCCTATTTCTATCTTGTCTTCGTTTGAAATCTTTAACAAGGTCAGTGACTTGTTTTGTTTTATTTTGTTTTGTGCATATTGTAAGTTGTTTTGTTTTGTTCTTGGAATGTTGTATGTGGTGTTTCATCTAGTAGAAAGCATGCCAGGGTTTTTGATATGAATACATGTGGAGGATTAAATGAATGGATGAGTTAAAATTGGATCTTTTAAGAAGAACCCTAGTTATTTGTAAGTAGAGTTGCATGTGGATTATTTTAGATTGTAGGAGAACCTAATATAAATTGTGAGTAGACTATTTCTTTTGGGTATTTACTGATTCGATTGAGTATGGTGAAAGTTATGCATTAATTGATTTAAGATGAGATTTTTTGGACTATTGGTGAGTTGGATGAAAGCAACTTGGCCATGTTAATGATAAATTTATTTATGAGTCAACTATTGAGAATAGTTGAGATTGAGTTTGAGGAATTTTGAGAATGAGTAATGGATTAAAAGACCATATCTTGAGGATTTGAGTTGTGATGACTAAATTGGGGATTGATACATTTTTGATTAAATTTGGAAATTTGTGATTTTATGAAAGATTTTATTTGAATTTGGCTTTACTCAAATACTAAGTTTTTAAATCTGAATATTTTGTTATTTTAGTTTATGGATTTCTGAAGTTCTTTTGGTGCACAAGTATACACAAACGTTTTTCATAAATATCGTATTTTTGTTGTTTAAGAAGAAATTGAGTTTTATGCGTTTTCGAAGGATTTGACTATATCTCAACTTATTTTTGTATTGATATGTTTCGGAATATAAAACAGAGTTATTTTGATGTATGATTGATTCTTAAAAACTCTAATTTTGATATATGCACACATTCATGTTTTTATTTTGAAGAAGTTCATCAAAAAGCTATTTTATCGATTCAAGTGGTTTTTGATTGGTTTTTATGGATCTTTGTATATCCTATAAGTTGTATTTGATCATATCAGAAATATACTTTTTATAGATTTTGTTTTCGTAAAGTAAATCTTCGTATCGGTTGAAATATGCACAACCCAAACTGCAGTCTGTAGGTGTGACAGTCGACTGGTATGTTTCGACAGTCGACTGTCGCTACCTGGCTGCTGTGTTTTTCTTGTTTCTTGAAGTTTCGTGCGGAACATTCGACTGAACCATTTCTCCAGTCGACTGTCTGTCCTCTGTTTTTGATATTTTCTCGAGGTGTTGAATTTTTGCTCTGGACAGTCGACTAGTGACTTTTACAGTCAACCGTTAACACTTAGAATTATTTTCTTTAAAATGTTGGATTTCGCTCTACACAGTCGACGACTCTGGTTTGCAACCGACTGTTACTGATGTTTCTTGAGTTTTCCAGATGTTCTTTAAATGATCGATTCTTTAAAAGTTTTTGGATTTATAATTTACTATTCTAAATATTATTCTTTCTACTGAACATATGTTTTTAAGATATTTTATTAATGGATTTGGATTCTGAAATTTTATAAAGATTTGGATTTTGTTGATTGGAGAGGTTTCTCCCTCTGATCATTTTGATGATGGATTAGTGAGTTTTGGTCTTATTGATATCTCTAGGAGTTGAGTGGGAGTCCTGGAAACGACAGTTGAGATTATTGAGTTAGACCTGGGGGTCTTAGTTTGGTTGTTGTTGAGTATTTAAGTCCGGCAGGATACACTAACTCTAGAGATGGGGATTTTGTTTTTTAATAATAACCAACTTAAGGACATGCACTAGTGAAGATGTGATGGAACTTGAAAAACGTATGTATAGGCTCATGGTTTGTTTAGTCAAACGGATGCGTTCCAAGACTGTTTGTTGTTCTGTCCCGAGAGGACATTTGTATGTTCGCGTGTCGAAGGTCTGCAGGCCTATTCACGGAGCATGCAGGGTGCATTCGCGTGTCGAGGGTCAGCAGGCCTATTCACAGAATGTACCTGGTGTATCTGCACGTCGAGGGCCTTGCAAGCCTATTCGTGCAGTACATGGGTTTGGGAGATGATTCTCCGGTTGTTTTTGAGCTATCATACATGATGCTTGCGCGTAGAGGGCTGTGGTGCCTGTTTGCGGAGTATTCTGGATCTTGTTTTCCATCACCATAGTAGGATTAGTTGCATAACGAGGGGTTATCCCTATACAGTGGAGATCGTTAAGAGCTTGCACCAGACTTTGTACTATGGAATGCATAAAATCCGACAAGTACGTATTAGAGAGTCAGCATATAGAAATGTGTTTTCTTGACTTGGTTTTATGCTTGTGTTTTCTTGTTTTTCTACACTTGACACTTATTCTAGATTCACTTGATGTTTTCATGTATTACTATCTACTATCTTATATTCCTTAATGTCTTCATGCTTTACTTATTTGTTGTTTCTCATTCCTTTATTCTTGCTGACGATACATGTTGTGGATGACTCTATGTTTTATGATTTAATTATGTTGCTTTGTTTTTATGTCACTCACACCGTTATGGATGACCCCTTTAGTTTTGGGGGTTAGGGATCATCTCTAGCCTCATATTTTATAGGTTGTTGCTTAGAGCTTGGGGTTTGGATACTTGAGATAGATTGAGATAATATAGCTTTTGTGCAAATTTTGTAAAAGAAGTATTGTAAAAGAGAATTTGTAATTCAAGGTGTTTTGTATTCCGCTGTGTTATGTAAATGATTATTGTAATAAAAAGTCTAGAATAAAAATTATCGGTGTTTTTGACTATGTTTAATATTGCAATTGAAGTTGATGCTGAAAATTGTGCCACATATTTCTAAGATATCATATTGAAAATTCAGGGCGCTACACACGATCTTAGCACCACTCCTACGAGCTCTGGTTGGAGTCTCGATGAACCCAACCCCAATGAAACCCTACGATCATCCCAGCCCCCTCATTGACAGCCATTTATGCCGTCGACGAAGGCACGAAGCCAACCGTCCCCATTCACCTCTCTCGCTTCTCCTTCTCTTCTACAGGCGGTGCCGCACCTGCCGGGTTCGGCAGTGCTGAAGGGCAATTTCGGTGAAGTCAGTGTTGAGATTACTTATCAGGACAGGAGTGATATCTGCATTCAGTATGGAAAGCTGGGCCATGGCTTCTTAACCTTTCTTCCTAACCCGGCAAATTCCCGGGCAGGACACAGGGTTGGAACTTGCTGACAGAGTTGAAGATTCTGGTTGCATGAAAAAGATCATATGGAGTTAGCTGGGTATTGCAATCTTTTGCTGTATATATATCGTGGAAGTAAATCTCTAAAACAAGGCTTTGTTTTGTTAGTAATAAATGCAATAAGGTTTGGTGTTACATCTGCTGAAAGAAGATTGCAGCTAAAAAGTATGTAGAACAAGGCGCAGCAGCCCTAGGGAGGAAATCATGCTTGAAGTATGTTGGAGTTTTTGAAGAATAAAGGATAATGTATAGGTGTCATGGAAGCGAGGTATAATATTAGTCTTTCAGTTTATATATATATATATATATATATATATATATATATATATATATATATAGAGAGAGAGAGAGAGAGAGAGAGAGAGAGAGAGAGAGAGAGAGGTTTATTCCATTGCCAACGGGTCTGTTTACACAGACCCATTGCGAACGGCGATCTAAGCCGTTGGATCTAGATCCAATAGCTCAGATTGCTTATGGGTTTTTTTTGTTAATTTTTTACCTTAGACCGTAGTTGGCAACGACAGACTATGTTATAATTTTTTTTTTTGAAAAAATTATAACTTAGACCGTCGTTGGCAACGACGGTCTAAGGCAAAGTGGATTTTTTTTTATAACTTTATCTTCTCTCTCACTCTCTCCTTACTCTATCTATCTTCCTCCCCGATCCAAACTCAATCCCCACCAAAACCACTCTCATCTCACTCCGACGACTCCTCCTCTCTCACTTCAATCTCTCTTACTCAACATCGTTCCCTCGTTGGCCATCTCTCTCTCTCTCTTCCGAAGCACCTCCCCCAACCCAAAAAATTCTAACCCTAACCCACACCCAAACTCCTCCTCCTCCGTCCACTGCTGCTGCTTCTCCTCCAATCTTTGAATGCAAATCGTGAAGTCAAAACCCAAGTTCGGCGACAACACCTATATTGGGGAAATTCGTAGTAGTGCAAGGTAATGACTAAATCATTGGCTTCGTAGTTGTATTTGTGTTACTTTTTAAGTTTTTGTACGTCTCTTTCTAATTATTTGAATTGATTAAAGTTGTCCAATAATTTTGTAGATATAGTAGTTTGTATTTAGTATTTTGATTATTTTAGACAGTGGAATTTTAATCGTAGTTTTTGTTGTTTGCTCAAATTATAAATTTAGTCGTATTTTTATTGGTTCGATATTAGTAAAACTGCATAAACGGTCCCAAAAAATCCAAAGTTTGCGAGTAGGTCGGACTCACCCCACACAAGAAAACACAACTTTTAGAAGTGATTTTCGACTCACGGTTTGCGATATACAGTTCTGTATCGCTTTTGGTCAATAAAAACAAAAATAAAATGGTACACGGCCTTATCTCGCAAACTGTGAGTCGAAACTCACTTGTACAAGTTGCGATGGCTTGTGTTATGTGATTACAAACAACTTGCAAAGTTTCGTATTTTTTGGATGTCGTTTGTAGGATTTTCTAGTGTAACTGTACTAAAAATATTGTTGTTTAGTTGTTGATGTTCGAGAGACGTGAGAAAACTGCACAAATGGCATCAAAAAATTTCGAAACTTTGCGAGTTGGTCGGAGTCACGCCATAGAATTCAACACAACTTGTAGAAATGACTTTCGACACATGATTTGTCAGATATGGCCATGTACCGCTTCATTTTGGTTTTTCTTAACCAAAAGCGATACATGGCCGTATCTCGCAAACCGTGAATCTAAACTCACCTAAAAGTTATGTTTGCTTGTGTGTGGTGATTCCGACCCACTAGCAAATATTTGGAATATTTGGATAACGTTTGTGCATTTTTATATCATTCATCGGAACCACAACAACTTAAACAACTATGTTTTGAAATTATGAGTACGAGAACGTAGAAAACCTCACAAACGTCAACCAAAAATTTCGAAACTTTGCAAAAATGTTGGACTCACCCTACACAAGTCAACGTAAATTGTAGAAGTGAGTTTCGACTCACGGATCGTGAGTTACGGATTTGTACCTCTGTATTTTGGTTTTTCTTGACCCAAAGCGATACACGATCGTATCTAGCAAACCATTTGTCGAAAATTATTTCTATAAGTTGTGTTAGCTTGTGTGGAATTAGTCCGACCCACTCGCAAAGTTTCAAAATTTTGGATGTCGTTTGTACATTAGTATATCATCCATCGTAACCACAACAACTTAAACAACTAATTTTTAAAATTTTGAGTACGAGAACGTAGAAAACCTCACAAACGGCAACCAAAAAGTTTGAAACTATGCGAGTAGGTTGGACTTACCACACACAAACTAACGCAAATTGAAGAAGTGATTTCTGGCTCACGGTTTGCAAGATACGGCCGTGTACCGCTTTATTTTGGTTTTTCATGATCTAAATCGATACATGGTCGTATCTTGCAAACCGTTTGTCAAAAATCACTTCTACAAGTTGCGTTGGCTTGTATGGGGTGAGCCTGACCCACTCGAAAAAGTTTTGGAATTTTTCCTTGTCGTTTGATTTTTCACATTTTTGCTTTGTTTATTGTTGATAGAGTAATGACTTATCAATTAACCTTATATTTATTGTTGATATAGAAAATGGGTAGAACGAGGTGAGCGAGAAGCCCTTCTGGTAGCATTAGTGGCATACCATTTAAAAAGGTAATATTGATTATTATTATTATTTTAAATACGAATATGTAACATTGTCTTTTTAATACCAAGATTTATATTTATTCTTGTAGGTTGGTGGCCGTCATTCTTCATCTGCCGAGGCCGGTCCGTCTGTCTTCTGTTAGACTTACACCTCCAGGACCGTTGGATTCAACCGTACTCGCGTTGCAATCCATACATAGATCTGAAGCCGTGTGGGATGGGACCGCAAAGAAGTGTAACTTCTAGAAGCATGTGGTTCTTCCCATGGACCCCCGTATTGCTCCAAACTTGGTCGAAGCTAGTTTTTACGGAACTCAATTTATGGGGGGTGTGAAGCCTGATCGTCCTTTACTTACAGCTCTTATGGAGCGATGGAGGCCGGAGACCCACACATTCCACCTACTGATAGGAGAGATGACCGTCACTCTCCAAGATATAGCAATGATTACTGGGCTTCCTATAGATGGGGTGGTCGTGACGGGGAACATGAACTTTGACCGAGTGGATGTTGTATGTGATTTGCTCGGTATCGACTTGGAGGTGACGTTCAAGATGAAATCGTAAAAAATATTCCGTCAGATCATGATCCAGATGAAGTAAAGCAATCCATAGACCACGCTAAAAGTGAAGTCGAAAATGCTTTTTGGGATGAAGTATTCGAGGGTAAATCACTCCGACTTGCTTGGTTGAAATACCAATTCGAAGATTATTTGAAGGATGATTCGGATGAGGAAGCCGTACGGTACTATGCACGTACGTAAATATTCAGTTTGATGGGGGGTGTGATCTTCCCAAACTCATCAGGTGCGAGTATGTCACTCATGTATTTACGGTTGTTAGAACAGTTCAGTACGGTCGGTCGTTACAGTTGGGGGAGTGCGGCCTTAGTGTCATTGCATAGGAACTTGTGTGCATGTGCATTGGGTTCCTTACAGATAGGTAGCCTAATGGTTTTGTTACAAATTTGGAGTTGGGAGCGCATTCACATCGGTCGTCCCTGTATTATTGAGCCAACACCGAATTAGTTGACCGAAGCACCGAATGTAGAGATATTGTCTCCTTTAGGAGTGTATTAGGCAGGGTGGCACACGTGGGTCGATAACCCACACACATCTCTCGCGTACTATTGAGATGATTTGGATGCTTTGCGCGATGAGTTCGTCAATTGGGTTTCATACACTACTGACAGGTTGGAACGAGTTTCACCACTATGTTTGGCTAGTGAGCTTTGGTTGACGACTGCCCCACTTGTCAACTTTTCTGTTGTGGAGTTACAATATCCGGATAGTGTGATGCGGCAATTTGGATATCAACAAAAGATTCCTGAAGCCGCTCGTACGACAAAAAATTGCACGAGGTGAAAGGAATGGGGTCGCGTACCCAACTTCGACTGGCCGGATTTTCATCGGGTACATGTGGTAAATTGGAATACCTTACGATATCAGATGAGACCCAATATGTTGTATATTGCTATACCTTACGATGGCTCCTTCCAAGAAGTGTATATGACGTGGTACAAGCATATTATCAGATTGTATGTATCTCCGCAATCCGATGTACCAGCCGGAGTCCAGATACCATTCCCCCAACCGAGGAGGAACCACCACCGGCATATTCCTCTTCACAACCAACGTATCAACTGAAGGCATCGACGTACCGGCACATGGTTAGTCTAACTTGACATATTTTCGTATATTTTGTATGCATGTATTGTTATGTGAAGACGTGATAATTATATAGATAATTATAAATTTCAACCTAATTGTTTAATTTATAAATTTCAACCTAATGTAGATTGAAAACACATGGGACACAGTCTGGATAGTTGCTCGTACATTGAAAAGTACGGTACCCGAGAGCATAAAGAATATAATGCGGGAGATTCTTAAACTGTGTTGCCGCACTCTTGATGATGTAGGTGAAGGTATCAAACTTGATTCATATTTAAAAGCTAACGTTAGTAGTTCTCGGCGAAAGAACGCGACAAGGAGATGAATTCACATAGCCGAGCCACAACAACTGCAACAACAAGAGCCAACGGATGTAGGTGAGGAGGAGCAAGGGTCGGATAACCCCCATCCCCTGAGACACAAGTTAAACGGCAAAATCCCCAACGAAAGAGGAACAAGCCGGATCAGTACACACCAAGTAGATGCAAACCTCGTGGTCGCAAGAGGTAGTGGCTTGTACACCTTCTTTAATATAAGTTTTGTATTCGTCTTATGATTTCATTCCTTAAATGACTAATACATTTTTTTCTCTGCCTTCGTCAATTATGTATATGAATTAAAGAGCTTGTGCGAGGAAAGTCGACTACATATGTAATTGTTTTGTTATTCATGAATTCAATGTATTGATCCAGATTTATGTACATATTCGATAAATTTGTGACTTAGGTTTATATATTTATATTCGATTATGTTTATTATAGTTTGTGTATGAAAGTTTTATTGTGGACTTTTGTTGTTGTTACCGGATGAGATTGATGTATGCTGTGATAATTGCTGTTATGGTTTTGAATTATCATATTGGTGTATGTAACCCGCATACAGTTGTTGTGTTAATTGTTTGTGTAATGCTTTTTTAAACATAACTTACTCCATCATCGCCAATAACAGGTTAGGTTATTTGGTAAAATTTGTAAAAAAGTGAAGCAAGTGAGCTTAAACTCTGGAAAAATCATTTAACTTTACCCATTATTTGGGATAACGAGCTAAGGAAGCTTAACTCGTCATCGTAAACAACGGGTAAAATAGGAAGATTTTGACAGAACTTAATCTTAAGAATTTTGTACACATTTTCATCCACAAAGAGTAAATACACTTGAAAAATCATTCAACTTAATTAACCTGTTATTGGGGATAACGGGTTAAGTTATCTTAACCCGTCATAGCAAACAACGGGTTAAATAGGAAGATTTTGACAGAATTTAATCTTAAGAAGTTGAATTTTGTACACATTTTCATCCAAAAAGAGCAATACACTGCAAAAATCATTCAACTTGACCCATTATTCCTAATAACGGGTTAAGTGAGCTTAAACCGTCATCGCAAACAACGGGTTAAATTGGATGATTTTGACAGAACTTAATCTTAAGAGGATGAATTTTGTACACATTTTCATCCACAAAGAGCGAAGATTTGTCAAAATCAGTCAACTTAACTCGTTATTGGGGATAACGGGTTAAGTAAGCTTAACTCGTCATCGCAAACAACGGGTTAAATTGGATGATTGACATATCGTCATCTTAAGAAGTTGAATTTTGTACAATTTTTTTTTTAAATGTTAAATTGTTTAATATTGTACAAAAAAAGTTTAGGAAAATCTACGGCTACAACTCTAGCCCTTTTTCTAACCTTTGCCCTAACCCTCTAACCCTAGCCCTAACCCGGTAACAGTAACCCTCTAACCTTCTAACTCTTAAACCAAAATCAATGTAGATGTAGAATGATAACAAAATTTATAATTTTTATTTAAAACTTTTATATGGAATTCTCAATTTGTATGGATATTTTAAAATATTATAAAATCATTTATAAACAAAATAAAAACAAATATTAGAATTTGGAAAAAATAAATAATGTTAAAAAAATAAATAAAAATAAGAAAGTAAATTTAACAAAATACTCAATTTTATAAAAAAAATAAAAGTTTAGGAAAATCTAAGTCTACAACTCTAGCCCTTTCTCACATAAAAATGTGTCTGGCTACACTCAGCTATCTTCTCCATCACTTCCCCCTACTTTCTCTCTACTTTTCTCCCTTGTAACTTGTTCTTGTTAGTAATGGAGCTCACTTTACTTGAGCTATGTGGTGGTGAGCCTACTGAGGAGGTCCCCCACCAGCCGAATGACCTTCAATCGTCCCTCCTTCGAGCTGTTACGCCATTCCCCCCCCCCCCCCTAAGCTCTCCACCAAAGCAACAGTCACACTCCCATCCTCCAACGCAACCCCCCTACACCTGCCATAGCGGCAGTTGCCCCCCCCCCCCTCCACCCCAATACCTACAGAACCTAACGGCGGAGGAAGAGGACCGAAGGCTCAGACCTGCGCAACATGCCGTGCGTGCACTAGATGCACACAAGCAACGGATGGGCCAAGAGGGTGGTCATCATTGCCAGAATGCAAACAATCCAACAACTACCACAGCTGCAGTCACTGTCCCCTCACCCTGACCACAGAACCCACAATACCGCAGGGAGGAGGAAGAAGAGCGGAGGCTCAGACCAGAACGACACCCTGTGCATGCAAAAGATGCACACAAGCAATGGGAGCACCATGATTTTGGGCATCATCGCCAGCACCACTCAAGCACATCGGCAAGAGGATGGGCCCACAGATGGGGTCCTCCGACTATTTCGATGGAGTGTAGAAGGGACCACCAACGCAGCCATCATCGTCTATCCAATGCGCAGTACACACATCACAAAACTCATTGGTACCAACCATCAATTGCCCACCACCAGAGAGAATACTCATACTCACATCAACCACCTTCTGCCCAATGCAGCTCCCCCCCACCACCAATAGCGCAACAGCTACAACCCCCCCAAACAGTCAGAAGGGAACCACCACCACTCATCCACTCAACAACAACTTCCTGTTCAGAACCCCAACCCCCTACCTCCCCTACCCCTACAACCTCAATCTAATGCACCACTCAAATCCTCCATGGTGAGGGCCCAAGATGGGGTCCCACCAAATGAGAGTACCGTGGAGTTAGAAGCGATTGCAGAAGGGGAGCAATGGGTCGAAGTAACCAAAAAAACAAAAAAAAAAGACAGAGTGTCACTCCCCCTCCTCAAGTCGACGTCATAAAAAAGCAACGGAAAGGAAAATGAAAACTGATACCTTGCTTCAATTGCGGCGAACTAAGCCATTGCCGCAAAGAGTGCACCAAGGAGGTGTGATGCCTCAAGTGTATGAAGTGGGATCATCTTTCCTATGTTTGCACCAATGTAGTCAAAACCCACAATGATGAGCAATGCCCCGTAAACAGAGGTAGATCACCTGACAACCCCACACTAATCCGACTTGCTAAGAGCCTGGATATCATAAAAAATGAGGAGAAGTGGTTGCGACAGTGGTGTGCTGTGGCCACAGTGAGGTCTGGGAGGCCCTCCGAGACCCACCTACTCCAAGCACTGAATGCTAGGTGGCCGATGAAGGCACACAGAGATTGGGTAGCAAAGAAAATGTGTCACCTCCAATTCTTAGTTTCCTTCCCATCGATTGAGAAGGTGGGAGAGGTCACAGGTATTGGGGTAGTGGATTTCGGCCACTTCACAATGGAGTTCTTTGCATGGTCACCAAGCTTTGGAGCGGAGCTCCCCCAAGGGGAACTTTTCTGGATATGGATACATAATGTGCCACTACATTTTTGGAAAAGAGAGGTGTTGCAAGAGATCATTGCCGACTTCGGCTCAGTTGAAGAAATCGATGAGAAGACGGTGCATCGCTCCGAAATTGTATCAGCAAGGGTTCTTATCAGGAGCGTTGACATCGCGTTGATGCCATGCTTTGCCAAAGTATACTCCTTCGATGAATCATACCTCATTCGATTTGTGCTCGACAAACGAGCAAAAGCAGAGCCAAAGAGATTGGCCATCACGTCCCCCACTCCTCCCAAAGCTCTCAACGACAGCCGCTCATACACATAAATAGTTTCCCCAATTAAGGACTTGACCGTAGATGGGGCTCATGAGGTCGAGCGAGCGTATAGGGAGCTCATCAAAGAGGCGAGAGGAAAGGAGCGATGCCAGGAAAAGGTGGCAGAGGGATCAGTGCCGACAAAGGAATCTCCGATCAAAGTTGGTCGAGAACGAGTATCAACCAACAGATCCAACGACCCAGATGAGCAGAATTCAAATCTATAATCAATTCTAGATGTGGGAAATTTGGCAGGCACAGAGGTGATCCACCAAAAAGGGGGTCAAAAGAGAACCAAAAATGGAAGCCTATGCCTCGAAGTTGGCAGAGTTGGTGGGGAGGCCAGGCGAGAGGAGCACAGAGGGGAGGTAGGCTGTGCAAGAGCTGCAAAAGGCAAAAGCACCTTGCTTGTCGGCATTCAAAACAGCATGCAAAGTTGTTCATCAAAGGAGCAAGAACAGGTGCTGCGAGAGGAGCAGAGAGGGAAGACAGACTGCGCAAGAGCCAAAAATGGCAAAAGCAACCTGGAAATCGACATGCAAGACGACATGCATGGTCGAAACCCAAAGGAGCAAGAGTTGGTAGTATTGGGTCAAGGATCGAGAGGGGAGCATGACAAGTTGGGATACAAGACGAACAAAGGACGGAACCTTGACAATGGTTCCGACCAAAGTGAGAGAGACACCGGCACTGAAGCCTCTGCGCTCGAAAAGAGGAAAGCTCAAAGAAGAAAAAAAGGAGATGGAGTTGGTAAATGGAGCGAAGATGAAGGAGGAGGAAGAGAGAAAGGCATCTTCAATGCCTCGTTTCCAGCATTCTGTGCTTCGAGCGCAGTGCCAGCTACGCAGATGGAGCCACGTGCCCAACTTTCGATAGTGACAGGCACAGAGATCGAGAGATGCGGTAGGCTGAATCGCGAAGAAGAATCGGAATTAAATGAATCCCTTGGAGAAGAGAGGAATGTGCGGGAAGGGGTTTATAATAATGTTATTGGGCCCAAAGAGGGGCCCAAGATGCATTATATTGCTGTTGGGTCAACTGAGTCGACGGTTAGTCACAATGAGCAGCGGTAAATGGTGAATAGTGGGCCCACAGAGGGGTCTACTATGGAAGTTCCCCCCATGGTTGCAATTACGGAATGCGCAGATAGCGATGAGGACATGGAAGGACACTTAAATTTAGATAAGGAGTTCTCATTTACGGATGAGGAGTCAGAGGAGCTTGATTGTATGGCGGACACACAGCGAGACATCTCTCCAGAGATGGTCTTATCCACCTTTCCAGAATCAGCGCCTGGCTATAATTCTGGAACGTCAAGCAGGGTAGTTGGATTCAGGGTACAGCGGACACTGAAGAGGGCTCATGTGGAGTCCCTAGATGACTATCTAGAGGTAGCTGCGGCGGCCAAAGCTACAAAGTTTGATGACGGAGGTACGAAAAGTTTTTTAGCGTCTATATTAAATTTCATGTCAGACTCTGATGTTTTTACTCTAGCTCAAACCTGTGGTTTAGAAGTATGTGACTTAGAACGTAATGCTCTATTGCTCAACAAAATTAGGGGGTGGGAAACTGAACGGGCTATGACTAGCTATCAGAAAGACCTAGGATCCTGCTCTGGGTTGACGAAGGTCTTCCAGGAAGACACCCATCTCACATCCATGATCAATCTAGACACAGTTCCCCAATGAATACACTATTCTGGAATGTTAGGGGGCTGGGGGATAGGGGGAAGCGAGATATGGTTAGGGATGTCATTAAGAACTCCAAGGCAGAAGTGGTAGGGCTACAGGAGACCAAACACGCTAGCGAATTGAAACTCAAAAGAGTAGGGGGCAACATGATCAAGGAATAGGTGCTACACCCGTCCGCATGAGCTTCGGGAGGAATTGCTATTGGGTTTAACCCGGATATTTTCACCTGTTCCGGGGAGCACAGCGGAACGTTCTCCCTGACCATCAGATTGGAGAGACGGTCTGATAATTGGGTGCAGACTATCACTGTCGTTTATGGACCAAATGTGGCTACAGATCGAGACGCTTTTTGGCAAGAGCTTATCGATATTTGACAACGTTGGTCGGGAGCGTGGATTGTTGGGGGGACTTCAATATCACCAGATTTGCTTTCGATCACAAGGGAAGAGGCTCCAGCAATAGACACAGAGAAGAGTTCAATAGGGTGATCACGGAACTAAAGCTGATCGATATCCCAATCAATGACAGACTATTTACTTGGTCAAACATGCAAGCATCCCCGATTATGGCCAAATTAGACAGGATACTAATATCTATGGAGTAGGAGACTAAATTCCCACTAACAACCGCTAAATCTATCCCTAGACCTACGTCAGATCATACCCCGGTCCTACTTGATGCCGGGATACAGGAATCTCAAAGGCCACGGAAGTTCAGATTTAAGAAGGCCTGGCTAGAAATCTAGGTATTTCACCACATGGTAATGGAAAATTGGGCGCTCCCAACTACTGGTACGGATGCTGCAACCCGATGGTGTGAAAAAATTCATAGATTGAGAAAATGGCTGCATAGATGGAATCAGTCTAGATTCTCGACCATCTGGCATACAAAAGAGTCCTTTTTGGAAGGAATTGATGAGCTAGAAAGATTGGAAGAAACAAGAGCCCTGTCACAAGATGAAAGAAACAGGCTACTAGAGCTTCGAGAAAATATTGTCAATCTTTATAAGCTAGAGGAGATCAAATGGTAACAAAGGTCGAGGATTTTGTGGCTCAAAGAGGGAGACGTGAATACAGCCTACTTCCATCGAGTGGCAAGCGCAAGACGGAGATCCAATCTCATCCTGTCTATACAGACGAAAACGGGAACATCGCAAGACGAAAAGGTGATTTCCAAAACTTTTCAAGATTACTACAAGGGCCACTTTGGGAAGAAGAATGACTTCAGGATCCCACTTAGGGATGATTTTTGGCAGACCTGTCAAAACGAGTCTGCGCAAATGCTATCCACTTTGGAAGCACCTTTTTCGGAAACGGAAGTGGAAAAGGCCATCACTCAAATGGGAGCAGACAAGTCGCCTGGACCAGACGGCTTCCCAATGATGTTCTTCCAAGTATTCTGGAAAAAAATAAAAGGGGACATTATGGCATTGATGGATGAATTCCTCCATAACAACCTCAGATTGGGCATGTTCAACTTTGCAGAAGTAGTTCTGATGCCTAAATGGGTGGAGTCTATGAGGGTGGGGGATTTTAGACCGATTAGCCTCATAAACTGCTCGGTTAAGATCATCACCAAAGTCCTAGCCATCTGCCTGGGGAACATAATGGACAGTTTAATTAGCAAAACTCGGACTGGTTTCATCAAGGGCAGATGTATGCTGGATTGTGTGGCCACCGCAGAACAA
Organism: Hemerocallis citrina; assembly: GCA_017893485.1. NCBI lineage: Eukaryota > Viridiplantae > Streptophyta > Magnoliopsida > Asparagales > Asphodelaceae > Hemerocallis > Hemerocallis citrina. Next base: position 79,326,145 of record CM030366.1, read on the forward strand.
GTGATCCACCACTGCCACACGGGCCACTCTAAGAACTTCCTTCTAAAACTGGACTTTGAGAAAGCATATGACTCCGTCGACTGGGAGTGCTTGCTGGAAGCTCTCAGAGGGAGAGGCTTCGGGATTAAATGGATTAGGTGGATCAAACAATGTTTATACACTAGTAAAACAGCAATCTCGGTTAATGGGCGGTCGGGTCTATCGTTTTCTTGCAAGAAGGGACTCCAACAGGGGGATCCGCTATCACCTCTTCTATTCACTATCGTAGCGGATGTGCTGAGGGGCATGCTAGATAACTGCCGGAGAAAAGGTTGGATAAAGCCTGTGGCTAGTAGCACATCTAATCAAGGGTGCACGATTCTTCAGTATGCTGATGACGCTCTACTCTTTGGTAATGGGAATAGATCAAAAACAGTTTGCTTTAAAGGGGCCCTCTACTGTTTTGAAGTCTGGTCAAGTCTCAGGATTAATTTCCACAAGAGTGCTTTGATTCCAATTGCACTTTTCGATGTAGAAGCACAGGACCATGCTACCATACTAAACTGTACGACAGATGAGTTTCCAATCAAATATTTAGGGCTTCCACTCAGACCAAGAAAGCTTACTAAGGCGGACTGGCTACCTATCATAGACAGGGTGGAGGACAGATTGTCTGGTTGGAAAGGAAAATTACTTTCCCTCGGGGGCAGAGTGGTACTCATCAATTCAGTGCTGTCAAATCTGCCCATTTACTACATGTCATTTTTTGAGCTGCCTAAATGGGTAATTCAAAGGATTGACCGTATCTGCAAATGATTCCTCTGGAAAGGGGCGGACTCGAATAGGGGGGGATACCACCTGATCAAGTGGGATATTACTTGCATGAAAAAGAAACATGGAGGGCTAGGCATCATTGAATTAAGAGATATGAACCTTGCCCTATTGGAAAAATGGTGGTGGAAGGTCTTCCATCACAGCGGGGAAGGATGGCAGGACTTCATTCAACCTTACCTTCGGGAAAAAGGTACGAGAAGTTTAGGATTCCGAGTAGGGTCTAGAGTTTCTCGCTTCTGAAAAGGAATCACCAAGGCAAGCGGGCCTTTCAATTCAGCAGTTACATCAACTATTGATAATGGACGGTCCACCAGATTCTGGTGGGACAAATGGTGTGGTGCCCATACCCTAAAGGAGACGTTTCCAGATTTGTATGAAAAAATGAATCGCCCGAATATATCTGTGGTTGAGACGTGGAAGAGGGGCAATTGGAGACCATCTTTTTGTGGAACTCTTAACCCAGGGTTACATCAGCAACTACATGAACTGCAAACACACATTGCACAGTCCGGGGTGATGTGTGCTCAAGGCCCAGATCAGATGCACTGGGGACTAGAGACTGAGAGAGCTTTCACTGTTAGGTCTCTTCGAATTCACTATCGAGAATGTAGACCCAGCTGGGCACAGGAGTTATGGAAGGCCAAAACACTCCTTAAAGTCAGGGTCTTCCTCTGGCTAGTGCTCAATAATGCAATTCTCACCAGAGAGAACCTTACCAAAAGACAACCCCAGATAGCGACCAATTGCGGATTCTGTAACATGCATACGGAGAATCTGAATCACCTTTTCATTCGCTGCCAAAGGAGTAAGGCAACTATAGTAGAGGTATTACGGGCCTTAGGGATAAGTGACTACCCCAGCGAGTACGAGAATCGGTGGATTGGACCCAAATTTGCCTTGGTATGCCACAAAATGAAGGATGCTTGGTACATAGCCATTGCGGCGACTACTTGGTGTTATGGCTAGACAGAAATAATTTCTATTTTCGTGCTTCATGTAATAGTATTTTTGGTAAACTTACTCATATCATGCATCTGATTTCTTTTTGGGCCACAACTGCTACCATAGGAGCAAGAGGGAGGATTGCTAGATCTTCCAGGTGGAGGAATTCGACGAAGGAGCTTGAGTTTGGACCGACACTGGACTGATGGGTAGGCGCCCTTCATATTCATATGCAGCTACCACTACTCTGTATTTTATTTTGATTTGCTATACTTCTGGTTGTACTTTGCATGGATGGTTAGACCCACCCTCCAGGGTTTTGTTGGGGGATTATGTTTTATTTTCTGCACTGTACTTTTTTATTTCCTCCAGTACGCTGGGGTTGTTTTATTAATTTCTTATTAATGAAATAGGGTGGCGTTATTCCACCTTTAACCTCAGAAGAAAAAATACTCTAGCCCTTTCTCTAACCCTACTCTAACCCTTGCCCTAGCCCTCTAACCCTATCCCTAACCCTATAACATTAACCCTCTAATCCTCTTACTTTTAAACCAAAATCAATGTATATATACAATGATAATAAATTCATAATTTTTATTAAAAAATATTATATGAAATTCTCAATTTGTATGGACATTTTGAAAATATTATAAAATCATTTATAAACAAAATAAAAACAAATATTAGAATTTTGGAAAACTAATGTCAAATATATATATATATATATATATATATATAAAAGGAAAATTAAGAAAATAAATTTTAAAACAAAATACTCAGTTTTATAAATTTTTTAAAAAAAAGTTTAGGAAAATCTAAGGCTACAACTCTAGCCATTTCTCTAACCCTACTATAACCCTAGCCCTAACCCTCAAACTCTTAAACCAAGATCAATGTATATGGAGAAAGATAACTTTTATATGAAGATTTTAGATTTTATATAGAGAATTCAATTTGTACGGATATATTTTAGGGATGGCAACCGGGCTAGGCTGACCCGTGACCCGCTCACTACAACCCGGCCAGTTGAGTAATGGCTCGGGTCCGGGTCGAACCCGCGAGCCTAAACGGGTCACCCCGAGTCGTCGATACCGAACTTCAAACCCGCTCAACCCGGCCCGCTCAACCCGTTGAACAGTGCCAACATGCCCACAAACCCGCGGGTCTACCCGCGAGTTTTGAACCATTTGACCCGTAAGGGCCAAACGTTCGACTCACGGGTCCAACGGTTCAATTCAGCAGCCAACGGCTGTTCTAGCCGTTTTTTAGGGTTTTTTTGTATTTTTCTTTTTTTGTTTTTTTTTTGTGTGTATTTTTTCCCTATAAATACCCCCTTAAACTACTCAAAAAATTTCACACCTTATTCTCTTACTCTCTCTACTACTACTCCTCAATTCAATCTCAATTATTTGAATTTTTTTCAACAAAGAAGCGAGCAACATAGAAGCGACAAATTCTGATCGTATTGAATTCAACTTTCAACTACATCTACTTCAAGTCTTCAACTCCTCCAAGGCTCCAACAAAGAAGCTCACTTTCTATCTATATACGAGTCCGAACTTCTACTTGTACTTCTACTTTTATTTTCACTCTCATTCTATATACGAGTATCCACGAAGTATGGTATCAAAATTTCACAACCCTCTTATTGTCTTTATATTTTTTTATAGTTAAATTTTTTTATACCATATTAGTTTGTTGGTTTATTTATCTTCTCTCTCACAACCCTCATATTTTTTTCTAGATTTTTTTAAAAACTTATCCTGCCTATATTGATTTTAATTTTTTCACATACACTACTACATCAATATGTCTAGATCACGAGGTAGTGGCCGTAGCCAAAGTGGACAAGATTCCACCGGAACTTCTCGTAGGTCTCCTATTGTTCCACAAAATGAGCTCGCCGAAGAGTACCCTATGACCGGACACTTTGGTACAAACAATGTGTTCCAGCAAGACATAGACATAGAAGAGGACCCACAAACACAACCAACCGAAACAACACAACCGGGTAGTAGTAGGAAAACTAGAGGGGAAACAAGTGATTGGCACAAATTTTATGACAATATTCTGGACAAAGAAAATTCGAGTGTAGGTATAAAAATTGTAAAACATGTTCAAAGCCATATAATGGAAGAAGGGTGAGGAAACGGGTACAATAAAACGACACATCCAAAATATACACAAAGAACTTTTTGTAGACCTACCCGGCCAACATAAAATTCACCATAGGGCCGGTGTAGTTGATAGCCACTCTTATGATCCCGAACTTGTTCGTCGGGTAATTAAGGAAGAGTTACCATTTTCCTATTCCGATAGTAGGGACTTAGAAACTTTTAATCAAACCGCATTGAACCCGCATTTTAAAAGAATCCCTAGAATTACTTTGAAGTCGGATTGTTTTAAAATGTACACCGAAATGAGAGAAGCTTTGATTGCTATTTTACGGAGTTCAACTTGTAAAGTTTCTTTAACTCCGATTGTTGGAAGGGTTGCAACAATATTGTAATGATGGGAATAACTTGTCATTGGATCGATAGTGATTGGATTCTTCAAAAAAGGATCATATCACCTTGCCGCGTTACCATATTCCCATAGTGGTAATGAAATTGTAAATCATATTTTAGAAATTTGTGATCTTTTTCATATTCGTGATAAAATTATGTGTACTAGTTTTGATAATGCTTCTAACAACAATGCATCAATTAGTATATTACAAACCGCATTAAACCATTCCTGTGACGATATTTTTCCATATTAGATGTGCATGTCATATTTTAAATTTATGTGTTCAAGATTCATTAAAAATAGTCGATCCATATATAGTTAACATTAGAAATTGTGTACATTTTATTACATTAAGTGGCCCCATATTTCAAGAATGGAAAGCATGGTGTAAGCTTTAAAATGTACAATTTAGAAAATTTCCAAAGGATGTTAAACACCGATGGAACTCTACTTTTGATTTGCTACATGTTGTTACTGAATATAAAGCATGTAAAAATGATTTTTGTTTGGGAAAAAATATGTCAAATTTTCAAATGACTTCCAAAGCTTGGTTTTATGCCGAATCTTTGTTAAAATTTTTAGAACCTTTTAAAACCGCAACTTTAAAATGTTCAAAATCTTATGAATCTACTTCTAGTACCATTTTTATTTCAATAGTTACTATGATGCAAACTTTCAAAGAAATGATCGATGATGCTTTTATTGGTCATATTGTGACACCTGCATACACCAAATTTTTTAAGTATTTTAATCCTCCTCCTATGTTGTATGGTATTGCAACTGTGATAGATCCTCGTACTAAGTTAGAAGGTACAAAGAGTTTGATTGAAATATTTTTTACTTTACTTGGGGAAGATGAATCTGAAATTGATTGCGGAACATTTTTAGCTAAATTTGAATCGACATTAAATAACTTGTATAATATTTTTGATAGAAGTTTTGCATCTAGTAGTACAACTACTTTAGTTACTTCTTTTTCTGCTACTTCTAAAGGTAAGGATAAAAGTAAATTAAATGATGCCACATTTAATTTACTTGCAAAAATTCAATCAAAAAAAGTTAGGACTAATCAACCAAATAAATTATATTGATATAATCAACAAGATTCTGAAAGTTTTACTTCTTCACTTGATATTTTACAATAGTGGAAAGACCATGAACATACTTATAGTATTCTTAAATATATGGCTAAAGATCTACTAACCCCTCCTATCTCTACAGTTACTTCAGAAAGTGCATTTTCTACAAGTGGCAGGGTTCTAAACGATTACATGAATCGCTTGAAGCCCCAATCATTGGAGATGCTCGTCAGCACAGAAGACTGGATGAAAGCCGAAGATAGGACTCAAGGAAATGGGTTTGACACGTCCACAGGTGGAAGCAACTCGCCGGAACAACAACAACAACAACAATAGCAACCAACATGAAGAATTGAAGACCAACAACAACAACAAATTGAAGACCAACAAATCGAAGAAAATTGTAAATGTATAAAAAATTGTATAAAATCTTTATTTCTTATAAAAAAATTGGATAATTGAAGAAAATTAAAATTGTATAGAAGAAATTTGTTATTGTATAGAACAAATTTGTAGAAAATCTTTGTTTGTTATAAAAAATATGGAAACTTGTATAAGTTGAAATCATATTAATAATATATACTTTTTTTTGGCAATTTCACTCTTTGATTCTTATTATTATTATTACATTTTTTTAATTAAATTTACATTTTTTAAAAGTTGAAAAAAATAGTTAAAATATATGGGCCAACCCGCGACCCGACCCGGGTTGGACCCGAATGGGTTTACGGGTTGGGCGGGTCGACATTTTGTTAATCCAAACCGGCTCGGCCCGGCCCTGATTAATACTCAGCCGGCCCGAACCCGCCCTACTTGGGTTCCAACCCGGACGGGTTCGACCCAACCCGGCCCGGCCGACTCGTTTGCCAACCCTAGTATTTTACTATATATAATTTATTATGAAGATATTTTATTTTAAGTTTTTTTGTACATTTCTTTTCTGCTTAAGCCGCTACTTTCAATGACGAGCTAGGTGAGTTGAACCCATCATCGACAAAAACGAGTTAAGTTGCAAGATTTTGGCAGAACTTACACCCTTCATCCGTTGAATTTTGTACACATTTTCATCCACAAATAGAAAATACACTGGAAAAGTCAACAAACCTAACCCGTTATTGATGATAACAGGTTATGTGAGCCCAACCCGTCATCGCCAACAACAGGTTAATTTTGATGATTTTGGTAGAACTTAATCTTCAGAAGTTCAATTTTGTACAAATATTCATCCACAAAGAGAAAATACACTGGAAAAGTCATTCACCCTACCTCTTCATTGTCGATAACGGGTTAAGCACACCTAACACATCATTTCCAATAATGGGTTAAGTTGGAAGAATTTGGAAGAACTTAATCTTCAGAAGTTGATTTTGTACAAATTTTCATTCAACCTAACCCGTTATTGGCGATTGCGGGTTAAGTTGACAAAAACAAAAAATACACACAACATATGTTAGATGCACACATACACAAAGTTCACAAATTTTAGCATATATATACATTGTCAAAGCAATTACAGCAACAACATACTCATCTCATTCACATTACCAAACTCATCCATCTCTCAGAGTATCAACAATTTGGTACACAAATTTGCAATTATATACAAAAAATATATACTTATAACTTCAAATACAATCCTCAATCCTTAACTGTCCAAAAATTCATTTACATGAGCATATAAATACATTCAGAAATTTAAAATTTTTGGAAAAAAATGCCTTCCTTCAGCACGATCATGTTCGAATCAAAACCTACAACAGAAAACTTGTAGAAACTCATAAATTTCTTATCATCAAATGAAATTAGTAATAAAGGTCTCAAAGTTAAATTTCACATACATAATAAGAAATTTACCTTAGCACGAATCTTCACCTTCTTCGTCATCACTCTCTTCACCGCTTGGATCTTCTTCACATGCTTTCGACCCGCTAAATAAAGAAGAATAATGAGTTAGTCAACAAGAACAAGTCAAGTTTGAGTGAGTCAAATTAATATAAACCAAAAGCAGATATATTACCTAGCCAAATTGTTTAGACAATTTTTTGAATCGTGATATACGACACGAAGGCATGTCCTGCACAGCCTAGGTTTTTTGAATTTTTGTGATTCTCTTATCGACTTCAATCTCTTCCCTCTAGACCTTCCCTTTGTAGTTCATTGTCGAGGGTCCCCCACCGGTGCATGTGCATGCCCAACACTCTCGGGTTGTGCACTACCTTCGCGATGTGTGCTAATTCTGGGTTCAATTTGAGAAACGCCTTCAATGCCCTTAAGCGTGTGGTCGAGCATGTGCTTGTAAGTTTCTTCGGAAGAACAACCAAGCGACCAATTGTCTCGAGTGCTGACTCAATTCACAATATCGAGAGGCAAAATTGTCGCTCATACTATTGGAAACGGATGTATAGCTTCTTCTCAACTGATCCCGAGTCCATCATCTACAAATATATTACTTCGGTAGTACGGTGTAATTGGTGAACCGAAGAACTTCCAAAATATGTTTTCATGGAATGCCTATGAATTCATAGAGGCAACAAAGACATTTAGCCATTTCACGGTGTTTGCAAAAAGAAATCACCCTCCCCGGTTCTGAATTTTCACAAACAGTTACAGAGAAAGCTGAACTATCGAATGTATCCATAACGGCAATGCAACTCACATTAAATAATAAGCTTTTTTGCACTTGTTGTTAGAATTTGTAGAAAATCTTCAATGTGTATGTTCGCGCTATTTGTTCTTCCATTGCCCATTCGGTCTTCAATTTTGGTCCCTCCTCACAATTACGATGAGTTTCTTTAAGTTCCTCATGTCTTTGTTTTACTAAGACTCGATCAAAGATGACGGCAAATTCATGTAAGAAATACTTTTTATGGGTATGTTGCTTCAAGGATGAATGCAAAGACTCACTCTGTTGGGTACTCAACATGTCGGCCCAAAATGACTCTTGCATAGACGGGGGCCTATTTCTCACAAATTTTAAATTTATCGTTCAACCATTTATTATTCTCAACTTTGTATTGCAAAAGCAATAATTTTCACGTCTCTTCAAAATCAGTTTTATATTCTTCCGTATAGATGACACTCTTCAAAGCATCCATAAACTCATCGATATTATTCACCATACGCACCTTCTGCGGTAACTTATCCAAAATATGCCAAATACAATATCTATGCTCAGTCACAGAAAAACTTTCTTCAGTGCAGCACCGATTCCACGATCCCCATCTGTCACTATACCGATCGGCTCATGTACCATTACTCCTCGCCACTTTTCAAATAACCACTCAAATGAGGATGTCTTCCCATTTGGAATGAACCCACAACCTAAGAACGTTGATTGAAAATGATGGTTGACTCCAACAAATGGTACGAATAACATTCTGTATTAGTTCGTGTTGTAGGTAGCATCAAAGCAAACTACATCCTCAAATACTTCTAAATTCTTCCTAGCGATACCTGTAATATCCCGGACGGATATTACCTCGTATAAATTACTATTTTATTATTATTTTATTATTATTTGGTTTAATTCCAAAATCAGATTATTTTGGGGATTTTTCGCCGGTCTGCTCACAAACATTGTCTGCGCGCATCTATCGGTCAGGTGTACATCCGAAATACATCAAATTGGTAGCGCGATCCTCCGAATTAATAATAAAACTTATTTTATTATTATTTTAAAATTAAACTATTTTATGAGGATTATATAAGGAGTTTTGGTATACACATACATGTACACATACATACATTGTACTATACTTAGTACATTATACAAAATATGTAGCTTGTACTCTTGGACAATGTACTCATCTTGTCATGATAACTTAATTAGATGGTTAGGGTTTGATTAGGAGGCTTAATCTAGGGTTGTATGCATGAGAAGATTAAAACCCCTTCTAGAAACCTTATCCCTTCACCATGCTTCCAACTCATACCTAGCACCTTACCTCCACCTCACCCCTACCCCCTACCAAGCATGGCCGGCCCCCATTTTGGGGGAGAACCTTTGTGCAAATGTGTATGTGCACATTTTGCACTCTCCACCCCTTTTCCCTCCTATAAATACCCCCTCCTTCTCCACCTTGTCTCATTTTAGAAAGATCAAAAAGAAAGAAAGAAATGAAAGGAAAAGAAAGAGAAGATTCTAACAAGAGAGTTTTTCTTGTAGGTTTCATAAAAGTTCTAGGAGCTAGGGGAAGGAGAAGTTTTAAGCTAGCTAGTCCTTCCTACAAATAGAACAAGGTGGGGGTTTCTCTTTGTTTGTTTGTTTGTTGTATTGTTGTTTTTGATATTTCTTCTTCTTCTTGCCTTCCTTGTTTTGTTTTCTTTGGTTTTTGGGATGGGTTGTTGTGATAAATGTTGTTGTATGTGATTCTCTTTTGTATGTTGTAAATGTTAAAGGTAATAACCACATGAAAAGAAAAGAAACAAATGATAGTGCTAAATACACATAAAGATCAAATCTTTATAGTTGTAGTTGTTGTTTTGTGTTGTGAAATGGGACTAAGATAAACATATGCATATAGACTTGTGTATACAACCATCTTTGGTTGTAGGACTTGATATGAACTATACATAAAGCATATGAACATTTTATACAACTATTTTTGGTTGTAGGACTTGTATTGGACTTTGACTAAAAAGATAAGCATATGTTGGTTGAACCAAATGAAGGTTCTTACCTTATTTTTATTATTATTGTTTTCTTTTATAAAAGTAAAAAGAACATAAATTAGATGTTAGTTTTGATTATGAAAAAGGAACTAACCTAATCACTAGTTGTAAAAGGATTAAAAAGATCTATTTTATGTCCACTAGTAATAATAAGAAACATATGCTAATAAAGATTTTTAGTAAGTAATTTAATTGTAGATGTTTTATGTTCATATTAAAATAAAGTAGTAGTTGTAGTAGTAGATGATTAAAAGAAGTAGTGTAGATGTTTATGTTCATGTTAAAATAAAGTAGTAGTAGTATGTTTAAATAAAATAGTAGTAGTATGTTTAAATAAAGTAGTAGTAGTAGTAGATAGTTGTAGATGTTTATGTTATATTCATGGTTAACATAAAGTAGTAGTAGTAGTAGATAGTTGTAGATGTTTATGTTATATTCATGGTTAACATAAAGTAGTAGTAGTAGATAGTTGTAGATGTTTATGTTATATTCATGGTTAACATAAAGTAGTAGTAGTAGTAGATGATAAAAAGAAGTAGTTGTAGATGCTTTATGTTATGTTAAAATAAAGTAGTAGTAGTAGTAGTAGATAGTTGTAGATGCTTATGTTATATTTATGCTTAGAATGTTTTAGGATCCATTCTAAAATTACCTATCATGTTTTTATGCTTAGAATGTTGTAGGATCCATTCTAAAATTACATATCATGTTTTCATGCTTAGAATGTTGTAGGATTAATTCTAAAAATACCTATCATGTTTAGGAATGATAAACATGCTTAGAATGTTGTAGGATCCATTCTAAAATTACCTATCATGTTTTTATGCTTAGAATGTTGTAGGATCCATTCTAAAATTACCTATCATGTTTTCATGCTTAGAATGTTGTAGGATTAATTCTAAAAATACCTATCATGTTTAGGAATGATAAACATGCTTAGAATGTTGTAGGATCCATTCTAAAATTACCTATCATGTTTTTATGCTTAGAATGTTGTAGGATCCATTCTAAAATTACCTATCATGTTTTCATGCTTAGAATGTTGTAGGATTAATTCTAAAAATACCTATCATGTTTAGGAATGATATTCATGCTTAGAATGTTGTAGGATTTATTCTAAAATTTCCTATCATGCTTAGGAATGATATCCATGCTAGGAGTGTTATAGGTTAATCACTAAGTAAATACCATGCTCACATTGTTGTAGGATTAATGCTAATTAATCTACCATGTTTAGAAGTATATATATATATATATATATACTTAGGAATGTTGTATGTTCATACTAGTAGTTATCCATGCTTAGTAAGATATTCATGCTTAGATGATAGTAGGAAAGTGGTATACCATGCTAGCTAAATTGTCTATGCTTAGATGATTATAAGAAAGTAGTATACCATGCTAGTTTCATTTATCTATGCTTAGATAGTTGTAGGAAAGTGGTATATCATGCTAGATTAATTTATCCATACTCACATGCTTATAGGTAAGTTGTATACCATGCTAGACTAATGGTAGAAAAGTTGTATACCATGTTAGTCTAATTGTAGGGAAGTTATATACCATGCTAGATTAATGGTAGAAAAGTTGTATACCATGTTAGTTTAATTGTAGGAAAGTTGTATACCATGCTAGATTAAATAAATATTCATGCTTACATGATACCCATGCTTAGATAAGTATATGTTCATGCTATGTTAGTAGATGATCACGCTTAATCATTATTCATGCTAAGTAAATAGGTGTCATGCTAATTATTGTTTATGTTAAGTTAATGGTATCCATACTAATGATATTCATGCTTAGATTAAAGTAACTATCCATGGTTAGTTGTACTGATTTTTATGTTATGTCCTATCCATGCTAGAATTGTTGTAGGTTGATACTCATGCTATGTTGTATATCCATGGTTAGTTGTAGTGATTTTTATGTTATCCATGCTTGTAGAAACTCATGCTATGTTGTAGGTTGATACTTAACTAGTATACATGACTAGAATGTCGCTAAAATGTACACCATGCCATATGTTAATATTTTTTTGATGAACCAGATAGGGCCTTACAACCCCAGCCATCAATATCATATTATATAAACTCAAACAAATGTTAATTTTACAAGCCATATGTTAATGTTAAAGTAGCATACCATGTCTAGGAATGAGGCATACCATGCTAAAGTTTAAATACATGCTTAGAATATTGTAGGATTAATGTTAGAATACCTACCATGCCTTGGGATGTTGTATGTTCATACTAGTTATATATCCATGTTTGGGTTGTGGTGATTAGTCATGATAAGTAGTAAGCCTTCACGCTCAAGTTATAACCTATGCTTGACCTTGGTGGACTTCATGTCTAGATCATAGTGATTTTCATGCTAAGATTGATGTAAGCACATGCTTAATCATATTCGTACTTAGGAGTATTGTGGTGAGGAGTTATGTTATATAATTAGATTGTCGTAGAAAGATGCTTGCAATTGTATGCCATGCTTAAGGCACTATAGGTTGAAGTAATAAGGATTGGAAAGACCACTAGTAGTAGTCAGTTGATAATAGTTGTTATGTCGCCTTCGGTTCTTCCTTAGTAGAATACCGATCATAGACTATTAGTAGATTCTTCTGTTGCTTCTAATAATAGAAGATCGAGTTTGTTAGTAAGCACTTTTGGTTGCTTCTAGGATTGATTACCTGTATGGTTGTTTGCATATGGTTGTGCTCGTACGTGGCTCGACTGGCCCGTATGTAGCTGTGGGTCTCATACGTAGTTTATTTGGCTCGTATGTTGGTTGTTGTCTCGTACGCGGCTAGACCGGCCCGTGCGTAGCTGTTGGTCTCATACGCGGCTTATTTGGCTGGTATGTACGTTGTTATCTCCTACGAGGCCCGCCTGGCTCGTAGGTAGCTATTGTTTCATACGTAGCTTATTGGCTAGTACACAGTTGTTGTGCTCGTCTAGGGTGATATTACTACCCTAGGGGCTATCGACCATCAAGACATATGTTTTCTAACCCTAAGGAACTATGGAGGAGTCACTCCTTGTGTACCGTCGAATCTTAACCAGGGTAGGTTGACCGAGGACCGGAGTATAGACGGAATCCAAGTTTAGGGTAGCGGCATGCATGTATATTCGCACGGCCGAGGTCTTGGATCGATGGGCCAGGAACCGGATCCCGAAGGGTTCTGGTAAGGCTAGGTTGAGCAGCCTAGTAGAGTTATCATGCGAAGTCTAATTTAAAGGCCTAGCATGTTGCGCTTATAATATTATCGTCCCTAGGATTGTCGAGTCAGGGACATCATTAAGGTAGTGACTTATAAAGATCATTTTGCTCAGACCCTTGCCGAAAAGAGAGGAGTTGGTTGTAGGGGGCACCTTACGACCAACTTGTCCCTTGAGGCAGGCCTTAGGTGGTGATAGTGGGTTGTACCTTCCCGTCAAAGGGATACGCACGGTGCCGTCTCACAAGTTGAGGACACGAGTTGCGTATCTCGCTCTGTTAATTCCTGAAATACCGTGGCTGGGGTGCCACAGGATGCATGGTGCAGTCCTGCGCTTGCGAGACCCCAGAGGGTGCCACAGGGTAGGCTTCGCGCTACCCTGCGCTTGCGAGACCCTATGGTTTGATTTTGGAACGAGACCCGATACACTAAGATCGTCTGGTTTGGAGTGAGGTCCGGCATGCCGGGTAGTAGTGGGAAACAGAGACACCATAAGCAGACTGGATAGGGGGACTTGATCCCTTCTGCAACCTCACAGAGTCATGGAGTATTGTCAGGAACAGGTTGTGTACAATTAGAATTCGTAATGCGGGTTCAAATCCCTATATATGGAGAAACGGCTTGAGATGAGGTCGCATGTAGTATGGGCTGCATGTTGCTTCGGAGACTTGCTGAGATTAGAATAGGAAGCATCCTAGTTCTATTTAAATATCGCATTAGAGTCTAGTCATAGCACTCACGAACACTTAAACTACACCAACACCATTGCCTATGTTTTGTATGTTGTTTGGCAGATTCGCTGCTTTGATATCAGCCTTTAAGCGTCAGTGAATACTGACGTCCCCACTTCCATAGGTACTGGATCGCCGAAGTACAAGGGCGAGATTCAGGAGGACTCAAAGCGAGGAAAGCAAGGAGTCAATGTCGTATTTAGTTCCGCTGTAAAATGTGTGTTGATCATTTATTGGTTGGAAAGTACTCTGATGTAAGATGTTGAAGGTTGTAATACTTGGATATGTAAAGGTAATATTGTAACTCTATTGTAATGCATTGCAGTTGTATAATGTTCAGACTTGTAATGTATCGAGTGTTGAATAAAAAGTTTTAAATTCTCCTGTTTTTCTGTGTATTACGACTAATTGAAGAAAATGTCTTGGCTCGTGTCTCGGTTTTCCCAGTATTGGAAATTGGGGCGCTACAATACCATCCACCCCAATACAATGCGACAATCGCCCTTCGGGATCTAATTGGTAATCATAAAAAAATAAAGGATGGGTCTGCTTTTTCGATTCGAAGAACTCAATAAGCATTTGCCCATCGTGTCCTTTTATACCTGTAACTCCTTGTTCCAGTTGTACGTATTTTATTACGTGAATTCTTGTACTTCAATTTTCAGATCAATTTTATTTTTCTTTTCTTTTCTTTTCTTTGGACTCTTTATCTAGAGCCAGAATATTTTTCTGATCAATTCTATAATTTTGTGATTTTTTCGATCGGGGTTAAAATATAAATTCTAACCCCAATTATCCCTAATCAATATTTCTCACATCTGCCTAACCCACTCCCGCTAATCACTCACATACGGCCAATCTCTTCATCTCATTTTTCTCATTCTACGCCTAACTCCCCCATGACTTCTCCTCCTTGTTCTTATTTTCTAACCTAATCCTCTCATTTTTTCCACACCCCTCCCTTCATTTTCCCACACCTATGCATGCAGCCTTTCTTTCTCCTTATAATAATATACACATGCATACACACTTGCATGCACATGCATGCATGTTGTGTCTCTCCCTTTCTTTTATATATATACACACACACATAACACCTCACCCCTCATCTCTACGCCTCATTCTTCATTCTTCCTCTGCCTTCTCCAACCCGAGCTCCACTTTATCCTCCACCTTCGAGCCGATGACTCCGTTTCTACGGCCCTATGAACCCCGAAGAACAACCCGAACTCACTACATGTCTGCACGCCGCGCCACCTCCTCGTTGTTGTTGTCGTTCATCGCCGTCGCTCACCGTTGCTACTGTTGCTCACTCGCTACCGTCTTGCTGTCATTCTTGCCGCTGTCCTTTCCGACGTCTCTTCTTCTTTCCGTGGTTAATACCACAACCGTAATCGTCATATTATAAGGCAAGTATCTTGTACACTCTTTTTGTTCTCGTACAAGCATTTTTCTTGGACTCGTGGCAAGTAGTCTAGTTATCATCATGTTTTATTGTCAAACTCCGTTCTAGTCACTGGTTCCATGCTATATCAACTCAAGAGTGAACCGTTAACACACTTCGAATCATGCTATCGAATATCAAATATTCAACCTTGCTATCTCTAAATTTTTTGACCTTGAACTAAGAATTCGACCATGTTCTCAATACTGGATTAAAGATTTTCTACGTAAAAATCATAGCCCATCGAGTCCCGAATCCAGAACATCTTATGGTTTTTCAATCCGATGTATAGATTGTGAGATATCGCAATTTTAGTACTGTTACTCTGAATTTCCAGAATGCGCACGAAACATCGAAACCAGTGAAGAATGAATTTGTACGCATAGCTAATGTCTCTAGAATGTATCGTGTGAATCTGCGTTGGAACCGGAAGAGAGTCTACTTTCTAGAATCTCTGACGGAATCGGATTTGCTTTTCTGTAACAACGGAAAAGTGAATTTGAATGTAGATATGTCAAGTTGTCTAAAAATTCATCTCAACGTTTTTACATATAAACCTGTTATTTTTCCTATTTAATAAACTGAACTATATGTATTGTTGTTCTTGTAATAATAACTTGCATAGATATAATAGGTTGATAGATTTTCTCATATAATGCATTTTATACCACTTGATAATTCTATGATAACTACTCTCGATACATGTACCTGTTTCATCTCATACCCAGGATTACTGTCCTTGATATTTTTTTAGATTCTTAATTAACTGTCTTGATTTCACCGTTCTACTAGTCGTACCAACTGCATGTTCATAATTAATTATAAAAGAATAACAAGCTGGGGTTTTAAGGGTACGACTTAATAGTGGACAATATAGGGGAGTATACTCGGAAGGGAGCCCTTGTTTCCCGAAATAGTGATTCTTGATTCTTGATTACACAATTCTTGATTACATGTCTTGTTACTATCACTGGAAGACCCGAGTACATAATCCTATAAAATTCATTACTTAAGTCTAAACGTCACATGATTGATATGCACCGAACTTGTGGTATGGGACACGGAATTGCGTACATTAGATAAGTTAATAAAATAGATAAACTAGAGATTTTTATTAAGCATGATTCTTGATTACATGACTCTTTATTACATGACTCTCGGTTCTTGATTACATGATTATTGATTAATTGCGACTTGGTTATCAATTGATTATACTTTGATGTCTTGATTACACTAGTTTACGGTTATTAGTTATATGATCATATTGTCCCAGTTCTTGCTTACTTCCATATTGCATTTGCATTGCTACTTCTTGTTTCTTCCATGTTAAGTCTTGTTATATTACCCATTTTTACTGCTTGTTGCTACTTGCTGCCCGAAGCTTGCTCTAACGAATACTTTTCTATTTTGCTTTGAGTTAATGATTATACAGGTACTGATGGACCCGACAAACAGACTCTCTAGACGATTGTTGCTACATTATTACTACTTCATGTTATTTTTCTTTCAGTCGCTATTTTATCTAGTTGTTATAGCGAACTGCTTATCATACTGTTTTAATTCTGGAACCTTGTATTTTTGGGCATCTTTAGCCGATGTTGATGTATTATCCAGGTGATGGTATTGTATTTCCAGCTCATGTGATCATTATATTTGCCTGTGTGAATGTGTTATAAATATCTTGTTGAGCTTATAATTGTACAGCTTATGGATAATGTACATCATTCGTTGGACCTCAGTTGCATGCCTGTATTTTCGTATAGTGGGAAACGGGGCGTGACAGGTTTTTAGTTGTATCAGAGCCTAGGCTCAAACCATGCTGAGCTCAACAATATGCACACAACGTGGATCACATGAATATTAATAACCAACTTGCCGTATGGAGATTTACCCCATTCGAATATGCATTTCAGACTATAGTTCACAGAGGCTCTTCGACTTCTACACCCAGGGATGAACTATCGAAGATCGTCACCATTCTCCAGGAGATGCAACGAATGATGGAGCTACAGCAAGAGCAAAATGAACTGGTGAGAGCTAATCTGGATAGGGTACAGGATGTCGCAACCTCCACTCAATGGGACTTGTTTGTGCACCAGCATAAGAGTTACACCACCATGCTCGATACCCAAGAGCAGATCCATAAAGGGTGGAATGCCGTTCAGAGGGCATTACATCTCCTTACTGTCGCACAGTCTACAGGTGGACCGATATGGAGGCCAGTTCAGACCCCGACTACTAGAGCATCACCTTACCCATCGGCGACTCCGAAGAAGGACCAGAAGTGCTATTATTGTCAACGAGTTGGACACATACGCAAGAACTGCTGGAATGCCAACAACTTGTATCTTGCATGCGGAGTGAATGATCACAAGGTTCGGGATTGTCCGAAGAGAAAGAGTGTCACATCAATAGGAGGATCAAATCCCAGTGGAGGACAGAGAGACTGTAATTGGGCTCATAACCTGATTACAGAGGAGGCAGAGTGATGAACACAATATTATTCACATTTAGGAGTAATAATCTTAATGCAATTAGACATTTAAAAGCTCTATATGTGGTATTTAACTCTTATTTTCTCTTTTCCATAGGAAACAGCCTATAACAGCAAAACGAAGCAGATTCAGGACTTTAAGGACGATACACAGAAAATGCAGATCATCAGTCGACTGGTTGCCCCACAACAGGCGACTGGACAGAGAAGTTGATTTTCCACAGCAGCTCGGTACAGTCGACTTACTCCAAAGAACAGTCGACTTGGCTGATCAATTATGAAATCTACAGAAGTCTCGACACAGTCGACTGGTTAGAAGACAAGTCGACTGGTAGGCGGCAGAGTTAAAAGATAATATAGTTAAAGATTCGTCCAAATCCAAATACAAATCAGAGCAGAAAAGGAGGAAAAGAAGAAGAGAGAAAGAAATAAAACGCAGATCATATAAGAAAGGAAAGAAATTAAATAAAAAGAAGAGGACCTTTCTACAAAAGATTGCAAACCCTAATTCTCTTCTCTTGTTCTATAAATACCAACCAAGAAAGAAGCGGCTGGAATGATCTATCTCTCGGACTATCTCAAGGGCGGCCAGGAAGGCCATCGACAGCAAGCATCAAAGAAGGAGAACAAGACGACTGCTGATTGGGCTCAATTTCAATATCATACAAATCAGTGTTCTTCTGTTCTTCCTTTGAGTCTTATTTTTATTGTAGTCATGAATTCTATTTTATTAATCAATAAAGGTTGTATTATGTGCAACTAATTTCATAGTTGGGTAGATTGAAACCATAGTTATGTAATGCTTATACTCTTCTGAATACTACTCTATTACTTATTGATTAAATCTGATTGAATTGGTACAGATTTATAATAATCAAACTTGATCAGAGCCCTAAGGACAGTCGACTGAGGTGACAGCAAGTCGACTGGTCCGAATCTGAGATTATAAGTTTGTGTAGTATAGATCTGAATCTGTTAAATGAGCATATTGAGACGACCCGTATCTCGTGTTCATATCTTGTAACAAGGGAATCTTTAGGGGTTCTTGGTTTAATCAACTTGAAGGATCTAGATCTGATACCAATTTCTAGAACTTCAAGTGTTTGTTCGTTTCCATTGTTCATATGCTTTCTTCAAGTGCAACTTAGTAGATACCATGCTAAGTACTTAAGGAAAGAAACGAATTAGAGTAGATACCATGCCTAATTCTTGGCCTAGGGAAACATTAACTTTAAGGAGTAGATACCATGCCCTTAGAGGAACAAACATGAGTGATTAGAATAGTAGGTGACTTAGCATTACTGACTATAGGTGGAAATCAATGCCCAACTACTTTAATAGATATTTGTGACTCAATTTGTGATGCTACTTATTTATACTTTTATCTTTTCATTTCTTTTTAATCTTTTTCAAAACAACACTTTAAGGTTTTTAATTCGGTTTTGTTGATTAGTAAGTTAATTTCTACAATCTCTGTGGGATCGACCCTTGCTGGCCACTACGCTTCTCCAAACGATTCGTACACTTGCGATATTTTTAATTTGTGTCTAGTTTAGATCATCTAGATAGCACAACACAGAGACCACCAAAGAAACAGTTGCTGGTATATTTCGATCTAGTCATACTCTGGTTCTTGCGTCATTTGTTACTTTCTGTACATTGCATTCATTCTCATCGATCAATCCATTATTGAGTATCATACTAGTTATTTCTTTCTATCCCTATTTTCTTGAATCTTCGTGTTACCAATCTCTTAATTCTGCTCAATTCGTTGATCGCTATAACTTGATATCAGCAGCGAGAAGCATCACCATCAGAGTGGCGCAGCGAATGCATAGCAGAGTTCCTTATTGATTCGTGGAATGAATTTCAAAGTAAACTTTATCGTCATCAACATCTCAGGGTTCGATGTTATATTTAGAATGGATAAGGAACAAAGTGCAAATATTAGCCATAAGCCGATCATAGGGGGTGGTGCATTAATGAAGAAAGAACAAGAAGAAAATGAAATAAAAAGAAGAGAAGAAGAATAAAGTCAAAGAAGAAGAAAGAAAGAAAAAGATAAAGAAAGAAAAAGAGAAAGAAAAAGGAAGAAGAAAGAGAGAGAAGTCGGAGAAGAAAGAGAGAGAGAGAGAAGTCAGAGAAGAGAGAGAGAAGCCAGGGAAGAAAGGGGAGAAGAGAAAGAAGAAGACAACTTGGGAGAAAGATTCGGAGAAGAGAGAGAGTGAGAATCCAGTAGCAGAGGCGGGAGCAAGAAAGAAAGAGAGAGAGTAGGAGCTCAGATTTTCTTAGCAAATGGAAAGAAGAGATCAAGAATCGGTAGCGGGTATGAAGAAAAAATCGGTGGAAGAAGAAAGAGAAGTGAGTCTGAAGAAGCTTTCTTCATCTTCATCGAGATTCAACAGGATCTATGTATTTTGTGGCAGTAGCTCTGGCAAGAGAGCTAGCTACCAAGAAGTTGTGATCGAGCTCAGCAAGGAGCTTGTAAAGAGGAATATCGATCTTATCTACGGTGGTGGGAGCATAGGATTGATGGGCCTAGTTTCTGACGTCGTTCGTGCCGGTAGCCGACACATTTTGGGAGAGATTCCGAAGTCGCTGATGCCGAAAGAGATTACTGGGGGAACTGTGGGAGATGTTAGAGTTGTCTCTAACATGCACGAGAGGAAGGCTAAAATGGCTCGCGCTGCTGATGCTTTCATAGCCTTGTCCGGAGGTTATGGAACACTTAAGGAGTTGTTTGAAGTGATCACATGGGCTCAACTCGGGATCCACAGCAAGCCGGTGGATCTTTTAAATGTTGATGGATATTACAACTCGCTCCTGTCCTCCATAAATTCAGTTGTAGTTGAGGAGTTTATATCCAGTAAGACCAGACGCATCTTAATTTCAGCTCCTTCGCCCAAAGAATTACTCAAAAAATTGGAGGAGTATGTGCCGGAGCGAGATGAGTTTGTGACTTAGCTGAACTGGGATGTTAGCGATGTCGGTGGTTCAGATTCTGAGCCCGGACATTAAATTGTTGAGTCATCCAGTTAAGGGACACAATTTGTCTTTACTTGTTTTCGTACTTTCGTACTCTTTGTTTCTTTTATCTTTTGTTGTACTCTCGATTGAAGAGTATTGTATTCGCTTCTTAGCTATCCTATATCTCGCCTGAGTAAATTTCGAGGACGAATTTTTTTGTAAGGTGGTAGGATTGTAACTCCCTGTTCCAGTTGTATGTATTTTATTACGTAAAATCTTATACTTCAATTTTCAGATCAATTTTATTTTAATTTTTTTTTCTCTTTGGACTATTTATTTAGAGCCAAAATATTTTTCTAATCAATTCTATAATTTTGTGATTTTTCGATCGGAGTTAAAATATAAATTCTAACCCCAATTATCCCTAATCAATATTTCTCACATCTGCCTAACCCACTCCCGCTAATCACTCACATACAGCCAATCTCTCCATCTCATTTTTCTCCACTTCTCCTCCTTATTCTTATTTTCTAACCTAATCCTCTCATTTTTCCACACCCCTCCGCTCATTTTTCTAAACCTATGCATGCAGCCTTTCTTTCTCTCCTTAAAATAATATACACATGCATACACACTTGCATGCACATGCATGCATGCTGTGTCTCTCCCTTTTTTTTATATATATGCACACACCTTAACACCTTACCCCTCATCTCTACGTCTCATTCTTCATTCTTCCTCTGCCTTTTCCAACCCGAGCTCCACTTTATCCTCCACCTTCGAGCCGACGACTCCGTTTCTACGGCCCCATGAACCCCGAAGAACAACCCGAACTCACTACGTGTCTGCACGCCGTGCCACCTCCTCGTTGTTGTTGTCATTCATCGCCGTCGCTCACCGTTGCTACTGTTGCTCACTCGCTACCGTCTTGCAGTCATTCTTGCCGCCGTCCTTTCCGACGTCGCTTCTTCTTTTCGTGGTTAATACCACAACCGTAATCGTCATATTATAAGGCAAGTATCTTGTACACTCTTTTTGTTCTCGTACAAGCATTTTTCTTGGACTCGTGGCAAGTAGTCTAGTTATCATCATGTTTTATTGTCAAACTCCGTTCTAGTCACTGGTTCCATGCTATATCAACTCAAGAGTGAACCGTTAACACACTTCGAATCATGCTATCGAATATCAAATATTCAACCTTGCTATCTCTAAATTTTTTGACCTTGAACTAAGAATTCGACCATGTTCCCAATACTGGATTAAAGATTTTCTACGTAAAAATCATAGCCCATCGAGTCCCGAATCCAGAATATCTTATGGTTTTTCAATCCGATGTATAGATTGTGAAATATCGCAATTTTAGTACTATTACTCTGAATTTCCAGAATGCGCACGAAACATCGAAACCAGTGAAGAATGAATTTGTACGCATAGCTAATGTCTCTAGAATGTATCGTGTGAATCTGTGTTGGAACCGGAAGAGAGTCTACTTTCTAGAATCTCTGACGGAATCGGATTTGCTTTTCTGTAACAACGGAAAAGTGAATTTGAATGTAGATATGTCAAGTTGTCTAAAAATTCATCTCAACGTTTTTACATATAAACCCGTTATTTTTCCTATTTAATAAACTGAACTATATGTATTGTTGTTCTTGTAATAATAACTTGCATAGATATAATAGGTTGATAGATTTTCTCATATAATGCATTTTATACCACTTTATAATTCTATGATAACTACTCTCGATACATGTACTCATTTCATCTCATACCCATGATTACTGCCCTTGATATTTTTTTAGATTCTTAATTAACTGTCTTGATTTCACCGTTCCACTAGTCGTACTAACTGCATGTTCATAATTAATTATAAAAGAATAACAATCCGGGGTTATGAGGATATGACTTAATAGTGGACAATATAGGAGAGTATACTCGGAAGGAGGCCCGTGTTTTCCGAAATAGTGATTCTTGATTCTTGAT
The DNA here is from genome assembly GCA_017893485.1 of Hemerocallis citrina. Taxonomy (NCBI): domain Eukaryota; kingdom Viridiplantae; phylum Streptophyta; class Magnoliopsida; order Asparagales; family Asphodelaceae; genus Hemerocallis; species Hemerocallis citrina. The sequence continues at coordinate 79,348,994 of CM030366.1, forward strand.
TACATAATTCTTGATTACATAATTCTTGATTACACAATTCTTGATTACACAATTCTTGATTACATGTCTTGATACTATCACTGGAAGACCCGAGTACATAATCCTATAAAATTCACTACTTAAGTCTAAACGTCACATGATTGATATGTACCGAACTTGTGGTATGGGATACGGGATTGCGTACATTAGATAAGTTAATAAAACAGATAAACTTGAGATTTTCACTAAGCATGATTCTTGATTACATGACTCTCGGTTCTTGATTACATGATTATTGATTAACTGCGACTTAGTTATCAATTGATTATACTTTGAAGTCTTGATTACACTAGTTTACGGTTATTAGTTATATGATCATATTGTCCCAGTTCTTGCTTACTTCCATATTGTATTTGCACTGCTACTTCTTATTTCTTTCATGTTATATCTTGTTATATTACCCCTTTTTATTGCTTGTTGCTACTTGCTGCCCGAAGCTTGCTCTAACGAATACTTTTCTATTTTTCTTTGAGTTAATGATTATACAGGTACTGATGGACCCGACAAACAGACTCTCTAGACGATCGTTGCTGCATTATTACTACTTCATGTTGTTTTTCTTTCAGTCGCTATTTTATCTAGTTATTATAGTGAATGCTTATCGTATTGTTTTAATTCTGGCACCTTGTATTTAATTCTAGCACCTTGTATTCCTGGGCATCTTGACTCGATGTTGATGTATTATCCAGATGATGGTTATTGTATTTTCAGCTCATGTGATCATTATATTTGCCTGTGTGAATGTGTTATAAATATCTTGTTAAGCTTATAATTGTATAGCTTATGGATGATGTATATCATTCGTTGGACCTCAGTTGCGTGCCTGTGTTTTCGTATAGTGGGAACCGGGGTGTGACAATACCTTCCATCGAGCCTCTCCTTAGATTTCTAACATCGGTTTCAGTTAATCCAATTTTATCATAACCACCATTTGCACTTCCGAAGAAAAGCATTTGTTCGCATATAGGGACATTAACTTCGGTAAGTTGACCAATCACTCTTTTATCGGATTTTGACACTATACGATTTTGAGGCAGCAAATGACGTCTACAAGGTGAAGTAAATTCGTGATTGTGTGGTTCCATAAATTAATAATAATCCATGAATTACTTTGTTCGTTTAGTTTTATACGAACGAAAGCTTTGCAACCAGTTGTACAAGTAGTTCCCCATCTAGCATCATTAGGCTTATGATTTATCGATTACATCGGTTCCCTTGTATTTATTCTCACCCTTACACATAGCAAAATTCGCACATCTACAAAATGAAGTATATATAAAATTTCTCTGCTTCATGTATGAAACGTCATACCTATCTTCGGTTTTAGGTGCTCGTCAACTTGTGGTCGAAATTCACCTCTTTCTTGTGCATGAACAAATTTTTCTCCGGCAACGTAACTTCCTTCAACATTGTCCATATCTAACATTAAAAATAATAGAATAATTATCAACACAGTAATCATATAGATCTAATTACATTATTTGCATATATAAATACACAAGACAACATACACAAATACAAACTTGGAATTTCGAAACTTTACGAGTAGGTTGGACTCACGTAACACAAGCCAACGCAACTTGTAGAAGTGAGTTCCGACTCACAGTTTGCGAGATAAGGCTGTGTATCGCTTTACTCTAGTTTATGTTGACCAAAAGCAGAACACGGTCGTATCTCGCAAACCGTGAGTCGAAATTCACTTCTACAAGTTATGTTGGCTTGTGTTACATGAGTCCAACCTACTTGCAAAGTTTCGTAATTTTTAATTATCGTTGTAGGATTTTCTAGTTAACCGTACTAAAAAATTTCTTAGTTTAGCTGTTGTTGTTCGAGAAACGTGAGAAAACGACACAAACGGCATCAAAAAATTTAAAAAACTTTGCAAGTTGGTCGGATTCACGTAACACAAGACAACACAACTTGTAGAAGTAAGTTTTGACTCACGGTTTGCGAGATACAGGCCGTATAGCGCTTTATTTTAGTTTTTTGTTCACCAAAAGTGATACATGGCTGTATCTCTCAAACCGTGAGTCGAAAATCACTTCTACAAGTTGCGGTGGCTTGTGTAGTGTGAGTCCGACCTACCCGCAAAGTTTCAGATTTTTTTTGGATAGTTTGTGCTGTTTTACTAATATCGAACAATTGAAAATACAAATAAATATACAATTTGAGCAAACAACTACAACTACAACTACGACTAAAATTCCAATGTCTAAAATCATCAAAAACTATAAACAAACTACTACATCTACAAAATTACTGGGCAAATTTAATCAATTCAAGTAATTACAAAAAGACAAAAAAAATAGAAAAACATCACAAATACAACTACGATGCCAACTTGTAGAACTCATTACCTTACACTACAGGCGAATTTCCCCAATGTAGGTGTTTTCGCCGAACTAGGGTTCCGATCTGCGTTCGAGGATTGGAGGATGAGTGGTTTCGAAGATAGGAGAGAGATTGGGAGTGTGAGAGAGTGTAGGAATGGAGGAGGAGAAGGAGGAGGAGTTTGCGTGTGGGTTAGGATTAACGTTTTTTGAGTTGAGGGAGGTGCTTCGGAAGAGAGAGAGAGAGTGTGTCAACGAGGGAACGATGCAAAGAGATAGAGAGTGAAGTGAGATAGGAGGAGTTGCCGGAGTGAGAGAGGAGCGGTTTCGGTCAGGATTGGGTTTGGATCGGGGAAGAAGATAAGTAGAGTAAGGAGAGAGTGAGAGAGAGAAGATAGAGTTTTTAAATATAAAAAATATCCACTTTGCCTTACACCGTCGTTGCCAACGACGGTCTTAGAAAAAAAATTATAACTTCGACCGTCGTTACCAACGACGGTCTAAGGCAAAAAAATCACACAAAAAAAAACCATAAGCGATCTGAGCCATTGGATCTAGATCTAATGGCTCAAATCGCCATTCGCAACGAGTCTGTGCAAACAGACTCGTATGCAATGGAAGAAATCTCATTCATATATATATATATATATATATATATATATATATATATAGAGTCCCCTTCGGTTGCACACTACTTTTGGTGAGCACTCCGTGAGCACTCATGAAATAGAGCACCTATGACAAATCCGAACCGCTCATATTGTTCTATATACCTTAGATAGCCTAACAATAAAAAATCAGGTAATTTGAAGTTCATTTTCCCATCCATCATGCTGTTAGATTTTTCAGCCATACAATTTTGTAATGATGTAATTCATGGGCAAATGAACTTCAAATTATTTGATTTTTTATTGTTAGACTATCTAAGGTATATAGAACAATATGAACGGTTCGGATTTGTCATAGGTGCTCTATTTCGTGAGTGCTCACGGAGTGCTCACCAAAGTAGTGTGCAACCAAAGTAGTGTCCATTATATATATATAATGGAAACAAGACTCTGATTTAGGTTTATGTTTCTGCCTATCTGTGTTTACTTGCAATCATTTTGTTGTGTATATATCATGAAAACAAATATCTATTCGGGTTTAGAATTTCTCTATCCATTGTAACTCTTGATGATCTTTGGTAACTTTAGTGTTGCAAGATTCCTATTGTTATCATCTAGAACACTGCGAAGCTAGCTACTCTGTTTATAAGGATATATCACGATATTGCTATTGGCAGTTGTGGTTTAGAGGTCTACATGGATATATCACTGATGGTGATATCCTTAAAGTTGAAGGACATGTGGGCGGTCAAATTTGTTGTTGAGGGGAAATATTGGGATTCCAGGGTCTGTTTTTATGGTGGTGGATGGTCGTGATTGTAGTGATATGTGTGATTAATGTGGGAGGTCGGGTCATGGCTTTGACGAGGTGTCCTCAGCTTACTAATCAGAGTGGCAAAAATGTGGAGGAGGATGTCAAAGAAAACAAAGAGAACTCTGATGACACGGGTGATATTCAGACTATTGTGATGTTCAGTGCCATTTGGATATGAGATAATGATGATTCAGGCTATTGTACTTTTCCTGCACCATTTGGAGACGACATACTTGATGATCCATACGGTATACTATGGATAATATATAAGTTGTGAGAACAGGCGGAAACCAGAATTTTGAGGAGGTAGGAGGCGATATTTTGTTGTGATATATTAGAGAGCTGGAGCAGACCCTAAATTAGGCTCCAGTTTCTTTTTTGTTTATCTCTTCTCTACTACTATAATGGGAGAAGGCCTTTGTCCTTAATCCAACCCGTGCAACGCACGTGTAGGTAAAATTTTTTTTGCCCTCTTCATTTCTCCCAATTTTTCCCCACGTGCATAGCACGTGTATAATACTAGTGTGTTTAGTGTCTAAGCGAGCTTTTGTTGTATATATATCACCCAAGTAACAGACGTTGATAGTAGGCTTTAGTTCCTTGCTCACCTACCCAATATTTAGCTGTACGCATCTCGCGGTAGCAGAGAACTCTAATGTAAGGCTTTGGTTTTGGTTTCTCCATCAGTTGTAACCCCTATAGTTGTTGCTACCATTTTGAACGAATTAAAAAAAAAGAGGCTGATACTTGCTAGTGAAAAACAGGAATTCAGGTTCCATCAAGAACATACAAGAACTGTATCTGCAAGGTTTGACACACAGAATAACATATTGATTTATTAATCACAAGCCAATTCTGGCTGATGTCTAAGCAATACATTGTTCAAAAAAACCCGGCACCAAACCATACAATTGATAAAGTTATGAATATCCCCTCCAGCGCCTATAATCTGGAGAGATGCTGGTCTTCTCAGTGTATTTGTTTGTTTATCTGCAAAAGCAGAGGCAGGTTACATATGCCTCAAAAGAAAAGCTTTTGAAGAATCAAAGCACAGAAAACATAATGCACACGAAAATGTTTAAAAGACGAACAACCAAACAGGAGATGATTGAATTTTCATACTATTTCACTGCCTGTGGTATTTCTTTTTTTTCTCCTAGTCCATGTCTAACGGGGATTACGGGCAACAACACCATAAAAATAAATATTAGGATGATTAAAAAAGACATACGAGGAACCTAAGAGATGTGGTGTATGAGAAAAAGTTCACAAGCTTGAAGCATGAACTCCAAATTCTGACAAACACTCTCCATTATATTAAGACTAGGTGGTATCAATCAATCTAACACGAAAACTTATACTATTAGAAACCACAGCAGATAAAAAGCTGCAAACTGGCATCTGTCTATTCTCTAATTCACCTGACCTGATAGTACCTATTCATGTTGAATCATATACTTAGAAAGTTGGAGCAACGCGGAGGATTTCCAAATGGACTACCCATCCATTAGTTCGAGAATACAGCATCCTTACCCAGTAATGCATATCCAAACCTTCCCATCCATCCTCACAAGTATTAGGTGTTATTAAATATTAGAAAATATATACAAATAAAATGTTAGTTGGTCAGTTAACAAAATTTCCACAATGCTGCCTTTTCAACTAAAAACCAAAGGATATTTATAATCAGTAATAATGATTAACTCACATTGAAGCAAAGGGTGAATCAACAGCTAAGGCATCCTCAGTTGTTTGTACAGAACTGTTTTAATCATCATACTGGAACTGCTACCGGTCTTTGACTAGTCTTTATACCTTTTATTGCTGCAAGACCAGAGGGATGTCACGTTAAAATTAAAATCAGGCCAGTTTGAGTATAAAGGAACTAACAGGAAAAGGTATTGGAAGAAAACAAGAAAAGAATGGAAAGTCTTTGCCTTCGGCATAATCTTTAGCACCAAAGACAGCAGAACCAGCAACCAAGGCATTAGCTCCAGCCTCGATCACCTGCCACACATAAATTTTAAGCAAAGTGCTCACTGATTGAATTTCTGAGGCATTTAAAAGAAACCTGTAAAGCTATTTTAGCACATTACAAGAAAAAGTTAAGTGTGCATGCATACATAAATATCTCTAATATTATAATGGGAGAGTTGGGATTGTCATTTGTAGACATTCAACCATCTAATCTCAACCATTCATTTTTAATTTTTAAGTGGGAGTTATATTAATCATTCATTTACTCAATTGTTGTTAGTTACCAAAATACCCTCACAGTTCAAAGTTCAAATTTATTTACGACATAATTATTTACAAAAGTGTCACTCATATAAAATAAAAGTTTGTGATACTACGAGTAATTTGTAAAGAGTATGTGATTAGTAAAGGAAGGTCTCAGGTTCGAGGCCAGATTACGTCTTATTATTTACTATATATAATTAATTAATTAAAACGTGCATCGCATGTGCATATTACTAGTATACATAAATCAAACTTCTTAGATGTAAACCTTTATTTCAGAATGTTGGTAAAGGTTTCTTAGTCTAGATCCAGTTGGATTACACAAACTTCAATACATCAAATAAAGGGGCACCTAGTGCCAGGTATATGCGTGCATGTGTATCTGTGAGTGTGCACGCGGACACACGAGCTAGTTTGCAAATAAATTAAATAAAGGGGCACCGTGAAACATGCACAAACTCTTTAATACTTAATAGTTAATATATACTAGTAATATACACGTGCGATGCATGTATTAAATTTTAAAAAAACTAAAATAACAACTCTGATTTACATGTGCGATGCATTTCTTAATAAATATGATTATATATTTTTTAAAGTAAATGTGAAGACTATAATGAGAGAGTTGGAGTTGAACGTGTGTTGCACGTAAGTAGGTAGATTTACGACTTCAACTCTTCCATTATAATAGTTATTATATATTATATTATAGATAGATAGATAGTAATTTACACGTGTGATGCACATTTAATATATTAAAAAAATTAATGTAAAAAATCTGACATAGTGAGGACTCGAACCTGAGTCCTCCTTCATATTAGTTATGCACGTGCAATGCACGTGTTGGAGGATTTACAAATGACACTAAGGCCTTCTCCCATTATAATATTAGAGATTTACTAATCAAAAGGATATTCTAATGAGGAACGAGCGGCATAGTAGAAAAAGGTCGGAGAAGAAGATCAAGATAATAGTAGGGTTTGTAGTATCAATCCACGATGTATCACCTCAAACATCCGTATGGATTCGCAAACTCAAGGCATCCAATACATGGAATACTTGTTTTTCAATATTCATCATTCATTCAATATATCATTGTCCTCTTAATTCAATTAATTTCAATCTTTAAATAGGCCATTACAAGTTAACTAAAATGAAAATCAAATAACTAATTCCTAACTAAAAGATAAAATAATATCTTATCCAAATCCTTAACTAAAATAACAATACACAAATCAATCTGACCATTCTTATCTTTCTACCAATTTAGATCATTCCTAACTAAACAATAATAAATAATGCTAATTATAAGAATAATAAATATAACTTTTTTTAAGTTACTGTTTGTTGGTATTGTAGAAACCCGAAAATAAGCACTTCTATTGTAGGCTTCTTTTTGTCCTGCATCATATTCTATACAGAAACGATAAGGACATAGTTATCTTTTAGAGGTAGATGCAAACTATTTACAAGAGATTCACCTTATATGCATTTGCTGGACCAACTCCACCATCCACTTCAATCCACGGGTTCACACCCTGCAATTAAGGAAGCATAGGAATTTTCAGAGAGCAAAAGACTACAAAATGTAGTATCATTCAGCAGATCATGTTACCTTTTCAGCGCATAATCTTCTCAAGTCTGATATTTTCTTAACCTGACTCTCAATAAAGCTCTGGCCACCAAAACCAGGATTAACTGACATAATAAGCACCAAATCCACCACTGTCCATGTAAAAACAGTAAAGACCAATCAGGGATAACCACGAAAAACAACAACAGCACGACATCATCATTATTGAGAAAATTCTCTGCCCCCAACATCATAAAAACCCAGCGAAAGAAATTGGTCAGATGTCCCCAAAGACATAGGAGAGTTATAAATGGGAGTGAATTAGATTATATTAACTGTGAGTGGGAGATGAAATTGGACCCTCACAGATATTCTAGAATGAGAACATATTTGGATTACATCTAATAAATCTCTTAGCAAGTTGAAGCAGCACAGGAGCCTAGGAAGAAATTAGTTATGGCTAGAGTAGTGCATGGTGATGATGAGGACGTCGGTGATGGTGTTGGCCAGGATTCATTCATGCAAAGAAGATCTTATTACATCGATCCTGCCCAACATTTTTTGGGTAAACCAATCATCTATAGTTATTGCCGAGGGAAGAGAAGAGAGTGGTTTTGTTTCCCTCGAGTTTTTTTTTTCTTAAGAGTAATCGTTTACCTGAAATCCGAACCGTTCACATTGTTTAGAATGACTAAATTAGTCTAAATATGTAAAATCAAGTTATTTGAAATTCATATGTCCATTCATCATGTCATTATAAAATATTACATTTTTCAGCGATACAATTTGTAACACTTTAATGCATAGACAAACAAATCTCAAATGACTTGATTTCTCTTCCATAGACTAACTTGTACGTGTAGATTAAAATGAACGGTTCGGATTTTTCAATTTATATCCGAAAAAAAGTTCACACTTGGTTCTCACCAAAGGAGTTCTCACATGATCATAGCCATATATATATATATATATATATATATATATATATAAAGTTCTTTTTTTGGTTCTAAGTTTGCCCCTCCTCATTACTAATCTCGCATGGGATTTAAATTTTTTAAAAGCATTTGCAACAACACTGATCTCACTGAATAGATTTCCCATATTACAGTTGCACATTAATTCAAAGCTAGTACCGCCTCTTGGATAATGCAACTAATTTCTGTTACAGGTCAGCAGGGAGTTTTTAGAACAACCAGATTAAAAAGGTCCAAAACAGTGTTCATAGTTAAAACTTATAAGGTTACCAAACAAAAATTTAAAATAAAAAAAATCTTGATAACAGAATTATGTAATCTTACCATCAAGTACATACTCTATGGCTGCTAACGGAGTTCCAGGATTTAAGACAACTCCCGCTTTTGCTCCCAGACTTTTTATCTGAAAATATACATGATAGGATACCGATCATCACAAGATGAAACACTATAGTCAGTACATGTTAAATGACATGAAAATATAATATAATTTCAGTTAAAGTAAATATGGCAAAGCTATAGTACTGTATTAATTGCATAAGTTTCTAATTAAAGTGAGTCATCAATTATCATGATCCATGTTGGTATTATCACCATGTTATTCAGAACCATAAAAAGAGAAATTATGTGGTAAGACCTTAATAAATGACCAAGAGGTCAGATATCAGCACCATTGAGTGGTACAAACAAAGTGGATAGTGAGTGGATAGTTGGTTTGACCATACACCCATGCTTGTTTTCTTTTTGTGTTCTAGGAATATTGCTTGGGCAGGTAACTCAATAACCTTATTTGATGAATTGTATTCCAATTTGGATTGATTGTGGATATTAATCGGATAATATTAAATTATACTAGCGAGTAATATAAATATCAGAGGACTTTTCAATGTTATTCTTTCTACTACCAAAATTATGAAATATTTTATGATTTCCACAGGACCAGAATTATTGAACTGATAAAAATTACTGGAAATAGACTTAAAATTTTATCTGTGCAGCAAGTTCTAATTGTATTGTGTTATTTGATATCCATTCGGTTGTTTGGATATTTAGCACTATCTATATGGATATATATTTATTAAATGTAGGGAGATTGGATATCCATATTAGCCAACATTTTGATAAAACTATATTCGGATTGGATTTTTCATATCAGTCTGCACCACCTAGTTCCATGTCATGGTAGGCGCCTGCTCCTGATCTCAAATTGTTTATCACATTAACGCCTTACCATATTAACTGTCCGATGCAGATGGATGGTGGCAGACTGCTCACAGTGAACACTGACAATGTCTGCACCTGCCTTGATAAAATCTGGAACTCGCTGTTCGGGTTCTACAATCATCTGCAACATTGATTTTACAGCAATGATGTTGTAAAATATCCCAGTAGATGGCAACTAAATAGCAAATAGTGCTCAGAGAATTTGCAAAAACATCTATAACTTATGCCAGTTACAATAAAGTGAAGGAATAAGCCAAAGAAAGAAAGAACGGAGCCAATTCGTACCAAATGTACATCCAAGGGTAGATCAGTTACTGGTCGTAGCGCATCAACCACAAGAGGCCCTATTGTGATGTTTGGCACAAAGCGGCCATCCATTACGTCGACATGAATCCAGTCACATCCTGCCACTTCCACTGCTTTCACCTACAATAAGTTTAACTAAAGTTCATTAAAAGATGCACGCTAACTAGAACTAAATTTACACGTAGTTTGCATTTGTGTTGAAGAGAAATATTACACCTAGGTAATGAGGAAAGGGTAATGCTACACTCACTACCAATTTCACTACTTTTCTCTTCACTACCTTAAGTGGCACACTCCTATTAGAGAGTTCTACCACCTACTCCTCACCTACTCTCCAATAGAAGTGTGTCACCTAAGGTAGTGAAGAAATTGGTAGTGGAATTGGTAGTAGGTATGGCATTACCCATGATGAAAAACCATCCTTTGGAAAAATAAAAGACCCTATGAGAGACATAACTAATGAGGATATCTTGGAAGTTGGGCAGGAAATTAAAACAAAATATAAATGATGTAAACTTAACCCTAGGTAGATAATTTCCAAAAATATTAAAAGATTAAGTTTACCAACATATAATGTCGATTAAATTAGAAATTAAAACTACTGATTGGTTTGATGGATTTTCAAGAATTCACATAAGTTTAACAAGCCCAATTAAAAATTCACCTCTAACAATCAACAATTATACTTAATCGTTCTTGGCATGTAAGATATGCAATAAAGATTTGTAGTCTAATTAGTAGGTAGAAGCACACACTCTCAATATTTGTGGACGACAGATAAATCAAATAATATTCTAGAGACGATAGATAGTATCACAAATAAATGGAGTGAAAAGAGATTACCAGGTTCGAAGAAAATATCAACGATGAAGACAGGACCTTCGGGAGGTCGATGGCAGGAAGATGGTGAAACTTCAAGTTGGTGGTGGTGGTTGCGAGGAGAACGGTAGTGGATGGAGGCGTCTTCGGTGGTCGGATGGCGTCGTGGTGGTTGAAGGACGTCGGCGGGGTATTTGGGAAGTTAGGATTTCGAATTGAGTTGGATTTAATGATTAGGGTTTCAGGTGGAAGAGGATTTGGGTTTCAATTAGAAGTGGGGGGAGTTAGGATTTCGATGGGGCTTCGAGTGTGATTTGGTCGGTGACGTGGTGGCAGGCGGCGAGGCGGCGGGATCTGGGCAACGAGGAAGGAGCAAGGGGCATCGGGTTGTTGGGTTCAGGAAGAGGGAGCGGGATGGAGGAGAGAGGGGCTCGGGGTGTTGGGTTCGGGAAAAGGGAGCATGAGGGAGGAGAAAGGGAGCTTCGGTTCCGGGTTTGGAAACAGTGGGAAAGAAGAAGGAAAAGAGAGAGAATGTGGAGATTTAGGGTTTGGGTAGTTAATAATTTGGGAATTTGGGGTATAGTTTAGAGCTTCTCACAAACCCTAAAATTTTTTAGAATTTCTCACAAACCCTAATAATTTCTTATGGTATCACACGCAGAGGAAAAGAATGCACAGCAATAACTCAACACACAATAAATTTTTTAATCAATAATAGCATAACTTCTAATTATTCTCAAGGCCTATATATAGGCTCAATACAAATCTCCATAATATTTTAATGCAGAAAATAAAGGGTGCAAATTGCAAAACTATTGCATATGGCTAAAATGCCCAAAAACAAATAAAAGTTCCTGAAATAAAGATAACTATACTACTGGAGTAGCCATCCTAGACGATGTCCTCATCAATAAAACATATAGAGATTATCTCAATCTCTATGGTCTTCATGAATGTTGCATGGTACACGAGGTATTACTGTGAGATATGTCGTGGACAACTGCCATTGGACAAGTTACTTGCTAAATACGATTCGTCACCCTTATGGGTTACTATTTCATTTTTTCCTCTTGAAAAAGTTCTCAACAAGAAGCAAAATCTACTTTTCTAGTTTCACTAGAACATATAAGTGACACTCTCATCGATCAGGAATATGTCACGAAAACACAGAGAAGAATTGTTGTTCTACTTTATGCATAATAAGCAATGAATCTCAACTGTTGCATTTGTATGTATTTGAAGGAGCTGTGAATTAGTTGATTTATAAATGGCAGCATAACAAAAAAACACTTGCCAACTGCGATTTGAACTTGGGTGGCACTGATAACCATGCAAAAATAAAAAATAAAAAACAAATTCTTTTAAAAAAAAGAACTTTCCCTGAAAGGTGTCAAATCTATTTTGTGAGCCCAGATTAGACACTGGTTCTTCTTATTTTAATCGACTTTACACACTTGACAACTGCGATTTGAACTTGGGTGTCACTAATACCATGTGATTTGTCCCTGACTCACAGACGACACACTGCACCGGAACTTTGAAGTTGCAGCATGTGTTGAGGTGATTCATATAATCCTCTAGCTACCAAACCTTTGGAGTCGTCAAACATGTTATCCAGTCAACATTGATATAGACCTAAAATTCACCTCCTCAATACTTGTAACAACTATCGTATCTCTAAAAAAACAGAAATTATTTGTGGTGGAGTGAAAGAGATACCTGCTCGCCGAGCTTGGAGAAATTAGCAGAAAGGATAGAAGGAGAGACAATTATGTCACTTTTCGAGAATTTGTCAACTCGTGATGCCCTCACTACAGTCTTCAACTTCCTCCTGAACAAATTTTCAACCATATATATATATATATATATGCCTTTAAGGTATTTGATACAATTCTTGAATCAGTGATAATAAATTCAAGAACCTCAAACCAATTATTCCCAATTTCAATCCAATTTGTAAAAAGAAATGAAGGGGAGAGGTCAAACCTTGTAGTTTTGGGAGGAGAGAAGATGCAGAGATTGCGAAGGGGAAGATCGCGATGATGGGTGATCGCCGACGAAAGTAGAGACGAACAAGTAGAAGACGACGAAGCCGTTGCAGAAGAGATCATCTTCTCTCTCCACCTCTTGGGTTTCTGGGTTGGTTGGTTTGTTAGTTTACTTTTCTGTATTGACCGATTGATTGATTCTATATCTGAAGTTCTGGATTTGGACCGAAATGCAGGATAAAATGTGGCCCGTGCATCACACACGATTTTCCGACCGCACCCTTTGCTTTCCTTTCCTTATCTCTAAAACGAGGATTTCATTCATGGATGGATGGATGGATATTCCTAGATTTTGTTCGGATCTGATAATTATTCATTTAGGTCACCATTACACCATACATACTCTATGCTATTGCTCTCTTTTGTTCCACACAAAATCCCCTTTCCAATTTGCTTTAGTGCTAAACTTTTTGGTTGATGAGCAAGAGCAAGCAGAGGAAATTTTATTTTCTCTATTGATGCGGTTTGTTTTGGGAAGGAGTGTGGATGCACCAGACGTGAGTTCTACTCGATTTGTATTGGGAGAGGAACCTTTAGTGCAGACGGTGGTCCTGACTCTCAGCTGGAGGAACGGCTCGGAAGCAGACAGTGGTGTGGTGGAGATTGGATGCTCGGCTCGGATCTAGAGGCTCGGATCCGGAGTCTCGTGTACCTGCACACGGTCTAGGAACACCGGGGTTGGTCCCGGTGGCAGACCCTCCGACGATCTAGTGAGCTACTGAGCGATAGTAACAGTAACTAGGGTTTGAGAGGGAAAACATTGATTACCTTGGCAGGAGGGGGAGGGTCTGGTATTTATAGGAGAAGCCAACTTGGGGCTGGGTCTGGATCCGGTTGCCCATGGGCCTGGTGTGGCAGAAGCCCAGGTGGTATAGGACTGACGTGGCGGAGGCCTGGGCGGTTTCCAGGCTGACGTGGCAGGGGCCCGGGCGGTTTCCAGGCTGACGTGGCCGGGACCTGGGTGGCCTCTGCACTGACGTGGCGGACCCGGATGATCCGGAGGTGCACGCTTTATGAGGGGATCCTGTGGCCCATGAGGGGCCACGTCATCCTACCCATATCAGGAGCCTCCCACTCCTGGAGGGCTGGGTGACCCAGATGTGTAGGAGTGGTTCTTTCGCCTCTGTAGGAAGAGCAGGGTGGTGTGTGTGGCAAGGAATAGGATCTGTATTTTCTAGAAGAGGCAAGGGGGTTGGGTGAAGGGATGCCCTATCGGCGTCATGCAGAGTGTCGGGCGTAGAAGAGTCGGAGCTCGGCTAGCCGAGCGTCGAGGGTCGACAGACGAGCCCCTCACTAGTTGGAAGAGCGAGGGGGCGTCGAGGTCTGTCTAGTTTGATCTTGGACTGCCGAGGGTCGACGGTCAGTTAGACGAGCCTCTCGCTGGTTTGAAAAGCGAGGGGGCATCGAGAACTGTCGAGTTTGAGCCCAGATTGTCGGGGGTCGGAGGTCGGTAGACGAGCCTCTCGCTGTTTACAAAAGCGAGGGGGCATCAAGATCTGTCGAGTTTGAGCCCGGATTGCCGAGGGTCGGAGGTCGGTAGACGATCTCCTCACTAGTTGGAACAGCAAGGGGAGTTTGGGGCTCGCGGTTAGATCCGAGCTCCGAGCCTCTTGTGAGAAAGAGGGGGATGTTGGGGCTCGCGGTGCGATCCGAGCTTCGAGCCTCTTGTGAGAAAGAGGAGGATGTTGGGGCTCGCGGTACGATCCGAGCTCCGAGCCTCTTGTGAGAAAGGAGAGAATGTTGGGGCTCGCGGTACAATCCGAGCTCCGAGCCTCTTGTGAGAAAGAGGAGGATGTTGGGGCTCGCGATACGATCCGAGCTCCGAGCCTCTCTTGAGAAAGAGGAGGATGTTGGGGCTCGCGGTACGATCCGAGCTCCGAGCCTCTTGTGAGAAAGAGGAGGATGTTGGGGCTCGCGGTGCGATCCGAGCTCCGAGCCGCTTGTGAGAAAGAGGAGGATGTTGGGGCTCGCGATACGATCCGAGCTCCGAACCTCTTGTGAGAAAGATGAGGATGTTAGGGCTCGCGGTACGATCCGAGCTCCGAGCCTCTTGTGAGAAAGAGGAGGATGTTGGGGCTCGCGGTACGATCCGAGCTCCGAGACTCTTGTGAGAAAGAGGAGGATGTTGGGGCTCGAGGTGCGATCCGAGCTCCGAGCCGCTTGTGAGAAAGAGGAGGATGTTGGGGCTCGCGATACGATCCGAGCTCCGAACCTCTTGTAAAAGGAGTTTCTGAGTGGTTTTGCCGCCGGAGGAGTGGCACGTCGGTAAAGGCGGCCGAATGGAATCTAATGATTTCATTTCATTTAATGCTTTGGAGATGGGAGCCTGTGGTTCGTGGTGACCTCTGAGCTCGCGGTGGCGTCCGAGCGTCGACCCACCCGTTGAATAGAGGAGGAGATTGGGGCTCGCGCTGCCATCCGAGCGTCGACCCTTCTGTTGAATAGGGGAGGGGTTTGTGGCTCGCGGTGCCATCCGAGCATCAATCCCCCTGACTTGTTGGAAAAGTTGGGTTGTTGGAAAAAGACCTGGGGGTATTAGGGTAATTTTGCGAAAATTGCTGACGTCATATGAGCAAGAATCGAAGCGTCTTTAGATCCTAACGGCCGTTAGATCTTGATGATCAAGATCCAACGGCCAGATCTTTTTGCGAAAATCGAGGAGTCCCTTTCTCAGTTCTAAATCCCCCCCCTCCCCACTTTTCTTTCCTTCATTTCTTTACTTGGTTTTTTCAACTTTCAAGAAGAGGGTTCTCACTTGCCGTCGGCGACCATTTTCCAGTGATTGCATGGTCCATATCTCAGGTTAGTATTTCTAATCTTATAATGTTGCGCTCTCAGTCCGGCTCCGAGGCAAGCTCATCAGGCCGTTCCGGTAAGGAATCAGAGTTCCCGGAGACGTCTTGGGATTTGGGCGACTACAAGGTTAAGAAGGAAGTTCTGTCAGACCTAGGGTCGGACGGCGGGGGTGATGTGGTCTTCGTTGTATCACCGTTGAGGTCCCGTAGGCCGGGGAAGGAGCCCGTGGATGAGGGCGATGAGGAGGAGGAAGAGGAGGACGAAGAAGAAGAGCATGTTCCCGAGGGAAAGGGGGATGTTGAGGATGATGAGGATGATGAAGAGGATCAGGATCCCGAGGGAGAGGAGGATGATGAGGATGATGAGGATGGAGGGGAGCCCGATCCAAATGTCGGGGAGGGCGATGCTCGGAAAGGTGCGGGCGAAGGCCCAGCAGGAGGGGCAGTCGAGGTCGAGGGTGATCTCCCGCCTCTGCCACCTTTGTCGACGCCTGTCTCCAGAGAGGAAGGCTTGTCCTTATCGGAAGAAGAGGAAGTTAAGCCTTCTGGATAGCTCCCCTCCTCCGGACAAATACGCCCCTAGACCGGGTTCGAATTTTCCCCGGTCTCCTTCAAAAATCCGGGGTCGATCAGGATGTATCCCGACGATGTTAAAGATGTCGATCATCTTCCTCCTGTACCAGGCGAAGAGAGTCAGGGTGAAGATCCGGATGGATGGCGTTCAATGCGTCTTGAAGGCGGACTACCTTCACATCTTGAGGGCTGCCTACTTCATTCTCCGGGAGTTTGAGGTTTTGATTCCGAGTCCCAGCATTCGCCCAATGACCGCTCTCGCTGCCGGGTTATTGCATCTTTCCCGAGGACGCCTTTATCTCGGGACTAAGGCTGCAACTGCACCCTTTCGTCAAGCAGGTCTTGAATTGGGCGAAGTTAAGCCCGATGCAGTATGGCCCCAACTCTTGGAAGCACTTGATCCATTTCATCTTGAAGTGCCAGGAGAAGGGGGTCAAGCCGAGGATGACGTACTTCCGCGCTATTTTAGGGATCAGCTCGCTGGGCAATGCGGAGAGGATCTTCTACTTCTCGCCTAGGCCTCATAAAAAGGTGATGTACGGCCATCCGGACTCCATCAAAGGGTGGAAAGAGAAATATTTCATAGTTCAGCGCAAGAAGTCTTGGGGGATTCCGACCTCCTGGAATTTCTTCAAGCTGAATCACAAGCCTCCGAAGCGTAGCAAGCTGTCGGAGAAGGAGTGGAAGAAGGTGGAGAAAATTGTTGGGGGGCACAGCATAGCGTGGCCTCGAGTGACGGAGATGCACCTGGCCCGAGCCGGACTGAGCCCAGCCGACCCTAGTATGTTTTCATTTTGAATTTATGCAACTTTCTGCCTTCGTGTTAATGTTAGCCCTGCTTCTTTTATTTTTGCATAGATGACTGGCAAGCAGCACGATGATAGGCGAGCATTGTTAGATGCTGCCACCAAGAGGAGGGTGGAGAAGGAGAAGAAGGCAGAGCAGGAAAAACTGGCTGCTCAGAGTGCGGGATCCGGTAAGGGACCGACCTCGGTGGCCGCGGAGCCATCCCCAAAGAGGACCAAGAGGCAGCACCCCTACACGCCGAAGGCATCTCGGGAGGCGGGGGGTAGTTCTAGCAGTAAGAGGACTACCGAGGTCCCGGAGCAGAGGCTTCCTCCAACTCGGCCCACTGCCGAGCAGATGGTGGGGCAACAGGGGCTGCGACCCTTCGCTCCCGATTGGTCGATTGTACAAGGGGACTCCCTGCTCGAAGGTCCCATGGTCTTCGAGCTCGTCAGAAAAATCGCCACCGAGTGGGATCGGATGGCGCTGGCGGTGCAGACGTCTGATCAAGCCTTTATGCGGTGGTCCCAGGCACAGGTCTCGGTGAGTGTTTGAGACTTTGTATTTCGTTTGGATTTTAGGATTTTCCTGACTCTTTCTTCCTCGGACAGGCAATGCTTCACGGGTAGCACTTTCAGAAGTGCTTGGAGAGGAAGATCCTAGTCGAGAGGAGGAACACGGAGAAGTATCTCCGCGAACTGAATAAGGCGACGGACGAGCTGAAGGAGGCTAAGAGCATGGAAGTCGTCCACGAGGCCCAGATGGCCTCGATCTTCGACCATCACAAAAAGGACGTGGATCGCCTTAAGGAGAAGATCCAGGAGGAAGCGGAGAAGGGGTGGAAGGCCCTGGAGCAGGCCGAGATTATCATGGCCGATACCCTGATCCTGGCGCAGGACGAGGCCTACGACCGGGCCAAGGAGCATTTCTGGATGATCTATCCGGACCAGTAGGTCTACCACCTTCACTTCAACTGGCAGCCGGACCTTCTGCTGACTCTTAATGGCGAGATGGGGGGCGACCCAAATGATGAAGAGGTGCCACCCCCCCTCACGCATAGCTTAGGTTTTTTCTTTTGTTTTGATTGTAGATGCCTCACGCGGACTGGCCACCGCATTTTTGTAGCACAATTTTTTGAAAGTAATGAAAGATAGCTTTTTGGCCGAGGCTTCGTAACTTTGCACAATTTTTAGTCTCCTGTGTGACTAGTTGTTTCTCTTGTCTTTTTGATAGACGCACGAGGTCTTGGGTGTCGACCCTATTTCCGCCGAGGATTTCCTGGTCCGAGCGGGGAAGGAGGCCATGGAGGCGGTTCTGGCTCGCCAACGAAAACAGGCTCGGGACCGAGCGGCCGCAGTAATTATTTTACGAATAAGTCTAGGGAGCTCGGTTTGGAGGTCGCTCATCTAAAGAAAGCCATAGCCGACCGGGACTGGTGGGTAATCGAGACGAACTGGTCGATCTCGGATGCCTCAAGTAGGCAGTCGGCTTTGGAGTCTTTTCTTCATGACGCCGTTGTTGAAAAGAAGTTGGAGATCTGCAGGCTGAAGCTGGTGTTAGGCGCCGGTTTGATCGAGGAGGCAAGCAATTCGGTAAGAGGGATGTCTCCGACCTTTTTTATTGGAGGGGGCTCAGCCTGATGATGCGAGATGCTCGGTGGTGGGGGTGCCTCCCCCGGTTGGGCCGGCCGAGCATGAGAAGGAGCTTGAAGGAAGCGCTGAATTTGAGTTTTAAGCCGAGTGTGAGGGATTTGTAAGCTTTCCATTGTATTCGTGTCGTCGTTACTGGCACGCGGTGAGTAATAATAAAAAGAACTCCTGACTTTCTTAACCTTGTTAATTTCCTTTGGTGAGGGTTGTTACCGTGCTCGGCACGTAGGGGGTCACTGTCGAGGTGGATAGGTTGCCAAGTGACATGGTGCAGGGGCGCACAAGTAGTGGCATTTCGCCTTTCGAGAGTTATTAATGGTGACGTTACGCCTTCTGATAAGCGTTCATGGCGTCATTTCGCCTTCTATCGTTTGGAGTTCCCAGACGCAATAATTGCGCTTCTCAGGGGGTTATATAACCCCTAATCCACCTTGTTGGTTGTCAAGAACTGAGACTGGCTGATTTGCCATTCGATTTGGGTGCCTACCGAAGGCGGGCACCCCAAAATAAAAACTTGTCCGAGGGCTCCGGAAGTGTGGTGCACCAATCACCCTCGAACAATTCGGGATTTTGGCTTTGAGGGCCGTAAGACCCCGGGTTGTTCGTCAGTGAGTGGTGGGCTGATCAATTGATTCGGAGGCTCGGAAGATAGGAGAGAGCCTTCAGTCGGTGGCTCTCCTGCCGCCCTCGAACAGTTCGAGGTTTTGGCTTTTGAAGGCTGCAAACCTCGAGTTGCTCGCGGGAGATAGGAGGGTCAACCAACGACTCGAAGCTCGGGGCGCTTGCCGAAGGCGGGTGCCCTAAATCTTAATAAAAACCATGTTGGTGTAGTCATGGTGGGAAGTTCGCGGCCAAGCGTATTGGTCGAGTGACTTTGAAGAAAGTCACGGCCTTGCTCAGGGTCGACGCCGAACCCCCGCACTTGTTCTCAGGAAGACGGTATGGGTGTGGCTAGCGGTTGATGCCTTGTGCATAGGTTGATGGGCTTGAAGAAGCCCAAACCATGCTAGGGGCAGATGCCGAGCCTCCACACCGGGGAAAAAGAAAGTAGTGGGCGTGGCTGAAGGTCGTCGCCGAGCGTAAGGGTCGAGTGACTTTGAAGGAAGCCTCGGCATTGCTCGGGGTCGACGCTGAGCCCCCACACTTGTTCTCAGGAAGACAGTATGGGTGTGGCTGGTGGTTGCCGCCTTGTGCATAGGTTGATGGGCTTGAAGAAGCCCAAACCATGCTAGGGGCAGATACCGAGCCCCCATACTGGGGAGAAAGCCAGTAGTGGGCGTGGCTGAAGGTCGTCGCCGAGCGTAAGGATCGAGTGACTTTGAAGAAAGCCTCGGCCTTGCTCAGGGTCGATGATGAGCCCCCAAACTTGTTCTCAAAAAGATGGTATGGGTGTGGCTGGCAGTTGCCGCCTTGTGCATAGGTTGATGGGCTTGAAGAAACCCAAACCATGCTAGGGGCAGATGTCGAGTCCCCACACTGGGGAGAAAGCCAGTAGTGGGCGTGGCTGAAGGTCGTCGCCGAGCGTAAGGGTCGAGCGATTTTGAGGAAAGCCTCGGCCTTGCTCGGGGTCGACGATGAGCCCCCACACTTGTTCTCAGGAAGACGGTATGGGTGTGGCTGGTGGTTGCCGCCTTGTGCATAGGTTGATGGGCTTGAGGAAGCCCAAACCATGCTAGGGGCAGATGCCGAGGCCCCACACCAGGGAGAAATCCAGTAGTGGGCGTGGCTGAAGGTCTTCGCCGAGCGTAAGGGTCGAGTGATTTTGAAAAAAGCCTCGGCCTTGCTCGGGGTCGACGATGAGCCCCCACACTTATTTTCAGGAAGACGGTATGGGTGTGGCTGGCGGTTGCCACCGTGTGCATAGGTTGATGGGCTTGAGGAAGCCCAAACCATGCTAGGGGCAGATGCCGAGCCCCCACACCGGGGAGAAAGCCAGTAGTGGGCGTGACTGAAGGTCGTCGCCGAGCGTAAGGGTCGAGTGACTTTGAAGAAAGCCTTGGCCTTGCTCGGGGTCGACGATGAGCCCCCACACTTGTTCTCAGGAAGACGGTATGGGTGTGGCTGGTGGTTGCCACACTTGTTATCCGAGCACCGAGCCGTAAGCTTGTAAGGGAAGCTTTTTTGGCTCGGGGTGCAATCCGAGCGCCGAGCGCCAAGCTTGTAAGAGAAGCTTATCTGGCTCGCGGTGCCATTCGCGCGCCGAGCGCCAAGCTTGTAAGAGAAGCTTTTCTGGCTCGCGGTGCCATCCGAGCGCCGAGCCCCAAGCTTGTAAGGGAAGCTTTTCTAGCTCGCGGGCCATCCGAGCGCCGAGGGCCAAGCTTGTAAGAGAAGCTTTTCTGGCTTGCGGTGCCATCCAAGCGCCGAGCCCCAAGCTTGTAAGGGAAGCTTTTCTAGCTCGCGGCGTCATCCGAGCGCCGAGTATGAGACATGTTTTTAAGGAGAACTAATACGTAGCCAAAACTTGTTTTAAGAAAGCTGGCACAATTACAAAACATTTGGTCATTACAAAAGAACAAGGCACACCGTGCCGGTTACATCATTCATAATTTACATGGCTGTAGAGGCTAATCCTCCCCTTCTAGAAATGTGATGAGGTGCTCTGCATTCCAGGGCCTCTTGACAGCCTTGCCTTAGGGGTTGGTTAGGCGGTATGTCCTCGGACGTACGACCCCAAATACCTTGTACGAGCCCTCCCAGTTTGGGGCCAGTTTCCTCTTTTGTTCGGGGTTTGACACCGCCAGCTTCCGGAGAACGAGGTCTCCGAGCTTGATGTCGGTGGGTCGCACTTTCTTGTTGTAGAACCTTCCGATCCTCTATTGGTAGATGTTCCTCCTAATGGCAGATTTTTCCCTGACCTCGTCTATGAGGTCCAGGTCGGCCCGCAGCTGTGCAGAGTTGCTTGCTTTATCGAAGGCCATGATCCGGGGTGAAGGGATCCCGATCTCCAGTGGAATGACGGCCTCCGTACCGTATGTCAGGTTGAATGGTGACTCTCTCGTGGGGATTCTTTTTGTGGTTCGGTGGGCCCAGAGAACGCTCGGAAGCTCATCGACCCATAGCCCCTTGGAGGAGTTATCGAGTCACTTCTTGAGACCGTCGAGGATTTGGCGGTTCGCATTTTCGGCCTGACTGTTTGACTGCGGGTGGCACACTGAAGAAAAACGCTGCTGGATCCCAAGATCCTCGCAGAACCTTCGGAAATGTTTACCTGCGAACTGAGTCCCATTGTCAGTAATGAGCACCTTGTGGGATCCCGAACCGACAGATGATGTGTTTCTAGAAAAACTATTGGGTCTACTGCTCGGTGATCATGGCTAATGGTTCGGCCTCGATCCACTTTGTGAAGTGATCGATTGCCACTATGAGGAATTTTTTCTGGCCCGTTGCCTTTGGAAATGGGCCTACCAGATCCATCCCCCACATTGCAAAGGGGGTCAGACTGGCCATGGAACAGAGATTTGCTTGCAGAGCCCTTTTCACGGGGGAGAACCATTGACAGGGACCGCACTTCTTCACTAGGGCGAGGGCGTCTTGCAACATTGTGGGCCAGTAGTACCCGTGGTTCAAATCGTTTCGCGTGAGCGAGCGGCTTCCCATATGGCACCTGCTGATTCCCTCATGTAGCTCTTTGAAGGCGTACTTTGCTTCTGCGGGGGTTAGGTAGCGGAGGTAGGGTCTTCCATCCGTTGTTATGTACGACCTTTTGAAGAAGGTCACGTTGATCACAACGAACCTTTCTGAGCGGACCCTGACCCGCCTTGCTTCGGCTCGGTCCTCAGGGAGCTCTCCCTTGATTAGAAATTTCTTGATAAGAGTGGTCCAGTCGGCGGAAAGAGCTTCGTCTTCAATGCAGAGAGTCTCAGGGAAGTCTGTACTCGGCTTTAGGAGAACTTCGATCAGGACGGTGCGATCGAGGCCTTCGAAAGAAGAGGAAGCCAACTTTGACAGGGCATCGGCCTGGGCGTTCTGCTCCCTGGGGACCCTTAAGACTGCTGATTCATCGAAGGACGCCAATAGTCGTTGGACCACGGCCAGGTACTTAATCATCCGATCATCACAGGCCTTGTACTCTCCAGTGATCTGGTTGACCATGAGCTGAGAGTCACTGAAAGCCCTGATCTGTCTGGCGCCAGCCTGATACGCCAGGGTGAGCCCGGCGATCATGGCCTCGTACTCGGCTTCGTTGTTAGAGGCCGAAAAGTTGAGGCGGAGGCAATATTGAAGGAGGAAACCATTCGGATCCTGCAAAATGATGCCCGCACCACTCCCCGCTTCGCAGGAGGAACCATCGATGTAAACTTCCCACGTCTGTTCGGCCTCCTTACTTTCGGGTTGCTCGGAGATGGTGCATTCCGTAATGAACTCAGCGAGGGTCTGCCATTTGATGGCTGTCCTTGGCTGATAGTCGATGTCGTATTGACTGAGCTCGATCGACCATTTGACTAGTCGTCCGGAGCTCTCAGGTTTACAGAGCACAACCTTCAGAGGTTGGTCCGTGAGCACCTGGACTGAATGTGCCTGAAAATAAGGACGGAGCTTGCACGCCGCCATGACCAAGGCGTATGTTATCTTCTCCATTCTAGAGGATCTGGTCTCGGCGGTAAGAAGAACCTTGCTCACATAGTACAGAGGTGTCTGGACTCCTTCCTCTTCTCGAACGAGGACGGCGTTGAGCACTGTCTTTGAAGCCGAGAGGTAAAGCCAGAGAGGCTCACCTGGTTCGGGCTTGCTGAGGAGAGGAAGGTTGGCGAGGTACTCCTTCAATTGGGCGAACGCCTCTTGCTGCTGAGTACCCCACTCGAATCCCCTGATTCTGTGCAGTGCCTTGAAGAATGGGAGGGACTTCTCTCCTGACTCGGAGAGGAAACGGCCGATGGCCGCCAGTCTTCCCGTTAGTCTCTGGACTTCTTTTATGTTCCTGGGAGGGGCCATGTCTACTATGGCCTGGATTTTTTCAGGGTTCGCCTTGATGCCGCGCTGGCTGACGATGAACCCCAGGAATTTTCCCGTGTAGACGCCGAATGCACACTTCGCCGAATTGAGTCTCATGTTGTTGGTCCGAAGGAATCCAAAGGCCTCCTCCAGGTCAGCGACGTGAGCCCGTCCCTGCTTGCTCTTGACGAGCATGTCGTTAACATACACCTCCATGTTATGCCCAATTTGATCCTTGAAGACTCAGTTAACGAGCCTCTGATAAGTAGCATCGGCGTTCTTCATCCCGAAGGGCATAACACGGTAGCAGTAAAGCCCTTGGTCCGTGATGAAGGACGTCTTGGATATATCGGGAGGGAACATTCGGATCTGGTTATAGCCCGAGAAGGCGTCCATGAAAGAAAGGAGCTCGTGACCCGATGTAGCGTCGATCAGAGCGTCGATGCTGGGGAGAGGGAACGGATCTTTGGGGCACGCCTTATTGAGGTCTGTAAAGTCTATACAGATCCTCCAGCTCCCGCTCGTCTTCTTGACCATCACGATGTTCGCCAGCCACTCAGGTAGATGACCTCCTGTATGAAACGGGCGGACAAGAATTTGTCCACTTCCGCTTTCACCGCCTGCTGTCGCTCCGGGGCGAACTTACGTCGCTTCTGGATGATCAGCTTCGAACTGGGGATCACGCTGAGTTTGTGCATGATCAGGTCCTCGGAGGTACCGAGCATATCGGAAGGCTTCCAGGCAAAGAGGACGACATTGCGGCGAATGCAATCGATCAGGGCAGACTTGAGGTTGGGAGCGAGGGAGCGGCTCACTCGGAAACATCTTGACGCGTCCCCTGTCTCGAACGAGACATCTTCTAACTTGTCTGCCGGCTCAGGTTCTGGCTGGGTCCTTTCGGGCTGCAACTCAACGGCATTTAGGGGGAACACACCGCCCCCGATTACCGTCATATAGCACGATCGTGCTGCTTCTTGGTTTCCTCAGACAACTCCGATACCGGTGTTGGTAGGGAACTTCATCTTCTGGTGGTAGGCCGAGGGAACCACCTGGAGGGAGCAGAGCCCGGGATGGCCAAGTATGGCGTTGTAGGCTGCCTTGACGTTTACAACCATGAAGTCCATTGACTCGGTCCTTCTATGTGGGGTCGTACTAGCTGTGACATCTAAGGTGATGATCCCCTCGATTGGTACCGGGACACCAAAGAATCTGTGCAATGTGTATCCGGTTGGCTTTAGCTTATCTCGGGAGAGCTTCAAGTTCTCGAAGGCATCCAGGAAGAGGATGTTTACCGAGCTCCCGTTGTCAACAAGGATGCGACGGGCCTCGAAGTTCGCCATGCTGAGGCTGATGATGAGCGCATCGCAGTGCGAGAGCCGAACTCCCTCCAGGTCTTCCTCAGAGAAGGAGACAGAGAGTTGCTGGACCTGGGGGGAGAGGGGGCTCTGGACGGCATTGACGTCTCGGACGAACGCCTTGCAGGAAGTGTTGGACTCCCCTCCTATGGGCCCTCCATGGACGCAATGCAAGATAGCTTGACCCTCTGGTTCTTCGGGATCGAAGTCCTGTACGGGACGCAGTCTGGGTGCTCGAGGAGGAGGGGAAGGCCTCCTGCTCCTCGTGTCCTTCTGATCCCAGGGGTCTTCCCGTTTGAACTCCCGGAGGTACCCTCATTGGATGAAGGACTCGATCTCGTCCTTTAGGGCGCGGCAATAATCCGTGTCGTGTTTGTTGTTCCGGTGGAATCGGCAGTAGAACCGCTGATCCCTCTTCTTGTTGTTGGTCGGTCGGGGAGGGAATTTCACAAGGTCCCTGTCTTCTATTGCTAAGAGAACGGCTGACACGTTCTGCGTTAGCAGAGTGTATCTCTCGAAGCGGGGAATCGGAGGGACCCTTTTCGTGATGCCCCCGTCTCTTGGGATCTTCCTTGCTGGCTCAGCCGTCGGCCTTGCATTTTCCCTTTCCAGAAACTTCTTTGGGGTCCTCTGGATTTATGGACTCTTCAGCCCGGATGTATTTTTCGACCCGATTGAGGAGGTCGGGAAAATCTACCTGAGGCTTCTTTGCCAGGGAGGCTTTCAGCTGACCGTGCCGGACGTTGTGTCGGAATGCTACCGAAGCGACCTCCGGATCGAGGGAGGAGACCGACCTCGCCTTAGTTGTGAACCTGCGGACGAATAATCGAAGCGACTCCCCTTCCTTCTGCCGGAGGCCCAGTAGGGACGCACTCGTCTTTTCGGCCTTTCGGCTGGTCAAGAAATGGGCGAGGAAATTACCCTCCAGTTCATCGAAAGAGTAGACGGAGCCCGGGGCAGCTTGGAGAACCATTCTTGAGCCGGAACCCAGAGGGTGGCGGGGAAGGCGCGGCACAGGAGGGGATCCGAAGTGCTGTGAATCATCATGAGGGTCTTGAAGCCCTCCATGTGGTCAGTAGGATCACCCTCACCATCATAGATCTCGAAATGAGGTGGACAGAAATTCCTAGGTATTTCCGCCTGCAAGATTGCCGTGGAGAATGGAGGTCGGGCAGGCCTGTGGCCCTGGGCCGGCCCCGGGCCACCGTTACCAAAGTGATCGAGGCGGTCCTCCATTTCTTGGAGGCATTTCCAGACGTCGTCGTCATAATCCGGCAGGATGGTCTGGACGCGGGACGCACTGGCCTCGGCTCCCGAACGTGAGTGAGAGGGACGGATCGCCCTGTCGATGGGGGTTCCACGGATAGCCTCCATGATTTCTTTGCAGAAGTCCTGGAACTCCTGGTGGGTGATCGGAGCTCGCTCAACCCGGTTTTGGTGGGCAAGTAGCCGACGGCCGACGCGGCTGAGTGCCAGTCCCCGCCCTTGGGAAGGAGGTCTGGGATGGTTCGGGGCCTGAGTTGGAAGCGGCCCCTCCCCTACTCCGGCTTGCCTGCCAGCTCTGGATGACCCCTCGTAGGTCGGACGGGACTGGACGGGAGACACCCGATTGGTGTTGGTGGCTGATACCCGGATTGTTGGATCCATGACCGTCGGCCGGGTCATCCTGAGGAGGGACGTCCTGGCGGCGCGCCGATGTGACATCTCTCCTGGCCTTGGGCACCATGTGAGCTTAGGACGACGGGGTACCGTTGGTAGCTGAGCTCGGACTGACGTCTACACTAATAAGCTCTCACAGACGGCGCCATCCTGATGCGGTTTGTTTTTGGGGGGAGTGTAGATGCACCAGGCGTGAGTTCTACTCGATTTGTATTGGGGGGGAACCTTTAGTGCGGACAGTGGTCCTGACCCTCAGCTGGAGGAACGGCTCGGGAGCAGACAGTGGTGAGGTGGAGATTGGATGCTCGGCTCGGATCTGGAGGCTCGGATCCAGAGTCTCGTGTACCTGCACACGGTCTAGGAACACTGGGGTTGTTCCCGGTGGCAGACCCTCCGATGATCTAGTGAGCTACTGAGCGATTGTAACAGTAACTAGGGTTTGAGAGGGAAAAGATTGATTACCTTGGCAGGAGGGGGAGGGTCTAGTATTTATAGGAGAAGCCAACCGAGTCTGGACCCATTTGGGGCCGGGTCTGGACCCGGTTGCCTGTGGGCCTGGTGTGGCAGAAGGCCAGGTGGTATAGGGCTGACGTGGCGGAGGCCTGGGCAGTTTCCAGGCTGACGTGGCAGGGGCCCGGGCGGTTTCCAGGCTGACATGGCCGAGATTTGGGTGGCCTCTGCACTAACGTGGCGGACCCGGATGATCAGGAGGTGCACGCTTTATGAGGGGATCCTGTGGCCCAGGAGGGGCCACGTCATCCTACCCATATCATCTATAATAACATGGCTACTAGACTCTAGGATTCTAATCACCATAGTCAACTTTAGAGAGTACAATGTAATCTACATCTTCCTGAAAACTCATATTCAATATGGAAAACTCATATTTCGATTAGGCTAAATTTTAAAAAACCACACTAAGTTTTGGGCCAGTTTAAAAAAACCGCACTAAGTTTTTTTGTTTAAGAAAATGACACAAAATTTCAATAAACTCCACTGGGTTGGTTAGGGTTAGGGTTAGGGTATAAAAAAATCACTGTTATCTTTCATTTATGTTTAAAAAACCACATTCATTTTTCATTTGTTTTTAAAAAAACATCACTTAATTAAACAGATGTATAAATAACACCCCCCCCCCCCCCCCCCGAACTAACCATAACCCAAACCCTAACTAACCCAGTGGAGTTTTTTGAAATTTTGTGTCCTTTTTTAAACCAAAAAATACTTAGTGCGGTTTTTTTAAACTGGCACAAAACTTAGGGTGGTTTTTTAAAATTTAGCCTTTTGAATATCCAAAACAAAACTCATTATTGATAGATGTGGAAAACTCATATTTCGATTATCCAAAACAAAACTCATCATTGATAGATGTGATCTAACATCTTGACCAATGTGAGTCAAATGTTGGATGAATTTGATGGGATTTAACGATCACGAGGCCAAAAAAGCTTAGATTTATAAATGGTCTAAAAATATCCAATTTTTAAGTCGCATGATGAGTAGTTAAACCTCTCCGAACTCAATTAAAATTTAGATAAATATTTATCTTTCCCAAAAACAAGTTCAACATACTTCTAGAAAGGCAAAAACACAAGTACAATGTAATGTAAACAATTAATTCTCTCTTACAACAAGTTCAACGTAATATTAACAATTTGATCAGTTTCATGAAAACAGCGATTCCAATAGTTATAACAAGACAATCTAAAGTCGTTGAATGTAAAAATAAATGAAAACTGTTAATTGTGAAGTTTATGACACAACTATCTACAGGTAGGAATCGATCCTTGACAGTCATATAAGAGCATAAAGAATTTGTCATCTTTGTTACATAAGCTAGGCTTTGAAGTGTTAGTTATTAAAAGTTTACTTGTGTTTATGGTAAGACGTATTAAGAATCTCGCATAATTTTGGATTGGGCAAAAACCAAAGTACCCCAATGTTTGGCCTAAGTACAATATGCCCATATAACGTTTGAAAAAGTACACTAAATCCATTTTTCCGTTAACTTAACCTCATCCGTTAAGTTATAATTATTAAATTATCTTTTTACTCTTACCCTTTCATAATCAAATCTCTTCTTCTTTTTTCTTTTTTTTCTTTCATTTTTTTCTATTTTGCCCATTCCTCATTCTTTTTTTCTTCTTTCCAAAATTTCAGATTCATTGTTCAATTGTGTTGAAAAGAGAAATATAGTGGGTTTTTTTAAACAAGAAATGGCACGAGAAGAGAGAAATAGAATGGTTTTTTTTTTGGATAAAAAAAGGACCGTGTCACTGCTTCATTAATAAATCATTAACGAAGCAAGTATTATAAATATATAACATCTATCTGTTCCTAGAACGGAACAACATAAAATAATCACCAGTTAAGCCTACAACATTAACTAGTCCCTCCCCTAGCTAAACTTATAGACGATGACACCTGTAATCTGTTCTCCCTCCTATTAGATGTGACGCATGCAAATTTCCTAATGAACAATCAGATACCGACTCATCGAACACCAACCATAGTTACGACTTGCCCATGCACCTTCAAGCGACGTCTAACATGAACACCACTCCAGCAATGACTTCTCTACCCCATTCGGTGACACCTAATCATAACAACATACCGGAAACTACTTGCCTAATCACAATTTTGATAATGACTTGCTACTCTGCCCATCCAGTGATGACTTGTCACTTCTCTAATCTAGAACGCTCAGCTCATTTCACCACCATGGTGGCCGATGTTCTGTTCGCGACGTCGCTGATGACTAACCCGAACCCCGTCTCTGTAACGACTTGGCCATTAGCAGACCTACAACGACTCACACCACTCTCACCATAGCAACAACCTCACTAAAACTCTCAAACTAGCAACGACTCACACATCTACCATATCGGCACCGACTTGCACATCTATCACACTGTCACAGCTCGTACATCCTCCACCATATCGATGACTTGCACATCATCCCAACGATGTTGACAAAATCGTACATCACAACGGTGAGGATTAGCATCGTCACCAACGATCGTTCAATGTAGGACAAAATTAAGGAACTTAATCTGATCTCTGAATCTCGACTAAAAGCCCAAATGAAAGCCCCCGCACACGTTCATCACCTCCCAAATGTAATTTGAGTTTCAAAACTCTAAATTGAAATTCAAACTCCATCAAAATAACTTTCCACCCCAAAAACTCTGTAACCCCTATTTTCGTAAATACGTATTTTCTGTGTGTTTTCTATATTTAAAATTCTTGTAAATTATTAAAACCCTATACCCACTATTTTAATCTACCCAAAACCCAAAACCCAAAACCTTATTATATAAATACCCTAATTAACCTAAACCTAACCCTAAACCTCTACTGTACAAACCCAAAACACAGCCGCCTCTTCTCACCTCCACCCCTTCCACTTCCGAAACCCTACCCCCGTCACCTCATCTTCTTCCTCCCTCTCGTTCTCCCTGCATCGCCCTCTCCCGTCAACCACAACAGCGGCAACCTTGTCGACAGCAAAGTCGACACCGCAGCCGGTGACCTCCCTGCCGAGAACTCGTCCCGTCGTCAGCCCCAGTGACCCACTGCACCCTGCTCCCCATGCCTGTGTTCCTCTGCCGTCGTGCAACACGGCAGCCAGGCAACGCCCTGCACCTCCCTGCCTCCTGTCATCTGCAGCAATTCAGCCCTATCGGGAATCCCCCTTCCTGTCGCGATCGCCCCCTGGCCATCGTCGCTGTGTCGCGCCACCCTCGCGGGCACTTCCTGCCTTCCCGCCGCTTTTCCCCCGTCGTCCTCCCACTACCTTGCGCCGCCTGCCTCGCACCAGCACGGTGCCATTGCTGGTTGGTTTGGGTTTTGATCCGTTGATTGTGATCCATCCGATCGATTGATCATGATGATCTCCATAAGATCTGATCTGGACCATCAATTTTTGATCATGTTGAAGCTCAGTCGTTCGATCATCGTTCATCACAATCACGATCATCGTCTTCTTGATCTGTTGATCTCAGGTCGTTGATCGCATCACCATCATCATCATCATCATCATCAAGATCTTAATCTTGACCGTCGAATCTTTTTTGATCATCGCAATCGTGATCATCATCTTGATCTTGATCTTGATCTTGATCTTGATCTTCGATCTTAGCTGTCCGATCGACCGATCACACTTGATCTCGGCCCTTGATCGTCTCGTTCGTCTTCTACTTGGTGATTTAAACATTTGATCCACTTTTTGTTCTTATTCATCAATTGTTAATCATGGTATAGTTACTCTTTTGGTACCCTTCTAATTCTTATATGTTTTATTTATGTTCGATCTCGACCGTTGGATTCGCTTGATCTTCATCTTGATCACCATCTTGATCATTGAGATCTGTGCCCGATCGTGATCATCGTGATCGTTGCTTGTCGCCGTGTCGCCGTGTCGCCGTGTCACCGTGTCGCCGGGATCCCGATCCCATTATTCTTCGCTTATTCGGATTAACCTAACGTCGTCCTAAAAGCAAGTATCTCTTGTACATTTTGCTTTCTAGTACAAGTTCTTCCTTGAAAATACTGCAAATAGTTTGTGAATGTGACTCCTCTTTGTTTATCTTTGATGATCTCATGTTTTTCATTATATATTACATGATCTAGGAGTCACAACCCTTCGTTGATATACTTGTTCACAACTAGTAAAATTTTGATTCATTTCATACAAAAAGTGTTTTAGTTAGTTTTTATTTCTGTCTTGCCTTGCTGTTTCGACCCGATAAAACCAAAATCTGAATTTGAGTACTGAATATGAAATATATCCCTAAGTGTCTAGTTGCCAATAAAATCCATAATTTTCGAATTTCGAGTTATGGTCTAGGAGATATTGCAGTTTTACTATTGCTGTGTCGGTAGTCACAGATTCTTAAAAACTACTGCACCACTTTAGTTTACAATTATTTTAACTATGCTACCAGTAAGTAAATGACTTGAAATTTTGCATGCTGATACTAGATACCCTAGATAACATTTCTTAATTTTCTCAGAATTAATTAAGGATGTTTCAACCCTGTTTCATATGTATAAACTCAGTTTTACAAATTCTGGCTGAACACAAATGCTGTATAGTTTTCTATTTTGACACATGTTACCACAACTTCTATGTACCACAATTATATGCGTTGGAACTGGGCAGGAGTCTAGTTTCTAGACCATCTGACGGATCCACATTTGCTATCTTGTAGCAACAGGAATTGCAGTTTTGGTGCAGCAACGTCATGCTGTCCAGATTTGAGATTCTCGTTGTTCTTGATACTTTGATTGGTTTTGACCCTCGAACATGTATCCTACTTAGCCGAGACTTGTTCCATGTTCTTGATTATGTTTACTTGACTTATTTTGCACACTTTCATGCTTGCTTGATGATAATAATAAATAATAAGTCGGGATTTAAGGGAAAGACCATAGTAGTGGACAATATAGGTAAGTGTACTCGGAAGGGGGCCCGTGTTCTCCAGTACTCGGTTCATGAACCTGTTGCACCTTGATGTATTCATGAAGCCATTACTTGGCTCATGAACCTGTTGTATTCATGAACCCACTGTATGGTTCTTGAACCTGTTAATATTCACGAACTTGCTTCGTGAACCTGTTATTTTATTTTCGTATTTATGAACCGTGCTTGCTTGATACTTGATGCCTGATGCCTGATGCCTGATGCCTGAGTACACCGCCCTTTAAAATCCACCACTATGCCTAAATGAAACCGTTTGTATGTAGCAACCATGTAGTAAAAGTATGGATGCACGAAGTGCTACCTAGATAGAATTAAACATTAGACTTAAGAATAACTTGTCACTTGTACACACTTGATACCCTACTTGGAACTTGTTACTTGATGGCATGATACATGAGACCTGATACTTGAACATAATATTTGACACTTTCTACTTGATACTTGTACTTGACAACTTGACACATTAGACTTGTTACTTGTTACTCGACACTTGTACGTGATACTTATTACTTGATGCTTGATACCATTACATGTTCACTAGCCACTTGTTTTACTACTAGCACTTGTTACCTAACCTTGTCACTCGAATTGTCCTTCTTGCTAACTAATTTCTTGAATCCTTACTACTTGTTGCATCCCTATTACATTATTGATTCCAAATCTTGTTCAATATTTCTTGTACTTGTTTTACTATTTGCGGCCCTAACTTGCACTAAGAGCATTTATCTTGTTCTTGTAGCGCCCCGAATTTCTAATATAATAACTTAGAAAATACGTGGCACAATCCCAGCATCAACTTCAATGTAACAGTACACATAGACCAAAAACACAAATAATTTTATTCCAAATTCTTATTACAATAATCTTTTACCAACACAGCGGAATACAAAACACCTTGAATTACAACATTCTTTTTACAACACTTCTTTTACTAAAATTTTACACAAAGCTCTATTACATCAGTTTGTCTCCAAAACTATCTCAAGCATCCAACCTCCAAACTCTAAGCAACAACATGTAACATATGAGGCTAGAGATGATCCCTAACCCCCAAAAACTAAAGGGGTCAGCCATAAATGGTGTGAGTGATATAAAACAACAAACAACATAAATAAACAATAAGCATGGATTCCTAAACAACATATACTGAACGAGAATAACATATACTAAACATGTATTGTGAAGTAAGAAATGGCAGGAAAACATGAAAACATCAAGTGTAGCTTAACTACGTGTTAGGTGTAGAAAACAGGAAAACACATACATAAAACCAAGTCAAGAAAACACAAATTCTATATGCGGACTCTCTAATGCGTACTTGTCGAAGTCTATGCATCCCATTCTACATAGGTTCGGTGCAAGCCCTTAACGTCTCCACATTATAGGGTTCAATCCCCACTATGCAACTAATCCTAACACGATGACTACTACGAGATAAAGATAAACTGTGAGTACTAGCCCTTGCCCCGATAATTCCGGAGATCAATCCCACACCGCAAGTAATTTACTTGGATAATTCCGGAGATATATCTCACACTGCAGGTATTTTACCTGGATAATTCCGGAGATAAATCACACACCTCAAGTAATTCACTTGGATAATTCCGGAGATTAAATCCCACACCGAAACAATGACCCTCATCACATGAATACCCCATGTGCGTCGCCTCGACTCCGATAATTCCGGAGATCAATCCCACACCGCAAGTAACTACTTGGATAATTCCGGAGATATATCCAACACCGCAGGTAATTTACCTGAGATAATTCCGGAGATACATCCCACACCCTAAGTAAGATACTTGGATAATTCCGGAGATTAAATCCCACACCGAAAGCCATACTGAGGTGCATAATCCATGTTCCCGTTCGTTATATCACCACTAGTGCTTGTCCTTGTCATTTTTGGGTTATTTAATTACTTAACGAATCTCCTAGAGTTGGTGTACCCTACCGGACTTTACTCAATATCTGAACAACTAAATGCCTCAACAGACCCAAACATAATTAACTCAAACACCGATATGCTAGGGTCACACACATCCTCTAGAGACTCAACTCAAATATCTCAACCAAACTCACATCTTAAACTGCTCAACTTAACATCTTGAAATCATATGTTAAAATAGAAGATAAGGTATAGCTTAAAACATTTGAAGAATAAATCATTTGAAGGAAACATTCAAACTTATGAGAACACATCAGCACCAGTTGACTAATACTGAAGTAAGTCGACTGTCCAGAGGGAAAATTCCATGATTTTAAGAAAATAAGTTAAGTAATATAAGTTGACTTATAAAAGTCGTAAGTTGACTGAGCAGAGAAATTCCAGAATTCTTTAATAAAATATTCTAAGTGTTATAAGTCGACTTAAGGGGTCATAGGTCGACTGTCCAGAAAAGATACTGCAATAACTTTGCAAAATAAGTCTAAGTACACCAGTCGACTGAACAAGGGTCTAAGTCGACTATCCAGAACGGGTTACAAAAGGCTAAAGACACAGCAGCTGGGTCGTACCAGTCGACTGAAAGGTCTGACAGTCGACTGTCGTCCTACAGTCTGCCTAATTTTGGTTGTATCAGGGTTTTTATAAATCAGTCATATAATAAAATAACTTCCCTTTATTTTTCAAATCTTATTAATACCAAAATAATTAGATTTAAACTTAGCATTTGAGAAATCCAATTTCAAACAATATCTTTTACAAAATCACAATTCCCCAATCCAAATCCTCATGACACCAATCCTCAAACATGGTCTTTTACCCCATAAATCATTCACAAAATTCCTCAACTAAACCTCAATTATTTCCTATAGTTGATCCATGAACAAAACCAATATATCCTCAACATGGTCAAGTTGTTTTTATCCAACTCACCAATAGTCCAAATTCTCATTTCTAATTTAATTTATGCATGACATCTATCAAGCTCAATCCAATCACATATAATCCGACGTTTTAATAAAATGTAATCTAAGCAATTGCAGTCGACTGTTCGACTCACCAGTTGACTGTTTACTACGAAAATCTAACATTATTAGTCCGCTAACAGTTTATATTAGGTTCTCAACAGATCTAGCATTATTCATATACGGATATCCAGAGTCCTTCTCGGAAATCCAAATTTTCATCCATTCATACATATACATACTCATCATCCAATCAATCTAAACATTCCTATTGTTCTCATATGACGTACACAAATCAAAGAGAAACAAACAAAATAACCAAACAATTATATCTACTCATCTACAACATACGCAAACAAAATAAACAAAACAATGTCACTCACCTTAGGAATGAAGAGATCCAACAAGAAAG
The DNA here is from genome assembly GCA_017893485.1 of Hemerocallis citrina. Classification (NCBI taxonomy): domain Eukaryota; kingdom Viridiplantae; phylum Streptophyta; class Magnoliopsida; order Asparagales; family Asphodelaceae; genus Hemerocallis; species Hemerocallis citrina. The sequence continues at coordinate 79,384,526 of CM030366.1, forward strand.
CCTCTCCTTTCGCGAGATCCAAAATCCTCCCCTTGATCACCAAGAAAATAATAATATAATAAATCTTGAGTTGTGTAGCGAAAGACGGCTGCACACTCTCTTTTATACAGGCTGGAAATCAGATTTAGGGTTTTAGAAATGTATTTGCAAATTAGTCCTCCCAAAATGTAAACTTACATATATAATTTTTTCTTAGTTAAAATAGATTAACTAAATCGAAAACCAAATCAAATATTTTATCACTGAGTTGTCCAACAATCCAGAGAAGCCCAGTAAACAAGAAAAATTTGGATTTACAACTCAGGGTGGCGATTTTGCACAAAAGCCCTCCCTTTTGTAATATTTGCAATTACATCATAAAATATTCATAAAAATCCAGAAAAATCCAAAATAATATCTAATAATACATATTATATTTTCCAATCAAAATATTTGACTTTTACTCTCCAGAAAAACATTTGCACAAGATTCTACATGAATTCCATATTTGCAAAAACACCCTTTTTTGTTTAAATCTTCACCAAATTGACTTTAAATAAAATCTAAATATATTTAAATTCAAATTATAACCATGGAGAACCAAAATATTAGTAAAAACGAATTTTCATAATTTATTTAAGATCCAAACGACTTTTTACATAAAAGCCCCTCCCTTTCAAGGTATTTATAAAAATAGTTTCTCTACTCAGAAAAATCCCAAATTTTAGAATATACTCCATTATAATTAGGAGAATTTACTAAAAATATTGATATGGCTAAAAATAGGATTAAATTGGGACCGTTCACACCGGACACAAATCTTAAAGCTCAGGGGTAAAACGGTAATTTCACATACAAATGGGTCCGAAATGGGTACTGGGTCTCCTTCTCACAGATCCAATAACCCGCGAACGGATCCACCTCAACTGGGTACGGGTCCCGACCTGATACAAACCCAGTCCGACAGGATAGAATTAGGGTATCTGATTGAACCAAATCAACGGGCCTGATTTGCGACTATCCTCTCATCGGGAATTAAGGGATTACATTCCTAATCTGATTACGAGGATTTTACTCCTTATCAGATCACAGGAATTACATTCCTAATCTGATCCCTAAGGCGGCTATAAATACCCCCCATCCACCACTATTAAGAGGTAATCAATACTTTTCCAATAAAAAGCTCTTTCTTAATCATTCAGATTACTGACAAGAGCGTCGGAGGGTGCGTCACCGGGATCCATCCCGGTGTCTCGCATTTTTTGCAGGTCAACGGCGGGGGTCAACGGTCAAATTCCGGCGAAACAGGTTAGGTGTTTGCTATTCAGGTTTTCCAAGAATCCACAAATACTGTCTGTTTACCCCCACACCAGATTCAGCGGTAACAGATTGGCGCCGTCTGTGGGAAACATACGAATAGCAGCCTCCCCTCTTTCCTTTGGTCAGATCTCTTTCAGCCATGCCTCCTAGGAAAGTAAGATCCAGAGGGTCCAACCGTGGACCAATCCCGTTAATCAGCAAGAGGTAGTCCCCATCCAACCCGCTCAGCAGCAGGGGCAACTTCCTCTCCAAGTGGAAGACCCTCTTCAACAAGATCAACCTCCTCTTCAGAATCAGCAACCCCTTAAGGGTCCCGCCGGTCCTCAGAATGCCGGTGCGGGGGCTTCGCGTCCCAACCCGCAGAAGCAACCCCTCCATCAGGACCGCATTTCGGTACACAATGCCTCTTCGGATTCCATGGCCTCCCACAATCCTCGAGTTTCTGACCTTCGCAATACCATCCTCAATCGGCAGAAGGATGAGGATTTTTGCCGCCGTCTGGACGAAAAGCGGGCCCGAGAGGGAGCCTCCCGCCAACAGCGTCCGAATGAGCGATCTCACCGCCGAGACTACAAAAGGTCCCCTACCCGAAGAGGGATGAAAGAGTCCCCCGAACACCATAGGAGAAGACCTCATTCCCCTGCCGGTCGACAACATCCGAGGAACGATGAGGCACCCATCACCCGTGCCGAGTTCCAGCAGTTCCAAGCAACGGTGTTGCAAGCCCTCAACCTCCGACCCAACAATAACAATGCTCAGAGGGCTCCTACCCCTCCACAGGTCCAAAGTCCTCGCCATCGGTCCATAACTCCTCCTCCGGCTCCTAGCAATCAACAACGCATGTCTAGCCCTCGCCGCTCCCAGAGCTACCGTCGTCGCTCCCCTTCTTATGAAGACGAGTCCAGAGGCTCACTATCGTCGAAGGGACGATGCTCTCTACCGCCGTCTCCACGAGATGGAGAGGTGCATCAGCCGAATACACAAGGATGAGGAGTTAAGAGGAAGGACCATCCGCCCGAGCAGACCTCCCTTCTCCCGGACCATCATGGAAGCTCCTATCCCAAGAGGTTTCGAGCCCCCGCAGTTCGAAACTTACTCGGGGGAGTCGGATCCCGTGGACCACATCGAAAGCTTTAAGACCCTTATGCTAATCCACCAAGCTTCCGATGCTTTGCTGTGCAAAACCTTCCCCGCCACTCTTAAGGGTTCGGCTCGGGGGTGGTACTCCCGCCTCGCCCCGTCTTCCATATTCTTCTTTGAGCAATTCGAGACCCTCTTCATCACTCATTTTGTGAGTAGCAGACGCACGGAGAAGACCAACATCTCGTTACTCCAGCTCCGCCAGGAGAAGGGAGAGAAGTTGAGAGACTATGTGAGGAGGTTCACTGCAGAAGTGAGATCCATCGCTTCCCTTGATCAGCCTGTTGCAGCGGCCGCCTTCCAATCGAACGTCCTCAACTCTAGCCTTCGCTCCTCCCTTGCCAAGAAGCCCCTACATAATTTCGCCGACCTCCTTCTTAGGAGCGAGAAGTATATTCGGGCCGAAGAAGCCGAGAGTCTCCCGGACTTTGAGGAGACATCTTCCGGGAACAAACGGAAGAGCACAAGTGAAGAGGGGTCCCAAAAATCCCAGAAGGACAGTAATGGCCAGTGCCGTTCGAATCCACGTTTTGAGAAGTTCACCCCCCTCATTGCTAATATATCAGAAGTTCTTATGGAGGTGGACAAGGAAGGACTACTCCGCGCCCCCCCTAGAATGAATACCCCTGGCAAGAAGAGGAACAAAGATAAGTGGTGCCGCTTTCACATGGACCACGGCCACGACACAGATGATTGTCGGGCTCTCAAGGAGGAGATCGAAGAACTCATACAGCGGGGGCACCTGATCAAGTTCGTCCAAAAAGAGGGGGCCGAGCTTCCCCCCTGAGGAGCCTACAAACGAACAGAAGGGCCCGCCGAGCTTCAAGACTCAGAATCTCCCAGCTCCTCCCAATAGGTCTTCACCTTATTGTAGAAGTAGGATCCTGATTTTCAATAAGGTCGATGCTTGTAATCGGGCCAATAGCATGTAATAATGGCTCGCCCTATTGGAGCGGCCACTTAGTTTATTTCAATAAAACTTTACATCTTTTCATTGAAAATTATTGCTCTTGCTTCTCTATCTCTCCAAGTCACGACTCTCTTAAATGGTGGGTTCGGAGTCCAGCTTCTTCTACATGGCTGCTCCCGCAACTTACTAACCTTTAACAACGAGTTCGGAGTCCAACACTTGGTTCGATTCCTCTTCAAATAACTTGCTCTTCAGCGGGTTAGAAGTGGTTCGCCATTTTGAATTGCTCCCACAACCGTTGAATAACTCTAATGATGGTTCGGAGTCCAACACTTGGCTCAATTCCTCTTCAAATAACTTGCTCTTCAGCGGGTTAGAAGTGGTTCGCCATTTGGAATTGCTTCCACAACCGTTGAATAACTCTAACGATGGTTCGGAGTCCAACACTTGGCTCGATTCCTCTTCAAATAACTTGCTCTTCAGCGGGTTAGAAGTGGTTCGCCATTCGGAATTGCTCTCACAACCGTTGAATAACTCTAACGATGGTTCGGAGTCCAACACTTGGCTCGATTCCTCTTCAAATAACTTGCTCTTCAGCCGGTTAGAGGTGGTTCGCCATTCGGAATTGCTCCCACAACCGTTGAATAACTCTAACGATGGTTCAAAGTCCAACACTTGGCTCGATTCTACTTCGGATAACTTGCTCCTATGTGAGTTAGAAGTGGTTCGCCATTCGGAACTGCTCCCATAACTGTTGATTCTGTCACTTAAATAGCGAGTTCGGAGCTCACAACTCCCTCCCAGAGTTGCTCCTTAAACTCGTCTTCCAGATGGCTCTTCCCCAGAGCCGAGCTCTTCACTCCGCTCACCTCCGAAGCGGACCTCTTCTCAACAAGTTCGGAGCTCACAACTCTCTCCCAGAGTTCCTCCTCAAACTCGTCTTCCAGATAGCTCTCTCCTAGAGCCGAGCTCTTCACTCCGCTCGCCTCCGAAGCGGACCTCTTCTCAACGAGTTCGGAGCTCACAACTCTCTCCTAGAGTTCCTCCTCACACTCGTCTTCCAAATGGCCCTCTCCCAGAGCCGAGCTCTTCACTCCGCTCGCCTCCGAAGCGGACCTCTTCTCAACGAGTTCGGAGCTCACAACTCTCTCCCAGAGTTGCTCCTCAAACTCGTCTTTCAGATGGCTCTCTCCTTGAGCCGAGCTCTTCGCTCCGCTCACCTCCAAAGCGGAGATCTTCTCAAACAAGATCGGAGCACAACTCTCCCCTAGAGTTGCTCCTCAAAACTCGTCTTCCAAATGGCTCTCTCCCAGAGCCGAGCTCTTCCCTCCGCTCGCCTCCAAAGCGGACCTCTTCTCAACGAGTTCGGAGCACAACTCTCCCCTAGAGTTGCTCCTCAAAACTCGTCTTCCAAATGGCTCTCTCCCAGAGCCGAGCTCTTCGCCCCGCTCGACTCCAAAGCGGACCTCTTCTCAACGAGTTCGGAGCACAACTCTCCCCTAGAGTTGCTCCTCAAAACTCGTCTCACAAATGGCTCTCTCCCAGAGCCGAGCTCTTCCCTCCGCTTGCCTCCAAAGCGGACCTCTTCTCAACGAGTTCGGAGCACAACTCTCCCCCAGAGTTGCTCCTCAAAACTCGTCTTCCAAATGGCTCTCTCCCAGAGCCGAGCTCTTCGCCCCGCTCACCTCCAAAGTGGACCTCTTCTCAATGAGTTCGGAGCACAACTCTCCCCTCGAGTTGCTCCTCAAAACTTGTCTTCCAGATGGCTCTCTCCTAGAGCCGAGCTCGCTCACCTCCAAAGCGGACCTCTTCTCAACAAGTTCGGAGCTCACAACTCTCTCCCAGAGTTGCTCCTCAAACTCGTCTTCCAGATGGCTCTCTCCTAGAGCCGAGCTCTTCACTCCGCTCGCCTCCAAAGCGGACCTCTTCTCAACGAGTTCGGAGCTCACAACTCTCTCTTAGAGTTCCTCCTCAAACTCGTCTTCCAGATAGCTCTCTCCTAGAGCCGAGCTCTTCACTCCGCTCGCCTCCAAAGCGGACCTCTTCTCAACGAGTTCGGAGCTCACAACTCTCTCCTAGAGTTCCTCCTCACACTCGTCTTCCAAATGGCCCTCTTTAGAGCCGAGCTCTTCACTCCGCTCGCCTCCGAAGCGGACCTCTTCTCAACGAGTTCGGAGCTCACAACTCGCTCCCAGAGTTGCTCCTCAAACTCGTCTTCCAGATGGCTCTCTCCTAGAGCCGAGCTCTTCGCTCCGCTCACCTCCAAAGCAGAGATCTTCTCAAACAAGATCGGAGCACAACTCTCCCCTAGAGTTGCTCCTCAAAACTCGTCTTCCAAATGGCTCTCTCCCAGAGCCGAGCTCTTCCCTCCGCTCGCCTCCAAAGCGGGCCTCTTCTCAACGAGTTCGGAGCACAACTCTCCCCTAGAGTTGCTCCTCAAAACTCGTCTTCCAAATGGCTCTCTCCCAGAGCCGAGCTCTTCGCCCCGCTCGCCTCCACAGCGGACCTCTTCTCAATGAGTTCGGAGCACAACTCTCCCCTAGAGTTGCTCCTCAAAACTCGTCTCACAAATGGCTCTCTCCCAGAGCCGAGCTCTTCCCTCCGCTTGCCTCCAAAGCAGACCTCTTCTCAACGAGTTCGGAGCACAACTCTCCCCCAGAGTTGCTCCTCAAAACTTGTCTTCCAAATGGCTCTCTCCCAGAGCCGAGCTCTTCGCTCTGCTCACCTCCAAAGTGGACCTCTTCTCAACGAGTTCGGAGCACAACTCTCCCCTAGAGTTGCTCCTCAAAACTCGTCTTCCAGATGGATCTCTCCTACAGCCGAGCTCTTCACTCCACTCGCCTCCAAAGCAGGCCTCTTCTAAGCGAGTTCGGAGCTCAAAACTCTCCCATAGAGTTGCTCCTTACACTCTCTTCAAAGAATGGCTCTTCTCCACACCTAGGAGTGGAGCTCCTCTTCAAAAATCTCCAAAACCAAACAGATTATCACCTCTTCCACATGCCAACCCCCTTTCCTTGATAAGCTCCGACCCATCCCCTTCATCAACTCGCCGAGCTTCTCCTCACGCTCGAGCCGTCAGAACTCCGAGCTCCACTACACCGAGCTACTACGGGCAGAGGGTGAACTACCGAGTCACCGAGCCGAGTGGACGAGGTACCGACCTCCACATATGGAGAAAAATTCTGCCGATCCCATCTCACCGTCGGATCGTCTCGAAATTCGTGCTAGAACATGATGAATAGCTCAGATCGTGCCACGTCTCCACAAAACGACAAGATAACGTTTTCTCGAAATGTGAGCCTCTTGTCTTGTGATTCGTGCCACGATCGTGATCAACCGTCCAGATGGAGCCACGTTGCTCAGATCTGAAATCCGATCTATCGAACTGCAAAGTGGCAAAAATGCACCTCAAAATCCGTGCTCGGATCTGCCGAACAAGACGCATCTCCCGAGCAGCAAAGCAGATGAAGAGGAAGAAAGAAAAAGAGGCTAACGGGTCGGGGTTGGATCTGATACCCACGGTCCGACACATACCCTTCTTAGCTCCTTCATTCTTCTCCTTCTTCTTCAATCTTCCCGCCAAAAGTACCCAACACTTCTCCTCTTCTTCACTGTGCGAAAGAACAAGGCAGAGGAGAGCACCCGAATGCCTCTCCTCCCCTTATTCTTTCTTCTCAGGGCCGAGCTCTGACATGGCCGAGCCACCGAGCCAAGGAGCCGAGGTACCGACCTTCACATATTGAGAAAAATTCTGTCGATCCCATCTCACCGTCAGATCGTCTCAAAAAACGTGCTAGAACATGATGAACGGCTCAGATCTCACCACGTCTCAACAAAACGACAAGATAGCATTTTCTCGAAATTTGAGCCTCTTGCCTCGTGATTCGCGTCCCGATCGTGATCAACCGTCCAGATGGAGCCACGTAGCTCGGATATAACCGATCTACCGATCAGCAAAGTGGGGGAAAATGCTCATCAAAATCCATGCTCGGATTTGCTGAACAAGAAGCAGAGGAGAGGAGAAAAAAAAATGAAAAGAAAAGAAAAGAAGATGCCGGGTTCGGACCCATTAAGGGGACCCAAACCCAAACCGAACCAACCCCTCCTACTTCACTTCTCCTCTTCTTCAGCCATTCTCCCGCCAAAACAAAAGCTCTTCTTCAAAACCATCGTCGAGCTCCAGTGGCCTCTCCTCCCTATGGCTCGAGCTCGCCGTATTCCGAAGCTCGAAGCTCCGAGCTCCGCTGCCGAGCTCCACCTCCGACGACCACCTTCGAACTCCCTACTCCGCAAGCATCCCCCACATCGAGCTCCGCCTCGCCATCACCGAGCTCCAATCGAGCTCTCCTCCATGACAGAACGCCATCACGGAGCTCCCCATGACAGCCGAAGTCTCCTCTGACGAGCTTCGAAGAGCATGGCCGAGCTCATTCTTCGCCTCCTTCACGAGCTCAGTCTCCTCCACTCCGAGCTCTGCCTCCACCATTGCCAAGACCTGCCGTTGTGATCTAGCTCATTGCCGAACGCCATCGAGCTCCGGTGCTGAGTTCGAAGCTTAGTCAAAACTTCGAATCTACGTCGTCACGAATCCCCCACTTCGCGAGCTCCCCTCGCCGACCACTCGCGACAGCCGAGCTCCCTCCATCGCCGAGCCGAACCCATCACCTCTCCAAGCTCGAACTCTCCCCTCCACTGTGTCGAGCTCCAACGATGACGAGCAGTCGAACCCATCGATGAAAACTCACCACTGACAAGCTCCATCACCGAGCTCCGCAATGCCGAAGCTCTCCAATATGCCGAAGCTCCTTTCCCGTCGAACTCCCCATCACCTTCGCAAGCTCATCTCCAACCTACACGAAGAACCCATCTTCTCCGTCGTCGAGCTCTCCTCCTCGACGAGCTCCGAGCTTCACTCATCGACCGCCTTCGCCGAGCTCACTTCAATTCGCCTCCCTCCACAGTGCCGAGCTCTCTCCTTCAACTGAGCTGCACTCAGTCGCCGAATACGCCTCAAGCTTTCGCAAGCCCCTCGCCTGTATCCTTCAGCAAGCTCGATGAAGAAGGAGAAGTGAAGAAGAAGAGAACTGGGCGAAGAAGAAGAGAACTGGGCGAAGAAGAAGAGAACTGGGCGAAGAAGAGAGAAAGAACAGAGGAAGGAAAGAAAAAAAGAAAGAAAAAAGAGGGGGGGCACGTGGCATTGCCACGTGGCATCACTTCGAAGCTCGGCAGATCCAAGTCGCCGCGCGCCGAGGTGCCGATCCGAGGAGCCGAAGAACCGACCCTCGTATATGGAGAAAAAATCCGCCGACCCATAAAATCCATCCGATCGTCTCAAAATTCGCGTCGCGACACGATCGACGCACAGAAACGCACCACGTGTCCAGAACGTGATCTGCTTTGCGATGCGCACACATCTGATCATGATCGACGCTCAGAAACGTGTCACGTGTCCAGAGCATTATCTGCTTTGCGATGCGCGCCATCTGATCACGATCGACTTCCAGAAATGCGCCACGTGTCCAGGTAATATTTAATTAATTTATTTATTTATTTATTTGTTTTAATTATTTAAAAAATCCGAAAAAATAATTAAAAATCGAAAAAAATTAATTAAAAATTCTAAAAATTATTTTTAAAATTCTGAAAAAATAATTATTAAATTAGAATAATTAATTAATATTTTCGATAATTAATTATTTAATTCGGAAAATGAATAAAAAATTCAAAAAAATAAGAAAAAATCCAGAAAATTCTGAGAATATTTTTGGGCATTTTACAAGCCTAGAATAACACCGTTACACCCCGAGCAAGATCCAAACTCCCTTAAGAACACCGATAAAATCCCGTACGCCATTAGAACAGTAAAACTACTCCTCAAAGGCTGATCAAACTCAGTCTTCAGGAGTGGGGGGGCTCGTGATATGGCTAAAAATAGGATTAAATCGGGACCGTTCACATCGGACACGAATCTTAAAGCTCAGAGGTAAAACGGTAATTTCACATACAAATGGGTCCGAAACGGGTACTGGGTCTCCTTCTCACAGATTCAATAACCCGCGAACGGATCCACCTCAACTGGGTACGGGTCCCGACCCGATACAAACCCAGTCCGACAGGATAGAATTAGGGTCTCTGATTGAACCAAATCAACGGGCCTGATTCGCGACTATCCTCTCACCGGGAATTAAGGGATTACATTCCTAATCTGATTACGAGGATTTTACTCCTTATCAGATCATAGGAATTACATTCCTAATCTGATCCCTAAGGCGGCTATAAATACCCCCCATCCACCACTATTAAGATGTAATCAATACTTTTCTAATAAAAAGCTCTTTCTTAATCATTCAGATTACTGACAAGAGCGTCGGAGGGTGCGTCGCCGGGATCCATCCCGGTGTCTCGCACTTTCTGCAGGTGAACGACGGGAGTCAACGGTCAAACTCCGACGGAACAGGTTAGGTGTTTGCTATTCAGGTTTTCCAAGAATCCACAAATACTGTCTGTTTACCCCCACACCAGATTCAGCGGTAACAAATATAAAATTGGTTATTTACACCAAAAATATTTGCACGTGTTTCGCACATGTAAAAAAGATAAATCTTTAGAAAATATTTATTAAATCTCCAAAAAATCATTTTAATTTATTTTCAAATCTTTAAAATAATATTTGAAAATACAGGGTTCTACAGTTCTCCCTATTTTTTTTCTTTTTATATTTATATATACAGACTTTGGAGACGTGTTGCCTGCTGGAATTGGTGCGTAGACATTCTAGGCTTCGCTTGGAGCAAGGACTTGTTTAGATATTTTGTTTTCTTGAGTTATTTATTTCTTTGCTACTTAAAAATTTGTAACGGGCTTATATTTCTGAGTTTTATCTTTTGTTCCAAATTTGAAAACCATTAAGATATTATTATTTGGTTTCAATTGTTTTCTGTTTAATAAATTATTCATGCATACGTGGTTGTGTACATTTTGTTATATTCTTGTTATGATGCTGAGTCGATCCTACAGCTCATGAATGATGAAAATCATTCGTTGGGCTTTGTCACGCGCTCGTATTCCGTGTTTTTGGGAAGCGGGGCGTGACAAACTCCCTCCATCTTCCCTCAAGCGTCCACCATGACAACAAAGACAGCCACTGTATCTTGCTGGCATACAAACTCCTTTCCCAATGATGTTGTCGTCTTGGATCAGCCTAACCAACCCCACCATGATGCCCTCTTCCGATTACGTCAAATCCAACCTTCAATAGTAGTCATTGTTTTCAACCGTTAGGCCGATGCTATAGACGATCTATACCGCCAGCGAACATCACTGCCCAACAAATGTAACGCTTGCCCCCCCTTAACTCATCCTCTAATATAATTTGAATTTCAAACCCTAATTTGAAATTCAAATATTCAAAAACCAACCAACCAAACAATCACTCAGTCAATCGATCAATCATCAATTAATCAATTAATCAATCAATCCATCAATTTCAACTCAATCCACATCAGATCTATATTTTGAATTTCAAACCTCCCACATATCCTTTCACCACTCTCCCGAAATATTTTGAATTTCAACAATCTAAATTGAAATTCAAATATCCCCTCAACTCATCCTCCAATGTAATTTGAATTTCAAACCCCTAATTTAAAATTCAAAAAACAATCAATCAATCAATCAATCCTCAATTCATCAATCAATCTCACATCTCTCCCCTTTCCCTAGCCTTTCTCTGGCCAAACCCGATCACCCCGGCCGGCCTAGGCACTGTCGTCCATCACCACGTCGGTGGTGCCATCGTGCACCTCTGATAAGCCTACCCCACCACCGCATCGCCGTCAACCGATGGCGGCCAACAGCCCCAACACCAACACAACACCAGCATGCCCGACACCAGCAGCCCCGTTGATGGCGACTAATCCCTCCGAGCGTCTGCTGTCGATGATGACCGATGCACTCGCCCAGCCTGCCCCGACATCAGGCGCCAACCTATGATGGCCTGATCTCAGCGACAACCCCACCTCCATCCCGTGCTATCTCACCGCCGGCAGCAATCTCGCCCCCGCACAGCCTCCACCTCACTCGGCGCGCCACCTCAGCCGTTGATGCCTTCCATCTAGGCGTTGAATCTCCTACCGTGCCATCCACCTCTATACATCACATCTCTAAAGGGAAAAAGTCCCAATTCTTTATTCCACATCGGAGCTCCGACGCCAACTCACCACCACTCCGGTGGTGGGATGAGAAGGTGGAGGGGAAGGAGGAGGAGGATGGTGAGGGATCCCCCCCCCCCCTCCCCAACCGGAAGCTTATCACTTTCTCTCTTTGCTTTTGGGTCTTGAAGAGCTTCTCTCTCTAGAATTCTAGAGAGAGAAAACTTGCGGAAATGGTTGTTAACACTATTGTTATTCCTGATGTTAATGGGAAATGGAATGGTTGATCTAAACAAATGTGATATTTCAAGTTTGTGTGAATCTTATGTAATTTGGCTTTTTCTAATATATATCCTTAACACGAGAATACATTAGAAATCCGTAACGTTTCTCCTAATGGAATTAATGTGCCTAATGTAAATTTAGTTTCTGTGAATTCAACACTTGATGTAATTGTATTGATAAATATTGGGCAAAAGAATCGTGTTGTGGGTGCAACAGCCTTGAATGATCATAGTAGTCGGTCTCACAGGTGATTTGATTTATATGCTTACGGTTTTGGTTGAATTTATTCAAAGTTAATCAACTTAATGTTTTGCAATTTGATGTTTTATATTTGCAGTTGCCTAACTGTTCATGTTGAAGGAAAAGATTTGACATCTGGCACTATACTTCGTGGATGCATGCATCTTGTCGATCTTGTTGGCAGTGAAAGAGTTGATAAATCAGAAGTTACAGGAGAAAGGCTCAAAGAAGCACAACACATAAACAAATCACTTTCTGCTTTAGGGGATGTAATATCAGCTCTTGCTCAAAAAAATTCACATGGCCCTTATCGTAATAGTAAACTCACCCAGCTACTTCAAGATTTCCTTGGTAAGAGTTACTTTGCCTAAGTTCACATAAATGTCACTATTATAAATTTATAACAATGATAATGAGTGCTTAAAAGCCCTAAGTTTCCAGAACATCAAGCCTTAAAAGGTTTACTGCATGTGTGTTATTGCTAATGCTCTTCATAACTGAGATTTTCATATGCACTTCAAACCAAAAAGAAACATTTGAGTGTTCTAATTTCAAATGCACTGCATGTGGCAAAAATTCATGTTCAAGATAAACAAAAAAGTAGCTCTAATCTCTGCAGTGATTTGTCTACATTTTGAAATCCAGGAGGGCATGCAAAGACTTTGATGTTTGTTCATATAAGTCCAGAGTTTGGAGAAACTATTAGCACACTCAAATTTGCTTAGCGAGTTTCCACTGTTGAGCTTGGTGCTGCTCGAGTGAACAAAGACAGGGGAGATGTCAAAGAACTTAGGGAGCAGGTATTTTCCACTAAATTACTATTATTATTATTATTATTATTATTATTATTATTATTATTATTATTATTATTATTATTATTTCGTTTTCTCCTCTTTTTTCTTGTTTTTTGAATACAAACTTCATTACATTCCTTAAGGTTTCAATTGTCTAATTGCAAATCCTATACCTTTCTCCACCTCTCCTAATTGGTTGGTTTGTTCCCATCTGATTTCATATAGCAAGTCTAAAATCAGTATTGGTAAGGAAAGAGGCAGAATCAGATAACTCTTTCATGTCCAGTTCTAATACATTGAAAATGAAGCACAGAGTGCCATCTCCTTTGTATTCAAATCAGCAACGAGGTGGAGATTCTTTAAGCTATTAGAGCAATCTGAGACAACCAATGGAGGATGTTGGAAATATAGAGGTCCTTCAAGAAAGAGAATAATAGAGAAAAATGAAAGGAAAAAAAACGAATGAACAAAAAAAAGAATAAAAAAAGAGATTTGATTATTAAAGGATAAGGGTAAAAAGATAATTTAATAATTATAATCTAACGGATGGGGTTAGTTAACGGAGAAATGAGTTTAGTATACTTTTTCAAACGTTATATAGGCATATTGTCCTTAGGTCAAACGTTGGGGGATACTTTGGTTTTTGCTAAAACATATCCATATCCATGCCTATAAATATGTGATTCCCTTTATCTCCTTATCAGTATGAGAGTACCTTGTAAGAGTGCTAAATAATTATTACATGGCGTTTCCCGTTTTTCCTTCTTCATTCTCTTCGTAAGTGCCTCAGGAATCTCGTTTATTCCATCAGTGATAATCTTAACCATTTATTCTTGTAACTTATGAAAATTATCTTGGGTGACAAAAGTAAAGCAAGTACAATTTTGTGCGAGGCCAACAAATAATGTCCACTCGTCTTCAACTGGAAAAAAAAGTACTCTCTGGATGTATCGATTTTTAGCTTCTTAAATTGGGCTTGCAGTAATGCTTCAGCCACTACTAATTTCACTATCATTATCTTCACTATCTTTCGCTTGGAGTAATGCTTCACCCACAAACAATTTCAGTACCATTATCTTTACCATCTTATGTGGCACATTCCTATTGGAGAGTTTCCCCATCTACTCTCTCTTCCACCACCTAATGGAGTGTGACACATAGCTCAAGGTACTTTGTAAGGTCCAAATATGCTACGCATAATGCGACGAAAAGAGAATGCATTTGTAAGGTCCAAATATGCTACGCATAATGCTATTAAAAGAGAATGCAAAACAACCAAACAAGCGCGTTACATAGATGATCTCTTGAATCACAGAATCAAAATCGCACCTAAACCAAGCCATCCACTATATACACATCTTCCTTAAGCTCTCATCTGAGACTGGTTCAGCAATTCAACCCCAACCTTTCCCAGCTAAACGCAGAGATGGAGCTGACCCGACACCAACTACAACTTCCTTGCAACCTTGGTTACTAATATCGCTCTATTTACAAATGGGGAAAATGACTAGCAAGAATACCAAGAATCATTAACGTAGCAAACTAGCAATAGGAGTTTAAACTCATGAGACCCGAGCATGCGGATTTTCGCTTCTGTGGCAGTACACTTGGGACATTTTGCCCACTCCACAAGGGGCAGTGAGGGAAAGTTTCAAGAGCACTCATGAGATCGAGTCAGTATCCATTCTCAGTATTGAGAGACTGATCTCATTATAACCTTCAAAAAGATGCCTTCCTACGATTAATAATATTCCAAAAAAATTGATTCAGAGCATCTACTGTCCTTGCCAAATATTCAAATTTTACAAAATTTGGCGAATGATAGCCCACAATCGTTGTCTATATACTCAAAATTTAAAACAGAAAGTAACAGTACCATTCTAAATATAGTTGGGGATTTTAGAATATGTAAATTATAGAAAATAGAACATCTTGTTCCATCTAATTTTAATTTTTTTTAATAGGGACAGTTCTTTGGTCCGCCTAATTTTCAAAATTAAAAAAGGATTAGATAAGAAAAGATAATGGATTTTTTAGTGGATTAGAAAAGACAGTGGATCAGAAAAGGAAAGATAGTTGATTAAAAAAAAAAAATAGACAAGAATAGATAGTGGATTAGAAAGAAAGAAATGGCTCGAACGGGAAGATTAAAAAATTATTTAATTTATTTGTTTTTTTGTCAGGCGGTATACAATCTTCCGATCTTGTTTTTTTATATTTTAAAAAAATTGGTTAGACGGAAGATGTTATTCCATCTTTTTTTTATTATTATTTTTATTTTTTTATTGTAACTTCCAAATTTGGCTATAACAACAGTAGCTCACTCTATTTAAAGCTATTTTTCAAATACCAATTTTGCAAAATTTAACTGGATGCTCTCATAAGTTAGAAAAGTTGAATTTCGTATGATCGTGGCCATTTAAGTGTTGAAATTTTATAAACACTTAAGAACATGCATAAAATACTAATAACAATTGAAAACATGTTTCCATGAATCTAAATCTTAATCATGCTACAAAAGTGCTTTAATATAAAATCTTAAATCATGAAACTATAGATCTTTGCTAAATTAAAAGAAGTAGAACATTAAAAGCGGAAGCACTAACCTGAAGACATTGTTGGAGATTGCGCAGAGGGTTTGGATCTTCCTATATGATACGCACCTCTATGAGAGGTCGTCTCTCTATTCTTCTGTTGATGGGATGACAAATGGAATAAGAAGATGCGTATATATAGGGGACCATAACCCTAATTGATAATTATTGATTTCCAATTTTGCCCATCACAAAATAAGAAATCTACTTTACGGTCTCTACACGTGTTATATCACACTTAACATTATATGCTTTTAACTCATTACTTAATCTTGATTAGATCACTTTAATTTGGGTTAGACTTTAGGATAGCAATCATACATTTAGTCACATATGTGAGCCCACATAGATTATTTTCCAACAATCTCCCACTTGGGCCACATATGTTACTCCTTATAAATGTACATACTTTATGAGCTCAAAATTTTGCTATCATAACCAAAAGCATAGCCAAACAATCTCGTCCATTAATCATGCAAATATAGGATCAAAGCAATTTTCGTTACATTTATCGTAACTAAATTCATCAATGGTCACATATATCAACATAATCAAATGACATAGATCAAGTGTGAATGTGTAGCATGAAAATTTCATGTAATGTGATCTATACACATGCCTATTTCCAACCGGTCCTCTTTAAAACTTAAGTGAGGTCAGAACCAAAGCATGACAAAAGAGTGAGAAAACTGAATTCTTTATTTCTGATCAGAAAATAACCAAATGTATAAATGTCTCACACAAACATAATGCAAATAAAATACAAACTCCCACTAAATCATGATATCCTCAAAAATACAACACCCATATGAGCAGTATGCTCATAAAAGACCTTGGGTGGTAATCCCTTTGTGAGCGGATCCGCTATCATGGAGTTTGTCCCAATGTGCTCTATGGACATCTGTCCACTTTGCACTCTTTCTTTCACAACTAGGAACTTTATGTCAATATGTTTCGACTTTGTCGAACTCCTGTAGTTGTTGGAATACATCACTGCTGACTTATTGTCACAAAATAACTTGAGTGGTCTTTCTATATTTTCCAAAATGTGCAGCCCAGTGACAAAATTCCGCAGCCATATTTCATGATTCGATGCCTCATAGCATGCTACATACTCTGTTGCCATAGTGGAAGAAGCTATAAGTGTCTCTTTGACACTTTTCCAGGATATAGCTCCTCCAGCTAACAGGTATATATAGCCTGATGTAGATCTTTTGCTATCTTGGCACCCCAGTGAAATCAGAATCAGAATATCTTATGACCTCCAAATGATCTGATTTTCTATATGTGAGCATGTAGTCTTTTGTTATCTGAAGATACCACATGACCCTCTTGGATGCTATCCAATGGTCCATACCAGATTTTCTTAAATACATGCCTAACATCCCAACAATGTACGCAATATCCGGACGCGTACATACTTGAGCATACATTAGACTCCCAATAACTGATGTATAGGGGATCTTTTGTATTTCCTGAATTTCAAGGTACTTTTAGGACACTGATTGAGACTAAATTTGTCTCTTTTAGCAACAGGGGTATCCCCTGGTCTACAATCTTGCATGCCAAAATCTTTTGAGTACTTTATCGATGTATCCCTTTTGTGATAATCCTAGAATACCTCGAGAACGATCTCGGTGTATCTGAATTCCTAATACAAAAGAGGCATCCCCAAGATCCTTCATCTCAAAATGCTTGGACAGAAACCTTTCAGTTTCATGTAATAAATCTATATCATTAGTAGCAAGCAATATGTCATCGACATATAGAACAAGGAATATATGCTTACTCCCACTGAACTTGTGATACACACAATCATCAACTATATTCATCTCAAAACCAAATGAGATAATTACTTGATGAAACTTGTGGTACCATTGACGAGAAGCTTGCTTGAGTCCATAGATGGATTTTGTCAATTTGCAAACCATATTCTTTGGATTTTCCGACACAAAATTTTCTGGTTGCACCATATAAATTGTCTCATCAATGTCGCCATTGAGAAACGCCGTCTTCACATCCATCTGATGTAGCTCAAGATCAAGATGAGCAACAATTGCCATAATTGTCCTAAATGAGTCTTTCGATGAAACTGGAGAGAAAGTCTCTGTAAAATCAATGCCTTCTTTCTGAGTATAGCGTTTAGCTACAAGACATGCCTTATACCTATCCACATTACCATTTGAATTCCTCATGGTTTTAAATATCCATTAACAACCAATTGTTTTGCACCTTCTGGTAATGGAACAAGTTCCCAAACTTTGTTGTCTTGCACAGACTTATACTCCACATTCATGGCATTCATCCACTTTTGAGAGTTACAACCTTTCATGGCATGATGAAATGTGATTGGATCATCTTCCATCATTCCATTTGTCATCCTCATGTTCTTGGAGAAATGCAATATAATCATTCGGAATAGCATTCCTCCTTTCTCTCGTGGATCTCCTTAATGGCACTGGTTCTTGAGGTTGTTGAGTTTGTTCTTCTGGAACAATTACCTCATCTTGAATGGGGGGTTGTTCAACATTGTCTTGTTGAGGTTCCAGATTCACTTCTTGATCAATAATAGGTGTGGGAACCTCTATATTGTCAAAAGTGATAGTAGGAATTGGGTTTGTTATTGAATCCAATTCCTTCTCAAAAGCAATGTCCCTAACTTTATTTCTCCCCCAAACTCAACTTACTCAAGAAATGTTGCAGTTCCCATCTCAAAAATATTCCTAAGTGTGGGATCATAAAACTTATAGCCCCTAGATCGTTCAGAATAACCAATAAAGTAGCTGCTCACTGTTTTGGAGTCCAATTTCTTTTCAGGTGGCCTGTAAGGCCTTGCCTTAGCTGGACATCCCCAAATGTGAAAGTGCTTTAGACTAGACTTTCGACCTGTCCAAAAGGTGTTTTTGCAGCTGCTTTAGGTGGTACTTTATTGAGAATGTAAGTTGTTGTCTTTAATGCTTCTCCCCAGAGGGACTCAGGTAATCATACTCCTTATCATATCCTTAAGAGTCCTTTTCTAATCCTTGAAATTTCTCCCATTAATCATGGGAACAAAATTGATGTTAGCAGTTATTGAGCTAGTAGATGATAAACTAGCTGAATATAGAACAAAAAACAAACAAAATAAGCTCACAGGAGAATCCATATAAAACAATAAATTCAAATAATGGTTAATCCCATCTCAAGATACCAAGCACAACGTTAATATCAAGTCTTTGGACAGTAACATTAACTGTAAGCGGCACTCTTGTTGTAGTAATCAAATATTGACAATAAATCCTGTCAAATAATAAGTCATTCTTTGGACTGACTTATTGTTCACATGGAATACCTTATAATCGTCACATATTTATTACCACAGATGTGTATGAAATTCGGCCAAATATTAACTTACCTTTGGGTCAGTTAATAAACGCATGAATTACAAACACACAATCATCTTGATATTTTAAATAAATTAATCTACACAAAAGAGGTCACTTTGGCAATATTTTGTTTCAATTAAACTATTCAAAATATTAGACATTCATAAAAAAAAAACCAAAACCAAAATTTGAATTTAATTGTTTCCCAAAAATTTTCTTAACCTTAACTTTACAATTTTACTTTATTTGTAGATAGATAATATCAATTTAAAGTGATAACAAAATTATAACAGAAAATGTTATGTATATTTATCTGAAATAATAACAAAGCCATAACTGAACCATATCTATCTACTATTTTGATAATATCAAAATAATATCTAACTGAATTTTATTTATCCGATTATAGGACAAATATCTTTAGTAACAGAAATTTGATTTTCATCAATACAAATTAAATGAATTTATACTGATAAATATCATTCTTTTCTGGAAAATGAAGCCATAGTCATACATGAACACCATATAATCTATCATTAACATAAATGAAGCCGTATGTTTTCTTAACTCCGGTCAAACACAGCCCGTACGTGGGCCATGCGCCATGTCATCCGGAAGAGAACAGAGCAGTACTCTGTCTTTCTTCATTACTCGAGTGGGGCCCCCATTGGTGACGTCATGCTGACGTCACCACTCTAAAACAGCAGATCAAAAGAAACTGAGTACAGAAGTACAGAACTAATGATTCTTTAAAAAAACGTATCTTAAAAATTGTATCTTAGTTAATGATAACATTACTAATGATAACAGAACTAAATTTCAGAATTAACTAAATCTTAAATGGATACATCAATTAATATCCATTAATTATACATCAATGGATACATCAATTAATATCCATCAGAATTAACTAATATCCATCAAGATTGTTTTAAGTGTTCAGATCTAAACATCACAAATTAAATATAATGATGTTCAGAAGGCAAGGGATTTTATAAATAAATTCGTGGCCCCACTGCCATTAGGCACCATTAGAAAACCCTTCTGCACCGGGCGGGCCCCACACATCCGCCAAATCACCCACGGCAGCAGCAGCATTCTGCTACTCTCCTGGCCCCACCGGCCAAATTAATCCACACCCCCATAGAATAAAAAAAAACTTTATCAAAAAAAATCCCAAATCATCACAGCACTCACGGGTTTGTTTGTTTTTTTTTTTTTTTTAAAAAAATTCTTAAACCGGGTGGGCCCCACGTCTTAAATGTTTAAACTGAATGTTAGAAGCTTACTGAATTAAACCACGTAAGCCGCTGCGGATGGTTTGGATGTGACGTTTTTTTTTTATTTTTATTCAATATACATCAGATCTGTATTCATGTCTTTTTTTGATGAATCGGATAGGATTTTGCGACTCCAGCCAGCAAATTATAAGATCTGTATTCATGTCAAAAAAATATCTTAAATCATTTTTTTTTTAATCCTTTCATTAATTTTTGTTTCGACTTCAACGCATACAAATCAGTAAAAAATAAAACAATACTTAGAAAGGTAAAAAAGTGACTTAATTAACCACCTAACTTCATGTAGTTGAAGATCTTCAATCGGATCTTCAATCTTTACGTCTGTATATCTTTAAAAGAGGTGAAGATTATCACAACAGAAAAGTAACGGAGAACACCATGAGCAATTTAATTATTGACTCTGAATCTTTAGAAGACAAATACCATAAAAGAAAGAAAAAAAAAGAAATCCTAAATTTCTTAAATTTCCTTTAAACAATAAACTCTAAATTTTCTTCAATTAATTTAGCAAGGATGGAATACTATTTGTTGGAATTTTATAAACACTTAAGAACATGCATAAAATACTAATAACAATTGAAAACATGTTTCCATGAATCTAAATCTTAATCATGCTACAAAAGTGCTTTAATATAAAATCCTAAATCATGAAACTATAGATCTTTGCTAAATTAAAAGAAGAAGAACATTAAAAGCGGAAGCACTAACCTGAAGGCATTGTTGGAGATTGCGCAGAGGGTTTGGATCTTCCTATATGATACGCACTTCTATGAGAGGCCGTCTCTCTATTCTTCTGTTGATGGGATGACAGATGGAATAAGAAGATGCGTATATATAGGGGACCATAACCCTAATTGATAATTATTGATTTTCAATTTTGCCCATCACAAAATAAGAAATCTACTTTACGGTCTCTACACGTGTTATATCACACTTAACATTATATGCTTTTAACCCATTACTTAATCTTGATTAGATCACTTTAATTTGGGTTAGACTTTAGGATAGCAATCATACATTTAGTCACATGTGTGAGCCCACATAGATTATTTTCCAACACTAAGGTCCATTTAAGTTAAGCCTGAAAAGCACCCGCTTCTAAATGATTTCCAGTCTGTGCACATCTCGAATCTCTAATCTCTAATCTCTAATATCTCTAATCACTAATATAATGAGAGAAGGCCTTAGTGTCGTTTGTCAATCTATCAACGCGTGTGACGCACGTACATAACTAATATGAATGAGGTTTTAGGTTCAAGTCCTCATTTCGTCAGAGTTTTTTTCTATAAAAATATTAAGATGTGCATTGTCCATGCATTGTTCGAGGCCAAACTACGTCGAAATTTTTATTTTAAGATATATATATTTATTAAGATGTGCATCGCACATTTAAATTACCAGTAATAAATAATGGGAAACAATACAATTAAACAGATGGACAGAGTTTTGCCTCCTTCAAAGATGAAGAAACTGCTCAAGATGCCGTCAATACCAATCTTGTTGCTTCAGGCCTACAATCTATGAATGGACATACTTCAAATGTGCATAACAAAGGCTCTGCTACAGCTGATGGTAATGCTTCAGGGGTCCCGGCTGCTGCTGCCATCCAGATTGATGATGATGGTAGCAATCAGTAGCTATCTGAAGTTTCAATGTGCCTACAAGCAATTTGAAGTCTGCTCAGCTGATTGTCTTTCTGTTAGACATTTCATTTTTGCTATGCTTTACTTGTACTTTCTGATGCTATCTAGTATTTTTTTTTAAGGGGTGTAGACAATGTTAGATGTTGACCCTAAGTTCCATGTGTACAAAACTTACATTTGTATTAAATATTTTAATTTAAGATATATACATGAAAATAATGATTCAAATTTTAAATAAAATTTCAAAAATCTTCAGAATCAACTAAAAAGGAAAGATTTGAAATGATTGCGAAGTATCTGAAATATTCTCACACAAGAAACATGTGCTCAAAGCTTAAAAAAGTTAGCAAGACCTAAATTATCATTGTCTTCTGTAATTGTGAGGATCATACATGTAAAAGAATCGTTAGTAGATTATTGAGTTAAGGAAAGATTATAGAGTGGATTCACCAAATAAACCAAAACTCTCTGACTTGGTCGGTGACAGTCAACTGTCCAAAGTTCGCAGTCGACCATAACCTGCACAACTGATATATTTGTTATTTCTTTTCCCTTTTTGGGAATGAAACTTTTTCATGCTCTATAAATATATGTGAATTCACTGAGTATTTTTTAATCTCTTGACTCTGTTTTTAGCCTGTTCATTTATTGTTTTCTTAGTCACGACATAAATCTTGATATTTTTTCTTTTTCTTTTCGCTTCGAAAAAAGACGGGTTTCAGGGTTATAGAGTAATAGAAGTCTCGTTGGATATAATAGGAATCTCAGCCCGAATACTGAGAACTCTATGTCGGGGTTGAAGTACAGTGAAACGTTTGCAGCGGATAATTGTAACAAGTAATCGGTAGTAGTGTAGACCTGGGGGCTGAACCACTTATATGTTTGTTTCTTGCCTCATTACTCTATCTGCTTTCTCTAACTTTACTTTTTTAGTTTACATACGCATTTACTTTAAGTTTATAAATTTCGCACAATCACTATATTCAACCCCCCACCCCCGGGTGATTTATAGCGGTATCAGAGCGATGTGCTTATTAATAGTTTAAAAGCTGAGCGAAATGTCCAATGACCGTAATCCCTCCTCCCAGAAACTTGTACTCATCGGAGTCTTTCATCTCCAATGGATCAGTATTACACGTTCTCCTTATTTTGATGGCAAATGTTATAATGTGTGGATAGTTCGTATGTTCCATTTTTTGCATATATTTGGAGAAGAAGTTTGGAATGTGTGAATCAACCAAGTTGACATTCATGTTAGCCATCGAAAGAGATCCTTCACTAAAGAAGAACTTGAGCTGAAAAAAATGCAAACTGCAAAACTACATTTCCACGAAGTAGAATTTTGTAGCACATGCCAGATAGCGATCGTGATCGATCCCATAATTTTGACGGACTAGGCTACTAATTTTCTGTGACGAATAAAGAACCTTAGTTGAGGCTTCCTGCATCCCATCCCAAAAACAGAAGCCGAGGTGGAGCAAGAATTATGAATCATAGCGTACTCACTGAAGTCACATAGAACAATTTTTAAAAGAAAAACACTTTTTTTTCATGCTAACAGCATACTAAAATTCCTCGAGAAAATAAAAATTTCTAATACGAAACTAATGAAAAGTTGAAAAGACTATATAAATTTTAATATGATTTTATAGCAAAATCAAAGTAGACCTCTAGGCTAAAAACTTCTCTCCAGACTGGACTGTGTGAATCATGATATTCTGTCACTTCCCGCTTCCTGTTATACGGAAACACAAGGAACGTAAGTGAGGTCTAACAAATGATGTGTACATAATTCATAAGTTGTAATAGTTTACTCAACAATATGAAAGATAATAATAACCACGCATGCAATAAAATAATCACATAAACATAAATAATCTATGAAATATCTCATAAATAACCAACATCTGAAAGGAAAATAAGCTTCGGGTCACCAAAGCCCAAAATACAATGTACGATAATAACACAATGCTGTAAATAAAATAACACGAATGAAATAACTATCGTAGAGTATTAATTCCACTCAAATCTTTTAGAAGATCAGTTCTCCAAGTCCTTCAATTGATTGATACCTGCAATCTCAACATCTAGAGATGGGAGAAATGCCGGTTAGAGCAAGCCACGGGCGACAAGTAGTAGGAAGCAGTTAAACAATAAAAAGTCGATATAACAAGAAGAAGATACTGGAACAATATCAGAGTCAGTAAATGATAGACGATAACAAAATCAAAAGTCAATAATCAGTAATCAATAAACAATAGTCGATAACAATAATCAACAATCAATAGAAATAATAATCGAAACAATAGTTAATAATAGGATCAATAGCTGATGCATTGGTCAGTAATCAATGATCGATAAACTATGGTCGATAAATAATTTTCAATGAGGCCAATAGTAGGTAAACAATAAACAATAATTGATGACCAATAATCAATATCAGTTTATCAATAGTCGATGTCTAGTGTCAATCTTTAAGTCTATCAATCTTTTATTAACATATCTAATACACGCAATCGTGCGTCCCATACCACAGGTTCACTGCATACAATCAAGTGAACGTTTAGACTATAGTGGTGAATTCTAGAGGATCACATACTCGGTTCTTGCAATATCAATGATCAGTGACCAATAACCGATGACCAATACACAATAAATTGGGATACTGTAGTCAGTAATCCGCACTCAATCAATGACCAATATGACCGATAACAATAACCAATATGGGCTGTAACCAATAACCCCTTCCGAGTACACTCTTCTGTATTGTCCACTACTAAGTCGACCCTTATTATCCTGGCATATTATTATTACATTACGATCAATTATGGACATGCAACCAATACGATCAATGAGAATGGTAGTATCAAAAATTATGCAATGAGTACAATCGATGAGAGCGGTAGTATTAATACAATATTAAGAAGATATCAAGGTTATGCAATACATGAAATAGTTCAATTCATTAAATATGTAAACTAGCGGGTTTATATGCAAAAACATAACAATGCAAGTTCTGGATAGCAGCACCTATAGGTACTCAAATTCACTTTTCCTTTGCTACGGGAATGCAACACCAATTCGGTCGGGGATTCCATAAACTAGACTCATTTCCGGTTCCAACACATATTCACACGATATATTATAGTTATAGTAGCTTGGTCGATCAATCAATTCTTTACAGGTTTCGTGCACAGTCTCGGTTCAGAAAATTATAACATGACAGTACTAATAAGTCAATAACATACAATCTATAAATCAGATTGAGAATCCGTAAGATGTTATGGATTCAAGACTCAATGTGCTACAATTTCTATATACAAAGTTCTAATTTTCAGTGTTGGAAACTGGGTCGAAACCTCAGTAAAAGGTCAAGCAATTTATAGGGCAACAAAGTTGAATGTCCAATAATACGATAATTTAACAGCTCGAGCTTTAAATCAATAACAATGACACTATAAGAAGACTATGAATTAATAACATGATTTGATAATGAATCAATAATGAAATTCAATTAGATACGATATTCAAATAAATAACTACTTGCCTGAATTTCAAGGAAAATATTGCACAAGAACAATAAAATGTGTGTAACAGATGTTTACCTTATACGGTGAGTGTGAGCATGCGAGCACTATGCCAATGAGAAACGGCAGCGACAACGAGCGGGACAACAACAACAAGCCGATGACAGCAACAACAACAAAAAGGCAACGGTCGGGATACATGCCGCAGAAGGGGAAGGAGCTACGGGGCATCGAGATAGCAATGAGGTGGCATCAGGTGGAGGATAGCATTGGTATTGGGTCGCGTTGGGTCCTTCACTACTCGGACCCGGACCGGGACCAGTGAGGACTGGGTCCGGTTCCGGGTTTGGGTCCTATTAAAATATTCCTACCCGTTCGGGTAGAAGCGGGAGTGTGAGCGGCAAGCGGAGGCGACGAGTTGAGGATTTAGAATAGAGGAGAGAAGAAAAAGGCACGCGTTTTGAGTTTGGAAAAGGACGATTTAGAATTGATGAGGAAGGAGGGGTGGGATGAGGATAGAATATTTATTTTTATGTTGATTTTTAAGGTTTTTTTCAATGGGTCCGGGCCCGGGTCGGGTCTTTTTTGAGCGGACGGGGATCCGGATCCGAAATTACAATGGGTCCCATTTTAGGACCCGGACCCGGACCCAGATAAGCCTGGTCGGTTCCGGTCCAATGCTGGGTCTGGGTTTTGGGTATTTATACCAATGCTAGTGGCGGAGCTCGACTGCGATTATCGATGGTGGACATCAGTAAGAGGTTGTAGTCGGAGGTGCTCGAGAGTTCGAGGAGGAAGTCGGGGTGAGGTAAGGCAGTGGAGAAGGGGGCCCGTAGGAGTGTTGCAGTGGTTCGAAGGTGGTCGGCGGGTGGCTGCGAGTGTAGTGAAGTGGAGGGGCAACAGGAGGTGAGGAGAAGGTGGGTGCAGGGGGGTTGTTGTTATGCGGTGGGTCGATGGGGTGCAGGCAGGCGAGTTGTGGAGGAACGCGGGGCTCGGTGGCATCGAAGAGCAGTGGGGAGATGATCGGAGATAGGTTTGGTGGTGCGGGCGAGATGGTGTTGATGACGCTACGGTGGTGCGATAGCTGTTGATGGTGTTCATCGGTGGGGGAAGAAGAAGAATTCGATGGTGATGAGGGGAAGGTGATGGGTTCGGGAGCAGCATGGCAGTGAAGGGGAGTGTGGAAATGGCAGCGGCTGCAGGGAGGTAGTCATGATGGGTTGCTAGCGATGGCGTGCGAGTGTGAGGAGTTGGATGGTGTGGCGTGATCGGGAGTCAGGTGAAGGGGCTGCGACTGGTTGCGGTGATGACGAAAGGAAGCAGTGGAGGCTCGGGTGACTGCGGTAGTGGAAGGAGGGGTTGTTGCAGATGTTGGTGACGAGCGGCAGCGACAAGGGCTTTGATGTGATGAGGGTGCGACTGCGCTTGGAGTGCGGCAATGGTCGAAGGTGAAGGAGAGGGAGCGACGGTGGTTGAGCTGGGTCAGGGTGATAAAGACAGCGGCATCGGTTGCGGTGGTGGATGGCGAGACAGTCGGGGCTTTGAGATGAGGAAAGGTGCAATGGTGGTGGAGGAGTTGCAGGAGGTGAGTTTAATGGTGGTTTGGGGCTAGGTTTCAGGAAATGAAGAAGAAGGAGAATGGAAGAATAACAGATTCTGATGAAGAAGTAGGGGATTAGTTAGGCTGTTAGTGGGAAGATTAGGATTTTAGTTAGTGGGTAATTGAGTGGTTAAATAAAGAGAGAAAATAGGAGATTATGAGGATGGGGGTTATGGGATTTAATCATGGGAGAAATAATGAGATAGTGAGGATCGGTTACAATATGAAGTGTTGGGGGATTTGGCTGTTGTCTTGTTTGTTTGGTTTTGAATAAGAGTATGGGCTTGGGGTTGGGCTGAACATTATATAAAATAATCAATAATAATAATAGTATGGGTTTTGAGTTTGGCTAACAGAATAAGCTACTCAACAAGGAATAAATAACACATACAGTTGAAAATAAGATTAGGCTTAACTCATACATTAAACAATCAAATAATAAAATAGTATTATTATAGAATGGTTGGAAAACTTGGGTTTTAAGTAGATTTTAAAACATTTATTAAATAAAAAAGTAACCGTAGATTAAATAATCAAGTAGTAACATTAATTGATATCAAACACAAAAACGAACATAATAGAATGAGTTAAGATTGGACTTTTCACAAATAATTAAAATAATCAAATAATAATAATAATATAATTTGTTTGGGTTAAAACATTAATAATTAATCAAATAAGAAAAGAAATAAACTTATAGAATGCAATATGATTTGTGTTAAAATATATAGTCATTTGAAAATAGTTCCGAACATAGTTGTTGATAGAAGAGACTTTGAATAAGAGATTAAAATGAATTTGAAACAAAATGGGTTTAAAAGTGGAAAATAATTTATAAAAGAAAAATTGAAATACAAAAAATACACATGATATATGTATAGGCAAAAACAGAGGTTACATATTCTGATAGGGTAATGCCACACCCACTACCAATTTCAGTATCAATCTCTTCACTACCTTAGGTGCCAAACTATTATTGGAGAAGAGGTATAGAGTAGGTGGTAGAACTCTCCAATAGGAGTGTGATACCTAAGATAATGAAGAGAAAAGTAGTGAAATTGGTAGTGGGTGTAACATTACCTATTCTGAAATGTGGCATTACTAGTTTGGTGTATAACATATTAAAATCTTTAATTATTGGCTGCAATTTTTGTATGTTTTTTTTCCTTCTTTCTTATGCTATATTTGATTAGGAGAATCTACAAATGCTACACTTTTGAAGGGGATTGCTAATCCCTTATACTTACTATTAGGGGAATTTGATTATGGTGGTAATTTATGTTTACTTTCAAAACTAGGCTTATGTCTTGCGAAAACCATGTAATCTCTCGAATTACCCTCCGAATTATACCCTCCCAACAAATCCATTAAAGACTTTTAGAATCGTTTAAACTGATTGAGCTTTAGTAAGCACCTTGGTGGGCTCAAACTGAACACTTTGATAGGCTTAGATAGGACAAAAGTAGAACGGATCCACGAATGCATAAAAAGTTTCAAAATTAGGCAACTGCCTTTTTTTTAAAGAAAGGTATAGAATATGGTCAACCTGTTTCATTTATAAGAGATTAACAAAATATATCCAGAGAACTGGGCGCAAGTAAAAAAGCTAGAAAGCATGAAATAAAACATAACCTCCAACAAAGACTTGAAGGGTGGGACAAATGCAAATTGAAGTCAATAAAGTAGCAGTTATTCTGATAAGTACAAACAAAAACATAGAGGTCCCTCTAACTAAACCCGGAGGGTGGGGATCCAATATGTGTTGCTCTGCTCAGTCGAGGGTCCCTCTGATCACAACCTCCTCATCATCGGACATGCCAACCTGAAAGGCTAATCCTTCCTCGCTGTCATGTCACCGCTGCTGAAGCACAAAATAAAATAAAATGCATGATATGAGAGAGGTTTCCCAAAAAAACTATTACATGAATTGCGAAAATACAAATTATTTATGTCCAACCATAAAACTCAGGTTGTTGCAACGATGCATATATATCACTCATCCTTCAACTCGTGTGGTACAGAGGCAAATTTGGGACCAATCTACAGGTCCTTGTAAGAGAGAGGGTTTTCATCCGTCCCCAGGTGCCCAAGAACTACAACTAGGGACGTTTTGCTTCTAGGGTATTCTAGAAAAAGATGGTTTAAAGACTATTTGGGCGTAGTAAAAGCCACAATTGGTTGCGATGAGCGGTTATCTTTTCGCTAGGCTTTCTCTCATAAGAATAGCGGTATTGAGTACTATCCAACGGAAAACTCTGACTTTGAGGGGAGCTTTTGCCTTCCATATGATTCAGTCCCATTTTGGTCTGCAACCCCTATAGTAGATGTAGATATACAGTGATCAAACTGTGAAAGTCCCGTTGTTCTCTAATCCCCATAATTTCCGGTCTAGGCCTTGCGTGAATCTCGCCTCGGACTGTGCAATATGAGTTTGATGAGCCCAAAGCCGCACTCGGGCCTCTAGGCTTAGTCTATATTTGAAGGATGGGTTCTGTAACGCCCCTGTCCTTAGCTCAGACAATTTATACAATTTAGAAGACAAATTAGATACTATGTAGTACAACTGCCCACCATAGGCTGCCTCTCAAAAGTTGGTTAACCGAATTGGTGACTCTTGATCATAGGCAATTATATTTATGTATTATTTTATTCAAGCCAAATCCCGATATGGGACAATTTCTCAACTTCTCTCCCTGTTCTCTCTCTCTAAGAACTAACACCACGTGTGCCCCTACCTCCCACGTCAGCAAAGACCAGAGAGAAGTAACATTCCAGAAATTCTTCACAGGTGGGCCCCAGTGAATGATGACATCATCGTCAAATTCAACAGCCAACCTGCTATTTATACTCACGTGGGACCTCCCATCAAACACTATTCTTTATCAAAGTATTTACAACCATTCCATTGGCATTATTTCCAACAGCCAACCACTTTTTCAAAGTATATATATATATATATATATATATATATATATATATATATATATATATATATATATATATTGTTACCGCTAAATCTGGTGTGGGGGCAAACAGACAGTATTTGTGAATTCTTGAAAAACTTAAATAGCAAACCTAAAACTTGTTCCGCCAGAGTTTGGCCGTTGACTCCCTCCGTTCACCTGCAAAAAGTGCGAGACACCGGGGTTGATCCCGGCGACGCACCCTCCGACGCTCAAGTCAATAACCAGAAAAGATTATGAGAGAGCGTAAACTAGCAAAAGAATGATTACCTCTTAATGGTGGTGGATGGGGGGTATTTATAGCTGCCGTTGGGGTCATATTAGGAATGTAATCCCTGTGATCAGATTAGGAATGTAATCCCTAATCCCCAGTGAAAGGATAAATGTGAATCAGGGCCGTTGATTAGTATTAATCAGAAACTCTAATTCTATCCTGCTGGACCGAGTTTATTTCGGGTTGGGACCTGTACCCAGTTGAGGTGGATCCATTCGTGGGTTATTGGGTCTTTGGGGAGAAGACCCAGGACCCACTTCAGACCCGTTTGTAGAGTGAAATTACCATTTTGCCCCTAGACTTTAAGATTCGTGCCCGATTTGGACGGTTCCGATTTAATCCCATTTTTTAGCCATATCATATATATTGTTGACTCTTGGTTTGGTGTGCACAAAACGTGCTCACCTATACTAATAAGTTTGAATTTAGTGTATCAGATTTTTAGGATTAATTAATATCAAAAAGAGATCCAAGAGAGATTCACAAACATACAAATAAGGAAAGTAATAAAGGGAGATTACATCTACAAGCTAAAGAGGAAAGAGCTCTCAATTAAATAAAGGGAGATTGCATCTATAAGCTAAAGAGGAAGAGCTCTCAATTAATTGGCCTCCAAGCAATCTATCAAGTCTGGATTTTTAGCATGATTTTCGTGAGATATTTGTTGTAATTGATTGATTAAAGAGAGATGAGTTTATGGTAAGAAAACAAAGTGGGTTCGATCTATATAGCTACGGTCCGGTCGACCATACCTAATGTCGGTCGACCGTCGCAGTTGACCGCAACTTCTATTGGCAAAAACAGCGGTCGACCATTCATCTCTCTAGCTACGCCAGAGAGCTGAACGGTCGACCTCACATTTTGACTGGTCGACCTCACATTTTGACTGGTCGACCTCACATTTTGACCGGTCGACCGCAACTTGGCTGTATATCTTTTTTGGAATGTATCGTTGCCTCTTTTGATCGATACACTTACTCTTCTATTAAATAGAACGAATCCACTGTGTCTTCTTCACCTATTCCTTCTGAGAAAATTATTTTGAACTAATCTCTTGATAATCAATCCGAGAGTGAGCGTTGAATTGGTTGTATTCTTTAGTCAAGATCTCAAATGATCTTGAATTTTATTTTCTTTAATTTTCCACTTCGGTGAGATTGACGGGACTTGGATTAGAAGTCCAGTGGGTGTAATAGGTCTCTCGGCCTGAATCCGAGAATCACTGTACTAAGGGTTTTTTAGTATAGTGGAATGCTTATAGCAGAGAATTGCTACAAGTAGGTGGTGTGGACGTAGACCTAGGGGGTCGAACCACGTTATATCGCTGCGTCATCTGAGTTTGCTTTTCTTGTCTCTCTTGCTTTACTTTAATTTACTTTACTTTATTCTTTTAATTTTTAATTCCGCACGATCACCCTATTCACCCCCCCTAAGGGTGACTTACAGTGGTATCAGAGCGAGGTGCTTATAAAATGCTTAAAAGAAGGTCCAATGGCCGAAATTCCTCCTCCCCAAAACTTGTACTCATCGGAGCCCTTCGTTTCCAATGGGACATGTCTTACACGATCACCATTTTTGATGGAAAATGCTATGACGTCTGGAAAGTTCGTATGTCTCATTTTTTACAGATGCTCGGAGAAGAAGTGTGCAACGTATGCATCAACAAAACCGAAATCCCAGTCAGTGATGGAAAGACGAAGTTCACAAAAGCAGGAGTCAACCCTCAAGACAGCAAACTCAAAAGCAATGACGGCTCTTTATGCAGGGTTGAACAATGAAGAGCTGATGCGATGCGGGCGTAACTGCAAAACAGCTTACGAGATCTGGAACAACATGTTGAAGCGACAC
This sequence comes from Hemerocallis citrina, assembly GCA_017893485.1. Classification (NCBI taxonomy): domain Eukaryota; kingdom Viridiplantae; phylum Streptophyta; class Magnoliopsida; order Asparagales; family Asphodelaceae; genus Hemerocallis; species Hemerocallis citrina. The sequence continues at coordinate 79,416,459 of CM030366.1, forward strand.
GAAGGAACCGCTTCCGAGGTAAAAGCTAAAGTGAATTTATGCTTCTATAAGTTTGATGTGTTTCGCATGTTGCTAGGGGAGAACGTGGATCAAATGCTCACTCATTTTGACATCATTGCGCATGAACTTGAGAGCTTGGGTAAGGGACTTGATGATGACCGAAAGGTCGGAAAGCTTATAAGCTGTCTTACGCCAGAGTGGGATGTCAAGGCCGCGGCAATGAGGGAAATGCTTGAAGAGAAGGGATTTGAATACTATACATTTCAAGGAAAGCTAAAAACGTACGAGATGGAAATGGAGGAGACCAAAAGATACAGACAAAACATAGGGATTGAGCCAAAGACTGACGAGAAAATCATTGCAGTAAAGGCAGATAAATCATGTCCATCAAAATCAGAGTCAGACCATGAAGAATCAGACGAAGATTTCACACGGCTAATTAAACAATTTTGTAAGCATCTCAAATGCAAAAAGTACAGCAGGTCACAAGGAGAAAGGGACAAAGACAAAAATGATGTATGCTATAAATGCAACAAGCCAGGACATATATGCCCAAACTGTCCCCTATTGAAAGATAGGAACAAAGATTATCATCACTCCAATTCATGATTGAGAAAGAAAGCGTTGAAGGTAACGTGGCTGGACTCAGATTCAAGTGAGGATGAGCAATATCACAACAATGTCGGCTTCATAGCTCTTGGGAATGGTGAGGTGCAATCACCATCTCAAGAAGAGGTAATCGAAGAATCCCACTTATAATGAGTTAGTAGATATGTGTAATGGATTAAAAGATTATGCTAAGAAATTGAGTTGTGAACTAAGACAATATAAACAAATTTCAAATGAATCTCATGACTCTTGCATCGCTAAAAATCAAAAATTGAAAAATAAAAATTCCTTGATCATTGAAAAGTTCTAGTCATTTAGAAAGGATCATGATGTATTGTTAGAGGAAAATGAACTCTTAAAACAACAAATTCAAGAATCCTTAGCAATACATGATGAACACTTGAGAGAAATTCATGAGAAGTCTGTTTATATTGCTAAGCTCACTAATGATTTAAAAGAATGTAAAAGAAAATTTGATGAAGTAGTGAAAGGATGTAATGAGGCTCTCGAAGAAAATAGGATTCTTGATGCTACCCTAGACACTCTTCGTTGGAACACAAAAGACGATGAGATGACTACGAAAAAACTTTGTAAAAGGATAATTGAGCTCGAGAAAATTGTTAAAAAATATGAAGGGCCTAGTTACCTGATATGGCTAAAAATAGGATTAAATCGGGACCGTTCACATCGGACACGAATCTTAAAGCTCAGGGGTAAAACGGTAATTTCACCTACTAACGGGTCTGAAATGGGAACTGGGTCTTTCTTCACGACCCAATAACCCACGAACGGATCCACCTCAACTGGGTACGGGTCCCAACCCGAAATGAACCCATTCCAGCAGGATAGAATTAGGGTTCCTGATTAGTCCTAATCAATAGTCCTGATTCATATCTATCCTTTCACTGGGAATTAGGGATTACATTCCTAATCTGATCGTAGGGATTACATTCCTTATCTGATCACAGGGATTACATTCCTAATCTGATCCCAACGGCGACTATAAATACTCCCCATCCACCACCATTAAGAGGTAATCAATCTTTTGCCAATTTACGCTCTTTCAAAATCATTCCTGATTACTGACTTGAGCATCGGAGAGTGCGTCGCCGGGATCAACCCCGGTGTCTCGCACTTTTTATAGGTTCGCAGCAGCGGCAAGAGACCAAGTCAACACATTGGTGAAGGTCAACAGGTCAACAGGTTTGCTTTATCGTTTTCTCCAAGAATCCACAAATTCATCTGTTTGCTCCCACACCAAAATTAGCAGCAACAGATTGGCGCCGCCTGTGGGAACCGAAAAAGCAACCTAACCTAACTTCATCAACGATACTAGTTTCAAGCCATGCATCCAAAATAGAAGGGGAAGGCAGTGGTCTCCAACCGAAGAACCACTTCTCTTCCTCCTCTCCCTCCTCCGGTTCAAGGTGCTCATACTCAACAGGCCCCTCAAGGGTCTCGGAGGGCTGCCCAGGGGGGCTCCCGTCAGAGTCATCCGAAGCAACATCCTCCTCACGCCCAAGTCACGGGTCCCAATCCTTCAGTTGAATCCCTGGCTCCTCAAAGATCTCCCGAGCGGGATCTTCGTCAAGTAATTGATGACCGCCAAAAGGGGGTCGACCTTAGAACTCGCCTAAATGGATGGCGGGCCCTTGGTTGAGTCCATCAACCCGAGAACTCAGGAGCTTCAAGAATCCGAACCCCCCGACGACCGAGGACTAGGAGATCCCCTTCCCGAGGAGGCAAAGAGGGTCCCCTCAGCGTCATCGGTGGAGAACTCATTCTCCAGTAAGCCGAGCCACACATAGCGACCGCCAAGATGGAGAGGCACCAGTCATAAGGGCAGATCTTCAAGACTTCCAAAGCGACAGTCTTAAGGGCCCTCAATATCGCCCCAAAGAACGACCAGAGGCCACCTACTCATGAGCCAGCTAGGAGCCACCGCCTTCACACTCTTAGTCCTCGTCCTTCTCCAAGCTACCATCACCGTAGTCCCAGTCCATTCTCGTACGAAGATGAGTCCCGGGGCTCGACAAGATATGATCAAAGAGAAGACTCAGTCTACCGCCGTCTCCACGAGATGGAGAGGCGCCTCGGCCGAATTGACAAGGAAGAAGAGCAACGGGTGATAAACCTCCGCCCGAGCATACCTCCATTCTCCCGCACCATCATGGAGGCCCCCATCCCAGAAAACTTCAAGCTGCCTCACTTCGAGACATATACCGGGGAGTCGGACCCCGCAGATCACATTGAGAGTTTCAAAACTCTCATGATGATCCACCATGCTTCAGACGCCCTCCTCTGCAAGATCTTCCCTGCCATGCTGAAGAGGTCTGCACGAGAATGGTACTCTCGACTCGCCCCGGCCTCTATCTTCTCATTCGGTCAGTTCGAAGGGCTCTTCCTTACTCATTTCGTGAGCAGCCACCGAGCTGAGAAAACAAGTGTATCTCTGGTGACCCTCAACCAAGAAAAGGGTGAACGCCTAGGAGATTATGTTCGATGCTTCACCGCCGAAGCCCGGTCCATTCCCTCCCTCAACCAATCAGTAGCCTCTGCCGCATTCGAGCGCAATGTCACTAATGCCAACCTCAGGGCGTCCATTGCCAAGAAGCCTCCTCGGGACTTCTCAGAGCTCCTCCTTAGGTTGGAGAAGTACATACAGGGCGGAAGAGGCTCTCAACCCCCTTGCTCTTGAGGAGACATCTTCCGGGAACAAACGGAAGAACACAAGTGAAGAGGGGTCCCATAAATCCCAGAAGGACAGTAATGGCCAGCGCCGCTCGACTCCACGTTTTGAGAAGTTCACCCCCCTCATTGCTAATATATCAGAAGTCCTTATGGAGGTGACAAGGAAGGACTACTCCGCGCTCCCCCTAGAATGAATACCCCTGGCAAGAAGAGGAACAAAGATAAGTGGTGCCGCTTTCACAGGGACCACGGCCACGACACGGATGATTCTCGGGCTCTGAAGGAGGAGATCGAAGAACTCATACAACGGGGGCACCTGACCAAGTTCGTCCAAAAAGAGGGAGGCGAGCTTCCCCCTTGAGGAGCCAACAAATGAACAGAAGGGCCCACCGAGCTTCAAGACTCAGAATCTCCCAGCTCCTCCCAAGAGGTCTTCACCTTATTGTAGAAGTAGGATCTTGATTTTCAATAAGGCCGATACTTGTAACTCGGCCAACAGCATGTAATAATGGCTCGCCCTATTGAAGCGGCCACTTAGTTTATCTCAATAAAACTTTACATTTTTCATTAAAAATCATTGCTCTTGCTTCTTATCTATCTCTCCGAGTCACAACTCGCTAAATGGTGAGTTCAGAGTCCAGCTTCTTCTATATGGCTGCTCCCGCAACTTACTAACTTTTAACAAAGAGTTCGGAGTCCAACACTTGGCTCGATTCTGCTTTGGATAACTTGCTCTTAAGCAAGTTAGAAGTGGTTTGCCATTCGGAATTGCTCCTACAACCGTTGAATCTCTCTAACGACGAGTTCGGAGTCCAACACTTGGCTCGATTCTGCTTCAGATAACTTGCTCTTAAGCGAGTTAGAAGTGATTCGCCATTCGGAATTGCTCCCACAACCGTTGGATCCCTCTATCGACGAGTTCGGAGTCCAACACTTGGCTTGATTCTGCTTCAGATAACTTGCTCTTAAGCGAGTTAGAAGTGATTCGCCATTCGGAATTGCTCCCACAACCGTTGGATCCCTCTAACGACGAGTTCGGAGTCCAACACTTGGCTCGATTCTGCTTCGGATAACTTGCTCTTAAGCGAGTTAGAAGTTGTTCGCCATTCGAAATTGCTCTCACAACCGTTGAATCCCTCTAACGACGAGTTCGGAGTCCAACACTTGGCTCGATTCTGCTTCGGATAACTTGCTCCTAAGCGAGTTAGACGTGGTTCGCTATTCGGAACTGCTCCTACAACCGTTGATTCTGTCACTTAAATAGCGAGTTCGGAGCTAAAACTCTCTCCTAGAGTTGCTCCTAAAACTCGTCTTCCAGATGGCTCTCCTAGAGCCGAGCTCTTTGCTCCGCTCACCTCCAAGGCGGACCTCTTCTCAACCAGTTCGGAGCTCACAACTCTCTCCTAGAGTTGCTCCTCAAACTCTTCTTCCAAATGGCTCTCTCCTAGAGCCGAGCTCTTTGCTCCGCTCACCTTCAAGCGAACCTCTTCTCAACCAGTTCGGAGCTCACAACTCTCTCCAGAGTTGCTCCTCAAACTCTTCATCCAAATGGTTCTCTCCCAGAGCCGAGCTCTTCACTCCGCTCGCCTCCAAGGCGGACCTCTTCTCTACGAGTTCGGAGCTCACAACTCCCTACTAGAGTTGCTCCTCAAACTCGTCTTCCAGATGGCTCTCTCTTAGAGCCGAGCTCTTCACTTCGCTCGCCTCCAAAGCAGACCTCTTGTCGACGAGTTCGGAGCTCACAACTCTCTCCTAGAGTTGCTCCCCAAACTCGTCTTCCAGATGGCTTTCTCTTAGAGCCGAGCTCTTCACCCCGCTCGCCTCCAAAGTAGACCTCTTGACGACGAGTTCGGAGCTCACAACTCTCTCCTAGAGTTTCTCCCCAAACTCGTCTTCCAGATAGCTATCTCCTAGAGCCGAGCTTTTCACTTCGCTTACCTCCAAGGCGAATATCTTCTCAGTGAGTTCGGAGCTAAAACTCTCTCATAGAATTGCTCCTCAAACTCGTCTTCCAGATGGCTCTCTCTTAGAGCCTAGCTCTTCACTTCGCTTACCTCCAAGGTGGACATCTTCTCAGCGAGTTCGGAGCTAAAACTCTCTCATAGAGTTGCTCCTCAAACTCGTCTTCTAGATGGCTCTCTCCTAGAGCCGAGCTCTTCACTCCGCTGGCCTCCAAAGCAGACCTCTTCTCAACAAGTTCGGAGCTCACAACTCTCCCCTAGAGTTGCTCCTTGCACTCACTTCAAAGAATGGGTCTTCCCATGGCTCTTACGAGGATCTTCCTAGCACCTCTTCTCCACCCCTAGAAGTGGAGCTCCTCTTCAAAAATCTCCAAAACCAAACAGAACAGAGGCAGAGCTTCGGAGCTCTTCACCTCTCCCATATGCCGACCCCCTTCCTCGACAAGCTCCGACCCTTCCACTTCATCAACTCGCCGAGCTTCTCCTCACGCTCGAGCCGTCCGAACTCCGAGCTCCACTACACCGAGCTACTACGGGTAGAGGGTGAACTACCGAGTCACCGAGCCGAGTGGACGAGGTACCGACCTCCACATATGGAGAAAAATTCTGCAGAGCCTGTTTCACCATCAGATTGTCTCAAAAAATTTGCTAGAACATGATGAACGGCTCAGATCGCGCCACGTCTCCACAAAACGACAAGATAACGTTTTCTCGAAATGTAAGCCTCTTGTCTTGTGATTCGCGCCACGATCGTGATCAACCGTCCAGATGGAGCCACGTTGCTTGGATCTGAAATCAGATCTACCGAACTGCAAAGTGGCAAAAAATGTGCCTCAAAATCCGTGCTCGGATTCGCCGAACAAGCAAGCAGATAAAAAGGAAGAAAGAAAAAGAGGCTAACGGGTCGGGGTCAGATCCGATACCCACGATTTGACCCATACCCATACCCTTCTTAGCTTCTTCATTCTTCTCCTTCTTCTTCAATCTTCCCACCAAAAGTACCCAACACTTCTGCTCTTCTTCACTGTGCGAAAGAACAAGGCAGAGGAGAGAACCCGAATGCCTCTCCTCCCCTTCCTCTTTCTTCTCAGGGCCGAGCTCTGCCATGGCCGAGCCACCGAGCCGAGGTGCCGAGGTACCGACCTCCACATATGGAGAAAAAAGCAGCGAGCCAGTTTCACCGTCATATTGTCTCAAAAAACGTGCTAGAACATGATGAACGGTTCAGATCGCGCCACGTCTCTACAAAACGACAAGATAACGTTTTCTCGAAATTTGAGCCTCTTGTCTTGTGATTCGCGCCACGATCGTGATCAACCGTCCAGATTGAGCCACGTAGCTCGGATCTCAAATCTGAGCTACCGAACTACCGAACTGCAAAGTGGCAAAAATGCACCTCAAAATCCGTGCTCTAATCTGCCAAACAAGATGCAGCTGCCGAGCAGCAAGGAAGAAGGAGAAAAAAAAAGCTACTGGGTCGGGTTCAGACCCGTTAAGGGATCCAAACCCATAACCCACGTCACCTTCTTCAGTCCTTCTTCTTCAGCCATTCTCCCGCCAAAACAAAAAAACAAGACAAAAATCCAGCTCATTCCAACTTCACCACCTTCCCAACTTCATCGTTAGAATGCAACCGAACCCGACATCGAGCTCATCTCCCATCGCCAACCTCCAACACCGAGCTCGTCTCCACCCCGTCGAAGCTCCACAATAGCGCTGAGCTCACCTCCAAGCACCTCATCGACATCCACCATTGTCGACCTCTTCTTCGTTAAGCTCAAGGGCACCGCCGCCTTCAAAACTGAGCTCTCCAAGGCTTCGTCACGATTGTCGACAGCTCCACACGAGCCTTTTCAAGCTCCAAGTGCCGAGCTCTTCCTCAAGCGAGCCCACGCCGAGGTCGAACTCACCAACACTGCGAGCTCGCCTCCATCCTTACCGAGCTCTCTTCCAAGTCGAGCTCCTCTCCATTATCATCGAGCTGGCCTCCCTCAAACTCCGTCTCCCTCTTCCTCAACACTACTCGATTGAACCCACTCGTCGAGCACAACACCGAGCTTCGAGCTCCACCTTCCGCTCCCCCCTTCGTCAAAGCTGCACACCAAAGTTTCATGCCGAGCAACAATGTCGAGCGCCCAACTCCGAAGCTCCACCTCCGAGCTCCACCACCTCTGAGTTTGAGAAACCCATCGTCGAAGCTCTCTCGAGCTGAACCCCTCTCACCTCGACAAGCTCCGAGCTCTACTCCACCCCCGATCTCCGCCTCCGCCATCATGGCCAAGCTCGTTGCCGAACGCCATCGAAGCTCCGGTGCCGAGCTCGAAGCTTCGTCGAGCTTCAAATCCACATCGCCACAGCTCCCCACTTCGCGCGCTCCCTTCGCCGACCTCCATTGCCGAGCTCGCGAGCTCCTCTCGCACTCCAAGCTCCGACCTTGCCGAGCTCAATGCCTCCTCTCAAAGACTCGAATGGACTCCATTGTTGAGCTCTCTTTTGCCGAGCTTCACGACTAGACGAGGTCGAAGTCGATGACGAAGGAGAAGCGAGGAGAGCGAAGTCGGATGGGAAAGAGACAAAGGCAAGAAAGAAAGAAAGAAACAAAAGAAGAAGAAGAAAAAAAGGGGGGGAGGGGCCACGTGGCATCATTTGGAGGGGTCGGCAGATCCAAGTCGCCGAGCCGAGGAGCCGAGGTGCCGAACTTGTAATTGGAGAAAAAACCCACTGACCCACACGATCCGTCCGATCGTCTCAAAATTCGCGTCGCGACACGATCGATGCTCAGAAACGCACCACGTGTCCAGAACGTGATCTGCTTTGCGATGCGCGCCATCTGATCACGATCGACGTCCAGAAACGTGCCACGTGTCTAGGTAATATTTAATTTATTTATTTGTTTGTTTTAATTATTTAAAAAATCCGAAAAAATATTTAAAAAATCGAAAAAAATTAATTAAAAATTCTAAAAATAATTATTAATTCAGAAAAATTATTTTAAAATTCTGAAAAAAATAATTATTTAATTAGAATAATTAATTAATATTTTTGATAATTAATTATTTAATTCAGAAAATGAATAAAAAATTCAAAAAAATGAGAAAAAATTCAGAAAAATCTGGAAAAATCACCAAAAATCCATAAAATTCTGAGGATATTTTTGGGTATTTTACAAGCCCAGAATAACACCGTTACACCCCAAGAAAGATTCCAAACTCCCTTAAGAACACCGATAAAATCCCGTACGCCATTAGAACAACAAAACTACTCCTCGAAGACTGTAAAACTCAGTCTCCAGGAGTGGGGGGCTAGTGATATGGCTAAAAATAGGATTAAATCGGGACCGTTCACATCGAACACGAATCTTAAAGCTCAGGGGTAAAACGGTATTTTACCTACTAATGGGTCTGAAATGGGAACTGGGTCTTTCTTCACGACCCAATAACCCACGAACGGATCCACCTCAACTGGGTACGGGTCCTAACCCGAAATGAACCCGGTCCAGCAGGATAGAATTAGGGTTCCTGATTAGTCCTAATCAACAGCCCTGATTCACATCTATCATTTCACTGGAAATTAGGAATTACATTCCTAATCTGATCACAGGGATTACATTACTTATTTGATCACAGGGATTACATTTCTAATCTGATCACAACGGCAACTATAAATACTCCCCATCCACCACCATTAAGAGGTAATCAATCTTTTGCCAATTTATGCTCTTTCATAATCATTCCTGATTACTGACTTGAGTGTCGGAGGGTGCGTCGCCGGGATCAACCCCGGTGTCTCGCACTTTTTGCAGGTTCGCAGCAGCGGCAAGAGACCAAGTCAACACATTGGTGAAGGTCAACAGGTTTGCTTTATCGTTTTCTCCAAGAATCCACAAATTCATCTTTTTGCTCCCACACCAAAATTAGCAGCAACATTACCTTATTACAAAAAATTCAAGATCTTATCATGATAATCGAGGGCTTGGTTACGAAGAGCCAATACACAATCAAAAATCTAAATCATCATGTCATAAATACATGCATAGTCACCAATATAATTACAAATCAACTCAAAACTATGCAAATGTGCATGACCCAAGGCATAATCGTATCACATGTCACTACTGCTGTAGATTAGGACATATTTCCTATAATTTTGCTTTAAAAAGGAATACTAACTTTGTTTGGATAAAGAATAATAAAAGTGCAAGAACAGTACCTACTTGGATACCTACTAATCTTAATGTAGGTACATCGATGTACTTCACCTAAAGATCGGTAGCACCTTGATAGTGGATGCCTAAAGCTCATGACGGATGAAAACAACATTTTCGCATCACTATCAAGAAAAGAAAAGGGAAGAACATATCTTGTTAAGGTAAAACGATTTTAGTTTAATTCTTTGTCTGGTAAGCAAATTTAAACTCATTTCTCTCGACTATTTGATATAAGTTACATAGTCACCTTTAATATCATATAGACATTTGCTAGTATTTTTTTTCAAAAAGGGGATATTATTCTTGAGTATGTCTCAACTAATTCACAACCTGCTAATATTTTCACTAAATCTTTACATGAAAAAAAAAAATTTTCTTGAGAGGAGCATTAAATGTTATTGATTTTTCTGCCTAAAAACTTTTTGTTTGGGTTGGTCGACTGTGCGGTCGACCGGCTTAATCTCGGTTTTTTTTCATTTTTCAACTCTCTAATTTTGCTTATTACAGTTGACCGACATACTCTCTGGATAGTTTTTCTTGCAAAATCATGTTTTTCGGTCATCTGTTATGCTTTCTGGATATTTCTTACAAATTCATGTTCTGCGGTCGACCGTCGGGTCGACCAGCTCTCTCTCCGGTCTTGTGTTTCAAAATTTTAAACTGATGATTGCTTTCACCAACTTTCCACGGAATTATTTTACTCTATCTATCCCCTCTTGGTGTGTTCCAAAAAGGGGGAGAACGGAATGTTTTCAAATGTTTGAAGGGTTTCAAATGTTTTCAAAACAATTTTCAAACAATTTTCAAATCAACTCATGTACTAATTCTCTCATTCCTATCTTATATTTGCTCATTAAGTTCTGTATTACAAGTAATATTATATTAAGGGGGAGTATTCACTCTCATTCACTCTCTTAAAAATTCTATATTTATGAAAATCTGTTTTACAGGATGTACTAAATTCAGGGAGAGTATCTGCATACTTTGTTTTAATTTTCAAACATTCTTGCATGTTTTGTTCACATCAAAAGGGAGAGATTGTTGACTCTTGGTTTGGTGTGCACAAAACGTGCTCACCTGTACTAATAAGTTTGAATTTAGTATATCAGATTTTCAGGATTAATTAATATAAAAAAGAGATCCAAGAGAGATTCACAAACATACAAATAAGAAAAGTAATAAAGGGAGATTGCATCTACAAGCTAAAGAGGAAAGAGCTCTCAATTAAATAAAGGGAGATTGCATCTATAAGCGAAAGAGGAAAGAGCTCTCAATTAATTGGCCTCCAAGCAATCTATCAAGTCTGGATTTTTAGCATGATTTTCATGAGATATTTGTTGTAATTGATTGATTAAAGAGAGATGAGTTTATGGTAAGAAAACAAAGTGGATTCGATCTATACAGCCACGGTCCGGTCGACCGAACCTTATGTCGGTCGACCGTCACAGTCGACCGCAACTTCTATTGGCAAAAATAGCGGTCGACCATTCATCTCTCTAGCTACGCCAGAGAGCTGAACGGTCGACCGCACATTTTGACCGGTCGACCGCAACTTGGCTGTATATCTTTTTTGGAATGTATCGTTGCCTCTTTTGATCGATACACTTCCTCTTATATTAAATAGAACGAATCTACTGTGTCTTCTTCACCTATTCCTTCTGAGAAAATTATTTTGAACTAATCTCTTGATAATCAATCCGAGTGTGAGCGTTGAATTGGTTGTATTCTTTAGTCAAGATCTCAAACGATCTTGAATTTTATTTTCTTTACTTTTCCACTTTGGTGAGATTGACGGGGCTTGGATTAGAAGTCTTGTGGGTGTAATAGGTCTCTCGACCTAAATCCGAGAATCACTGTACTAAGGGTTTTTTAGTATAGTGGAACGCTTGTATCGGAGAATTGCTACAAGTAGGTGGTGTGGACGTAGACCTGGGGGTCGAACCACGTTATATCGCTGCGTCATTTGAGTTTGCTTTTCTTGTCTCTCTTACATTACTTTAATTTACTTTACTTTATTCTTTTAATTTTTAATTCTGCGCGATCAACCTATTCACCCCCCCCCCCAAGGGTGACTTATATATATATATATATATATATATATATATATATATATATATATATATATATATATATATATATATATATATATATATATATATATTATATTTTTAACACGGGGTGTTACAGACACCCCCCCCTTTTCAGAAATCAGCATCTCGCTGAGCACGGGCATGCACAATCTAGTGCAGGTTCTCCTTTCTAGCTAATGTGGAGTGGAGTACCCTGATTCTGCTTGCTGCACCGTACCCCAATTCTGCGGGTGGTCCATTATTTCAGGTCGCCACCTCGCTCCTTCTCAGGCATACATCTCGCCTACTCTTACCCACACTCGGTGTCGAAAGTTGGCACTGATACCATTTGTAACGCCCCTGCCCCTAGCTCAGACAATTTATACAATTTAGAAGACAAATTAAATACTATGTAGTACAATTGTCCATCACAGGTGTAACTCTCGTTCCCGTAAATATATAATTTCTGAATAATTTTCTGTATTTCGAATTAATTATAAATTTAGTTGTGTTAAATTCATTTTGAATTCTCTATTAAAATCTTTTCTAATCAGGAATTATGTTTATTTCGAATAAGGGTATATTTTACTTTACTTTCTATTTTGTAATTGATCGACTATTTTCATTTTAGTCAAACTAAAAATATTCGGAACTGCTTTAATAATTTGTTAAACCCAATTCCTTTATATAATCTTGCTATTATTATTTTATTATTTTCATTATTATTACTATTATTTTTAGTATTTTCATTGTTATCATTTTTATTAATATTGGTTGTTCTTATTATTAGTAATATTATTATTGTTATCATTAAAATTAGTCATGTTGTTATTACTTCTATTTTCATGATCTTTATTATTATTATTATGATTTTTATATGCCCAATAATTTAATTATTCACTAAATTAATATTTAAATAATTTGAAGCCCAAGCCAATTGTTTAATTTAAGCCCAATTGTATAAATTATTTTGTATGAGCCCAATTCTATAATAATTAAATTGTTTTGAGCCCGATCCAAATCCTATTGGATCTTGACTCACTAGCCCAAACCCAAACTCTCCTTGTTGACCAGATCAACAAATCCCCAAAATCTCTCCTTATCACTCCCCACATCATGTACTCTCCAAATTAAATCCCTATCAACTAGCCCTAAAATCCCTCCTCTTTTATTTGGATGTTACAACAAATTTTATTGCCTTTAATCTTCTCCACACAATTAGTAAATTGAATCCCGTAACCCCCTCCCCCCTATAATCACTCTACTCATTATTTTTATATTATTTCTATACATTTATTATAATATAATCCCGTTATCTGTCTCCTCTCTCCTCTTTCTCTTTCCTCTGTGTTCCTTTCTCCCCGATCAGACCCAAAACCCCCCTTTTTACTATACACCCATCTTCTCCAGCACTCCGGCCACCCCCCTTTGCGCCGCTGACCCTCGTCGATGCGCCGCCACCCTGGCACCCCCCTGCACTTCCACTTCTTCCGATCGTCGACATCAGCAACCCAAATCTCAATCCCCCTTCCTCTCTCCTCGCCCATCAGCCACACCACCCACCTCGACCTCCTCTCTCGTTGCCACCCTCCGGTGACCACCACAACACGGCGCCGCCTGCAGACCCTCCCCCTTTCCCTATCGACAGCCAGCCAAACCCATCAAATCCCCGAGCTCTATTTCCTCCCTGTTCCGGTTGATGACCACCGCCGGTGGTGCCACCCGTCCGCCGCGTCATGCCGCCACCTGGTCATTGCCACCGCTGGCCGTGACCACGTTGTGGTTGCTTCCGTTCTCACTTGCTGGTATTGCTGCAGTCTCTTTGTGTGTTGTGTTGGGTTATACGTGCATCGCACGTATAATTGCTACTGATTTGGGGTATTTGCTATTTTAGAGAAAGAGTGGTTGATGGTTGGCTGTTGTATTTAGGGATGGTGTGGTGAGTTGCTGTTTGGAGTTTATTGTTGAGGAGTTTCTGTTTGGAGTTTGTTGTTGGGAGTTGCTGTTTTTTCTCTTTGCACGTAGTGTGCACTTGCTACTATTGCTGCGCATGTATTGTTGCCGCCGTTGGCTCTCTTCATTCATTTTCATTCACTTTCGGGTTAATCGTCAAATCAGGCAAGTATCTCTTGTACAAATTCGTTGTTCTAGTACAAGCTTCTTTGTATAAATACCGCAAGTATATTCCTTGATTCAAATTCACATTCATATGTCGAATTCAATCTGTTACTATACAAAATCTGTCGATCCCGTATTCACATGTGATCGTAAATACTTTGTTGCCATATGCATGACATGAACACAAATTAATACACACATATATACCTTTAGGGTTATACAGGATAGTGTGAATAATTATTTTACCCATGATAATAATTTGAATGTTGTTATAATATTTTCTTTTTTGGTTAAGTTCTATACATGTCATCGATCACTTTGTGGTTGCAATATTGTTTTATATAACCCTAATATACTGATGACCCATATTTTGTAATAAAAATTAGACCCGGATATGACATTAAGACTACATGTTTTTGTATCTCATGACTTAGAACATATTTCATGCATAATTTCTAGATGTTCCCTGTCCATATCTTGATATCGTTCTCATTTGATTATGTTAACAAAATTAATAAAAGTAACAAGCCGGGGTTTAAGGGAAAGACCATAGTAGTGGACAATATAGAAGAGCGTACTCGGAAGGGGGCCCGTGTTTCCCATGATTACAAGTGATATGGAACTAAGTGCCACGTAGAACTAAGTACCACGTCAGGGATTGACGGGGGGTACTTCTAGAATTTACGGGGCCCACCTCTAGAATCCATTACATGATTACAAGTTTACATATTTCATGTTACAAGTTTACACTCTACATGTTCCACGTTACAAGTTTGTACGTATCTCGAACAAGATACAATTGATATGTTTTTTCCGAGTACGTGACCTATAAAATCCACCACTAAGTCTAAACGTAACTGATTGTAAGTAGAAACCATGTAGTAAAAAGATGGATGCATGAAGTGCTACCTAGATAGAATCAAACATTAGACTTAAGATTAACACGTGCACTTGCATGATCCAATTACATGTTACATGTTCATGTTGACTTGATATTTGTTTACTTGATTACTTGTTTTATATGCCACTTGTTTCATAATGCCTTGTTCATAATCATGTTTACACATTGCATTTCCCCTATTTCATGACTCTCGATTTCTTGCTCTTTTCTTGTTTTTCTTTTGTTTTGTTTTGAACCTGTTTCCCTTAGCTTGTACCACTTGCAGCCCGTGACTTATATTAACGGGCGTCTTCTTGTTTCTTTTTCTCTTTCTTTTGTAATAATGTACTTGCAGGTCCAAATGGAGAGTTACCTAGAAGGTATCGCTGATCAAGTGTTTTAGACTTATTGTTTATCATATTATCTTTAGTTTATGTTTTATTTCATGCAACTCTTTATTGTAATCGGGCTTGTTTGACCCGTAACTATTTGTATTTTTCAGTTGTTGGTTATATTATAGACTATGTCATGAACTTTCATTATCATATTGTGATTTTACATGCCTGCGTGGTTTGTTCTGTTATCTTGTTATTCAGTTACTTGTACAGCTTATGAATGGTGTGTTCACATCATTCGCTGGGCCTCAGTCACGTGCCTGTATTCCCGTATTTTGGGAAGTGGGGCATGACAACAGGCTGCCTCTCAAAAGGTGGTTAACCGAATTGGTGACTCTTGATCATAGGCAATTATATTTATATATTATTTTATTCAAGTCAAATCCCGATATGGGACAATTTCTCAACTTCTCTCCCAGTTCTCTCTCTCCGAGAACTAACACCACGTGGGCCCCTACCTCCCACGTCAGCGAAGACTAGAGAGAAGTAACATTCCGGAAATTCTTCACAGGTGGCCCCAGTGAATGATGACGTCATCGTCAAATTCAACAGCCAACCTGTTGTTTATACTCACGTGGGACCACCCCATCAAACACTATTCTTTATCAAAGTATTTACAACCATGCCATTGGCATAATTTCCAACAGCCAACTACTTTTTCAAAGTACACACACACACATAGGGGTGGGCATCAGTCGGTATCCGACCTAATATGGACCATCCACCACTGATCCAAAGAAGATCGGTTTTTTAGTTTTCTCATCCGCAACTAATCCGAGCCTTAATTGGATCGGTTTCCATCCAAGCCGATTAAGTTCCGTTTGGATTAATTTGGATGGTCGGTTTGGCGTGCTACTTTTCACTTCCAACATAATTCACAATTTCGTTAAAATTTAAAAGATCAACTTCAATCAAACTTAAGAAAAAACCTGCTATTTGTTGTTTATAGATGAATTTAAAATGAAGATTCATAAAACCACAAGTTACTAATGAATTTTACACTAATTCTTTAAGATGGTGAAGTTTAAATGGGTGAGATAAATTGGTTTTTCACCTACATACTTCTATAATCTTAGTTTATTCTCATAAAAGAAACATCAATAACCATAGCTAATTGAATTTCAGGTACAATAAAAAAGATTTAGATAATAATTTATGCTTGGCTTGATTAAAGTAACTACTAATTGTTACATCAACTTTATTATTCTATTAAGCTGAGTCACACTGTAAATCAAGCATTTCTCAATAACATAACACACATGATTATTGAGAATCAAAACATAGGTATAACAACTGCTCGGTTTGTATTAAAGAAATTAAAGGAGACATTTGTATCTCCAAGAAAATGAGAAATGGTTGTTTGTATATTCAAGAAATTAAAGGAGAACTAGATTTTTAATGGACTAATGCATAGAGGTATGGTCGGTTCGGTTTCATCGGTTATTTGAAAGCTCCATCCAACAACTGATCCGGTCCAGTTGGTTATTGAAGATCAAGAACCGAACCAACCCAAACCACCAATTGGTTCGGTTAAAAACCAGTCAGTTCGGATTGGATTGGTTCGGATTGGTCGGTTCGGATAATAGTTGTCCACCCCTACACACACCCCTACACACACACACACACACACACACACACACACACACACATATATATATAGGGTAAAAGGGATATGAGCAACTTTCTCATTTAGTAAATGAGAAATTGATTTTGTGGCATGCATGTGATACAATGGACAACTAAATCTTTTAATGATTTTCCAATCACATGTATGCCACATCATCAATTGCTCATTTACTAAATGAGCAAGTTGCTCATACCCCTTTTTCCCATATATATATATATATATATATATATATATATATATATATATATATATATATATATATATATATTTGTCATGCCCCGCTTCCCATTATACGGAAATACAGGTATGCAACTGAGGTCCAGCGAATGATATACATCATCCATAAGTTGTACAATTATAAGCTTGACAAGATATCACTACAAGGAATTTGCCATATACCAACGGACACCTGTAGTGACGGATCACTAAAACCGTGGGTATAGGCATCATATACCTACAGACGTGTAGTAAACTGTGGGTATAGGTATCCTATAGCTTTAAAGCTTTTAATCTGTAACTATAAGTTTTAGTGACGGGATAAAACACTATGTGTATAGTCCATAATTTATTTCCCCCCAAACTTTTTCATTTTCCCTCCCCCCCCCCCCCCCCCCCCCAAATATTTCATTTATCCCTCTAAAACTCCTAAATCCCTCTCTCCCCAAACCCAATCTCTAAATCCTCCTCCTCTCGAGTTGGCGTCCCCCTCTTCCCGCTACTGTTGCCCATTTCCCTTACTTAAAGGAAGAAGAAGAGATCTCCCCCGCATCCTCCTCTTCTTCCTCGGTGCTGATCTTGACAAGATCTCCCCCGCATCCGCCGCCTCCTCCTCCTCCTCCTTTGCCGCTGGCGCTGGCATTGAGGTTCGCCAATTTTGAATATGTACATCTTTTATTCTGAATAATTGGGGTTTCGATTGGGGTAATTAGGGTTTCTGAATAATTAGGGATTCGATTGGGGTAACTATAAGCTGTAGTGATATTGAAGAGAGGAGTGGACTGGTAAAATAAAATGATAATCTTACCAAGCACTTGTTCCATTACAGGTGTTCTTGATCTAGTCTCTTTTTTATTGAGTTTAGATTTGTGTTTCATTATAGACATGATTATGCAGTCCACAGCGATTATGAGTCTCTCATCAAAATCCTAATTAATTTCTTGAAATACTTAACATATTTTAGAACATTACATTGCTCGTTAATTATTTGACGACATGCCTATGTTTGTGAAAATGCTTGCATGCAATATTGCCATTTAACTTCCATTGTAAATAACTTATATGATACTCCCAGATATCTTAGGCTAATTGAGGAGTTGAAGTTGTACCATACATGAACTGGTCAACATTGTATTCTTACTGATAATGAGATCTCGCTAGTGATCATCCTGTTGACATGTAGAAGAAAGGATAATAAATTAAGGTTGTCTTCTCTGTATTTCTTACCTTCGCCATTTTAAAACATCATTTCCTCTATTTTTGTTAATTATTTTACGCAGGAGAGTCCTCATGTATCTCCCTTTCATGATTCATATGTTACATTCCAAAACCTAGTATAAGTTACTCATATCTTCTACAACGGCTATTTGATTTTTCTGATTGGATCTAGGCAAGAGCGTTTATTGTGATCGATAGGATGAAGAGCAGTTAATTGAACTCCATAGCAAGGAGAGTGCTGAGAACTATTAATAATCTAGTTCCAATTTTCAATCAAACAAGAGGCTAAGGTTTGTACTATTGAAACAATTTAGCATGTCGTATGTATCTTCTGTTCTGCCTCCTCTAAGGGGTTGGCGAATGCTTATCAAATCATATTTCATCCTTATCATATCCAGTGAGTGTTTCAATTCAAATTGAGCAATTTATAGCATATAGTTTGATGGAATTCAAGTTAACTTCTTCTATTAGAGCGTAATGGTTAATTTCTATGATGTAGATGCAAGTCAGGAAATAGTTTGTTTGTACGAGACAACATTGATCGATAAGTACAACGGAGTGGGAGGAGATTTCATTTTCACATGTTCATCAAACCGAAATATGAATGGTCAACATCTTCACATGGTCATGTACATCTTAATACCTGTGCTTCTCAACACTTTTTTTATTTATTATGATGATTTACAACATGTTGATGTTGATGTTGAATTCATATAGATTAACCGAAGAAGCAACCAATGGCAATCCATGGGGTCCTGATGCAAAGACCATGACCAGAATATCTGAGGCAACTTATGACACATACAATTATTGGAGGATCGTCGATATCATACACAGGAGGTAATTAACAGGGTTACTGGTAAAATTTCCACTCTTCTAATTTAATTACAGAGTCATAAAAACCATTGTAAATAAAGGAGCCGCATTTGATTTAGATTGGAAGCTTAAAGAATAGTTAGTATTTTTTATTAAAAGATGTAACACAAAATACTTGTTAATCAAGGAGTTCAAATGTAAAAAAAACTCACAACTCTTTCCCCCTTAATGCGAAGGTTGCGATATGTGAATTACAAGGAATGGAGTCAGGCCTACAAAACCTTGGTGTTGCTCGAATTCTTGCTGACACATGGACCTGAGCATATGTTTGAATAATTCCATGAGACCGCTGTCATTGGAGAGCTTGGAAAAATGAATTACATTGATGTGAGGGGGTAAGAAAACTACTCTCTAAAAGCAAAATCTAGCTTTCAGTTTATAGTCAACAATAGACCTGGGAAAAAAATAATTCAAGGATAGTTGTGTTATCTAAAAATAAGTCTATATATATTGCTGGAAAATGTCTGGTAAAGTAAATGGTAAGATTCTCCTTTTATATTATCATCTTGACCATAAGTCAACATATTTTACAGGTTATTGAAAAGGCTGTAGAAGTTGGAGCAGATAGTAGTCAATATCCTAGTAATTGGATATTTCATTCCCGTGAAGCGAAATCTGGAAAAGCACTTGTCGATGGTTTGATCTCTGGAATATCATAACTGGCTTTTATTTCTTTGATATGCTCTAAATCTTTGATTTATAAAAATTCTCCTAAGATATCATATGAGTAGTAGATCTTCCTACCATTACAAATACATGAAGTGCAATAGTTAGACTATCTCATGAGTTACAACGGTAGCACTTTGATTAACTTGATTGGTTGTATTTTATCATTATTTACTATCTTCAGAGATAAGATGTAGGTGTTTTAACCATTGCAGAAATGCTTATTTTGTTCTACAGCTTGACCTACTTGAGTGTGATATTGATCTTATGTGAAGCTCGAAAATACTTTTTAGATTAAGTTGGCTTTTATGGCATTCATTCAACTATGGAAGATACTTTTAAATCTTAATAAAATACTTTTGTTTCTAGAGCAAGGATGGGACTGCAGATTGTTCATTCCCAGTCATCAAGGACCTAACTCAATTTACTGTTGCACATGCTCGATCGAGTTAGGTACTTTGCAAATCTACGTTTCTCTGGCATTTTGAATCTGAATGACACATTTTGCATGCTATCTGAATATTGACTATTTGTTGATGACCAAAGTTAGAACTTTTTGCTTTGTGAAGGGCTCTCAACAAGCGAGAAATGATTAAACTCGCTCAAAATGCAGCCGAGTTTGTGTTTGCCGACGATGTAGTGAAGAAGGCTGTAAAGGAGATTTGCAGGATGCTAAAAGAAGATTACTGCAAAGAGAATCAAGATCAATTAAGATCTGGTTGCCTAAAATAAAAAAATTGTTAGTGTCGTATATCAAGTGAGGAGTCAATTGAATGTTATCTTATAATGCCATTGAATATGTTGATCGTAGTTTAAAGTATTGATTCTCATGTCTGCACACATGAATTCAATTGTGTATTTGGTTATTAACTATTTTGTAATTTGACATGCTTGTAATACTTCATTAATTTTTAATATGATTGAAGTTTAATTTTATTTAATTTTGTTTCATAAACACATTTATCTATTTTATTGTGTATTTAGTTTATAATTGGATTAATATTATAAAAGAAAATATTAAACTATCATAAGCGTAATTAATAAGAAAAAAATGTGTATAGAGTGATGGGTATATATTTAAATATTTGGATGCGAAAACCATCACTAAAAGCTATAGCAATGGAATTTCAACCGTGGGTATAGGAAATCAAGAGGTGTCCTTAAAACCTATACCAACGGATACAAAACCGTGGGTATAACACCGAGGTTTTGTCCATCGGGTGAAAAAATCGTCGCTATAAGCTATAGTGATGGCATTGTGCCGTGGGAATAGCTAATTAAAAACTACGGAAAAATATGTCCGTTGGTATAGGTTTTACGGGCTTTACCTACGGTTTTCCGTTTTTTACCTGCGGATTTTTGCTGTCACTATATGTCAAATTCCTTGTAGTGTATTTATAGCACATTCACGCAGGCAAATATAATGATCACATGAGTTGGAAATAGAATAACCATCATCTGATAATACATCAACATCGGGTCAAGATGCGGGGGAATACAAGGTGCCATAATTAAAACAGTACGATAAGCAGTTCGCTATAACAACTAGATAAAATAGCGACTGAAAAAAAAACAACATGAAGTAATAAGAAAGCAGCAACGATCGTCTAGAGAGTCTGTTTGTTAGGTCCATCAGTACCTGTATAATTATTAAGTTAAAGAAAAATGAAAAAGTACCCGTTAGAGCAAGCTTCGGGCAGCACGTAGCAACAAGAAGTAAACAGGGTAATATTACAAGATATAACATGGAAGAACAAAAAAGTAGAAGTATAAATACAATATGGAAGTAAGCAAGGAACTGGGACAATATGATCATGTAACTAATAACTGTAAACTGGTGTAATCAAGACTTCAAAGTATAATCAATTGATAGCCAAGTTGCAGTTAATTAATAATCATGTAATCAAGAATCGAGAGTCATGTAATGAAGAGTTATGTAATCGAGAATCATGTGATCAATAATCAAGAGTCATGTAATCAAGAAACATGTAATCAAGAATCATGCTTAGTGGAAATCTCGAGTTTATCTATTTTATTAACTTATCTAATGCACGCAATCCTGTGTCCCATACCACAAGTTCGGTGCACAATCATGTGACGTTTAGACTTAAGTAGTGAATTCTATAGGATTATATACTCGGACCTTCCAGTAATAGTATCAAGACATGTAATTAAGAATCATGTAATTGAGAATTGAGTAATTAAGAATTGTGTAATCAAGAATCAAGAATCAAGAATCACTATTACGGAAAACACGGGCCCCCTACCGAGTATACTCCCCTATATTGTCCACTACTAAGTCGTACCCTTATAACCCCGGCTTGTTATTCTTTTATAATTAATTATGAACATGCAGTTAGAATGACTAGTGGAACAGTGTAATCAAGACAGTTTAATCAAGAAAATATTAAGGACAGTAATCATGGATATGAGACGTAAAACGAGTACATGTATCGATAGTAGTTATTATAGAATTATCAAGTGGTATAAAATGCATGCTATCAACCTATTATATCTATGCAAGTTATTATTATAAGAACAATAATACACTCAGTTCATTAAATATGAAAAATAACGGGTTTATATGAAAACATCGAGAAGAATTTTTAGACAACTTGACATATCAGCATTCAAATTCACTTTCCCGTTGTCACATAAAACAAAATCTGATTCCGTCAGAGATTCTAGAAAGTAGACTCTCTTACAGTTCCAACGCATATTCACACGATACATTCTAGAGATATTAGCTATGCGTACAAATTTATTCTTCGCTGGTTTCGATGTTTCGCGCGCATTCTGGAAATTCAGAGTCACAATATTAAAATTGCGATATCTCACAATCTATACATCGGATTGAGAAACCGTAAGATGTTTTGGATATATAGACTCGAAGGGCTACGATTTTTATGTAGAAAGTTTCTCGATGCAGTATCGGGAACATGGTCAAATTCTTAGTACAAAAGACCGGTCAGTGATCCCGTGCAAGGTTCAGGAATTTACGATATGACAGTACAAAAATTGTGATATCTCACAATCTATACATCGGATTGAGAAACCGTAAGATGTTCTAGATTCGGGACTCGATGGGTTACGATTTTCATGTAGAAAATCTTCAATCTAGTATTGAGAACATGGTCAAATTCTTAGTGCAAGGTCAAGAAATTTAGAGATAGCAAAGTTGAATATTCGATATTCGATAACACGATTCGAAATGTGTCAACAGTTCACTCTTGAGTCGATATAGCATGGAACAAGCAACTGAACGGAATTTGACAATAAAGCATGATGATAACTAGACTACTTACCACGAGTCCAAGAAAATTGCTTGTACGAGAACAAAAAGAGTGTACAAGATGCTTGCCTTATAACGTGACGATTACGGTGGTGGTGTTAACCACAGAAAGAAGAAGCGACGTCGGCAACGGACGATGGCACAACAACGGTAAGAATGGCAGCAAGACGACAGCGAGCGAGCAACGGTAGCAACGGCGAGCGACGGCGATGAGCAACAACAACAACGAGGAGATGGCGTGGCGTCGGGTTGTTTGGGATTGAGTTTGGGTTTTTTTTGGGGTTCACGGGGCCATAGAAACGAAGTCGTCGGCTCGAAGGTAGAGGATAAAGTGGAGCTCGGGTGCTCAGGTTGGAGAAGGCAGAGGAAGAATGAAGAATGAGACATAGAGATGAGGGGTTTATGTGTTATGTGCATGTGTATATATATAGAAAGAAAGGGAGAGAGACATAATGCCTGCATGGTGTGAAGAATGCATGCAAGGTGTGAATGCATGTGTATTAGTGTAGTGTTAGGTGTGAAAAAATGAGAGGGGTATGGAAAAATGAGAGGAGTTAGGCTGTAGAAAAATATAAAAGAAGACAGAAGAGGGGGTTGACGGAAGAGAGGATTAGAAGTAGTAGGGTGGTGGAGGCAGTAGAGTAGGAGAAAAAAATGAGAAAGTTAGGAGTAGAATTAGGCAGGGTTTGGCTGTGAGTGAGTGATTAGCGGGAGTGGGTTAGGATTAGGATTAGGATTAATCAGGGTTAGAATTTGTATTTAAACACCGATCGAAAAATCACAAAATTATGGAATTGATCAGAAAAATATTCTGGCTCTAGATAAAGAATCCAAAGAGAAAAATAAAATTGATCTAAAAATTGAAGTACAAAAATTCACGTGATAAAATACGTACAACTGGAACAGGGAGTTACAATATTATATTTTCAACACGGGGTGTTACAGGTTCCATCCCCCTATTGTAACACCCTGAATTCCAAATATGACCGAATTCGAGATTTCACAGAATCTTTACTTCACTTCATACAATTTTACAAAGAAATTTAAACTTTTTCAATAGTACATCCGAGTTCATTACACTTTGTTTACACAGTGGAAGAATAAAAGATTACAACATTGAAAACAAGAATACAACTTATACAACTTTATCAAATAAGTCATTGACTGCATCATATTAGCTTTATTCCTTCATGAATAGTCCATTACCTGCATATAAAGCTGTGGGCACGTCAGTCACTTACAACTGACGAAAATGTTATACTCGGCTATCCTCTCTATGCCGTACATATAACAATATCATTACTTTAACGAAAAATCACAAAAGATTGAATGAACATAAAGTGTTAAAATGTGACTATGCTAAACATGTAAGTGTATGTCATGCCTTAATGCCTAATGCACACAATTTTTACTAGGAAGACACTAATGCACACTTGTTCGGATTCTATGCATCCCATACTACATAGGTCCAAGGGCAAGCGCCTACGTACTCCACAATAAAGGGCCCGATCCCTCGCCATGAAACTACCCAGTAATAAGACATGGTTTAGATCATTCCACGAATTTGAATCTCAGCCCCGGTGTCCACCGCTGACTGTTATCACAGATCCCACATCGTGCGAATCATCCAGCAAGTGCCCGCCCCTCTAGTCCCAGTATACGCATATACATTGGAGTACGACAAAATAAAAACTATATGCCCGATTACTCAAAATCCCGGAATCCACCGCTGACCCGTCCTCATAATTCCGGATTTAAAAATAAAAGCCCGTCTCCCACAGAGCAACCACAGTCCACCAACTGGATCTATAGCTACGGAGATCCACCGCCGACTATATAGAGCAACCCACTTACGTTTGCCCAAGTTTACTACATCTTTACTTAAGTGTCTAATTCTTAAGTTCAAGACATGAATCAATTTCGACCCCTAGAGTTAACTTTAACCCCCTATTGGACTTAATCACAAAACCGAGATAGCTCCATAGCCATATCTCAAAATATATCAATCATTTAATTTAACTTGCTGGTATCCGAGGCCTCACTACACCTCTAGATCACAACTTTTCATGTACTCGAATCCATGGGTACTCATATCCTCCAATAAACAAGTCTTAAACTTAGATATTCTCATCTTCACAAATGATCAATGTCTCATTTAATACTACTCATGAATTCTTTAATCACAAACCTTCAAAAATAATAATCCTCATAAATTCATTTAAGTCTCATTAGCAACACATCTCAATCCCATCAATTATTTATATAACCAAAATACTAGTATACTTTCCACAAAAGGACTTAATTATTCTTATTTCACAACTTAATCAAGGTCTCAATTTAGCACTAATCAATGTCTCATTTTAGCACTAAACATGTAAGTGTATGTCATGCCTTAATGCCTAATGCACACAATTTTTACTAGGAAGACACTAATGCACACTTATTCGGATTCTATGCATCCCATACTACATAGGTCAAAGGGCAAGCGCCTACGTACTCCACAATAAAGGGCTCGATCCCTCGCCATAAAACTACCCAGTAATAAGACATGGTTTAGATCATTCCACGAATTTGAATCTCAGCCCCGGTGTCCACCGCTGACTGTTATCACAGATCCCACATCATGCGAATCATCTAGCAAGTGCCCCTCTAGTCCAAGTATACGCATATACATTGGAGTACGACAAAATAAAAACTATCCGCCCGATTACTCAAAATCCCAGAATCCACCGCTGACCCGTCCTCATAATCCCGGATTTAAAAATAATAACCCGTCTCCCACGGAGCAACCACAGTCCACCAACTGGGTCTATAGCCACGGAGATCCACCGCCGACTATATAGAGCAACCCACTTAAGTTTACCCATGTTTACTACATCTTCACTTAAGTGTCTAATTCTTAAGTTCAAGACATGAATCAATTTCGACCCCTAGAGTTAGCTTTAACCCCCTATTGGACTTAATCACAAAACCGAGATAGCTCCATAGCCATATCTCAAAATATATCAATCATTTAATTTAACTTGTCGGTATCCGAGGCCTCACTACACCTCTAGATCACAAATTTTCATGTACTCGAATCCATGGTTACTCATACCCTCCAATAAACAAGTCTAAACTTAGATATTCTCATCTTCACAAATGATCAATGTCTTATTTAATACTACTCATGAATTCTTTAATCACAAACCTTCAAAAATAATAATCCTCATAAATTCATTTAAGTCTCATTAGCAACACATCTCAATCCCATCAATTATTTATATAACCAAAATACTAGTATACTTTCCACAAAAGGACTTAATTATTCTTATTTCACAACTTAATCAAGGTCTCAATTTAGCACTAATCAATGTCTCATTTTAGCACTAAACATGTAAGTGTATGTCATGCCTTAATGCCTAATGCACACAATTTTTACTAGGAAGACACTAATGCACACTTGTTCGGATTCTATGCATCCCATACTACATAGGTCAAAGGGCAAGCGCCTACGTACTCCACAATAAAGGGCTCGATCCCTCGCCATAAAACTACCCAGTAATAAGACATGGTTTAGATCATTCCACGAATTTGAATCTCAGCCCCGGTGTCCACCGCTGACTGTTATCACAGATCCCACATCATGCGAATCATCCAGCAAGTGCCCCTCTAGTCCAAGTATACGCATATACATTGGAGTACGACAAAATAAAAACTATCCGCCCGATTACTCAAAATCCCAGAATCCACCGCTGACCCGTCCTCATAATCCCGGATTTAAAAATAATAACCCGTCTCCCACGGAGCAACCACAGTCCACCAACTGGGTCTATAGCCACGGAGATCCACCGCCGACTATATAGAGCAACCCACTTACGTTTACCCATGTTTACTACATCTTCACTTAAGTGTCTAATTCTTAAGTTCAAGACATGAATCAATTTCGACCCCTAGAGTTAGCTTTAACCCCCTATTGGACTTAATCACAAAACCGAGATAGCTCCATAGCCATATCTCAAAATATATCAATCATTTAATTTAACTTGTCGGTATCCGAGGCCTCACTACACCTCTAGATCACAAATTTTCATGTACTCGAATCCATGGTTACTCATACCCTCCAATAAACAAGTCTAAACTTAGATATTCTCATCTTCACAAATGATCAATGTCTTATTTAATACTACTCATGAATTCTTTAATCACAAACCTTCAAAAATAATAATCCTCATAAATTCATTTAAGTCTCATTAGCAACACATCTCAATCCCATCAATTATTTATATAACCAAATACTAGTATACTTTCCACAAAAGGACTTAATTATTCTTATTTCACAACTTAATCAAGGTCTCAATTTAGCACTAATCAATGTCTCATTTTAGCACGATTTAATGATCTATTTTTTCACTCTTAATTCTTTTCAATCAATGATTTTACTCATGCATTCATCTAATTTAAAGTCATTATCAGTTTGAGTACATATAGAAATCTAGAGTTTCACATCCGACATAAGTTGCAAGTATCAACAAGGGAAATAATTTTCTCATCAAATCTTTGCTTTCTTCTAAAGATAAAAAATCATGATTTTAAAAATAATTAATTTAAGAATAAATTTCATTCTATCTCAAATATCTCTTTGTTTTTACTACTCAAATGTACAAGGAAAAACTTTTAAAATAATTTTCTATAATATCTCCATCACATTTTAATAATGCTCCAATTTTTTAAAAGCCATAAAACTCATCCAAATTCCTTTACACTCAAAAAATAACTAAAACCCCACTTTGGGCTTCGAACCCGCACACGCCCAGACAGTGCCCAAAGCACTCACCGATAGCCATTAGCCCAAGTGGACTAGGTGTCTAGTTTCCAAATCAAAAACCGTTAAGTCCAAATCTTGGGTTAAATTATTTTCAAAAATTTTAACACAGAAAATGTTTGGGGTGATCAAGTTTCGAACCCAACCCGACCAAGAAGCAGAGCAACGCCAAGCCAACAGGCCAAGTGCGCCCAACGATGTATAGGCATTACGATGGGTTTTATTCCAACTTTGTGTTATTTCATTATTTTTACCAAAACTCGATTCTTCTAATTTGATCAAACCCTTAATTTAACTGAAATAATTTTATAAGAACAGAAATTTCTTTATAACAGTAACTCACTGATTTATAAATCATATTTTAGAAAGAATAAAAATAAATTAAGCTTTCCAGTTGTTCCTTCTTATTAACAACCACAATTTGTAATCATTCTTTCTAGTCAAAGATAACATATTATATTTTTATAATAATCTAATGAGTTCCATGACATCAACTTTATTTTATAAAACTTTATTTATTTATCCAAGAAGTATTTCCAACATTTTCATATATTCTACTATTTCTTCATACATATCAATTCATGACAAAAACTACTTGATCATTTCTTTTTCTCATTTCTAATTAGCATGATATGAATCAATTTACTTAACATGGCATATCTCAATACAATTCATGCTACACACAAATCACAATTTCTCATTTGTTAACTCTAGCATGCATAGTTCTAAAAAATTAGAAAGCATGAGAATACCCACCTTTTGTGAAGCTTGACTAATGAAAGAAAAGAACACCACTTCTAGCTCCAAGGACTCATAGCTCTTCTCCTCCTAGCAAAAGCCTCCAAACACAAGAACACACTACTTCTCTTTCTTTTTCTTTCTTTCTCTTAATTTTGTTATTGTTTTTTGGTGTGAAAAGAATGAGAAATGGGAGTGCTATTTATAGAATGTTGGGAGGGTCTAATTTGCAAAATTCTCAACCTAATAAATTGCTCTTTTTAATTTTCAACCCTTCACTTTCTTAACTCTCAAAAATCCCCAACCTTTCACATTTCTAACTCCTCCCTCAAACTCTCCAAATACTCTAACTCCCAAACTCCTAACCCTTCCTCTCCCCACTAATATAAAGCCTTAACTCCCACTCTCTCCCTCCATAAAAATAACCGGCCACCCCCTAAGGTTCAAAAACCGGTCAAACACTAAAACCCACTCCAACTCATGCCCTGTCACCGAATCAAACAGCATGCCTTTGCTGTTCAACAAAGATGGCCCCCCATCTTCTCTCTCTAACCAAAGTATACAACTGATTAGGTATAGGAAAAAGCCCATTCCCAATTGCCTTTATACAAACCGTGGGCCCTCCCTTTCAAATACACATTTTCATTTTTATTATCATTTTAATGCCATAACACAAAACCACATACAACCAACTCTTTATTTATTTCAACATATGTATTATATATATATATATATATATATATTTTCTTTTTTTTTAACGCGGAGTGTTACACCTATTCTCTAAGATTTGGCCACTGAAGTATGTGGTTGAGATGTCTGTTCGTACAATTCCAAGAATAGTTCTCTTAGTGGGTGGTCACCACATCATTTGTCCCATGAAAATCTTGTCACGCGACCATTGCCGATAATCGAGGTAACCCCCGTACAAAATGGGTCGTAAGCTATAACAATACCCTTCCAAAGCCTAAAGACTATAGAGCCCACCCTGAAACCCAAATTCCTCGTACCTTTCCCCTGTAGGTAGGACTAGATGAACTCCTACCTCCCTTTGCCATTTGGGTGGAAGACCTTCCACCACTATTTACCGAGGAGGGCAAGATTCATCTCTTTAAGGTCTATGATGCCCACTCCACCGTTATTTTTTGTAGACAAGACTTCTCACATCTTATCAGGTGGCAACCTCCCCTGTTAGTGTCTGCCCCATTTCCACAAAAATCTCTTACGAATGTGATAAATTCTATAGATCACCCACTTTGGCAACTCAAAGAAGGACTTGTAATATGTTGGTAGGTTTGATAATACCGCATAGATAAGGGTCAGTCTACCCCCAATCTATTAGGATTTGCCTTTCCATCCTGACATCCTTGCTTCCATTCGGTCAATTATCGATAGCAAGTTGGATTTCTTCAGCTAACCTGGTCGGATCGGGGCCAGATAATTGATAGGGAAGCTAGCTCGTTTGTTATTGAGCATGGTAGCGTGTATCTATGTTTCCTCATCAGACTGGCAATAGTAACCAGGGCACTCTTATGGTAGTTAACCCTCAACCCAGACTAAGCCTCAAAACAGTATAAAGCTCCTTTTAGACTAATAGTTTTCCGGCGTCCCACTTTGCAGACATAATCATATCATCGACATATTGCAAGATTGTGCTCACATGACTATTCCTCCTGCTAGCCACTGAGGATATCCATCCCTCTTGTTTGCAATTATCCAGCATGACCTTAAGTACATCCGCGATAAAGAGTGAACGGGAGAGGGGATAGTGGGTCCCCTGTCTGAGTCCTATTCTACAAGAAACGAGAGACTCATTTTGCCATTCACTATTATTATTGTTTTGGTTGTACTAAGGCAATGTCAAATCCATCTGATCCATCTGTCCCCGAACCCTTTGTCCTTAAGAACTTACATTAGGTAGTCACATTCAACTGAATCATACGCTTTCTCAAAGTCCAGTTTTAACATGTAGCTCTTCTCATTCATGGTGTGGCATTTGTGGATCTTCTCTTCTGCGGTGGCCACACAATCGAGAATTCATCTTCCTTTGATGAATCAAGACTGCTCACAACTGATTAATCTGTCCATTACCCTCCCAAGTATATTATCCAGGATCTTGGTGAGGATCTTCATCGAGTAGTTGAGGAGGCTTATAGGTCTAAAGTTGCCCACCCTCTGGGACTCTTCTCGCTTGGGGATAAGGATGACTTCCGCAAAGTTAAACTTGCTTAGCTTCAATCGATGATCAAAGAATTCATTCATGAGTGCCATGATATCATCCTTGATCTATTCCCATAATGTTTGGTAAAACATCATGGGATAATCATCCGGCCTTGTTGCCTTGTCCATGTCCATTTAAGCGATTGCCTCTTTTACCTCCGCTTCTGTGCATTGTGCATCCATATCAGACTGCGGTTGATCCATGTCTTGGGAGCTGTCATGCCAAAAGTTCTTTCTTAGCGGGAGCCGAAACTCTGATCTATTTTCGAATAAGTTCTTGTAATGTGACTGAAATATCTGTAAAATTTCTGTCTCATCTTGAACTACTATGGACTCTATTTTGTTTGAGAGGATAAGGTTGGACATTCGTCGCGCACTAGCATCATGGTGAAAGAAAGTCGTATTCACGTCCCCCTCTTTGAGCCATGGGATCCTGGATCTTTGCTGCCATTTGATATCTTCTAATATATAAAGATGTACAATGTCATCTCTTAGACCTAGTAATTTGTTGCGTTCTTCTTGGTTCATGACCCTATACTTTTTCAATCTCTCTAACTAGTCAGTACCTTCTAAAATGGACTCTTTTGCTCGCGGGCAAGCACCCAATCTTGGCATTATGTTCCTCGGTCATTGAACAAGAGTCCATATCCACCACATCCACCACTGCCATTCGGACCTTTTTCATAATAGAAAACATTTATTCAGAACATCTAATCTAGAGATTGAATTAATAATTGGTTTTTTTAGATATTAGTCCCTTTTGAAACATGTATTTCCAAATTGGTCCATATTTTCAAGTTATTTGCTATTATGTCACTTCATTGATCTAATAATTATGAAATTTCTCATGTGGTAGATTAATAATCATGAATCTCTCCTGAAGTCACTGTAATTCTTTTCCTTTTCGTACTACCATGTTTCATTCTCACTATCTTATCTTCAATGACTAGTTTAGACTAAAACACCTATTATAAATGAGTTGATCTCCCAAAAAAACTCCACCTTCCTAAAAATTTCACTAACTCCACTACTCTTCTTCCCCAAAATACCATAAACTCTACTCCTTTAGTCCCAATAACACAATCTATGAGAGTATTTGGATTTCTTATCACAGCTAGTTAGCCTATTAATTAAGAGTAAGATGGATTTGAACGAAAATAATAAATGAGGGACTTATTTAGTTTGATGAGGCTCAATTAAGAGACCTAATAGCAAATAGTGTGAATTGAAGACTAATTTAGAAATATACGTTTCAAAATAGACTAGTATCTAAAAAAACCTCATTAGTAAAATGCCCCATAACTCGGCCGGAGTTTCAGAATTATTCTCTTTCAAGTTCAACATGTAAAATTCATACATCACAAAACCGGAGTTGAACAAAAGCTCCTTTAATGCTCATAGTATAATGCATGTGCGATGCACATCTATAAAAAAGTTTAGTCATTAAATTAAATGAATTTGTATATCGTATAAGAAAAGAAATAGTAAAATATTTAACTTGCAAATTAGCAGGCTTCAATAATAGAATAAGTGCGAACGATTATATAATCAAACTTCAATAATACATAAAGGATCTTAATGCGATGAAAATACTGTATGAATTTGGAGAATATTTGAAACTTTTATACAAAACATGAAAATTATAACATACTTATGACATGAGAGCTGAGTTGCTTTTCATGAAGATTAGCATATATAACTTGGCAGGAGTTCAAAGAAGTTTGATATCCATTACATTACAGAACATAACATTAAATTAAACAAAAAAAATTTCTACTTTCATGCTAGTCCATATCCATATTTTCCACAAAGAGGTAACTACAGATATGAGGTCTTCCTTTGCAAAAAGAATCTGTTATAATAGCTACCTTTCTCTTTCATGTTCTCATATCCTAAGTAAGACTTGAGTTGGTTAATCCTGACTTGCTTAAGTAATAAATCCTCTCAGTGCAAGAGATCTACACAACATTCCTTGAATGTACATGCATGTATATTCAAATTAACGATAAAAGAAACAAATGACACTGCTCCTCTTCCTCCCACTTTCATCGATCCACATTGATTTCACTCTCAATTTTTTAAGATTGCATTAGCTACTCTACAACTGGAAAACCAAGCATGCATACCAACCAAAAGGGTAGTAAGAAATATGAAAATACATAACCTGTCAATGTGGAAGGTCAAATTTGGTGGTCAACATCAACAAATCATTGAGGCTCTGCTCAAGAGGGAAAAAAAGAAGTGAATTAGATAAGAACATTAAATTATATAATGTGAACTCACAAAGATAACAACAAAGAGAAAGGTAGCTTCTTTCATGTTCTCATATCTGTCACAAATTCGGTTAAGAGGAAGGAACTTCAAGGTACTTACAGATATGCAAATCAGATAGATCAAGAACAACCATTTATATAGAAATAGGTTCTAAATCAAAAAATTACAGTTGGGGTCAACTATGATTACCTGTCAAGGTTTGCACTGTCCTTTTATTTCTTCATCCATTGTTGTCTACTATGTGGTGCAAGTGCATGCAGTGGCCTTCTTGAACTGTGAACTCTCTTCTTTCATCTCAAATCTGAGCTCGTTCGGTTACTTGTCGTAGGTTGACTCGAAGATCCACCTGAATTCATTTCAGGATTTGCATTATTAGCAGTACGAACTCCAACATGCCCATTGCTGGTTTCAGTTGATGTATTTGGTGGTTTAGGATTCTCCGGAAGAAACATTCCAGGCAATATCAGATGGTTCTTTTTGGGTTCTATCAGGCCATCTTTCTCTTGCTGTAGTTTTAGAAGTGCTTCAAATTTCTCTCTTCTGTCTTTCTCCAAGTCAGACTGGAGAATCACTTTTTCGTCTTCATCTATGTCCATTCCTATAAAACTCTAAATACAAAAAGATAATAGTGTTTAGTATAGATAATAAGATCCGTCTAAAATGCTCTAACTGCATATTAAGCAGATGAAGACTAATTCAATAACTACCATTTTAACACATATGTTAACCATTTTAATAGTCTTTCTAATTGTTTATCCCAAATCTGCAATACCTCACTGCTCATCTTGTTGACCTACTTCCTAATTAACTTATCCTATTGTACAATTTAAAGCCTAAGACTTCAAGAAATGTTTTCTAGTTATGCAATTAACGAACTAATCGTCATGGTTTGTCTTTATTTGGTTATTTATCTAATAAAATAAATACTATTGATACAATTAAATCGTGGACTTTCTTTCATCAATACGAAAAACAAAAATATACTTTAAAAAAAACTTGTAGAAATCAAGCAACTCTACTTAATACTTACTTTGAAAATGCACATGAGTACTGCCAACTGAAGATATCTTATCCTGTTTGAAATTAACATCAAAATGAGATGATAAAGAAGCTAGAGATGACCTTCTGATCATCAAGAAAATCATAGTCCTTTCTTTTTTCATACCAAAGGAACTGATGTTCTCATCATGTTCTTCTCTCCGAACTTCACGCTCTTTCCAGTACATCAAGAGAAAGCCAAGTAAAAAGTAAGAAAAACCTGGTAAGATCATGTAGATTCCAACATTTAGCAAATGGAGCACATAATATTGAATAATTGCTGTACACATGGTATGGTGAATGTGAATAAGAGAGATAATAATAAACACATGAAACCGTTTTGGCATATGGAGATCATGCATTATTCAAAATTGTGTGCTCTAAAGCTTCAGCACATCATGCACTAAAAAATTTAATAACCAAAATGTTCTAATTTTTTTGCTTCAGGAGCATCATCTATAAGAGGTAAATGCTACACAGTACATAACATAATTCAATCAATGAGTTTCTCATAGTTTTAATAATGCATGGCAGAACAACGACTAAAAAAATGCCACTATTCCTAGTTCCCTTTTCCACATTAACTATCTCCTCATAACTACTACAAACTTTTGGCCTCCATAACACATGTGAACCATTTTAATCGTCTTTCTAATAGTAAAGATAAAATGTAGTATATATAACCATATAAAATGTAGTTAATAAAGAGATATAATGCAAAATGTATGTTGATAGTTGTTGCCACTGAATTTGGTGTGGGGGCCAACAGATAGAATTTGTGGGTTCGTGGAAAAATCTGAATAGCGAATCCAAGCCTGTTCGTCGGAATTGGGCTACTGACTCCCGCCGTTCACCTGTAAGGAAGTGCGATACACCGGGGTTGATCCCGGCGACGCACCCTCCGACGCTCTTGTCAGTAACCAGTGATATGATTAAGAAAGAGCTTTAATTGGAAAAAGAGTGATTACCTTGTAACAGTGGTAGGTCGGAGGTATTTATAGTCGCCATGGGAATTTGATTAGGGACCTGATTTTTTGTGATACCGTTAGGAGTAAAATCCTCATAATTAGTTTAGGAAACTGATCCCTGATTCCCGGTGAGAGGATAGCCGCGAATCAGGCCCGTTGATTTAGTCAAATCAGAGACCCTGATTTCCTCTTGCTGATCTGGGTTTGTCTTGAGTCGGGACCCGTACCCAGCTGGAGTGGATCCGTTCGCGGGTTATTGGATCTGTGAAGGGGAGATCCAGTGCCCGCTTCGGGCCCATCTATATGCGAAATTACCATTTTAGCCCTGAGCTTCAAGATTCATGCCCAATCTGGACGGTTCCGATTTAACCCCATTTTTAGCCATATCACGAGTCCTCCACTCCTAAAGACTGAGTGTGATCAGCCTTTGAGGAGTAGTTTAACTGTTTCAGTGGCTAGTGGAGTTGTATCGGAGTCTGAATAGAGGGTTTTGAATCTCGAAGGGGGTAGTGAGGTGATTTTTGAAGCTGTAAGCTGTTCTTGAGCCTTGTTGAATGTCCGATGGTTTTTATCTATTTTTTCGGATTATTTATTTAATTTTGCGATGTGTTAACCAGTCGTTCGGGGGCCTTAACAATACACTCTAGGCAATAATTATTCGTTCAGGGGCTCGAAAATATTCCCTCGAATTTATAATTATTTTTTAGAATTTCTAGTTAATTTTCCAGAATTTTTAGTAATTTTTTCGCAATTTTTAAATAAATAAAACGATTAAAATAAATAAAAATTGATTTTTAACACCTATTTATGGCGTGGCTTGATCTGGACCGTTCATCACCAGAAGTGCGAATTTCTGGAAGATCCATCGGTTGTGGTCGTTCGGTAGTCATTTTCTCGCTTTTGGAGCTCGGATGGGCACTTGCTCGGTCAGCCGACCAGGGGTATAAGGGTTCGGCTGTCCGAGCGACGTGGCGCGATCTGAGCCGTTGGATGGTGGCGCGAATCTCGAGACGAGCTCCGTTCCCAAGAAAATGCTATCTTGTCGTTTAGCGCACGTGGCACGATCTGGACCGTTCATCATCAGAAGCGCGAATTTCTGGAAGATCCAACGGTCGTGGTCGTTCGGCACCTTTTTTTCTCTGTTTTGGAGCTCGGATGGGCACTTGCTCAGTTAGCCGATCGGAGGTCTAAGGGTTCGGCTATCCGAGCGGCGTGGCGCGATCTGAGCCGTTGGATGATGGCACGAATCTCGAGACGGGCCCAGATCCCAAGAAAATGCCATCTTGTCGTTTAGCGACGCTGGCAAGATCTGGGCCGTCTGATCGAGATCTTACACGAATGTTGAGGAGAAAGTGAATTTTCTCCGTTTTGGGGCTCGGATGGGCACTTGCTCGGTTAGCCGACCGAGAGTCTAAGGATTCGGCTGTCCGAGCGACGTGGCGCGATCTGAGCCGTTGGATGACGGCATGAATCTCGAGACGTCTCCGTTCCCAAGAAAATTCTATCTTGTCGTTTAGCGACGCTGGCAAGATCTGGGCCGTCTGATCGAGATCTTACACGAATGTTGAGGAGAAAGTGAATTTTCTCCGTTTTGGGGCTCGGATGGGCACTTGCTCGGTTAGCTGACCGGGAGTCTAAGGATTCGGCTGTCCGAGCGACGTGGCGCGATCTGAGCCATTGGATGGTGGCACGAATCTCGAGACGGCTCCGTTCCTAAGAAAACGCTATCTTGTTGTTTAGCGATGCTGGCAAGATCTGAGCCGTCTGATCGAGATCTTACACGAATGTTGAGGAGAAAGTGAATTTTCTCCGTTTTGGGGCTCGGATGGGCACTTGCTCGGTTAGCCGACCGGGAGTCTAAGGATTCGGCTGTTGGAGCGACGTGGCGCGATCTGAGCCGTTGGATGGTGGCACGAATCTCGAGATGGCTCCGTTCCCAAGAAAATGCTATCTTGTCGTTTAGCGATGCTGGCAAGATCTGGGCCGTCTGATCGAGATCTTACACGAATGTTGAGGAGAAAGTGAATTTTCTCCGTTTTGGGGCTTGGATGGGCACTTGCTCGGTTAGTGGACCAGGAGTCTAAGGATTCAGCTGTCCGAGTGACGTGGCGCGATCTGAGCCGTTGGATGGTGGCACGAATCTCGAGACGGCTCCGTTCCCAAAAAATGCTATCTTGTCGTTTAGCGACGCTGGCAAGATCTGGGCCGTCTGATCGAGTTCTTACACGAATGTTGAGGAGAAAGTGAATTTTCTCCGTTTTGGGGCTCGGATGGGCACTTGTTCGGTTAGCCGACCGGGAGTCTGAGGGTTTATGGGTCGGCAAGGGCGATGGCGAGCCATTGGGCCTTCGTGAGAAGGCCGAGCTGAGCTACTGGCTGCCCTCAGGGAGCATTAATGGCGCCCCAGGATTTGTGCAGCGTTCCAACTTCCCGGGGTCATTAAAATGGCGTTCTCTAATTAATGCGTGGCGCTTCAGCTCCCTAGGCGTGACTGCTGGGCTTCCGTCGCTTGGCCTCCCGAGTGCCATAATGGCTGGTCCTTGGGGGGAGGTTATAAATACTCCGTTCCCCCTGTAGCTTCGATCACAGCAATGGTGGTTCATCGACCATCGAAGGTGTCTGCCTTGGGCGGATGCCTGTTTTTTGAAAAATTCTAACCCTGAGAGCGTCGGATGGGTGGTCACTCTTCCGCCTGTGATCTTCTCCTGACTCTGACGGCCCTGATGCGGATGTCAGGGCCAGGGGAGATCAGGGCAGAAGGGGTGACGACCGTAGTCCGGACCCGGGGGACAAGGTGCCTCGGACGGATGGGTCTTCTCCGATCTCTGTCTTCCTTCCGGGCTGACGGCTTCTGATGCTTGTCAGCCCGAAGGAGCTAGAGATGGGAGGTGGGCCGATCTGCCTTCTGACTGGGCCTCACGCGATGGTGGTTTTTCTCCCACCTTTGAACGATTCGTGGTTTCGGCTTCCGAGGCCGTAAGCCTCGAGTTGCTCACGGGTGAGAGGGGAACCGACCGAGTCCTGGGGCCCGAGGCACTCGCCGAGGGCGGGTGCCTTAAAACTTTTAATCCAAATTTTCCCTTGCTTCCTGGGACAGATGCGGGGTGTCCGGGTCCGAAGTGCTTCATCCGGGCGATGTGGCGCGATCTGAGCCGGTTGATGGCGGCACGAATCTCGAGATGGGCTCTTGTTCGGTAGCCGACCGGGCTCTTTGATGTTGAGGTCAGATCGCACGTCGCTCGGATTTTGATCCCGTGTGTGCCGAGCTATTTGACTTGTATCGAAACGTTTTGTCTTTTTGCCAACCGTTGCTGCTCGGTCACAAAGTCGTTTGGGCTTTCGTAAGAGTCGTGCCATTACGTAATGAAGTCCAAGAGACTTTTTCTTTTACTATAAATCTTCACTCCCTCACCCCAAATCTCATTATTCACTTTTACTTTCTTACTCAAGTTTTTACTCTTCAATCGAAGTTTTTAGCTCCTGGGTGGCGCTGCTAGCTGTCGCGCCAAGGCGTTTCTTTGCTCCGGCGAACTTTTCCGACCGTAACCGTCACTTCAAGGTCAGTCTCTCTCCTCTTTCTTTAGAAAAATGGTTAAGATTACTTCTTCGAATGAGACCCCCGCCTCGGACCGAGTCGTCAGCCGAGCGGGTAAAGAGAAGAAGGTGGTAGAGCCGACCGAGCAGACCGTGGTCCGGCCGAGCCAGAGTGGGGAGGTCGCCGAGCTACCCCAGGATGTTGCAGCGAGCTCCCGAAAGGGTAAGGGGGTCGTGACTGTAACGCCCCGCCCCAATACTCAGATAATTTTTAATATTTTTAGAAGACAAATTAGATACTATGTAGTACAACTGCCCACCACAGGCTGCCTCTCAAAAGGTGGTTAACCAATTAGGTGACTCTTGATCATTGGCTAATTATATTGATACTCAAATTATCATATCAAACTTCCCATGTGGGACTAAATTTCTCAATCTCAATCTCAAATTCTCAAATCCCGTGCAGACCAGTCGACTGCTACCAATACCAGTCGACTGTTCGCACAAGATCTGGGGTATTACATACACCCCCCCTTAGGAATCAGCGTCCTCGCTGAGTACAGGGCATACATCTCGTGTAGGACCGCCCTTTCTAGCCGATGTAGTATAGTCCCTTATC
This sequence comes from Hemerocallis citrina, assembly GCA_017893485.1. Taxonomy (NCBI): domain Eukaryota; kingdom Viridiplantae; phylum Streptophyta; class Magnoliopsida; order Asparagales; family Asphodelaceae; genus Hemerocallis; species Hemerocallis citrina. The sequence continues at coordinate 79,455,476 of CM030366.1, forward strand.
CCGGAGATCAGTCACTCTCAACACCGCAGATCGGATACCACACTCAACACCGATCCCGGAGATCAATGACTCTCAGCACCGCAGATCGTAGGCCCTCTACTACGTCCGGTGTCGAAAGTCGGCTCTGATACCATTTGTAACGCCCCGCCCCAATACTCAGACAATTTTTAATATTTTTAGAAGACAAATTAGATACTATGTAGTACAACTGCCCACCACAGGCTGCCTCTCAAAAGGTGGTTAACCAATTAGGTGACTCTTGATCATTGGATAATTATATTTATACTCAAATTATCATATCAAACTTTCCATGTGGGACTAAATTTCTCAATCTCAATCTCAAATTCTCAAATCCCGTGCAGACCAGTCGACTGCTACCAATACCAGTCGACTGTTCGCTCAAGATCTGGGATATTACAATGACGGTCATAGAGCAGCCGAAGAAGGCAGGGGAGTTCGGTCGGCAGCCGATCGTTCTGTCGAGCGTGGGGGGGGTTCGGAGCTACTCCGAAGAGATGCTGGAGAAGGTGACCTAGGGCACCGCCAAGTCGGTAGAGGAGAACGAGCCGAGAGAGTTGTCCGAGGTGGACCAGATCACTTCGGTTCTTACGGAGGCTGATCTGCATCGGATCCGGACCAGATTCCAGATCCCTGCCAAGTACGGGCTACTTCTCCCTAGACCAGGTTTCCGAGCCTGCACGTCGTCTTCGGCCGACACATGCTGTTTTTCCACTCGACTACTTGGCTGCTGGGCTTCGTTTGCCACTGCATCCGTTCATTGTCGAGGTCCTCAATTGGTACGGCTTGTGCCCTGCCCAACTGATGTCGAACACTTGGAGGCACGTCTCGGCGTTTGTTCTTCAATGTCAAGAGATCGGCGCTGAGCCAAGTCTATTTCTCCTTCAGAGTCTCTACCGTCCTTGCCAGCCGAACAGGAACGAGCAGAGGTTCTACCTTTCGCCGCGGACAAGGCGTGAAGTTGATCGAGAACCCTGGACTCGATCAAGCATTGGAAGGAAAAGTACTTCATTGTCCGAGCTCCCGAACCCTGGGCAATTCCGATAGCTTGGTCGAGGGAGGGCCTGTCCAAGCGAGCGAAGAAGGAGCCAGTGCTTAGTGACGAGGAGACGGAAGTCCTCAAGAAACTCCTCGACCTGCCGACGCTTAGTTGGAAGGACATCACCGAGGAGGCTCTGTTTCGAGGGGGTCTCAGTCCGATCGACCCCAGTACGCCCTTGGTATTTTTACTTTTTGCTTGAAGTTCTTGAAAGTTTTTCTAAGTTTTTTCATTCGGTTTGTGCAGAGTCTTCCAAGATGGACTATAGGGCGTTGATGGCGAAGGCCAAGGCGGCTAGGGAGCAGGAGACGAGAAAGAAGAGACCATCAACAGGGCCTCAGAGCGGCCGAGCGCCGAAGATACCTTCGGTCCCAAAGACCGCCGACCTGCATGGGGTCGTTGTTCCGGATGCCGATCCCGAGCAGGAGAAAGTCACGGCCTCCGATCCTCCTGTCTCGGATGTGCCGACTCCAACGGCGAAGGCAGATGCTCCCGGCTCGTCGAGCGGCGCGTTCAACGTGAGCGCGGCGTTAGCCCTTAACGTTCCGCCCCTTACTGCCGAAGCGGAGAAGATTCTGACCGAGGAGCATAAGCGGATCTTCGTCCCCGACTGGCGAGTAATGAAGGTCGACGGCTTCTTGGGGGATGGCAACATTTGTATGCAGGCTGTGAAACACCTGCCGACTCCAAAGGACCAAGCGGCGCTTAAGTCCAGGGAGGTCGGGGACGCTACGATGCAGATTGCTCGGAACACGATGTCGGTAAGTAGACCGAACACTTTCTTCTTGAAGCATTCCTTTTGAATTTTTCTAAGTTTTTAGGTTCGGATTCTAATCGTTTGTTCTCTTTTCAGACCCTCTGCCACTTCAACGTTTTGCTCGAAGAGTTCGTGAGCAAAGAACAGGAGTTGTCGGCGCTGTGCGACCGGGAGAGGTCGGAGCGCGCGAAAGCTGTGAAGCTGTTCGAAGCCGAGCAACTCCTCTCGGCAAAGCGCAGTGCCGAAGTGGCGGGGTTGGAGGCGAAGCTGGCTGAAGCTATACAGCGGTCGGCGGACGAGGCGGCCAAGCTCGAGGCCTCGGAGAAGGAGAAAGCCGAGCTCAAGGAGGAGCTGGCCAAAGCCCGGTCGGAGGCGGAGAAAGCTCGGAAGGAGACCGAGAGGATCAAGGCCAAGCACCAATCGAAGGTTGCGAAGGCGAAGAGGGTTGTCCAGCAAGAGGCCGAGCAGCACATGTTTAAGAACATGGAGGACGCGTACGGCCGAGCCCTGCTTCATATCCCTGCTCGGAACCCGGGGTTAGACACATCCTCCTACAACTTCTACGACCCCGTGGAGGGGCAGGAGGAGCTTCCCTTGGCAATGCTCAGCCCCGAGGGACAAGCCGGCGGTGTCGAAGGCACGGGCGAGACAGAGGCCGAGGGTGAGGAGGAGGACGACTCCGGGGACGAAGACGTGGACGAGGACATGGGAATCGTTGGGGGGTCGGAAGACCCGAGCGACAAAAAGGTCGACCCCTGACTTGGTTGCATCTTTAGTCTTCTTTTTGTTTTTTTTTTGTAACGCCTGACCGCGGACTGGCCACCGCTCTTGTAATGCTTTTTTGAGTTTTGAATGAAAATGCTTTTTGTTTGGCCAAAAATTCTCCAAGTGTTAGACCTCGGATTTTGTGTTTGACTAGCCGCGAAATTTCTCTAAGTGTTGGGCATCGGATTTATCTTTGCTTTTCAGGTGAAGTTTGGTCCGATCACGGAGGTTTCGTACCTTCGTAAGGAGCTGAAAGAAATGAAGCGAGCGCTTTCCCATAGCCGAGAGAGGCGATTCTTTATGCTCTTGAAGTTGGAGGAGATAAAAGCGGCAGCGAGGGGGTATTGTCGTGAGTTGAAGCAACTACGGAAGCAACCTCAAGCTTCTGGTCTCGAAGGTGAGATGGAGCGGCTCCGTAGGGAGCTTTTCGTTGCCGAGCAAAAGAATAACGAGCTCTTGGCCGAGATCCGTCACTTGGAGGTAACGGAGAAAGAACATTCGGCGGAAGGAGAGAAGTTAGCTTCCGAGTTGGAGAAGTTGTCATCCGAGCGCCAAAAGTTGTTGGCCAAGGTCAACAAGCTTAGGAAAATTACGATAGACAGGGGGATCAAGGTCACCCATTATCGACGTCTTGCGATCGATAGTGCCAATGTTGCGGGCTCGTCGAGACCTCCTCGTTTGAAGATGTCGTCGAAGGATGACGTTCTGAGAGATAGGATTATCGAGCTTGAGGAAGAGATCGCGTCGCTCAAGCCTCTGCCTGAGAGGGCCAACGTTCGTAGACATCGTGTACTCGTGAAGAGAGCGAGAGAGGGATTACCTTCTACGAACTTGCGACTCGTTTTCCTGTGGTGAGGCGGAGTCCTGCTGACGCTCAGAGTAGTGTAGCTGTCTCGTCTAGCGGCGCCTCAGTTGGCGCCACAGTTAGAGTTAGCGGCGAAGAGGGATCTCGCTTCGCTGGTTTGGAATCGAGCTCGGAGGTCAGGCGTCGCCGACCCCGGGTTTCCTTGAACCGGAGCGCTCCCCTTCCGAAGAAGCACTATACATGTTGTATTATGTCTCTCTAAGTTATTGTAAAACCCTGTTGTAGCGTCGGTCTAGTTGTATGTAGGGCTACTTTATTTGAATAAAAACCTTTGCTTTGCTTCTGTGTAACGTCCGATCTCTGACAACTTACTCAAAGTCTGAAAGTTTGATTGAAAATTCTTGAAGTGTTGGGCTTCGGCAGTGTTCGAGATTTTTTTGTATGACTCTTCTTCTTTTCAGCTTGTGGTGGTGGCTGAAGACGTCGAGCCTGCTCGCTCGGATGACAACGCTCGAGCCGAGGCTGTCTCAGGGGTGATGAGGCCGTGCTTGGGGAGGTGCCGAGAGCGGCTCTATGAAGTCGAGCTGGGATTGTGCCGAGCCGAAAGCGAGCGGAACCATCTTCAGCTCATCCTAGGCTAGCGGGACATCGATATCCGGCGTCTGGAGAGCAGGATCGCCGAGATGACCCCCGTAGGAGAGGACGAAGGTTCGGCGACCGCCTTTAGCAACACTCTTCGGATCCAGTGCGTTCGGCACAATTTGTCAAAAATAACAGCGGAGAGGGACGATCTGCTTTTCGAGATCTGTCACTTGCAGACCGTAGAGGCGGAGCTTCGGATGGAGGGAGAGGGACTGGCGGCCGAGGTGGCCAAACTGATGATCGAGCGGGACGAGCTAACGGCCGAGGTCGACGCACCGAAGTGTAGTGGGTCGGCATTGTAATTTTTGTACTTTAAGGCCTTGTGACCTTGTTGTACGGAAGAGTCGCTTTGTACTGTATCCCAATTATTAATAACATTTCTTTCTCGAACTCGCATGTCCTTTGTAACTTTGTGTAGTCATTTTGTTTTTGACTATGTTCATCGCGCCGAGGTCTCTGAGCCGACCTCTTGTTCGCTCGGCCAGTGGTGCCGAGCAGCGCTTTGGTCTCCTAATCTTACGAACTTGCAAGATGGGCCGAGCTTTACCTAATAGTGGGCTCGCTGGCCATCGTAAGAGTAGTTCGACGGCTGTGGGAGCAATTCCGAATGGCGACTCACTCCTAGCTCGCTTAGAAGCGAGCTTGCGGAGTAGAATCGAGCCAAGTGTTGGACTCCGGAACCATCGTTAGAGTTCAACGGTCGTGGGAGCAATTCCGAATGGCGACCCACTCCTAGCCCGCTTAGAAGCGAGCTTGCGGAGTAGAATCGAGCCAAGTGTTGGACTCCGGAACCATCGTTAGAGTTCAACGGTCGTGAGAGCAATTCCGAATGGCGACCCACTCCTAGCTCGCTTAGAAGCGAGCTTGCGGAGTAGAATCGAGCCAAGTGTTGGACTCCGGAACCATCGTTAGGGTTCAACGGTCGTGGGAGCAATTCCGAATGGCGACCCACTCCTAGCCCGCTTAGAAGCGAGCTTGCGGAGTAGAATCGAGCCAAGTGTTGGACTCCGGAACCATCGTTAGGGTTCAACGGTCGTGGGAGCAATTCCGAATGACGACCCACTCCTAGCCTGCTTAGAAGCGAGCTTGCGGAGTAGAATCGAGCCAAGTGTTGGACTCCGGAACCATCGTTAGGGTTCAACGGTCGTGGGAGCAATTCCGAATGGCGACCCACTCCTAGCCTGCTTAGAAGCGAGCTTGCGGAGTAGAATCGAGCCAAGTGTTGGACTCCGGAACCATCGTTAGAGTTCAACGGTCGTGGGAGCAATTCCGAGCTGTGAACTACTTCTAGCTCGCTTAAGAGCGAGCTTGCGAAGTAGAGTCGAGCCGGGTATTGGACTCCGAACCATTGATTAAATAAAGAATAAAGGCGGAGAGATACAAGCAATTTTATGTGTACGAAAAAGCATTCTTTATTGATAACTGACGGCGAGCCGTTTTTACATATGATAACTTAAGAGAGGAATTACAAGTTAGAGGAGAGGAACGGTTCGACACCCTGGGATACTCAGAGAGGCGCCGGGGCGCTTTCTTGGTATTTTAAAAGGTGGTCGGCATTCCAGGTCCTCGGAATCTCCCTGCCTTCCAGGTCTTCTAGACGAAAAGCTCCGGGTCGAACTACTTTTGCGATCTTGTAAGGTCCTTCCCAATTCGGAGCTAGTTTGCTCTTCTGATTGGGGAATGAGATGGCTAGTTTTCTGAGGACCAAGTCTCCCTCCTTGAGATCGGTGGGTCGGACTCTCTTGTTGTATGCCAACTCGATCCTCCTCCGGTAGTTCTGTTGGCGGATTGACACTCTTTCCCTCAGTTCGTCCACCAGGTCTAAGTTCGCCCGGAGTTCCCTGGCGTTCTGTTCCTCGTTGTAGGCTGCGAGGCGAGGAGAAGGTATTCCGACTTCGAGGGGTATCACTGCCTCGGACCCGTAGGTGAGGTTGAACGGGGACTCTCCTGTTGGGGTCCGTTTGTTGGTGCGGTAGTTCCACAGCACGTTAGGGAGTTGGTCGACCCATAAGCCTTTAGAACACTTGTCCAGTCTCTTCTTGATACCAGAGAGGATCTGCCGGTTAGCGTTCTCTGCCTGGCCATTCGACTGTGGGTGGGAGACGGAGGAGAAGCGTTGTTGGATGGCAAGGTCTTCACATAGGGCTTGGAATGCGGCCCCAGTAAACTGAGTTCCGTTGTCTGTTACGAGGACACGGGGTACGCCGAATCGGCAAATGACGTTCTTCCAAAAGAATTGAAGCACCTTGTTCACGGTGATAGTGGCTAGGGGCTCGGCCTCAATCCACGTTGAAAAGTAGTCGATGGCTACGACCAAGAACTTGAACTGGCCCGGAGCTGGAGGGAATGGCCCTAGTAAATCCATCCCCCACATTGCGAAGGGGATAGGACTTGATAGGGAGGCGAGGTTAGCTTGGGGGAGGCGACGAATGTTGGAATGTCTCTGACAAGAGCCACATTGCCGAACGTGTCGCTCGGCATCTTGGAGGAGAGTCGGCCAGAAGTATCCGTAATTCAGAGCTTTCTGAGCTAATGACCTAGACCCTGAATGTGCCCCGCCGATGCCTTCATGGAGCTCCTGTAAGGCATAGTCGGCTTGTTCCGGGGAAAGGCATCTCAGGTATGGTCGACCGTCTATTTGCGAGAAGGAGCGCTTGTACAAGATCCCCTCGATCAGGATGTACCACTCGACCCTGGTTCTTATTCGGCATGCTTCCTTGGGGTCCTCGGGGAGGAGTCCGTCCCTTAGGAATTCCACTAACGGTTTCATCCAATTATCTTGCAGTAGGACCGGTAATTACTCCACTGAGTCGAGGGTCTCGTCTTCTATACTTGGTTTCAAGAGGACCTCGATCAAGACGGTCTGCTTGAGACCTTGGAGGGAGGATGAGGCCAACTTGGAGAGGGCGTCGGCCTGTGAATTCTCCTCTCGAGGGACTCGTTGGATGAGTGCCTCTTCGAACCGGGCCATGAGGGTTCGGACTTTGGCGAGGTACTTCGCCATCCGTTCGTCTCGTGCCTCGTAATCGCCCAAGACTTGATTCACAACCAGCTGAGAGTCATTATAGATTCGGAGGCGTTGCGCCCCGGCACTTCGGGCAAGTCCGAGGCCGGCGATTAGTGCTTCATACTCTGCTTCGTTGTTTGAGGCCTTGAAATTCATGCGGAGGGCATACTGGAGGACAAAGTCGTCTGGATCTGTCAGGATGATACCGACGCCGCTCCCCTCGTTGTAAAAGGAACCGTCCACAAAAACCATCCAGATGGGTGGTCCGTTCTCTGCTTGGCTGACCTCGGGGATGGTGCTCTCGACGATGAATTCCGCTAAGGCCTGAGCCTTTATTGCGGTTCGAGGCTGGTAGGAGATGTCATGTTGGCTCAGCTCGATTGACCATTTCATAAGCCGGCCTGAGGTTTCCGGCTTGTGGAGTACTTGTTTCAGCGGTTGGTCGGTGAGGACCACAACCGAGTGGGACTGAAAGTATAGGTGGAGCTTCCTCGCCGCCATAATTAGGGCGTATGCCATCTTTTCTATCTTCGGGTAGCGTAGCTCGGCGTCTCGAAGCACCTTGCTCACATAGTAGATGGGCCTTTGAGCCCGGTCTTCTTCCCTCACCAAAACAGCACTTAGGGTCTGCTCGGAAGCAGCTAAGTAGAGGAAGAGGGTTTCCCCTGGGACGGGCTTGCTGAGCAGGGGAGGATTGACCAAGTAGGCTTTCAGCTGGTTGAACGACTCCTGTTGCAGTTCGCCCCATTCGAAACCCTTGGCCCCCCTGAGAGCCTTGAAGAAGGGGAGGCACTTTTCCTTAGACTTCGAAAGGAATCGCCCAATAGCGGCGAGGCGACCCGTAAGCCTCTGCACTTCCTTGATGTTCCCGGGTGGGGCCATGTCCAGTATGGCCTTAATTTTTTCAGGATTTGCTTGCTCTTAACGGATATCAGACTTCTCCTTGATGTGTTGGTGGGTTGTTCCCTCGCTGGCTGACCATGAAGCCGAGGAATTTTCCTGACGAGACCCCGAACGCACACTTGTTCAGATTAAGCCTCATGTTGTGCCTTCTCAGTACGCCGAATGCCTCATGTAGGTCGGCCACGTGGTCGGTACCTCGGATGCTCTTCATGAGCATGTCGTCGACGTATACTTCCATGTTGCGGCCTATCTGGCTTTGGAAGACTTTATTGACGAGGCGCTGGTAGGTGGCTCCAGCGTTCTTCAATCCGAACGGCATAACTCTATAATAGTAGAGGTCCTGGTCGGTAATGAAGGAAGTCTTTGGGATGTCTGGGGGGAACATTCGTATCTGGTTGTAGCCGGAGAAGGCGTCCATGAAGCTGAGAAGCTCATGGCCCGAGGTGGCATCGATGAGGGTGTTGATATTCGGGAGAGGGAACGGATCCTTCGGACACGCCTTATTCAAGTCTGTGAAGTCGATGCATATCCTCCAGGAACCATTGGACTTCTTAACCATGACGACATTGGAGAGCCACTCAGGGTTGTTCACCTCCTGTATGAACCGAGCTTTTAGGAGCTTGTCCACCTCCTCCTTGATGGCTTGTTGTCGCTCGGGAGCGAATTTACACCTCTTCTGCTGAACCGGTCAGCACCCTGGTTCGACGCTGAGGCGGTGCACTAGAAGCTCCTCGGAAATCCCGGGCATATCCGCGGCGGACCAAGCAAATAGGTCGCGGTTCTTCCGGATGCACTGCACCAAGGCAGAACATAGGGCAGTCGGTAGGGACTTGCTGATGAGGAACTTTCGGCTCGGGTCCTCGTCCGAGAAAAGCACTTCTTCCAATTCGTCCGCTGGCTCGGACGTTGGTCGGACGTTCGGCTCGGGGATCTTTAAAGTCTCGAGGGAGAGCACCGGACCCCCAGTGGAAGTCATGTAGCATTTCCGAGCCGTCTCTTGGTTGCCCTTGACTTCTCCCACTCCCACCCGGGTGGGGAACTTCATCTTGAGGTGGTATGCTGAAGGAACGGCTTCCAGGGCAGCTAGGCCAGGTCGGCCCAAGATGACATTGTACGCAGCCGGGACATCGACGACCATAAAGTCCATCGGCTCTGTCTGGTTAGTAGGGGTCTTCCCAACAGTTACGTCCAGGGTGATAACCCCTTCGACAGTTACTGGCACCCCCGTGAACCCATGGAGCGTGTAGCCGGCCGGTTTGAGGCGATCCCGGGATAGTTGCAGCCCTCGAAAGGCCGAGAGGAAGAGGATGTTCACGGAGCTCCCGTTGTCTACCAGGATCCTCTGCACTTTGAAGTTTGCCATGCGGAGGTCGATAACAAGTGCGTCGCAGTAGGGAGTTCGGACCCCCTCGAGGTCTTCATCAGAGAAAGTTACTGGGACGCCGAGGCCTCTGGGGGGAGGGACGCCGTGAACTGAATTGACCTCTCGGACGAAGGCCTTCCGAGAGGAGTTGGAAGAGCCCCCCATTGGGCCTCCGTGGATAAGGTGCAGAACACGCTCCTCCTCGAACTCGGGGGTTTCATCGCGTCGCTCGGAGCGCTTGTTAGCCCCCCGAGGTGGAGGAGTGGCGCGATCTCCCCGATCATTTGTTCTCACAAACTTAGCCAATTGCCCCCTCTGGATGAGGGCCTCTATCTCGTTCTTCAGCACCCGACAGTCGTTGGTGTCGTGGCCATGATCCCGGTGGTAATGGCACCACTTCTCCTTGTTCCTCTTCTTGGCCGGGGTGTTCATCCTCGGAGCGGGAGGTATAACTCCCTCCTTCTCGACTTCCATCAGGATGGTGGAGACGCTGGTGGTGAGAGGAGTAAATTTTTCGAACCTGGGAGGAGGATGGCGCTGACCGCTATTATCCTTCTGTAGCTTCTTGGCCCCTTCCTCTTCCGTCGTCTTTCTCTTCGATCCGAAAGCGGATCTCCGAAACCCGAGAAGCACTCGGCTTCCTCCGCCCGAATATATTTCTCGCATCTAAGGAGAAGGTCGGCGAAGTTGTGCGGGGGCTTTTTGGCGAGGGACGACCGAAGGTTAGAGTTGAGGACGTTGGATTGGAATGCGACGGTCGCCACTGACTGGTCGAGGGAGGCGATGGACCTGACCTCCGCTGTAAACCTCCTCACATAGTCCCTCAACTTTTCTCCCCTCTCCTGTCGGAGGTGGAGTAGAGAGAGGCTGGTCTTCTCCGTTCGTCTGCTGCTCACAAAGTGGGTTATGAAGAGCGTTTCGAACTGCTCAAAAGAAAAAATGGAAGAGGGAGCGAGCCGGGAGTACCATTCCTGAGCCGAACCCTTAAGGGTGGTGGGGAAGGTTTTGCAGAGCATGGCGTCGGAGGCTTGGTGGATTAGCATCAATGTCCTGAAGCTCTCGACATGATCAACATGGTATGACTCCCCCGAGTACGTTTCAAACTGCGGAGGGCTTGAAACCCCTGGGGATGGGAGCCTCCATTATAGTCCGGGAGAAGGGAGGTCTGCCAGGGCGGACGGTCCTACCTCTAGACTCTTCCTCCTTGTCCATTCGACCGATGCGTCTCTCCATCTCGTGGAGACGGCGGTAGAGAGCATCGTCCCTTCGGTGGTAGTCGATCGAGCCCCTGGACTCGTCTTCATAGGAGGGGGAGCGGGGACTACGACGGCGGTAGTCTTGGGAGCGGCAAGGACTATGGTTGTGCTGTTGATGATTAGGAGCCGGAGGAGGTGTTATGGACCGAGGACGGGGACTTGGGACCCGTGGGGGTGTCGGAACCCTTTGGGCATTGTTGTTGGCGGGGCGAAGGTTGAGGGCTTGCAACACTGTTGCTTGGAATTGTAGGAACTCAGCACGAGTGATAGGCGCCTCATCATTCCTCGGATGACGTCGACCAGCGGGGGAACTGTGGTCCCCTCCTATGACGCTCGGGGGATTCCCTCCGACCCCTTCGGTCCGGGGACCTCCTGGTGTCTCAGTGGTGAGGAGATTGCTCACCTGGATGTTGTTGACGGGAGGCTCCCTCTCAGGCCCGCTTATCATCCAGGCGGTGGCAAAGATCCTTATCCTTTTGCCGGTTTAGAACGGTATTACGGAGGTCGGAAGCTCGAGGATGGTGGGAAGCCATGGAATCCGAGGAGGCATTGTGGATGGACACGCGGTCCAGGTGGAGGGTTTGTTTCTACGGGTCGGGGCGAGAGACCCCTGCGGCGGCATTTGAGGGGCCCGTGGGACCATTAGGAGGTTTCTAATTTGGGAGAGGAGGTAGATCCTCGGTTTGAAGCGGAAGTTGTCCCTGTTGATGAGCGGGTTGGAAGGGGACTTTTTGTTGCTGATCCGGATTGGGCCCACGATTGGATCCCCTTGATCTTACTTTTCTAGGCAGCATGGCAGGAGTAGGTCTTACCAACGGGAAGAGGAGGAGCTGCTATTCGTCTGATGTTCCCACAGATGACACCAATCTGTTGCCGCTAAATTTGGTGTGGGGGGCCAACAGATAGAATTTGTGGGTTCGTGGAAAAACCTGAATAGCGAATCCAAGCCTGTTCGTCGGAATTGGGCTGCTGACTCCTGCCGTTCACCTGCAAGGAAGTGCGATACACCGGGGCTGATCCCGGCGACGCACCCTCCGACGCTCTTGTCAGTAACCAGTGATATGATTAAGAAAGAGCTTTAATTGGAAAAGGAGTGATTACCTTGTAACAGTGGTAGGTCGGAGGTATTTATAGTCGCCATGGGAATTTGATTAGGGACCTGATTTCCTGTGATACCGTTAGGAGTAAAATCCTCATAATTAGTTTAGGAAACTGATCCCTGATTCCCGGTGAGAGGATAACTGCGAATCAGGCTCGTTGATTTAGTCAAATCAGAGACCCTGATTTCCTCCTGGTGATCTGGGTTTGTCTTGGGTCGGGACCCGTACCCAGCTGGAGTGGATCCGTTCGCGGGTTATTGGATCTGTGAAGGGGAGATCCAGTGCCCGCTTCGGGCCCATCTATATGCGAAATTACCGTTTTATCCCTGAGCTTCAAGATTCGTGCCCAATCTGGACGGTTCCGATTTAACCCCATTTTTAGCCATATCAATAGTCTAATTATATTTTTTTCACATAGTTTTGCACAATAGTATGTATAAATTGAGAAAACTATGTACATTTAAATACCAACTTACCGTTTAATTTGAAGTTCCATGACATTTCACCAATATATCCTTGTAAACAGCATTTTTTGTATATATGCCTTGTCGACGTGCTAGATGTCCATTCTTGATTAAGTGTTTTGTAGTAGATCTCGAAACTCCCTTGGACAGAGCGACATATAATTGTCCATGACTAAATACGTGATCTGGAAGGTACACACCAACATATGGAATGGTTTGTCCTTGTGACTTGTTAATTGTCAAGGCGAAACTAAGCCTTACTGGAAATTGCTTCCTTATGAGTGTAAAAGGCATCCTTACATTTTCTGAGGGCTGAAGAGGGATCCGATGAAAAAAAAACTCTTGTACCATAGCAATGACTAGTCACTATTTCTGCATCAATTAAGTTTGGAGAGAATTTTTTACAAATTAATCTTGATCCATTGCAAAGATCAATTCTTGGATCAATATTTCTTAAAAGCTCCGGTTTATAGACCGAATTTGTGATAGATATGAGAACATGAAAGAAGCTACCTTTCTCTTTGTGAGTTCACATTCTATAATTTAATGTTCTTATCTGATTCACTTCTTTTTTTCCCTCTTGAGCAGAGCCTCAATGATTTGTTGATATTGACCACCAAATTTGACCTTCCACATTGACAGGTTATGTATTTTCATATTTCTTACTACTTTTTTGGTTGGTATGCATGCTTGGTTGTCCAGTTGTAGAGTAGCTAATGCAATCTTAAAAAATTGAGAGTGAAATCAATGTGGATCGATGAAAGTGGGAGGAAGAGGAGCAGTGTCATTTGTTTCTTTTATCGTTAATTTGAATATACATGCATGTACATTCAAGGAATGTTGTGTAGATCTCTTGCACTGAGAGGATTTATTACTTAAGCAAGTCAGGATTAACCAACTCAAGTCTTACTTAAGATATGAGAACATGAAAGAGAAAGGTAGCTATTATAACAGATTCTTTTTGCAAAGGAAGACCTCATATCTGTAGTTACCTCTTTGTGGAAAATATGGATATGGACTAGCATGAAAGTAGAAATATTTTTTGTTTAATTTAATGTTATGTTCTGTAATGTAATGGATATCAAACTTCTTTGAACTCCTGCCAAGTTATATATGCTAATCTTCATGAAAAGCAACTCAGCTCTCATGTCATAAGTATGTTATAATTTTGTTATAATTTTCATGTTTTGTATAAAAGTTTCAAATATTCTCCAAATTCATACAGTATTTTCATTGCATTAGGATCCTTTATGTATTATTGAAGTTTGATTCTATAATCGTTCACACTTATTCTATTATTGAAGCCTGCTAATTTGCAAGTTAAATGTTTTACTATTTCTTTTCTTATACGATATACAAATTCATTTAATTTAATGACTAAACTTTTTTATAGACGTGCATCGCACGTGCATTATACTTTTGGCTTTGTTTGGTTCAAAGGAGGGGAGGGGAGGGGAGGGTAGGGATTTTAATGAAGACTCTGTTTGGTTCAAAGGAGGGGAGGGGAGGGAAAATAATTATCTTTTTGTTTGGTTCAGAAGGGGATGGAAGGGATTTTATAATAAAATTACTATTATACCCTTTACATTTGAGTTTAGAACAAAGACATGTCTTACAAGTGTAAGATCTGTTCCTCGGTACAATCTCACCTTCAATACCCTTGCGGCCCTTAATTCATTACATCCTACAATTGGAATTCTGCCTTCCAGACTTCCATGGTTGGACCCCAGTTCTGATAGTATTTCTACAGAGAAGAATTTCTATTCGGTTCGATACTCTGACCATTCGTGCTCCAAGATTGCAGATTGTTGACAAACATGTAATTTGCTATTAACAGTTTCCCATCCATCTCTGTTATATTTGAGGTGCTAAGTGTGTCTTTATATTTTACCTCTTCCTTATTTTTAGCCATGGAAACAGAGGTAACAGCCAAAAAGGTTGCAACAAAGAAAGGACCAAGTAGCAAAGAGGATGATGATGAGGATTTTCAGATGATGGTAGGAGAAAAATTCCCTAAAGGAGAGAAAGCAGCAGGGAGGAAACAGACGAATACTAAGGACAAAGTCGCCACTACAAACAATAGAAAGAGAAGTAGAGCTCAGGGAAAGCCTGTTTTGAATCAAAAACTGATAACGGAAGTCCTGAAGCCCGTAGACAATATTGCTTCTCCCCAGACTTTGAGAGTGGCTCACAGGAAGAAGATGATGACTTGAGTGGAATAATTCCTGTTCTAAGGGAACTTGTAAATTTCTTGTATCTTGGGACATGTCAATTTAGTTTAGTGCACTGGTTGAATTTGTAATGTGTCCTGCATTCTTAGTTTTACAGTACTGATTTCTGTAGAGGAAAAATGTGCAGTTGCAAATTATGAATTAAGAAAGAGGACTGCACCTGAGTTATTGTTTTTGAACTATCTTCTGCCGAATGCTATGCATTCTCCTATGTTGTAAATTGAAGTGATTTGAGAAACTTGCTTCTGGACGAAGAACAGAAGCCGACAGGAGAGGGAGAAAGAGAGAGCGAGTGGGAGAGATATTAGGTTTTTTATTAGGATTTAGATTTAAAAGGGCAATTTAGTCCCATCAGTTTAAAAAATTAGACCTAATTTCTCTCCCCTCCAAATCCCCCCCAATAATGGAGGGGAGCCAAAATTGGCTCAGGAGGGGTTTTGCACCCCCCATTTCCCTTCCCTCCCCTCCTAAATAACCAAACATAAAAAGTTTAAAAAAATCTTTCCCCTCCCCTCCATTCTCCTCCAACCAAACACTCCCTAAGTTAAAACAGTTGCTGTGGTAGGGTAAAAATGGCCTGGGGGCCCAACCAGGGCCCATTACAACTCTCACTCAAGAAAGGTAAAAATAGCAATCTAGTTCGGCTTCGAACCACTGCAGGGTCGGCGCCGAACCTCAAGTTCACCCCCGCAGAACTGGCCTCCTCGTACCCGACGAGCCTCAGTGGTCCTCGGCCTCCGATCCGTGGCAGCCCCACGGGCCGTCCCCCCCTTTCTGGCGAAGCATGGGGATAACCTGGCACAACCTAGGCCCTCCGATTCTCCCAGAGGCGCAGGAGACCCCCGATCAGCCATGTTAGCTCCAAATACCACCAAGGGTTCTGCCACGTCAGCCCTATACCGCTCCCGGTATTGCCACGTCTGCCCTAAACCCCCTGGGCCTTCTGCCACGTCAGGCCCATGGGCTTTCGGATCCAGACCCGGCCCCCAAGCGGAACCAAACCCGGTTGGGATTCTCTATAAATACTAGACCCCCACCCACCTTTTGAGGTAATCAATCTTTTTCCACTTAAATTCACCTAGTTATTGCTACTCTCTCACAGAGACTGACTAGATCGTCGGAGGGTCCGCCACCGGGACAAACCCCGGTGTTTCAGGACCGTCTGCAGGTACACAAGACCTCGGATCCGAATCCTCTGATCCGAGCCCAAATCTCCGAATCATCCCGAGGTCGCCACAGGTTCCGCCCGGTCAGCCGAGGGTCGTTAGACGAGCAGCTTTCTCTTTCAAATACAAATTGAGTCCGAACTCACACCTGGTGCATCCACACGTCTCCTAGAAATAAACCGCATCAGGTTGGCGCCGTCTGTGGGAAACACTGCTTCAGAAGCCGACCCGAGCCCGACCATCGAGCGACCTCGACAGCCGAACTCGTCAACCGACGGGACACACCCCCACCAAAAACCAATGCCGGGCCACGCGCATCAAGGCACGGAGATTCCCATCAGGGATCCCGGCGAAGCGCCACCCGTACAGTCCAGCCCGACCTACGGGGAGTAATCATCAACCGACAGATTAGCCGCAACAGGGGAAAGGGCCGCTTCCAACCCGGCCCCGAACCATCCGAGACCGCCGCCCGAGGGACGGAGGTCGGCACTCAGCCGCATCGGGAGGTAGCCTCCAGACCGACCACACCGGGTCGAGGGAGCCCCCGTCACTCACAAGGAGTTCCAAGACTTCCGGAGAGAAATTCTCGGGGCCCTCCGACGGACCCCCAGGGAGGAAACCCTCCGCTCCCAAACGGGGTCGGATGCCGAGACCAGCGCGTCGCGCCCTTCAACAAACCAGCCAGAAGACGATGGCATACTCCTAAGGCGCCTCCAAGAAATGGAGGATCGCCTCGATCACATAGGAGACGGCGACCGACGGGCGGCTCAGGGGTACAGACCTGTCCGACCTCCCTTCTCCGCCCCCATCCTCCAAGCAGAAATACCCAGGAATTTCCGACCACCTCAGTTCGAGACCTACGACGGCGAGGGAGATCCCGCTGATCACATGGAAGGTTTCAAAACCCTCATGATGATTCACAGCGCCTCGGATCCCCTGCTATGCCGAGCCTTCCCCGCCACGCTTCGGGGTCCGGCTCGTGAATGGTATTCGAAACTCACCCCCGGCTCCATTTACTCCTTCGACCAACTAGAGGGCAATTTTCTCGCCCACTTCGTCACCAGCCGGAAGGCGGAAAGGACTAGCGCTTCTTTACTTGGGCTCAAGCAGATAGAGGGAGAATCCCTCAGAGTGTTCGTCCGCAGATTTACCACGGAGGCGAGGTCGGTCTCCTCTCTTGATCCAGGCATCGCCTCTGCGGCCTTTCGGCACAACGTTCGTCATGGACAGCTGAAAGCTTCTCTGGCGAAGAGACCCCCCATCGACTTTCCCGATCTCCTCAACAGGGTCGAGAAATACATTAGGGCAGAAGAGGCCCTTAACCCCGAAGATACTAGGGAGGCCATCGGGAAGGGAAAACGGAAGGTCGAAGAGGTCGAACCATCAAAGAAAGCTCCGAGGGACACGGGGGCCATGAAGAAGGTCCCGCCGGTCCCCCGCTTCGAGAGGTACACTCCCCTGACGCATAACGTATCCGCCATCCTCTTAGATTTCGAAGACAAAGGCATTGTCCGACTACCCCCCCGATCTAATAACAACAAGAATCGAGATCAACGCTTCTACTGCCGCTTCCACAGAGATCACGGGCACGAAACCGACCAGTGCCGGGCCCTGAAAGACGAAATTGAGGAACTCATCTCCAGGGGGTACCTCCGAGAATTCACCCGAGAAGTCCCGCGGGATCGACGAGATACTAGGAACCGGAGGTCCTCGCCTCCGAACCCTACCCCGAACCGCATCCAGGGTCGGGATCCCGAATCCGAGGGAGCCACAGATACGCCCTTCATCTTACACTGTGTCCACGGAGGAACGATGGGAGGAGATTCAAACACTTCCCGAAAAGCCTTCATCCGGAAGGTGAATGCTGTCCACGATAATCCCTTGCCCAAGCTACAACCGATGCCGATCTCCTTCTCAGGAGAGGACCTCGAAGGTGTTCGCCTACCCCACTGCGATGCTCTCGTCATTAATCTCCTCATGGCTAATTGTGAAGTTCGCCGAATCCTCGTCGACAACGGCAGCTCGGTTAATATTCTTTTCCTCGAAGCCTTCGAGAATCTCAAGTTACCTAGAGGCAAGCTCAAACCGGCCGGATACACCTTGCATGGGTTCTCCGGCGTCCCTATCGTGATAGAAGGGATTGTCACCCTCGACGTTACCGCAGGATCGGCTCCTATCAAGAGGACCGAGTCCATGGACTTCATGGTGGTCAACGTCAAGGCGGCTTACAACGCCATACTCGGCCGACCCGGACTATGCTCCCTCCAAGCGGTGCCTTCGGCTTACCATTTGAAACTCAAATTTCCCACCCCTGCAAGGAGTCGGCACTGTCCGAGGTAGCCAAGAAGCAGCGCGATCGTGCTACATGACCACCGTCGGGGGAGATGTGTTCTCCCTCGACGCTGTCGAGTTCAAACCTGAGAGGGATGGCCCTGCTTCCAAACATGTCACCAAGCGGGAGGAGACCCCAGTCAAAGCCAAGTACCTAATGACACTCCTCGAAGTACAAACATAGGCTCTAGCCTGGCTAAATGTAAACCCGTTTTTGTGTAAACACTCATGTGTACAGGATCGTCTTAGCGGCCCTCCTTATCCTATGCAAAAGAGATCTCTTTTTGTTAAAATCCTAACTCCAGATAATGAGATCGGCGCCTGAGTCCCCACTCCGGTATCATCCCCAACGCCATGGTAGGCACCAAAGGCCCCACTTCGATTCCTCGCGGATCGGTGGACTCTCCCTATAAACCACCATTGTTCACTACACTACTAGCCGAAGCAAAGAAGGAACAGGATTCTTTATTCGTACCCTTTTATTTTCGTCCTAAGAAAGCAAACAAAGACAGTTACAGAACCACTCCACTCATCTCAAACTGGAAGAAGTCGCCATCTTAGAGCCCCTCGGGTCCGCGGAAGGGCGGGATTACTCCGAACGAGCGACTAAAATCCCTCTCCTCGTTATGATGGCCCTTGAACTCAGCCACGGTCGACTCCCCAGCCACGGAGCTCTGGGCATCATCTGGTCGTGTACGCTGCAACAGCAGCAGCGCAGAGGGAACCCCCTCCGCTTGCCGACCCACCGAGGAAGATGACGAGGCACCCAGCATAATATTGTGACGGTATATCTCCGTTTCTTTCTCCGCAAAGACATCGCGAAGTAACCTCTCAGAAGTAGGCCTCGGCACCGAGGCACCCAACACTGCCTGCCCAAGGCTCGCACCGTCGAGACCCCGATCCAACATCGCCCTCCTCAGCCGGCTCGCCTCCTCGCTTAAGGCTTCAGACTTATTCGATAAAAGTTCAAAGCCGCGTCAGTGTCACGAGCCCCCCTTCGATGGCAGACCAACGCGGCCTCCAGGGCCTTAACCTTGCTCCGAAGCCACGCCACGACGGATCGGCGGGGGTCCACCTCGGGAAGGGGAGCCATAACCTACAGGAGAACCAGCCAACCCAGTGCACACACGCAAGAAGGTTCAGAAAAATCCGAGTTCAAAACACTTGGCCAGTCAAAAAACTTTTTCCTATAAATTTAAGTACTCCTTACAAAAAGGGCGGTGGCCAGTCCGCGGGAGGCAAATACAGTCAAGAGAGGGAGAAAAGAGAGACAGAATTATACAGCTTATTGTCCCACCTCAGCGTCGACAGACGGATTCACGGATGGGTCGGCCGGCGGGTCGAGAGCGGGCCCTTCTTCGCCAGGAGTCTTCGACATCCCCTCGATCTCCATGTCGTACTCGAAATTGGACAGATCGATGGTCGGGTAGAAGTGCCTCACATGGCTGAGGGCCTTCGCATAACATGTGTCCTGGGCATTGATCACCATCATCTGGCCCGTAGTCGTCACCTCTTCCTTCTCCTTGGCGAACTTCTTCTTCAAGGAGGCCACCTTCTTCCCCCACTCCGCATCCTTGGCCTCAAGCTCGAGCTTCATCTGCTGCTCCCTCTTGTGCGAACCCTCGAGCTCGATCCGCATTTCCTTCATCTCCCGCTCGCTCTTTTCCGCACGAGCTCGCTCTTGTGCCAGGGACGCCTCGTAGAGGTTCTTCATGTTAGCCCCCTGCATGCAAGCCTGCGACCAACGAGCGCAGATAAGGAAAATACTTCCGCAGAAAAATTAACAAGGAGAATAGGGTTGACGGACTTACCAGCACGGTGGCCTGCGCTAGGCACGTGAATGCCATCTCCACGGGCTCGCCCTCCATCGCCTTACGGTCGCGAGGGGTCGCCAACTTCTCCACCACCTCGACGGCCTGGGCCTCCTCGGTCAGACGGTCCCCCATCCGGACCGACCAGTCAGGAGCCCACCGCTGCCGCAGCAACTCCACCACCGGGTCTTCTTCCTCAACCTCGACCAAGGGACCTTTCCCCTTGTCAAAAACGGAGGCCCTCGCTAGGCTCTGGCCCTTCGAAGCAGCTGCCCCCTTGCTCGTCTCTGAGCGCATCGTCTTGGTCCCCGACTCGGGCTGGACCTCCGAGATGACCAGGGACGACCCCCTCGGCCTCTTCGCCGCCTCCCCCTTCTTCTCTGCCTTCTCCTTCCTCATGGCGAGCCTCTTCGCCTTGATCGATGCTTCGTCCATATCTGCAAAAAAAACCATTAAGAGCAATGAGCAAGAAAGTACGAAAGGACCGAAAGATAAGAAACAACTACATACACATAACGGCCGGGCTCAGTCCAACGCTCGCCAAGTTGGCCTCCGTCACCTCCGTCCAATCGATACTGGGTGACGAACGGAGGCGCTCGACAAACCCCCACTCCTCGGCCGACAGATCCCTCTGCCTCGGCGTTTGATAGCTCGGCTTGGAATGATTCCATCGAGTGGGGATGTCCCAGGGCTCTTCACTCCGGATCACCAGATATTTTTTCTTCCATTCCTTGATGGAGTACGGTTGACTGTGAACGACCTTCCCCTTACTCCGGGGAGAGATGTAGTAAACACCCTCGGCCGCCGAGCTGATCATCAACATCGCACGGAACACGTTCAGCCTCAGGGGTACCTTCTGTTCCTCGCACATCAGCACAAAGCAGATAATCTGCTTCCAAGAGTTCGGCCCGTACTGCATGGGGGCCAAGGAGGCCCAGTTCAGCACATCCCGAACAAACGGGTGAACTGGCAACCTCAGCCCGGAGATGAAAGCGTCAACTGGGAAGACGCATTACCAAGCAGAAAGGGGATCGGTGGGGTGCAGAGTAGAGCTCGGCAGCAACAATTCATAGCCAGGCCCTATGTGATACGCCAGCTGCAGAACCTCCAAGTCCCCGCCCTCCAAGACAGTCGGGATCGCGTCCATCATCACCCTCCTCCGACTCAGCGAAGAGGGCTGCACACCGAAGAGCTCCTTGTTAGAAAGATCGTCGGGATACTGACGGAAAGGCTTCGGCTGAACGGGCGAACCTGTCATCAAATTGCGGAAAACAGGTGCCTGTCTCGAACCACCAGTCCTCGACCCCGCCTTCCTCGGGACCCTCTTCCTCTCCTTAGCTCGCTCCGACGAGGGAGTAGGTAAGGGCCCCAGGCCTGTCGGCGTGAAACTCGAGCCCGCACCCTGAACGGTGGATCTCCTCATCCTGTCGCCCTCGCCCTCCTCCACCTCGGAAGACAACTCCAGTACCTGGATGTCGTCCGAACCATCACTGGCTTCCTCCGACTCGCTACTCTCCACCACGAAGGGACGTCGGGAGCGTGACGGCCTCATCTTGTGTACCACCTCCCCCTCACCTACTGGTTCCTCACACGAAACTGAATCGGAAGGCTCCGCAGCATGCACCGACTCCTCCTCAAGCACGGGCTCCTCTAACGACGTCGATGTGGAGGCTCGCTTCACTTCCCCCCTGGACGTCGACGCTGACGAGCCGGACTGAGCCCTATCCATCTGTGCCTAAACTAAATGAACTTACCAACTAATCGGGGGCCGCTTCGGAAGGACGAGCCTAGTACAGCTAACTGCAAGAACGAGCGCTGAATGGTTGGAAGATTTTTTGAGAAAGAAAGCAGTAAGAAGGAAGTGGACGAGAGAAGAAGAGGGGGGAATACTTATAAAGGATAAGAACGACTCCTCGACTTCCGCAATTACTATTCACCGATTGACGTACAACTGCCGCCTAGAAAATCGCGCCACATCCTCAAAACGTGCGCTACTGACGTCATCGAGTGCTAGGCTGGCGGCCAGACTCAGGGGTCGGTTCGGATGGAGTATACAACGGAGAAAATGTTTTTTCTTAAGGTTTAAGGCGCCGTCCTTCGACAGACGCCCCGGGCTCCAGCGCTCGATCAGTTCTCCTCTCATCCCCGAGCAGCTCGGGGTTTACAGCCTCGGGTTGGCACCGAAACTCCCAACTGTTCGAGGGTGGGACAGAAACCACCATCGCCTGGAGCCCTATCGAAAGACAGAGTGGCCAACCCCTGATCGGAGGCGACCCCTCTATCTGAGGCTCTTCAGCCCCAAGACCGGAATACGGTGGGTGTCCCTCCCGTCTGGTTCTCTCTCGGGCCAAACAACCGTGTCAGGGTCATCTGACCCGAAAAAGGATCCAGACGGCAAAACCACCACCTATCCGAGGCTCCTTTTCTACAGGTACGGATTTCGGCCGTTACCCCTCTCGCCCTGATCTCCCCTGGATCTGGCTACCGTATCAAGAGCCATCAGATCCAAGAGAAGATCGGGGCGGCAGAGTAACCACCTCTCCGACACCGCCAGGGTTGAAAATTTTTGCAAAAGACAGGCGTCCGCCGAAGCAGACACCTCCGATGGCCAATAGACCACCCCTGCTGTGATCAAACCCACTGTGGGGGGAGAGGTATTTATAGCCTCCCTCATAGACCAACCATTATGACACGGGGAAAGCCAATCGACGGAAGCCCATGCGCTATCTGCATTTATTAGGCGGCGCCATTAATGCCCCTAGGAAATTGGACCATCGCACAGTTTCCGGAGAACCTTCAATGCTCCGCAGAAACGGCGGGCTACCCCCGCCCAAACGCTCTAAGGCACGACAGTGCGACATCACCCTTGTTGACCCGTAATCCCTCGCCAGCTCGAGGTCAGGTCTAGCACCAGGGTAGTCTTCTCAGGAAGGCTCCACGGCTCGCCATCGCCCTTGCCGACCCGTAATCCCTCGCCAAGCTCGAGGTCAGATCTGGCACCAGGGAGGTCTTCTCAGGAAGGCCAATGGCTCGCCATCACCCATGTTGACCCGTAATCCCTCGCCAGCCCGAGGTCAGGTCTAGCACCAGGGTAGTCTTCTCAGGAAGGCTCCACGACTCGCCATCGCCCTTGCCGACCCGTAATCCCTCGCCAAGCTCGAGGTCAGGTCTGGCACCAGGGAGGTCTTCTCCGGAAGGCCAACGGCTCGCCATCACCCTTGTTGACCTGTAACCCCTCGCCAGCTCGAGGTCAGGTCTAGCACCAGGGTAGTCTTCTCAGGAAGGCTTCACGGCTCGCCATCGCCCTTGCCGACCCGTAATCCCTCGCCAAGCTCGAGGTCAAGTCTGGCACCAGGGCGGTCTTCTCAGGAAGGCCAACGGCTCGCCATCACCCTTGTTGGCCCGTAATCCCTCGCCCGCTCGAGGTCAGGTCTAGCACCAGGGTAGTCTTCTCAGAAAGGCTTCATGGCTCGCCATCGCCCTTGCCGACCCGTAATCCCTCGCCAAGCTCGAGGTCAGGTCTGCACCAGGGTGGTCTTCTCAGGAAGGCCAACGGCTCGCCATCACCCTTACCGACTCATAATCCCTCCTCATCTCGAGGTTCGGTCTGGCACCAGGGTACTCTTCTCAGGAAGAAACAACAGCTCGCATCACCCTTGTCGGCACATAATCCCTCGTCATCTCGAGGTTGGGTCGAGCACCAGGGTACTCTCCTCCGAAAGATTCAACGATTCGCCATCCCATTTCCACGACCATGAACACTCCTCCCCGGCTAGCTCCCGCACCCCCGCAGGAGTGGGGGGCTTGTGTGGTAGGGTAAAAATGGCCTGGGGGCCCAACCAGGGCCCATTACAACTCTCACTCAAGAAAGGTAAAAATAGCAATCTAGTTCGGCTTCGAACCACTGCAGGGTCGGCGCCGAACCTCAAGTTCACCCCCGCAGAACTGGCCTCCTCGTACCCGACGAGCCTCAGTGGTCCTCGGCCTCCGATCCGTGACAGCCCCACGGGCCGTCCCCCCCTTTCTGGCGAAGCATGGGGATAACCTGGCACAACCTAGGCCCTCCGATTCTCCCAGAGGCGCAGGAGACCCCCGATCAGCCATGTCAGCTCCAAATACCACCAAGGGTTCTGCCACGTCAGCCCTATACCGCTCCCGGTATTGCCACGTCTGCCCTAAACCCCCTGGGCCTTCTGCCACGTCAGGCCCATGGGCTTTCGGATCCAGACCCGGCCCCCAAGCGGAACCAAACCCGGTTGGGATTCTCTATAAATACTAGACCCCCACCCACCTTTTGAGGTAATCAATCTTTTTCCACTTAAATTCACCTAGTTATTGCTACTCTCTCACAGAGACTAACTAGATCGTCGGAGGGTCCGCCACCGGGATAAACCTCGGTGTTTCAGGACCGTCTGTAGGTACACAAGACCTCGGATCCGAATCCTCTGATCTGAGCCCAAATCTCCGAATCATCCCGAGGTCGCCACAGGTTCCGCCCGGTCAGCCGAGGGTCGTCAGACGAGCAGCTTTCTCCTTCAAATACAAATTGAGTCCGAACTCACACCTGGTGCATCCACACGTCTCCCAGAAATAAACCGCATCAGTTGCATACAATAATTTTCATATGCCTTAAAACCAATGACTTCATCATTTATCTACGTGGATTATTCTTTATCTCCTAAAGAAATATCAGCTTATAATACCCTAAAATAATTAAGAAGTAAATATATAATCTCTAATACTGTAATGTGAGAGTTGGAGTTTGTAGTAGGGTAAAAATGGCCTGGGGGCCCAACCAGGGCCCAATACAACTCTCACTCAAGAAAGGTAAAAATAGCAATCTAGTTCGGCTTCGAACCATTGCAGGGTCGGCGCCGACCCTCAAGTTCACCCCCACAGAGCTGGCCTCCTCGTATCCGACGAGTCTCAGTGGCCCTCGGCATCCGATCCGTGACAGCTCCACGGGCCGTCCCCCTTTCTGGCGAAGCATGGGGATGACCTGACGCAGCCTAGGCCCTCCGATTCTCCCAGAAGCACAGGAGACCTATGATCAGCCATGTCAGCTCCAAATACCACCAAGGGTTTTGCCACGTCAGCCCTATACCACCCCTGGTATTGCCACGTCTGCCCTAAACCCCCTGGGCCCTCTGCCACGTCAGGCCCATGGGCTTTCGGGTCCAGACCCGGCCCCCAAGCGGAACCAAACCCGGTTGGAATTCTCTATAAATACTAGACCCTCACCCACCTTTTCAGGTAATCAATCTTTTTCCACTTAAATTCACCTAGTTATTGCTACTCTCTTACAGAGACTGACTAGATCGTCGGAGGGTCCGCCACCGGGACAAACCCCGGTGTTTCAGGACCGTCTGCAGGTACACAAGACCTCGGATCCGAATCATCTGATCCGAGCCCAAATCTCCGAATCATCCCGAGGTCGCCACAGGTTCCGCCCGGTCAACCGAGGGTCGTCAGACGAGCAGCTTTCTCCTTCAAATACAAATTGAGTCCGAACTCACACCTGGTGCATCCACACGTCTCCTAGAAATAAACCGCATCAGGTTGGCGCCGTCTGTGGGAACACTGCTTCAGAAGCCGACCCGAGCCCGACCATCAAGTGACCTCGACAGCCGAACTCTCATGGCCTCCAAGGGCAAGGGGGCCGCATCCTCCGTCAACCGACGGGACACACCCCCACCAAACACCAATGCCGGGCCACGCGCATCAAGGCACGGAGATTCCCATCAGGGATCCCGGCGGAGCGCCACCCGTACAGTCCAACCCGACCTACGAGGAATAATTGTCAACCGTCAAATCACCCGCAACAGGGGAAGGGCCGCTTCCAACCCGGCCCCGAACCATCCAAGACCACCGCCCGAGAGACGGAGGCCCGCACTTAGCCGCGTCGGAAGGCAACCTTCAGACCAACCGAACAGGGTCGAGGGAGCCCCCGTCACTCAGAAGGAGTTCCAGGACTTCCGAAGAGAAATTCTTGGGGCTCTCCGACGGGCCCCCAGGGGAGAAACCCTCCATTCCCAAACCAGGTCGGACACCGAGCCCAGCGTGTCCCGACCATCAACAATCCAGCCAGAGGACGATGACATACTCCTAAGGTGCCTCCAAGAAATGGAAGATCGCCTCGATCACATAGGGGACGGCGGCCAAAGCGCGGCTCAGGGGTACAGACCTGTCCGGCCTCCCTTTTCCGCCCCCATCCTCCAGGCAAAAATACCCAGGAACTTCCGACCCCCTCAATTCGAGACCTACGACGGCGAGGGAGATCCTGCTGATCACATGGAGGGCTTCAAAACCCTCATGATGATTCACAGCGCCTCAGATCCCCTGTTGTGCCGAGCCTTTCTGGCCACCCTTCGGGGTCCGGCTCGTGAATGGTTCTCGAAGCTCGCCCCCGGCTCCATTTACTCCTTCGACCAACTAGAGGGCAATTTTCTTGCCCACTTTGTCACCAGCCGGAAGGCCGAAAGGACTAGCGCCTCATTACTTGGGCTCAGACAGATAGAGGAGGAGTCACTCAGGGTGTTCGTCCGAAGGTTTACCGCAGAGGCAAGATCGGTCTCCTCCCTCGATCCGGGCGTCGCCTCTGCGGCATTTCGGCACAACGTCCGTCATGGACAGCTGAAGGCTTCCCTGGCGAAGAAACCCCCCGTCGACTTTCCCGACCTCCTCAACAGGGTCGAGAAATACATTAGGGCGGAAGAGGCCCTTAACCCCGAAGATACCAAGGAAGCCATCGGGAAGGGAAAGCGGAAGGTTGAAGAGGTCGAACCATCAAAGAAAGCTCCAAGGGATGCGGGGGCCTTGAAGAAGGTCCCGCCGGTCCCCCGCTTCGAGAGGTACACTCCCTTGACACATAACGTATCCGCCATCCTCTTAGAAATCGAAGACAAAGGCATTGTTCGACTACCCCCCCGGCCTAACAACGGCAAGAACCGAGACCAGCGCTTCTACTGTCACTTCCACAGAGATCATGGGCACGAAACCGACCAGTGCCGAGCCCTGAAAGACGAGATTGAGGAGCTCATCTCCAGGGGGTACCTCCGAGAATTCACCCGAGAAGTCCCACGGGATCGGCGAGATATTAGGAACCGGAAGACCTCGCCTCCGAACCCTACTCCGAACCGCATCCAGGGTCGGGATCCCGATTCCGAGGGAGCCGCGGATGTGCCCTTCATCTTGCATTGTGTCCACGGAGGGCCAATGGGAGGAAATTCAAATACTTCCCGAAAAGCCTTCATCCGGGAAGTAAATGCTGTCCACGACAATCCCCCACCTAAGCTACAACCGATGCCGGTCTCCTTCTCAGGAGAGGACCTCGAGGGCGTTCGCCTACCCCACTGCGATGCCCTCGTCATTAGTCTCCACATGGCTAATTGTGAAGTTCGCCGAGTCCTCGTCGACAACGGCAGCTCGGTTAATATCCTTTTCCTCGAAGCATTCGAGAATCTCAAGCTACCCAGAGGCAGGCTCAAGCCGGCCGGATACACCTTGCATGGGTTCTCCGACGTCCCTGTTGTGATAGAAGGGATTGTCACCCTCGACGTTACCGCAGGATCGGCTCCTGTCAAGAGGACCGAGTCCATGGACTTCATGGTGGTCAACGTCAAGGCGGCTTACAACGCCATACTCGGCCAACCCGGACTATGCTCCCTCCAAGCGGTGCCCTCGGCTTACCATCTGAAACTCAAATTTCCCACCCCGCAAGGGGTCGGCACAGTCCGAGGTAGCCAAGAGGCAGCGCGATCGTGCTACATGACCACCGTTGGGGGAGGTGTGTTCTCCCTCAACGCCGTCAAGCTCAAGCCTGAGAGGGACGGCCCTGCTTCCAAACCTGTCACCAAGTGGGAGAAGACCCCCGTCGAAGCCGAGTGCCTGATGAAACTCCTCGAAGGGCAAACATAGGCTCTAGCCTGGTTAAATGTAAACAGGTTTTTGTGTAAACCTAAACGCCAGATCTTATACAAAAGAGATCTCTTTTTTGTTGAAACCCTAAACGCCAGATAATGAAATCGGCGCCCGAGTCCCCACTCCGGTATCATCCCCAACGCCACGGTGGGCTCTAACCGAATCCAAGCTGGGGACTCTCCCTAAGGCCCCACTTCGATCCCTCGCGGGTCGGTGGGCTCTCCTTAAAAACCACCATCGATCACTACACCACTAGCCAAAGCAAAGAAGGAACAGGATTCTTTATTCGTACCCTTTTATTTCTCATCCTAAGAAAACAAACAAAGACCGTTACAGGACCACTCCACTCATCTCAAACTGAAAGAACGGGATTACTCCGAACGAGCGACTAAAATCCCTCTCCTCGTTATAATGGTCCTTAAACTCGGCCACGGTCGACTCCCCAGCCACGGAGCTCTGGGCGTCATCTGGTCGCATACGCTGCAATAGCAGCCTCGTAGAGGAAACCCCCTCTGCTTGTCGACCCGCTGAGGAAGATGCTGAGGCACCCAGCATGATATTATGGCGGTGTATCTCCATTTTTTTCTCCGCAAAAACATCACGAAGTAGCCTCCCAGAAGGGGACCGAGACACCCAACACGGCCGGTCCAAGGCTCGCACCGCGAGTTCCCGATCCAGCATCGCCCTTCCCAGCCGGCTCGCCTCCTCGTCGAGGGCTCCAGACATGTTCCTGTAATAATTGAAGGCAGCATCAGCATTACAGGCCCTCTCACGGTACCGAGCCAAAGTGGCCTCCAATGCCTCAACCTTGCTCCGAAGCCACACAGCATCGGAACGACGGGGGTCCGCCTCGGGAAGGGAAGCCACAACCTGCAAAAGGACCGACTCGGCGCACATAAGCAAGGAGGTTCGGAAATATCCGAGGTCAAAACACTTGGCCAGTTAAAGATACTTTTTATAAATTGTATTTCTTCTTACAAAAAAGGCGGTGGCCAGTCCGCGGGAGGCAAATACAATCAAAGGGGAGAAAAAAGAAAGATGAAACTACACAACTTGACCTCCCACCTCGGCATCGATCGGGTTCGCAGGAGGGTCGACGGCCGGGTTGCTAACGGGCCCTTCCTCGGCAGGAGTCTTCGGTGTCCCCTCAATCTCCATGTCATACTCGAAGCCGGACAGGTCGACGGACGGGTAGAAGTGCCTCACATGGCTGAGGGCCTTCGCGTAGCACTCATCCTGGGCCTTGATCACCATCCGCTGACCCGCATCCGTCAGCTCCGCCCTCTCCTTGGCGAACGCAGCCGTCAACTCCTCCTTCTCCTTGGCGAACTTCTTCTTCAAGGAGACCACCTTCTTCCCCCACTCGGCGTCCTGAGCCTCGAGCTCGAGCTTCATCTTCTTCTCCCTCTTATGCGAACCCTCGAGCCCGATCCGCATCTCCTTCATCTCCCGCTCGCTCTTGTCCGCCCGAACCCGCTCTTGCGACAGGGACGCTTCGTAGAGATTCTTTACATTAGCTCCCTGCATACAAGCCTGCGACCAGCAAAACACTGATAAGAAGAGAACTCCCGAAGCAAGATTAACAAGAAAGATGAGATCGACAAGCTTACCAGCACGGTGGCCTGCGCCAGGCGCGTAAAGGCCACCTTTACGGGCTCACTCTCCATCGCTTGGCGATCACGAGGGGTCGCCAACTTCTCCACCACCTCAACGGCCTGGGCTTCCTTGGTCAGACAGTCGCCCATCCGAACCGACCAGTCCGGCGCCCACCGTTGCCGCAACATCTCCACCACCGGGTCCTCCTCCTCAACCTCTACCAAGGGACCTTTCCCCTTGTCGAGATCGGACGCCCTCGCTGGACCCTTACCCCTCGAAGGGGCCGCCCCCTTGCTCGTCTCCGAGCGAGTCCTCTTAGTCTTCGGCTCGAGCGGGACCTCCGAGATAACCAGGGGCGGCTCCCTCGACCTCTTCACCGCCTCCCCCTTCTTCTTCTCGGCGTTCTCCTTCTTCATGGCGAGCCTCCTTGCTTTGATCAATGCCTCATCCATATCTGCGAAAAAAAACCATTAAGAGCAATGAGCAGGAAAGCACGAGAAGACCATGAGAAAAGAAACAACTACATACGCAGAACGGCTGGGCTCAGTCCGACGCTGGCCAGATGGGCCTCCGTCACCTTCGTCCAATCGATACTAGGGGACAAACGGAGGCGCTCGACAAACCCCCACTCCTCGGCCGTCAGTTCCCCCGGCCTCGGCGCAGGATAGCTCGGCTTGGAATAGTTCCATCTAGTCGGAATGTCCCAGGGCTCGTCACTCCGGATCACCAAGTATTTCTTCTTCCAATCCTTAATAGAGTCTGGGTGGCTGTGAACAACCTTCCTCTTACTCCGGGGGGAGATATAGTAAATGCCCTCAGCCGCCGAACTGATCATCAACATCGCTCGGAACACGTTCAACCGCAGGGGTGCCTTCTGTGCCTCGCACATCAGTACAAAACAGATTATCTGCTTCCAAGAGTTCGGCCCATACTACATCGGAGCCAAGGAGGCCCAGTTCAGCACTTCCCGAACAAACGGGTGGACTGGCAGCCTCAGTCCAGAAATGAAGGCGTCCACTGGGAAGACGCAACACCAGGCAGATAGGGGATCGGTTGGGCACAGAGTAGAGCTCGGCAGCATCAATTCGTAGCCAGGACCTATGTGGTATGCTAGCTGCAAAACCTCCAAGTCCCCACCCTCCAAGACGATCAGAATCGCGTCCATCGTCCCCCTCTTCCGACTCGGCGAGGAAGCCTGCACGCCGAAGAGCTCCTTGTCGGATAGGTCATCGGGATACTGACGGAAAGGCTTCGGCTGCACGGGCGAACCTGTCCACAAGTTACGATATACGGGTGCCTAGCTCGAACCACCAGTCCCTGGTCCGGCCTTCCTCGAAGCCTTCTTCTTCTTCGTCTTGGTTCGCTCCGGCGAGGAAGTGAATAAGGGCCCCAGGACAGTCGACATGGAACTCGGACCCGCACCCTGAACTGTGGATCTCTTTACAATGCCACCCTCGCCTCCCTCCTCCTCGAAAGTCAACTCCAAAACACGAACGCCGCCCGAGCCATCATTCGTCTCCCCCGACTCACTACTCTCCACCACAAAGGGACGTCGGGAGCGTAACGGCCTCACACCGTGTACCTCCTCCTCCTCACCTACGGGTTCCTCCCACGAAACCGAATCGGAAGACTCCTCGACGTATACTGACTCCCCCTCAAGTACGGGCTCCTCCCACGAAGTCGAGTTGGAAACAGGTTTCACTTCCCCCCTAGATGTCGACACTGACGAGCCAGACTGAGCCCTATCCATCTGTGCCTAAAACTAAACAGACTTACAAACTCACCTGGGGTCACTTCGGAAGGGCGACTCTAGTACAGCAAAAGGCAGGGGCAAGCACTGAAGTATAGGGAAATTTTTTGAAAAAAAGAAAGGAGTGGGATGAAGGGGGAGAGGGGGGAATATTTATAGAAGATAAGAGCGACTCCTCGATTCCCGCGAGTACTGTTCACCTACTGACGTGCAACTGCCGCCTGGGAAATCGCGCCACGTCCTCGAAACGTGCGCTGCTGAAGTCATCTAATGCCAGGCTGGCAGCCAGACGCGGGGGTCAGTTCGGAGGGAGTATTCAGCGGAGGGAGCTTTTGCTTAAAAGTTTAAGGCGCCGTCGTTAGACAGACGCCCGGGCTCCGAGGCTCGGTCGGTTCCCCTTTCACCCGTGAGCAGCTTGGGGCGTACGGCCTCGACGGCCAAAACCCCGAACTATTCAAGCGTGAGACCAGAAAAAGTTTTGTGATTCAAAGTTTTAAGGCACCGCCCTCGGCGAGCACCCCCCGGGCCCCGTGTTTCGGTCGGTATTCCGCCGACCCATGGGCCCCGGTCGAAAGCAGATCAACACTCAGAGATCGAGAGAAGCGCACCATTCCGAGCCAGTTGATCGCAACTGCAAAGGTTCAACCTGCTCTGGCAACAGAACCTTCACAGTTGCTAACAACTTGCCCGGAACGCCCTTCATTTCCTCCAGAAGATAAGACCTTCAGCGGCAAACAGCTCACCCCTCAGATTTGGTCGTTACCCCTCTCGCCCCGATCCCCCCTGGATCTGGCTGCCGTATCAGAGCCATCAGATCCAAGAGAAGATCCGGGCGGTAGAGAAACCACCTCTCCGACACGACCAGGGGAAAATTTTTGCAAAAGACAGACGTCCGCCGGAGCAGACACCTTTGAGGACCAGTAGACCAATCTTGCTGTGATCCAACCCGCTGCGGAGAGGGGTATTTATAGCCTCCCCCATAAGCCAGCTTTTATGACATGGGGAAAACCAAACGACGGAAGACCATGCGCCATACATTTATTAGGCGGCGCCATTAAGGCCCCTGGGAAATTGGAACATCGCACAGATCCCGGGGTGCCTTCAATACTTCGCAAAAGACGGCAGGCTACCCTGCCCAACATTCCTAAGGCACAACGGCTCGCCACCCCCTTGTTGGCCCATAAGTCCCTCGCCTGCTCGAGGTCGGGTCTAGCATCAGGGTAGTCTTCTCAGGAAGGCTCCACGGCTCGCCATCGCCCTTACCGGCCCGTAATCCCTCGCCAAGCTCGAGGTCAGGTCCGGCACCAGGGTAGTCTTCTCAGGAAGGCTCAACGGCTCGCCACCCCCCTTGTTGGCCCATAAGTCCCTCGCCTGCTCGAGGTCGGGTCTAGCACCAGGGTAGTCTTCTCAGGAAGGCTCCACGGCTCGCCATCGCCCTTGCCGACCCGTAATTCCTCGCCAAGCTCGAGGTCAGGTCTGACACCAGGGTGGTCTTCTCAGGAAGGCCAACGGCTCGCCACCACCCTTACCGACCCATAATCCCTCGCCAGCTCGAGGTCCGGTCTGGCACCTGGGTACTCTTCTTCGGAAGATCCACCGGCTCGCCATCACCCTTACCGACCCATAATCCCTCCTCATCTCGAGGTTCGGTCTGGCACCAGGGTACTCTTCTCAAGAAGAAACAACGGCTTGCCATCACCCTTACCGACCCATAATCCCTCGCCAGCTCGAGGTCCGGTCTGGCACCTGGGTACTCTTCTTCGGAAGATCCACCGGCTCGCCATCACCCTTACCGACCCATAATCCCTCCTCATCTCGAGGTTCGGCCTGGCACCAGGGTACTCTTCTCAGGAAGAAACAACGGCTCGCCATCACCCTTACCGACTCATAATCCCTCGCCAGCTCGAGGTCCGGTCTGGCACCTGGGTACTCTTCTTCGGAAGATCCACCGGCTTGCCATCACCCTTACCGATCCATAATCTCTCCTCATCTCGAGGTTCGGTCTGGCACCAGGGTACTCTTCTCAGGAAGAAGCAACGGCTCGCCATCACCCTTGTCGACACATAATCTCTCGTCATCTCGAGGTTGGGTCGAACACCAGGGTACTCTTCTCCGGAAGATTCAACGATTCGCCATCCCATTTCCACGACCATGAACACTCCTCCCCGGCTAGCTCCCGCACCCCCGCAGGAGTGGGGGGCTTGTGTAGTAGGGTAAAAATGGCCTGGGGGCCCAACCAGGGCCCAATACAACTCTCACTCAAGAAAGATAAAAATAGCAATCTAGTTCGGCTTCGAACCATTGCAGGGTCGGCGCCGACCCTCAAGTTCACCCCCACAGAGCTGGCCTCCTCGTATCTGATGAGTCTCAGTGGCCCTCGGCATCCGATCCGTGACAGCCCCACGGGCCGTCCCCCCTTTCTGGCGAAGCATGGGGATGACCTGACGCAGCCTAGGCCCTCCGATTCTCCCAGAAGCACAGGAGACCTACGATCAGCCATGTCAGCTCCAAATACCACCAAGGGTTTTGCCACGTCAGCCCTATACCACCCCTGGTATTGCCACGTCTGCCCTAAACCCCCTGGGCCCTCTGCCACGTCAGGCCCATGGGCTTTCGGGTCCAGACCCGGCCCCCAAGCGGAACCAAACCCGGTTGGAATTCTCTATAAATACTAGACCCTCACCCACCTTTTCAGGTAATCAATCTTTTTCCACTTAAATTCACCTAGTTATTGCTACTCTCTCACAGAGACTGATTAGATCGTCGGAGGGTCCCCCACCGGGATAAACCCCGGTGTTTCAGGACCGTCTGCAGGTACACAAGACCTCGGATCCGAATCCTCTGATCCGAGCCCAAATCTCCGAATCATCCCGAGGTCGCCACAGGTTCCGCCCGGTCAGCCGAGGGTCGTCAGACGAGCAGCTTTCTCCTTCAAATACAAATTGAGTCCGAACTCACACCTGGTGCATCCACACGTCTCCCAGAAATAAACCGCATCAGAGTTGTATAATTTATCGACAAACAACTTGAATGATTTAAACTCAGCCACACCTTTTTAAGTCAAAGTTATATTTACCATCCATTTACTCAGTTAATATCTTCAAAGTTCAAATTTATTTATGAAAGTGTCATTCATATAGAATAAAAATTGGTACCACTATGAGTAATTTACAAAGTGTAACCAATGAATTGTAGTGGGTAAATGGAAGTCTCAGGTTCGCCTTTACTTTAAAAAATGAAAAATTAAAATTATAGGAGCTTAAGAACGTACAGATTGTGAGTACTATATTTCTAATATCTCCAATATCTAATCACTAATATTATAATTAGAGAGTAGAGAGTTGGAGTTATCGTTTGTAAATATACCAACTTACGTGTATCGCATACATGGGCAGATGCAGGTGGGGGCTGAGGTATGCTACAACCCCCCCCCCCCCCCCCCCCCCCCCCCCCCCCCCCCCCCCCCCCAACATTTTGGCATCCTCCTATAGTTTTTTTTTCCCGGAATATTAGGATGGGCTAATGCTTTCAGCCCCTCCCAATATATGTTAAAGCCCACCTCCATTTATATTTGGGCCCAAGTCCAACTCTATCCAATCTAAGCCCAACTCTATTTATGGATCATATGTATGATTATGAAGATTTGTTTAATTATTTAGTTAACATATATTACTAGTAGATGTGATTCAGGTTTCGATTTGTAATTGTTGGG
Organism: Hemerocallis citrina; assembly: GCA_017893485.1. Classification (NCBI taxonomy): domain Eukaryota; kingdom Viridiplantae; phylum Streptophyta; class Magnoliopsida; order Asparagales; family Asphodelaceae; genus Hemerocallis; species Hemerocallis citrina. Next base: position 79,490,112 of record CM030366.1, read on the forward strand.
AAGCAAATCAACTTGTAACATTATGCCAAAAATAAAAAAAATCTAACTTGTAGTATGTAGAATTAACCTAAAAATGAAAAAGAAGTTGTGTTTATTGTTCGTATGGACAACCATCTTAGATAATAAGTCTTGATCAATTTGGGTCTTGATCATTTTTAGGAATTGGAAGTTTCAAAAGAAATTGAAGCATATAATAAATTTCCTCCTTTTGTATGTACGATATTTGGTAGCATGGAAAGCTGAACATTTTGTTGTACTGTTAAGGGAGGGTATTAGTATAATTCATGAGCAAAAATTGAGTGGCAAGAGCATCCTGGTGTTTCATTTATAAATTTTAACCAAGCAAAGTTACTAGTTATGGATGAACTATATTTTGAAAAATCAAAATGATGATCCAAACCCACTGACACAGTACATAGAGGGATCTGTAAGTATTCTATAGATCACATAAGATCTACTAAATCTTTTGAGCACACAAAACCAAAATTATTGGATAAATTTTTTTCGAAACGTGAGTCATTTTGGCAAAAAAAATCGAACTATGACCAATCTGTTCATCCAAATCCGATTCCCTCTAATCCAACCTATATATATATAAAAATTCAGCTCCCTCACTTTTCAATCCTAGATCCGCCTCTGATCGCATATATAAAACTAATTTGAAGAATGTCTCATCTCATCTTTGAGACCAAACTATGTTGAGAGTTTTTACTTTCAAAAATAATAATTCATTAAAATGTGCATCCCATATATAAATTGAGTAATGCTAGAGCCACTACCAATTTCACTATATTTCTCTTCACTACCTTAGGTGACACACTCTAATAGGTAGAGGAAGATAGAGTAGGTGGGAGAACTCTCCAATAGGAACATGCCACCTAAGATAGTGAAGAGAATGGTAGTGAAATTGATAGTGGCTGAAGCATTACTCATATAAATTAGGACTGGAGACAGTGTCTTGCATGAAATCAGCGACTAATGAATCTCAATCACGTATTTCCGAAAGTGAAACGTTCATCTACAAAGGGTAACAGCCGTTGGATCATGAACAGACGTCGCTACCAGTGGGTCCCACCTAATCCCACACAGCTGTCGTCGATGCGCCGTGAAAGCGAGAGAAAACAAAAGGGGTGCATTTACCGCCGTCAACAGATCGACAGCACGCGCCAGGCCCAAGCAACGAAAAAAGGAAAAAAGCAATGGCAGTTTCGATATTCTACCGAAACCCAAAGGGCAATTTCCGAACCGCTCCACTTTAATCCAGACTCTACGAAAGTGGCGTAGCTGGACTCGGAAGCGACCCCCGATTGTTTTCTCGTACGGATTTGATTCAGCAGCAAAAAATAAAAAATAAAAAATAAAAAAATAAAAAAAAAGAAGAAAAAATCGGTGCAAAGAAGCTCAAGGGATTTCTCTTTATAGATCTGAGTTCTTGAATCCACTGGGTTTCAGGTTTTCTTTCCGCCCATCATTTGCATGATTGTAGCAGGTCCTTTTTTGTTTTTTGTTTGTTAGTTTGATTAGAATCTTGATGAATCTTCGCTTTCTGCACTTGAATTCTAGTTGCGGAGAAAAAGGAAGCAGTAATTTTAGTTTATTAGTTGTTGTGGCTTGAATTTCTGTTCAGTTATGTAGAATTGTGAAACATGAGTTGTCAACTTGGTCAGATACAATGGGTTTGGGGGTAAATTTGTGTTTGTTACAGTTTTATTGCTAATTCGATAAAAGGAAGAACACGAGAGGAGGGGGAATCATTTGCGGTACTAGGCCACCTTTTGAAACTATTTGCGATTTTAGGCCACTTCCCAAACTATTAACATTTTTGGCTACAGTGCCACGTCAGCAGCGGCCGCTGTTGGGAATAGCGGTCTTTTCATAGCGACCAACATATTGTTCTCCCATACTTGGCAGATCATAAAGGGTATTGTATAATTGCAAACCACTTGGTGTAACTGAGGTTGCTATTGTCAATAGCGGCATCGTCTAACTAAGGTCGCTATTCCCAATAGCGACCTCAGGTGGGTCTAAAAGCGATTGGGAATAGCGACCTTGGTTATACGAGGCCGCTATTGACAATAGCGACCTCAGTTACACCAAGTCGTGTCCATTATACAATATCCTCTCTATAAGCTGACAAGTGTGGGAAATCGCTATGAAGAGGCCGCTATTCCCAATATCAGTGTACCACAGCTTACTCAACTTCACTAGGATATCGTAATTGTTACTCTTAGAGACTTACATTTTTCACTTACTTGCCTTTTATCAGTGTACCATGTAAGGTATGTTTCTTAAATTTCCAGTTGTATGGCTGGGCCTTTTAGTAAATAAAATTTCTGTTGATAGTCATTGTTGAGTCTAGTAAACAGGGTTCCTTTGGGTAGCATATTGTAGTACTTTCGTAACTCTAGATTTCCTTTTACAAGGGTGACATTAAGGTTGTTTTCTAGCAATATAGCCTCTATATTTCTGGTTATGAATAGCCTATGATGCTGCACTTCTGTAGGTCCAAAAAAGCCCGAAATCCATTTGTTACCGGGGAGCAAAAAGTTCATAGAATCAAAGACTTCTGTGTTTATAGCTGTGTCATGCACCGACGGGTGAAAGCAGTATCTTGTGAATGGCCGCTGAAGATTCTGTATGTTTGTTAGGGGATAATTCTGTGAAATGTTCTTCTGAATAAACATGCATCAACTGCTAATAGGCTGGTTATTATGGTGTCAGCGTCATACAATTTCGCTTTACATATTCTTGCTGTTTTTGGGACTCGAGACTTGTGCAACTAAGGGATCGCAGATACAAGCTTCATTTCGAAATCATTCAATTCCTTTTTTTAATGTTAGGAAGACAGCTTGTTTTTCCTTTTTGGATTCTGTATCATGTGAGGACGTGAAAGGTGTCGGATCGTTGAATAATACATGCCGGATATACTCGAGTTTGTATTTGGAGAATGATCTATGTTTATATGGGTCCGGAAATCTAGAGGTTTCTCAACATGTTTCAATCACATGTCCTATTAATGGTTGTTCAATTACTGTTAATGTGTCGGGCAGTGTTAAAGTTGGTCCATATGCAGAGGTAGTTGCAGGTTCCATTATCTTCGATGCCGCTAATTTTACTTTGTACCACCATTCAACAATAAACACAACATCATTAGGTGGGTCGCCACCTGCCCAGACTAGTGGTACACCGACTAGCCTTGATGGAGCTGGTGGGGGTCATGGTGGTCGTGGTGCTTCTTGTCTAAAGAGTAACAAAACGAATTGGGGTGGGGATGTGTATGCTTGGTCAACTTTGTCTGATCCATGGAGTTATGGGAGCAAGGGAGGCAGCACATCTGCTCAACAGCAATATGGTGGTGACGGTGGGGGTAGGATAATGCTCATAGTCAAGGACTCATTGCTTGTGGATGGAGCTGTATGTACAGAAGGTGGTAAAGGAAGTCTAAAAGGAGGTGGAGGGTCTGGTGGAAGCATCATCGTCCATGCTTTAAAGTTGTGAGTATCATTTATTCATTTTTCCTATATATGATGTTTTCTTCTACTTGAAGTAATTTGTGTAGTTTTTCTGTTATAATTATGCATCAACCTTCGTGTATTCTGTTTTATCGCAACTATTTGAATGGGAAAAACTATATCAAAAGAAAGGTGGTAAAATAAACCTTGTGTTTCTTAGCAAGTTAGCAACTTAGGTTATAGGTAAGTTCAAGCTCTAGATGCTTTTGTGAGTGTGTAGTGAATATGATGACCATTGGTTTTGAGCTCAAATACAAGCCTTCATTTACTGAGGAAGGTTATACTAGTTTGTGAGATAACTTTATCTTTGTTTCTAATTATGTTTTGCCTTCTATATTTTTCTGGTAACCAGTCTCTTTCAATCAATTAAAACTTTGACTTCTGTTTATATATAACCACGTTTGATTTTGATTATATTTTCATGTCGAACTTGGGTATTTGACGTAAATTTGAACCTCTAATTTGATGCATCTGATCTATAATCTCCCCAAGGACCCCAACCTACTTGCTCACCGACTCACCCACCCACACACACGACCATTGTGGTAATGGAGTTATTAAATTATCAGATAACAGCACAAGCTATCAGTAACATATTCCCCGAGGGCTGGAATTCTTGGCTCTGCACACCCAGTCACCCAGAGCCAGAATAGTGCTGTAATATTCTACATATAATTATTTCTGTAACTAGGTTCATCTTTGTTATTTGTAATACATTCTTGAATTACGCTTTTATAAATTGCTTTCACTTTAAGATCAATTTCTAATACAGGACATAGTCTATGCCTACACTGACACCATGCTGTTATGGTAATTGAATTTGCTCATAGAAGCGTTTTTTTTCTATTCTTCATGGTTAAATGGGTTTAACCTTCAAACCTCCTAATTTGTAAGTGGATTATCCATTTTGTTCGCAAGTTCGCCGTTATTAGAAATTATACTAGTTCCTCTTCTTTTATCCAAACAATCCAACAAGATATATAGCATGTGGGACCAAAATATGTTTTCCCATATACTGCTTTTTGTAAGATTGCTGACATTGAATAAATACCCAACATATTAAGGTTATTTTGAACCCCTTGGCTATTTCATCACCAATGAGTATGACAAGGTGCATATTTTAGAATATTTATATGTCGTGTGACTCTTATCATTTATCTATATGCTTTCTTTTACGTGCATTAAATGTGGATAACCTCAAGGTCGACCAATTGGAATAGTATAGTTGCAAGTTGCAACCTATTTGTTATGATGGATTTCTGTATGATGCCATCTTTTATGTCGTGCAACTGGTTGATTGCGAGTTAATGAGCTCTTTCTGTTGTGATGCCACTGCCACTACACCAAAATTATGAAGGTGTGGTGAGGGTTGAGAAAATTTATTTATATTCTAATATGCCCCCGCAGGTTGAGTGCCCCTTTTTGTCTGATGAAACCTAAGATGTGCTGAGCGGAATTATTTATATACTCCATTTTAGATATGTATGCATGGTGGAAACTGATGTGGGTTGTTTTGATACCATGTAATGCCCCTGCAACTTCAATTGTAGTGAGGGTTGGGAGATTTATATTTATACTTTAAGAAGTATATTCTGGATTATTGTAAATCTTTAGTTTGGATACCACATATATCTTCACTATGTTATTGCAAAACTGAATTTGAAATTCATACAGTGATTTAGCATTGAAGTTTTAGAGAAGTTTTTTGATGTTGCTGTGTATTCTATGCATAGGAAAGGAAATGGTACTATTAGTGCTGCTGGTGGGAGTGGATGGGGTGGTGGAGGGGGAGGGAGGATATCTCTTCAGTGTTACAGCATACAAGATGTAAAGATCACTGTTCATGGTTTGTACTTAATGCACATCTTACTTTGGCAAATTTCTGCGTTACTGTTGCTTGCTATAAAAAAGTGATGCACTGCTTTTTTCTCAGTTTCCTCCGACAGATGTATTCTGCCCTTGTGATTACTTAATTATGTTAATTTGTAGTTTTCCACTTTCCCAAGTTGATGAGTGGTGGCCTACAATGTGTATCGAGCAACCTTAAAACTTAACACTCCGGTCATGTTGCCTTATGGGCCACATGTGAATGGCTTTAATGGAAAGATTGCTTATTGGAGACCTTTTTCTTTTGTATTTCCAAAACCACAATTGTAGTGTATAAATATATTAAAAATATTGGGAGAGGCTGACTACCTCAGTTATGCCCACTCACAAAATTATGTGCTCTTACTTTCATTTTTCTTGCTAATTTGGTGATTATATTCAACCAACCTAATTTGTAAAGTGAGTACAGATTCTTGCACCAACTTTCTATTTCTCATTGTTTTTCATGATTCATGGTAGGTTTGGTAGCTTGCATATGCAAGTTGCAATTGCATTTGCAGGTGGAAACTTCATATTTTCCTTCCAAAACTTTAGACTACAATTACCAAAATATCCCCCACTTCTCATCATAACCTCTACTTTATATATTCCGTTCATCATGGGCTGGAGCCGTAAGGCTCTATCCATCGTATCAAAAAAATATATTCCGTTCATCTTTTCCTCCAAAACATAGTGGATATTTGTGTAATAGAGTCCATTATCTTTGGGGGGAAATTTGAAATTCCACGTGTAAATGCAATTGCAACTTGCATTTGCAAGCTACCAAACACCCCCTAATAGTGCATGTGTGCATGCATGCTTGAATGAGATTGATATATTCGGAAACTAGTATAGACTCAAAATGTACTCCAAGTCCAAGACACAAGATGCCGATGTAGAAACACATCTTCATTAATTGTAGGCTTGACTCTCTCGCTTGAGTACATTTTGAGTCTACAAAACTTGAGTACAAATAGCATTACTCATTAGGAAATAGAATTAATTTTGTCTGAAACAATATGGCTTGAAGTGCTATTTTGTTGTTTACAAGATACTTGTCATCTTTCTGCTTCATTGATAATTTACTGATGGCATATCGAATTTTTGCATTTACTTTCTTTCTTAATTCAGGTGGGCAGAGTATTGGCTGTCCTGAGAATGCTGGTGCTGCTGGTACAGCTTATGACAGAACCTTAAAGAGTCTTAGAGTTAGCAATGACAACTTTACAACCCATACAGAAACACCACTGTTGGATTTCCCGAAAACTACACTGTGGTCAAATGTCTTTGTGGAGAACAATGCAAAAGCTTTGGTTCCATTGCTCTGGTCAAGAGTACAGGTTATTTACATTCTCAACTCAAATTTATTTTGTTCGTCAATTATCTCTTAGTACTATTTCAGCATTCTGGTAGGCCTATGTTGTCTTTTATTCTCTTTTCTTTTACAAATAATTGGTTTCTTTTTTTGTGCTGATTTGCCCATTCTTTTTTATGCTGAACTGATATTTGTTAATGATACTCTGGTGTCCTCTTTCAACCTTTTTACTTTATTGTTTAGTATATGCTTTACAGTAACAACTGGAGTTAATTTTTGAGTAAAAAACTGGAGTTAAATTTGCATACTTCCGTCTCTCTCTTCCTCAAAGAAAATGAAAAAAAGGACAAAGACAACAAAAAAGAAAATCAATTCCTTCCCAACATCTTTCTATGCTATACTGCTATCCAAATAAACTCTAGGGTTCTGCCCAGACTTCCTAATGTCCACCACTGTCAAGTTCGGCAACTTCTAGAACAACATCATTACATTAAAGAAAGTGGTGTAGAACCAAGGGGAGATGGAGAAGGACAATAATGAGAAAGGGATTTGGACGATTGGTGAAATAAGGGAAAATTGGAGGGAGGAGAGAAGGGTGATAAGGACTACTTACCAAGAAGGTCGTAACCACTAGTAATTTAATCATTAATCAATTCTGCTTTATTCAGTGGTTAACTGACCTCGAAGTAGGCTCACAAGATGAAAATAAAATCCTAAAATATTTATACCTTATCAAAGTAAACCAAAAGTTGCAATTAAATAACGTCTTAAATACAGATAGCATGAAATCAACTAGAACTATCCTAATTCAAATGTAACTATTCTATAGTCTTCCTCTAATTAGGTTTTCCATCAGACAGATATGCAGCTAACTTTATGTGGTCTTGTCTCCGTTTCCTCCTTGTTTATTCTCTCTATTTAAGCATTCACAAACTCTTACACCCAACAAAATGTAGAATTCTGCTAAGGGATTGCGTCGGCATGGTAGTACTTCCAATGATTTCACATTCAAGTACTGATGTTGGTATGTTAAGGACACTTAAATTACTGACTGCTCCTATTCCTATTCATCTCTGTTCGTGTTCTTCTAACACTCCCCCCCCCCCCCCCCCCCCCCCCCCCCCCCCCAAAAAAAAAAAAAAAAAGAGAATTTCCGTAGCTTTCTTCTTTGGCTGCCCAAACTTACATTGCATGACCAATGAAAAGGGGTTTCTCCATCTAATATCTGCAAATTGACTGTCTCAAATTAGGTCAAGCCTCTTTATCTGTATTATTGTTTGGTTTAACAGTTTGCACCAATTAGAATCTTAAGTTATGTTCTAGTTCTTATAAACTTTTAACTCTTATGCGGAGTTTGTCCATCACTAGGTCATCTTATTTCATCATTATTGTTTGCATCTTTTAGAACTAGTTGATGCAGCACAGTCATACTCTTGTGTCTGTTAGCTTTATGTAAGAAGGTGTAGGAGAATCTATTTGCACGACAACAGTGCTTTGTTTTTTATGATGGTGTCTTTTGTTGGTGGAGTGATATGCAAATGGATTCTTTTATCATTGTATGCCAATTTATATGAGTTTATCTTAAGGAATATGACTAATATTATTCATTTTCCTTTTGTTTTAAGGTAAGAGGTCAAATCAGTTTACTTTATGGAGGAAGTATCTGCTTTGGGTTGTCAGATTATCCAGTTTCAGAATTTGAACTGGTTGCAGAAGAACTGTTGATCAGTGACTCAGTCATAAAGGCAAGTACATACTCTAGCAACATTCTAAATTATCGTCATTTTTCTTCGAGTATTGGTTTCTTAGCATGAGTTTGCAGCAACATGCTTCAGCAATTAATTTTTTTCCATGTCGTGTTGGTTGGAAAACATCATGTTAGCCACTGTCTCGAGGGAAGTCAAACATACTGTATTCAGCTTTGAAATACTTAAGTCTAGATTTGTCAACTTTTTGTCCTTCCCGATTTCCCCACCTTCATTGTACAAAAACATGCATATGCAACACACTTTATTCATAAAATTTCATGCATATCATTGTTTACTTCTGAATTGCATTAGTAATAAATAATCTTATTTGCTATTTGCCTTTGCTGTTCGAGTAATTAATGTTTTTTTTGCATTAGCAAAAATTACCTTAGTTGCAATGACTGCACAACCAGTGTTGCGGTATTTTAACTGGTCTGGGCTACTAAAATTTATGTTAATTCGTCTTATCGATAGTTTACTTGACCATTGAATATGGTTTGTATTAAAAAGCAATAGTCAATCCGAATTCAATGCGGAAAGGTTTACTTGATTGCAAAGATAGCAAACTACCCAGCTATCAAGATGACAAAGCACCGACCATGGCTGGTTATCAAAGAGAAAAAAGATCCACCATAAGGTACTGAGCTATCAGTATCATCTATAGATAACTAATTGATAAATCATTGACAAATTTATGTTACCATCAGTGGCGGAGACTCACTGGTTACAGTGTCGGGTACCCCCACCCCCACTCTGCGATCATATTGTTAAAAAGTCCAGAGAATTTTAAATTGAAATCCAGACACAATCGCAGGTCATAAAAACTGAAATCCATGAATTGTGGAAGAAGTTCTTTTGGTTAAATGTTCAAATGCGGCGTGACTCACACAGGCATAAGATTTTGGGCCAGGACAAAATCTTCCCAACTGTACGCACATCTTTCACCATGCATAGCCCTTTGCCTTAAGAAGACGAGGGGAGGTATGAAGCGTGGGAAACTCTTGAAGAAGTGTATGGTACAGCATGGAAACAAATTAGCAGCAGCAAAACTCCTAATTGATGAATGTGAGCGAACTGTGCTTAGACGATTCGTCAAACTGCAATTTTCATTTTTTCCTTATTACTTAAGGGGGTGGTGCTAGGCTAGAGAAGGGCCAGCAATTGAATCTAAAGGGTTATTTTGTTAGTTAGGGATCTATCTTATTGGTTACATTTCTCTGGCCTATGCTGTGGGTGAGCTGTCCTCCACGTATTGAATATACTCGGAATGTGACAATATGATATGTAGCTGCAGTTTTACCTTTTAACCCATAACTGAGAAGATTTTATTTTGTAAAATCAAAGTTGTGTTGCATATACTCTTTTTATTCTTTAATTATTCTGCATGAAATTTGAATTTATATCTTCCCTTAACAATTTATTAATGCATAATTGCTAAAATTTCATGTTGAAGTTGCTATTTTCATGTGCTAGTACTTGATAGAGATTAATAACTTGTTCTCTAATGGAAACAATTCCTGCGTATGAAGGTTTTTGGTGCATTTAGAATGTCGGTCAAGATGTTGCTCATGTGGGATTCCAAAATTCATATTGATGGAGGTGGCAATAATGATGTTGGTATATCTGTGCTTGAAGTCAGAAATTTAATTGTTCTTCGGGTATGATAATAATAAAATTGTCACTGAAAGTCAACAACGTAAGTTCATTTTAGTTTGTGTGTAATGCAATAGCTGATGCAACTTGGCAGCAAAATTCTGTGATTTCTTCTGATGCTGACTTGGGAGTCTATGGTCAAGGACTTCTCAGATTGACTGGTTTGGGTGATGAAATCAAAGCTCAACGCCTTTTCTTGTCACTATTTTATAACATAGAAGTAAGCCTTTGCATATTCCATTTACTCTGTTTCATTTCACATCCTTGTTTTAAAATATGTACCAAAATGGCCGATATTATCAGTTTTAGGGGTTGGCCATCATTGATTTGAAATTTTAATATCATTTATTGCGTTATTATGGAGCGAAACTTGATACAGCGGCCGATATATGGGAGATATCAGTCGATATTACAATGGTTGTCTACTGTTGTATTAAGTATGAGAATAATAAAATGTAACATATACAACAACGTAATACATCTACCTTTAGTAAAGTTGGCAGAGTACAAAATATAAGCATTTCTAATGAGCATTTTTGTTAGGAGGTGTGTTTTACGTGATTAACTGTGTACCGTTCAAATATAAGCATCTCTGTTATACATATACTTTGCTTGTTTTTGTAATTCAGTATGTTCAATTTTTAATATTCAAATATGATTCTTTTATGTATTTGGGTTGTAACTCTAGTGTTTCCATTAGATAGTTTACCACCCACTTGAAGTCGAGCAGCCAATTAAGTCAGTGGCCTGTTTAAAATGCAATTGTATATCAAGGGTATTTATTACAACTATTGGTGACCTTGATCAAATCTACTCAAGTTCAAATCTCCTTGGGCACATATTAAAAGCAGATTATTTAATACACACACACACACACACACACACAGACACAGACACACACACACACTTGCATGCATACCCATCATCAGCCTACAAAATGGGCGCTTGATCTGTGGGGCAGTGTTGAATATCAATACAATTCTATTAATCCTGACCATGATTTTGGACAATTCGGAGTTCTGATAGAGTGGTAGCCGTTTTTCTACAACTTCGAAGTAATTGACTGTGCATCTAATTGACCTCAGGTACATGGATAGACTTATGATCGTAAGTTGGATGGATAGACATTGATTGTAAGTTAGGACTTGGGGTTTATAGGACAGGAATAACAATATTCCAAAGATTAGGGTGATAGTGTTGTTTTTCACTAGGCGATGGAATTAGGCTGGAGTTAGGGGGGAGAATCAAGTAAAAACAGTTAGACAAATAAGAGCTTTTAACAAGTTGAGCAAGTGAATTAATGAATTTCACCTAAAAACCCTAATAAACTACTTCACCTGTACTGTCAGTTACCCCAGTTCATATGCCCTCTAAATGAATCGAGTTTCGTCATGCTATCTTCATGTTTATTTATTTCATCAACCTCATAATATATTTTTAGGGCTCTTTCAGTTTTGGTGCATCGAAGGTTAAGCCGAGCTTCCCAAGCTTTCTGATAACTTTAATTATCCCTTTTTCCTGCTCTGAAACATAGCGTCTGTGTGGCATGGGTACTTTTAGCAAGGAGCTGTACCCGTACTGCACACATGTCGGACACCGACACTTCATAGACGCTTGGTCGGACACTCCTCATGTGTGTCGCTTATTTTATAATACATCCTGTATGTTGGACACGTCTTGCACACTTCTAACATTTCTTAGAACACATAATTAACAATTTTCGAAGATATATTTTTACTAATACTAATTAACTTTAGTTACTTGCATACATATCTTCAATTTTGATAATGTAGGGTGAAGTATTATTACTTTTTGTGGACAATGTATCTCTTATTTTGATTATGAGCAACAAATTGTGTTGTTCAACGCCATTTTAGTAAAATTATAGATAATTGAGATAATATTAAGTTATGTTATATAATATTATAGCCGTGTGCTCGTATCCTACTTTGTACAAATTTGGCGTGTCTTGTACCCGTATCCGTATCCATGCTTCATTGTCTTTTTTGCTATATCCCTTTTATCTTTGGTGCATTTAAGAATTTATTCATGAAAACACTATGTAATGAACATGTATAGGAATTAAACAATTGCAGTGGAACATTTAGTTTTACTAAATTTTCAAGATTGTTTCAATGATTTTGTTCCGCATTTGCAGGTTGGGCCAGGTTCTTTGCTCCAGGCTCCAATAGATGATGAAGCAAGCAGTAGTTTGTAAGTATGATTATTGCATTGTTTAGAAGTAATCACAATAATAATGATAAGTATTCTTTTAATTATATTAAATGTAAGTCAGACTAAACCATGCTTACATCAGGACCATTCAAGCTCACTGTGAGAGTCAAACATGCCCAACAGAGTTAATCATGCCCCCTGACGATTGCCATGTGAACAACTCCTTGTCCTACACATTGCAAGTAAAATTCTTTTGGAGATTCAAATGATAATTGCAATTGTGCCTTGTATTTACTTTTCCAAGTTCTTTCCCTGCTTCTTCCTTTCAATTCTCTGAAAATTTCAGATTATGTCAATTTGACATTACTATATGTTTACAGTTTACAATACCATTTAACCTACAGATTTGTCGTGTTGAGGATATTGTGGTCAGTGGTCAAATTAGAGGAAGCATCGTTCATATTCATAGGGCACGGACTATCATCATTGAAAAGAATGGTGTAATAAGTGCCTCAGAACTAGGTGAGAAGTATTCTATAGCTTCGTATTTGATCAAAACAAACTTTTGAAAGGTCCAGCACACTTCATTTTCATTCTCTATTCTATCTCTCCTGATATAAAAACAGTGAGATTTGTAAGACTCTCTCTCTCTTTCTCTCTCACAGAGTCTTGACTCTCTATTGTTGTTGCCTGACATTCTTTGTAGGTTGCAAAGAAGGTATAGGCAAAGGAGAAATTTTTAAATATGGAGCTGGAGGAGGTGCTGGGCATGGAGGAAAAGGTGGCTCAGGGTTTTATAATGGAATGCTGATTGAAGGTGGTAAAGAGTATGGGGATGCTAATCTTCCTTGTGAATTAGGAAGTGGAAGTGTTGGGCCTAGTGGATCGCTGGAAAACACTGCTGGTGGAGGAATGATAGGTTAGTATTCAATAACTTTTACATGCAACTAACTGGAATGCAAGAGAACCTGTGGGATTTATATAGATAAATCTTGAAAGGTCACGGTTTCCTAGTAAGAGGTGCATTATTAGAGTGTACACAAATACCCTGCAACCTGCCTGTATAGCCCAGCACCTATCATCCTTAAGTTTACAACAGAGATTAGTAACCAACAGCTGGTGCTTGTTTCCACAAATTACCATTTGTCTGTTTTGTTCCTCTTAAAGAGTTGTTTATTACAAGCCAAAACTACCTCATTATTCACAATGGTCTTCTCATTTACACTTTAAGTCACCTAGATGTATGAAGATGCGAGTAAAAGATTGAAATTTAGGTATAGAAGGTCGAAGGGAGTAATGCAAAAAACACTATGCATTACTATCGTCTTTCTTTGTACCTTTACTTCACAATTGATGTAACAAACTAAATGCTACAGCCCTGTTTAATTTAGATTTAGGACAATGACAATCAAAACCTTCCAAAATCTATAAAATGTATACCATGTATAGCACAAAGATCAAGATAAATCTATTGACAATAGGCAGGTTCCAAATATCTAAAGCTCCGCAAGTCTTGTAATACCCCGTAATTTCTATAAAAAAAGATATATATATATATATAATATATATATATATATTAAATAGTAAGAGAGAAGGGGAGAAAGGGGGCCCACGGGATGAGAACAGCACCTCTGTGCTGTGTTATGTGCTGACGTCATGATGATGACGTCAGCGATAGGGGGCCCCACCCGGGATTTCAGATAAGAAGAGACAGCCGGGCGTGTCTCTTGGTGACGTGGCATACATAAAGGGGGCCCACTGGGCTTCTTTATGTGTGTGCACGGGATTAGTAATAAGAGATGGATTTGTATAGTCCCAAATCGGGAGTATACACTAAATTAAATAATATAAATATAACTGCCTATGATCAAGAGTTACCTACTTGGTTAACCACCTTTTGAGAGGCAGCCTGTGGTGGGCAGTTGTACTATAAGTATTAATAGTAAGTCCAACATGATAACATTACAACAGTAATAACTCTATACAAAAACCAACATGCTGTTTCCAATCTCTACATTTGGTATTAACTTATAACTTTTCTCACCACCCTTAAAGATAAAGTTCATCAAGACGAATAAAACAATTACAATTAAATAATATTATAGGTATGAAATTTATTTCTTCATATTACAAGTTCACTCTTTCACTGTTGTCAGTGGTACGTACTTACGAACTAGTGAGCTCTCACTCACAAGTCTCGCAGCTTACCAGATCTCCTATTAGGTTCCGTTCCATTATACTCTTTAAATACAGGGGATCTAAGTTGCCTCACGAATATTGGTGAAGGTGTAAGTTGAACTTGCGACCTCGCTTGTCACATTTTCATGCCTTATCATGACACTAGAATTCCTTTCCCGTACAATTAATATATATTTATCGAGACGGCAAAATTAACCTAATAGGGTAGTTCTTTTTGGCCCAGATAATGTGATATACCAGTTGATATTCTAGTAGAGTGACAATATCATCACAGATTGAAAGGGCAATGCAACTTAACATCCTCACAGAGATACATAGAATATTATATATATATATATATATATATATAGAGAGAGAGAGAGAGAGAGAGAGAGAGAGAGAGAGAGAGAGAGTAATGTTCCGTTGTGCACTAGGCCTCCGTGTGCACTCGGTCTTCCCGCCTTCGTATCGCGATCCGAACCGTTCACATTGATCTACACATAAATTAGTCTAAATATGTAAAATCAAATCAGTTGAAATTCATTTGCCCATCCATTGAAGTGTTACAAAATTATATGGCTGAAAATCGTTGTTTTTTATAGTCACATGATGGATGAGCAAATAAATTTCAAATAATTTGATTTTATATATTTAGACTAATTTATACGTGTAGATCAATGCGAACGGTTCGGATCGTCGATACGAAGGCGGGAAGGCCGAGTGCACACGGAGGCCTAGTGCACAACGGAACATTACTCTCTCTCTCTCTCTCTCTCTCTCTATATATATATATATATATATATATATATATATAACAATAATGCATTGGTGCTAACATGAATTGTAGAGGTATTGACAAAGAATTTGTGTAGTGGCACGCATGAGATCGTTAACTATGTTAGTTATTGGATGTTGTTAATCAGGCTTTAGTAAACATTATATCCATTGAAATTGTTAGACTACAAATATAGTCTCTTAACCCTCATCACAACTTCGGCATTTTGGTTTGGATTTAAACACCATTATCCTAATCATTCCTAAACTCAAAACAATATTGCACAAACATACTAAGAGCATCCACACTTGGTTTTTTTCAAATTTGGCAGAATGGCAAATAAGAATTGGCAAAAATATGAATTTGCTGCACTCGTAGTTTGCCAAAGTTTAGCAACTGAGAAAAAAATCGGACAGAACATCCTGTTCCGTTTGAGCATTTTTTATTTAAAAAAAAAAATAATTAGAGGGACTTGGACTTT
The DNA here is from genome assembly GCA_017893485.1 of Hemerocallis citrina. NCBI lineage: Eukaryota > Viridiplantae > Streptophyta > Magnoliopsida > Asparagales > Asphodelaceae > Hemerocallis > Hemerocallis citrina. The sequence goes on from CM030366.1 coordinate 79,505,815, forward strand.
GAAATTTTGATGAACTTAGAGGGACTTGGACTTTGACTTTTATGAAATACTTGGATAGATTTGGATGTTGATGAAATTTTCCAATTTTAAATTATGGATTTTTTTGGGTATTCTGTCCGAATTGTTTTTAAAAAAAATTTGAAAAAGTTATCGGACGTAACATTATGTTTCGTCTGATCCATTTAAAAAATGTAAAAATTAAGTCCCCTATATTTTTTGGCAATTGCCAAACCAGTTCTCATATTCATCATTTTTCAAAATTTAGCAAAATAAGAATCGACTGCAGCGGCCTCATTTGCCAAAATATGGGATTTTTGCAAAATGAGAAACAAGTGTTGATGCTGTCTCTTGACATATGTAGGAACCAAGGTATATTTGTTGGCATACCCAAGTAACGTATTGATTGTGTTAGGATTATCCCTCCTTAATAAGGAGGATGAAATATATTTGGTAGTGCAAGGTCTTGTTAGTTTCTCTAGTATTAGAGTTAGTTGGTTCAACATTGAAAGGGTGACTCGTAAATCATGCATCCTATCCACCAAGGTATTAGGGAGTTCAAGAGTTCAACTCTTATGGTATGAAAGTCCTTCCATAATGATGGCGGGGAGGACACAGATGGAACTTCATCTATAAGAGGACTGCTTTGGTGCTCACATTCCTCAACCCAAGCCAACTCAAGCATCATCATTAATCCCATCCAAACAAACCCGTACTTAGGAGTGACAGCTGAGAGAGTTTGGTGGAAAGTCTATGTCTCATTTCACTCAAGAGTGATGAACCCAAGGCGATTTAACACAACAGTTTTTAGTAAAGGATATGACAAAGTCGAATTGTATCGGTGAGTTTGTTCTTTGTCAACTTTTTTTGGTGAACATGTTTGTAAGTTGTTTATCCTCTTGTTGAAGTAAGGTAAGATAACTAAAAGTTTTAATGCCATTATTATTTATGGTGGAAGATTTGAGCTAGTTAGAGTTATGTGGTTTTTCCCTTTCACATTAGTGGGGTTCTCCATGTAAAAGTCCGGTGTGTGTTTGTGCTCATTTCGTTTCTCTACTCTTAAATTTTCCTTTTCATTCTTCATTCATCTAAGTTTCCCCATAGATTGCTACTTAAGTTTCTAATATTTTCAATTTAGGTTACCTTATAACTCATTACGTTAACCAACATTTTATTATGTTGGTGCTGAGGACATCGGTTTTGTTTTGTTTTGAGATTTAGCTATATGTAGTAGTTCTGCAATTTGCACCATTTATTTTCTGCATAAGAATGTTTTGGAGATTTGTATTAAGATTTTGTTTTGAGCTTATACATAGTCCTTGAGAATAATGAGAAGATATGCTATTCTTGATTAAAAAAATTATTGTGTTAAGTTATTGCTCTGCAATCTTTTTTTGTGTGTGATACCATAAAAACTTATTAGTGTTTGTGAGAAATCCTAAGAAAGTATTAGGGTTTGTGAGAAACTCTAACTACACCCCCAAATTTCTCAATTTTATTTTAATCCCAAACCCTAACTCCTTCACCACATAACCGCCACCTGTCTTGAAGCCCGAATCCCACCAAACCCAACTTTTCACCTCCTCCCTCCCTGCTCTCTGTCGCCCCTGCAGCAACCCACCTGTGCCCTTTCTTCTCCCTACCCCTTCACCGACCACCTCAACCACCATCATCTACCACCCCGACTCCACACCCGTAGCCCCATCATCTACCACTCAAATCCCCTCAATCCCTAAGCCCTAATCCCCAAATCTCCATCAAATCAGAAACTCATCCCCGAATCGCATAAAAAAACTAGCCCCAAATAATTTCCTTCTCCACTTTGCCATTGCTGTCCTCACCCACCCCTGACGATGCCAGCGCCTCCGCAACCCACCTTGCCGCCCTCACACCAACTTGCAACAACTTAGTAACAACTTGTTGCCTTGCTACCTTGCCACTCCCCTCTTGATGCTGTCGACCACTTGAAGATCTTGTTTTCATCTTCGAAGCTTTCCATCGAATCTTGGTAAATTCCTTCCACTTCTTTGTTATTTGTGATACTGCTTCATCATCTCTAGAACATTATTTAAATTATCTGTCGTCCACAAATATTGAGTGTGAGTGCTTCTACTTGCCCATTAGCGTACGAATCATAATTGAGTATCTTACTTGCTAATAACACTTACGTATGTTTATTGATTGTTAGGCTTGAATATTTAATTGGGCTTGTTAAATTTATTTCAATTCTTGAAAATCCATCAAACCAATTATTAGTTTTAATTTCTAACTTAATCAGTGTTACATGTTGGTCAACTTAATCTTCTAATATTCTTGAAAAATTCTCTGTTTAGGATTAAGTTTACATTATTTTGGTATGAGAGTGAAGGTTTTTAAAACCCTAGTTCATGCATTATTTTCATGCATTATTTAGTCATAATTTTTACATTCATTTAGGATCATTTTAGGTTTATTTTTAGTTCATTTCAGATTTAAAAAATACATTTATAAAAAAAACTTAGGTGCATTTAGAACACGTTTTCCCAAATTTCAGCAAACACACATCTCCATGACCTCTAGTTTTTCACCGTTGGTGAATGCGTCTCCGCAGCACCATCACGAATCCCGAAGAACCTTTCTTGTCCCTCTCAAACCACCCAATCAGGAACCCTAGAATTCAATGAGTCTCTTCAAACTGAAATGAACAACTCTGATATTTTCACTACCCTCGCTGCCATTCAAGCAACTCTTGCCAATATCAATCAAAGGCTTGAAAAAGTGGAATTGAATCAAAATGTTGTTCCTGAGCTTCATCACTAGATCTCTCAAGGGAATGATCGTGACAGTTGACGTCAAGATCGTGACCTCGACGAACAATACAAGAACTTAAGGTTGACGTTCCTCACTTTGAAGGCCACATGAAATCCCAAGCTTATCTCGATTGGAACTGTGCTATGGACCACTACTTCGTAGGGTTTGACATGAGCGAAACCTGAAAGTTAAATTTGCCACGATAAATTTGACTGGTAAAGCTCAACAAAACTAGACCAATCTTGAACACCCCGCAGAGGCCGAAGCCTGGCACCCATAGCCACTTGCAAAGACATGAAAGAGAAGCTCACCGAGAGATGTGCCCTTGTCGTTTCACATCCAATTGCTAGATTCGTGAAACCAATTCTATCAAGGAAGCAAATCTACTCAAGAGTATGTGGATAAGTTCGATGACTTACTCATTTGGTGCAATGCTTTAGGTAAATAGAGCAAAGAACATATTCTCTCTAGGTTCAGAGTTGGACTACGAGCCGATCTTAGGAACGAGCTAATTCATAGAAATATGGACTCCTTGGCAGCAACTTATGTCCTTGTCCTCGATATTGGTTCCCTTAAAGTAAATTCCCCCTACTTCCAGCGATTCGAGAGATCATTCTCTAGAATGACCTCTACTGAACCCTCTAGGTCTGAGCCATTCTCATCTCAGTACCCCAACAAGTCTTATCCAAGTCATCCTACTTCAAATTCCTATCTACCTAGAAATGACTACATAGGTAAGTACACTGAAAGTGACTACTCTATGATTGATCATTTCACTAAGTGCTATAAATGTAAGGGATACGGCCATGTAGCTGGCAATTGTCCCACCCCCAGTAGGAACAACATCGTAGAAGATACCGCTGTCATTGCTGATGAGCCCGACAATGAGTTTACCTATGAACCTCATGTAGGTGATGACTTCGGTGAAGAAGCGAATGACCAGTCTCTCAACTGTATTCAGTCGATCCAATCACCTCCATTGAATGTACATGAGTCACCCATTTCTTTTCAAGTCACTTGGCAATCCATAAATTTTATCCTTGTGTTAGAACATCATAGAGTCACAGAGTCTGCATTTCCATTTGCATCCCGCATTCATGATTTGCATAAAAAATTTCAAGAAAATTAATGAGAATAATTTTAACTGCAAGTTAATAGCAGATACTAGAAGAAAATTTGAAACTTTTGATGCTGGTGATGAAGTGATGGTTCGTATTCGTCCGGAACGGTTTTCAACTGGATCCGCTAAGAAAAATACATGTGTTGCAGGACCATTTAAAATTTTGCATTAAATCAATGATAATGCCTATGTCGTTGACCTTCCTGAAGCATTTCTCTTCTGCATGTCTATGGAGTTTTGAAAAATCCAAACATCTCAGAGATAGATATAGAGGTAGGAATTTGTCGAGCGAACCGCACTCCTTCGTATACGTCAGGAGTCCATTGATGAAAAGGGGCTGGGGAAAGCCCCCTCTTTTTTTATTTTTAACAATACCGAGTCGGGTTCTTCTCCTACCAATATCGAATAGAACATGCTGAAAAAAAAAATCTTCAGATTTTGGCATAAGTATGACTTTTAATATTGAGGATCTAGTACCCTATGAAGGCCCAGAATTGAACCCTAGAAATTCTCTTATAGATGAGCCTACCCTACAGCCTAATGGTGAGATTTCTGCATTTTTCTCTTTACCAGATACTACTTATCTATCAACAGAAAAATTGGATAATATTTTAGATGATCAGATAATCTCTACTAGAGATAGTGGTATTCATAAATATTTGGTGCGATGGAAGAACAAGCCGAAGTCGGAGGATACTTGGAGTGATCGTGAGGAGCTCCAACCTTGGATCCTGATCTTTTGGAGCATTACGACAAGATCACTGATTTTTTTGACTCGATTGGGTCAAGCTTTCTCCCACCCGGAGAGAATGATGAGGACATCGATTATGTTTTGTTTTGAGATTTAGCCATATATAGTAGTTTTGCAATTTGCACCCTTAATTTTCTGCATTGGAATATTTTGGAGATTTGTATTAAGATTTTGTTTTGAGCCTTTATTTAGGCCTTGAGACTAATGAGAATGTATGCTATTCTTGATTAAAGAAATTACTGTGTTAAGTTATTGCTCTGCATTCTTTTCTTGTGTGTAATACTATAAGAAATTGTTAGGGTTTGTGAGAAATCCTAAGAAAATATTAGGGTTTGTGAGAAATTCTAACTACACTCCCAAATTCCTCAATTTTATTTTAATCCCAAACCCTAACTCCTTCACCACACAGCTGCCACCCTTCTCCTTCTTCTTCTTCTTCTGTCTTGAAGCCTGAAACCCACCATACTCAACTCCTTACCTCCTCCCTCCTTGCTCCCCGTCGCCCATGCAGCAAACCACCTGCGCCCTTCTTCTCCTTCCCGACGCTACCCCCTTAACCGACCACTTCAACCACCATCATCTACCACCCCGACTCCACTCCCAGATCCACCACTCAAATCCCCTCAGTCCCTAAGCCCTAATCCCCCAAATCTCCATCAAATCAGAAACTCATCCCCAAATCTCATCAAACCCTAGCACCAAATCCTTCTCCACTTTGCCGTTGTTGCCCCTACCCACCCCTGACGTCGCCAGCGCCTCCGCAACCCACCTCGCTGCCCCCATGCCAACCTGCAACAACTTAGTAACAACTTGCTGCCTTGCCACTCCCCTCCTGCCGTCGTCGACCACTCGAAGATTTTGTTTTCATCTACGACACTTTCCATTGAATCTTGGTAAACTCTTTTCACTTCTCCATTATTTGTAATACTGCTTTATCATCTCTAGAACATTATCTAAATTATCCGTCGTCCACAAATATTGAGTGTGAATGCTTTTACTTGCCCATTAGCGTACGAATTATAATTGAATATCTCACTTGCTAATAAATAATAACACTTACGTATGTTTATTGATTGTTAGGCTTAAATCTTTAATTGAGCTTGTTGAACTTATTTCAATTCTTGAAAATTCATCAAACCAATTATTAGTTTTAATTTCTAACTTAATCAGGCGTTACATGTTGGTAAACTTAAATCTTTTAAATATTCTTGGAATTTTCTCCATTTAGGGTTAAGTTTACATAAGTTGGCTAATTTAGGAGACTGTAAGAGCTTCTATTGTATAACAGTAGAGCAAAACCAATTGCCTTAATTTAGAATTCTTGATCACACGAGAAATCATAAGGTGATAAAATTAGCAATGATGTTTGTGATGGAAAAAGCCATAATGTACTATTGTAGTATGAGAAGCAATAATTGGTTGATTCACCAACTAGGCACCAATCTTTCCACTTCTATACGATTAGGAAAAACAGTTTTGATCTTAGAATACAATAGCTGATTCAGAGTAATCTTCCTCTCCATCCCATCCATGTCAGTCTAGACTATTATGTGATTAACAAGAAACCCAAAAGGAAATAAAGGGCTTGATTGACAGTTTTAGGTCTGGGGAGGTACCTCTTCGTGATCTGTTGGAGGTCGCTTTTGTTGCAGGTGGGGCTGCAAAATTTCAAGTTTGGTTTATTGATCCGCTAGGACTGAGTTTTACACGACCGTTTTGGGAGTAAATGCACCTATTTTACGGAGAATATTCAGTTATAGAATGTAAGACTGATGATAATTATACTAAAGTAAATGCTCCATTTGCAGTTTGAATGAGTAAAGTGGTAAGAGTTTCGGAGGATGTACGGAAGGTGAAGGTTGTGAGGGAAGCCATAAATTGAATTGACAAGATTGACTCTCTGATGACATGTACAGATATGGTCATATGGGACTTAATAATCAAATATGTATAGAGAACAAAACTGTTCCAAACATTATTTAAAGAAGCTGTGAAATCTAGCGAGTTGATAGTGGTCGGGTTAGAGAATGTTTAATTATTGAAGTGTTTGTGTTTGGTTCTTAATAATAATGACTTGGAGCGCACTGCTAGGTTTGAGGCTCGAGTGATGTAGAAGATTACAAGGGCGATTCAATTTATCGGATCTTTATTAGATTGGAGATTTTTTTAGCCATACATATATAGGGCAAATCTTTTTATTTTATTAGGCTAAAACTTTAGATTAGACAAGAATTCTTCGTAAAAATGGTGGTTAGGATTATAATATTTCTTTCTATCTTTTGAGATTATTGGAAACTAAATACTGTCAATGCATTAACAACCCTGAGTTGAATTAAACTAATGAGGATATTTTATAAGATAGATGAGTATGAGATGAATAATTTGACTGCTAATGAAATGGTGGCGTGATGTTATACTGGTGAAGCCCCAAAATTTTTAGCAGTGTTTGGCCACAACATTATATCGTGGCGTGAGGACACTTCTCTCTTATTGGTTCCTGTGTGTGACCTGACTAGCAGAGGACTTCCATTGACTAGGGAGGCTTGTGACACTCGTCATTAGGTGAGCAATGCAGATTGCTGGTCAGGGAGAAGGAAGCCTTGTCATGTTATGGTTCTTATTTCCTAGCATACTGTCACTTGGGAGTTATTACGTCCTTAGTAGCTCAACACATGTATTCTATATTTTTTTAGGAAAAACTTACTTGGACGAGATATCAAATGACAATTAATGAATTACATTTTTTTTGTATTTGACTTTTTTGAACCTCCTTGCTAAAAATAATCCATGTAGTAAATCTAAGACAGCCACATGCTGTACTTTTGTGTTATCCTTTGCTCTAAGTTACAATTGACCAACCAACTATACCCGATTGTTTAAGTTTTAGTACTGTGTATGTGTAATACCCCATATTTCTTAATATATATATATATATATAAGAAATATATATATATATAATTATGTATAGATGGGCTTGATTATATATGGATAAATAATTAAGTGGATTATGTATAGATGGGCTTGATTATATATGGATAAATAATTAAGTGGTTAATGAATATGAGCCATGACAATTGATGTGGAGTTGGGCTGTTTGTTGGGCCCAGGTCGCATGAAGAATGCATGCACATGGGAAGCTCACGTGAGAGTGTGAGCTTTGGAGTGGTTAAGAATGTCCCACATCGGCCATTAGTGAGAAATATGAGTGAATATATTAGATAGCCTCTGATCAAAGGTCACCAATTAGTTATGACACCTTTTGTGAGGCATGCTGTGGTGGGCTGTTATTAGGATTGTTTTTCGCGTTGCACGCACGCGTAGCTGCGAACGCAGCTGAGCCGGGTTTGGGACGTTACAAATGATCAGAGTCGACTTTCGACACTGATTGTGGATATGAGTGGGTTAGGTATGCCTGAGGTGGAGCTAGGACAGTACGCTGGTAGAGAGACCAGGGACAGTACGCTAGCAGAATTAGAGTACTCAACTTCACTTCGGCTAGAAAGTCGATCTTGGATCAGGTTGCATGTCTCAAGCTTAGCGAGGACGCTAAGATCTCAAGGTGGGGTGTACGTAATACCCCGTATATATATATATATATATATATATATATATATATATATATATATATATATATGGGCTTGATTATATATGGTTGTATATATGGATAAATAATTAAGTGGTTAATGAATATTGGCCATGACAATTGATGTGGAGTTGGGCTATTTGTTGGGCCCAGGTTGCATGAGGAATGCATGCACATGGGATGCTTATGTGAGAGAGTGAGCTTTGGAGTGGTTAAGAATGTCCCACGTCGGCCATTAGTGAGAAGTACGAGTGAATATATTAGATAGCCTATGATCAAAGGTCACCAAACAGCCATGACACCTTTTGTGAGTCATGCCTGTGGTGGGCCATTGTTAGAACTTGTTTTTCGCGTTGCGCACACGCGTAGCCGCATGTGCAGCTGAGCCGGGCTCGGGGCGTTACAAGATTTGCATGTGTATGTGTATGAACAAAATTTGTGTGTATGGCAACATACACAAGAAGATGCATAATTCATGTGCAACAACATTCATTTACCAAAATATTGTTGGACAAAATAATACAACAATATTCATATATTGCAATAATATTCATCAACAAAATATTGTTGTACAAAATAATTATTAATTATTTTTGGGGTACTACATCACTTCCTCCTTAGAATCGTTTTGTCCACAGAACGACGCTTAGTGGGGAGGAAGGACATGAGTTTTCAACAACTCAGGAAATACCTTCAACAACGGTCTTTAGGTTCCAACTGCTTGCAGTTGGTGTAACTCCTTTTGTTTGCCAATCCATTCGCGGTAAAAAAAAAGCCGTGTTCTTGTTCCCAGGCTACTTGTAGATGCCTTTGTAGGTTCTTCCTCTACTATCCTGGAATGTAATAGTAGTCCTCCGGGTTTCTAGAATTCTGGTACCTACAATGCCTAGCCGCAAGGTCAGTATTGTCCTACTTCCCTCCTGCCCACTAGTAATGCTACTTCACACCTCGATATATCTTCTGAGGGTTGGCGGCCACTCCCTCCTTAAGGAAAAAAAGGGACGAGCCAAGAAATTCCATTTCAGTCTCCTTGCAGCTCGTCGATGCTCCTGCGAAATACTTGGCCTGATCCTCCTCCGTCATTGTCACATCTTCCTCCTTGACGTGATCTTGGTGGTAGCCTACTCTGCCAATCTGAAGCGTACAACCCTTATCGCTTATATTAGCAGTTAGAGTAGCTCCTGATGGCGTAGCCATCACCTGAGCCAGATCAGGAGTCACATCATGAGTGCATTTAACTTCACAGGCCTTGACACAAATATATGAGAGGATTCATTATCAAACAAAACACTAGCCTTAATTCCATTAATAATCCACCATTCTGTTACAAAAGATTACAACCTTCAACCCATAATCAAAACGAATTTACATTTCAACTTTCCATACCAGTGATCTATGAAGCACGGATACGGATACAGGTACAGGGATACGATACTATACGATACGATACGGAGATACGACAAATTTCTAAAAACTAAGATATGATACGGCATAAATACGTGCGACAATTAAAAATTAACAATAAATATAATTATAATTATATTAATTTATATTTGTTTCATTTAAACATAACAAAATTTCTGAACATGCATAATGTAAACAATATAAGTAACAATTTAAAAAAAAGTAATCAATAAATTCCAGATATTAATCAATTTTTCTTCATTCTATTTTTTCTTAGGAATACTAGTGCATAGTGCATGCTCGATAAAAAGAAAAGGCATCAAGATTCAAGCATCAAAATATATCAGCAACAAACAAACAGAGAGAGTTTTATGTATGTGGGATGTTTATTTATGAGAGGGAGAGATCAGATCAGATCACAAGCTTGATCTGATCTGAGAGGGATGTTTTATGTATGTGGGATGTTTCTTCTTCTTCTTCTTCTTCTTCTTCTTCTTCTTCTTCTTCTTGGTCGATTTCAGATTAGATCACAAAAAAGAAAAAGCAAAATCAAGTATCCAACCTTTCGGATTTGCATATCGAAAGGTTCGGATATGCGTATCCGACGATTCAGAAAAGTATCATGTTTTTTGAATCTGTACGGTACGCGATTCCATGCGTATCGAACGCGTGTCGTATCGGAAACAGGAGTCAATATGGGATACGGTTCTTTGCCATCGTATCCGTGCTTCAGAGCCAGTGATAACCCCTTCATCCTCCTCTGCATCTTCTTCACTCAGTGTGGTGACATGCCCTGGCGGTAGAGCTCCTTCCCTTTATCGTTATTCTTCTGCATCCAAGGGCATTTTGGCTTGACGTGCCCAATTTTCCCACAATTGAAACAAGTACGTTCACTATTCTGAACCTTATTCCTTGGACATTGAGATTTAATGTGTCCTTGCTCACTACGGAGGAAACACTTCACTGGCTTGGCGACTTCTGTACTGATATTAGGCTTCTGGAACTTCTGGTTCGGGCCTTCTTGAAGTTTGTGACTGGAACAAGCCGTTTCTCTCGTTCTGATTCCCGGTCTTCTCTTGCGGCTGCTTGTTTTGGTTCATATCCATCTTTGTTACTGCTGCCTGTCGAACTAGCTTATCAAACTTCCGAATACATAATGACACCATTCTCGATCTCAATCCAGGCCAAAGTCCCTGCTTAAACCTCTTTACCTTCACCTTGTCCTGCACCATCTTTAGGGCATAACAAGACAGCTGTGTAAAGTTTATTTCATATTCTCGACCTGACCTAGAGTGGAGAGGAACCATGATCTAAACAAATAGTATGATCACTACCGTTCGGAGTAGAGAAGGACCACGATCCGACTGCAGTAGCGGGGATAGATCGTACGAACTATAGATTCTACAAGTCACTAGATGAATGTCAGAATCAGAAAATAGTACAAGCATAGAAATCTATATTCTATTATTCTATATATAATAGAAATTTATAAATTCTAAATCTAGAAAATATAAAATAAATAGAATTCAAAATGAAAAATGCAATAAACATATAATCAGAAGAACGTTCAGCTTGATTGGGAAGTATGTAGAATAGGATGCATATGTTTTCAATCAAGTATGCATTAGATTAAGAGTATCGTGTGCATTTAAGTTGTGCATTAGATTCTAGGTCATAACATACACCGACATTCTATTTGTATGACTTTCACATTTTTCTGTCATGTTAATATTGATTGTTGAGGATTTTGGAGATCGCGGGTTTCATCCGCATTGCAACTGACGTGCCCACAGTTGGTTAGTTAGCAGAATTGCTTGATCGTGGGAGCATGAGACTCGATTTGTGGAGCATCCAAGTGGAGGATATAGTTCCTTGTACAATGTATTTATTGCTGTAATTCATGATGTAAATTATATGTAAGACTACATTGTACATTATGATAATGTAATAAAAGTCTTTAATTTCCGGAAATTAATAGTGTTGTGTACTCATTTGAAGATCTTGGATTGTGTTACATGTTTTCAGTGTACGGAAATCAGGGCGTTACAAAGTTATGTAATAGGCCGTATTTCTTAAGATATATATATATATATATATATATATATATATATTTATATATATATGGGCTTGATTGTATATGGTTATATATATGGATAATTAAGTGGTTAATGAATATGGGCCATGACAATTGATGTGGAGTTGGGCTGTTTGTTGGGTCCAGGTTGCATGAAGAATGCATGCACATGGGAAATTCACGTGAGAGAGAGTGAGCTTTGGAGTGGTTAAGAATGTCCCACATCGGCCATTAGTGAGTGTTAAGATAAATCAGAGTGATGAAAACAATACTGAATATTGAATTGAGTTCAACCAAGTACAATACCACTTATATATAGGAGAACAAATATCAAAACAACTCTACAACCAATATGAGACTATAATAATTTCTAACACCCACACTCAAACTCACGATGGGTTAAACAGTATGAGTTTGCCTACTAAGTAACTAAATTTCTGAACAGTATGAGATTTGATGAAGAAGTCTGCAGTCTGCTGGGAAGATGTAACAGAATGGAGAGAAATGATCCCTGCCTCAAAGCGCTCACGAACATAATGGCAATCAATCTTTATATACTTCGTTCGCTCTTGAAAGACCGGGTTGCTTGCAATGTGCAACACACTCCGGTTATCACAATGAAGAGGAGTTGCTCCTGTAAGAGTGACACCCATATCTAATAACAGCCAACGAACATGAACAATCTCTCTAGTAGTAGCTGTCATTATTCTGTACTCAACTTCAGTCGAAGAACATGCAACAACTGCCTGTTTCTTACTTCACCATGAGATCAGCGAATCACCGAAGAAATAGACAGAAACCGATGCTAGACCGTCTGGTAGTAGGATCACCTGCCCAATCTGAATCAGAATATGCACTCAGCTCTAGTTTGGATGTAGCAGGTATGAATAATGAGCGAGTAATAGTGCCCCGAAGATATCTGAGAATCCGAAGAAGAGCACTGTAGTGAACTGATGTAGGAGCAGAAACAAATTGACTGACAACACTGACTGCGTGAGCAATATCGGGTCTGGTCATGCATAGGTAAACAAGCTGTTCAACAATCTGTCTGTATCTAGTGGGATCAGGAAGGAGCTCACCATCAGTGGGACGAAGCTTCACATGAAGCTCTAAGGGTGTATCGGCTGATCTAGTGTCAGAAAGACATGCGGCGGAGATAATATCTGATGTGTATTTTTATTGAGAAATGAGTATCCCCCGAGATCCATGAGCAATCTCTAGGTCCAGAAAATAATGTAGTCTGCCAAGGTCTTTCATATGGAACTGCTGATGAAGGTATTTCTGGGTGGATGTAATGCCTGCAGAGTCATCCCCAGTAATGATCATATCGTTAACATAGAGTAGTAGAATTACCCTCTCCTGCGGTGATGACCGTATAAACATAGAATGGTCCTGAGAATTCTGACTAAAACCAGCCTTGGTGATGACAAGGCGAAAACACTCAAACTAGACTCGAGGGGCCTGCTTCAAACCATATATAGCTCGACGCACCGGCAAACATGACGAAGAGTAGGGAGGCCAGGAGGAGGATCTATATAAATAACCTCAGATAAGGTACCATGAAGAAAAACATTCTTCATGTCCATTTGGTATAACGGCCATTGGCGGATGGCTGCAACAGCAAGAAGAGTGCGAACAGTAGTCATCTGTGCAACGGGAGCAAAGGTCTCATCATAATCAATGCCATGCTTCTGAGTAAATCCTCGGGCTACTAGACAAGCCTTGTGCCGCTCAATAGATCCATCAGGTTGGTATTTGACCTTGAAGATCCACTTGCAGCTAATAGGCTGAACGCCCTCTGGCAGAGGAACAATATCCCAAGTGCCAGTCTGATCAAATGCATTGAATTACTCTGCAATAGCTTTCCTCCATTTAGGATATTGAATTGCATCTTGATAGGTTCTGGGCTCATGTGTAGAGTGTATAGCAGTGAGATATGTATGAAACTGTGGTGAGTAGGAAGCTAGGGTGGCAAAATCAAACTGGTCGGACTAGTGGCATCAGGTGTATAACATGCCGGAGGAATACCAGAGGTGGAACAGTAGACTGACAAAGAGGTGGTGGACTGACAGGGTGTGGGGGTGAGGGCGGTGGAGTAGGTGCATGTGTCGGTGGGGAAGTAGGTGGGATGGGTGCTGGCTGCTGTGGGGATGCAGGTGGTGTTTCGGTAGGGGGAACAACAGGTGTAAGGACTGCAGGAGATGTGAATGGAGCCAGAGGAGTGGGATCAAAAGGAATGCGGGAAGATAAAGTCGGGGGGCTAGCAACAACTGGGGAATCGAGAAATCTAGTATCCTCGGGGGGAGTCAGGTAGTAAGGGGAGTCTTCTACAAAGGATACATGTCGAGAAATGCGGACACGACCCGCTGATGGATCAAAACAACGATAATCTTTGTGTTCAGGACTGAGACCTAGGTGAATGCACTTAGCAGCACGAGCGGAGAGCTTCGTGCGCTCAGTAGGAGGGAGAAGGGTGTAACAGGTGCCCCCAAAGGTACGGAGCATATTGTAGTCGGGAGGTGAATGATAAAGAGCCTCATAAGGCATCGTACCAGCTAGGACAGACGAGGGAGTAATGTTGATGAGACTAATAGAGGTCATCATAGCTTCAGCCCAGAAAGAACAAGGAGCGGAAGAGGAGAGAAAGAGTGCGAGCTGTCTCAAGGATGTGATGATGCTTGCGTTCAGCTACACCATTCTGCTCGTGTGTGAGGGCATGATTGCTGAAAAGGGTGTCGTGAAACTGAAGAATCGATCTCATAGTGGTGGAAGTGTACTCACGTGCACCGTCCTAACGAAAATTCTTAATGCGCGAGGAGGAACGAGAGGCGGTTGCATCGGGGAAGTTAGTGGAGGCGAAAATATGTGGGAGAGACTGAGATGCCATCAAGTAGTAGTACCTGTATATATATATATATGATTTTTTTTATTTTGATTTTTAAATTTTTTTTTTTTGATGAAAACAGTAAAGAGGAAAAAAGAGAGGGAAGAAGCGGGTCGGGTTCGGGTATTAGAGGAGTTGGATATTGGGGGGAGAGTTAGGGTTTGAAGAAAGAGGGAAGAAGAGGGGAGCCGATGCCATGAATTGAGATCGGCTTCGATTTGAGCGGCGAAGAGGACTGAGGTGGGGTCGGGATATGTCGGTGGAGTTGGACGAGGGAGGATGACGATCGATGGGTTCCGTCGTCCGCTTTTGGGTAGTTGGGATGACGACGACTTGGGTTGCTGACGATGGCGACTGTGGATCTCGACGAGAGGTTGATGTCGACTGTGGATCTTCGACGACTTTGGATCTCGACAATTGGTTCTATGGTGTAGTGGTTGCTGACGAGAGGTTGATGTCGACTGTAGATCTCGACAATTGACGACTTTGGATCGACGATTTTGGATCTTGAATCTGGCGACTGTGGATCTCGATTTTTTTTTTTGTTTTTGTTTTTTCGAGATCTAGGGTTTTGGGAAGAAATTTGTATAACTTTGGCTGTTTGGAATTTAAGGTTTTTTGGATCGGAAAATTTTAAGAGAAGAAAATTTGAGTAATTGGCTTTGATACCATGTTAAGATAAATCAGAGTGATGAAAACAATACTGAATATTGAATTGAGTTCAACCAAGTACAATACCACCTATGTATAGGAGGAGAACAAATATCAAAACAACTCTACAACTAATATGGGACTATAATAATATCTAACAGTGAGAAATATGAGTGAATATATTAGATAGTCTATGATCAAAGGTCACCAAATAGCCATGACAACTTTTGTGAGGCATGCCTGTGGTGGACCGTTGTTAGAACTTGTTTTTGCATTGCGCGCACGCGTAGCCACGTGCGCAGCTGAGCCGTACTCGGGGGCGTTACAATATGCATATGATTGGGCTTCTTAGTGTATGTAGTCAGTTTTGAACATTGACCGTTGTCAACCAGCATGTCTTCAACATCTTTGTTCTTTGGGTCAAGAGCGAACCTATCAATTATCATCTAGTGTTTGATTCACGCAATTGATCACTTCCTGTACATTTTCTATGCTACTTTAAGTTAATCATGTAATATAGGTGAAAACATCATTCAGATCTAAGATGATTTTGCAATGACTTGACGCGTATTACTTCTAAATGAATTTAGTTAATGTATTTTTTTTCTATCAAAATAATTGGTGCTTGTTCACTTGATGTTTGTTCGCAAGTTTAATTTTCCATGTACACAGAAATAGACTGTACTTTTTCCATGATTAATTTGTTGTGAGCTCATGTTTTCAGCACATGTTCATTTGTGGTGTTAATGTTATTTGGTTTTCCAGTTATGGGTTCAATCAAGTGGCCCCTTTCCCGATTAGAAGTTCATGGATCACTCGAAGCAAATGGTCAGAGCCACAGAGAATCCACCATAAGTCGTAATGGCACTCTTGTTGGTGGGATGGGAGGTGGTTCTGGTGGTTCTGTGCTGCTCTTCCTTCAGGAACTTCTTCTTGAGAAAAATTCATCTATATCAGCAAGTGGTGGAAATGGTGGCACAATTGGTGGTGGTGGCGGCGGCGGAGGAAGAATTCACTTTGACTGGTCTAACATTGCCACTGGAGATGAATATAATCAGATTGCTTCTGTGGATGGTAGAATCATCTCGAGGTATCTTGCTATAACTAGGTTTTTTTTGGATAAAATTTAATTGAAACACTATCAAAAATATATCTAACTGTTTATCAAAACATTGCAAAAAGAATATTAACCATTTCTGAAAATTTTAGTGTTTTTTTTTTCTTTCCAACACTTGAAAAAATATCGATCAGCAAAAATCGGATACACTGAGAACTCGAGCCAATTTATACAAGAAATCATATACCGTTAGAAAATTCAACGGCACATACTGGACCCAATACCAAGTTCTGGTACCATGGTCACAAACTATAGATTGCTGCATCCGTGAAACTCGTGGTGGTTCTCAGTTTCACTAGTTTCTGAAGTAACAAAAGAATCACTTAAATGTCTTGTTTGTAGATAGATGTGTCCATGATTAGATAAAATAAGTGTGTTTATTTGGCTACCTTTGAATCTCCACCAATTGGGATTTGGTCTGTCCAAGGTTAATTATGATCACGGTTCAGACAACCACTGAAAAGTTCAGGGAATGGAAATTTGAAAATTGTGCATATTCTGTCATTTTCAGCATAATATAACCTGGGTGTCTTGTGCTGGTTCATGGTTCTAATGTTATATTCTTAAGTCTCTTCGACTCTTACTTATCTGAGTTATCTCTACTTCATTTTGAATTTTAGTGTGTTCTATTGCATTCATCTCTTTTTTCTTTATTTTTGGGGTTTCAGTCATTGTGAAATAAAGTATCTGGTTTTTTCGGAAACCTATTTGAACATACTAAGCTTGAGAAGTTTGTACTTGTTGTTTCTTGGAACTTATTACAAACAAATTAAATTTATTTCGTCGAGATACATGGCTAACATTATTTGGTTTATATTATCCTGATAATCACAGTTATTTTTATTTTGGTTTCGATTTTCATATCTTACATAATTTTCTTATTTGTGTTAACAGTGGAGGTGCCGGTAATTATGGTGCTTATCCTGGTGGTGAAGGAACAGTTAGTGGAAAGTCTTGTCCACATGGGCTCTATGGCACATTTTGCAGAGTATGCCTAATATAAAATTTCTCTCTTCATTTAGTTATATTATTCATTCATAACTTTTCTTTGATCATTGTGCTCTTAGATTAGATTTGTTGCCTTCTTTTACATTTAAACAAGATTTCATTTGGTTAAATCCGTACTCTTTTACTATAACATGAAGCCATACCTCTTACTTTGAGACTAAAAGAGGGGATATTTTCTAAATAAGAAAGTGGACATATGGGTGATATGGATATAAGCTCTAGGATCTAATGGATTTAGGATTAGCAGACTAATAAAGGAATGCCACATTAATAATAAGTTCAGTGAATTTGTGAAAAGTTCCTGTCACTACGCATAAACTTCAAAGCTGTGGTTGGGGTTGTGAGATTATAAGTATATTCTAACACTCCTCGTTGAACGTCCTTATTTCTGGGTCAAAACCTGGGCTATGTATGCTGGTGGAAATAGAACCTCGGTGGCTCTGAGATGCTGACACTACATCCTAAGTGGTGGTGAGGGTCCGGAAATGACAGTATAGTTCATAGTGATGGCAAAGAATACTTATAATCAATCACTTTCACTCATTATTATAATAAGGTTACTCATTCGTAGTTCATATCAGGTTGAAGTGGATATTGTTTACAGTAGCAAAGCAGGATGGTTGAAGGGGCTGGGGGTGGCTAATGCTACCCCCATTTTTCAAAATCCCCCTACATTTTAATTTTTTTACTCCTTTAGCCAAATTTGTAAAGAACTCCTTATATATATATATATATACATTACATTTGGCCCCTCCGCCCTAAATATTCTAGCTTCGTCCCTGGTTGAAGTGAAATAATGCTTTTCAAATATTATATTTTCTGCAGAGTTGATATGTAATAAGCCATGCTTCGATGGTTTAATGTGTTGGAAAGTCAAGAAACAAGTTCAATACATGCATAGTTGCATTGAGAATGGTGAGAAGGATAAATGCCGAACACAAAACAATATAAGAAATGGGCGCATTCGTAGGAATTTTAGAGTTTTCTTCAACTGTAGGATTAGCAAGTGCACTGCACGCAATCTTTTCCTTAAAATGTTAGTCATCAAAAGTATAATTTGCTATGTTAAAGCATAATGATGTCCAAGAGCACAGCGATGAAAATTACGTTTTCGTAACAAGTGTGTAGCCACACATCCAATGTTAGCCGGCTTTGTTCCAACTTTCAAATTGCTAAATGCAAGTGTAAGATCCTTAACCCTCACTTCAAATTTGAAGTTTTAAAGTAGTGGTAGGATCTTTCACATTGCATGAGAGCATAATTCATAATAACGTCGAATGAGTATAGAGATAAATATTGGGATTGGGGCGTCCACAAATACTCGGTATTGCACCGGAACTAAATAGTGTAATGAGGAAGTCGAAGTAGGTGAGACAAATCAATTGAGCAAGCAAGTAGATCGACCTATCCAACACAAACACAACGGGGATTTATCCCGGATAGCTTTCACCTAATGTGGACGGAAAATATAGGGAGATATAATATTCAACTAGAAAAGATTATAAGGAGTTAATGATTCACTCAATACAAGGAATTAAACCCACTCACCAAGAACTATCTCCCTCTCAAGCCTCTGTTTGCAATGGAGAGAATATCAATGAAAACATTGCCTCTCATATTAGAGGCTACAACAAATATATAGAAGAAGAATAGAGAGAACCCTAGGTTAATCTTGATTCTCAGCCCAAAAAGAACACAACGCCGCGCATGGTTGATCGTCCAACAAGATCGGTCAACCGACTTCCTCTCGGCCAAAACCCTGTACAACTGCGGTTGGGGGTGCAGTCGGATGTGCGGTCGGCCACAACTTTGGACAGTCGATCACAACTCTGTCTGCACTGTTGCTGCTCTGTTTTCTTCTACTCTCTTGGACGCTTCGACCTTCCTGCTTCATCATACCTTCTTCTTATTTGAATCACGAGTATTCAAGACATAATCCTAACAATCTCCACCTTGGATTGCATACGAGTGCTATCACATGATGTGATTATTCTTCTCCAAACTCTGATGAACTCCACTTGCAAAAATACTTAGAACAATAGTTTCTTCCACTAGTTGAACAAATCTTAACCCAATCTCACCAATTAGTATACCCCCTCAAGGGCACACCTCAGTAGGTGTTATTACGGAGTTGCCAATCTCCGCACGAACTCCACCTACATCGAGGCACTCTCCACCTTGCGACGATATTCGAATGTCTTAGTCTCGAATTGATGGTGCTAGTTGTGGCAAACTAGATGAACTTGCGGGAATAACAGAAAAAGAATTAACACTTGGTCAAATATTTCGGATTTTCCAAAGTTTGTAGTGATTGTTTTGGCTTGGACCAACCATTCTCATACCTCAATCACCTTCAACGACCTTGAAAAATAGACAGAACTCTACCTCGAGTTGTGAACCTATAACCCCATGCATCAAGAGTTTTCAAGGAAATCAGATTCCATTTCAATAGAGGAATATGCAAAACTTTCCTTAAAGTGAACATGTTTAAACCTGGCATCTTCAACATCTCAACTGTCTCCTCAACTACTACTTCACAAATCTCCTCAGTTTTCATTTTCACACAATGCCCTGTAGTAAACTTATAAGTAGAAAATATCTCCTTCTAGAAGCAAATATGAGAAGAACTTCCTAAGTAAAAAATCCAACTAGAATTCACTTCTAAAGAATTTGAAACAAAAAGACATGAATGACCTGAATCAAAGGCACCAAATTAGCGGCTGAATTCCCATCCTTGGCGCTATTCCGATTCTGCAATTTTTAACAGTCTTTCTTGATATGTCCTGATCTCTTACAATATCGGCAACAGACCGGATCCTTTTGCATAGCACTTTGTCTTCCCCCTGAATACCTTCCACTGCAGACAACTTGAAGTAGACGATTTATGAGTCTCCTTCTTAAGTTGATTTTTTTTCAATGCTTTGACTATACCATCTATCGAAATACTCTCCTTGGCAGATCTACCATGTATCATGGTAATAATAAAAAACTCGTACGAATCCGACAATGAATATATCAGGTTGAAAGCTTTATCTTCCTCACATACATCCGCGTTGTTCGCTTGAAGTTCAGATAATTTCTTATTAAACTCTGTAATGTGGTCTTGGAGATGGATACCTTCCTTCATTGACAAACGGAATAACTTCCTCTTTCAATGCATCCGATCTAATAACGACGAACCAGAGTAGTCAGCTATGAGTTTTTTTTACAAACTCGCCGCGTCAGTTTCTTCAAGAAATCTGCACTTGACCTCGTCCGCCAATAATAGTAGGATCAGACTTATGGCTCTTTCACGAATATTTTTCCAAACATCCTCCTTCATATCGGATAGTTTTTCTTTCTTCTTAACGGCTTACTGCAAACGTTCTTGAATAAGGACATCATACATGTCAACCTTCCAAAGATTGAAATTGATCTTTCCATCGAACTGCTTGATCTTCAAAAGACTGTGATCTGTCATCTTAACCAAGAAACTCGGCAACCTGAAACTCTGATACCAGTTATTAGGATTGGGGTGTCAACAAACACCCAGTGTCGCAGCGGAACTAAATAGAGCAGTGAGGAAGTCGAAGTAGATGAGACAAATCAATTGATTAAGCAAGTAGATCCACCAATCCAATATAAACACAACGAGGATTTATCCCGGTTAGCTTTCGCTTAATCTGGACGGAAAATATAGGGAGATATAATATTCAACTAGAAGAGATTACAATGAGTTAATGATCACTCAATACAAGAAATTAAACTCACTCTCACCAAGAACTATTCCTCTCTCAAGCCTCTCTTTGCAATGGAGAAAATATTAATGAAGTACTTGCCTCTCATATTGGAGGCTACAACAATATATATAAGAAGAATAGAGAGAATCCTAGGTTAGTCTTGATTCTTAGTTGTTCGATATAACCTGAAAAAAAAGTAACTGAATATGATCCGTACGATCTGACATAGAGTTGAATATTGGACTGAAATGACCTAACAATTCGAGGTCCAAAAGAACACAACGCTGCGCACGGTCGGCCGACCTCCTCTCGCCAAAACCCTGTACAACTGCAGTCGGGTGTGCGGTCGACTGCAACTTTGGATAGTCGACTGCAACTCTGTCTGCACTGTTGCTGCTATGTTTTCTTCTACTCTCTTCGACGCTTCGACCTCCGTGCTTCATCACACCTTCTTCTAATCTGAACCACGAGTATTCAAGACATAATCCTAACAATAAAAAACACATAAAACGTAAGAGCTGTGTGGCCTGAATCGAGTGTCACCCAGCTATATCCAACTTTCTGATTGTTAGAATGCAAGTGTAAAACCCTCAACTCTCACTACAACTTCGATGTTTTGGTGTAGTGGTAGGATCTTTCCCATAGTATAAATTTCACATAGTATCAAAGCAGTAAGATATTGAAAAACTTTCCAAATTATGTCTTCAACCTCTAATTTTCTAAGCCTCCCTTTGAGATATTTAATTTCCTGAAGCATGCATTTCATTTGCGCACATTCTCTAGTCTCCTGGTCTAGATAATTTACAGGGTTGCACCCTGGCTGCAATGCTAAATGTTCCGTTCTGATAGCTTCCTTTGAGGATGAGGAAGGCTGGCTCTTGTCCAAGTTTTCTCGGGCAAGTTGCCACCCTAACTTAGAAGCATGGTATTTGGTTTCAGAGAACCATATCCAGAGGATACTGGAACTTTTTGAATAGATGTTTCATTCTGGCATAATGTAGTCGATGATCTGGGTTATGCTTTCAGGAATGCCCAGTAGGCACATATAAAGATGTTATGGGTTCCAATTCGTCACTTTGCACTCCTTGCTCACTTGACTTGCTTCCCCAACGTGCAGAATTCATATATGTACGAGGTATTCCTTTATAACTCTAAAAAATGTCTTCTTTAAAAAATATGATCAATTTGTCGAGATTTTTGATCAATTTAGATATGTCTTGCATAACAAACTTTTTTTTTCAGGATGCTTTTATATAAAAGTAGCGGTTGTTTTTTATTTGCAGGAGGGGTAACAGAGCAACTATGTCCATATAAATGCCTGTCTGATAAGTTCAGGATGCCAAAATGCTATACACCACTTGAGGACTTAATATATACTTTTGGAGGTCCATGGACTTTTGCAGTTCTGTTGTCGTTTATTTTGGTTCTCTTAGCACTCCTATTGAGTGCTTTAAGAATAAAAATTGTAGGAACTGATTTTTCATATAAAACTACAAATTCCATTCAACATGGTGGTTCGGATCATTTCCCTTATTTGTTGTCCCTTGCAGAGGTAATTTTCTTGCATATTTTATTTTAGAAACCGAGTTTTTCTTTTTGGTTGCTTATTAAATTTGGTTTCTACTGTTAATGAGTGCTTTTGATTGGAGATTTAGGTTCCAGGGACTAGCAGGGCTGAAGAAACTCAAAGCCATGTACATAGAATGTACTTTATGGGTCCAAATACTTTCAGAGAACCTTGGCATCTTCCATATTCTCCACCAGATGCAATTATTGGAATTGTGTAAGCAGAGTTACTAATTTCATTCTACTTACGATTGAGTTATTGCATGCATGTGCTTGACACTGACTGTTCTTCCATCCATGTATGTGTACATACTAGCCTTTGGGATCTCATTCCGTTCATGTGTAAAATCTATTTGGGCCCATGTACATAAAATGTACGTTGTGGGTCCAAATACTTTCAGAGAACCTTGGCATCTTCCAATCCTCCGCTAGATGCAACTATTGGAATCGTGTAAGAAAGAATACTGTTTCTTTCATTTTATTTTCAGTTGAACGATTGCAAGCCTGTACCCATCACTCACTAGTTCTTCCATCCATACTATCATGTGTACAATCTCACTTGGCCTTTTGGCTCTCATTCCCCCAGCCTCTCCAGTACCTTGTCATGTCACATTCTACTTTCTAAGTTCATTTGATCATGGTTTTTCCTGACATCCAAAATGGCCGGTCAACTCGCATCTTCTAAGAGGTCCACTCTACGAATAAAATTTTCCTTCTTATTCATGATTGGGCAGGTGATCAGGAATCGGCTAAGAGGTCCAGGATCATTGAGGGAGAGTAGCGATTTAGAAGCTTAGCGGGGCTTGGGCGGGAGCAGTCTCGGTTGTTTTATGTACTTTCATTCCGTTTGTTGTCCTATTTTGATGTCTAGACTATGTTGTTTTGGTTATCCCTGCTGATTATGTCAGTTTATATGTAATATTGGAACTTTGTAATGCTCTGTTTCATTTATCCTCATTAATGAAACGATGACTTCGGTCATCCTATTATCAAAAAAAAAAAAAACTCGCATCTTCTAATTTGTGCAAAGAAACAGTTACCGAATTTGTACAACCATCTGTCAGGTTATCTTTGAGCAAACTCCAACTGACTGACACTTCTATGCCTACTAGGTTCCAACCAATTCTAATTTGGTTTCCGTATTTGAAAAGCAGAAAAGAATTGTTTCACTTGATTTATCCAATTGAGCTGGCATTTTGCAGCCTATATCTTATTCTTGGTGCCATTAGCTAGGTTTCCTAGCTTTATCTACTGGTAGCAGTTGCTTAAGGACCAGTTTGTATCGGCATCTTGAATTTTTCGGTGCATTGAAATGTGAATGTCTTAAATTACCCTTTTGAATGATACTATCTTTGGTTTGAAGCTTCTTTGGTATCTCGTTAATATTGTTATTTACTTTGCTAAAAAGATTACATTTGCAGGTATGAAGATGCTTTCAACCGATTCATTGATGAGATTAACTCTGTTGCTGCATATGAGTGGTGGGAAGGATCTGTACATAGTATACTTGTGGTGTTTGCATACCCTTGTGCCTGGTCTTGGAAGCAATGGCGTAGGAGAAAGAAGATTCATCGTCTTCAGGAATATGTCAAATCACAATATGACCATTCATGTCTACGCTCCTGTAGATCTCGAGCTCTTTACAAAGGAATGAAGGTAAGATATAATACGGTAGTCTTATTTTGTGTTTGAACTTTAGGTTAAAGTTGTATTTATCTATAATTGATCATAGTTTGATTTTGGTAGCTGCCTAAAAAAGTATTAAGAAAACCAATCAAAAGTCTGAAGTGCTATGTAACCTGTCAAAGTATGCTAAATATGCAGTTTATCATATGTTTTTACTTATTTGATTTGATTTGATTGATTGCCTTGTAGCTGACTTTTATGTATTTGACATACATATTGAGACTGTATGGATCGATGTAAAAATTGGAAAGCTTGGAAAAGCTTTATTCTTTTTCATTAATCTTATTTGGTTACTTATAGTGAAAAATATTTTACAAGATTCTTGTTTGGATGGTGGAAGTTGTTGGAAGAGTTGGGAGGGCGAGAAAAATAAAAGATAATTAAAACAATAATACTACTAATAAAGGTATTTAAGGAGTGTTCACCATGTTCTCCACTTTTTGAGGAGAGAATTTTTGGGGAAAGAGGGGCTGCCATCGGCTGGTGGAAAAGTTATCTACTCTTTTTTTTAAGACTCAAAGATGGCATCGCCACCGTTTCTACTTTTTAAACTCTAATGAAGACAAAAAACTGCATGGGAAATGTTTTTGTTTCCAATATTTACATCAACGCAGTCGGCCCCTATTTTCTGTTGGTGTACACTAAATCAAGCTCTCTCTCTCTCTCTCTCTCTCTCTCTCTCTCTCTCTCTCTCTCTCTCGTGTGTGTGTGTGAGTTACCATTCTTCATCAAATATCATATATATTGTATGTTGAACTGGCACTTCAAAGTGCGTCCATGTACTTGTTAGGCATGTGTCCAACACTGGCACTTGATATACATCCAACATGATCCGACCCAAAGTGTCTGACCAACCTATGTCAATATCGGTGACATTTCCTAGTCACCTCCATACTTTTAGCATCATTTGGAGAGGGAGACATGAGAGGCGGATGAGAGAGGGGTTAGTGACATGTGAGGTGGTTGGTAATGCGAGGTTATGGTAACTTAAGATTGTAAAGGAACGTTGGATATTATTTGAAACTTCTATAATGATATCTAACATAATAGCTCAAATGATAACTAGTCTCAAATTATTATAGAGATTTGATACTGTATGCGACTGACTATCTGATTATCTGATCAAAGCTACATAGCGCAGACAATTTTATCAGGATGCCATTCCTGTGTCATCCATGTGCAAACACCGGACACTTCATTCATTGACTTATATATGTGTTGGACACTTCTCTTACATGTCCTAGGTTTTATAATATATATCTTGTATGTTAGAAATTTCTTAGACACTTTCAAAATCCTTTTTTGGAACACATAATCTACAATCTTAAAACACTTTTTCGGATTTGATATACTAAAATTATTACTTTCATATTCACTGTGGATCTTTTCCAGTAATGAGTAATATCTATTTCTTGAACTGCATGGTTTAATCCTCTGTTTAGTTTAGCCTCTATAATTATCGTACAGAATGCAGTAATTACTGCAACTATTGCATTTTAATCCCAACTGTTTACTAAGAAATTCACTTAGGAAATATAAATCAACATGTCTGAACTTTCAGTGACATATATATTGATTGCAGGTTGGTTCAACACCTGATTTGATGGTTGCATATATTGACTTTTTCCTGGGTGGTGATGAAAAGAGGCTAGATGTAGCATCCACTATCTCACAGAGATTTCCTATGTGCACAATTTTTGGGGGAGATGGCAGTTTTATGTCCCCTTACAATCTTCATATTGACATGTTATTGACTAATCTCCTTGGGCAGGTCAGTGTTGGTTTTAGTTTTTATTTAACATCGAAGCTGCAATCACTTAAACATTTATATTAATTGAAATTTTTTACTCTTCTTCTAGTATGTGTCCACAGCAATCTGGAACAGATTTGTGTCTGGATTAAATGCTCAGTTACGAACAGTCAGACAAGGTCGTGTTCGTTCTGCTTTGCTTCCTGTAATTGAGTGGGTCAATAGTCATGGAAATCCCCAACTTGATTACTACAGTGTTAGAGTTGAACTGGGTTGGTTCCAAGCAACAGCTACTGGTTACTATCAGCTCGGAATCGTAGTAGCAGTAAATGAACATTTTATCAACAGTATTCTCCATTCGGATGTTGCAAGTACATACTGCAATGACCGTTCAAGGTATGTTGGCTGCACCGATTGCTTGACAATTGTGACATAATATCAGAGAATAATGAATTGTTATTAATCAGGATGAGCCTGGATTACATGACTATGTATATAAGACATATAGAATGTCTTTAATACTCCTAATCTAGGAAGCACGGGTACTTCCCGATGGCCAACGTACCCTTGTCGGGTGCGTATCGTGAGCGTACCCAAGGAGTACCATTTTTTTTAGTATATATTTTTATAATTTTTGAAAATAATTATGTTTAAATATATTATCGGGCCTTGGTTCAACTTCAAAATTTTGTTGTTCCAAGTTTTGCTAGAACACAAAGCTGTATAACAAATGCTTTGATATTTAGTTTATCATAAATTTATTCTCCAAAATTTCTTATTGTCACAATTTACTTTTAAATGCTCGCACTTTGAACAATAAATATATTTTTAATTTAATATAAATAAAAATATATTTTATTTACATACCTGTCGATGCACCTGTATCCTATTATTTGGTGAAACCTAGTATCCTCGTACCCATTTCTTGCCATACCTACACCCCGTGCCTGTATTCGTGCTTTGTAGCTCATAATACTCTTCCCAAAGTTGGTGTATACGTATCATACATGCCCAGCTTGTTACAGATAAACTGAATTCTCACACCTGTTAGTGGCTTTGATTAGAACATCTGCCAAATGATGGCTAGTGTTCATATGTCGGGTCCTTGGACCTTAGTCCCATCGACCTTATCACGAACCACATGACATTCGACTTCAATATGCTTTGTTCTTTCATGAAGCAATACAGAAGTAGCCTCATTATCATAATTCAATCGAGCTAGATTAGTCTGCACTATTCCCAGCTTCTTGCGAAGTCGTTTAATCCAAACCGACTAAGAGGTAATATCAGCTATAACCAACCTACGTATTAGACCGTGAAACCACTGTCTGTTTCTTTCTCTTTCAAGACGCCATATTTCCTGCCACAAAAACACAATAGCAGTAGAAGATTTAGTGGTAGGACGACTTGCCCAATCTGCATATGAAAATCCAGCTATCCTACTATAGCTATCCTACTATGTCTACCATCTGTATAAAAGAGTCCTCGACCAACTACACTCTTCAAGCATTAAAGAATTCTATAGACTACATCTCAATGACTGGTTCGAGGTGCTGACATGAACTCGCCGACTACTCTCATGTAATATGTAATATCAAGACGAGTGATTGTAAAATAATTCATCTTTCCAAGTATCTGCCCGAATCCTCCAATCCCTGATCAGGTAGTAAATTAAAGTTAGAATCCATTTGGAGTCTAAAGTAACCAACACCCCAACATTCGGCTCTCTAACCTAATGTCCAACACATACTTCCACTCAGTCAAACATATGCTCTGTCTAGATCTAGCTAATTCGATCCCAAGGAAGTATTTCAACTGGCCTGGACATTTAGTTTGAAACTGTTGGTGGATGTATAAGCTCAAGCCTTGAATGTGCTATCATCGTCTCCAATAATCACAATATCGTCAACATACACAATGAAGGCATCCGTTTGATCCCCCTGTGACGGTAAAATACTGAATGATCACTTCATTGCATGTCAAATCCCTCAACTACCACTACAGATCTACCAAACCATACAAAGATCTCTTTACACGACAGAAGCCTGCACCATACTGACAAAACTTGTTGGTTGCTACTTGCTCCATATAACCCCCCTCCTCAAGAACATCATTAATAGTAACAAACTGCTAACGAGATCAGATGAAAGAATGTCAACGAATGTCATCTTGGCGACATGCGAGGTCTCATCAGAATCCACTCCATCAGTTAATTTTACCGGTTCATGATTACTTTTAACTTATAATAAAAGATAAAATACCTAATTTTCCAGTCATATGATGAGTAGCTCCTGAGTCATTCACCCAACATTTAGAAGTTAATGAAATAAGACATGTAGAAAATATACCTGACTTGGCTAAAGTAACAATAGGAGAAGGCTGCTGAATCCGACTGAGTATAAGGGTAATTAGAATACCCAACAACAGTTGCTATCTGCATGCGCTTCATTTGTCGGAAAATCACGATTAAAATGCCCAATCTCCTTACAATAATTACACTGGGTTTCTTCCATCTAATTAGCCAAAGATCCTAATCCAGTTGGTGAGGGCCTGCACCTTCCGTGAGTAATCACCTCACCGACCACCTCCTTTTATCATATCATGATCGACCTTGATTGCCTCGTTGTTGCCAGTTTGCAGTCAAGACAAAAGAAACTATCACTGGAGCAGACTAAAGCAAAGCAGTTAGGACAAGTGAGCCGAATACATCTCTTTATGCAGAGAAATGCATCCTTGATATTTCTCATAGAATTTGATATTACTATCAAGGGCCAAGTAGAATCGAAACTTAGGTCCAAGTCCACCGATAAAAGTCAACACATCTAGCGTATCATGCATTTCTCTCATCTCCACAACACCAGAGTCCAAGGGTTAAATCTTTCTCGTTTCTTCAGACTTCTTCTTGGAGGGGTTGTAATACACCTCCAAACTTAGATTTCCCATCTTAGAACATGAATGCTCTTGAGTCCTGGTTGTAACATGACGAAGGCAGCTATCGACGAATCTACGCTTGGTAGAGTTCTAAAACGCAAACTTGACATTGTTATCTGCCTTTGGCCAAGCTACGATAGGTAATCTCAAAGCGCAAACTTGACTTTGTCATCTGCCCTTTTCCATAATGTTCTTAGGAGGCTATTGAGCAACATATTCCAATAGATCCTTACTAGAGTGTGGTGGGCACAACTTGGTTGCATTGATGCCAATTAGTGTCGTTCAACTTGCGACTAGAAATCCTCATCGATGCCATCTATTCGTGTTTCACAACGACTATTTTCAGGTCGAGGTGACCTCTGAAGACTCATCTCCACTGCTGTGAGACGTTTTACTTGATCAGAGATTAGAATGGACGAGTTTCATAGTCAAACTAAATTTTAGATTTAACAGAGTTTTTAGAACATTTAGAATTTCGCCAGAGCCTGACAACATGTGGCATAAACAATCGGACATGCGTAGGGTCTATTACAAATCAAAGAACAAGAATGTTTTCAGATCTAGGGTTTAGATCTAAAGAGATCTGGATCTGGTTGAAAAAAGCTAGGGGTAGGTTGGATCCATATCTGGATCAAAGATGAAGGCATCGGCTTGGGAATGAGGTGGTTTTGCTGAGGATGCAACAGCTTGGGAAGAAGAGAGGGACTGCTGTGGATGGCGTCGACGGCAGGGGGATCGACCGTGCCGGCAGGTAGGCGTTGTTGCTATTTTCTTTGTAGGAGCAAACAGATGATGTGAATTCTTTAATATAAATTATCAAATTCTAACATTTACTTTGATCGAAATTAATCGCCGTTAATCGCTCCTTAATCTGATTTTTTGACGATTGTAGATGCTTGGATCTGATTTGGACGGCCAAGATTGCTCCAAGAAACCTGTAAAAAGTCTAAACATCGGGGTGTTCTTTGGCGAAAGACCCTCCGATGCTCAAGTCAGAACTCTAAATAATATTGGACTTTTTTGTGGCAATATAAAGATTACCTGATTTTGAAAGAGATGGGGCGTATTTATAACTGGTAGGGGACAATTTCAAGATATTTGATTTATCTTTACTTCCTGGTGGAGTGGTAAGGTTGATTTTCCTCATCCTCATGAAGGGATTCAGTTACTCTTCTCTTGATAAATAGGTAGAGTTAGTTTACTTTATTCTCCATAAAGAGATAGAAGTTACTCTCTAGAAATAAATAATTTAAGATGACAATTTTCGAGAAACCCGAACTCCTCCAAATTGGGCTGCTATGGCAACTCACTATGGTAGGCCTATTTGAGTTGATGGGACAGAAAGCGGCCCAACTTGCTCTTTACAGGCCTTTGGTTGCTGAAATTACTATTTTACCCGTGGAGTTTTAAGATGCGTGCCCGAATTTTATGGTCTCGATTTAACTCTAATTTTACCCACATCACAAGCCATCCACTCTTGAACGTGTTGTTTCACAGCCTTCGAGGAGTATGCTTATTTTAGGATAGTCTATATAACATATAAGAGTTTTCGGGGACACATGAACCTTGCTGGGTGGTTTTCAGCATTGTTGTGACTTTGTAAATACCCAGAAGTATTTTCAGAATTTTCTGGATTTTTTTGTGATTTACGAGTTTTTTTCTGGATTTTTTCTAATTTTAATTATTTTAAGAATTTTTAATTAATTTATCCCAAATTTTAATTATTTTTCAAAAATTTTAATTAATTTATCCGAATTATAATTATTAAAATAATTTTTTAAATAATAAATTGTACTTGACGTGAATTTTAAAGAGCTGATGGCCGAGATTTGACCCAGAGAAGGATAATGATGACATCTGTTTTGTCTTTTCTGTTTTGACACCGAGGTTGATTTTAAAGCTGATCGAACGATTGAGATCAGATAGCGCAAAAAATGAGGCAATCGGATGGCCCAAAAGTTGCATTTTCCCCATTCTACCTGGTGCACTGCACCAGGTAGATGTGGCATCACGTGGTAAAAAATTTTTGGTTGCTGCTGCCATACCGACGTTAGCATTTTTTCTTCTCATTTTATCACGCATTCATGCATTGTGTGTATGAGGTAAATTTTGAGGCAGCTTTGGCATGCATTTTGCACGTTTTTAAAGCCAATTTTGGCACACGGTTTGCACGTATTTTTGATAGCACTCGGGAGGCGTGCGAGAGGTTAACACCAAGCTCTAGGGAAGAGCTGTTCGGAAGGCGAGTTTTGGGAGTAGCTCTAGGGGTGAACTGGGCTTCGAACTTACTGTGGAGGAATGTGGCTGCTCGAAAGGAGATCGAGAAGAAGAGCATCGCCAGGCTCTGGGAAAGAGCCGTTAAGGAGGAGAGTTTGAGGAGTAGCTCTAGGCATGTGTCGAGCTCCGAACTCGCTGTGGAAGAAGACAGCCACTCGGAGGGCGAGTGGAACATCGAACTCACTGTGTGGAGTCAATGAGTTATTGGGGGGAGCTCGGGCGAGACTTTGCCCCCGTGGAGCTACAAAGAGAAGCTTCACCCCTGAGATGCTACGAAGTGGAGCTTCACCATGGATGAGCTACGAAGGGGAGCTTCACTCCCGAGGGGCTAAGAGGAGGAGCTTCACCCCTAAGGAGCTACGAGGAGAAGCTTCACCCCTGACGAGCTACGAGGAGAAGCTTCACCACGATGGAGCTACGGACAGGAGCTTTGCTTATGAAGAGGAGCTTGGCCTTAAGGAGTTACATAGACGAGCGTCGCCATGGATGAGCTACGAAGGGGAGCTTCACTCCCGAGCCCTGAGTAGCTACAAAGAGGAGCTTCACTCTCGAGCCCTGAGAAGCTACGAAGAGGAGCTTTGCCCTCGAGGAGCTACGAAGAGGAGCTTCGCCACGGAGGAGCTACGACAAGGAACTTTGTCTTCAGGGAGCTAAGAAGAGAAGTTTTACCACCGAGGAGCTATGAAGAGGAGCTTCACTATGGAGGAGCCTTGCCTCGAGGTGCTAAGAAGAAGAGCTTCGCCACTAAGGAGCTATGAAGAAGAGCTTTGCCCCCGGGGAGCTAAGAAGAAGAGCTTCGTCACTAAGGAGCGATGAAGATGAGTTTCGCCCCCGAGGAGCTAAGAAGAGAAGATTTGCTCTCCCCTGAGGAGCTACAAAGAGGAGCTTCTCCCCTGAGGAGCTGCGAAGAGGGCTTCGCCACGGAAGAGCTACGAAAAGGAGGTTTGCCTCTGTGGAGCTAAGAAGAGAAGATTAGCCACCGAGGAGCTTCGACACGAAAGAGCTATATGAAGAGGAGCTTCGCTACGGAGGAGCTAAGAAGAGTGTCGCCACGAAGGAGCTACAAAGAAGAGCCTCGCCACAGAGCAGCTACGAAGAGGAGTTTTGCCTTCGAGGAGCTAAGCAAAACTGAAAAAGAGATTTGCCCTCGAGGAGCTACGAAGAGGGGCTTCACCTCCGAGTAGCTACGAAGAGGAGCTTCACCCCGAAGGAGCTATGAAGAGGAGCTTCACGAAAGAGCATTTCTCCGGAGGAGCTAGGATGAAGAGCTTCACCCCGAAGGAGCTACGAAGAAGAGCTTCACCCCTGAGGAGCTAAGAATATGAGATTTGCCCTCGAGGAGCTACGAAGAGGTGCTTCGCCGTGAAGGTGCAACCAAGAGAAGCTTTGCTCCCGAGGAGCTTCGCTCACGATGGGCTATGAAGAAGTGCTTTGCCACGGAAGAGCAACGAAGAGGAGCCTTGCTCTCAATGAGCTACGAAGAGGAGCTTCGCTCTTGAGGAGCTTTGCCCATATTAGAAGGTTGATAAGGATTTCTCAAGTACTTTTGTCTTCACTCTTTGCTCTTTTTGTGTTGCGGCTTGTTGCTATGAGCCCGTAAGTTGGAGGAGCGGCTCTAGTGACGAGCTGGACTTTGCACTCGGTGTTTTTTAGTTGACAAGTTGTAGGGGTAACCCTAAGGAAGCGTTGGACTTTGAGCTTATTGTTTGAGAGTTAGCGAGTTGCTGGAGAAGCTGTAGAGGAGAGGTGGACTCCGAACTTGCTTCTTAGTGAGTTGCCGGTGTAGCTTGGGTGGCAAGCGGAATGTCAGACTCATTGTATGAAGTCAATGGGTTGTTGAAGTAACTTGAGCAGTAAGCAGAACACCGAACTCATTGTATGGGGTAAATGAATTGTTGGGGGAGCTCGATGGGAGAAGTACGGGATAATTATGGAAGTGGGTCAGTCATCTTCTCCTTTTTTAGTTGAATGAAAACACCTTTGGTGTCAAGCACATGTGTTTTTCTTTTCGACTAAACTTGGGTGTGTGCCGCTGGACTTCTTGACTCTTCATTTTGGTGGACCTGGGTCCTGGGTGTTTACTTAGTGGTATAATATATCCGCTCCTCTTTGTTGGTGGATTGTTGTGTACACTGGAGAATCTCGGGATGTCGTGATTGACTGTCTCTGTCGTACTTTTGTTTGTGGCCACGACCGAGAGGAACCAGCAGCTGAAGCTATTACTTGAGGGAACGCGGTCGTGAAGTACTTCTTGTTCTCGCGCGGAGGCTAACCAAGGGAAGTTGTTCCATGATCTGGCCTTTGGATCCCGAGTGGCGTCAAGGCACCCCCATGGTCCCCTGTGATCAGAACATTCAGACTTAGGCTGCTCGGTTGGTGCCTCCTTCTAATAGCTCGGGTGGCCGAGTTGGGATTCCTGTAGCGAGAGGGCGTCACAAGCGAACCGTGTCTTTAAACCGAAGTGCTCCTCTTCCCCGTGGCCATAACTGAACAGAGTGGAGAGGAGTTGTAGGGTGAGCCAATGTACTTTGGCTCTTAGACTTTTATGTCATGGCTTGTTATCCAGACGAGCCACGAAAGTATCTCTAGGGCGAGATGGACTCCGAGCTCAACATGTCTTGAATTAGCAAGTGGTGGGGGCAACTCTAGGGAAGAGCATGCTTGTTCAAGAGTGAGCGAGTTGTGGAAGCAGTCTAGCTGGACTCTGAACCCATTTTGAGTCAATGTGTTGTGGGGGCAGCTTTGGCTGGAATCCGAACCCACCTTTAAAGGTTAATGAGTTGTGAGAGCAGCTCTAGCTGGACTCCGAACCCACCTTTGAGAGTTAATGAGTTGTGAGAGCAGCTCTAGCTGGACTCCGAACCCACCTTTAAGTTAATGAGTTGTGGGAGCCGCTCTAGCTGGACTCTGAACCCCATTTGGGTTAATGAGTTGTAGCCTTGGAAGAGGAGCTTAGCACCTAACTCATTGCTCGAAGTTGATCAGCGGGTGGTGCAATTTGGAGGAGTTGAGCACTCAACTCATTACTTGGGTTGATGAGTTGGGAGGCGTAACTCGGAGGAGTTCAGCACCAAACTCATTGAAGGCAGCCAATAAGTTGTTGGAGGAGTCCGAGGGGTGTGCGAAGCATCCTACTCATTGTATGGAGTCAATGAGTTGTTGGAGGAGCTCAAAAGAGGAGCGCACCCAACTCATTGTACGGAGGCAATGAGTTGTTGGATGAGCTCGAGCGGTGAGCGGAGCACCGTACTCATTTTATGGAGTCAATGAGTTATTGGAGGAGCTCAGAAGAGAAGCTGAGCACCTAACTCATAGTAGGGAGGCTGTCAATTGTTAGAGGAGGTCGAGCAGTGAACAGAGCACCATACTCATTGTATGGAGTCCATGAGTTGTTAGAGGAGCTTGAGCGGCAAACGGGTCTTCTAACTCATTGCTTGGAGTTGATGAGTGGGCAGCGCGGCTTGGAAGAAGAGCTAAACACCTAACTCATTGTGGAGAGGTAATGAGCTGTTGGAGAAGCTCGAGCGGCGAGCGGAGCCCCTAACTCATTGTTTTAAATTGATGAGTTGTTGGAGCTCGAAAGAGGGGCTGAGAACCTAATTCATTGCTCGACATTCAGAGAGTAGTACAATAATTTTGCGAACAAAAATACTGAACTTTTATTGAACAATAAATCTAAGTGGCTACATTGGTGGCTAACCTTTATTACATGGTCTGACCATTATAGATGTCAGCCTTATTACGGAGTTTCGAAAGAAAATCTAGAGGATGGCGTTAAGCTCCTTCGTTGAACCTCGTCAAACGCTTTCGTGACACCTCCTTGGCCCCCGGATCTCTAAGTCGGTGAGCCTCAAGGTTGTCGACTTCGGAGACTTTGGAACAAGTTATTCTCAGACTTGGTGGGGAGAGCTTTGGCTAACTCAAAAGCACTTGGATGAGTCTTCAAGAGAGAAAAAAAGATATCTTCTAATTCTTCCACGGGCTCAGAGTTAGCTTGACCCCTATCTTGAGGGTGTTCTATGGCGTCAAGTGGGAGGACCGAGCCCCCCATTGTAGCTGTGTAACATACTTGTGCCGCCTCTTAGTTCCTTTTGATTTCTCCTACCCCAGCTGGGGTGGGAAACTTCATCTTCATGTGAAACACCAAAGCTACGACGTGCAAAGCTGCTAGGCCAGGGCTGCCGAGGATGGCATTGTAGGCGGTCTTTATGTTGACAACCATGAAGTCCATGACCTCTGTTTGGGAAGCTGGGGCTTTCCCCATAGTTACATCAAGTGTGACTATCTCCTCTATCTGGACGAGGACCCTGGAGAATTCATGGAAAGTGTATTCTGCAGGCTTGATACAACCTCGATTTTTTTAGACCATATGCCTCGAAGATAAGGATGTTTACCGAGCTACCTTTATCAATCAGGATGCGGCACACCTTGTGATTTTCCATGCCAAGGTTGATAACTAGTGCATCGCAATGAGGGGTCCGAACGCCTTCTAGATCTTTGTCTAAGAAAGTTACTGGAACTCCCGAGCTCTTGGGGGGGGCATGCACTGAGTGCACTTATTGGATGAATGTCTTCTTAGTGGAGTTGGATCCCCCAACCATAGGTCCTCCGTGGATGGTCTGGAGGATGGCTAGAGGTCCGAAGTCTTGGGACTCAAGATCTTTCTTTGTGCATTTGTTAGCCCTCTTGACCGGAGGAGGTTCAACCTTATTTTTCTGGGTGCACTTGGAGTGAAAACCACCGCGGATGAGAGCTTCGATATCTTCTTTGAGGTCCCAACACTCCTCTGTGTCATGGCCGTGGTCCCGGTGAAATCGACACCATCGGTTCTGATCCCTTATGTTCTTTTTTTGTCGGGTTATCTTTGGAGGGGGGGCTAAGCAGCTCGTCTCCTTCAATTTCCATGAATACCGTTAATATGTTGGCAGTGAGAGGAGTGAATTTGTCGAAGCGAGGGGCCAGATGAGAGCGATGTTGGTTGGAACCATCCATCCGGAAATACTGGGGTCCCTTTTCAATGGTACTCTTCTGTTTGTTCCCGGATGAAGGCTCTCCTTGATCTTGTGGATGAATGACTTCTTCCACTCGGATGTACTTCTTAGTCCTTTGTAGGAGGTCCGTGGAGGCCTCTTGATGAGAGACGCTTTGAGATTGACGTGGCTAACATTGTGTCTGAAGGCAATAGTGGCTACGGCCGAGTCGAGTGAGGGGATAGATCAGGATTTGGCTGTGAAGCACCGGACATAATCCTTGAGGGATTCCCCATCCCTCTGCTTCAAGTCAACTAAAGAAGCGCTTGTCTTCTCGGTCTTGCGACTAGTGACAAAGAAAGGAAGTGCTCCGTAAGCTGAACAGAGGAGAAGATGGACCCTTGAGAGAGACGATAGAACCAATCTCGGTCTGATCCCTTCAGGGTTGCTGGAAATGTCTTACAACAGAGGGAGTTGGAGCCTTGATGGATCATCATGACAGTTTTGAAACTTTTAAGGTGATCTACCAGGTCGGACTCTCCATTGTACGATTCGAATGCTGAAACTTTGAAGTTTGTCGGGACAGGGGCTTCGGGATCGGCTTGGAGAAGGGGGTCTGATGGGACGGTATGTTCTATCACGTCATCCCTTTTCTTGCTTCATTAGTGCTAGGCGGTCATCACTGCGTTGCCTTGTTCCTTGGATCTAGTAAACCCGTGGGACTCCTCCTATCGTGAAGGAGTATGGCAGCGAATGCTGGTTCGTCAGATCCTACCAGGGACGATGTGGAGGGCTTGAAGGACCTCATCCTTGAAGTTTTGGAATTCTGCTATGGTGATGGGTGCTTCTTCCTTTCAGTTTAAGCTTTTTCACCCTTCAGGAAGAGGCGACCTTCATCCCCGAGGAGAGGGGTTTCTTTTGGATCTCTATCTTCGAGGGGAGGGGCTCCTCTTGTTTATCTGGCACTCTTGACGGGGGACCTCGTCTTGAACTCGCCTTTCATTGAGGCGATCTTGAAGGTCAGACCCTTGCTGTCGTGTGAGTATGATGTGACGGAGGTCTTGCTGTGCCTGAAGTGCCACAGTGGGCACCATAGAGGGGGTCGAGGTGTGGACTGAACCTCTGTTTTCACCTGCGAGCCGCAGAAAGCGCTGTTCGAGACGACTTCTTCGGAAGCCACCTGGTGTAGTCCCTTCGGATGGAGGTTGAGCATGCTGTTAAGGGGGCTGCTCTGGCTGATGAGTATGTTGACCCGGGTGAGTAGGAAGGGGGTTATGAAGAGGAGGTGAAGGAAGATGGTTGGCTTGTCGGCTAGGAGCCGCCACCTTCCCTTTTTCCCTTGAAGCTATGGCTGTAAAGAATAGTTTTTTGCCGACGAAATTTAATCGGTTTGTTAGATTGTAATATTTTATTAACGGCGCCAATCTGTTGCTGCTGTTTTATATACGAGAGTAAACAGATGGTGTGAATTCTTTAATGAAAATTATCAAATTCTAACATTTACTATGATCGGAATTAATTGCCATTCATCACTTCTTAATCTAATTTTCTAACAATTGTGAACTCTAGGATCTGATTTGGACGGCCAAGATCACTCGAAGAAACCGAAAAACCTGTAAAAAGTCTAAACACCGGGATGTTCCCCGGCAAAAGACCCTCCGACCTTCAAGTTAGAACTCTGGAGAATATTGGAGTTTTTTGTGGCAAAATAATGATTACCTGATTCTGAAAGAGATAGAGGGTATTTATAACCGGTGGGGGATAGTTTCAAAATATTGGATTTATCTTTACATCCCGGTGAGGTGATAAGGTTGGTTATCCTCTTTCTCATGAAAAGATAGAGTCGATTACTTTTCTTTTGATAAAGAGATAGAGTTAGTTGACGTTATTCTTCATGAAGAGATGAAGGTTGTTACTCTCTAAGGAATAGAGAATTTAAGATGACAACTAAAAAAAACATGAACTCCATGTTGGGCTGCTAAGGATAGCAACCCAGCATGATAGGCCTATTTGAATTGATGGGTCTAAAAGCGGTCCAACTTGCTCTTTACGGGCCTGTGGTTGCTGAAATTACTGTTTTACCCCTGAGAGCTTTATGATGCGTCCCCGAATTGTGTGATCCCGATTTGGTTCTATTTTTTACCCACATCAGTAGGTGAGGAAGAGGAGGTCGATGGGAATTGAAAACTAGGGTTAGGGTTTCTTTTCTTGATTGACTCTGATACCATTTGACATCGTATCAGAGAAAAATAAATTCTTTTTAATTGAGAAAAGCCTTGTTACATGACTATATATAGGGTATATAGAATGACTATAATGCCCGTCTAGGTCTTCTCAGTTCTAACTAACTCTATATTTGAATAAAACTGTATGTCTTTAAGTTCACAAGATTTTCATTTTTCATTTTGTTGATAACCATTAGAAACTCATTGATGAATTGTTTTATCCAGGAAAACTTATGGACACTTGTTAAAGAGTTTTATGCAATCACAGCATAATCAGCCTAGTATCAGCCATTCAGTTTCACGTAAAAAGCTGACCGGGGGAATGAATGGTGGGATAATAACTGAGGCAACACTGAAAACATTAGAATATAGAAAGGATTATCTCTTCCCCTTTTCTCTTTTATTACAGAACACTAGACCCTTTGGTCTTGAGGTAATCAGATGGAGTTGACAGCTTTCTCACTATTTACTCAAACTAAATTTCATAACACTGAAACTGGATGTGCTTTTATTTCAGGACACACTGCAGTTTCTAATCTCCTTCCTTATTTTGGGTGACTTTGCTGTCACTCTTCTTTTATTGCTTCAATTTTATTGGATATCTCTTGGGGTTTTCCTGGCTGTCTTGTTAATTCTTCCCTTATCACTACTGCCACCCTTTCCTGCTGGATTAAATGCTCTTTTTAGTCGAGGGCCCAGAAGACCATCACTTGCTCGAATTTATGCGCTATGGAATGTTACATCTATATCAAATATTGTAAGTCCTTCGTGCATAATTCAGTTTTTTATTATAATAAGACCAATTGCATAAGAAGCTGGTTGTTGATTTATATTGCGTAGTGTGTACACCCTTCATCCCAAAATGTATGTCATTCTAGCCTCTCTTTTTATCCCAAATTATTTGTCACTTTAGGTTTCCAAGGGAATGTCTTATTTCAGAAGTCCATTAATGATTTTTTATTATTAGACTACCAACTTTGCGCTGGAGTAACTACTCATTTTTCACCTAAACAATTTGTAGAGGGCATTTGTGGAGTGTTGAAATGAGTACCTCATTTAGCTTTAATTAAGAGGAATGTTTGTTTCTTTTACAATAATCTATAGAATTTCTTAAAGTGTGAAGAAACCTAAGATGACATACATATTGAGATGGAGCAAGTACTAAATAAAATAATAAATGTTGCCATAGTATGCGCCAAGTAAAAGTTGTACAAAGGTTATTTACTTTATCTAACTGTTCGAAGTTTTACTTCATGATGAATATGCAAGGGCAATCACAAGCTTACCTCTAAGCTTATCTTTAGGTAGAATGAACAGTTAATTATAGTTGACATCAATGGCTTCCCGTTTATATTATAGTTATCACCTTTATGATAATGACTAACCAATGTTTTGAAAGCAGTGGGCAACACGGGGTAGCCTAGGAGCCATTTACTTTATCTAACTATTCCTAGTTTTACTTTACTGTTGAATATGTTAGTCAATGGCAACTCTACCTCTATGCTTATCTTTAGGTAGAATGAAATTTAATACTAATTCACCCCAATTGCTTCCCGTTTATATTATAGTTATCACACTATAATGATAACAACTAACCAATGTCTTTGAAAACAGTAGTAGATCCAACATCTAGCTGCGTAGATGCTGCCTAAGATTTAGGGATCAAATGAAGAGAACATGAAATAGATTTTATAAATAGGAAGAATGGTGAAATATTGTACCTTTGGCGCCGTACATCATTCTCCTCACCCTATGCTGATTCTCATCAGTTATTGCTTCCATTGCTGTTGCATGTCAGAGACAGAGAGTAGAGGGTGAGAAATTTGGGTGAGAATAGTTTTTGGGTTACATTTAATATCATTTAATAGGAGCAGAGTCAGGGTCCCCTAACCCCTCAACCGTTGAACCTTAACGAAGCTGCCAGCCCTTAAGTATTCAAAATCTAAGCCTGGATTCAAAATTCAAAATTCAAAATTCAACAATACTCAAAACGGTCTGGATCCTGTTTGTTTGACAGCTTGCCACCCCTTGTGATTGGCATGACATCAATGTCCTATCTTTTTTCCTTTGTTGTGATCCAGCAGTTCTCATCCCTCAGTTTCTCATTGAAGGGGACACTCATTTCCTTTTTGTTTGATAGTAAATCATGTTGTGACTTTTTTCTTCTGAATTTTCTGACATATTATTTCTGTTGTGTCCTTATTCTACTTCTTTTTCATCTTTCTTTTCCTCTTGTTCAAGTCTTGCAACAGAATTAGAACAGGTAATATATAAATTATCATTTTATTGATCAGTTTTTGTCTTCTCTCTTTCAGTCATCTGTTTCATTTTCTTTAGGCCATATCTTATATCTTCCTGTCTTTCATTCTCTTTCTTTGTCATTGTTCCTCTCTTTCAATGTCTTACAACGGTAGAGAAAATGAGGGATGGAGAGGGAAACTACGATAAAAAGGAACGTTTCTAAACAGAACTAATGTTAGGTGTTATTTATCCATATTTTAAATTTCCGTTGGTGAATATATAATATGGATTGATTCAAAGATGAGGTACAAATAACTTTAGGGGTCTATTGGGAACACACAATAAATATATAGACATAAATATATACTGATGGTGATGTTTTATCTATAGTAATATATGCAGAATATGCTCAGTTTACATAGGGATTTTTATATATAAATATCTGAGTAATATCCCTCTGGCAAATATACGAATATGAACTAATCTAGAATGATTTAGATGAGGATTCAGATATTCTGAATATCTATTTACAGTCCTGGATCCAATGAGTATCAATTTTCTCCTTATCCACATCTAAATTTTTTTTGGCAT
The DNA here is from genome assembly GCA_017893485.1 of Hemerocallis citrina. Lineage (NCBI taxonomy): Eukaryota > Viridiplantae > Streptophyta > Magnoliopsida > Asparagales > Asphodelaceae > Hemerocallis > Hemerocallis citrina. The sequence continues at coordinate 79,547,150 of CM030366.1, forward strand.
CTCATGTTTGCATACATGTATCCTCATATGTGAAGGGTAAGAGAAATATTTTTGAGCTTTGCTTATACAAAACTCTCATGAAAGTGCTCATAGAGTTTTGCGTAATTTAGAGAAATAAATAATTTATGAAAGGAACCGAGTTAAAGTCTTGATACTCTATTGTAAGATTACATCATTCTTAACAGTCCAGTCATTTCTCTTTAATATTTGAAATTAGTTACAATTAGACTTGCAAAAGCGAGATCACAGGGACAATATATCTACATTATTCAAAATGCTGTTAGTGACTTTTTTTGGTACTGATTTTCTTTCTTCGCCTATAGTGTAACAAAAATCCCTTTATATTTGTGTTAGGGACACCAATTTCAATTGGTTTCTCCAAATGGATAGTTCCTTGCAAAAATTTTATCCCTACATCTAGAATCTTTCTTGAGCTAAAAGAACTTCACCGTGGTTTAATGAGCATAAGATATGTGAGGCCTCCCTGCTATGCTAACTTTCAACCACTTTTATATGGCAATCCCATCTTTCAGTGGATTAGCAAGTGCCTTCTCAGCCTGGAGTGTTACCACATTTGATGTTTAGCAGGCATAGATTAAGTTGAAGATCATGATCGTTGATTCCTGTTGATTAACCTAATACCTCCTTCTGATGTCAGTGGCATGACTTCCAGTTTTGAATGTTCTAAGTATTTTCTAATCTTAAATTGCAAACTGACATGGTTGTTTTCCGTTGGTCTTCTGCTTCCTCTTGAATGATATTTTCCACTATTCTTTTAAATATCTGAAGGAAGGTTTTTAATCTTACATTCCAGATGCACCCAAGCCGTATCCTCCAAAGGAAGAAACTGCGAGATAAACACATTGCTAGTATACTAACCCCCCCAATAATTCGAGTGTATTTCACTTTTTGTTCCAAATTATGTAATATAAATGAGGAGAAGTGATAGTAATAAAATTTGTCATGCCTTGTTTGAGGGAATAGAAAATCCCAAGTAAAAAATCTGACAACCTCGCTACGGTAGCCCTGTATTTATGAGCTTCCAATGGTTATCATATTGAAGAAAATGCAGATTGCGAATTGGAAATCATTATCATGCCCCCCCCCCCCCCCCCCCCCCCCCCCCCCCCCCCCAAAAAAAAAGTACGGGAATGGTGCAAGCATGGGCCAAAACCCCTGAGCTCTCTCTCTCTCTCTCTCTCTCTCTCTCTCACACACACACACACACACACACACACCCCATAGTACGGGAATGGTGCAAGCATGGGTCAGAACCCCTGATTGCTCACTAGCTAAGAGACTTACCAGTAGACTGCTAGGGCACGCGCACACACATCCCATAGTACGGGAATGGTGCAAGCATGGGCTAGAACCCTTGAGCTCTTGCTCACTACCTAAGAGGCTTACCACTAGACTGCTAGGTCACTTGCACTTGCAGATATTTTTGTATTAGTTCAAGTTTTTTTGTCTAATAATCTTTTCTATATTTTGCCTACTTTTCATGGTTAATGAGATGTATGATGGTTCTGTATTGCAGATTATGGCCTTTATCTGTGGAACTGTATATTATGGTTTTTTTGCACCTGAATATGCAAGACCCAATGCCTCAAAATTGAGAAGGTGCATCACTTGGTCCTTCTTATTTGCTTCCATTATTTATTCATTCTTCTCCTGTTATGACATCAGTAGAATGCTAGACATTGAAAAGAATGTGTACGGTCAATTACATTTGATGTTTTTCAACCCCACATGGAAATTTGTGTATTTGTTTATTTATATTATAAATGAACTGCCTGTAGAAGTTTGACTTGGTCATCTTCTTTAGTATTTCGTAAAACTAAAGTTTGCAGTTGTTAAAGTGCATCTAAATTCATGCACATGCCTTGCCTTTGCTTTTGCTGTGCATCAAATATAGTGGCAACTAGCAAGCAAAGCAAATAATGGAACTACAAAATTCTAAAAGTACACTGTTTAAAAGTTATTAGAATCTTCTTTCAAAGGTTTAATAAGACTTATGGAAACTCTCTTACACATGAGATTCAAACCAGCAAGACAGGAGATTTTTGTGTACCCACTGGTTTAGGATACCATGGTAAACCATTGAGATGATACGGTGATTATCATGTCGCCGTGTAAGTTGGAAAGCTTTGACTTGGAAAATATTGATTCAGTTTGTTTTAAACAATTAAAAGGATTTTTATTTTATAATCACTTGATGCATGGGTGAGAAATCTTCTGTGCAAGTTATTTTATCTACATATTTTAGGACATGGACATCTCAAATGATGTGGATTTTCTATTGAAATGTTGGATCACCGTACTTTAGAATTGATACTGCTTGGAAACTCCTACACTGGTGCATATCACTTTATGCATGAAATTACTTTTGTTTGAAATGCTCGTCAATCAATTATAAGTATAACCATAAATAATTCACATCATCGTTATCTCAATCTATCCAGAGGCAAATAAAAAAGCACATGTTAGATTGATGTAACTCTTGCATACTCACATACATGAAGTGGAATTAATATAGTTTAATCTGCATAAAAGCCAATAAATATAACAGTTTCCGGATGAGTAAATTGGCTGCATTCATTATAGCTGTACTGTGGTGATTATGTTTATTATTTACCTTTTGTTTTCAAACATGAAATTCCTGTGCTAGAAACATGTTATTAAAAATATATCTTTGCATTTACCCTTTCCTATGTCAAAGAATAGTTTGAAAGATGGAAAATAAAAAAGTATAATTTGACTGCAGGATATAGGTAAGCATTGACGAAACTCTTAAACATAATATTTGTTTTATGACGAATTCTGAGCAAGTGAAGCATTTAGTCTTTCATGTTAAGGTTCTTATAGCTGTAAACAAAAATATGGAGTGTATCTTTCATCCTCCATGAAATATCGATTTTTTTTCCTGCTGATTTTTGTTTGAAGGTAAAAAAAAATAAAAAAAATCAAGATCAAACTGATCCTTGCATCTCTAAATTTTAAGATCAGTTAAAAAAAATTGCTGCAAGTTATAATTTGGTATGAGCACAGTAAATTACAATATTTTCTTGTATATTTAGCGCAATAAATTAAAAGTATTAAATGGACTGACGGGGATGACTATTCTGCCTTGATTGAAAGTACTATATTGGAATTTTATATCAACCTGCTTGATGGGAAACTGCTTGTGGATCCATAACAAACTTAATAATGACAGTTTTTTGCACTTCATTCTTGTAGAGAGGGCAATGAGTGGTGGGTTTTGCCCATAATTCTTCTTCTTGTCAAGTCACTGCAAGCAGGCTTTGTCAACTGGCACATTTCAAATCTGGAGATTCAAGATCTATCTTTGTTTAGTAATGATCCAGATAAGTTTTGGGCAATGTGAGATTAGATACATTCATGTAAACGAGGCGATTGGATGAAGCTACCTTTATGACCAGCACTTACTCGGGAATTCCTGTCTCATCAGATATTTACTAATACAAATTTGATCTTCATCACTGTTAATATACCGTTCGTTGTAAGTTTGTGCGCCTTTTGCCCACTTTGAGCCCAATGGTTGAGTTGGAACGTTTCCTTCATCTGTTTTTCGACGGAATGGGAAGAGAGATTGATTGCTGTTGTCTAATGTGATGATGTTGTGGAGTGATTTGAGTGCCCTCTTTGAAGGTGGCTGTACCACCAATTCGTATTGAGCGTAGGTTGCAATTTTGTTCAAAGCTGGAGCTGACAGTTTTTTGTACAGTAAGGAATATAAGGATAGAATTACTTTTTGTAATTATGTGAAAAGTCCCCTGGCAGTTTATGTTGTACAGTTTTCCCCTTGATTGATCGAATCTGTTATGCACTGTTCTGGGGAAAAAATTTTATAAGCTTATTTTTAATTTCAATTGTTCAGCTTTATTTAGTGTTGCACTGAGCAGGTGGACAGTTCATACATATATTTCTATAACTATTATAATGGGAGAGATGGGGTTGGTAAACAAATAAACAATTTTTTATTTTTTTGTGTATGTGTGTCAACACGTGCAGCGCACGTGTTGGTAGTTTTTTTTTGTTGTCTTTTTCATTCTCCCTCCACGTGCATCGCACGTGCATGATACTAGTATGAAATAAGTGCGCCTTATATATGTTTACACATAATATTTTTTTGGTGGTAAACTGTGTGTGGATGACATCGGTTCGACACGATTTAGGCGCTTCTATCAGTGTAAATATCGTCTAGGATGACTATATTACTAGACTAATTGTTTTTATTTCAACACTTTTAGTTGTTTTGGCATATGTAGTTGTTTTGTTATTTGCACCATTTATTTTATGCATTTTGGAGATTTATTTTGAGATTTGTGGTGAGCATATATATAGACTTTTAGACTAATAAGAAGATGTGCTTTGATTGATTAATAATTTTGTGTGATCGAGTTTTTCTCTTCATCCATTTCTTTTGTGTGAGATATTGAGAGAACATTAAGGTTTGTGAGAAACACTAGATTCCATCTCCATCGTCAGATCCCTCAAGTGATTGATCGTGACGACCGACGTCAAGATCGTGTCCCTGACGAACAATACAAGAAGAACGTCAAGGATGACGTTCCACACTTGGAATGCCATATGGAATTCCAAATTTATCTCGATTGGATCCGTGTCATGACCACTACTTCGTGTGGTTTGACATGAGTGAAGCCCTGAAGATCAAATTTGCCACGATGAAATTGGCTGTTAAACCTAAACAGCACCAGACCGATCTTGAACATGCCCGTAGAGACCGAGGTCTGGCACCCATAACTGCTTGGGAGGCCATGAAAGAAAAGTTCACTGAGAGATATGTGCCCTTGTCGTTCCACACCAGATTGTTAGATTTGTAGAACCAACTCTATCGAGAAAGCAAATTCAGCCAAGATTATGTGGATAAGTTCGACGACTTTCTCATTGGTGCAATGCTTTAGGTAAAGAGAGCGAAGAACAAATCCTCTCTAGGTTCAGAGCTAGACTACGAGCTGATTTAAGGAACGAGTTAATGCATAGAAACGTGGACTCCTTGGCAGCGGCTTATGGCCATGTCCTCGATATGGATTCCCTTAAAGCAAGTTCTCACTACAAGTCCAGTGATTCGAGAGATCGTTCTTTTAGAATGACTTCCACTGACCCCTTTAGATCTAAGTATAACACCCCGCAAAATTGAGTTATGTCAATTTTACCCACGGGTGTTGCGCACATGTATTTTGTACTGTAAAGAGTTAATATCCATAACGTACTATAATATAAATATTCTACGTATTTCTGCATTTCAATTACTTATACATTTTCGTCTTCTCAAAATTCATTTTCATCATATTCTGAGCCAACTTAAACATTTATTTTAATCTTTGTGTTTTTACGTGCATTGCACGTGCTTTCAATACACGTGTCGATTACGTATATTCTACCGTTACGTGTAATATTATAAAATTTCTACGTGTTCAATTATTTATTTTATAACTTGTTCGAATTTGTTTCATAAATTGAAATTTATTTTTCTCCTATTTTGACTCAAATATAATTTACACGTGCGGTGCACGTGTTTTCTAGGCACGCGTCGATTATATTGTTGTATATATATAGAATTAATGAAACATATTTTACATATTTGGTATTTCGATTGTTATAGACATTTTTTGTTTTCTCAAATTTATTTTTATTAGCATGTACTTTACACGTGTTTCTTTTTTTATGCATGTACAAATTGTGCTATTTTATTACAAAGTTGTGCACTAAAAATCAACTAGATTTAAATATATATTTTGTAACACATTAAAACTATTATAAATTAGAGCCCCTAATTTTTATGTGTGCATTTAACGTGCATGAACTCTTATTTAAAATTTAGATAAACTAGTACACATTACAATGTGTAACATGCACACCTAATTTAATTAAAAACTCCTAATAAATTTGTATGTAGAAGTGTGCACACACATGAGGTGCACGTGCACGTGCTCTCATTCCAAGAAGTGGCCGGCCAATGAGAGAGAGGGGAGAAGGGAGAGTGGGTGAGTTAGTCTGTGAGAGTGGAGCTCTTTTAGGAAGTGGGGAGTTATTATAACCACTCACGATGTCACCCTATAAATATCCTCTCACTTTAGCCATATAGGGACACAAATCAAATTAAAAAAAAGAGAGAGAAGAGAAAGAGAGTCAAGGTGTGCTTTCGGGAATTTGGAGCTAGGAGCTTGCAGAATTTTTGGAGAAGTTTGGAGCTTTTGCTAGGAGTCTCTACTACTAGAAATTCTCTTTTTAAGATGGGTGTTCTCATTGTCTTCTAAAATTTCTGTAGATTGTGCTTGATTAGCCATTACATGTGGATACTAGATACTAATTTAATTGGCATGTATGAGTGTAGAAGTTTTCTAGAATTTTAATTGTGCACTCTTAGTCATAGTTAGTATGTGAATGTGTAGCGTTTTCGTTGTTTCTAAAAGGTTAATAATTGTGCATGTTAGAAATATGTAGATGGATAATGAAATTGGCATGTGGGGGGTAAATGGACATCTTTAGCAAAATTTACTAGTACATGCTTAGTTATATTCATGTAGTAGATAATCGAATTAATGCAAGCTTGGGAGTTTTATAGAATTCTTATCTAGTGAAAAATTTATAAAATAAATCCATGGAATTAAATTTCTCTATATGCAATGTTGTAATGTAAAAACTCTCCAAAAATGTAGTTGTATAGGGAACAATAATTTATATAGTTCAAGTTGTAGAATTGAACAATTCATGCGAGTTGGGTAATAATTTCCTTTATTTTGAGAAAAGATTGTTATAGGATTTATTTCAGGCTAATACACTAATGTTGAAGGAACTTATTCTCTGGAAATGTTAAATAATAATGTGAAGATAATGAGAGATCAAAATTTTAATGAAATTTAGAATCAGAGAGTCGATTTAGAAGAATAACAATAGAAATATGATTAGATGTGTAGGCTTGATAGCCTGATCTTAGCGTGTGGGTGTGGACGTTGTGTATAGCGACCTGAGGTTGCAGGTTCGAGCTTCAGTGGGGTTCTTCTTTTGGTAAGCAGAAACATATAACAAAATTTAGTTCAGAGTTTTACACCAACTGTGAGTTGGCTAGCTGGTTGTTGGGCGCACTTTTGGTTGCGGCTTCGGTTTGCTGTGCATATATTGTTCTTTCTAATATATTTTTTTTGGGTTTTTCATGTTTCTAAAAATTGGAGAAAATTGAAAAAATATTTTAGAATATTATTAGAACATTTGGAAATAATTCTACACTATTTGTAAGATGTATTTTGGAGATTTAAAAGTTACATTACACAATGTATTAAATGAATCTAGTTTCTAGTCTAAATTTGAGGGTGGTTATTTATGTTAAAATGATTTTAATTTTCGGGAATGGAATATAATTTTTAGAACTCATGCAGAGGGTGCCATAGTGAAATTATGAGATAATAAAAGCAAGGATTTGAAATATTAATCATGCGATGTTTTGTAAATGGTTTATCAATTAAAAAGTTGTTGAATATTGTTAAATGATATATCATAAATGTCAACTGAGTGTCTGTCTATGTCATGCCCCACTTCCTAAAATACGGAAATATGAATTGAGGCACAGCGAATGATGCGAATACACCATTCATAAGCTATACAGGTAACTCAACAATAAGATAGCAAAACAAACCATGCAGGCATGTAAAATCACAATAGGATAACAAAAGTACATGACATGGTTCATAACATAACCAACAGCTGGAAAATACAAAGTAATTACGGGTCAAACATGCCCGAAATACAATAAAGAGTAGCATAAATAAAACATGAACTAAAGATAACATGATAAACAACAAGACTTAAACACTTGATCAACAACATCTTCTGGTAATTCTCCATTCGGGCCTGCAAGTACATTATACAAGGAAAAAGAAACAAGAAGACGCACGTTAATGCAAGTCACGGGTCGCAAGTGGTACAAGCTAACGGGACAAGTATAAAAACAAAATAAAAGCAGGAAAAGATTATGGAGTTAAGAATCATGTAATAGGAGAAATATAACATGTAAACAGGATCATGAACAAGAAGACATCATGAAACAAGTGGCATGCATGTAAACAAGTAATCAAGTAAACAAGTCAATAAGAACATATAACATGTAATTGGATCATGCAAGTGCACGTGTTAATCTTATGTATTTTATTTAATTCTATCTAGGTAGCACTTCATGCATCCATAATTTTACTACATGGTTGCTACATACAATCAGTTAGGCCTAGCGGTGGATTCTATAGGTCACGTACTCGAAAAAAATATGTCAATTGTATCTTGTTCGAGATACATGCAAACTTGTAATGTGGAACATGTAGAGTGTAAACTTGTAGCGTGAAACATGTAAACTTGTAATCATGTAATGGATTCTAGAGGTGGCCCCCATAGATTCTAGAGGTGGCCCCCGTCAACCCCTGACATGGCACTTAGTTCTACGTGGCACTTAGTTCCATATAACTTGTAATCATGGGAAACACGGTCCCCCTTCCGAGTACACTTATCTATATTGTCCACTACTATGGTCTTTCCCTTAAACCTCGGCTTGTTACTTTTATTAATTTTAATCAACAATAACAGATATCATAAAACTACTATCATGGGTAAAACAATCATGCACATAATCATGTATAATCCTAAGAGTATATATGTGTGTATTAATCGTGTTCATGCAATGCATATGATCATGTAGGAATACGGGATCAACGAATTTTGTATAGTAACAGATTTCAAGCCCAAATCGATGAATACAAATTAGAATTTGTAACGAATAGTTAAGGAATGTACTTGCAGTATTTTTTAAAGGAAGTTTGTACGAGAACAAACGAATTGTACAAGAGGATACTTGCCTAATAACCGAAGACGATGATATCGAATACCAGAATAACGAGATCAAAATCCCGGACAGCAAAGCACGTGCAAGATACGTGCATGGAGACACGTGCACAAAGAGATATCAACACAAAACAGCAATGACAGCACACCAGATCAGCCAAAACAGCAAACAACAAACTCCACTTCACGATCGGATCGCTGAGATCGAAGATCAAGATCAAGATGATCGAATCAGATCGGACGGTCAGATTTCCCTGATGATGAAGATAATGATGAAGAACAAGATCGATCGATCAAACGGTTGCGATCAAAGGAAGTTGATGATCATCATGATCGTGATGATCAAGAAGAGATCGGACGACTAGGATCTAATCGGATGATCAAGTGGAGATTGACGACCCACATCCAATCAAGCATGATGATCAAGATCCAATGGACGGTCAGAATCAAAACCAAAGGAACATGATCATGATGATCAAGATGATTGACGATCGGACGGCCAAGATCAAAACAATCAAGGAACATGATCATCATGACCATCAAGGCGATCAACGACTCACATTGAATGATTAACACTTGATCAAAACAACCCATGCACAACAGTAAGCATCGGCAATGGCTTGGCTCCGACTGCGGAGTCGGCCAGGGGACACGGCGGTGGGGATCTCGGCTGGTCGGCACTAGGCGGCTGGAGGGACTGAGCTGCGCAGGGAAGCTGCACGTTGCAGGGAGTGCACGACGGGATGCTACAGTTGTAGAGGAGCCCAGGGTAGGGGAGGCGCTGTCGAGGTGTTGGCATCAACTGGGCTGTTGCGGTTGAGGAAGAAGGAGGAAGACGATGGTGTTTATGGGTTAATGGCGAAGTCGGATGAGGAGAGGTGGAGGACGACGGGGTCTCTGTGTGACACGGCGGAGGGAATGATGAAGACTGTTGCGGCATGGAGCTTCGATGGGTTCTCGGCAATGGCGACAATGGAGAAGACTCGACGAGGAGGGCGAGAGGGCTCGACTGGAGGGCAGAGGATGGCGGAGCTCGTCGAGGTGCAGTGGCGATGGGTTGATGGGTTTGTCGATGTGGGTGGAGCGGAGGTCAACCACGGTCGTGGGCAATAGGAGGAGGGGACGAGGGAGCTCCAGTGGTTGCGAAGGTGAGTGGGGGCAAAGTCGAGGGACGGCAATGGATTCAGCGAGGAGGTCGAGAAGGTGATGAGGCGGGGGAGAAGGCGATGAGGAGTCAGGGGCTTGGGTTTGAGAGGCGAACGGGGAAGGGAGAGGGAGAGGGAGAAGGAGGAAGACGGGTTGTTTGGGTTTCTGTCATGCCCCGCTTCCCACTATACGGAAATACAGGCACGCAACTGAGGCCCAGCGAATGATATACATCATCCATAAGGTGTACAATTATAAGCTCAACAAGATCTTTATAACACATTCACGCAGGCAAATATAATAATCACATGAGCTGAAAATAGAATAACCATCATTTGGATGATACATCAACATCGGGTCAAGATGTCCGGGAATACAAGGTGCCAGAATTAAAACAGTACGGTAAACAGTTTTCTATAACAACTAGATAAGATAGCGACTGAAAGAACAACCACATGAAGTAGTAAGGAAGCAGCAACGATCGTCTAGAGAGTCTGCTCGTCGGGTCCATCAATACCTGTATAATTATTAACTCAAAGAAAAATAGAAAAGTTCCCGTTAGAGTAAGTTTCGGGCAGCAAGTAGCAACAAGCAGTAAAAGGGGTAATATAACAAGATATAACATGGGAGAAACAAGAAGTAGAAGTACAAATACAATATGGAAGTAAGCAAAGAACTGTGACAATATGATCATGTAAGTAATAACTGTAACTAGTGTATTCTAGACTTCAAGATATAAGCAATTGATAACCTAGGCTCAGTTAATCGATAATCATGTAATCAAGGACCGAGAGTCATGTAATCAAGAATCATGTAATCAAGAATCATACTTAGTAAAAATCTCAAGTTTATCTGTTTTATTAATTTATCTAATGCACACGATCCTGTGTCCCATACTACAAAGTTCGGTGCATATCAATCTGTGACGTTTAGACTTAAGTAGTGAATTCTATAGGATTATGTACTCGGGTCTTCCAGTGATAGTATCATGGCATATAATCATGAATCATGTAATCGAGAATTATGTAATCAAGAATTGTGTAATCAAGAGTCAAGAATCAAGAATCACTATTTCGAGAAACACGGGCCCCCTTCCGAGTATACTCCCCTATATTGTCCACTATTAAGTCGTACCCTTATAACCCCGACTTGTTATTCTTTTATTATGAACATGCAGTTGGTACGACTAGTAGAACGGTGTAATCAAGACAGTTAATCTAGAAAATATCAAGGGCAGTAATCATGGTATGAGATATAACAGGTACATGTATCGAGAGTAGTTATTATAAATTATCAAGTAGTATAAAATACATGCTATCAACCTATTATATCTATGCAAGTTATTATTACAAGAACAATAATACACTCAGTTCATTAAATATGAAAAGTAATGGGTTTATATGCAAAAACATAGAGATGAATTTTTAGACAACTTGACATATCTGCATTCAAATCCACTTTCCCATTGTTAAAGAAAGGCAAATACGATTCCGTCAGAGATTCTAGAAAGTAGACTCTCTTCCGGTTCCAACGCATATTCACACGATACATTCTGGTGACAGTAGCTATGCGTACAAATTCATTCTTCGCTGGTTTCGATGTTTCGCGCGCATTCTGAAAAATTCAGAGTCACAATACTAAAATTGCGATATCTCACAACCTATACATCGGATTGAGAAACTGTAGGATGTTCTGGATATCTAGACTCGAAGGGCTACGATTTTTATGTAGAAAGTTTTTTGATCCAGTGTCGGGAATATGGTCAAATTCTCAGTACGAGAGACCGGTCAGTAATCTCGTGCATGTTCAGAAATTCACGATATGCCAGTACTAAAATCGCGATATCTCACAATCTATACATCCGATTGAGAAACCGTAAGATGTCCTGGATTCGGAACTCGATGGGCTACGATTTCCACGTAGAAAATCTTCAATCCAGTATAGAAAACATGGTCGAATTCTTAGTGCAAGGTCAAGAAATTTAGAGATAGTAAGGTTGAATATTCGATATTCGATAACACGATTCGAAATGTGTTAACGGTTCACTCTTGAGTTGATATAGCATGAAACCAGTGACTAGAATGGAGTTTGACAATAAAACATGATGATGACTAGACTACTTGCCACGAGTCCAAGGAAAATGCTTGTACGAGAACAAAAATAGTGTACAAGGTACTTGCCTTATAACATGACGATTACGGTGGTAGTGTTAACCACGGAAAGAAGAAGCGACGTCGGTAACGGATGGCGGCACAACGGCAGTAAGAATGGTGGCAAGACGGTAGCTAGCGAGCAACGGTAGCAACGGTGAGCAACGACAACGACAAGGTGGTGCGGCGTCGGGTTGTTTTTCGGGGTTCACGGGATCGTAGATGCGGAGTCATTGGCTCGAAGGTGGAAGGTAAAGTGGAGCTCGGGTGTTGCTTGAGCTCTCGGGTGTGAAGATGGCAAAGGAAGAGAAGAAGGGAATAAGGTGGTCTGCATGCTTGTGTGTGTATATATAGAAAGGAAAGGAGATGGACAGCATGGTGCATGCAAGGTGTATGCATGCATGGTGTGTGTATAAAGTAAAGGGAGAAAGAGATGGGTGTAGAAAACTTAGGCATATGTGTGGAAAAATGAGGAGTTAGGCGTAGAATGAGAAAAAAGAGACGGAGAAATTTGGCGTATGTGAGTGATTCGCGGGAGTGGGTAAGGCAGATAGGAGAAATATTGATTAGGGATAATTGGGGTTAGAATTTGTATTTAAACTCCGATCGAAGAATCACAAAATTATAGAATTGATCAGAAAAAATATTCTGGCTTTAGATAAAGAGTTCAAAGAGAAAAATAAAACTGATATGAAAATTGAAGTACAAAAATTTACGTAATAAAATACGTACAACTGGGACAGGGAGTTACAATCCTACCCACCTTACAAAAAAAATTTCGTCCTTGAAATTTACTTAGGCGAGATATAGGATAGCTTAAGAGGCAATGCAATACTCTTCAATGAAAAGTACAACAAAAGATAAAAGAAACAAAGAGTACAAAGGCACGAAAATAACTAAAGACAAATTGTGCACCCTCAACTGGAGGACTCAACAATTTGATGTTTGGGATCAGAATCTGAACCACCGATATCGCTAACATCCCAGTTCTGCTGAGTCACAAGCTCATCTTGCTCTGGCACATACTTCTCCAATTTTCTAAGTAACTCCTTAGGCGAAGGTGCTGAAATCAAGATGCGTCTGGCCTTACTGGATATAAACTCCTCAGCCACAGCTGAATCTATGAAGGACAGAAGTGAGTCGTAATATCCATCAATATTTAAAATACCCACCGGTTTGCTGTGGATTCCCAGTTGAGCCCATGTGATCACTTCAAACAACTCCTCAAGTGTTCCATAACCTCCGGGCAAGGCTATGAAAGCATCAGTAGCACGAGCCATTTCAGCCTTCCTCTCGTGCATGTTAGAGACAACTCTAACATCTTCCACAGTTCTCCCAGTAATCTCTTTCGGCATCAGCGACTTGGGAATCACTCCCAAAACGTGTCGGCCACCAGCACGAACAACGTCGGAAACTAGGCCCATTAATCCTATGCTCCCACCACCACAGACGAGATCGATATTCCTTTCTACAAGCTCCTTGCCGAGCTCGATCGCAGCTTCCTGGTAGCTAGCTCTTTTGCCAGAGCTACTGCCACAAAATACACAAATCCTGCCGAATCTCGATAAAGATGAAGAATGCTTCATCTTCTTCCCTGCTTCATTTTCTTCTTCCACCGATTTTCTCTTCATCCCCGCTACCGATTCTTGATCTCTTCTTTCCTTTTGCCAAGAACATTCGAGCTCCTACTCTCTCTTTCTTTCTTGCTCTCGCCTCTCCTATCGGCTTCTCACTTTCTCTTTTCTCCGAAGCTTGATCCCGAGTTGTCTTATTCTTTCTCTTTACCCCTTTCTTCCCCGGCTTCTCTCTCTTTTTTTCTTCTCCAACTTCTCTCTGTTTCTCTCTTTCTTCTCCGACTTCTTTCTCTTTCTTCTTCCTCTTTCTTTCTCTTTTTCTTTCTTCTCTTTTTCTTTCTTCTTTCTTTGACTTCTCTCCTCATTTCTCTTCTTTTTATTTCCTCTTCTTTTGGTCTTTTCTTCATTAATTCACCACCCCGTATAACCGGCCTATGATCAGTATCTGCACTTTGGCCCCGGCCCTATCCATTCTAAATATAACATCGAACCTTGAGTTGTTGATGATGCTGAAGTTTGCTTTGATATTCATTCCACGAATCAATAAGGGACTCTACTACGCTTTCGCTGCGCCACTCTGATGGTGATGTTTCTAGATGCTGATATACGTGATAGCGATCGATGAATTGAGCAGAATTAAGAGATTGGTAACACGAAGATGTTGGTTGTCAAACTTATTTGGTAAAGTGGGCCCCTCCCACCAAACAATGTTGAAAAATTGTGGCAAGATTGGTACCGCAAAGAAAAATAGGAGAAACGGGAATAAAGAATTTGTCAGTTACTCAACTCTCATTCCTATAAATGAGAGATTTAGGAAGAAGAAAAAAATTAAGCAAGACAAGAACAAGAAACAAGCAGAAAAGAAGAAAAAGAATAGAGTGTATATTTGTAAGGTGTAGTAATACCAGTTTTAGAAAATAGCGAAGAGTTTTCTTGTTGTTATAATAAAATATAACACAAGTTTTCAATTACCAATTTGTTTGCTATTTAGCCCAACAAAATTCCTACTCTCTTCCAACAGAAGATTCAAGAAAATAGGGATAGAAAGAAATAAATAATGGATTGATCGATGAGAATGAATGCAATGTACAGAAGGTAACAAACGACGCAGGAACTAAAGCATGACTAGATCAAAATATACTAGCAACTGTTTCTTTAGTGGACTCTGCCTCCTCTGTAATCAGGTTATGAACATGATTACACTACCCAGTATGTCCTCCACTGGGATTTGATCCTTCTATTGGTGTGACACTCTTTCTCTTCAGGCAGTCCCGAACCTTGTGATCATTCACTCCGCATGCAAGACACAGGTTGTTGGCTTTCCAGCAGTTCTTACGTATGTGTCCAACTCGACGGCAATAATAGCACTTCTGGTCCTTCTTCGGAGTCGCCGATGAGTAAGGTGATGCTCTAGTAGTTGGGTTCTGAACTGGCCTCCGTATCGGTCCACCTGTAGACTGTGCGATAGTAAGGAGATGTAATGCCCCCTGAATGGCATTCCACCCTCTACGGATCTGCTCCTGGGTATCGAGCATGGCGGTGTAACTCTTATGCTGGTGTACAAACAAGTCCTATTGAATAGAGTTTGCGACATCCTGTACCCTATCCAGATTAGCTCTCACCAGTTTATTTTGCTCTTGTTGTAGATCCATCATTCGTTGCACTTCCTGGAGAATGACGATGATCTCCGATAGTTCATCCCTGGGTGTAGAAGTCGAAGAGCCTCCGTGAACCATAGTCTGAAATGCATATTCGAATGGGATAAATCTCCAGATGGCAAGTTGGTTATTGACATTCATGTGATCCACGAGGTGTGTATATTGTTGAGCTTAGCATGGTTCGAGCCTATGCTCTGATCCACTAAAAATCTGTCACGCCCTGCTTCCCACTATACAAAAATACAGGCACGCAACTGAGGCCCAACGAATGATATACATCATCCATAAGCTGTACAATTATAAGCTCAACAAGATCTTTACAACACATTCACGCAGGCAAATATAATAATCACATGAGCTGAAAATAGAATAACCATCATTTGGATGATACATCAACATCGGGTCAAGATGCCCGGGAATACAAGGTGCCAGAATTAAAACAGTACGATAAACAGTTTGCTATAACAACTAGATAAGATAGCGACTGAAAGAACAACAACATGAAGTAGTAAGGAAGTAGCAACGATCGTCTAGAGAGTCTGCTCGTCAGCAACGATCGTCTAAAGAGTCTGCTTGTTGGGTCCATCAATACCTGTATAATTATTAACTCAAAGAAAAATAGAAAAGTTCCGTTAGAGCAAGTTTCGGGCAGCAAGTAGCAACAAGTAGTAAAAGAGGTAATATAACAAGATATAACATAGGAGAAACAAGAAGTAGAAGTACAAATACAATATGAAAGTAAGCAAAGAACTGTGACAATATGATCATATAAGTAATAACTGTAGCTAGTGTATTCTAGACTTCAAGATATAAGCAATTGATAACCTAGGCTCAGTTAATCGATAATCATGTAATCAAGGATCGAGAGTCATGTAATAAAGAATCATGTAATCAAGAATCATACTTAGTGAAAATCTCAAGTTTATCTGTTTTATTAATTTATCTAATGCACGCGATCCTGTGTCCCATACCACAAGTTCGGTGCATATCAATCATGTGACGTGTAGACTTAAGTAGTGAATTCTATAGGATTATGTACTCGGGTCTTCCAGTGATAGTATCATGGCATATAATCATGAATCATGTAATCGAGAATTATGTAATCAAGAATTGTGTAATCAAGAGTCAAGAATCAAGAATCACTATTTCGGAAACACGGGCCCCCTTCCGAGTATACTCCCCTATATTGTCCACTATTAAGTCGTACCCTTATAATCCCGGCTTGTTATTCTTTCATTATGAACATGCAGTTGGTACGACTAGTGGAACAGTGTAATCAAGACAGTTAATCTAGAAAATATCAAGGACAGTAATCATGGTATGATATATAATGGGTACATGTATCGAGAGTAGTTATTATAAATTATCAAGTAGTATAAAATACATGCTATCAACCTATTATATCTATGCAAGTTATTATTACAAGAACAATAATACACTCAGTTCATTATATATGAAAAGTAATGGGTTTATATGCAAAAACATAGAGATGAATTTTTAGACAACTTGACATATTTGCATTCAAATCCACTTTCCCATTGTTAAAGAAAGGCAAATCCGATTTCCGTCAGAGATTCTAGAAAGTAGACTCTCTTCCGGTTCCAACGCATATTCACACGATACATTCTGGTGACAGTAGCTATGCGTACAAATTCATTCTTCGCTGGTTTCGATGTTTCGCGCGCATTCTGAAAATTCAGAGTCACAATACTAAAATTGCGATATCTCACAATCTATACATCGGATTGAGAAACTGTAGGATGTTCTGGATATCTAGACTCGAAGGGCTACGATTTTTATGTAGAAAGTTTTTCGATCCAGTGTCGGGAATATGGTCAAATTCTCAGTACGAGAGACCGGTTAGTAATCCCGTGCACAGGTTCAGAAATTCACGATATGCCAGTACTAAAATCGCGATATCTCACAATCTATACATCCGATTGAGAAACCGTAAGATGTCCTGGATTCGGAATTCGATGGGCTACAATTTTCACGTAGAAAATCTTCAATCCAGTATAGGAAACATGGTCGAATTCTTAGTGCAAGGTCAAGAAATTTAGAGATAGTAAGGTTGAATATTCGATATTCGATAACACGATTCGAAATGTGTTAACGGTTCACTCTTGAGTTGATATAGCATGAAACCAGTGACTAGAATGGAGTTTGACAATAAAACATGATGATGACTAGACTACTTGCCACGAGTCCAAGGAAAATGCTTGTACGAGAACAAAAATAGTGTACAAGGTACTTGCCTTATAACATGACGATTACGGTGGTAGTGTTAACCACGGAAAGAAGAAGCAACGTCGGTAACGGATGGCGGCACAACGGCGGTAAGAATGGTGGCAATACGGTAGCTAGCGAACAACGATAGCAACGGTGAGCGACGACAACAACAAGGTGGCGCGGCGTCAGGTTATTTTTCGGGGTTCACGGAATCGTAGAAGCGGAGTCATTGGCTCGAAGGTGGAAGGTAAAGTAGAGCTCGGGTGTTGCTTGAGCTCTCGGGTGTGAAGATGGCAAAGGAAGAGAAGAATGGAATGAGGTGGTCTGCATGCTTGTGTGTGTATATATAGAAAGGAAAGGAGATGGACAACATGGTGCATGCAAGGTGTATGCATGCATGGTGTGTGTATAAAGTAAAGGGAGAAAGAGATGGGTGTAGAAAACTTAGGCATATGTGTGGAAAAATGAGAAGGAATTAGCCGTAGAATGAGAAAAATGAGATAGAGAAATTTGGCGTATGTGAGTGATTAGCAGGGAGTGGGTTAGGCAGATAGGAGAAATGTTGATTAGGGATAATTGGGGTTAGAATTTGTATTTAAACTCCGATCGAAAAATCACAAAATTATAGAATTGATCAGAAAAAATATTCTGGCTTTAGATAAAGAGTTCAAAGAGAAAAATAGAACTGATCTGAAAATTGAAGTACAAAAATTTACGTAATAAAATACGTACAACTGGGACAGGGAGTTACAGTTTCTCTGTTTGGTTTTTTTGGAATAGAGGACGGGGAGAGAGGAAGACGGGGAGAGAGAGAGACGGGAGGGGTTTTTTTATAAATAAAATAATATAGTATAATAAATATAATATAATAATGGGCAGTTAAAGCGGGTGAGAAAGTGGGAGCAATTATGTGGGGGGTTATGGAGTTATGGGAGGTGAAGAGTGGGGGGAATGCGAGGGGATGTGTATGGGTGGATTAGAAATGTGGGAATTTGAATAAAATCATATAGGATGGAGTCTATACAATATATATGAGTACTGGGTTTGGCTTCGGCCTTGGTCTATGGGCTCAAAAATAATATAATAAATTAGTTACAGGATTGGGCTTAAATTAAACAATTGGGCTTGGGCTTCAAATTATTTAAATAAATCAATTAAGGTATTGGGCTTATAATAAACAATTGGGCTCGATAAATAAATAATAAAATAAAAATAAGAAATTGGGCTTATAATAAACAATTGGGCTTTATAAAATAGTTTGAATAATATAACCAATTAAAAAAGAATAGTTATAAGATACTAAGGATTTAAAAATACGGGAAAATACTCTAAAAAAAATACGTATTAACAAAAACAAGGGTTACAGTCTACAAGAAATTGAACAAGTGTTCAATTACATTTAGATAATAAACATAAAGAGAATAGATTAAGAAGAAATGATGAATAATGAACGAGATGTTTATGATGAGGTTAGATGTAACCTATGTGATCTCTTTATTGAGATGGTTGTTTGTTCTAGAGTGAGCGAAACCCAGGATACCGGCAGGTTATGATATATGAAATTTGAGAATTAGCCAGTGTGGGTTAACTTTCTCTTTGAGGAGTAGCCAGTGTGGGCTAACATTCTTAGTGTTTGGTTTAAGACTGGTGAGTAAGCTAGCTCTAGGTCTTAATTACTATAATCTAAACTTAAGGAAAGACAATAGTTGGAGATATAATGAAACAGGAGCAAATGTGATTATGAGGGCTCCACGATGATCCGCGGAGTGAGACAATTCCCAGTATTCTGGGACGAGGGATGAAATAGGCTCCAGAATGATCCGCGGAGTGGGATTGATCTCCAGTATTCCGGGGCGAGAACCAATTCTTGCAGTGTGTCTAAATCTCATAGTAGTCATGGTAGTATGTTTGCATAGCGAGGGATTGAACCCTACAATGAGGAGTATGATAAGGGCTTGCTCTCGGACCTATGTAGTATGGGATGCATAGAATCCGAACAAGTATGCATTAATGTCATCGTAGTGTGAATGTATGCATTAGGCATTATGTCATATCATACACTGACATAATTAGGATAGTCACTTCTATGTTTACTGCATTCAAGTTTGTGTCTGTTAAGATGGTGAGATCGATGTATTATAGCATTGCGTCAGTTGTATGCAACTGACGTGCCTACAATTTTCCAGTACAGGATTGGGTTGGCATGACTTGAAGTCACTATGATGGGTTGACATAAGATTGAAGAGCTTCCTTTATCAAATGTTATATTGTACTTATTCATTTCTGCTATGTTATTGTAAAGAACAATGTTGTAAATGAAAAAGTTTTAAATTCCTTGTATTTCTGTACGAAGTTGAAATAAAAGATCTTGTTTGCGCTACGAATTACCTGTGTTTTTAATTCGGGATGTGGCACTAAGTCATCATTTTCTTAGTACCCCAACAAGTCTTACCTAAGTAAACCTACTTCAAATCTCTATCCACCTGGAAATGACAACAAGGGTAGGAACACTAAAAGAGACTACTCTAAGATTGATCCTCCTACTAAGTGTTATAAATGCAAGAGAAACGGTAATGTTGTTGGCAACTGTCCTAGACCCAGTAAGATTAACATTGTAGAAGGTACCACTGTCATTGCTGATGATTCCAACAATGAGTTATCCTATGAACCTATTGAAAGTGATGACTTCTGTGAAGAAGATGATGACCAGTATCTTAACTGTATTCGGTCGATCCAATCACCTCCTTTGAATGTAGTTAGATGTACATTGTCTCAACCAAATAAAGAAGATGATTGGAAGCGCACTGCTATATTTCACACCTTCACGACAATAGGTGACAAAAACTATAAGGTGATTGTTGACAGTGGAAGCAGCATCAACGCTATCTCTGCAGCAGTCGTTGCCAGGACCGGGCTTAAATCTGAACATCATTCACACCCATACAGAGTATCTTAGATTGATGTGATAGCCCTCCAAGTAGCACAATGTTGTTTGGTCCATGTAGATTTCAAAGCCTACAAGGAACAAATTTGGTATGATGTACTCAAAATGGATGTGGGTCAAGTAATTCTAGGGAGATCTTGGTTATACGACTATGATGTGACAATATATGGTCGATCCAACCAATGTGTGGTCCAGCATGACAGATTAAAGATAAAGCTCATACCCGTAAAACTACAAACTTATTCGTCTGAAAAATACCAACTCCCTCGAGAAAGGGTAAGAAAGTAGCGTATATGGGTGAAAAGGAACTTAAGGAAGAAATTGACAAAGGGATGACCGTTCTCATACTCACAACGAGAGAAGTCCGTAAAGAGTCTAAGTCACATCTATCCTTAAGTTACTCCTGTCCTCCAGGAATTGGCAGATGTGTTTCCTGCTAACCTCTCCAACCATTTACCCCTGCTGCGTGACATCCAACACACTATTGATCTGGTTCCGGGAGCGAGTCTTCCTAACTTGCCACACTATCGGATGAATCTGATGGAACAAGCTGAGTTAAAAAGGCAAGTTGACAAGTTATTGGCAAAGGGCTTCATTAGAGACAGCTTAAGTCCTTGCGTAGTCTCTGCTCTGTTGATGCCAAAGAAAGATGAAACTTGGTGTATGTGTGGACAGTCGTTCCATAAACAAAATCACGGTGAAATACCGTTTTCCTATTCCCCGTTTGGAAGACATGTTGGACATGATGTCTGGTGCCATAATCTTTTTCAAGATTAATCTTAAGGTGGCTACCACCAAATACGTGTTCGTCTTGGTGATGAATGGAAGACAACCTTCAAGACGAAGGATGGCCTGTACGAATGGATGGTCATACCGTTTGAAATAACGAATGCCCCGAGCACATTTATGAGAATCATGACACAAATACTCCATCCTTTTATGGGCAAGTTTATTGTGGTGTACTTTGATGATATTCTCATCTATAGCCGATCCGTTGGGCAACTTCTTGACAATTTGAGATAGGTATGCGGTGTTTTGAGGAAGGAACATCTTTATGCTAATCCGACCAAATATATCTTCCTCTCCGATCAGACTATCTTTCTAGGATTTATTCTCTGCCAGAAGAGTATACGCTAACCCAAAAAAGATACGAGTTATTATTGAGTGGCTTGAACCCCGTAACATATGTGATGTGCAGAGGTTTCATGGTCTTGCCACCTTCTATCGTTGGTTTGTGCATGGATTTAGCACAATCATGGCTCTGATAACCGACTATTTGAAAAAATGTGAGTTCGTCTAGTCGAAAGCAGTCACAAAAACATTCAAAGAGATCAAGAAAAGAATGACTTAGACACCTGTCATGAGGTTGTCTAATTTCACTAAAGTCTTCGAAGTAACGTGCGATGCTTCTTGTATTGGTATCGATTGAGTTGCCAGTCAAGAGAGTAACCCTGCTGCCTATTTCAGTGAAAAGTTGGATGAAGAAAAACAAAAATACTCCACTTATGACAAGAAATTCTATGCGGTAATTCAGTCACTTCGTTATTGGTTTTAAGATATTAAAAGTTGAGTATGCCTCTTACCCATATTTTCACGAGATCTACACATATTTGATGGATAACATCACTCGAGTGATAGATGATTAATTCCTAAAAGATGATTATCTCTTCTATCGCTCCAAATTGTGCATTCCTAGTACATCATTATGAGAGTATCTTGTTTGAGAATTGCACGCTAGTGACCTTGCTGGACACTTTGGGCATAGTAAGACTATTGATGTTGTAGAACATGATTTTACTGGCTTAAACTTAAAAGGACATAGCGAAACTTGTTAACTGTGTTATACTATTCAACTCGCCAAACAACAAAAATAAAACACAGGCCTGTATACTCCCTTACCTGTTCCTAGTCTCCGTTGGGAAGGTGTCAGCATGGATTTTGTGTTAGGCTTACCGAGGACACAAAAGAAACACGATTCTATTCTTTTCGTCGTGGACAATTTTTCTAAAATGGCCAACTTCCTTCCATGTTCGAAAACATTCGATGCATCTCATGTAGCTCAAATATTCTTTGATAATATTGTGAAGCTACATGGGTTGCCAAAAACAATTGTGTTCGATAGGGATGTGAAATTCATGAGTTACTTTTGGAAGATCCTATGGCACAAGATGTGCAAAAAATTGAAATTCTCTTCAGCCTTCCATCCACAGACTGATGTTGTCAATCGGAGTCTTGGCAATCTATTGCGTACTCTTGTGGGAGAAAACTTAGGAACTTGGGTCTTAAAATTTATTGTTGCTGAATTTACCTACAACACATCAAAGAATAGAACCGCCGGCATAAGTCCACATGAAGTTGTGCATGGTTATCGTCCTAGGCAGTCCATAGAAGTTGTGCATGTTAGAACATCACAAAGTCTCAGAGTCTGCATCCACTTTGCATCCCGCATTCATGACTTGCATAGATAAATTTTCAAGAAAATTAATGAGAATAATTTTAACTACAAGTTAAGATCAGATACTAGAAAGAAATTTAAAACTTTTGATGTTGGTGACGAGGTGGTGGTTCGGATTCATCCGGAACGGTTTCCAGCTGGATTCGTTGAGAAATTTAATGCATGTGCTGCAAGCCCATTTAAATTTTTGCATAAAATCAATGATAATGTCTATGTCGTTGACCATCCTGAAGGTTTTGGCATAAGTAAGACTTTCAATATTGATGATCTAGTACCCTATGAAGGCCCATAATTTAACCATAGAAATCCTCTTATAGATGAGCCTACCCTGCAGCCTACTAGTGAGATTCCCACATTTTTCTCTTTACTGGAAACTACTTACCCACCGACAGAAAAATTGGATAATATTTTAGATGATCAGATAATCTCTACTAGAGATTGTGGTATTCACAGATATTTGGTGCGATGGAAGAACAGGCCGGAGTCGGATGATAGTTGGATTGATCATAAAGAGCTCCAGTGCTTGGATCCAAACGTTTTAGATTACTATGATAGGAGCACTGGTTTTGACTCGACTTGGTCAAGCTCTCTCCCACCCGGAGAGAATAATGAGGACATCGGTTCGAGACGATTTAGGCGCTTCTGTCAGCACATGCATCATCTAAGATGACTATTTTATTAGCCCAATTATTTTCCTTTTAGCACTTTTAGTTGTATTGACGTATGTAGTAGTTTTGCTATTTGCATCCTTTATTTTCAGCATTTTGGAGATTTGTTTTGAGCCTATATATAGGCCTTTAGACTAATGATAAGATATGCTTTGATTACTTAAAAATTTTGTGTGATTGAGTTTTGCTCTTCATCCCTCTCTTTTATGTGAGACATTGAGAAAACATTAGGGTTTGTGAGAAACCCTATATCCCACCTCCACCACCACAACCGAAACCTCCCCTACTCCAAATCCCCAAATCCAATTCAAATTTGAAACCCTAATCCCCAAATCCAATTCAAATTCGAAGCTCTAATTCCCAAATCTTCATTCAATCCCTTAACCTAATCTTTACATCAAGAGAATGATCTATGGAGGAGTGCAAGGTCATTTTCGTCGACGACTAGTATATTCTTCATCTCTATCCGTGGCAGCGACACTTTCATCGAACCTCGGTAATTTCTTTCTATTCCTCCATTATTTGTGGTACTGCCTATCATCTCTAGAATATTATCTGAATTATCTATCATCCACAAATATTGAGTGTATGTGTTTTTACTTGCCAATAAGCGTACGAATTATATTGAATATCTTACTTGCTAAAACGCTTAAGTATATATTTGTTGATTGTTGGGCTTAAATCTTTAATTGAGACTGTTAAGCTTATTACTTATTCAATTTTTTGAAAATCCATCATATGAATCACTAGTTTTACTTTCTAACTTAAACAACACTACTTGTTGGTAAACTTAATCATTTAATATTCTTGAAAAACTCACTACCTAGGATTAAGTTTACATCATATACATGTCTGAAAAACCTACATAGACTTGGGGTTTTCCTCCTGCAACGAATTTTCACCCCCATTGGAAAGAGAAAAAAAACAAGCGCTTCACACCCTGTTAGTTAGAGCATCCACTGCGTTGGCTAAAAACTCAAAAATTAGAAATAGATTTAGGAAAATGCCTCGCAGTCGTTTGCTAAAAACTCAAAATTTAGGATAGAAACGAACAGTAGCTTGCTAAACTTAGCAGCGCCTTTAGACAATTGCTAAATATAGGAGACGGACGATGTTTATCCGTTTGAGGAAAGGGACGGATGAAGATATGCCGTCTGGTTGAATAAAAAAAAAATTTGAAAGACGGTTGAAGATGTTTCGTCTCTTGGTGGATTTAATTCTTTATAAATAAAAAATATATATTAAATAGGTAAAGTTTATAAATAACATTTAATAAATGTGAAAGTGAGGGTATATTGGTAATTTTGCCTAGGTGAAAGAAACAAAAAAAAAATCAAACCAACAGGCCAGACGGATGATCATCCGTCTGGCACTGTTCATTTGAATTTTTTTTTTGTGTTGTTAATGAAAAAAAAAAATTAAAGAGAGACGGAGGAACAAGCACCGTCCGACACAATTCAGCATTTTTTTTCCTTTCAAACGGAGGATGAAGCTCTGTTTGCTCAATTTTTAATAAAAAAAAATAAAAAGCGCTAGATGGATGAACAAGATCCGTCCAATACATTACTTTATCAAATTTTAGAAATAACGATAGTAGCGATCGTTTTTTTTTTTTGAAGTAAAAGGTGGAATAAGGCCACCCTGTTTCATTAATAAGACGTTAATAAAACAACCCCGGCGTACCGGAAAAAAACAACAGTGCAAAACAAAGTACAAGGCAGGAAGAAATAGAAAGAAAACCAACATACACCCCCAACAAACCCTGGGGGGTGGGTCTAACACATCAGAACTACACCCCCAACAAACCCTGGGGGGTGGGCCAATCACATCCAACTAACCCCCCCCCCCCCCCCCAACAAACCCTGGGGGGTGGGCCTAACACATCAAATTTGAAGCTACCAGAGAGTACAGTAGGTTGAAACAAAACATAGGCTGGCATAATCACCATCATGACTGGTGACGCCAGTCCCTCAATCCAGCGTCGGCCCGAACTCTACCTCCTCATCGTCAAACTCCTCTACCTGGAAGATTCTGGCTATCCTTCCTCTTACCCCCGTGGCCGCAGCTGTAGCCCAAAAAGAGATAAGATGCATAATGTGAGTCAGGTTACCAGAAATACTATTACATGAAGCACGAAAATAAAAATTATTTCTGTCAAGCCATAACACCCATGTTGTTGCCTGCAATTGCGATGTACCACGCCTCCTTCATCTCATGCCTAGCCGTTGCAAATTTGGGGCCGATCCACAAATCCTCATAAACGCAGGGGTAATCGCTTGTTCTTAAGGCTCGGAGGACCTCTACCATTGTCGCCTTACTTCTTGGGCAGTGAATGAAGAGGTGATTGAGATCTTCCACATGTATCTCGCAGAACCCACAGTTGGTCGCCACCTGTGGTTGTCTTTTGGCTAATTTTGCCTAGTGAGGATAGCATTATTAAGCACTAGCCATAAGAAGACTCTGACTTTAAGAGGAGTCTTCGCCTTCCACAACACCTGGGCCCAGCTGGGTCTGCATCTTCGGAAGTGGATCCGATGATAAAGAGATCTCACTGAGAAAGATCCCTTGTTCTCGAGACCCCAGCACTTCTGATCTAGGCCTTGAGTGCACCTTGTGCCTGCCCGTGTGATGTGGGCTTGCATGTCAAGTAGTTGCTGGTGTAAATTTGGGGTTAGTGTACCTCGGAACGCCGGTCTCCAGCCTCCCCTTTTCCAACCGTCAACAACGGACATATTGGGTCGACTCGACCTCTCATATAGCTCTGGGAACGTATCCTTCAGGGTATGGGTTCCACACCATCTATCCCACCAGAATCTGGTGGACCGGCCATTGCCTATGGCCGACGTAACTGCCGAATTGAAAGGGCCGCTAGCTTTGGCAATTCCTTTCCATAGTCGCGAAACTTTAGCCCCTACTCGGAAGCCAAGATTTCTCGTGCCTTTACCTCTCAGATAAGGCTGAATGAACTCTTGCCAACCTTCCCCACTATTGTGGAATACCTTCCACCACCATTTCCCCAGCATGACGAGGTTCATATATCTGAGGTTTATGATGCCTAACCCTCCATGTATCTTCTTCATGCAAGCGATACTCCATTTGATAAGGTGGTAACCTCCTTTATCCGAGTCTGCCCCCTTCCAAAGGAATCGTTTTCGAATCCGGTCAATCCTCTGGATTACCCATCTAGGAAGCTCGAAAAACGACATGTAGTAGATTGGCAGGTTAGACAACAATGAGTTGATGAGTACCACTCTGCCCCCGAGAGACAGCGATTTACCCTTCCAACCCGACAGTTTGTCCTCCACCCTGTCAATGATAGGCAACCAGTCTGCTTTAGATAACTTCCCTGGTCTGAGTGGCAGACCTAGGTATTTGATAGGGAATCCACTCGTCATACAGTTCAAAATATTAGCGAGCTCCCCTGCTTCATCATCGGATAGGGAAATTGGAGTCAGCGCACTCTTGAAAAAATTAATCCTAAGGCCTGACCAGGCCTCAAAGCAGTATAGTGCCCCTTTAAAGCAGACAGTTTCTAGTGTGGACCCATTACCAAAGAGTAGGGTGTCATCTGCGTATTGTAAGATCGTACACCCTTTAGTAGACGCGGAACTGGCCACTGGTGTGATCCAACCTTTTTCCTGGCAATTCTCCAGCATAACCCTCAACACATTTGCTACAATGGTAAACCGGAGTGGTGACAGCGGGTCCCCTTGTCTGAGGCCCTTCCTGCACGAGAACGGCTACCTCGACTTACCATTCACTGCAATGGCCATTTTGCTAGTCTGCAAGCATTGCCTAATCTAGCAGACCCATTTATTCCCGAAGCCTCTACCCCTGAGAGCTTCCAGCAAGCATTCCCAATCGACCGAGTCATAAGCTTTCTCAAAGTCCAGTTTAAGCAGAAAGCTCTTAGAGTTGGTCGTATGGCAGCGGTGGATAACTTGTTCCGCCGTTGCCACACAATCTAGGATATTTCTGCCCTTAATGAAGCCCGATTGGGATTTGTCGATCAGACTGTCCATCATACTCCCCAGGCGGATGGCTAGGATTTTTGTAATAATTTTTGCCGAGCAATTTATGAGGCTAATCGGCCTAAAATCACCCACTTTCGATGCCTCTTCCCGTTTGGGAATGAGGACTACCTCCGCAAAGTTAAACATACCCAATCTGAGCTTGTTGTGAAAAAAGTCATCCAGGAGTGCCATATAGTCCCCTTTAATTTCTTCCCAGAAGATTTGGAAGAACATTATAGGGAAGCCATCTGGCCCTGGCAACTTGTCCGCACCCATTTGGCTGATGGACTTTTTAACTTCCTCCTCCGAGAACGGGGACTCCAGGTCGGATAGCGACGGCGATGATTCGCTCTGGTAAGACTGCCAGAAGTCATTCCTGAGAGGTACCCGGAAGTCATTCTTCTTCCCCAAGAGGTCCTTGTAGTATCCTTTGAAGGTTGTGGAGATCACTTGTGCGTCTTGTACTGTCCCCGCGCTTGTTTCTAAGGATAAAATGAGATTGGACCTGCGCCTCGCACTTGCCACTCGATGGAAGAAGGCCGTGTTCGCGTCTCCTTCTTTGAGCCAAGAAATTCTAGATCTTTGTTGCCATTTAATTTCTTCCATCTTATAGAGATTGGCAATACTCTCACGGAGCTCCAGAAGTCTATTTCTTTCCTCCTGTGACAGGTTTCTTACTTCCTCCAGTCTTTCGAATTCATCGATTCCTTCCAACAGGGAATCTTTTGAGCGCCAGATGGTCGAGAACCTAGATCGGTTCCAGTTACGTAGCCGCTTTCTTAATCTGCGAATTTTTTCACACCATCGGCCTGCAGCATCTTTGCCAGTCACTGGGAGCGCCCAGTTTTCCATCACCATGTGGTGAAACCCCTGAATCTCCAGCCAGGCCTTCTCAAAACGAAACTTTCTTTGCCTTTTGTCACCCTGAATCCCAATGTCAAGAAGGATTGGGGTGTGATCTGACGTTGGCCTAGGGATCGATCTAGCAGTTGCCAGGGGGAACTTAGTCTCCCACTCTATCGACACGAGAATCCTGTCCAGTTTAGCCATAATCGGGATAGACTGCATGTTAGACCACGTAAATCGTCTGTCATTAATAGGAATATCTATCAACTCAAGATCCGTAATCACCCTGTTGAATTCCGCTCTGTGCCTGTCGCTGGAACCTTTACCTTTGTGTTCGAACACAAATCGGGTAATATTGAAGTCCTCCCCGACAATCCAGGCACCGGAGGCGAATATAGGCCAGCTCATGCCAAAAGACCTCACGCTCCGAAGCCACGTTCGGCCCATAAATAACTGTGATAGTCGGCATATACTTATCAGATCGTTGTTCCAGACGTGCGGTTAGGGAGAATGTACCATTATAGACCTCTGAACACTTGAGCAGATCCGAGTTGAAGCCAATGGCAATTCCCCCTGAGGCTCCCACGGATGGGCGTAAAACCCATTCTTTGATTCTGTTTCCCCCTAATCTCTTAAGTTTGGTTCCGTGAGTGAGTTTGGTCTCCTGAAGCCTCACCACTTCCGCCTTGGACTTCAAGATAACATCTCTAACCATATCTCTCTTACCCTTATCTCCCAGACCCCGGACGTTCTAGAAAAGCGTATTCATTGGGGAACCATGTCCGAGATGACCGTGTGTGAGGGACTCGGGCGGGATTCGCCCTCAGAGACCGAAATCCCCCTAGAGTTGGATCCTAGTTCCTTATGCACACTAGTTTTAGCCCTCTCAGTTTCCCAACCCCTCAATTTGTTAAGCAGTAATGCATTGCGATCTTTATCACAAACTTCCAACCCACAGGTAATAGCTAATAGAAAAACTTCAGAGTCTGACATGAAATTTAAAATATTAGCAAGAAAAAGTTAGGTACCTCCATCCACGTGTTTAGCCGCTTTGGCGGCCGCAGCTCTCTCCAGAAAATCATCTAAGGACTCTGCATGCACCCTCTTAGGCGACCTCTGCACCCTGACACCAACCGACCTGTAAGACGAACCCAGTCTGACTCCTGGAGCGGAATCTGGTACTGTAGACACTACCAAATCTGGAGAGATATCCCTTTGAGTATCCGCAATAAATTCTAAGTCCACTGAGTCCTCATCTGAAGATGAGAAGTCAACATCCAGATTCAGCCGCCCTTCTAGGTCATCTTCACTATCCGCATGCTGATTGTGAGCTTGTAGATTGTCCTTTCTCAACATGGACTCCTCTATGAGCCCAGAAGCCTCCCCTGAAATCTCAAGAGCCGCAGTGATCCATCCTGATTGATTGTGCCTTTCCAGTGCGGACTCCTCATTGAGCCCGTCGCTTGGAGACCCTCTACTAGATGGAGTGATGTCCGTTGCGGTCCCCTCCATGGGCCCGCTCCCAGATTGAGTCTGTGTCTGAATGTTCGACGCCCAAGTGTTGCTAGACCCTGAGACAATAATGAGCTCTTTGGACCCCTCTTTGGGCCCAATAGCCCCTATAAAAGCCCTATCAATCGTCCCCAACCGAACACCATCCAAAGACGGCTTAGCTAAAAAAGTTCCGCGGCACACCCTACCGTAAGCCTCGGAAATCTCAACTGGCACGATGCCAGCTGGCGCAGCCTGATTGGCTGCGACATCGGTTGGAGCAGAGGGCTCTGGCAGCAATAATGACGTAGGGGGCGGTGAGAATACCCCCTGCCAGCTGGCTTCGCGCAAATGGCCAAAACTTCGGTTTGGTCAGACGTTGGGGGTCCCACCACCGCCTTCGATACACTCGAAGTGTTGGTATTGGTTTTGGCTTTTACAAAACTCTTCACCTTCAATGAAGACAGAGCTTCTTTCCCTTTCTCCCCACTCCCCTGCGCTTCCACAGAGCCATCTTCTTTCCCAAAAGATCCAACCTTCAAAAGCATCTGTTGCTCACCCACTCTCCCAGCGCCAGTCTCCAACTCCCCATTTGTCTTCTTCCCCCACGAGATCTCCGCTTCTTGTCGTGTATGCGTCAGGGCATCTCCAGTCCCCTTTTCTGACGAAAACCAACTCTTTGTCACCCACTCCTTGGTCGACAGCACTTTTTCGACATCCAGTTGCCCCAGATCTACAGTGCCCTTCACCAACTCTTGTCTTTGAGCCTGCAAGTCTCTGCAGCGTGACTCTGTACCGATAACGGCTTCTGAGCGCTCTGACCTCCCCCTCTGGGTCACCTCGCTAGGCTCCAAACTTGGGTCGCCGGGATCGCTCGTTGTTGGGTCCGGCGAGTTGAAGGCTCGAAAGGGCTTTTGACCGTTGGATTTGACCTTGAGGCTCACGGCTCGACCACCCTTGCTCGGAGGCTCACAGATTGGACTTGCCTCCTCAGACGGAGTTTCCTGTCGCCGCCCCTGACCCATAGCCACTGGAGCATCATTGCGTTGCTTCTGCCCCCTTGCCGCCTCGATGATCTCCCTGTGTGCTCTCTCCACTTCATGGGAGCCGTCGATGGTCAACAACGAAGTTGGCACCGCCACTTGCCGGTATGAGCTGGAATCTCTGAGCGATGATGTAGGCGAGTGGGGAGGGCATGCCTCTATTCCCTTCTGAGCTTCTTCCTTCTTCTCAAGCACGAATCGTATTAGATATGATTCGTCGAAAGAAAAAACCTTGGCGAAGCCTGGCATCAAAGAAATGTCGGAACTTCTGATCCGCAATCTTGCAGAGACGATGTCAGACCTCCGCACCGTCTTCTCATCGATATCCACCACCGTCCCAAAATCTGCTACGATTTCTTGAAGCGCTTCTTTCCTCCAGAAGTGAAGGGGGACGTTGTGGATCCAAATGCGGAAAAGCTCGCCCTGCGGCAGCTCCGCGCCGAACATCGGCGACCAAGCACTGAAATTCAACTTGAAATGACCCAGATCCACGGTCCCCATCCCCACCACTTCTGAGACTTTTTTAGTCGTTGGGAAAGAAATAAGAAACTGTAGATGGCAGAGTTTCTTGACTACCCAATCGCCATGCGCTCTCAACGGCCATTTTTCCGTAAGTGCTTTCATAATATGAGCTTCCGATGGTCTCCCTTTTGTGACTTTTGCAATTGCGCACCATTTCCGCAGCCAACTTTCTTCACTTTTGATGAGCTCTAAGCTTCTAGCCAATCTGATGACGGTGGGGTTCTCTGGAGACATCCCCCGATTCACTGGGCGTTCTTCATCACCGATGGACTCCACCAAATTGGTGCAGTCATATGATAGGTGGCCCCATTTCAAGCACTTAAGGCAACGAACCTCTTTGGTGCATTCGCTCCTATAGTGCCCTTGGTCCCCGCAGTTGAAGCACGGCACCGGCCTCCGTTTGCCCTTCCTCTGTTTCTTCTTGAATGTTTCTTGAACACCTCGTTGGTAAGCACTATCCTCACTAAACTTGTTTTTCTTACCCCGGACCACAGTCCACTGCCCCTCCCCAGTCCCCACGCTGCTGGCACCGCCTATTGGAGTCCCGTCTTGCATAGCATCTACCTGTGCTTGCTTGGCGTGAGATATCGGTGGGTGGTGTCCCTGTCTTGCGGGACTGGAGAGTTGATAGGTGGTGGGATTGGGGGGGGGGGAGGTCGGAGTTGTAGTGGGAATACTAGGCCGCTCTCTGGGCCGGTGGTGTGGAAATGGAGG
Organism: Hemerocallis citrina; assembly: GCA_017893485.1. Lineage (NCBI taxonomy): Eukaryota > Viridiplantae > Streptophyta > Magnoliopsida > Asparagales > Asphodelaceae > Hemerocallis > Hemerocallis citrina. Next base: position 79,579,474 of record CM030366.1, read on the forward strand.
GTGATGGTGTAGATGAGGTGCTGAACTGTAGTTGGTGTTGGATGTGGAATGAAGAATTGGTTTGAGGTTGGTCTTGGGAGGGTGGTGTGTGCCATGCCTTCGTGCATCAGGCTGCACCACTCTAGTCGAGAGTCCCCTGTGATGTAGGGAGTGGTGCATTTTTGGTGGGGTTTTCTTCCGCCTGAAATGGCCTGGAGGGGGACCCCATCGATGGGCCCTTCCCCCGTGCAGATCCTCATGCCTTTGGTGATGCTCCTAGCCTCCGAGGTGCCCCTCTCTAGAGCTGTGATGACCAGAATTCCTCCCATCGCGATGATGTTGTGCCCGTTGGGGCACATCTGTCGGGGAGCGAAGACGTTTGAGCTCACGGGTCTCGCTCTCCTCAGTGCGATGATCCGACGGAGTATGGGTCACCGCCGCTGCTGTGGGGACCATCACAGAAGCATGGGGTAGGGGGTGGGGATGAACACTGGGGTGTGCTTGAACATAGGAGCCCATTGGTAGATCCTGCAATGGAGGATGTTGCTGACGCTGATGGAGAGCGGGCATCGCTACGTCAGACGCCAGAGTTAGCGTGTGAGCAGGTGAAGTATTAGAGGTTGCAGGTGGTGATGGTGGTGGGTGGCGGACCCTCTCGTTGGGCCCGCACCCACTCAACTCGAGGAGGGAAAGCATTGCAGTGGCATTGTGGAAGAGGGAGCTGAGGAGGGGGAAAGTCGGAAGAAGAGGATGAGGATTTTGAGGGGATTGGTATAGGGGTGGGGAGGAGATCAGGAGTGGGGGAGAAGAGAAGGTAGTGGCTGTAGGGGGGAAGGGGTTCACCGGAGAAGAACAGGGGAAGGGAAGAAGAGAAGGGGTTAGGTTGGAGCTGCATCTTTTTGAAAATAATCACACCGATTCATTCGCCCATTTCTAGTGTTGTAATAGTAAAACTTGCCCATTTCTAGTGTTGTAATAGTAAAATTCTGAAAGTTAAAAATTTCAACTTTAGTTACCAGCAAAATCAGTGTATAACAGACATTGATTGAGCATTTCATCGAGCCAGGATAATAGCGATCGTTGCTAAAAGCTAAAATCTCATTGCTAAAAATAGCATAGGTTTAGCCAACGAACAGTGGATGCTCTGATCTACTCTGAAGTCTTAACCACTATTCTTGTTTAGATTGTTATGTTTTGAGGGGATACCCTTTTAGCCACAGCTTTCTTTACAGGACCCTTTAATGTTAGGAAACATTGAAACCGTAAAATCAAATTAATAACAGCTTTGGAATTAGATGAAATGGAAACCACCCAAGGAGATACTGGCTTAATTATTCGATTTCTTAAGCTTCGCATATTGTTTGACGGATGAGAGATAGTAACACATTTCTCGAACCTGGCTATTTCTCTTCAGATAAATGAGCGGAATTTTCTGTCCAATTCCCCTAATATTTAGATATTTGGAGATCTCTTCTTTGCAACTGTGAAGTGTATTCAAAACACTTACACAATACTTCCCTATTAGTTTCTTGTGGATACTACCTTCACGAGTCTTCTAATGCGTCAGTGGAGTTTTTTGCCTTCATAGGCCACTTTTTGAAAATATTTGCTTTTAAGGATCAGTTTCCAAACTATTAGCGCTCGTGGACTACTCTATGCCACGTCAGCAGAGGCCGTACCCAATAACGGCCTCTTCATTTTCGAGGTCGCTAATGGGAATAACGACCGATATTTTAATTTTTTTTGAATTTTTTGTTTGCTGTCGCTATTCCCACTAGCGATCTTAGTATATATAGGTCGCTGATGGGATTAGCGACCTCAAATGAATGTATTGAGACACTTAGCGATTTCTAAAGAGTTTTTGTTCTCTTTGAAAAAAAATAATTAAAACTGTGGTCGCTATTGGGAATATCGACCACAAATGAATGTATTGAGATACTTAGCGATTTCTAGAGAGCTTTTGTTCTCTTGGAAAAAAAAAAAGAAACTGAGGTCGCTATTGGGAATAGCGACCTTAGTTTATATACTAAGGTCGCTATTCCCAATAGCGACCACAGTTTTAATTTTTTTTTTCAAAGAGAACAAAAACTCTCTAGAAATCGCTATGTGTGTTTGGATAGTTTTTTAAAAATCGTTTTCTATTTTTTAAAATAAATAACTGGGAAAAAGGTGTTTGGTTACTCTCCTTTCACAAACTAGTTTTGCAAATTTTTTTGCCAAAACCTCATTTAAAAACTTGTTTTCTGAAAACTCCAAAAAGCTATTTTCGAAACAACACCTCCTCTCATTTACTGCGTTCAACGCTCCCCTCCTTCTCCCCAAATATTCTCGACAACAACGCTCATCTCCTTCTCCCCAAATCTTCCCAAAATCCTTCACAAAATCAACGAATCTTGACAAAATCTTCTCAAAATCTACTCCACCATAAGATTCGAACCACCGGTTACAGCATATCGCCCTAGAGTACATCAGATTTGGTGCCTGTTAGATGATAGATTAGTTTATTCCCACATTGAATAATGTATTGGTTTAGTATTCTCTTCTCTCCTATATATAGGAGACATATTTTTACTCAGTTTAATCAATCAATAAAAGAATATTTTTCTATTCCTAATTCTAACATCGTATCAGAGCCAAGTTATACAAATTTTTCATTCTTCCCAAAACCCTAGAATTCCAATAGCCAAAAAAAAAGTGTGAGACATCAACAGCCAGCATCATCATCCTCGTCGAAATCCGATAACCCACTGTAGTCCTCTTCGTCCAAATCTCCTAAGCATCAGCATGCCCACAGACGTCCTCGTCGAAATCCGATAACCTTCAATAACCTCAACATGCCCACTGATGTGTACTCCCAAATTCCAAATCTCCTAAACATCAACATGCCCACTGACGTCCTCGTCGAAATCTGATAACCTTCAATAATCTGGTATCAAAGCCAATAATCCTATAAGGCCTACACTAATTTTATCGTCGTCGAGGTGGAGTAGTTCTCGTCTTCATCGGAATCACTCCACCTCCCGACATCTCTTTTCCTCTCCCAATCAAATCCCAAAACAACAAATCTCCAAAACCCTAACCCTAATCCTCTCCCTAATTCCCACAACCACCATCCTTCTCCAACTTCATCTTCACTCCCCTCAAAACCCTAGATCCAATCAAACCCCAAAATAAAAAGCCAAAAAAAAAGATGGCGTCAAACCCTAAGGTCTTCTTCGACATGGCGATCGGCGGCGTCCCTGACGACCGCATCGTGATGGAGTTGTACTCCGACGTGGTCCCCCGCATCGCTGAGAACTTCTGGGCGCTCTGCACGGGTGAGAAGGGAACTGACCGCTCCGGCAAGCCCCTCCACTACAAGGGCTCCTCCTTCCATTGTGTTATCCCCGACTTCATGTGTTAATAGACATCATCGACTTCTTGCATCATGTTGTGATGTACGAAGGTTAAGGAGGGCCAGTACAGAGCTCTAGTAAGGCCAAAGTTGAGATCCTTACACTCTGCAGAAAATTAACTGATATGATGAGGCCAGATATTCAGCATCTGTTTACTCATTTATCAATAGATCAAAACTCTTCAATTTATGCACAAAAACATCTCCTCCTTTCCCACTAACTTCTTTGCTGTTGCTCTCTCTCCCCCTCTAGTTCTCGGGTTCCCAACTGGGATCCAGAATTGATCTGGTGGTTCGGATCTGCCTATTGCCACCATGTGCAATCCGAACCCAAGACGATCGGATCCGTCCTGGTGTGCTCTAATCTGCATTTGTTCTTGTTGTTTAAATTTAAAAAAAACTTTCTTGCAGGTTATTGTGCTTCCACATCCAGATCGTCAACTCACTCCGGTTGATCGATCGTGATCGTCAACTCACTCCGGTTGATTGATCGTTTCTTGTGCTTCTACATCCAGATCATCAACTTACTCTGGTTGATCGATTGTAAGTTTGAGAGGGGGTGTTATCAGCATCCAGTTCTCATTTCAGGGATAATATCTCATCATCGACTATGTCTCAAGTCAGGGGTGAGATCCCATCATCGACTATGTCTCAAGTCAGGGGTGAGATCCCATTAGTCTATTTTTCAGTTCAGGGGTGAGATCCCATCACAAATCGGGATATGGAGATCCCGCCACTGTTCGGGGTGAGATCTCAACAGTGCACCACCACTACTTTCTTCCGCAACAATCTACTTCTCAGTTTTCATCACATGCGACATCAAGCATCGTTTCTGCATCACAGTTTTCCGTTTCTTCCATATCAACATTGTCAGTATTCCAAACACTTGTTGCTTGAACCAACTTGAGTTTGAGGGGGGTGTTAGATGATAGATTAGTTTAGTCCCACATTGAATAATGTATTGGTTTAGTATTGTCTTCTCTCCTATATATAGGAGACATATTGTACTCAGTTTAATCAATCAATAAAAGAATATTTTCCTATTCCTAATTCTAATAGTGCCTCCTACATCGATCTAGGATTAATGGTTTGTGAGACGAGATCTGCTTACAAGAGAAGGTGTAGTCGAGCAAAACATCGTCTGCAGCTTGAATCTAGTAGAGACAACTTCTCTCATCTTCAAACCAAGGTATGATTTATTTCGAACCCAATTTTTTTCAGCTTACAAGGGTATGATTTTTCTCATTCAGGAGCTAATCTACGTCTGTACAAAATGGTTTTTTTAATGGTTTCATTTGTTGGGTTCATTTTTGTACTGAAGCAGTTTTCCATTGTTGGGTTGATTTTGTCGACCATTGACAAGTACTCTCATCTCAAAATTTTATTTTTCATGTTCCTGTGAAATTTTGACTAATTTTGTGTAGTTTTGTAGACTAATTATTGTGTAGTTTTGTAGACTAATTTTGTAGTTTTGTGGGGTTAATATTTGTACAGTTTTGTTGTAGTGTATTTAGTTCAATGGAGTCATTTTGTAGAGCCAAGTTTTGTTGGATTTCGTACAGTATTTTAGTAGTGAAGTAATTACTTCAGTTTTGTGTCATTTTAGTTTCATCCAGAATCAATCAAAACTTTTCCAAAACAGTTTTGTGTCTTCTCTGTTTTTTAGGTTTTAATGTAATTCAATGTGAGACGTTTTAATGTATAATTCTATTGTTTATATTTTTATTTAACGTTTCTGTTCATAATATAGATGACTAGTAAGGAAAAGGAGAAGGAGGTGGATGTTGGTGTTGGGTTATGGAATCCAAATGTAGAGCGGGTGTTTGTGATGTTGATGGAGGAGGCGGTAGACCGAAATAGCCTTAAAAGTTCTACATTTGAAGCAAAAGTTTGGCAAAAGTTTTTGGTTGATATGAAAAACATCGTTAGCCGTACATTTTCGGTAAGACAATTAAAGGACATACATTTAAGACTTAGGATTAAGTTGAGGGAGCTTGAGAGTTTGAAGAACCAAAGCGGTTTGGGATGGGATGAAGAGAACCAAACGGTAAATTGCGAACCGGAAGTTTGGCATACATATATTAAGGTTCATATATGTCTTTACTTTTATAATAGTATGTGATTTCCATCTTATTAAACTTAAACGTCACTTTTCTACTTAATAATTAACACCACAAAATTATATTATAGGCACACCCTGGGGCAAAAATATTTTGGTCGAAGGGATTGGCGAATTACGATGCTTTGACAAAAAAATTTCAGGGGTCTACTGCCCAGGGTTTACTTTCTAGGGCTTCAACATAAAAGCCACTTGACTCCGATAAGGAACGGAGGGTCGATGATGAGTTCGCCCACCCTGATGTACCGATAGTAGATGTGGATGATGAGGGTGATGATGCACCGAGAGGGAAGGGGTCTCGTAAAAAGCAATCTAGTCCGTCAGTGGTCCAACAACAAAAAGCTCGAAGGGTTCTAAGATGGATATCTGTATTGATGCGATTACCTCTGCATCAATTGCAAAAGCTGGAATGCTGAGAGCCAGAATGTCCGAACAAAATAAACCCTCGGTTGTAGATGATCCTTACTCCATGGCAGTGTGCATAAATATAATTAATTCGATGACAGAGATTGATTCTCCATAGGTTGGGAAGGCAGTTCAGTTGTTTGCCCAACATTCTGTATACCGTGAAGCCTTTGTGACAATGATCGAGGACGTTAAGTGGCTGTGGCTGAACAGTCTCGTGGATTAAGGAATGTTGTTTGAGTGGTTGCATTAGCTTCTAATGGCTATTTGTTTTACATTTATTATTGCTACTCTTAGTTTGTTTTCTGATCATTTCTTGCTACAATGAGGTTGTTTTATTGTACTGGTTTAATTGAATGTACTTCATCTATTACTATGTTATGTTGTGATTTTATGTGCTTTATCAATGTTAGATAATATAAGATTTGAATATATTTTTATGGAAGTTATGGTATCTACTAATTGATAGATAATAGGATATTCAATAACGAGATATGAGGCATTAGGTACTACTTCTTCTTCTTCTTCTTCTTCTAAATTTTATGGAAGTTATGGTATGTACTGCTTGGGTAATTCTTTATATAACATCAACTATTGTCGTAGTATTAAAATTGAACATACTTTATGCAAATAAATTATACTTTTCCAGAGTGAAGGACTATAGCAAGTGCTACCAGAGTGATGGACTCGTCAGATGATGACAATGACAAATTTGAGGACTTGATGACACTCCAGTTCCTAATGGCCACACAAAAAAATCCACAATTCACTTCTGCACTAACAGGACGAGAATATTTGCAAGAAATATTAGATGGTCCCTTGTACAAGTGTCATCGCATATTCCGTATGAATCAAGATTGTTTTTTGGCTTTATGTGAATTTCTGAAAAATAGCAACTACCTCGAGGAAACGCACGAGGAGCCCCAACATAGACACGTGTCTATTGAAGAAAGTGTTGCCATTTTTTTGTACATTGTCGGTCATAGTCACAGAGTGAGAGGGGTTTCTGATCGGTTTCAACACTCGACAGAAACTATCAACCGACATTTTAAAAATGTGTTGAGAGCTTTGGCAAGAGCAGCAACAGTTCTCATTACTCCCCCAAATAGGACACGTATACATGAAAGGATCACTAGTTCCACGGACTTTTATCCATGGTTTAAGGTTTTTTTAGCTACATGTTTATTAACATATTATTATAATCTTTCATTATTTACTGATATACTAGGTTTTAAAACGGATGTAGGGAGCTATTAGTGCTGTTGATGGCACATTAATCGATGTTTGGGCACCCGCTAGTCGACACAATGCTTGTTGTGGACGAAAGGGAAACATAACTCAAAATGTGCTAGCCACTTGCGATTTTGATATGATGTTTACATTTGTTTATGCGGGATGGGAAGGAAGTGCTAATGACTCCCGTGTAATTCAAAGTGCATTAACACAAGGACTGTTTCAAATCCCTCCCGATGATAAATACAATTTGGTAGATTGTGGTTATACGAATATGCCCGATTTTTTAGCCTCATACCGTGGTGAGCCATATCACTTGCAAGACTTTCAAAGGGCCAATCATGAACCTGATAGATTTTTATATACACTTAAGAACATGCATAAACCATTAATAACAACCTAAAACATGTCTCTACGATTCTAGATCTTCATCATGTTGCAAAAGTGCATTAATATAAAATCCTAAATCATGAAACTATAGGATCTTTGCTAAATCAAAAGAAGAAGAACATTAAAAGCAGAAGCAATAACCTGAAGCCATTGATGGAGATTGCGCAGAGGGTTTGGATCTTCCTATATGATACGCACTTCTATGAGAGGCCGTCTCTCTATTCTTCTGTTGATGGGATGACAGATGGAACAAGAAGATACGTATATATAGGGGACCATAACCCTAATTGATAATTATTGATTTCCAATTTTGCCCATCACAAAATAAGAAATTTACTTTACGGTCTCTACACGTATTATATCACACTTTAAATTTTATGCTTTTAACCCATTACTTAATCTTGATTAGATCACTTTAATTTGGGTTAGACTTTAGAATAGCAATTATACATTTAGTCACATATGTGAGCCCACATAGATTATTTTCCAACAATCTCCCACTTGGGCCATATATGTTACTCCTTATAAATGTACATACTTTATGAGCTCAAAATTTTGCTATTATAACCAAAAGCATAGCCAAACAATCTCATCCATTAATCATGTAAATATAAGATCAAAGCAATTTTCGTTACATTTATCGTAACTAAATTCATCAATGGTCACATATATCAACATAATCAAATGACATAGATCAAGTAGGAATGTGTAGCATGGAAATTCCATGCAATGTGATCTATACACATGCCTATTTCCAACTGGTCCTCTTTAAAACTTAAGTGAGGTCAGAACCAAAACATGACAAATGAGTGAGAAAACTGAATTCTTTATTTCTGATCAGAAAATAACCAAATGTATAAATATCTCACACAACATAATGAAAATAAAATACAAACTCCCACTAAATCATGATATCCTTAATTAATACAACACCCATATGAGCAGTATGCTCATAAAAGACCTTGGGTGGTAATCCCTTTGTGAGGGGATCCGCTATCATGGAGTTTGTCCCAATGTGCTCTATGGACACCTGTCCACTTTGCACTCTTTCTTTCACAACTAGGAACTTTATGTCAATATGTTTCGACTTTGTCGAACTCCTGTTGTTGTTGGAATACATCACTGCTGACTTATTGTCACAAAATAACTTGAGTGGTCTTTCTATATTTTCCAAATTCTGCAGCCCAGTGACAAAATTCCGCAGCCATATTTCATGATTCGATGCCTCATAGCATGCTACATACTCTGCTGTCATAGTGGAAGAAGCTATAAGTGTCTATTTGACACTTTTCCAGGATATAGCTCTTCCAGTTAACAGGTAAATATAGCCTGATGTAGACTTTTGCGATCTTGGCATCCTAGTGAAATCAGAATCAGAATACCTTACGACCTCCAAATGATCTGATTTTCTATATGTGAGCATGTAGTCTTTTGTTCTCTGAAGATACCTCATGACCCTCTTGGCTGCTATCCAATGGTCCATACCAGGTTTTCTTAAATACATGCCTAACATCTCAACAATGTACGCAATATCCGGACGCGTACATACTTGAGCATACATTAGACTCCCAATAGCTGATGTATAGGGGATCTTTTGTATTTCTTGAATTTCAAGGTTACTTTTAGGACATTGATTGAGACTAAATTTGTCTACTTTAGCAACAGGGATATCCCTTGGTCTACAATCTTGCATGCCAAACCTTTTGAGTACTTTATCGATGTATCCCTTTTGTGATAATCCTAGAATACCTCGAGAATGATCTCGGTGTATCTGAATTCCTAATACAAAAGAGGCATCCCCAAGATCCTTCATCTCAAAATGCTTGGACAGAAACCTTTCAGTTTCTTGCAATAAATCTATATCATTAGTGACAAGCAATATGTCATCGACATATAGAACTAGAAATATATGCTTACTCCCACTGAACTTGTGATACACACAATCATCAACTACATTCATCTCAAAACCAAATGAGATAATTACTTGATGAAACTTGTGGTACCATTGACGGGGAGCTTGCTGGAGTCCATAGATGGATTTTGTCAATTTGCAAACCATATTCTTAAGCTAGGATATAATAAACTGGTTTGAATACTTATTTCTTCATTAAAATCATTGGTCATTTCATAAAAATCTGATTAATACTACCCCTTTTTGATTCGAGAAAATATGATCAGAATGCTACATTTAACTCCAAAACGGAACTAAACTTTAGAACAGAGAATGCAACACTATAAGAACATATTCTGGATTGTGGAGACCATGACTAAGCTTTCTCGAAGTAAATAACAAATGTGTTCATAACACCTAACATTAAGAATATTGGCACCTAATCTCTTAGTTTTGATCTGTTTTTCCCTTTATGCAGTCTACATAGACATCAAAGTTTGTGAAGTCCTAGGATTCCAAAATGTCATCAGACACAAGATGCTCAACTCTACCTTTTGAGATATGACCTAAGCACTTATGCCATAATGACGCCAAATTTTCTTTATTTAATTTATGTTTAGTACCTCGTAACTCTACATACAAGGTTTCATTATAGGATGCAATTGTTTCAAACAAATAAAGGTTGTCATAAGCATTCAAAAAACTAGTTCCAACAACATTCGAATTCAAAGACAAACTAAACTGATTGTTTCCAAATGAACAATAATAACCAAATTTGTCCAACAAAGAAACATAAATTAAATTTCGTCTAAAAGACGGAATAACAAAAGTGTCTTTTAAATCCAAATAAGAAACTAGTTCCTTATAACAACCTAAAATGCCCAACTGCTTCCACTTCTACTGATTATCACCACGAAGATGTGTCTTTCACCATCATTTGGCTTCCGGTAGCTCAGGCAACCCTTTCTTTGCACGCCATGCATGATACTTAGTACATTTCTTCTTCATATGTCCAGGCTTGTTACAAAAGAAACAACTCTCTGTATCCTTATGTTGTTTCTTTTGAGCTGGATCCTTAGATTTTTCATCCTCAGATTTCCTCTTATTGCCCTTATCCTTAGAGGCTTTGGCCAAACGAGCACTTTCAGTCTTATCTTGTTTCAACTTTTCTTCCTCTTGCACACAGTGAGAAATGAGCTCATTTAGAGTCCATTTTTCTTTTTGACAGTTGTAACTGATCTTGAATTGATTAAACTGTGCAGGAAGTGATACCAAAACCATAAGCACAAGCAAGTCCTCAGGAAATTCAAGCTTGAGTGCCTTAAGGTCTTGAAACAACATGATACATTTCCATAATGTACTCCCTTATATTTCCTCGACCCTTATACTTTATAGACATCAAAGAAGTCAGAAGTGTAGTCATTTCAACCTTATCATTTTTTAGCACAACGTTTCTCATTTTGATCGAGGAAATCTTTGGCCTTAGTAATCCCATCAGATTTTGTGCCCCTAAAGGCTTCTGGAATGCTGTGTTTCATAATCATTAGACTCATGCGATTTGAACGATCCCACCTCTCAAATACCCTTTTATCATCATGAGTGCTTTCCGCAGTGAGAGATGGAGGTTGTTCTTCCCTTAATGCATGGTCAAATTCCATACAGCCAAGAGTTATCAATAAGGTCCTTTTCCAATTCTTGAAATTTGTCCCATTAAGCATGGGAATAGAATTGATGTTAGCAGTTATTGAGGTAGCAGAAGATACACTAGCTGAATATAGAACAAAAATAAACAAAATAAGCTCACATGAGAATCCATATAAAACAATAAATTCAAATAATGGTTTATCCCATTTCAAGATACCAGGCACAACGTTAATATCAAGTCTTGGACAGTAACATTAACTATAAGCGGTACTCTTGTTGTAGTAATCAAATATTGACAATAAATCCTGTCAAATAATAAGTCATTCTTTGGATTGACTCATTATTCACATGGAATACCTTATAATTATCACATATTTATTACAACAGATGTGTATGAAATTCGGCCAAATATCAACTTACCTTTGGGTCAGTTAATAAATGAATGAATTACAAATACACAATCATCTTGATATTTTAAATAAATTAATCTACACAAAAGATGTCACTTTGGCAACATTTTGTTTCAATTAATCTATTCAAAATATTAGACATTCATAAGAAAATCCAAAACCAAAATTTGAATTTAATTGTTTCCCAAAAATTTATCTTTTCCTTAATTTTCTTTTTGTAATTTTACTTTATTTTAGATAGATAATGTCAAGATAATATCTATTTAAAAAAGATAACAAAAATATAACAGAAAATGTGATGTATATTTATCTGAAATAATAACAAAACCATAACTAAACCATATCTATCTACTGTTTTGATAATATCAAAATAATATCTAACTGAATTTTATTTATCCGATTATAGGACAAATATCTTTAGTAACAGAAATTTGATTTTCATCAACACAAATTAATGAATAGAAAATTAATGAATCTATACTGATAAATATCATTCTTTTCTGGAAAATGAAGCCATAGTCATACATGAACACCATATAATCTATCATTAACATAAATGAAGCCGTATGTTTTCTTAACTCCGGTCAAACACAGTCCGTACGTGGGCCATGCGCCACGTCATCCGAAAGAGAACAGAGCAGTACTCTGTCTTTCTTCATTACCTGGGTGGGGCCCCCCAATGGTGACGTCATGCTGACGTCACCCTCTAAACCAGCTGATCAAAAGAAACTGAGTACAGAAGTACCGAACTAATGATTCTTTAGAGGGCTTTTTTTATTTTTTTTATAAAAGTTGTATCTTAAAAAGTCTTTAAAAAGTTTTTAAAAAGTCCTTGTCATATAGAAGTACAGTTTTTTTTAAAAGAAACTGAGTACAGAAGTTCTTAAAAAGTCAGCAAATATCAGAAGTTCTCAAACTGAATCCAATATTAGTTAATGATAACAAAAGTACTGAACTAATGATTCTTTAAAAAAAACATATCTTAAAAAATTGTATCTTTAAAAAGAAACCGTACCTTAAGCCATATGTGAAATTTAAATCATGTATATCAACTTCTTGGATACAAAACCGTAAGATCTGAAGCCATTGATGTGATAAAAGTTGTCAATAAGCACAAAAGATTTAACATCTACTACAATTATATGGTTGACTGATTAAGAGGTACAATTATATGGTTGACTGATTAAGAGGATCATATCCTACCATAATGGTGGGCAAGAAAATACACAATAGGTTTTAAACAAAAGGTCCAAAACCATATTTTGATGCTTACGGTTTTGATTTTTTTTTTTAATTAAATCTAAAATATGATCTTAACATGGATGTGAATGTATTGTCAACCAAAATAAATCATATAGATTAATACACTATTCAATCCAGAAAATGCAACAGAACAAATAAAAATTTAATGGCTCCAAAAGATTAACAAATCAATTAGCCTTTACAAATCCAAATTCAATTAATTTAATTATTGAATCTGAATCTTTAGAAGACAAATACCATAAAAGGAAGATCAAAAGAAACCCTAAATTTCTTAAATTTCCTTTAAACAATAAACCCTAAATTTTCTTCAATTAATTCAGCAAAGATGGCTCTGATACCAATTGATAGATTTCTATATACACTTAAGAACATGCATAAACCATTAATAACAACCTAAAACATGTCTCTATGATTCTAGATCTTAATCATGTTGCAAAAGTGCTTTAATATAAAATCCTAAATCATGAAACTATAGATCTTTGCTAAATCAAAAGAAGAAGAACATTAAAAGCGGAAGCACTACTGAAGCCATTGATGGAGATTGCACAGAGGGTTTGGATCTTCCTATATGATACACACTTCTATGAGAGGCCGTCTCTCTATTCTTCTGTTGATGGGATGACAGATGGAACAAGAAGATACGTATATATAGGGGACCATAACCCTAATTAATAATTATTGATTTCCAATTTTGCCCATCACAAAATAAGAAATTTACATTACGGTTTCTACACGTATTATATCACACTTTAAATTTTATGCTTTTAACCCATTACTTAATCTTGATTAGATCATTTTAATTTGGATTAGACTTTAGAATAGCAATTATACATTTAGTCACATATGTGAGCCCACATAGATTATTTTCCAACAGCACCAACTCAACTTAGGCAACATTTTAACAAAATGCATGCAAAGCTTAGAAATGTCATTAAAAGAACCTTTGGAGAATTTAAAAAAAGGTTTCCCATCTTCAAGTATATTACAAACTACAAGCCGACAAGACAGGTTCTAATGGTAACTGCTTGTTGCGCAGTTCATAATTTTATACGCAGACATTCAGTGGACGACACATATTTTGCGGATTTTGTAGATGAAGAATTAATACATCATCTACAAATTGAAGAGAATGCATCCACATCTCAAGCGTTGGACTTGTCATTTTCGCAATTGAACCGTATGAGTAGGAAAAAAGATTGAATTGCTATGACAATGTGGAATGCGAAACAGTGATTTACTGATAATTTTTATTTTTCCTCGATGTGATCCTTGTTCCTGCTGGCTCTTGACGAGCATGTCGTCGACGTACACCTCCATGTTGCGCCCAATTTGATCCTTGAAGACTCTGTTAACGAGCTTTTGATAAGTAGCACCGGCGTTCTTCAGCCCGAAGGGCATAACCCGGTAGCAGTAAAAACCTTGGTCCGTGACGAGAGACGTCTAGCTATATCGGGAGGGAACATTCGGATCTGGTTAAAACCTGAGAAGGCGTCCATGAAGGAAAGGAGCTCGTGACCCGATGTAGCATCGATCAGAGCGTCGATGCTGGGGAGTGGGAACGGATCTTTGGGGCATGCCTTATTGAGGTCTGTGAAGTCTATGTAGATCCTCCAGCTCCCGCTCGCCTTTTTGACCATCATGACGTTCGCCAGCCACTCAGGGTAGCTGACTTCCTTTATGAAATGAGCGGACAAGAGTTTGTCCACTTTTGCTTTCACCGTCTGTTGCCGCTCTGGGGTGAACTTACATCGCGTCTAGATGATCGGCTTCGAGCCGGGGGTCACGCTGAGTTTGTGCATGATCAGGTCCCCAGAGATACCGGGCATATCGAAGGGCTTCCAGGTGAAGAGGTCGACATTGCGGCGAATACAGTCGATCACGGAAGATTTGAGATCGGGAGCGAGGGAGCAGCTCACTCGGAAACACCTTGACGCGTCCCCTGCCTCGAACGAGACTTCCTTTAACTCTCCTGTAGGCTCAGGTTCTGGCTGGGTTCTTTCGGCTGTAGCTCGACGGCATCCAGGGGGAACACACCACCTCCGATCGCCGTTATATAGCACGATTGTGCCGCTTCTTGGTTCCCTCGGACAACTCCGACACCTGACTTGGTGGAGAATTTCAGCTTTTGGTGATAGGCCGAGGAAACCGCCTGGAGGGAGCAGAGCCCGGGATGGCCGAGGATGGCATTGTAGGCTGCATTGACGTTTACAACCATGAAGTCCATCGACTCGGTTTGCCTGTGAGGGGTCATACCGGAAGTGACGTCCAAGGTCATGATCCCCTCGATTGGGATTGAGACGCCGGAGAATCCGTGCAATGTGTACCCGGCTGGCTTCAGCTTATCCTAGGAGAGCTTTTCAGGTTCTCGAATGCGTCCAGGAAGAGGATGTTTACCGAGTTCCCGTTGTCCACCAGGATGCGACGGGCCTCGAAGTTCTCCATGCTGAGGCTGATGACGAGCGCATCGCAGTGCGGGAGCCGAACTCCCTCCAGGTATTCCCCAGAGAAAGAGACATGGAGTTGCTGGACCTGGGGGGAGAGGGGGCCCTGGACGGCGTTGACTGCTCGGACGAATGCCTTGCGGGAAGTGTTGGACTCCCCGCCTATGGCCCTTCATGGATGCAATGCAAGATGGCTTGACCCTCGGGTTCTTCAGGCTCGGCGTCCCGCTCGGGACTCTGTCTGAGTGCTCGAGGAGGAGGGGAAGGCCTCCTGTTCCTCGTGTCCCTCTGGTCCCGAGCGTCTTCTCGCTTGTATTCCCGGAGGTACCCTCGTTGGATGAGGGTCTCGATTTCGTCCTTCAGGGTGGGGTAATTGTCTGTGTCGTGCTCGTTGTCCCGGTGGAAGCGACAGTAGAACCGCTGATCCCTCTTCTTGTTGTTGGTCGGTTGAGGAGGGAATTGGACGAGGTCCCTGTCTTCGATCGCTAAGAGGATGGTTGAGACGTTCCGCATCAGCAGAGTGTACCTCTCGAAGCGGGGGACCAGGGGACCCTTTTCGTGATGCCCCCATCTCTTGGGACCTTCTTTGCTGGCTCCGCCTCGTCAGCCTTATGTTTCCCTTTTCTGGGAATTTCTTTGGAGTTCTCTGGATTCAGGGCCTCCTCGACCCGGATGTACTTTTCGACTCGATTGAGGAGGTCAGGGAAATCTATCGGAGGCTTCTTCGCCAGGGATGCCTTCAGCTGACCGTGCCGGACGTTGTGCCGAAATGCTGCCGAGACGACCCCTGGGTCGAGGGATGAGACCGACCTCACCTCAGCGGTGAACCTTCGGACGAATAGCCGAAGCGACTCCCCTTTCTTCTATCGGAGGCCCAGTAGGGACACACTCGTCCTTTCAGCCTTTCGGCCTTTCGGCTTGTCACGAAGTGGGCGAGGAAGTTACTCTCCAGTTGGTCAAAGGAGTAAATGGAGCCGGGGGTGATCTTGGAGAACCATTCCCGAGCCGGACCCCGAAGGGTGGCGGGAAAGGCGCGGCACAGGAGGGAATCCGATGCGCTGTGAATCATCATGAGGGTCTTGAAGCCCTCCATGTGATCAGCAGGATCACCCTCACCGTCATAAGTCTCGAATTGTGGGGGGCGAAAATTCCAGGGTATTTCCGCCTGCAAGATGGCGGTGGAGAAAAGAGGTCGGGTGGGCCTGTGGCCCTGGGCCGGCCTCGGGCCGTCGTCGCCGAAGTGGGCGAGGCGGTCTTTCATTTCTTGGAGGCGTTTCAAGACGTCATCGTCATACTTCGACGGGACTGTCGGGCCACGGGATGCGCTAGCCTCGACATCCGAACGCGAGCAAGAGCGGCGGACCGTCTCGTCTATGGGGGTCCCCCCGGATAGCCTTCATGATCTCTTTCCGTAAGTCTTGGAACTCCTGGTGGGTGACCGGAGCTCGTCAAGCCGGGTTACGTTGGGGCGGCGGCCTACGGCCGATGCGGCTGAGCGCCGGCTCCCACCCTTGGGGCGGAGGTCTGGGATGGTTCGGGGCCAAGTTGGAAGCGGCCCCTCCCCTAGTCCGGCTTGCCTGTCGATTCTGGATGACCCCGCGCAGGTCAGGTACGACCGAACAAGAGGCACCCGACTGGTGTCCGAGGCTGATACCCAGATTGTTGGATCCATGAGTGTTGGCGGGGACGTCCCGAGGAGGGACGTCATGGCGACGCGTAGAGGTGACAGCTCTCCTGGCCTTGGGTGCCATGTGAGCTCGGATTGATGGGATACCGTTGATGGCTGGGGTCGGACCGGCGTCCGCACCTGTTTTCCACAGACGGCACCAACCTGATGCGGTTTATTTTTGGGGGGTGTGGATGCACCAGGTGTGAGTTCTTCTCGATTTGTATTTTTGCGGAAGCTTGTAGTGCGGACGGTACGCCCGACCCTTAGTCGGGGGAATGGCTCGGGAGCAGGCGGGAGTGAGGTGGAGATGGGAGACTCGGCTCGGATCCCGAGGTCTCGTGTACCTGCACACGACCTAGAAACACCGGGATTGGTCCCGGTGGCAGACCCTCCGACGATCTAGTTAGTTACTGAAAGAGAGCAACATTAACTAAGGTTTGAGAGGGGAAAGATTGATTACCTTTGAAAAGGGTAGAGGGTCTGGTATTTATAGGAGAAGTCAACCGGGTCTGGACCCGGTTGCCCGTGAGCCTGGCGTGGCAAAGCCCAAGCGGTATAGAGCTGACGTGGCAGAGACCTGGGTGGTTTTCAAGCTGACGTGGCAGAGACCTGGGTGGTTTCCAAGCTGACGTGGCAGACCCGGAGGATCCGGTGGTGCACGCTCTTTGAGGGGATCCTGTGGCCCAGGAGGGACCACGTCATTCGACCCATATCAACATGAAATGAAAAATCACGATGACTCTACAAGATAGAACAGGAAATGAAGATTACTTACAGTGGTTAAGGAAAACAAGTTTGTTCAATACACACAAAGAAACACACAGGTAAGTGACGCATACTCATGCAAGTTTGTTAACACACACAAACACAGGGTGAGGGAGGGATATGTAACCCTCATATTTGTAGGAGGTGATTCTTTCATACAAAGTAATTGTAAGTGACACACATACACTTATGGGGATTATGGTGGCGTGAGGTTGTTTTGGTTTGGGGGGGGGGGGGGGGAGGGGGGGAGGGGGACGGACTCCATGGATGATCGACCATGTTGATTGTCATTGTGATATCCTTAAGATGTATGTATAATAAAAAAGATAATAATACAAAATACATAAATAGATTAGACACGTCTTATCCATGCATCGAGCTGTCCAATTTGTTCCATTACGACAAAATGTTCATTCTGCTAACATTTGATAGATAAGGTATTTCTGAAAGATTTAAAGAGTCATATCTATATAATAAAACACAAAGAAAGCTATCAAGTGGCTCTCATTCAATAGGGTTGAAATCAATGGTCCCGATCTAATCTTACAAAACATATTTTCGGTCCAAAAGTTCTCCCCCAATACAACTCCTTTATTTATTTATTTCTCTCTCTCTCTCTCTCTCTCCCTCTCTCTCTCATCTCTCTCATTCTCTCTCTATTTACTCAGAAATTTATATTTTCAGATTTTAGAATAGTAAATTTTTAGATTTTTTATGCATCTTTTTATTGCTCATGCTACATTGAAATTTTTTTATTGCTCATGTTACATTGAAAATAGCAAATATCTCATCAACAGTTAAATTTTATCATTTTTCACACTCAAAGTTCTAAGAAGGTTGATTTTACACCCCCATTTATAATTATTTTTCAACATATACTAATGGAAACATGGACTTTAATTTACAGCTGATTATTGTCATACTATTCAAACTTGATCTACATAATTGTTGATTTACTGTTCATAAGGTTTCTTATATGTTGTACCGTTCTGAAGACGTGCCGTAGGCACGTGCCCACGGGCAAATCTAGTATGTATATAAAACTCAAACAATTGCTGTGACTAAGTCAAGGAAATTCCTACATACCTTAGGGCAATTCCACCAAAACCATTACTAACTCGTAGCTCCTGTAATTATAGTTAGACTTAGTAACCATAGCTAACAAGAAATGAATTGACAATAATGCACATGGAATGTTATTTTATTTTATGAAAGATCTTTCTGAGAAGCAAGGACTTGGAGAAAAAAAATCCTCCAAAGGGAAATAGTGAAATTAGTCTACATTAAAGTAAGTGTGCAATGTTCAAGGGAATTTTTTTTTTGTTGTGGATTTATATGCAACCATACGCTTCTAATCTTGACAAATATTTATTAATTAAAGTGAAACTGATGGAAATTTCTTTATTAGAGGCATTAGAGCATCTGTAGTTGTTCAATCTCACATTTTGGGTATTTGTCGTTTAAATCCAAAATTTTGGTTTTCATTTAAAAAAATTGATGGATGATAGATGATTTTTCGTCCCACAAAAAAAACAAAAAAATATCGTTTTAATAATGTGTCGGATGAGGAATCATTTCCTGAGGATTTTTTTTAAAAAAATTGAAGCACGGACGGAAAATCATTTCCCGTCCAAGAAAATTTTTCCAAATTAGATCATAAATTAATCCTAATTAACTCTTAATTTAATCCTAATTAAATCTTAAATATTAATTAAATTTCAATTAAAACATAATATATCCCCATAATAATTTGTACATGCCTAGTTCATAAAAAAAAATCAAAAAATGTTTGGACGGTAGATCATCTCCCGTCCGAGAAGAATTTTTATTTTTTTTATAAAAATCGACGAATTTCCCGTCCGATCATTCTTTTTATATAAATATCGGACGAGAAATCATTTCCCATCCGATATATTTATAAAAAAAAATTAAAGCGATGAAATATCATCTTTCTTCCGATTCAATTATTTTTTTTATAAAATGAATGGACGAAAGATCATCTTTCGTCCGGCTATATTTTATAAATTCCTATACTCTCTTCCAAACATAGCAGACCACTGTACCCCTCAAACCCAAATTTGGGTATATAGCCAACGAACTACAGTCTACAGCACTTCTTTTCCTTTTTCTTTGAAAATTATTCGCATTTTAGCCAACCAACTACAGATGTTCGTAGTTAATAATGTGAGGTTCTGCCAGATTTTTTTTTGAATAAGTCCAACAAATTGAACTTTATATTAAACTAATCAATGACTCAGAAGTGCACCTATATTCAATGAGATGAGTAATTCCACTGGTGAACTTGTAATGCTAGTCAACTTCAGTTTTCTTCTATGGTTTCCCATCTTATGTAGATTTGACTATTTGAATTACAAATTCTGATAACCGGATGTCTCATACATAAACAAACAATAATCATTCTACAAAACAGTATTCCAGTTATTCCAGTTATGGGAAGTCTTATGTTCAAGGATTGATGCACTTTATGAATAATTTCTCCACTCATATGGAAATTGAAACTGCAGACTGAATCCTCATTTAATCATTGCCAAATTCCTTACAGAGTTAACATTAAAATTCAAACTCATTGAGAAATAGTTTAGTTCCAGTGATAACTAAACCGTGTAGTTGAAGGAGTAAAGCGCAACGCAATTTCACAATCCTATAAAAAGCCTGAGGTGTAAGGCGCAATTTGAGGCGTAAGCCTCACTAAACCGATGCTCATTATTACTTTATTACATTTGGGGATTTTTAAAATTTATAAATAAGATTATATAAACAAGATAACATCATAGCAACAAAATATATCATACAATGACCAAGATGACTGTGTAAGTTATCATTTTTGTAAAACTACAATGTGTTCCTCTGTAATATATAACTACAATGTGTTTCTTGCCCCAAAGACGAAGTGATACAATGTGTCCCTCTGTAAAACTACAATAATATCATGTTAACCTTGAATTCATAGTTTCATATAGTAATGAGCATACAGTATTACAGTATTACAGTAATGAAGATACTTACCATACATCATACAATATCACAGCTAGTATTACAGTAATGAGCATACAGTAAAGTTACAATAGAATCAAATTAAATATTGCAGTAATGAGTATACCATATTACAGTATTACAGTATTAGTAAATGGTAAGGTATTTTGAAATATTACAACAATAACATAAAGTATGCTGACCATAAAATTTGGTCATGCTCTACACTGAAATATAATGCAATTTTTTGAATAAGGCATAGTTTCAAGATTATAGTAAATTATGGAATGAACTAGCTTCACAATTTCGTTTCAAAGTAACTTGCAAAAACATCATAAACAAAGATAGACGAAAACCCAAGAAAGAAACCATAAAAATGTAAAATCAGAACAGAAAGGAACCAGAATAGGAGTGGAGAGTCTAGAGACTGAGGCGTAAAAAGGCCACCGGCGCAGCCGATCTACTTCCGCTGTAGCCGTTGATCTATTGTATGTTGTCGTGTCGCCGCCAATATTGTTGAGAGGGGGAGGAGATTGATGAGGATGAGTGCAGATTGAGGAGTTAGGGAGGTGAAGATTAGGGTTAGAGTTTGGAATTGGGAATGAGAGAGAATTGGGGGAGTTACGGGATATGAGAAGGGTAGAAGATGGATCGGGTTATGAAGACGGGTCAGGTTGGGTCGGGTCTGTTATGTTCAGGCGCACATTTTGCTTGAGGCGCAAGCTTCGAGCCTTTGCTAAGGTGCGTCCAGGCGCAAGCCCGAGTGAAGCTTCGAACAAAGGGGAACCTTAACTGAGGCTTGAGACTCAAACTATTGTTAAGCTTGAGCCTTGAACCTGAGACTGAGCCTTCAACTACACTGTAACTAAATCTTAAAATATTGATTTTGGAGAACTAGGATAATGGTCGTCAAGAACACATTAATGACGACAATTGAATAATTTAAATAAGATCCCCGGCTTCACTCATAAATTGGAGGGGGCATAAAGGAAAAGATGCAAGAAATGCTACAAACCAAAGGTCAAAGGTTTCAACAAGAACATGCTCCTAACAAAAACTGAAAAATGGCACATGACATGATCAAATACTATCCTTCAAAAAACAAAATCTTGCAAGCTTGCGCCCTGTGCATCTTTTCACATCGCACTGCCCAAAATCCTGAAATATTTGCAGTAATGAGTAATGTCCAGAAGGAAACATAGAAACTTAAATAATTATATCCAAAACATATATGAACGTACCCACATTGCAAGCTGGACAGTTTTTTTTTTTTTTTTGAAGTTAAAGGTGGAATAAGACCACCCTGTTTCATTAATAAGATGTTAATAAAACAACCCGGCATACCGGAAGAACACAAAAGTACAATGCAAGAAAAATAAAAACAAACATACTCCCCCAACAAACCCTGGGGGTGGGTCTAACTATCCAAACACCAAACAACCAAAGAGTACAGTAGGTTGGTACAAAACACAAAGTGGCAGAAGCTCTGACATGACTGGTGAAGCTAGCCCCTCAGTCCAGCGTCGGCCCGAACTCTACCTCATCGTCATCAAATTCCTCCACCTAGAACACTTTGGCTATCCTTCCTCTTGTCCCCGTGGCCGCAGCTGTGGCCCAAAAAGAGATAAGATGCATGATGTGAGTAAGTTTACCAGAAATACTATTATATGAAGCACAAAAATAAAAATTATTTCTGTCCAGCCATAACACCCATGTTGTTGCCGCAATAGCGATGTACCACGCTTCCTTCATTTCTTGGCAATTCGATGCAAATTTGGGGCCAATCCACAAATCCTCATATTCGTAGGGATAGTCACCTGTTTCTAAGGCTCGGAGTACCTCCACCATAGTTGCCTTACTTCTTCGGCAGTGAATAAAAAGGTGATTTAGATCTTCCGTATGCATGTTGCAGAAATCACAGTTGGTCGCAATCTGTGGTTGTCTTTTGGCAAGGTTCTGTTTAGTGAGGATAGCATTATTGAGCACTAGCCATAAGAAAACTCTGACTTTAAGGGGGGTTTTCGCCTTCCACAACACCTGTGCCCAACTTGGTCTGCATCCTCGATAGTGGATTCGATGATACAGCGATCTGACCGAGAAGGCTCCCTTGTTCTCGAGTCCCCATCGCATCTGATCTAGGCCTTGGGCCCACCTTGCGCCTGCCCGAGTGATGTGTGCTTGCATGTCAAGCAATTGTTGACGTAGTTCTGGGGTGAGCCTTCCTCGGAACGACAGCCTCCAACTTTCCCTTTTCCAACCCTCAGCTACGGACATATTCGGGCAACTCGACTTCTCATACAGCTCTGGGAAAGTGTCCTTCAGTGTATGGGCACCACACCACCTGTCCCACCAGAATCTGGTGGACCGTCCATTGCCGATAGTCGACGTGGTTGCTGAATTGAATGGGTCGCTAGCCTTGGTAATTCCTTTCCAGAATCGCGACATTTTAGCCCCTACACGGAAGCCTAGGCTTCTCGTGCCTTTTCCCCTTAGATAAGGTTGAATGAATTCCTGCCATCCTTCCCCGCTGTTGTGGAATACCCTCCACCACCATTTTCCCAGAAGGGCGAGGTTCATATCTCTAAGGTCGATGATGCCTAACCCTCCATGCTTCTTCTGCATGCAAGCGATACCCCATTTGATCAGGTGGTAACCTCCCTTATTCGAATCTGCCCCCTTCCAAAGGAATCTCTTTCGGATCCGGTCAATCATCTGGATCACCCATTTTGGAAGCTCAAAAAACGACATGTAGTAGATTGGCAGATTAGACAACACTGAGTTGATGAGTACCATTCTGCCCCCGAGTGACAGCGATTTACCTTTCCAACCCGACAGTCTGTCCTCCACCTTGTCAATGATAGTCAGCCAGTCCGATTTAGCTAGCTTCCCTGGTCTGAGTGGGAGCCCTAGGTATTTGATCGGGAACCTATCCGACATACAGTTCAAAATGGTAGCATGTATCCAAGTTTCATCATCGGATAGGGAAATTGGAATCAGCGCACTCTTGTGAAAATTTATCCTGAGGCCTGACCAGGCCTCAAAACAATATAGGGTCCCTTTAAAGCAGACCGTTTCTCGTCTGGACCCATTACCAAAAAGTAAGGTATCATCTTCGTATTGAAGGATCGTGCACCCCTGAGTAGACGCGCTACTGGCCACCGGCGTGATCCAACCTTCTTCCTGGCAATTCTTCAGCATACCCCTTAGCACATCCGCTACGATAGTAAATAGGAGTGGTGATAGCGGGTCCCCTTGTCTGAGCCCCTTCCTGCAAGGGAACGGCTGCCCAGGCCGTCCATTCACTGATATTACCGTTTTGCTAGTCTGCAAGCACTGCCTGATCCAGCTTATCCATTTATTCCCAAAGCCCCTTCCCCTGAGAGCTTCCAGCAAGCACTCCCAATCGACTGAGTCATAAGCTTTCTCAAAGTCCAGCTTTAGGAGGAAGTTCTTAGAGTTGGTCGTATGGCAGCGGTGGATAACTTGTTCTGCCGTGGCTACAAAATCTAGAATATTTCTGCCCTTAATGAAGCCCGATTGAGACTTGTTGATAAGGCTGTCCATAATACTCCCCAGGCGGATGGCTAGGATTTTTGTAATAATCTTAGCCGAACAATTTATGAGGCTAATCGGCTTAAAATCGCCCACTCTCGTCGACTCCTCCCGTTTGGGTATCAGGACGACTTTCGCAAAATTAAACATGCCCAATCTGAGTTTGTTGTTAAAAAAGTCATCCAATAGTGCCATATAGTCCCCTTTAATTTCTTCCCAGAAAATTTGGAAGAACATCATTGGGAAGCTGTCTGGCCCTGGCGACTTGTCAGCTCCCATGTGACTGATAGCCTTTTTTACTTCCTCCTTCGAGAAAGGAGATTCCAGGGTGGCTAAAGATGGCGATGACTTGATCTGGTATGTTTGCCAGAAATCATTCCTAAGTGGGACCCTGAAGTCATTCTTCTTCCCCAAGAGGTCCATGTAGTAACCTTGGAAGGTTGTGGAAATCACTTGTTCGTCTTGCACTGTCCCCGAGTTTGTCTCTAAGGATAAAATGAGGTTGGACCTATGCCTTGCACTTGCCACTCGGTGGAAGTAAGCCGTGTTCGCGTCTCCCTCTTTGAGCCACGAAATCCTTGACCTTTGTTGCCATTTGATTTCTTCCAGCTTATAGAGATTGGCGATGATCTCTCTGAGCTCAAGAAGTCTGTTTCTTTCTTCCTGTGATAGGATTCTCGTTTCTTCCACTCTTTCTAGCTCACCAATTCCTTCCAAAAAAGAATCTTTTGCACGCCAGATGGTCGAGAACCTGGATCGTTTCCATTTACGAAGGCACTTTCTTAATCTGCTTATCTTTTCACACCAACGGCCTGCAGCATCTGTGCTAGACACTGGGAGCGCCCAATTTTCCATCACCATGTGGTGAAACCCCTGAATCTCTAGCCAGACCTTCTCAAATCTGAATTTTCTATGCCTTTGGGCTCCCTGTACCCCAGTGTCAAGAAGAATTGGAGTATGATCTGACGTGGGTCTAGGGATCGATCTAGCGGTTGCTAGAGGGAACTTATCCTCCCAATCCATCGATACCAATATCCTGTCTAGTTTTGCCATTATCGGAGCAGACTGCATGTTAGACCATGTAAATAGTCTATCATTAACAGGGATATCAATCAGTTCTAGGTCCGTGATCACCCTATTGAACTCTGCTCTGTGCCTGTCGCTGGAGCCTCTTCCCTTGTGCTCGAAAGCAAATCGGGTAATATTGAAGTCCCCCCCAACGATCCAGGCCCCCGGCCAACGGAGTCGAATATTGACCAGCCCTTGCCAAAAGGCGTCACGCTCTGTTGCCACGTTCGGCCCATAAACGACAGTGATTGTCTGCATATACTTATCCGAACGTCGTTCTAGCTGTGTAGTCAGGGAGAATGTACCATTGTACACCTCGGAGCAAGTGAGCAGGTCCAGGTTGAAACCAATCGCAATTCCCCCCGAAGCTCTCGCGGATGGACGCAAAACCCATTTCTTGATTCTGTTCCCCCCTATTCTCTTGAGTTTGGCCCCGTGTATAAGTTTGGTCTCCTGTAGCCCAACCACTTCCGCCTTGGACTTAGTGATAACGTCCCTAACCATATCTCTTTTACCTTTATTCCCCAGCCCCCAGACATTCCAGAATAGTGTATTCATTGGGGAACCATGTCCAAGATGACCGTGTGTGAGAGACTCGGACGGGTTTCGCCCTCAGAGACCACTATCCCCCTAGAGTTGGTTCCTAGTTCCTTAAGAACACTAAATTTAACCCTCTCATTTTTCCAACCCCTGATCTTATTGAGGAGTAACGCGTTGCGTTTTTTATCGCAAACTTCCAAACCATAGGTTTTTGCTAACAGAAAAACTTCAGTCTAACATGAAATTTAAAATATTAGCAAGAAAAATTTTTGTACCTCCATCGTCGTGTTTAGCCGCTTTGGCCGGCGCTGCTATCTCCATGAAGTCATCCAAGGACTCCGCATGAGTCCTTTTAGGCGACCGCTGCACCGTGAATCCACCCGTCATGTGAGATGATCCAGTACTGTATCCTGGAGCCGACTCTGGTAATGTGGATAGTACCATCTCTGGCGAAACCTCCTTTTGTGTATCCGCAATAAATTCTAAGTCCTCTGATTCCTCATCTGTAACAGTTGATGCTTGAGATTCACTGTTAGCTTCATCTACAAAAAAAGACATCCATGTTATCTACATCTCTTACTACAACGAGATGAAACAAATTTTATATAATATACCATTCAACTGATAATCACTGCAAAATCACTAACAGAACTAATGCAAGAGCCTGAAATTGTCCTATATATCCATTACTATTATAAAAGAAATGAATACATATAATTAAGCATCCAAATCAAGCACCATAGTTTTCCATTATACCTAAGTTTATATACAAATAACAACTGTCCATATAATATCCACTTGTTTTGTTTCATAACTACCACCAAAACATCCTCGAGCCATTCAATTGAATATTCTTGAGGTTCTTCTCAGTGCTTACACCAGTTACAAAAGATATAAGGCAAAAGATATAAGGTGAATTGTTGGAATTTGATCTGGAGAGGCTGAGAGGGTTATCTAACTTTAATCTATCCAACTTCTCTTTCATCTTCCAAGGTCGAGTACTATTTAAGACCATTCTATTCAAGTCACTGATTGATAGTGTAATACAGATAACTGGTCTCAGTTGATTCTGCAGCCCCTCTTACAAAATATGGTTCCCCTTTTTAAGCCCTTCTATCCATCTTCGTCCTACTTCTTTATTCATACAGTTATTTAGTTATCATGATGCACTCAAGTATCCCTGAACGGATCTTTTATTCATAGTATGTACCCACACAGCACTCACGAAAGAGGGAGAATAACATACTCCCGGCAATTTAACCATGCCCTAGATGTTGTTAATCTCTGGTATCAACAAAAATAAGACCATGCAGTTTAAGTTTATGAAAATAACTTCAGTCTATTAGCCCAAAATGGGGTTATCTCAAACTCAGTAAAAAAAAGATTCAACTACATATTTATTTGATATAATGACCATTGGGTTCCTTAAGAGATAGAAAAAGGCATTTTCTCCATGGACAAAACACTAGAACTAGGATCATATGTGCCTGATCATTATCAAAAACCAAATTGTGTCATAGATATTCTGTCAGACATCCCTCTATTTATTAAGACACGCTCTATTCACATGAAGTAAGAAATTTGAATAGACCCACATTACTTTTTTTTCTCCAAAAGTGCATTAAAGATCTAGAGTATGAAGAGTTTTGGAGATCACTACATGTACCAATATACCAATCGGACAAAGAACAGCAAATACCTTCATGAGTTGGGAGGGAACTATCATGACTGTCGTCCCTAAATGAAAACAAACAAATAAGAACTTATTAGTAAAAATAAAAGCCCTAAATTTAATTTATAAAAATTAAAGCATAAGATGACAAAATGCTTATAACATCTTATCAAATTGGAATATGTTAAGGAAAATCTATTAACCGATATGTTTTGGATATTAACCGATATGAACTCACTTTCCATATAAGATATTAACCTATATGAACTCACTTTCCCTTGTATCAAATCCTTGCCTATAAATAGACATCATGTATAAAAAGCAAAAACAAAAAGCCATCCACAACAACGGAAGCCGATATCCCAAACATTTTTTTTCCTTCTATTCTCCATCAATTAAGATGCTTCAAAAAACCGCACAACTTGATCACATTTTACCTCACTCTCTCTCTATCTAAGCCTTAGATCATTAATTTGCATCCAAAAATATAAATTTGCAGCAGATTATTACATGCATCTTACATGGGAATTTTAACGAAATAGTAAAGTTAGGTAGCAAAACTTTAAGTCAAGAAAATGTTGGGGTATCTGAAGGTTAAATTTTTTGCTGGAAGCGCATATGAAGATAAATCAGCCCATAACTTCTCAGTAGCTCAATTATCGGTCTCCATCCACACAGTTAAACAATCAAGTAATCTTCTTTACTATCGGTCTTAGGAGCTCCACAGAGAGTTTCACGAGAGGTAGGTTTGTTATACGCTACAATTTAGTAGTAACCTTTTAAAGGCAGGTGTATCCAACCTAGCAAATTAAGATATGAACATTAGAGGGCCTGATGACAATATATTGCCAGTGACCCACTCATTGTCAGATATCATAAAAATAGTGAAATTAATTTTGCTGGACCATGGTGCCTAAAAAAACGTGCCCTTACTATTAATTGAAAAGAATGGAAAACTGCACATTGACATCTTACTATTTGTTTCAAGAGAAAGTTTAATTTAAGCTTACTTATATCATTATAGAAAAATACTCCAATTAGCAAACACAACATAACAACAAAGTATTTATCCCAAAACCTTCAGGCCAGCCATATTAGTACTTTTTCTTCCTACAGTTCTTCATCTGAGTGAAATAAACACATATCCTATCCTACACAAGTGCTTCAATCCAAGTATGCTATTCCTCCCTATTTTTTAAACGCGGTTTGTCAGTGTCGGAAATTAGTTGACATGGGAATGAATGTCTCATGCAAATTTACAAGGTCCACTAACGAGGGTTCTCTCTACACCACACCAGATAAGAATTCAGATTTTGTTAAACCTTCCTTCAACTTTCTTTCTCTTTATATCTTTTTTTTTATGTAAACTTAACCCTATATAGAGAATTTCCAAGAATATTAAAAGATTAAGTTTACTAACATGTAATGCTGATTAAGTTAGATTATAAACTAATGATTGGTTTGATGGATTTTCAAGAAATGAAGTAAGTTAGCAACCCCAATTAAAGATTTAAGTCAATCAACCAACAATCATACTTAATTGTTCTTAGCATGTAAGATATGCAATAAAGATTCGACCCTAATTAGCAAGTAGAAGCACACACACTCAATATTTGTGGATGACAGTAAATTTAGATAATAATCTAGAGATGATAAAGCAGTTTCACAAATATTGATAAGAGGAAAGAAGTTACCGGGGTTGCGAATAGGGTGCTGTGGTGGAGGAAGATGGTCGGGGTGTTGGTGGCCGTCGATGGAGACAGCAAGGAAAGTTGCGGCGCTGGATGCAGGGGGTGATGCTTCGTCGTCAGTGGTAGGTGAGGGTAGCGACGGTGAGGTGATGAGGGACTGTCGAGATCGTGGAAGTTGGTGGCGACGAGGGAGCTCAGGATGGGTTGTGCAGCAGAGGAGTCTTCGGAGTCTGGGCAGTCGAAGGGGCTGATCGGAGAGCTGTTGTTGGTGTGCGGGGTGAAGAAGACACGCCAGAGATGGTGGGGCCGGTTGTCGAAGGAGGGTCGGCAAGAAAGGCTCGTCATGGGTTCAGGTGGTGATCGGTTGCGGGATGAAGAAGGTGAAGTGAAGGAGATGAATAGGGCGGCTGAATAAAAGAAGGGGTAATTAGGTTTAGGGTTAAATGTTCCAGGCCTTTTGCCGGCATCATCTGCGATGGCCGGAGCCTTCTTTCTTGCCATTTCACACAAGCTCTCAAGCCCTGATAATGGCAACTCAAGAAAGAAGAAGATGAACAAAAGATCCAAAGATCAAGATTTCATTCACAAATTGCAAAGTTACAATGTTTGGTGTATTTATACAAGGAGACACTGGCTGAAGTTAGTTCAGGCCGTTACAAATGGACTCAGCATCTAACTAACTAATGCCAGCTGGCTTATAGTTACACATTCTTACATTTTAACCCCTGAGAAGATATTACACTTTACAAAATAGTCCTACAGCTGATACATCTGATACTCAGCTGATACAGCTGATACTCTTCTACTTCTTCTCAATAGCTTCAGCAACTCTTCTATTCTTCAGCAGCATTGTCTTCTATTCTTCAGCAATGTCAACACAGCTATACCGACTTCTGATCAGCTCCAACCAGTCGACTACTGATTAGCCAGTCGACTTCTGATCATCCAGTCGACTACTGATCAGCTCCAACAAGTTCTTGAGCTGTATCAATACACCCCCCTTGAAAAGGTGAGTCCAAGATTGTTCGAAAATCTGGGAATCGCCAGTAGATATCCCAATAGCTTTCCCAAGTTGCGTCATTAGCAGCAGAGTGTTTCCATTGTATGAGTACTTCGGATACAGCAATTCCCCGTTTTGGTACCATACGTCTAGCTAACAAGTGTTCTGGAGTAGGGGATTCTTCAACAAAATAGGCAGGCAAGGAGTTAGGAGATGATATTGTACGGTTGGTGCGACCAATATGAGACTTCAATTGAGATATGTGGAACACATCATGGATACGAGCATCTGTTGGCAACTGGAGTCGATAAGCCACAACACCGACCCTAGCGATCACTTCATAAGGACCATAATACAATGGAGATAGCTTCTGTATACGATGCCCACCAATAGAACTCTGTTTGTAGGGTTGGATTCTCAAATAAACCCAACTGCCAACTTCAAATTCTCTATCAGTCCTATGTAAATCAGCTTGTGCCTTCATTCTATTCTGAGCTTGTAACAAATTGTCTTTCAACAAAATGAGAACTTCATCTCTGGAAATGAGTGTGTCTTCCACTGATTGTACTCGTGCAGTCTTGGGGATGTAGGACAATAGAGTGGGAGGAGGTCTACCGTATACAGCCTGATAAGGGGAAAATAACGTGGAACTGTGCTCATGTGTATTGAAACAGTAAGCAGCCCAATCTAACCACTTCGACCAATTCTGCGGCTTGTAAGCAACAAAGCAACGCAGATATGTTTCTAGAACTCTATTGACGACTTCCGTTTGCCCATCAGATTGAGGATGGAATGCTGTACTCATACAGAGTTTTGTATCATGTAATGCCATGAGCTCTCTCCAGAAATTAGAAGTAAAAATTGCATCTCTATCACTGACAATAGTTTGTGGTACCCCATACAACTTGATGACATTATGAAAGAGGGCTGCAGCCACTTCCTTAGCCGTATATGGGTGTCGAAGGGGAATAAAATGGCAAAATTTGGATAGCCTGTCAATTACAACCAGAATAGTAGTATAACCTTCACTTCTAGGCAACCCCTCGATGAAATCCATACTCAAATCATCCCAAATTTGCTCTGGTATGGGTAGAGGTTGAAGTAATCCCGCAGGAGAGGTACTCAAATACTTGTTTCTCTGACATTCATCACAAGAACGAATAAAATTCCTGAGGTCCTTCTTCATGCCATGCCAAAAAACCACCTTCTTCAGTTGTAACCATGATTTATCAATACCCAAATGTCCCCCAAATGGTGTACAATGTATTTCTTCCAAAAATAATTGCCTTGCAGCCGATGTAGGGCTTAATAGTATACGCCTCTTGAAGTAATATACTCCATCTACCATAGAAAGCCTCCCATCTTCTCCTGCAGTTATCTTCATGCTAATCTCTTCATAATATTGGTCATTGAGAACAATTTGCTTAATGAGAACTAACCAAGTCGGCTGGACTACGGTAATAGAAGCCAAGGTAGCTTCCCCTTCTTCTTCAAATTGTCGCGAAAGACAATCGGCAGGGATATTTTCTCTTCCTTTCTTATACTCAACGTCAAAGTGGTACCCATGTAGCTTAATCAGCCAAACATGCTGAGCCTCAATATATAATCTTTGTTCTAAGAGATGCTTTAATGGCTTATGGTCAGTTCGTATGATAAATTTCCTTCCCAACAAATACTGCCGCCATTTCTTTACAGCTAAAAGAATAGCTAGCATTTCTTTCTCATATGTAGACAAAAACTTGCTCTTACCTTTCAGCTCATGACTCAAATATGCAATTGGATGTTTTTGTTGTAAGAGAACAACTCCTAATCCAGTTCCCGAAGCATCACACTCCAATTCAAAAGGAATATTGAAATTAGGCAACTGGAGGACAGGCGGTGAAGACAACTTTTCCTTCAACAGAAGAAAAGCAGTTTGTGCTTCATCTTGCCAGCAAAAAGCCCCTTTCTTTGTTAATTTCACTAGAGGCCATGCAATTGAGCTATAATTGGCGATGAATTTCCTATAATAACCTGTAAGGCCAAGAAATCCCCTCAAAGCTTTAATCGATCTTAGCACAGGCCATTCTTGGATCGATCTCACCTTCTCTTGATCTACTGCGACACCTTGAGATGATACTACATGACCCAAGTATTGAACTTCCGATACTCCAAAGGAACACTTGCTAAGCTTAGCATATAACTGGTTATCCCTTAAGATTTGTAGGACTGCCGACAGGTGTTATTTGTGAGCTGCTAAATCACAACTGTATATGAGTATGTCATCAAAAAAAACTAGCACATACTTCCGCAATTGGTCTTTGAAGATGGAATTCATGAGTGATTGGAAAGTTGATGGCGCATTAGTCAAGCCAAAAGGCATAACAAGGAATTCATAGTGTCCCTCGTGAGTGCGGAAGGCTGTTTTGGGCACATCGTCGACACTCATCCGTATCTGATGATAACCACTGCGTAAGTCTAGTTTGCTGAAGATGGTTGCCCCATGAAGCTCATCCAACAACTCATCTATTATAGGAATCGGTAACTTGTCCTTTACAGTCACCTCATTCAAAGCTCTATAGTCAACACACATACGCCAACTTCCATCGGGCTTCTTTACCATGACAATAGGTGAGGAATAAGGACTATGGCTTGGTTGTATAACCCCTGATTCTAACATCTCCTTGACCAATTTCTCAATCTCATTCTTCTGATGCCAAGGGTGTCTATAAGGTCGTAAACTGACGGGTTTACTTCCAGGGAGAAGGACAATATTGTGATCACAGCCACGATGAGGGGGTAATCCCATATTCTCTTTGAACACCTCAGAGAATTGATCCAAAATCTGCTGAAGGGGACGAGGAATTGCTGCCTTATTCTCATTAACTCCTACTGCTTCTGGAGCTCCCACCATCTGTAGGAACCATCCATGTTTAACTTGCAACAAAGCTTTTGAAATATTTTTGGGTGTAGACAGCTCCAAATCTGGAGGAGTAATTCACAATAAGGTTCTTTCTTGATTATTCAATCGAAACCTTAGTTGTTTTTCCTTCAAGTTCCACACGACATCCCCCAATGTCTCAATCCATTGGGACCCCAACACTAATTGACAGGCATCTAAAGTGACCACATAGCAATCTGCTATTATAGGAATACCCTGGCACATAAACTTGACTTCTTCGCAAAGACCCCAACACTGCAGTTGTTGTCCCCTGGCTATAGTGACTTCAAGATGTGCCTGCGGGTTAATAGGTAGTTGCAGCTTGTGTGCAAGCTGTTTGTCAATGAAATTATGTGTAGCACCAGTATCCAACAATGCACAAACAGAGTGAGAAGATATGGTTCCCAAGATTCTAAAGGTTGTAGGCCGATTACTACCTGTGAGAGCATGTAAAGAAATCACTCCTGGCTCCACATGGTTTAGTATGGTTTTATTTGCCTTTGTATCCACCTTATCTTTGTCCTCCACTGACTCTTCACCCCCAGAACTATCATCAAAATCATCTGGCCCTTCATCAAAAACTCCCATGATCTGCATAAACTCCCCACTATCGCATGTTCCCACCATCTACATAAATGTCTTACCCGAACACTTATGGCCCTTCACAAATTTTTCATCGCAGTGGAAACATAAACCCTTCTCTCTTCTTTCTTTCATGTACTGAAGCAATTTCTGGTTTTTAACTGAGGGGTTATTAGGTGTTGTAGACCAACTAGTTATTGCAGATGATCTATTACTAGTAGCTGCCAGATTTGAAGGAGTTGTAGAGTTGGTAGTTTTATAACTATTGGGTATTGAGTTGTTCTTAACCAATGAGGAATACTTCCAACCCTTCTTCTGATCATTAATAATCTCCTCTCTAGCTATTGCCTCCCTATAGGCCGCAAGAACACTTTGGGGTTTCTTGAGTTTGACTTCTTTACGCAAATCACTCTTTAACCCTGAAATGTAACAACTAACCAAAGAAGATTTAGCTAGAGGTTTTGCAAGCTGACTGAACTTCAAGAACTCTCGATGGTACTCTGCCACAGTCCCTTCTTGTTGAAGTTTATATAAAGAAGCCTCAGGATCATCAAGCTCCGCAGGCCCAAACTGCAGCATTAGCTCCGTCTTGATCTTTTCCCAATCAATAATTTTCTCTTCCTGTTGCTCAAACCACCGCCACCATAATAATGCTTCTCCCCTCAAATAGTAGAGGCTAAAGGGTAATTGATCAAGAACATCAATCCTCTGAGTGTAGAAATGATGTTCCATGTGGTATATCCAATTCGTTACATCTCCTATACCATCAAAACTAGGCAAATCAATTTTGGGGTGTTTTGGGAAGAAAGTGTTACCCTCGTGACGATGCTCATTGCTTTCATGTCGTCCAGTGTGACTCCTTGCAGGTTCTTGATGCTGATAACCCGTTCTTGAAGGTAATCTTGGGCTATCCCTATATCTCTGAGCTCTGTCTCTAGTTCTTCTATCTTCTTGACCATGAGTATGTGACTTTACTAACCAAGAACTCCTGGGACTTGAGTAATGACGCCTTCCATACTCCCTCCTCACACGACGAGGTTCTTCATCTGAATTGCTCTCACTTCTTCCTGAACTGGATGAATCTCTTTCTTGTTGCTGGTAGTGCCTGTTTCTTGGTTTGCGAAGAAGACGATTCAATGCCAACTCTATCCCATCGAATCTCTCTTCGAAATTGGAATGCTTATGGGATTCAACTCCAAAATCAGCAGGATCTCTTGCATTCTGATTTCTTGCTCCTAGCTTAGATCGAGAAACTATCCTTGAACCAACAGGATTCTCGGCTTCAGGATGGGGTTCTTGTTCAAATTCGGGGTCTGTATTCTCTTCTGGTCCCAATTCAAGCTCTGATACCATTGCTCCAGGCCTTTCGCCGGCATCATCGGCGATGGCCGGAGCCTTCTTTCTTGCCATTTCACACAAGCTCTCAAGCCCTGATAATGGCAACTCAAGAAAGAAGAAGATGAACAAAAGATCCAAAGATTAAGATTTCATTCACAAATTGCAAAGTTACAATGTTTGGTGTATTTATACAAGGAGACACTGGCTGAAGTTAGTTCAGGCCGTTACAAATGGACTCAGCATCTAACTAACTAATCCCAGCTGGCTTATAGTTACACATTCTTACATTTTAACCCCTGAGAAGATATTACACTTTACAAAATAGTCCTACAACTGATACATCTGATACTCAGCTGAACTGATACTCTTCTACTTCTTCTCAATAGCTTCAGAAACTCGTCTATTCTTCAGCAGCATTGTCTTCTATTCTTCAGCAATGTCAACACAGCTATACCGCTACTGATCAGCTCCAACCAGTCGACTACTGATCAGCCAGTCGACTACTGATCAGCTCCAACCAGTCCTTGAGCTGTATCATTAAAAGTAATTTGGGGATTTGGGGATTTAATTTAATGGCGGCGGTAGAGATGAAGGTGGGATTTAGGATTTCTCACAAACCCTAAATGTCTTAGGATTTCTCACAAATCCTAACAATTTCTTATGGTCTCTCACACACAAGAAAAGCATGCAGAGCAATACCTCAACACACAGTAATTTTTTAATCAATAATACCTTCTCATTATTCTCAAGGCCTATATATAGGCTCAAATCAAAATCTCAATACAAATCTTCAAAATATTCTAATACAGAAAATAAAGGGTGCCAATTGCAAAACTAATATATATGGCTAAATCTTAAAATAAAATAAAACAAAACCGAAGTCCTCATCCTTCTTTCCGGGTGGGAGAGAGCTTGACCCAGTCAAGTCAAAACCAATGAACATGTCATAGTGCTCCAAAAGATCTGGATCCAAGTGCTGGAGCTTTTCACGATCAATCTAAGTGTTCTCCGACTCCTTGTTCTTCCATCTTACCAAATACTTATGGAGACCACAATCTCTAGTGGAGAGTATCTGATCATCTAAAATATTATCCAATTATTCTGTCGGTGGGTAAATAGTATCAGGTAGAGGAAAAAATGTGAAAATCTCACCAGTAAGCTGCAGGGTAGGCTCATCTATAAGAGAATTTTTAGGGTTAAATTCTGGACCTTCATAGGGTACTAGATCCTCAATATTGAAAGTCTTACTTATGTCAAAACCTTCGGGAAGATCAATGACATAGGCAATATCATTGATTTTAAGCAGAATTTTAAATGGGCCTGTAGCACGTGCATTCAATTTCTTAACGGATCCAGCTGAAAATCGTTCTAGACGAATCCGAACCATCACTTCATTACCACATCAATAGTTTCAAATTTTCTTCTAGTATCTGCTATTAACTTGTATTTAAAATTATTCTCATTAATTTTCTTGAATTTTTTTTTATGCAAATCATGAATGCAGGATGCAAATGTGGATGCAAACTTTGAGTGATGTTCTAACACAGGAAAAAAATATATGGGCTACCAAGTGACTTGGGACGGAATGAGTGACTCTGGTAAATTCAATGGAGGTGAGTGGATCGACCGAATACAGTTGAGAGGCTGGTCATCCTTTTGTTCACCGAAGTCATCACTTACATGAGGTTCATATATGAACTCATTGTCAGGCTTATCAGCAACGACAGCAGTACCTTCTACGAAGTTGATCATACTGGGGCTAGGACAATTGTCAGCAACATGGCCGTATTCCTTGTATTTATAGCACTTAGTCAGATGATCAATCTTAGAGTAGTCTTTTTTAGTGTTCTTACCCGTGTTGTTAGTTCTAGGGGGATAGGAATTTGAAATAGGTTGGCTTGGGCAAGACTTGTTGGGGTACTGAAAAGAGGAGGGCTTAGACCTAGAGGACTCAGTAGAGATCATTCTAGAGGAATGATATCTCGAATCGCTGGACTTATAGGAGAAACTTGCTTAAAGAGAATCCATATCGAGCACAATGGCATAAACTGCTGCCAAGGAGTCCACATTTCTATGAATTAGTTCATTCCTAAGATCGGCTCGTAATCCAGCTTTGAACCTAGAGAGAGTTTGTTCTTTGCTCTCTTTACCTTAGGCATTGCACCGAATAAGAATGTCGTCAAACTTATCAACATACTCTTGGGTGGATTTGCTTTCTTGATAGAGTTGGTTTCACGAAT
The DNA here is from genome assembly GCA_017893485.1 of Hemerocallis citrina. Taxonomy (NCBI): domain Eukaryota; kingdom Viridiplantae; phylum Streptophyta; class Magnoliopsida; order Asparagales; family Asphodelaceae; genus Hemerocallis; species Hemerocallis citrina. Next base: position 79,616,674 of record CM030366.1, read on the forward strand.
CTAGCTGTAATACCCCGGATTGTACAATACTTATATATATATATATATATATATATATATATATATATATATATATATATATATATATATATATATATATATATATATATATATTGTCTGTATGCGTGCATATGATTGCAATGTTTTGTTTGATTATATGAATGTTGGAGTGCGGTTAGGTTTGCGGGGCGGTCCATGAGGGTGTGTGCATTTTAGATGGTGCACGAGAATGAGGAGGACCGATACTAGTATATACACTAGTTTTAGGTGCAATACATATGCAAATATATCATTGTATGAAGCTATGATAGGTATACTTTGCATGCACTCAATTCAAATCTCTCATCTCTCATTTAAAACTTGATTAAGAGCTAAAAAGTTCAGCCCAAGCATTGTACCCCAAAACCATGAGCTAGACATGGTTTTCTTGCAAACCACTTGCCACCTCACCTAGCCTACCCCCCCCCCCCCCTCTCCTCCTCCCTCTTTTCTCATTAAAAACCCACTCCATTTTCTCTCCCAAGTTCTGAAATTTTCAGAACACAAACCCAAAGAAAAAGAGAAGGAGAATTGAAGAGGAGCTCACTTGGAGTGGATTCTTGGAGGAGAAAAGCTCAAGACCATCACCTTCTATCAAACCAATTCAGGGTGAGGAGTTTCTCTAAACTTTTCTTGTTATTTCTTGTTGATTCTTGCATGCATGAGTAGTGGTAGGAGTTTAGAATGGTTGTTTAAGAGATTGAAAATTGAATCTGAAACTAGAACCTGAAATCTTGATCTGCATGTCATTTTCTAGAATTTCCCGCGAACAAGCCACATGGAATTTAATGATGAAATTTTCAAAGAATGATCTTATACATGTCTAGATGATGCATGAATTATTTCGGAATTTTCTGATGATGTTTAGTATTTTAATAAAATCCGTTTTTGGAACAGAGTCGTAAGGCAGAAGCAGGATTTGTTTAATGTGATACCTGAGATTGAGGGAATTCTCATAATTAATTGGCACATGATCTTATTCTGAAATTTTTACCATGTTTTCTCACATATATCTAGACTCTACGAAAAAATCAAGAAATTAATTGGATGAAGTTACATGCATGTTAAAGATTAGTCTATCAACAGTAGTTAGAACTGTGTCTGAAGAACTATATGATCTTTATGCTTGTTTGAAACATGAAGAACTCAGTGTATACTTGGAATTTTGACATGAACCCTTTTTCATGTTGTTCATTATGATGTCTAGTTTCTTTACTGTAAATTTGGTGACTATTGGATGAGTATATGGTTTATGATGAATTTTATAGCATGTACTGTGCTGAATTCAGTCAGAATAGACATCTCGATGAGATGATACAATTGAGGCTCTGTAAGAGCATATTTTGAGAGAGTGTTCTCTTAGAGAATTGTAGTAGACATCTAGACCTTTCTAACAAGTTTTGTTTGAGGAGATTCCTGTGAGTGGATGATTTAATATGATTTTTACAAGACTGGACAGAAACCAGGTGTTGAGTTGAATGCTCTGTTTGAGTAAGACTTAGTGTGTGATTTGGTACACCTGAAAGTAATGCATGTTTTAGGGTGATCAAATGGCATAATTTGGATTGGTGATCAACTAGGGAGTTGTAGAGGACACCCACACCTTTCCATAGAACTTGGGTTGGTAGCATTCTGATGAGTGGGTAGTGATTTATGCTACCGGTAAGGTGCAGCCAGTGTACAAGAAGTACGTAGGCTGAGGCTTGAGAGGCCATTTTGAGGACCTAGATGATAGAATCTGAGGTTATGACCAACTAGGAAGTTGTAGCCTAGGTCTTTACCTTTCCAGATTGGGCTTGAACACCCAAATCTGAGTTGTATTGTGAGAGTTATGATCTTTTTAAGTTTCGGGCAGAAACATCATAGGTTGCTTAGTCTTGGGTTTTTGACTAAGTGTTGAGAGGACCTTTCCCCTGTGTACATTAGAGTTGATGACTCGCTGTTTGGGGACGATGGGTGCCGATTGCTGGTTTTGTTTGACTCCCATGGTGGATTTGGTGACTCGAGTCAGTCACTAGGGTAGGGTGATGCCCTACGTCTGTCGACCCTAAGTTATGAACTTCCACCGAGGCGTAGGACATCCAAGCCGTGCTGTCAATTAAGTTCATTGCTCGGTTAGGGCTGAACACACAAATTCATTGCCCAGTTGGGGCTGAATGCAGGCCATGGTGCAGGACAACTCCAAGCTAGGGGAAGTGGCGAACCGAACTGGTATCGCCAGAGGCCAGAGGTCGATAGGCAAAGTTTTTGGAGGCAATCTTATTTTACCCGAAGTGATTAGAATGAGCCGTGGTTTAGAGTGGTGTATTAAGAGTTTGTAACTTGCATTAGTACTAGCAGATCATAGTCGAGTGTTGTACTTTCCTGTCATAGAGATACGTTTTCGGTTCTCATGATTGAGTTCACGGTCTCGTATCTCGATCTTTTAATTCCCAAGGATGCCGGTGTAAGAAACGGGAGAGGAACTCCTGTCGGATAGGGAGATTTGACCCTCGAGTCCATCATGTTCCTATGCACGTGGGTTTTGTTTTGTATGTGAATCATTGACGTCATTTGTACCGGGTAGGTACACGGTCTTGTTACCAGAATTTGACACGGCTTTCTGAGTGAGGTCCGTGCGCGGGTACTGAGTGGAAAACGCGACCACCACTCAGGCACTGCAGTGGCAGAACTAGACCGACCAACTGCAATCTCCTTGGGCACGGATAATTTATTGGGAACAGGTTGAATACAAGGGTGGGATGCATGGCGAGGGATTGAACTCTACAATCAGGAGAGGCGAACACTTTGGAAAGTATGTAGTATGGGATGCATACGTTTCCATCGAAGTTGATTTTGGAGAAGTATGTAGTATGGGATGCATACGTTCCCAAATGAATTGTATTAGAGTAGGTACATCGTGTGAATTCTTGTTTTGTGCATTAGATTAGGTCATGCTTGGGTCTGGAACGCATGTAGTATGGGATGCATGCAGATCCAGAGTCCCAAAGTCTTGCTTGTGTAACGTCCCGGATCCCTGTTATCGGACATCCGTGACACAACCAGAATCTTTGCCTTCAAATGCATCTCAACACAGTAAATAGCACGGAAATTTAAACACTTTTATTGCCATCAGAGTTATTACAAATATCAATCTGTCATATCAAAATGTAATGCCTCCCCCTTTTCTTTTGACTTCAAAATTCAATTTTTTTCAATTTTTATATCACTTTAAACATAAACTAAGATAGTTATATTTCAAAGAAAATTTTGGAAGAGTTTCCCCTGAAATTTCTGTCCCGAAACACAAAAAACTTACGGAATTCTGCTCTAAATTCCGTAGCTCACATCACAGGCAATAATATCATGGGCTCCCCAGGCCAAAATGAGCAGAATCACACAGGCAATATATGTATCATGCTCTGGGGGCTAAACTCATAATAGGATATCAATTATCAATTAAAAACTATAAATTCCTTTGAAAACGTAGTAAAGTTTTTAGAAAATAACTTATAAAATAGACCACAGGGCCCGATACTCCACAACGAGATGGGTACGGGTCAACAACATAACATGTCACTCCACACTATACTCATCATCATCATCCACATACTTATACATCAAAAATACAATTTAAATCATAAATTTCACTACTCATATAATTAAACTTATACAACAAATTTTAAAATAAAAGCTCCACTCCACAGAATCTACACCTCACCTCTGCACTACTGAGGACTTGTAACAGTAGGGAATTTAGGGTAGTCCAAGGACTCCCTAACCCCCCAAACACTAAGAGGTTAGCCATTTCTGGTGTGAGTATAATCTACTAATTAAGCAAATAAATTAAACTTTACAAGTAAAAACAGAACGAACTTACGAATATCAAGATAATCAAATTTTACTTGAAATCTGAATATGTAAACATCATAAATGGGATTTTACATCAAATACTCTCTGAGTCATTTCCTGTATGCATATCCATACCCGCTCACAACATACTTATCCTTAGTTGGAAAATCATTCACAAAATAGTCGCTTAACGCCCATCACTTTATGCTTTATACAAATATTCCTATAGCTTTATTTTCCAATAAAACTTTACATTCACAAATAACTCTACTTTCATATAAACTGCACCTCATTTACCATTCATTTGCATTTATAGACTCACGACTTATATTCTTTCGCAATCTCATATCACATAACATCGCATTCATTCATTTCTTACAACATATAACATCACGTCTCGCAATACATCACTTTCACACTCATTATACACTTCAACTATCACACTCACAATTCATCTTGAATGGAAAATAAACGTGTATCCTGATTTCCTAGTGTTCGTGTATGCCATGACTTGAAGTCTAATACAAAATATAGAGTACAGAACAGATGCACTTACTCTAATGTTAGCAAGACTCTGGACACACATGCATCCCATACTACATGTGCCCCAGATCAAGCCGTTTCTCCAGTTTCAGGGATTTGAACCCTCGTTATGCAATGCATTCTGATTCGGTCTACTTCCTATTCCTGATAATATGACATGGTTGAGGAGGTGTAAATAAAAGACATAATTTGGGGCGCTACCCTGTTGTCACCCATAATTGTCACATCGGACCCTCCTCGAAAGCTGTGACGAACTTAAAGATATACCGCAGCATACCTATGGCGCCGTATTTCACAGGACCGCAGCCCATACGACCCGTTCGTGTCCACCAGCATATGTCCGGACCCCATTCAACAGCCGTGACGAACTTAAAGATATATCGCAGCATACCTATGGCGCGTATTTCACAGGACCGCAGCCCATACGACCCATTCGTGTCCACCAGCATGGATTTGATGGCCTCGAAGGTTTAATCCCCCTGTCCACCAGGAAATCCCATCCCGCCCTTACCACGAACTTCAGGAATCAACGGTGCAAGATACGCACCGCAGCACGTATCCCTAATGACAGGAAGAGACAACCCCATAGTATCACCACCTAGTGCTAACTCTCAGAACGAGTTGGATTATAAGGAATCACCCCTAACACCAATTCGATCTTCAAGTGAAACAATAAAAGAAAACCTAATCAATGCAGTTTACTAAAAATATGTTATTATTCAAATCACACTCGGTGTCGATCAACAAAGTCGAGTCTGACTGATCTGTCAAAGTAACAACCATAACGGAATCACATTCACTGATTCCCAATACCTTCACAGGTCAACGACCAAATAATCCCAGCCTGTGACCATCAGCGAGTGGTCCAACTGCGCCCCAAGGATGCAATACAATTCAAATGAAGGTAATGTTAGTGTAGGTGCCCTAGAGGCAATACAATGATATTATGTAATCAGTATTATTGACATTATGTTCTATTTGATTATATTAATAATTTATTATGCTTCGTATTTACTGCGTTATAAATGTTAGCATGATAAATGTCCTTAGATTATTAATACGAACTATATGAACATGAGATTATATATAGTATAATAATCTTAAATGTCCCTAGTCGAGTATTATTATAATTAGGACAGTAATAATACATTGAGACTAGTATGTTGATTGATTGATGACCACCTCTCATGGGTCATTAGTATAGAGATACTAAAATCAATACATAGGTAAATGTAAGAGTACATTGTACTGGACAGACCCACTGTGAGATTCAACATGGATAAGTTTCATAAGTAATCTCACTGTGATAATGGTGTAATGGTCCTCTGACCTGAAATCATTATATTTCTACACGAGAATTAATGTACTTTGATTCTATCAAAAGTTATCTTTAATCGGGTAATGATAAAGATAGTATTGGGTTCATTATGAATCGTGTGAGAAATGTGAATGATCTAGATGGAATTTAACCCTCCTAATTTTAGGAGCGATATTATCGGCCTCTTGTTTGAGTGAGACTATGAAATGCATGGCCATGCTCAAATATTGATTTGTTTGAATAGTCTACTCATCGATCAAGAAAATAAAGATTAAATTATTAAGAGGATGACACGAACCATGCCTCTAGTTTAATCTATAATATCAAGGTTAAAAGGATTATATTACACGGAGACATTAGTCACGAAAGGTTTAATTGAATCACCAATTATTATTATTACTTGGGTAGCAATGATGTATTACTAAATGCCGCTCATTGTTTATAATTTTATTATTAGATAATAAAATTATTGCCAACGTAATAATAACCTAAAGGGTCACACACTTAGAACGTTTAAAAGGAGTTTTAATTTAAATTCGGAATTTAAATTAAATGATTATAAATTCGAAATTAGTTATTTAATTGAGTTGGACTTGATTAATTAAAGTATAATTCGAATTTAAATCATTAAACCAAATCAGTTATCATTAAACCAAATCAGTTTGGCCAAACCGATTAGGGTTAAGCCCACCTCATTCTCTCTTATAAATACATAGAGATGTATTGGTTTAGGGTTTATCTTTTGGCAAATTCGTTTTCCATAGAAAACCCTAGCCGCTCCAACTGTTGAGAGGCAAGAGAGAGAGAGAGACAGAGGCAAGCATCATCGGCTAGTACCGGCTCTCTTGATCGTTGGACGATCGGACGTTCGTGTGGACTGCTTTAGAGACACGGATCTTGCTACAAGAGTTGCGTGGTGATTAGACCTCCATCTTTCAGCCTTCGTAAAGCTCTTAAAAGGTAAAATTTCGTTTCTCCATAATTAGCCATGTCTTGTACACAGATCCTAGGGTTAGGGTTTCGGATTTTTTTTCGCTGCGTTTGTGCCCCGAAACCCAACAATGGTATCAGAGCAGCGTGTATAAGGGGCTGATTTGGTTACGTGTTTACTGCATTCGATGCATGTATGCATGTTTTATGAATCTGCCTTGATACAGTTATATGATATGTCGATTATAATATGTTATGTCGATCATATATGATTCTGTTATGCTATATATTGTGATTTGATGATACAGGTATGTTTTACAATCTGCCATGACTGATCAGTAAGCGATTTTGTAAGTTATGCATGATGTTTGGTTTATATGGTGATATAAACTGATGGACAGATTGTGTTTGGACACGATCTGTAAACTGGGATGTGATATGAATGTATATGATACATGGTTCCGGAACTGTATATGATGCAGTGGCGGCAGAAACTAAAAGATATGATCTGTTGTTCGAAATCGATGATTTCTGAATAGGGATAGTCTTCTGGAATTAAAAAAAATTTCTGGTTTCGAGCTCGACCCCAGCCGGGGGCTGCCGCCCCCGGACCCCTGCTGTATATATATATATATTTTTTTTGTGTTCTTAATTGTTTACTTGAGCATGGTGCTGGTTATGGCCTTAAGACCCTTAGATTAATGGTTTATGGTTTTGGTTTTATAAATACGACTTGCATGTCGTTTTCTTCATTCTTGTAATTGTCTAATCTCGAATGTAACTCGAGTTTTATTATGTAAGTACATTAGTATAGGTTGTTTTCAATTATTCAATGTAATGTACTTGAAGATTGAAGGACGATCCAAGAAGTGGAGCAACCAAGGAGAATGAAGACATGTAATTGTATTTATATTTTCCACCATAGATTGACCTCGATCCTTTCATTAGCTTGAAAGGATCATGTAGAATAAAGGCCATAACCAAGCACGTTTACATACTGCACTTTACATATTGATGTATGAATGCATGTGTAGAATACATTATGATGCATACTTCAATTAGATTAATAATGTATTAATGTATGTATTAGATACATCACCCATGCCATGCCTGCTTAAGCAAGATAAAATCTGTAACGATTTAAGATGAACATTAAACAAACGATCATGAGATTCTCGTGTTTATGAAACACGGCAATTAAATATGAATTTTCATTGATTCAACGATTGAATGATTTTGTCAACAACCGATTACGAATCTGTAAGAAAAGGGGTGCCAATAATGCCGTCTGTGCGTTAACCTCTGATCTGGAAATCATTCATTCAACGAATTTTTGATTTGAAATATTTAGTTCCAAGACAAATTGGGAATCTCTTTATGATGGGATCATGATCGTTTATAAGTAAACCCCTTAACAAAATATTAAGTTAATTAGATGCTTTCCAATGAATTAACACTCATCAAAGCCTAGATCATAAGGGGTGGGTTTGCCAAAGTAGAGCACTCCTTTTAATCGTGGTTAGGTGCGAAAGAATAAATGTGATATTCGTCATGTTAATCATTGGGTCCAACTTAACTAAGTCGTCACAATAGGATTGTGGATAGTGAACTTAGAAGCATAGAGTTTGGCGAAGAATTTATTAGATAAATTAGAACAATAGTTGTTCACCAAACTATCCAAGAATTATATGTGATATAATTGACAAATGTTGTCTACCTAAATAGTTATGTTTTGGGAGAATTGGCCAACGCTGACTCAAGGCATAATGAAATATGGATCTTGGCTCACTAGAAAATTAGTTTCCGAATTGATAGTAAGGGCTATTAGTTTGAACAAAATAGTGGGAGGTATATTAAGTTGAATGTACCATAATCACTTGAACATAATTATTAATTATTTGACAATCTAACTTATCTTATGCATTTTAAACATTGTAGATACTAAATGGCGCAAAACACAAACAACTCTTTCTCCGTGCGATCAGTCCTTGAGAAGGACAAGCTGACAGGAACAAACTTCCTTGACTGGTCTAGGAATTTGAGGATTGTTCTCAGGCAGGAGCGTAAGCTCCATGTTGTTGAAATTCCTCCACCGGTCCATCCTGGTGACGGTGCAACTCGTGCTCAACTAAATGCTTACCAGAAGCATATTGATGATGCGACGGATGTTGCTTGTCTCATGCTTGCAACTATGAGTGCTGAGCTTCAGAAACAGCATGAGCATATGGATGCTTATGCTATGCTTGAGCATCTTCAGACGATGTTTCAAGTACAGGCTCTCCAAGAAAGGTTCAATACGTACAAAGCACTTTTTAACTGCAAGCAAGGAAATAACCCGGTTGGACCGCATGTTCTGAAGATGATTGGGTATTTTGAATACCTAGACCGTTTGGGCTCCGGGCTTTCTCGAGAGGCTCAAATAGATATTATCTTGCAATCTTTGAACAGCAACTATGCCCAGTTTATTATGACTTTCACCATGACCGAGCAAGACAAAACACCCACTGAATTGTTGGCACTGTTAAGAACCACCGAAGCCAACATGCAAAAGGCACCTGAGAATGCTCCCATAATGATGGTGGGCAATAAAGGTGCTAAGGGAAAGGGGAAATGGAAGGGCAAGAAAAAGATTGGATCTAATGCAGTTGCTCCTTCCAAGCCTACTTTCAAGAAGGCTCTCAAGCCTAAAGGTGGTGTTGCTAAACCTGATAAGGGTGATTGTCACTGGTGCAAGAAACCAGGTCATTGGAAGAGAAACTGTCCAGCTTATTTGGAAAGTCTGAAGAGCGTGAAATCTCTGAATATTTCTGATTCAGGTATTTATGTTATAGAAGTCAATTTATCTACTCCTACATCTTGGGTATTGGATACTGGATGTGGTTCTCACATTTGTATTAATGTGCAGGGACTTCAAAGGAGTAGATCTTTGGCAAAGGGAGAGATCGACCTACGCGTTGGCAATGGAGCAAAGGTTGCTGCTATGGCCATAGGGACTTATTATTTATCGTTGCCCTCTGGACTTATTTTAGAACTTGAGAACTGTTATTACGTGTCTGCGATTTACAGAAACATTATTTCTATTTCTTGTTTGGACAAGAAGGGTTTTTCGTTTATAATAAAAGACAATTGTTGCTCTTTTGGTTTAAATGATTTAACTTATGGTGTAGCGCATTTATTTAATGGTTTATATGTTCTTGATCTTGATTATACTCCCGTCTATAATATGAATAAACGTCTTAAAGAAAATGACTCAAATCAAACATACCTTTGGCATTGTCGATTAGGCCATATAAATGAGAATCGCATATCCAAACTACATAAAGATGGATTTTTGGATAAGTTTGATTTTGAATCATACGATGAATGTGATGCTTGTTTACTTGGTAAAATGGCAAAAGCTCCTTTTACTAAACAAGGTGAAAGGGCCAACGAACGATTAGAACTGATACATAGTGATGTATGTGGTCCAATGCGTTCTATGGCAAGAGGTGGCTTTTATTACTTCATAACATTTACTGATGATTTCAGTAGATTCGGATATGTGTATCTTTTGAAACACAAATCTGAATCCTTTGAAAAGTTCAAAGAATTTAAAGCTGACGTAGAAAAGCAAATAGGCGGAAGTATTAAAACTCTTCGATCTAATCGAGGAGGTGAATACTTAAGCCATGATTTTAAGAATTACTTAAAGGAGTGTGGTATAGTATCACAACTCACTCCTCCTGGAACACCACAATGGAATGGGGTTTCTGAAAGGAGAAATCGTACCTTGTTGGACATGGTACGATCGATGATGAGTCATGCTGATCTTCCAATAAGTTTCTGGGGTTATGCCCTAGAAACGGCTACATATACACTAAACCGAGTTCCAACTAAAGCGGTTCAAAAGACTCCATATGAGATATGGACTGAGAAACGTCAAAGCATGTCATTTATGAAAATATGAGGATGTGAAGCGTTTGTGAAACGTATGATCTCTGACAAGCTTGGACCAAAATCAGACAAGTGTTATTTTGTGGGGTACCCGAAGGAAACTAAGGGTTACTTCTTCTATAATCCGACCGAGAACAAAATAGTTGTTTCTTGCACTGCTGTATTTCTTGAACGAGAGCTAGTCTCCAAAAGAAACAGTGGGAGGAAAATAGAACTCGATGTAGCTCGAGACCCACAAGATAATGTTGAACCTGAATTGGAACTTGAGCAGGATATTCAAGATAATATTCAAGATGACACTGCTCAAGAAACACAGATTGTTCGTAGATCTGGTAGGATTCGCCAAAAACCTGAGAGATATTATGGATTTCTCTTAATAGAAAATGGTGATTTGATGCTCATAGATCAAGATGAGCCCCTCACCTACCAAGATGCTATGAACAGTCCTGACTCTGAGAGATGGCTAGAAGCCATGAAATCTGAAATGGATTCCATGTATGATAACCAAGTATGGACTTTGGTTGACCACCTGAAGGGGTAAAACCTATAGGGTGCAAATGGGTTTTCAAAAAGAAAATCGACATGGAAGGAAATGTTCAGACCTATAAAGCTAGGTTGGTTGCAAAAGGTTTCAAACAAATTCATGGTATTGACTATGATGAAACTTTTTCACCTGTAGCTATGGTCAAATCCATTAGGATTTTGCTTGCAATAGCAGCTTATCATGATTATGAGATCTGGCAGATGGATGTCAAAACAGCCTTCCTTAATGGGAGCCTTGAAGAGGATGTGTACATGACACAACCTGAAGGTTTTGTCAGTCCAAGGGATGCTAGAAGGATATGTAAGTTGCGTCGATCCATTTATGGACTGAAGCAGGCCTCAAGGAGGTGGAATATTCTTTTTGACCAGACAGTCAAGGAATTTGGCTTTATTCAAAACGAAGATGAATCTTGTGTTTACAAAAGGGTTAGTGGGAGCCACGTGGCATTCATAGTATTATATGTTGATGATATATTACTTATCGGGAATGACATACCTTCTCTACAGGCTGTTAAGACTTGGTTGGGAAAAAATTTCTCCATGAAAGATTTAGGCGAGGCGACCTATATATTAGGGATCAGGATCTATAGAGATAGATCCAGAAGATTGATCGGCCTAAGTCAGAGTACATATATTGACAAAGTACTGCATCGTTTTGGGATGCAAGATGCTAAAAGGGGATTTGTCCCGATGTCTCATGGGATATCGATCTCGAGTGACAATAGTCCTAAAACATTGGATGAAAAGGACCGCATGAGTAAGATTCCATATGCTTCTGCAATTGGATCTATCATGTATGCAATGATATGTACTCGTCCTGATGTGTCGTATGCTTTGAGTATGACGAGCAGGTTCCAGTCTAATCCAGGTGAAGGTCACTGGACAGCTGTCAAGAATATTCTTAAGTACTTGAAGAGGACTAAAGATTCATTCTTGGTATATGGGGGAGAAGAGAGACTAGTGGTAAAAGGTTACACTGATTCTAGTTTCCAAACAGACAAGGATGATTCTATATCCCAGTCTGGTTTCGTGTTTTGTCTCAACGGAGGTGCTGTAAGCTGGAAAAGTTCAAAGCAAGAAACAGTAGCTGATTCTACAATGGAGGCTGAGTATATTGCTGCTTGCGAAGCAGCTAAGGAGGCAGTTTGGATCCGAAATTTCATCACAGGGCTTGGTGTGGCTCCATCGATCGCAGATTCTATCGATCTTTATTGCGATAACAGCGGAGCCATAGCACAAGCAAAGGAACCAAGATCGCACTCCAGGGCAAAACATATACTTAGAAGATATCACCTTATTCGTGAGATTAATGAACGAGGAGATATACATATATGTAAAGTGCAAACAAATGATAACGTAGCTGACCCACTGACTAAGGCTTTGTCGCAGCAGAAGCACGAGGGTCACACTAGTTCTATTGGTATTCGATACATGAGTGATTGGCTCTAGTGCAAGTGGGAGATTGTTAGTGTAGGTGCCCTAGAGGCAATACAATGATATTATGTAATCAGTATTATTGACATTATGTTCTATTTGATTATATTAATAATTTATTATGCTTCGTATTTACTGCGTTATAAATGTTAGCATGATAAATGTCCTTAGATTATTAATACGAACTATATGAACATGAGATTATATATAGTATAATAATCTTAAATTTCCCTAGTCGAGTATTATTATAATTAGGACAGTAATAATACATTGAGACTAGTATGTTGATTGATTGATGACCACCTCTCATGGGTCATTAGTATAGAGATACTAAAATCAATACATAGGTAAATGTAAGAGTACATTGTACTGGACAGACCCACTGTGAGATTCAACATGGATAAGTGTCATAAGTAATCTCACTGTGATAATGGTGTAATGGTCCTCTGACCTGAAATCATTATATTTCTACATGAGAATTAATGTACTTTGATTCTATCAAAAGTTATCTTTAATCGGGTAATGATAAAGATAGTATTGGGTTCATTATGAATCGTGTGAGAAATGTGAATGATCTAGATGGAATTTAACCCTCCTAATTTTAGGAGCGATATTATCGGCCTCTTGTTTGAGTGAGACTATGAAATGCATGGCCATGCTCAAATATTGATTTGTTTGAATAGTCTACTCATCGATCAAGAAAATAAAGATGAAATTATTAAGAGGATGACACGAACCATGCCTCTAGTTTAATCTATAATATCAAGGTTAAAAGGATTATATTACACGGAGACATTAGTCACGAAAGGTTTAATTGAATCACCAATTATTATTATTACTTGGGTAGCAATGATGTATTACTAGATGCCGCTCATTGTTTATAATTTTATTATTAGATAATAAAATTATTGCCAACGTAATAATAACCTAAAGGGTCACACACTTAGAACGTTTAAAAGGAGTTTTAATTTAAATTCGGAATTTAAATTAAATGATTATAAATTCGAAATTAGTTATTTAATTGAGTTGGACTTGATTAATTAAAGTATAATTCGAATTTAAATCATTAAACCAAATCAGTTATCATTAAACCAAATCAGTTTGGCCAAACCGATTAGGGTTAAGCCCACTTCATTCTCTCTTATAAATACATAGAGATGTATTGGTTTAGGGTTTATCTTTTGGCAAATTCGTTTTCCATAGAAAACCCTAGCCGCTCCAACTGTTGAGAGGCAAGAGAGAGAGAGAGATAGAGGCAAGCATCATCGGCTAGTACCGGCTCCCTTGATCGTTGGACGATCGGACGTTCGTGTGGACTGCTTTAGAGACACGGATCTTACTACAAGGGTTGCGTGGTGATTAGACCTCCATCTTTCAGCCTTCGTAAAGCTCTTAAAAGGTAAAATTTCGTTTCTCCATAATCAGCCATGTCTTGTACACGGATCCTAGGGTTAGGGTTTCGGATTTTTTTTCGCTGCGTTTGTGCCCCGAAACCCAACAGGTAAGCACACACATAACCATCAATTCTTGACCATTGACAGACTCAGGCATCGAGATACCAAACACAAACCGACCAGAGCTATATCCCAACTCACTCATGTCCACCATGAGTACTTCCAAATGAAATGCTAAAACATCATTAAAAATCCGATAGCTCATGATCACCACACTGCAGTATGCAGAGGGTTTCTCATCAATTGTCCGATGAAATAGTTTAAGAAAAAGCAGTAGCTGTGACCCAAGCTACGCTCATCGGAATCCAGCACACTCAGAATTTCTAGAAGGGTAGGGAGATCCACTGCAATCCCCTAGTGGACGACTCCCTCAAATTCTTATAGAACTCAAGTCCCCGAGTCAACTTAAACTTGAAGTTTAGTCTAAACAACAGGTTGCTAACTTGCAACGTCCATAACTTCCAACACACAAAATATAAAATTGCTTGATACTACCCATTCTGGAAAGATAAAACCCTAGTCTACAACTCTCCAGCTAACCATTTTCTCGAATTCAATCATCTTGATACTATAAAACCTCATATACTCTCAATAGTATATTCTTCTTGCACTTGCTGCATCTTTCCAATATCATAAAAGTTTGCTCACTCATCGGAAATTCTCGATTCCGGGTCCTATGGGAAGGTGGAAGTGTCTACTTCAACTTCCTAGTTGAACACCTCTTTCAGATTCTATCATTTGAGTTCTCGAAAACACTAAGTTTCTTCAGGTGTACAAATAGGGAGAAACTGGTTTACTTAGCCAATAATACCTTAACTAAGACTGGATCCGTTCCATCTGTGGAAAATCATAATTCTCAACCTATAAATTAGAATTACAAAATTTCGGATGGGTTAGAAAGCTATGACTCCCTACTACGACTCTCTAGTTGGTCGATTTCCCAAATTTCTCATCTACACAAACTAGTCAACTTGTACTAGGCTGAACATAGCCCACCTTGGAAGTCAATAATAAATCAACCTTGAGTCCAATGCTCATGAAATTTGAGATTCTTAATCTACACATATACCATTTCATTGTGTCCAAAATTCACATGTAGATTCATATTACACAATGAGTTATGACACCTCAAACAAGCACAAATTTCAGCTGCTCTTCAACAGGGTATTTACTACCCTTCACTAATTATTTTAGAAACCCCATCAAATAACCTCTAAAAATCCTAAAATTTGAGAATCATCAAATAGACTCATACCAACAGCTACTCCCAAAATTTCTTAGCAAGATCATACATACACAACTGGTTATGATCTCTTGAACTTCAGTCCAAAAGCAATCAGCTTCAGCTCTGCCCTTTCAGACCAGTTGCACTCCACAATTTTTGAGGTATCAAACGACCTCGAAAACTTATGAAATTTAGACTATAGTAGTGGACACATACAAGAATGTCCACAAAAATTTTCAGCTCAAATACCCAGGCTACACTGAGATACGAAATCGGAAATACACAGCAACTCGTAATTTATAATTTTCACAATGCACCATGTACGTAAAATAAAGAGATCGTATTCACATAGTATCCCGTGAAGACTCGAAGCGCCAGCACGACATCCCGCATTCAAAGTCGCTAACATATCCTATTATCAAATCTCAAGTCAATTTAAAGCTCAAAGCATGCAAACCAGTCACAGGTAGTAATAACACAAATCCTAACATCCCACAGGCATTTAATTAAATGCATGGGATGCACCCGTGCGAAGCACGGGATATTCAAAATCCTACGAGATTTTTATCCCCCAAATAATAACTAAAATCACCCCTCAAATATCCTAATGGCCCAACAAAAATTCCATTACTATAAAAGAGACAAATTCTCATATTCTTACTCCCCCTTTATAAACCCAAAACCTCAATTTATTAGCAACTTACAAATTCTCTAACTTGCTAATTTCTCGCATCTACTACTCCTAACATCTCCAAATCTCCCTACCATAATATTTCTACTCAAAAGAAATTAACAACACTTAATTTCATATAAACAAATAAACTAGGGTATACCTTCCCGAAGGCCTCTCCAAAAACTGACGCTACCACGAGTTAGAGCACCCTCCAATTAGCCATCCCTCCAAATTAATTTGAAAACGAAGAAGGAATGGGGTGGATTAGGGCGGGGGAAGTGATCGGCCGATTGGGTTCTTTTTGGCCGGGAGAAGAATCGGGAAGGAAAGAAAGGAGGAGAGAAGGGAATGGGAGGTGGGGTTTTGTAAAAAGGAAAATAAATAAATAAATAGATAAATAAATAATATGAGGGAATATTACATATAAGCACCCAAGTCTCAAATATATTTTAAATAAATCCCAACTCTTTTCTTTAATAATACCAACAATACAAAATACATTAAAATTACCTCATAATAATCCTTCAAAATTATAAAATAAAGTAGACAATATATTTGATATTTCTCAATTAAAAATCAATTGTTATTAGAAAAAAACATAATCGCGTGCAATTCTCAATTGCACACAGATTACGATGCAAAATAGCCATATGCTATTTTTGCGGGGTATTACAGCTTGCTTTAGAATAGGCTTGTGATTGGTGCTTTAGTTGTTAGATCATGGCATACACGAGCACTACAGAATTAGGATGCACGTTTCTTTTTCCATTCAAGATGGTTTGTGGTTGCCAGTTTGGAGAATTGCTGTTATTATCAGCTTTGCGTCAGTCGAAGTACTGACTTTCTCCACCTTTTAGGTACCGATCCTACCTTTCGAGCAGGTGCAGAGATATCAGAGTCACGCAGCAGAAGACTCAAGCCGAGAAGCAAGCTCCAGGGAAGCAGATTGACCATTCAGCGGAGTTCGGCAGTGATCCGTCAACTGCCATTCCGGGAGACAGTTGTTAACTTTACAAGAGGAGTTAATATATATTTTGTAATAAGATGTAATGAGTTAATGTAATTTGTATTCTTGTTCAAGAACAAGACATTGGTTGTAATCAATGATGTAATGACCTTATTTGGCAAAAAAAAGTTTCCAAATTTAGGTATTATTACTGTGTTAAGATGTATTTGAAGGCAAAGATTCTGGTTGCGTCATGGATGTCCGGTAACGGGGATTCGGGGCATTACACTAGCAATCGGGTGTGGAACGATAACAGCACATATCGTTCAGTGAGCTTTTTTTTATGACTTTCTGTCGCGCCCCACTTCCCAAAATACAGGAATACGAGTATGTAACGAAGGCCTAGCGAATGATGTAAACATCATCCATAAGCTGTACCAGTCTAACTCAACAATATGAAAAACAATTACAACCACGCAAGAGAATATAATCACATAAATGAAGAATAACTTCAATAATAAATGAAATGATTCAAAATATAATATCCAACATCTGGAATAAAACAAACTCCGGATCACTAAAGCCCAAAAACAAAGTACAATATCAATAACAATGTTCAAAGGAAAACATAGCATAAAGATAATTCAAGCAGTCAATTATTAGGCTCCATTCTTTAAAATCGTTGCTCACCAAGTCTTTCTGGTATCACTCATTCGGTACCTGTAAACTCGTGATCTAAAAATAAAGATTATAATATCCTTAGAGCAAGTCATGGATAGCAAGTAGTGAAAAATAGAGAACAATAAAAAGCATAGTATATCAAGAATGAAGGACTGGATCAAAGTCGAGAACAAAACAAGGATTGGCAATAATGTCAAGGGTCTATATTCAATTATGCGATAATCACTAGTTACATTTCATGATCAATAATGATGACAATAAACGAGATCAAGCAGGCAATGACAATCTAGGGTTATTATTAATTTTATTAACATTTCTAATGCACATAGCACTGTGTCCCATACCACATGTTCGGTACATGCAAACAAGTAAATGTTTTAGACTGTGATGGTGAACTCAACAGATCATGTACTTAGCCCTGTAAACTGGAATTAACGGTAATAAACGGGAATGACGGGAATAACGGGAATAAATGGGAATAAAGGGAGTTAACGGGAATAAATGGGAATTAACGGGAATAAACAGGAATAACTGGTAAGGGACCTCTACCGAGTATAGTCTCCGATTGTTCCCTACCAAGTCAACCCATAATACTCCGGCTTGTTAATATTTTATTTCATCCTATGTGAGCATGCAAGAAGATGTCAATGTTGTGTCATGCTAGGTGTGACTAATTCTACTCGTTACATGCAAGGCAAGAAACATTTATACCAATTCAAATGCAAGACATACAATCTGGACAGCAGGACGTTACTATAAAAAAAAGGGTATTCCCGCTGCTACAGGAAGGCAAATTTGGATCCGTTAGAAGTTCTAGAAACTAGATTCTCTGCCGGTTCCAGCGCATATACACATGATATATAAAAGTCACAGAACTGGGTTCAAATTCCCATTCTTTACAGATTTTATGTTCAGGCATAAACTTAGAGTCATCTTTACATGTACATATCGGGTCTGAATACTCATCAAATAATTCCACAAAAATTCGGGGTGAATCCTATGCATGTCTAGTCTCAGCCAAATTAATTTCACATTTTAATTTTACTGTTAACATATTCTTTTTATTAACAAATCAGGGTGATACACATATAATTGTGAATCTGAAAATCCAGACCTAGCAGTACTAAAAGTCAGATATCTAGCAGATTATATATCAGAATTCATTTCCTTCGAATGTTCTGAAAAGTAGACATATGGAGCTACAATTCATGTTTACAAATTCATTCAAATTACTGCAGCAACAGGTTCGAAAGTTTGATGCAAGAAGAGGCAGACAACAGGCTAGAAAATAATTTAACATGAATTGTTAATAATTTCATCATACAAGCATGCAATATCATGGTAATTAATTAACAAGTTAACGAGACATTTTTGCACTCATGGCAATTTATTCATGAAGTCATATCAAATCAGGAACATCTCAATCATCAATCAAGTCTATAGCATGGATCTAATTGTTTTCATGTATAACTTGCATATGCAATGTGCAATAGGGACTAAGGTTCGAGTCAAAGATGATGACACAAAAGGAGATTTATCACTTGGTTTCGCCGATGAATCCGTGATAAATTCTTGAACAAAAACAAATACAGATATGAATTGGAATTAAGAGCTACTTGCGGGAATCAATAAACATCTTGAACACAAACAATAGAGGGGTTAAGAAGAGACATGCCTTTTAGACGGTTAATCCGAGTATAATAGAATAACAGGATTAGGATCCCGACGGCGACACGTGCAACTCACATACAACCACGCACTCACAAAAACACGTGCACACTACGTGCAAAGCAGCAAAACAGCAATGGGGCAAAACAGCAAACAGCGAAATTTGCCAACACAGCAACTAATAAGACTTCAACACAGCAACAGCAATAGATCGCAACAGCAAATAGCGATTCCTCAACAGCTGATCTCGACCAAACAGCAGACAACAGCAACCTCACCGCACCAACGGCGGGAGTGGTGGGTTTGGCTTCGACGGTGGCCGATGGTGGACTGACTGACGAGGACGGCGAGCAGTGGTGAACAGGGGTGCAGGGTGGGGTGCTGACAGCGAGGACAACAACGATGGTGGAAGACGAGGAGGCAGGGGGGTCGATGCAGTCGAGGTGGACTCTGTTTCGGAAGGAAACAGAGGAAGGAGGGACGGCGAGGAGAGGAGGTTGACAGGGTGATGAGAGGTGGCTGGGGAATTGCGGTGGCGGCGCAACCCAGAGGAAGAGGAAGAGGATCGATGATGGAGGATAGCAGCGGTGGGTGGAAGACGAAAAGGATGGGTGCAGACGAGGGTGGCGATGGGTTGCGATCGGAGAAGGTGGTTTGAAGGGCGACGAGGTGCAGTGGTCAAGGGGATTGCGATGGGGAAGACAGTGGGGGTCGAGGTTGACGAAGGGATCGATGGGTTGAAGATGGGATCTCGGGAAGCACAGAGGTGGGGATGACGGCTGCAGGGGGTTAGGGCTAAATAGTAGAGGGTTAGGGTAAAAGGGGGTTGAATAGTATAAATAGGGTAGAGTGTGGGTTATTAGGTTGCGCGTATAGGGATTCACTAAGGAGATATTATAGGTTTTTGGGTTTAGATCCAAGGGGAAAAGAATAAATAAATAAAATAAGATTATAATTAGATTAATTGGGGATATCAACAAGCAAAATTTGAATAGAATGAACAACAAATTTTTTAGCAGAAAGATTAAATAGATTGGGAGACAAAATTAAGTCGAAAGCAAATAATGAATTCTATTATTAGATAATCAAATTACAGAGGTTCAGAAGAGACAATGAAGAATACAATAAATAATAATACCAAGAAATACAAAAATAGAAAACAGGGGTTACACTTTCCAAGTGGCTATGGGTGTCAGGCCTCGGCTACTGCGGGCATGTTCATGATTGGTCTAGTGTTGTTGAGCTTTACCAGTTAATTTTATCGTGGCAAATTTGACCTTCAGGGTTTCGCTCATGTCAAACCACACGAAGTAGTGGTCCATGGCATGGATCCAATCAAGATAAGCTTGGGATTACATACGGCCTTCAAAGTGGGGAATGTCAGTCTTAACGTTCTTCTTGTATTGTTCGTCAGGATCACGATCTTGACGTCGGTCGTCACGATCACCCCTGAGGGATTTGACGATGAAGATCAGGAGCAACATTTTGATTCAATTTCACTTTCTCAAGTCTCTGATTGATATTGGCAAGAGTTACTTGCATGGCAGCGAGGGTAGTGGAAATATCAGAGTTATTATCAGTTCGAAAAGAGGCTCAGGTTGGGTTTAGGTGGTGATCGGTTGCGGGATGAAGAAGAAGTGAGGGAGAAGAATGGGGCAGCTGAATAAAAGAAGGGGTAATTAGATTTAGTGTTAAAAGCTAGGAAACACGAATCTTCCAAATGACCGATGTACCCGTATCGGGTGCGTATCGGGTGCCGATACTCCTTGGGTACTCCGGGGTGCGTACCCAAGGAGCACCCAATTTTTTAAATGCATTTTTCACACACTTTAGACACAATTATATCTATACTATTATTTAATGCAAAGCCACATTTTGGCGGCTTTTTACTATTATGCCCCATATACATAAAAAGCTAAAAAAAATATATATGGTTAATTCTGTAATTTTCACTTCACATTTAAAGTCTCCGTAAAATTCTGTTCCCTCAAAAATCGAAACCATCTCTTCCTATTCCCTTCATTGAATCCGTGCATTGTACGTGCATTCCCCAGTGCAAATTGCATGTGCGGATTACTAGTTTAGATAAATGCATGGGGTCCTAGAGTAATTTCAAAAGTTTGTTGTTTACAATTATGCTCAACACAAAACAAGACTGCCCAAATATTTGATAGTTAGATTATCATTTCTTTTCTCTAAAATGCTCATAATTATAATGTATTATTATAGTTCTATGAAATGGTTTAAATGTTTGCATTTTTAAGAAGAAAAAATATTTTTGTATCTATAAATATAATATAAATTTTTATATTTAACGTACCCACAATGCACTCGTATCCTACTTTTTTATAAAATCACGTATCCCCGTATCCGTGTGGTGTCGTACCCGCACCCCGTACCCGTATCCGTGCTTCATAGGTTAAAAGTAATTTGGGGATTTGGGGATTTAGTTTAATGGCGGCTGTAGAGATGAAGGTAGCATTTGGGATTTCTCACAAATCCTAAATGTCTTAGGATTTCTCACAAACCCTAATAATTTCTTATGGTCTCATACACACAAGAAAAAGAATACAGAGCTATAACTCAACAGACGGTAATTTTTTTAATCAATAATAGTATACATTCATTATTCTCAAGACCTATATATACTCTCAAAACAAAATCTCAATACAAATCTTCAAAATATTCCAATGCAGAAAATAAAGGGTGCAAATTACAAAACTACTACATATGGCTAAATCTCAAAATAAAATAAAACAGAATTGATGTCATCATCCTTTTTCATACCATTTTGCTTGGGTTTGGGAATACAAACCATATGCCTTTATAGAAGGATTGCCCTATAACAATGTCCTGAGTCAATTCTGAGAATTTCCATACACTAAGAATAGCACTAGTATCTCATAAAAAAACATGATATAAGTGGATACTAATACTTGAAAAGGAACAATATAACGAAAGTAATTTTAATATCCTCACAGGAATGTTCATATAGAGAAATATAAACTCATATTAACAGTATCATGAAATTATCCAATTAATAAAAGAACCAGGCTTGTGTTCTAGTATCTTAAGGGAATTTTTTCCAAAATTGGCACAGTCTTTCATAATAATAATAATAAATCGTCTTTCGATTGATTGGTTACAGGGGTGAAAGGTGATGAACTATAAAAGGTGGTATAAAAAGCGATTGAAAGTTGAAGGATAACCGAAAATATAAGTAGATGTGAGTACAAACAGCTTTTCAAAATTAAAAAAATTTCATTAGTAAACTAGTAAGACTTGAATTTGTTGCACACAACTTCTAATTGTCAATTTGACATCACAATGGTGTCATTGTCTTGTCATCTTCTAATCCTCAAAGTGGATTGGCTATGGAGCTCAACCCAGTACAGAGAAGGCTCCACAAAAAATAACTGGGTCCAAGTTTTTCTCTAACCAAGAAAGTAACGGATACATAGGGGCTTGCCATTGAACTGGATATGCTGGATAAGCCACTCATCTGATAGAGTACTCAAACATCCAAGGAACTACCTTTCAAAATTCTCTGAAGTTGAGAAAAAGCTGAAATGCTAAATTTTCTAAAGGAAATTGTGTTTCTATCAGACAATGGTATTAGCCAAAGAGCCGACAAAAATTACATTCAAAATTTAGTAACTAATTGCACAAAAAGGACAGAAATAATTACAATTGCTGAATCTACAAAAGAAGAGTGTACATTCAACCTTCAAATATGCACCTTACAGATGGACAACTACCTACATCTAAGAAGCATGGACATGGACACACCGACACGGACATGATGTGACATGACACACTGACATGATAAGATTTTGAAATCTACCCTAAAATATCAACTGTTGTGCCAGATCCATGTGTCAGACAAGTGTGCAACACGATTCGGCTACCAAAAAATAGAAGAATCCTTGCAACATAGACCCCCATCACTTACACACTCTAGGCTTGTAAAAATAACTTCTCAGTCGCTCAATTATCGGTCTCCATCCACACAGTTGAACAATCAAGTAATCTTCTTTACTATCGGTCTTAAGGAGCTCCACAGAGAGTTTCACGAGAGGTTTGCTATACGCTACAATTCAGAAGTAACCTTTTAAAAGTGGGTGTATCCAACCTAGCAAATTAAGATACGGACAATAGAGGGCCTGATGACAATATATTGCCAGAGACCCACTCATTGTTAGATATCATAAAAATAGTGAAATTAATTTTGCTGGACCATGGTGCCTTAAAAAACGTGCCATTTACAAGATAACCCAAAAATAATATCAGCTTACTCTCCTCTGCAACACTCGATATTGTCGCTGCCACATGTCAAACCAACTTCACCCATTCTATTAATCAACAATGTCAAAATACATGAAACCCAAATCATGTAAAAAAGAAGAACAAGAGAAAAATAAATAATCAGAGGTAAAAGAGGGATATTACCAAAATTGTTGTCGGTTGTTGCTGAACTGGCCGTGGTGCGAGGAGCGGTGACCGGACCGGCGTGACCGGTTGTAACCCATGGGGTCAGTTGGATGGAGAAAGGGAGAGAATGAGAACGACAGCCTTTGTGAAGTGGAGGTTTTACGGGTATTCGATCTTTTTGTCGAGCTGTTTGTTTTTTATTTTTCTTTTTATTTTTATTTTGTTTTCTTCCGATGAATTGGATAGAGTGTTACGACTCCAACCATACCAAAAAATATATAAATAAAAAATAGTACAAAAAAATTTTACAAGCCGTAAAATGAAATAAAAAGTGAAAATTACATTCAGAGAAGAGCACACAGCAAGCAAAAGACAAATGAGAAAAGGAGACCGTCGCTGCCGAAGAAGACAATGGAAAGGGACACAAAGCTGAGGTAGAAACCATCAGCAATGGGTCGGAGAGCCCACGCGAAACACCACTTGAAAAACAGGGAGAAGTATACCCCAGACCAACCGCAACAATCCGGAACCGATGGGCACGCACACTCTGGCTCTGCCAGCAAAGCGAAGTAATCCAGATGAAGGAAAACAAACGCGGCACAGTCCAAACCATCCATGAGACCAAAGCCAGTACAAAAACAAGAGGAAACGCAAACATAAAGTACAATCTGAAGGACAAGCTACGCCTTGCCCTGCACAATAGAAGCATCTGAATAGAAGCTGAATGAGGAGAAAGAAATTAAACATAACAACCGCATAACCACATTACAACCAGCAACAAAGGCACAGATACAACGCTAAGCTCCATAACAACCAGAAACAAAAGCATCGACTTCATAAAAAGGGCTCATAAGAACATAGCCCCAGAAACATAAACATCTAATAACATCCAGATAGACAAGGGTAGGGCCACCAATCAAAAACAATACAGCGATCCCTCTAAGGAGGGAAACCGAAACCAATACAGGCCCAGAGCCAAAGAAGCAAAGCCACAGGAACAAAAGTAAGAGAGCCCAGGGCGAGAAACTAGTGCAAAGAGGGAAATCATCTCCGCTGCTCTTCAAAAACAACCAGCTCAAAGCATATTCAGCAAGAGGGCAAAAGGCACTACCAAAAGAGTTGCAGAAACGAGCACCAGTGTCAACCCTGTGAAACAATATCGAAGAAAGAATAAAAGCAACGCAAAGAGCAATATTATAAAGCATTAGGATTACGAAGACAATGTAAAGAGTCCTCTAGTCTCCGACAGCAAAGAGACTCTCACTTCGATTTTAATGTCGAAGACCAGAAGTTAAACAGAAATAACAAGTCCTCAAATAATGGAAATATAGAAGAAGCTCGCTGACTAAACAATCTGTTGTTCCTCTCCCGCCACGTGATCCAAATGATAATTTGAACCAAAGGGACCATGATTTACGGTACTTCAGATGTGAAGAGATACAAGACCAACACGAGGATAAATTGGAAGGAGGAGAAGGGATTTCCCAGGCTAGGCAGCAAATTTTCCACAAAGGGCTAATGAATTCGCACCTAGCAAATAAATGGTCAGCGTCTTTAGGCAGCTTAGAGCACAGTGGGCATAATTGACCCCACGCAATATTCCTTTTGTTGAGGATATCAACAGTGAGCAGCTTGTAGTTGAGGGCAAGCCAGGCAGTGATTTTAGCCTTAATAGGGACGCAAGAACTCCAAATGAAGTCAGCATAGGGCACTTGGATCCCTCGAAAGTTAAGAAAGTTATAAAAGGATTTAACAGAGAAAGTCTTAGACGAATTCCATCGCCAGACGAAATCTTCTTTTTGGTGCCAGACGTAGTTGTTGAGGGAGGAGAGAAGATCATTATGATCGGAGATGAGATGAGGAGGCAGAGCTTCCGAGAATGGAACAAACCAGTGTTTATGATCATTGACCAGGGTGAAAGAATCTGCTACTGATGCTACTGGATTGGAGGCTAGACAAAATAGAGAGGGATAAGCGGAGGCCAGTTTGGAATTACCAATCCAGAGATCAGTCCAAAATTTGGTCTTGGGACCGTCACCACAGTCATGAACAATACCGCACTGGAATGCAGCAGTCACTTTCCAAACCCCTTTCCAGAAAGGGGAAGTGCAGCGATGAACGGAGGATGGGAATTCCCACCAATGGTGGGGAAAGCTACAATTTGCCTTGATAGAATGGATCCAAGGTAAATGATCGCATTTAAGAAATCTTCATAACCATTTACCCAACAGGGCGATGTTATGGTTCCTGAGGTTTAACACCCCCAAGGCCCCCATCTGCTTTGGAGGTGCAGACAAGGGACCAGTTGCAAAGGTGTGAACCTGGCTTGAAAGAAGGGGGTCCGTTCCAGAAGAAGTTAGTTCTGATTTGGTCAATCCTCTTGATGACCCATGAGGGGACATAATAGAAGGACATCATATAAAAGGGTATGGAAGAGAAGACAGAGTTAATAAGGATAAGCCTACCACCTCGAGATAGGAGTTTTCCAGTCCAAACATTGAGTCTGGATTCAATTGTATCCACCATGGGCGACCAGTCAGATTTTTTAAGCTTACCCCAATGCAGGGGGATCCCCAAATACGTAATAGGGAAGGAAGCAACAGGACAGTTAAAGAAATTGGAGATCTCGTTCTGGCGATTCGGAGAGCCTCCCAGCCAAAGGACCGACAATTTTTGAAAGTTGATCGAAAGGCCCGAAATTAGTTCGAAGCAGTAGAGCAGGAGTTTGAGGTTATGGAGGGAATAAGAGTTTGGTTTGGCAAAGATGATAGTGTCATCCGCATACTGCAGATTGAGCACACCTTCGAAAAGATGAGACCCATCGAGACCTTCAATAACCTACAACTCCCAAGCGTTGCGTAGAAGTTTACTAAAGACATCGGCAACCAGGGAGAATAATAGGGAAGAAAGTGGGTCCCCTTGTCTGAGACCATATTTAATTTTAAATTTATGGCCTTCAGAGCCATTGACAATAATGGAAGAAGTGCCTGAGAGGAGGCTGGATTTAATCCAAGCGATCCATTTGGGACCGAAGCCACGATTAATAAGCAATTCTAACAAGAAGTCCCAGCTGACGTTGTCGTATGATTTTTGGAAGTCGAGTTTAAGCAAGATCCCTTCAGAGTCAGAATTATGACAATGAGTGATAATTTCTTACGCAGAAGCCACACTATCAAGGATAAATCGATCCTTGATAAAGCCCGATTGGGCTGGATCAATGAGGGGAGAAATAATCGCACTGAGCCTCGCAGCAAGAACTTTCATGATGATTTTGAAAGAGGTGTTGATCAGGCTAATAGGCCTGAAGTTTGACACCAAGTGCGCTCCTGCAATCTTGGGGATGAGCACAATGTGCGCATAATTGATCCGGTCGAAAGAGAAAGAGCCTTGAAAAAGTTCTTCAAACATACGAAACAAATCATCTTTAAGCCAGCACCAATATTTTTGAAAAAAGAAATTCGGGAAACCATCCGGTCCTGGCGCTGAATCACATTTTAAGGCGAACACCACCGCTTTAATCTCTTCCAAGGAAAAAGGGACTTCGAGAGAAGAAAGGTCCTGAGATTGGGATCCGTAAAGGTGATTCCAATCTAGGCTAAAAGAGCAATGTTTATAAGAACCTATAAAGTTTTTATAAAAAGAAAGGAAGGCACGATGAATCTCGGGATCGGAGCTAAGCTCTACCCCGTTGTCCATAATAGAAGATATCCGATTACAACGTTGCCTATGCGATGCAAAATTATGAAAGAAAGCGGTGTTGCCGTCGCCTTCCTTTAACAATCTAACCTTGGCTCTTTGAGCCCATTTGATATGGTCCTGATGAAGGATCTCGGCATAATCACGCTTGCACGAAAGACGCTCAGAGGAAAGGGAAACAGACAAAGTACCCTGTTCCTCAAGCTTATCAATGGAATCAATGGATGCCAGAAGAAAATTTTTAAGGAAATTGGTATTGTTTTGTCTTTCATGGCGCCAGATCTTGCAGCCAAATTTAATAGCGTGAAGTTTGAGAATGATACTACCCAGGCCAGAGGAGCCAGACACACAAGATAAACATTCCGCTACAAGGTTAAAGAAGATCTGGTCTTGGAACCAGAATTTTTCGAATCGAAATTTGTGATGATGTAAGAAGGGGAAGTTGGAGTAAAAAGCTATGTGAACGTGATCAAAGGACGGATTGGGTAAAACCTTGGAGTAGGTATTGTGAAAAATGGACACCCAGGTTTGGGAGACCAGGAAACGGTCAAGTTTTGCCAACGTCGGGGGATGACGCTGGTTAGACCATGTAAAGGATCGCCCATTCAGCGGGAGATCAGTTAACTGAAGGGCACAGATACAGTCGTTGAATTTAGTAGAGTGCGGGTTGGAGGACGAGTTCGACCTTTCTGAGGCGAACCTGGTGACGTTGAAATCCCCACAGAAAAAGCAGAGTCCGTTCGCGAAACTGTGAATTGCAAGGAATTCGTTCCAAAATAACTGACGCCTATCAGCAGAGGAAGGGCCATAAACCGAAATAACCGAGAGGGTGGAGTTGATAGCCGTCCAATGTAATTGAACGATAAGGAAAAAATTAAGGCGTCGGACAGAAATGAGAGAAAAAACCGACTCTTTGAAACCAAATAGAATACCCCCCTAAATCTTATCGCATCTAAAGAGATCCATTTAGAGATAAACGTCCCTCCAATCGTGCAAAGGACAGTAGGGGAAGGTGAATCCATCTTTGATTCTTGAATAGAAATGAGGTCACAGTGAGAGGACGCGATCAATTGAAAGATCGCCCTCTGCTTAACGGGGCAATTAAGGCCCCGGATGTTCCAGGAGATACTAATCATTAACAAGTAGGTGCTCCCGAACTCTGTTACGTTCCATCTGCCTTATGGAAAAAATCACGGTGGAATTATCCGAATCAAGCAAAAAACCCATATCTTGGGCGAGATGAGCCAATTCTTTATCCGACAAAGAATCGAACTGGGGGCGAAAGATGGACCCTAATGATTTAAGAGGAGATTGGGGGAGGGGAGGAGCTGAGTTAGCTAGCTCAGCTTTTCTAGCTTTGATACGTGCGCTAGATCTAATGAACCGGCTCAGTCACTTACCAAACGATGAAAGCCACAAAACGAGATCCTTACCTTCCTTAAGAGGAGAGAAGGAAAGGGGACTATCATTGGAGCCGATAAGCGAAATTGGAGCACAATCGTTAGAAGGGAACTAGGGTGAAGAGAGAAATGAGAGTGGAAGAGAATGCGAAATCGAAGAAAAACTAGCAGGGGAGAAATCCCTGTTAAGTGACCTCACAGGTATTTCCCCAGCCAATGCTTCCAGGTCTGGGGATAACCAAGTGAGAACCGAAGAAACGGGGGTGGGGGAGATAGAATACTGCAGAGAAAGCAATGCAGTGGATCTAAAATACAAGATAAAAAATACTGACTAAAAGCATCATCTAAAAAAAATTGCTGCGATAAAAAAGGAGATAAGGAAGGAGATACCTGCTTGAGAGATTGTTCCAGGTTCAAATCCTACTCTCCTTCAAGCAGCAAGTTATCTTGATCAGTCCAACCTTCTGCCTTTGTGGAATGAGCTTGCTTGACTTTGATGGGAAGAGGAGCCGGCTTCAACTGACTAGAGGAGGGGAAGTGAGCTAGCTTCTGGAATTTATCCCAGTCAGACTCGAAATGCGGGTTAACCTCCCAAGCAGGCCAAGGGGAGTTAGGGTGCTCGAGAGACTTGGTAGAGGAGATCGGAGGTGAGGCTGGGTGCAGTGGGGGATCTCCCACAACAGGAGAAGCTTTAGGCAGCCCAGAGAGAGGAGGAGGGGGAAGAATATTAGAAGGAGAAGCCGAAACAGGAGCATTGATCTTCGCTGCTTGAAGGGAAGAAATTTCAGGGTTGATCCAAATGAGGTTTGCCACTTTAGAAGGGGAAATCTTCTTGTTGGAAGGAGATAAGAAACTCTTGTTAGGGAGCGGGATTTTTTTTCGGGGCACAACCCTGTGAGAACTCCTCAAGCTGGAAGAATCCATCTTCGACGAAGAGGAGACACCAGGGTGGAGTGCGGAAGAAGAAGATGGCTTAAAAGCTGGTTTCGGAATGCCGGTGGAGGGCAATGTAGAAGGACCACTAAGGGACACCGAGTCGTGGTATTGCACGGAAACGGGGAAGGAAGAAATACCATCTTTTAAACAATAGGCTTCAATCCGATCAGAGGGAGAGGGGCATCGGAATAGCGCCTTCACCTGAACACAACCCGATGCTAGCTTTGCCGAGGAGGATAAGCTGAAAATCTCACCAACACATTTAGACATGTCTCCAACTAAGCGCAGGGAAACACAAAATGGGGGTAGACCCAAGAGTGTGACCTTAGTAGAAACCGAGCTGAGAGCAGAAGTCGAATTACCACACTGAACCCATTTTCGAATGGAGAGTGAGATAGCTCCAACAGTCAGAGAAGAGTTAATAATAAGTTCCTCAAGGATTTTGGGGGAAGGGCAACGGATCACCACGTCACTGTTAGAACAAGTGCTGAGGACCCAATTCCACTCCTTGACATTACAGGAAATACTAAGAAATGAATTCAAGGTAAAAAAGGGAATGGTTCCTCCAGAGAATGAGATAGCACCATAAGTGTCGAAGAATTTTAACCTGTCGGACAGAATCGAGCTCAGAATGAACACGTGAGTTACTATCGGCTTAGGAGGAAGAGGCTGAGATGCAGTCAGATCGGGAGTAGAAGGGGGCTTGCTGAAGGAGAGTCGATTAGCGGGAGAGGGAGTAGGGAGAAGAGGAGACCTACAGAGCATTTTCTGCTTCTTAGGTTTAACAGCAATATCTTCCGCAAGCTTGCGCTGCAAGGAGGGAAAATCGAGAGCGGCAAGAACTTGGTCTGAAATGGGTGCTTCCAAAGTGAGACCCAAATGCTTCTGCGGCGCGAAGCAGCGGTGACGCACGTGACCATCCTTCAAACAAAACAAGCATTTCATCTTGGCGAAGCAAAATTTCTTAAGGTGACCAGGTTGAAGGCACTGGAAGCAGGTGAGAGGAGCTCTTAGAGAACTCGAACGAAGAGAAGTGGAAGATGAAGAGATGGAAGATGTGAAAGGGCGGGAAGCTAAGGACTTAGAGAGTCCCAGAAGTTTCTCGAGCGTGGGCCTCGACAGGCCCGGATAGGCAGGCCCAGGATGCGAAGATGGGCCATCGGAGTGGAGGAAGAAATCCACCTTTTTCTTTTGTTTTTTTTTTCTACTTCAACCCAGGGGAGCTCCATGGGCCAAAAAAGGAGTCAGTCCAATAAGTGGCCCACCTAAGCAGGAAACAAGGAAAGGAGAGAAAAAAAGGCAAAGCAGTGCAGGAGCGCACCGCCGAAGCAAAAGAAAAACCGAAGGCAGACACTCTCACACCAAAATGGGGGAGAAGAGCCTGTCCTTTAGAGGGTAAAGAGAAGAAACATAGACAAAGAATTAAGAATGAAGCTGGAGGGGATGGGGAGGAAGCTCAGTAACACAAACACTACTCACCAAAGAGGTCAGAGAAGCCACGAGCACAATCACTAACCACACCACCACTAAGGACACCATAACCACACCGCCAGAGCCTAGATGAAACAAAATAAGCAAATAAACAACTTACAGTGATTGGCTGAGGAAAGAAGTTGCCAGAATACCAAATCCCACCGGCGAAATAGGTAAGACTGGCTGGAGGCAGAAGGCCGAACTCAGACGGCGCTGGAGGGGGGTCTCTCGCAGAGGGGAGAGGAACGAAGACCGAATGATACCCGCAGCAATCGAGGGACGCTCGATA
Source organism: Hemerocallis citrina (assembly GCA_017893485.1). NCBI lineage: Eukaryota > Viridiplantae > Streptophyta > Magnoliopsida > Asparagales > Asphodelaceae > Hemerocallis > Hemerocallis citrina. Next base: position 79,648,117 of record CM030366.1, read on the forward strand.
GAAGTGGAGGGAAACCAAACATACACAGAAGACCGGACAGAGGGCGGACGCTGCGCCGGAGGCAACTCAGCACCCAGAAATGCCGAGACAACAAGGGCAAAAAGAAGAGGGGAAAAAAGTTGAAAACAAAAGAGAAGGAGGAAAGCTAGGATCTGAAAAGGGTTAGTGGCACTTGAAGAGGCGAAACTTTTTAACGAAAGGGAGGGAGGGAGATTTGGATCGAAGGCTCCGTATCTGAGCGCTGGAGCAAGGGAGAAGGGGGAGAACTTTAGATGATACTTTGATTTTATTTTTGAGGAACATATTAAGAATTGTCGAGCTATTGAGTATTGAATCATTAGCCCAAAGCCCCAAAACCCAAAGGGGAAGGAGTTATTTGCCGTCTTAGGCCACTTTTTGAAAATATTTGCTATTATGGGCTAATTTCGAAACTATTTTAGCGTTCGTAGGCTACTTTGTACCACGTCAGTCGCGTCCGAGAATGAGAATAGTGGTATGTTCCTTTTAAAGGCCACTAATGGAAATAACAGCCTCTTTTTATAAATAAATAAATTTAAAAAATTGAAATTTTTGTTTACGATCGCTATTCCTATTAGCGACCAAAACATATATGAAGTCGCTAATGGGATTAGCGACCTTCAATGAATTGTATTCCAACATGTAGCAAAATTTAGAGAGCTTTTTTATTCTGAAAAAATAACAATTAATTTATTTTTGAAACTGAGGTCGCTATTCGGAATAACGACCTTAGTTGTATATAGGTCGCTATTTGGAATAGAGGCTTTAGTTGTACTGAGGTCGCTATTCGGAATGGAGGCTTTAATTGTACTAAGGTCGATATTGCGAATAGAGGTCTTAGTTGTGTGACTGTTTTGCAAATTTTACAAAGAACTAGAAGATTGACTTTCCTACTGAGGTTGCTATTGTGAATAGCAACTTCAGTATACTAAGGTCGTTATTCCCAATACCAACCTTAGTTAGGTGATTATTTTGCAAATCTTGCAGAGAGCAAGGAAAATTAATTTTCTACTGAGGTCGCTATTCGAACTAGCGACCTCAGTTTTAATTTTTTTCCCTAAGAGAGCAAAAGCTCTGTAGAAGTCGCTAAGTATCTCAATACATTCATTTGAGATCGCTAATTTCATTAGCAACCTCATATATGCTTCGGTCGCTAGTGGGAATATTGACAACAAACAAAGAATTCCAAATATTTAAAAACACAGGCCATTATTCTTATTAGCGACTTTCGAAATAAATAGGCCACTAATGAGAATAGCGGCCGCTGCTGACGTGACACCAAGTAGCCCACGAATGCTAATAGTTTCGAAACTGGCCCATAATCGCAAATATTTTCAAAAGGTGGCCTACTATGGCAAATAACTCAAGGGGAAGAAATAAAATTATAAATCAACCCCTACAAGTATGTGTATTTCTATGTAACCCCATGAGGTTTGTTTGGAAAATGATGTCATAAACCGAAGGTACATGAAAGTATCCAGGTCTGTTTGCAACTCTAAGACCATCTCCAACCACACTCGCTATATCTCCAAATTATCCAAAATACCAAAAATATCGCCAAATTATCCAAAAAATCTGCTCCAACGAACTCGCCAAACGGGCTCGCGGATCAGGTGATGTGAGATTTTATCGCAAGATCTGGCGAACTTCAAAATCGAACGGACCCTCGCCAAACCTCCCTTCTGCTCTTTCCTCTAGATATCATGGGATTTTCCCAATGGCTAGATATTTTCAATTTGTTCATATTTTAAATCCTCCATGAATTCTATTCAATCTGTTCTTTGTGGATTTGCTTTTACCTCAAAGGCTGCTCTTTTCTTCTTCTTCTTCTTCTTCTTCTTCTTCTTCTTCTTCTTTTTCTTCTACTTCAAAATTTGATATTTTTTAGTGGTTTTTGGTTTGGTGTATGTCATAAAGAAATCCCATATAAGTCAATTTTTTAAGGATTTTAATTGATGTTTCTTAATAAATTTTAAGCTCCGATTATGAGTATGTTTAGGATTAGCTTGATAATGTAAGTGGTTGCAATGTTTGGATTGATGCAGTATACTTTGTTAAGAATTTGTGGAAGATGTAATGATTTTAGCCTATGAATATTGGGTAGGGAATTAGGACTAGTGTGGGAATTAGGGTGTAGATGATGATGTTGTTGCTTTTTCCGATGTGGGAGCAACCAGATAATGAATTCTTTAATGATTGGGGAAAGCTTAGATCTCACATATTGATCAGATCTGATGTGAGGCTGATATTTGTGGTAGGATTTGAAATGGATGGCTGAGATACCGCCGAAAACATGCTAAACAAATATGAAACACCGGAAGTTTTTTCGGCGACAGACCCTCCAACGATCAAGTTAGTAATTCGGCAGTATAAACTAGGTTTTGTGTAGACAAAATGTTGATTGCCTGGTAATTGAGAAGGAAGGGTTCTATTTATAGGCCTGAGAGGGAGAAATTTTAGGGAAATTGCTTAACTGATTTGGAAGATTCCCCTAATCATGGGATCCAAACAGTTAATACCTCCCTACTTTGGGGGATTTGATTACCAGCCATGATTGGCTTATCAGTTTCTCTAATTGGGTTGTGAATCAGTAGTGGGCCTATGGGCAACCCATGTTCTAGTCATCGACCTGTAGCTGCTGTGAAATTACCGTTTTTTCCTTAGGAACCCTGAGATTCGTGCGGGAATTGTACAACCCCAATTAGCTATAATTTTTACCCATATCATAAGTACTCCACTCCTGGAGGTTGGTTGTAGCAGCCTTCGAGGAGTAGCTCTCCACGGGGACGTTCAGGACCACTCTGGACTTCCTAAGGGCAGTAATTGTCTATCAGAATTGTAGTCATCTTTTCAAGACTTTTAACTGATTTTCCTAATTTCCTAATTATTTTTTGGTTTTTTATTTAAATTTTCTAAATTCATAATTATTTTTGGAATTTCTTAAATTAACTTTTGGAATTTATAATTACTTTTTAGATTTTTATAATTATTTTCCCAAAATTTTAACTTTTTTTGGAATTTTAATTAATGTACATTCAAATTTTTCGAAGTGGTTCAACAGGCCAAGACGTTAAGGTCGGGTGACTCGTCACATGGCTGAGATTACCATGTAGAGGGACGGGCCAAGCAAAATTTAGGAGAATTTAGCAATTGGCTCAAATTACCGTGCAGATGGGCGAGCCTAGCGAACTTTTAGGGAAAAATTACGAGTGGCTTGGATTACCATGTCGAGGGACGAGCCAAGCAAATTTTAGGAGAATTTCGCGAGTGACTGGATTACTATGCCAAGGGACGAGCCGAGCGATTTTTAGGAGAAGATAGCGAGTGGCTCGAATTACTATGCTGAAGGACGAGTCAAGCAAATTTTTAGGAGAAAATCGTTAGAGGCTCGGATTACCATGCCGCGGCAAATTTTAGGATAAAATCATGAGAGACTTGGATTACCATGCCGAGGGACGTGCCAGACGAATTTTAGGAGAAAATCACAATTGGCTCGGATTACCTTGTCGGGGAACGAGCCGAGCAAATTTTAGGGGGAAATCGTGATTGGCTCGGATTACCATGTCGATGGACGAGCCAAGAGAATTCTTAGGGGAAAATCGCAGGTGGCTCAGTTTATCATGTCAAAGGATGCACCACATTGGCCGAATATCACATACTTATGATTTTTCTTTGAGATCGCATTTCCACCTAGGTGTAGGATCCCAACCGTTGGATGGGTTAACAGGTGGAAGGCTTTTATCAGGCCACTGTCACGTGACCTTCATGGTTAACAAGGAGTCATGTCACATGATTTCATGATTATCGAGAAGTCTCCTTCCACTCTATATATTCCCCACCCCTTCTCATTTCACTCTTTACTTTCCCTCTGTAGAAATTTCAAAAAATCTCTTGGCTATCTTTCCACAGACAACGCCAATCTGATGCTGCTTATTTCAATTTGGGAGCAACCAAATAATGAGTTCTTTGATGATGAAGGAAATCTTAAATCTCACTTGCTGATAAGATCTGATGCGAGGCTAATATTTGTGTAGGATTTGAATGGATGGTTGGGATCTCGCCAGAAGCCTGCAGAAAAGCTAGAGACACTGGGAGTTTTCTCGGCGATAGGCCCTCCGATGATAAAGTCAGTAACTCAGCAGTATAAACTGGGTTTTTGTGGACAAAATGTTGATTACCGGGTAATGGATTGGATGGGCCCTATTTATAAATCTAGGAGGGAGTAGTTTCAGGGAGATTCCTTAACTAATTTGGAAGATTACCCTAATCAAGGGATCCAATCAGTTAATATCTCCATATTTTTGGGGGATTTGATTGTCAGCCATGATTAGTTGATCAATCTCCTATAATTGGGCTATGGATCAGCCCTCCTTATGGGCTGAGCCGAGATGGTGGGCCTATGGGCGGCCTGTATTCTAGTCGTGGACCTATAGCTGCTGTGAAATTACTGTTTTGTCCTTATGAACCCCGATATTCGGGGGGTAATTCATAAGCCCCCCACTTCTGGAGGTTAGGTGCGGCAGGCTTCAAGCAGTAGCTTTCCCGGGGATGTTCGGGACTACGTCTAGAGTTTCTGAGGGCATCAATCGTCTATATGAATTTTAGCCGAGAGAGAGAGAGAGAGAGAGAGAGAGAGAGAGAGAGAGTCATGCTATTATGAGATGGTGAGATGGAGTGTTTTTTTGTGAGATGGGCGATTTGAATCATCCAAATCTCGATCACACCGTTCACATCTTCTTACATGTCATCTAAATATTGTGTACAAAATTTTAAGCGATTTGGAGACCTCTAGCCCTTGCATCAAAGCGTTCAACACATCCTGAAGATGATGTGAAATACATATATATGCATTTATTTGAACACTTTGATGCATAGGCTAGAGGTCTCCAAATCGCTTGAAATTTTGTACACACCAACTAGATGATATGTAGAATGATGTGAACGGTGTGATCGAGATTTGGATCATTCAAATTGCTCATCTCACAAAATAGATCCTCATCTCACCATCTCATTTTAGCATTTTTCTATATATATATATATAGTAAGTCTATTAAGAGCTGGGGAGCTGAAATTCTTATCGAGAGCTGGAGATTTCAGCCATCCGATCGCGTTTGATCGCGATCGAACGGCTGAGATCTCCAGCCGCTTATCTTCGGATATTATGAGGGGTAAAAGGGGTATAATCTCCAGCTCTTATCTTCTCACGCTCTCTCTCCCACTCTCTATCTTCGTCTCGCTCTTAATAGAAACCCTAATCCTTATCTCTTATCTTCTCACACTCTCTCTCCCGCTATCTATCTTTGTCCCGCTCTCTTCGAAACCCTAATCCCTATCTCTTATCTTCTCACGCTCTCTCTCCCGATCTCTATCTTCGTTCCGCTTCTAAACTCAACCTCTATATCTCTTATCTTCTCACCACCAAAGTTGGAGCTCTCTCTCCCGCTCTCTTTCTTCGTCACTTGTGTAAACCCAACTCCACGAAAAACCCCATCTCCAGCCGCTTATCTTCAGATTTGTTGAGGGGTTAAAGGGCTACAATCGCAAAAGCCCTATCTCCCTTATCTTCTTACGACCAAAGAAGAGCTCTCTCAGTTGGTTCTCTCTCTCTCGACGGAAAACCCAAACCACAATTAGGGTTTTGATTTCTACTCTCAATGGGTTCTGCCTCTCTCAGATTTCGGAGGGAAGTGTTTGATTTTCATAAATGCTTTTATGATTTCTGTTAAATTTCTTGCATTTTCATTCGGTTATGTGTGTAGGCAATGATGAGATTCATTTTGATATAAGTTGGTTATTTATTTTTGGGGATTAAAATTATTGTTTTGAATCGTATTTGGTTGTGTGCCATGATAATTATGCAAAGTAGAATAGAGTTTGAGGAATGAGAGGGAGAGAAGATGAGGAAGAAATGAATGAATGTTGTTGAATGCCCAATGCCCTCAACACTTTACATTTAAGTGATTTGAGTCTAGCTCAATTCATCTGATTTTTGGGCACCGATGACACACAATGATTGATAGTATCAGTATATTTTTTGTAACTGACGTTGGATGCGTATGTGTTGGATACTCATTTAAGCCTTTTGGTGTTTGATTCTCTCCTTCGGTGTGTTGGTGTAGGCAGTGATACAAAACACTTTATGATCTGAATAATTATTTCAAGCTTGTTGTATTTATTCTTGATTATATATCTATCATATCCTAGTTGGCACGGCACCCCAATGCAGCCCTAGTTATGAATAGTGTGTTCTGAGCCTACTGGTTTTTTTTAGTCTATATATATGCATGAGTAAGTCTATTATGAGAGGAGGTCGATTGATTGTGAGTAAGAAAGAAAGATAGGGGTTTTTGATTTTACCCCTTTTACCCCGAAACATTCTGAAGATAAGCGGGATCGAATATGAGTCGTTCGATCGCGATCAATCGCGAATGAATGGCTAAAAACCCCTGCTCTGGATAAGGATTTCAGCTCCCAAGCTCTTAATAGACTTACTCTATATATATACGACAGTTGATGATAAGCTCCAAACAACATAAACTGAACATGAAGTACAAAATGTGTATGCTCCAAACAACAGAAACTATATTTTTTGTAACTGACGTTGGAAGCGTATGTGTTGGATACTCATTTAAGCCTTTTGGTGTTTGATTCTCTCCTTCGGTGTGTTGGTGTAGGCAGTGATGCAAAACACTTTATGATCTGAATAATTATTTCAAGCTTGTTGTATTTATTCTTGATTATATATCTATCATATCCTAGTTAGCATGGCACCCTAATGCAGCCCTAGTTTTGAATAGTGTGTTCTGAGCCTATTGGTTTTTTTTAGTCTATATATATACATGAGTAAGTTTATTATGAGAGGAGGTCGATTGATCGTGAGTAAGAAAGAGAGATAGGGGTTTTTGATTTTACCCCTTTTACCCCGAAACATTCTGAAGATAAGCGGGATCGAATATGAGTCGTTCGATCGTGATCAATCGCGAACGAATGGCTAAAAACCCCCGCTCAGGATAAGGATTTCAGCTCCCAAACTCTTAATAGACTTACTATATATATATATATATATATATATATATATATATATATATATATATATATATATATATATATATAAGACAGTTGATGATAAGCTCAAAACAACATAAACTGAACATGAAGTATCAAATTTTGTAAGCTCCAAACAACAGAAACTATATTTTTTGTAACTGACGTTGGATGCATATGTGTTGAATACTCATTTAAGCCTTTTGCTGTTTCATTCTCTCCTTCGGTGTGTTGGTGTAGGCAGTGATGCAAAACACTTTATGATCTGAATAATTATTTCAAGCTTGTTGTATTTATTCTTGATTATATATCTATCATATCCTAGTTGGCACGGCATCCCAATGCAGCCCTAGTTATGAATAGTGTGTTGTGAGCCTACGTGTTTTTTTCAATCTTCATGCTCAATGTCTGTTGTTCTGAGCTTACACATTTTGAACTAAACAGGTTCAGTTTCTGTTGTTGTGAGCTTACCCTATCTAAACTTCATGTTCAGTTTCTATTCTGAGCTTACAAATTTTGAACTTCATGTTCAATTCCAGTTGTTCTAAGCTGAGCTTACACATTTTTGTGCTTCATGTTCAGTTTCTGTTGTACTGAGCTTACACATTTTGAACTTAACATGTTCAGTTTCTGTTGTTCTGAGCTAACAAATTTTGAACTTCATGTTCAGTCTCTATTGTTCTGAGCTGACCTTACAAATTTTGATACTTCATGTTCAGCTTCTGTTTGTCTTGAGCTTACACAATTTGATGCTTCATGTTCAGTTTCTGCTGTTCTGAGCTGAGCCTACACATTTTCATACTTCATGTTCAGTTTCTCTTGTTTGAATTGTTTGGTTTGGTGTCAATCATGTTTTTTTGTTGTGAGGTTAATGTGTTTTACTGTGTTGGTCATGTATGGATTGTAATGGAAGTAATGGAAGTTGAAAGTTATAACTGGTATGTGGTCACAAATGTGTTTTTAACACATTGGTTTGTGACACTGATATTGCTGCTGCTGCTGCTGCTGCTTCGAAACAGTTTATGATCTAAATAATTTGTGTTCTGAGCCTACTATAATTGCTGAATGATATTTTGTGTTCTGAGCCGACTATATTTTTTAAATATTTTGTCTTTTCCAGGCTAAATGAGCTCTGTTTAATTTTGATTTCAGGTTGATTTCAGCAGGAAGTGCTTCTTGGAGCTATTCATTACTCGACAGTAGTTGATATTTGGAGCAAAAAAATTGTATATTAGGTTATATCAGTTTTTGTAAAGTTTTTGATGTACTTGTGCGTTATTGAACATTGTATTACCTTATATAGTTTTTGTAAAGTTTAAGTTTTTTGTAAAGTTTCAGATGTCAAGAACATTGTATTACCTTGCAATTCTATGATGATCAAAATTCATCCATATATTTAGTTCATTATTGTTTTCGTGTCATGCGATGGTATGATGTAGACTCAATGTGTAAGCTCAAAATGTGTCAGCTCAAATTGTGTAAGCTCAGAACAACAGGAACTTAACATGAAGTTCAAAATGGGTAAGTTCAGAACAACAGAAACTGGGCATGAAGTATCAAAAGGTGTAAGGTCAGCTCAGAACAACAGACTAAAGAATTTTTAGTTCAAAATTTGTTAGCTCAGAACAACAGAACTTGAACATGAAGTTTAAAATTGTGTAAGCTCAGCTCAGGATGGCAGAAACCATTCACGATGTTCAAATTGTGTAAGCTCCAAACAACAGAAACAGAGCATGAAGTATGAAAATGTGTAGGCTCAGCTCAGAACAGCAGAAACTGTACATGAAGTGTCAAATTGTGTAAGCTTAGAACAAACAGAAACTGAACATGAAGTATCAAATTTTGTAAGCTCGCCTCAGAACAGCAGAAACTGAACATGAAGCATCAAATTGTGTAAGCTCAAGACAAACAGAAGCTGAACATGAAGTATCAAATTTTGTAAGCTCAGCTCAGAACCGCAAAAAGTGAACATGAAGTATCAAATTTTATAATCTCAGAACAAACAGAAACAGAGTATGAAGTAACAAATTTTGTAAGCTTAGAACAAACAGAAACAGAGTATGAAGTAACAAATTTTGTAAGCTCAGAACAAACAGAAACAAAGAATGAAGTATCAAATTTTGTAAGCTCAGAACAAACACAAACAGAGCATGAAGTATCAAATTTTGTAAGCTTAGAACAAACACAAACAGAGCATGAAGTATCAAATTTTGTAAACTCAGAACAAACAGAAACAGAGCATGAAGTATCAACTTTTGTAAGCTCAGAACAAACAGAAAATGAACATGAAGCATCAAATTGTGTACGCTCAGCTCAAAACAGCAGAAACTGAACATGAAGCATCAAATTGTGTAAGCTCAAGACAAACAGAAGCTGAACATGAAGTATCAAATTTTGTAAGCTCAGCTGAGAACAGCAGAAACTGAACATGAAGTACAAATTGTGTAAGCTCCAAGCAACAGAAACTCAGCATGAAGTATGAAAATGTGTAGGCTCAGCTTAGGACCGCAGAAACTGAACATGAAGTATCATATTGTGTAAGCTAAGAACAAACAGAAACTGAACACAACCATCTCATCTCCAATATGTACACCAATTGATGAAAACAACAGAAACCTCGTAATGGAGATTATACAAAACAAATAACTACACAATTGTAACCACAAACTAGTTGTAACTTTCAATTTCCACTATTTTTATTACAATCCATACATGACCAACACACTAAAGAATTCCATTTGTCGGAGAGTGTTCTCAAGGTTTCTCCGGTTCTCCGCTAACAACATTCTTGTTCTTCCTCTTGAATTCCTGCACAAAGTGATTCATCAAATAAAAAAGATGCAAGTACGTATGTGGTATGTATTACAGTGAACGACAAGTAAACTTTTGATTTGGAGATATAATCACATACCACTCGATTGTTCCTGGAGAGTGTATGTTGAACATGGTAAAGCTGGTAATTTAAATTGACAGGACATCATCGAATTTAGGATAGACAGGGCATCATCAAGTAAAAAATTTCAGCAAAAAAACTTGTAGGCTCATCACAAGTACAACAGAAACAGAAAAACTGTAGACTCAGATGCAAAAATCATGTAGGCTCAGAATAACACCACCATAAACTAAACATGAACCTCAAAATGTGTAAGTTCAGTACAAGTGCATTTGAAAATGAAGTTGAAAATGGGTAAGCTCAGAACAACTTTTACTGAACAAAAGGGTGAACACCAAATAATTTTAGCTCCCCAGCTCAAAACAAACAGAAACTAAACATGAAGTTGAACACCACCCATAAAAATTTTCTATACCAATTGCCGAATATATAATCATGAATAAACAAAATCATGCATAAACTTTTCATCACTGCCGCATAATAAATCAAGTATAAGTGAGTCAAATGTGGTATTTTCAATTTGTCACTATGGCTGCTTTATTAAGCCATGCCTACTAGCTTCCAAAAGAAATTCATGCATAAACTTTTCATCATTGCCTACTAACTTGGAATTATAAGCTATAAACCAAATCATTTTACCAACTTTTCGGATATAAATTTCAGATCATGCATCTCTTTTATGTACATCATCATTTTGCCTGCAAATAGTGAAGACATAACAATTAATTTAACAAATGTGCTATAAGGTATTAAAGAACAATAATTACAGATATGGGTCAGAAATTATTTTAAATCATGTATGACACATACCTTGCAAAATCCACAGAAATAGACCAATAAAGTTCATGCAATATTTGGAGCCTCTTCTGTTATGGGTTCCATTCTTGAAAAAGTAGTAGAAGCTTGTGACTCATTCATATTAGAGCTACACGATTAATATTCACAAAATAAAAATAAGATTATATTATATATAACAAAAATTGAAATAAAGTTTGTATTTAAATACTAACCTTTCCTTTAAAGGACAAGTGCGACTGTCATGATTAACAAGCTTCTTGCACAAACGACACTTCCTTAGTGGTTTCACAGCCTTCTCCAATGCTTTCTCCTTTCCCCCTTTAATTCGCTTCCCACTACCTTTTGTCTTTGCAATATCCGGTACATGAATATTGACTGTTTTAGGTAGTGAAGTACTTGTTGCTTGTTGTAATTCTTGGGGCATATCTTGTTGCAATTCTGCAACAACACCAACTAGTAATGTTCTAGCCTTCTGGCGCATCTCCTTTGATGAGCAAGCAATCCTCATCACTTTGTGAATTTCATTTGACAACTCCACCATATCCAAATCTTGTGGACTACCGTAACTACCAATGATTTCTTCACCAGCATCATCGTATACAATCTCGGTAGTTACCGGAGTGGTCCACCTTTTTAAAATATAAGATTGAGGCAGGAAATCAACAAACTCATTCCTCAATACCACAAGGATGTGTCTACAAGGAATTTCCTCCACTTCAAATTTTCTACAAGTACAAGACCCAGCATTGTCCATTCCCTTATAGAACACATCTCTTGTTTTATCTGATTTTACTGACTTTTCCATTCTTCTCACAATATAGTGTCGCACACTACCATCGTCAACTTTCATTAAAGAGGCGTAATTCAAGCTTTCAACTAATTCAGCTTGAAATACATGAAATTTCGCTCTAGTGTAGAGCTCAGACATTTGTGTCTCAATTTCAAAATCTGTTTGCAGTTTTGGTTTTGTATGAAGAGTTGTATAGTCAGCTGCTAACTGATTTTGTCTTTGTTTCCTTATCGCCCTTTCAAACCTCGTGATAAATTCATGCAAAGAATTTTTGCTATTAACATACTTATCGACAAAAGCATTCATACTTTCTGATCTTTGAGTTGTGCGAATTCCAGCAGTAAAAATATGCTTAGCATAAGCTGGTATCCACTTCTCACGAACCTCATAAATGTCAGAAAGCCATGGATTACCTGTTATTATAATATGTATCAAGTATTAATACTACTAAAAAATGGTCAAACAGAGCTATAATTTATTGAAACAAGTAATACCTGCAATTTGCACATTAGCATTCATTACGTCATTCCATCTCATCTCAAACTCTTTCGGGGTCTCTGATTCCCAAATGCAACTATGGAATGGAATGCTAAAATTACTATTAAGGCCCGGACCACCAAGCTTATCGGCAAGCTTTTTAAGAATGTGCCACATGCATAGCCTGTGGCTGGAACCAGGAAAACACATGCGGATTGCTTTCTCCATTACAGGATCTTGATCTGTAATGATAACTTTAGGTGAAGACCCACCTATTGTTTCACCCCATTTTTCAAACAACCAAACAAACGAGTCGGTGGTCTCTTTAATTATGAAAGCCGCACAAAAATTGACAGATTGACCATGGTGATTAACTCCAGTAAATGGAGCAAACACCAATTTGTATTCATTTGTGTCATATGTGGTATCAAAAATTAGCACTTCACCAAAATGCTTATAAGCCTTCCTGGCAAGAGCATCAACCCAAAACACATGGGTTAATTTGTTGTCTTCATCAACTTTGTAATGAAAACAGAAAGAAGGATTCATCTCTTTTTCCTCTTGCAAGTGCTCCAGCAATATATCAACATCATAAGCTCTCATCCCTTCCTTCTCTCTTTGCAACGAATTCCTAATATCTTTTTCAGTACAATTAATATTACTGAAACCTTCATTTTCTATCTTCATGAAGGACATAAACTCTGAAGTTCTTATGTTAGCCTCTTTGAAAGAACTAAGTAAACTTTTTTGAGCTTCGGAAACAGTTCTATTTCATCTTAAGAATTGTTGCTTTCTAGGTGTAACACAAAGATGGGTGTGCTCTTCAACAAACCTACGAATTGACCATCTCCCGTCATCGTCCTTTTGAATTCGTATTTAAACCAAACACTCTTCTTTCGTCACAGCCCTTCTCCTTCTCTTGATCACATTTGAAGAAGACGATTCTTCAATATTGGCAATATTCACTCCAACAGTATCTACCGGCTTACCTTGCTTTGAGCATACAAATTGTTGTGAATACCTCTCCTTCGTAGAAGTGTCAACCATTGTTGCGAACTTGCGCACTGAAAAACCAGCTAATTTTGCATATCTTTTATAAAATTCATATCCTTCTTCTAATGTTGCCAATACTAAATCAACAAATGGTTTAGAAGCATCATCAACGTCCCTCCAACCGGTATGAACATCTTGGCTTAGTAACTCTTCATTTTCAAACTTTATCCTTCATAGGAGAATGAGACAACAAACATTAAAAAAAAGCTACAATTTTAAAAGTAACACAAAGGAAAAAGTCTAACAGACTACATTCTGAAGCTACAAGTAATAAAGTCTTCATACTGAGGGGATATGAAACTTAGTGTTGAAGAAATTTAAGCATGTACACATTTTGGACAGTTAAATATTTTTCTTTTTTGGGAGAAACATCCCTAGTTAAATGGGAAACATCCCTCAGCTTCTTTGTCTAAAGTATTAGTACACATACACAACACGCAAAGGATTTGACTTCCCAATTTTGATTTGATGCAATGGACAGACATAAAAAATGCCCCCCATTGACAAAATTATAAGTAATGATTTAAGCAAATCTCAAAAGAAACAGAAACTAGGCTGCATCTTACATGAATTATGTGTGCTTATATGCAAGTGTCATGTCCGCATATCAAAATTCCAGATAATAGTACGATTATTATTTGTTATTCTAAAAAATTTGAACCATTTACAAATACAACTTTACTAATCTTACAAGTTTCTGACATGACTTAAATAAATTTCAAGAAATAGATGTATAGTTGTTAAAGAAATGAATGCATAATTTCAGGGATAATAATATAACAACAAACTAGAAGCAATTCTAAAGGAAATAAAATTTGAAATTGAGAGTAGAAATTGAAATCCTAATCGCGGTTTGGGTTTTCCGTCAGAGAGAGAGAACCAACTGAGAAAGCTCTTCTTTGGTCGTGACAAGATAAGGGAGATAGGGGTTTTGCGATTATAGCCCTTTAACCCCTCAACGGATCTGAAGATAAGCGACTGGAGATGGGGTTTTTCGTGGAGTTAGGTTTACACAAGTGACGAAGAAAGAGAGCGGGAGAGGGAGCTCCACTTTGGTGGTGAGAAGATAAGAGATATAGAGGTTGGGTTTAGAAGCAGGACGAAGATAGAGATCAGGAGAGAGAGCGTGAGAAGATAAGAGATAGGGATTAGGGTTTCGAAGAGAGCGAGACGAAGATAGAGAGCAGGAGAGAGAGCGTGAGAAGATAAGAGATAGGGATTAGGGTTTCTATTAAGAGTGGGACGAAGATAGAGAGCGGGAGAGAGAGCGGGAGAGAGAGCGTGAGAAGATAAGAGCTCGAGATTATACCCCCTTTACCCCTCATCATATCCGGAGATAAGCGGCTGGAGATCTCAGCCGTTCGATCGCGACCAAACGCGATTGGATGGCTGAAATCTCCAGCTTTCGATAAGAATTTCAGCACCCCAGCTCTTAATAGACTTACTCTCTCTCTCTCTCTCTCTCTCTCTCTCTCTATATATATATATATATATATATATATATATATATATATATATATAGAGAGAGAGAGAGAGAGAGAGAGAGAGAGAGAGAGAGATCCATTTAAATCTTCTATTCCATTTAAAATCAATCAGGGAACTCAGTAAAATTTTCTACGTGAGCAATCAAACGAAGCATAAAAAATTTGAAAAATCCAGAAATTTACAAACCTGAAATATGAAAATCGAAATTTCTGGGTAGCGAGTGAGAAAGAGAGAGAGGGAGGGAGAGAGAGAAATATGAAAAAGTCAAGAAATGAGATAGCGATAGTAATAAAGTGAGGGGTTTTTTTTTGGGGGGGGGGGGGGGTGAGGGGAAATATCTTTTGGAAGGGAGAATGCGAGTCATTGATTTTGTTTCAATTGAAGGAGAGCCATTTGATAGCTTTTTTTTTCAAATTGCCTTATGATTTATTATATAAATGATTATATAGTTGAGTTTTGAGATGTCTTCCTAGTTACATTAGTTATGGTGACACCCTAGCTCCTTTATTCTCTTTCAAAAATATATTACTAAAAATTTTCCCAGTATTCCTCACTTTTTTAGGTAAAAATATTTGGAGCAAAATAAGAATTTCACACATATACTGTGAAATTTTTTGCCACCCCCATTTATCACCATTCAAATACAAAAATAATCGCTAATAATATCTCTAATATTATAATGGGAGAAGGCCTTAGTGTCATTTGTCATTTTGTCATTCTACCAACATGTGCAACGCACGTACATAACTAATATAAAAGAGGTTTCCAGTTCAAATCCTCCCTACATCAGAGTTTTTTATTTTTATTTTTTGAAATTATTAAAACATGCATCACACGTGTAAATTACTAGTAATAATAAATGATGAGAGCATATTTTCCCAAGTTTTTGATATTTTACATTAATTTAAACACCCCGGAAGAGGACCGAACGTCCACTTTGAAAATGCTAGCTAACTCAGCACCATCATACATAATGTTAGAGATTATAGTCCCACATTAAGTAGTTGGTTAGTTTTGTATTTGGTTCCTCCTATATATAGGAGATATTGTACTCAGTTATTTCTTAATTCAATATTCAGTATTGTCTTCATTTCTCTTTGATTTATCTTAACATGGTATCAGAGCCAATTACTCAAATTTTCTTCTCTTAAAATTTTTCCATCCAAAAATTCTCAAATTCCAAAATTTTCCCTTCCAAAAATCCTCAAATTCCAACAGCCAAAGTTATACAAAATTTTTCAAAAAAAAAAATAATAAAATAAAATAAAAAAATAAAAAACCAAAGTCATCTTCTTCCTTCAACTCCAGATCGTCATCTTCTTCAACTCCCGCCGCCTTCAGATCGTCATCAACTACAGATCCCAACTCCAACAAAACCGAAGCCATCTTCTTCCTTCAACTCCAGATCGTCATCTTCTTCAACTCCCGCCGCCATCATAATCGTCATGAACTCCAGATCCGAACTACAGATCGTCATCAGATCATCATCAGATCTCAATTTTGCCGTCAAGTCTCGTCGTCACTAGCCGCCCCTCCCGGTGTCCTCGTCGTCACTAGTTGCCCCTCCCAAACTTCAATCCAGCGCCGCCTCCTTGCAGCGCCGTCCACCTCCTACTCTTCCGATACTGTCGATGCCAGCGGCCAGACCCCCAGAGCCTCTCTCTGCCGCCACTCTCAAGTTTGGGTTTTGTTTTCTTTGCTTTACTGTAAAAAAATCAAAAAAATTAAATAAAAATTATTATTATTATTATTATTATATATATATATATATATATATATATATATATATATATATATATATATATATATAGGTACTACTACTTGATGGCATCTCAGTCTCTCCCACATATTTCCGCCTCCACTGATTTCCCCGACGCAATCGCCTCTCGTTCCTCCTCCAGATTCAACAAGCAGCAGCGCCATTTTCAATCTTCCTCTGGTCTCCTACCTTCTCTTTACATCATTCATCACCATACTCCACATTTACTTCCGCCACCGGTAGCACCGCCCTACCCCCTACCTCGATCCAGGCACCAGCAGCATCTCCCTCCACATTGTGCTCTCAGTCATAGCAGCGCTAGTCTTGTTTCTCCTCACAGTGCTTCTTCCCTCACATCCTCGGCCATGCCTGTCACTCCGGCCTTGCCATCTCCTACTGCTTGGGCTAATACTCAGCAATGCCTCACTCAGCTGGACCTAGAGCTCATGGGTTAGTCTATCAATGCTAGCTCCTCTGCTCCTGCACTTTCTGCTACTCCCAGTATGAATTCGTTCTGGATTTTAGATTCTGGTGCATCACATCATCTCACTAGTAATCAGACACTATTCACCACCTGCACAATACTCCCCTCTCACTCTCCATCTCTACACACAGCTGATGGCTCACCACTTCTTATTACACACTCAGGGACAATTAACTCTCCCACTCTCACATTACCATATGTTCTCTATGCTCCTCATTTATCAATAAACCTTATTTCTATTAGTGCGTTGTGCGATAGTGATCTTGTCGTTACTTTTGACTATTTAGGTTGTTCTATTACTGATTCCTCCATCGGTAAGGAGTTTGGGCGTGCTAGTCGTCATGGTCGTCTATATTATCTAGATTTTCTTCGTGCACATAACTCTCCTTCTAGTTTTGTCGGTATTATTTTCTCTGATGCTGATCTGTGGCACAGACGTTTAGGTCATATTAGCGCTTCACGACTTCAGACTATAGCTCGTAGTGGTGCCCTTGGTTCTCTCACTTTTAAACATTTATCTGATTGTCAGGTTTTTCATTTGGCCAAACACATTGCCCTACCCTTTAGTCACAAAAGAACTTCTGAAACCACTCACCCTTTTCAACTTTTTCATTCCGACATATGGGGACCCTCTCCCATACCCTCGTGGAAAGGCTATCTCTATTATGTTGCCTTCATCGATGACTTCACTAGACATACATGGATTTTTCTTATGCGTCAGTGATCTGAGATACCTGATATTTACCGGTTCTTTACAACTATGATTCACACTCAGTTCGGTGTGCGCATTAAGAATTTTCGATCGGATGGTGCATGTGAGTACACTTCCACCACTATGAGATCAATCCTTCAGTCTCCCGGCACCCTGTTTCAGCAATCATGCCCTCACACACATGAGAAGAATGGTGTAGCTGAACACAAGCATCGCCACATCCTTGAGACGGCTCGCGCTGTTTTAATCCTGTGGCACGTTATACACCTGATGCCACTCGTCCTTCTGACCAGTTTGGTTTTGCCACCCTAGCTTCCTACTCACCACAGTTTCATGCATATCTCACTGCTATACACTCTACATGTGAGCCCAGAACCTATCAAGATGTAATTCAATATCCTGAATGGAGGAAAGCTATTGCAGAGGTATTCAGTGCATTTGATCAGACTGGCACTTGGGATGTTGTTCCTCTACCAGAGGGTGTTCAGCCTATTAGCTGCAAGTGGATCTTCAAGGTCAAAATCAACCTGATAGATCTATTGAGCAGCACAAGGCCCGTCTAGTAGCCCGAGGGTTTACTTAGGAGCATGGCATTGACTATAATGAGACCTTTGCTCCTGTTGCACAGATGACTACTGTTCGCACCCTTCTTGCTGTTGCAGCCATCCGCCAATGGCCGTTATACCAGATGGACGTGAAGAATGCTTTTCTTCATGGTACTTTATCTGAGGTTTTTTATATGGATCCTCCTCCTGGCCTCCCTACTCCTTTTCGTCATGTTTGCCGGCTGCGTCGGGCTATATATGGTTTGAAGCAGGCCCCTCGAGCCTGGTTTGAGTGTTTTCGCCTTGTCATCACCAAGACGGGTTTTAGTTAAAGTTCTCAGGACCATTCTATGTTTATGCGGTCATCACCGCAGGGGAGGGTAATTCTACTACTATATGTTGATGATATGATCATTACTGTGGATGACTCCGCCGGCATTGCATCCATACAGAAATACCTTCACCAGAAGTTTCATATGAAAGACCTTGGTAAGCTACGTTACTTTCTGGGTTTAGAGATTGCTCATGGATCTCAGGGGATACTCATTTCTCAGCAGAAATACACATCAGATATTATTTCCGCTGCATGTCTCTCTGACAGTCGATCAGCTGATATACCCTTAGAGCTTTATGTGAAGTTTCGTCCCATAGATGGTGAGCTTCTTCCTGATCCCACTAGATACAGGCAGATTGTTGGATAGCTTGTCTACTTATGCATGACCAGACCCGATATTGCTCATATAGTTAGTATTGTCAGTTAGTTTGTTTCCGCTCCTACATCAGTTCACTACGGTACTCTTCTTTGGATCCTCAGATATCTTCGGGCACTATCACTCGCTCATTACTCATGCCTTCTACATCCAAACTAGAGCTCAGTGCATATTCTGATTCAAATTGGGCAGGTGATTCGACTACCAGAAGGTCTACCACAGGTTTCTGTCTATTTCTTGGTAATTCACTGATCTCATGGCAGAGCAAGAAACAGGCAGTTGTTGCATGTTCTTCCACCGAGGCTGAGTACAGAGCAATGGCAGCTACTACTAGAGAGATTGTTCATGTTCGTTGGCTGTTATCAGATATGGGTGTCACTCTTACAGGAGCTACTCCACTTTATTGTGATAACCGGAGTGCATTGCACATTGCAAGCAACCCGGTCTTTCATGAACGAACGAAGCATATTGAGATTGATAGTCATTATATTCGTGAGCATTTTGAGGCAGGGACCATCTCTCTCCATTCTGTTACCTCTTCCCAACAGACTGCAGACTTCTTCACCAAATCCCATACTGTTCACTGTTCAGAGATTCCGACACTTAGTAGGCAAACTCACATTGTTTGACCCATCGTGAGTTTGAGAGGGGGTGTAAGAGATTATAGTCCCACATTGAGTAGTTGGTTAGTTTTGTATTTGGTTCCTCCTATATATAAGAGATATTATACTCAGTTATTTCTTAATTCAATATTCAGTATTGTCTTCATTTCTCTCTGATTTATCTTAACACATAAAAAGTAAGAAATCTCAAGTAGTAGTCTTCCTTTCTTTGGCGAGATGATAGATAACATGAGAAATGGTTTGGATAGTTGTTCTGAAAACAGTTTTCTGAAAATATTTTGTGAAAACTGTTTTATGAAAATGAGAGTGTAAAAGCTGTCTGGATAGTTTTCTGAAAACTGTTTTCTGAAAATGAGATTGTAAAACTTGTTTGGTTTAAAAAAAAAATCTGAACGCTGTTTTCTTAAAACTAGACTATAAAATGCTGTTTGATAATAATTTATTTTGAAAAACTTTTTTTTAAAACAAATGTATAAAATACGGTTCGATAAACCAAATAATCTGAAATTTTATTCAAAAATAGTTATTGGATAATGTGGTTAGAAAAGGTATTTGGGTTTAAAATTAATACAACAATTTTTTTTTCCAGTTTTCCTGACAAGGAGCTTATCAACGGTGTATATTAATGAATTTGCATTAGTTTTCTTATAAATTTTTTTTTTCTTTGCAGTTACAGAGCAAAGTTCTACAAATATACGAACAAGCAACGTGCGACTATGCAAAGTTTTCTTCGCTATAAATTTGATTTTTTTTTTCTTCTCCATATCTTCCCATCATTGGCAAGCTTTCGACTATGTAAAGTTTTATTTGAATTGTGTAAGAGTTGGCTAATACAGCAATTGGAGAGAATATGCAAATTTTCAATAAATGTACAAAATATCCATTACAAATTTGTGTTTGGTTACATTTATTTCACAAACTGAGATAGCCCAACCATCAATTTCGCATCACAAGCATGAGAACCCTTCAAAATTTATAACATAGTAACAACAATTATCACTTTCTAATGTGAAAATTACACCTCAACCTCTTACAAAGCAAAAAAAAACCATTACAATCCATCACTGTCCATCATATGCCATTAGCAGCATCAGAACTCATCATTGGAATTGTAATTGCACACCGTATCGATATTTTACAAATTGAAACTGGTAGAAACATTACAAAGAAGCCCGAAGCAGCCATTACAAAACATCATCAGCAGCCATCACAGCCTTCACAAGTATCAGAAGCCAAAAAGAAGCCATCTTGAATCCATTAGTAGGTGATAATCTCCTACCATAAGCAGCATCAAAATTCATCACAGGAATGGGTTTGTGTACAATATGGAAATTAAACCAACTTAAACTCAAAACCTTGCTCAAAGCCAACAGAAGTCATCACATGAATTTAGAAGCCATCAGTTACCATCAGCAGCATCAAAGCCCTTCACAGTTTGGACATTGTGTACAGTATGACTGAAGATGAAGAAACCTCACACCCTTATAAAGCAGGAAGGGTTGAACATATTCATCACAGAAACCATCAATACCCATGAGCAGCATCGAAACACATCACAGGAAGGTACATTGTGTACAATATGGGTCTAAGTTAAAAAAATGAAACTCAAACCTTATTAATAACCCATTATAAAGCCAAAAAAAAGCCATCATCTATCCATCAGTAGGTGATAATCTCCTACCATAAGCAGCATCAAAACTCATCACAGGAATGGGTTTGTGTACAATGTGGAAATTAAACCAACTTAAACTCAAAACCTTGTTCAAAGCCAACAGAAGTCATCACATGAATTCAGAAGCCATCAGCTACTATCAGCAGCATCAAAACCCTTCACGTGAAGAACATTGTGTACAGTATGGAAATATTCCAAACTGAAACTCAGTCCTTACTGTCTTTTGAAGCAAACATAACCCATATTTTCAATAAGTACCCATCCCATGCCATGGGCCACATCAATAATTACTCCAAAGAGTATTAAAGGATCAGAATATATCATCATCACTTCCAGATTTTGAAATACTAGTAAACAAACACAAAATTCATCATATCCATTGATTGCCTTATCTGTCAAATTTCATCATATCCTGATGGCTTCTGAATGCTTGTGATGACTTCTTATGGCTTTGAAGCAGGTTTGAGATTAACTTGGTTTAATTTCCATATTGTACAAAATACCCATTACTGTGATGAGTTTTGATGCTGCTTATGGTAGGAGATGGTGCTCATGGTTTAATTTCCAGATTGTACACAAACCATTTTCTTCCTGTTATGGATTTTGATGGTGCTCATGGTTCATGAGAACCCAACACAAGTTTGAGAAGTGTTCTCAGTAATCACAAATATTATATAGTCACAACAAGGTTATTTTGAAAGTGAATTTCATACCATAATCCCTTATATAGGTAGAAGATGTCATAATAGTCCAATTTCAGCCAACAGAAACCATGAGCAGCATCCAAACCCAGGACATATATAAGATATGATGAACAACATCAACATTACTCCAAATAGTATATAGGATCAGAATAAAACATCATTATATCCATATATTACTCCAAAGGATAGTAATCAATCACAAAAGTCTCACAAAACAATGTTATATAGGATCAGAATATATCTTCATCATATCCCTAATTAGTCGTAAGCTCAAAACACATAATCACAGAACAGTTGTTCTAACAAATCATCCTGATTAGTGTAGAGCTGCATTTTAAAAAAATACCATGCCAGCTACTACTAATGTCTTGTGCCCACCCCATTCGTCACCCATAGTTGAATACATCATTCATTGAGTCAGTATAATGGGAATATATGATCATAAAAGTGTTTGTTTACGTTAAAATTAAAAAAATCTGGATCAGAATATACCAAATGCCATCATTTCCAGATTGATCAGTGGCACATGATGGTAGGTGGAGGTGGACACAGAACCCTTTCATTGATAGTATATTTCATCATTGCCTAAAACGACATAGATGTTAAAAATTTATTTTGAATAAAATTGAACGGAAGATACTTCAATTTAGGAGATATCCCACAACTTGCATGCATAAAAATATTTCATCATAGCCAAAATGCTTAAATCAAATTAAGATGCGATTATCAAATAGATGGGCTTCAAATGAAAGAAAAGCATTTACAACCATATATTACAACAGCACA
Source organism: Hemerocallis citrina (assembly GCA_017893485.1). NCBI lineage: Eukaryota > Viridiplantae > Streptophyta > Magnoliopsida > Asparagales > Asphodelaceae > Hemerocallis > Hemerocallis citrina. The sequence continues at coordinate 79,670,670 of CM030366.1, forward strand.
AAGCAGCCATAAATAAGTACATGGTAGACCTTAAAATTACATTAATGTCTAGCTTTCCACATTGCCATAGCTATTTGATCTCTTTTAGTATTCATGTGATTCAATTGAGAAGATGACATATCCAAAGGTTGTGATGTGGAAGCATTATCTTGATTGTGTAGGTGATTATTTTGTTCATCTTCTAAATCTGAAAAGAATGTATCATCCGCTGAATACCTACATATAAAATTATGAACTGCACAACATGCTGGTACCATCATAACTTGTCTTGTGTAGAGGTAATTGGTCATAGACCTGAATATGGCAAACCTTTATTTGAATACACCAAAGGTTCGTTCTATAACATTTCGTAGCCTAGCATGCTGTTTGTTGAAAAGTTGCTTATATTGGGTGGGTGCATGGTTAGGTCCTTGAAAATCTTGCAAGTGATATGGCTCCCCGCGGTAGGGAGCTAAAAACCCTGGCATGTTTGTGTAACCACAATCTACTAAGTAGTACTTATCATCGGGAGGGATTGGCAACAATCCTTTTGTTAATGCACTATGTATTACCCAGGAGTCATTAGCACTTCTTCCCAACCTGCATAAACAAAAGTGAACATCATGTCAAAATCACAAACGGCCAACACATTTTGACATATATCGCCTTTTCGATCACGACAAGTATTTTGTCGGCTAGCGGGTACGCTAGCAGGTATTAAGGTACCATCGGCAGCACCAATAGCTCCCTACATTATTGAGGAAGAAACATACTACTTTATTGAACACATTTGAAATATTAGAATAAATGGTTTTAAACATGAAGGTCACAAAATACCTTAAACCATGGATAGAAGTCTAGGGAACCACTGATCTTTTCATGTACATGTGCCGTGTCTGGTGGAGTCATAAGAACTATTGATGCTTTTACCAAACCTTTTAACACATCAGTAAAATGTCTTTGGATTGTTTCCAATGAATGATCAAACCGATCACAGGCAAGCTTCATTCTTTGACTGTGACAGACAATGTACAGAAAAATGGCAACACTTTCATGATGAGATAGGTGCCTTTTTTGTATTTCCTCGGGCGTTTCCTGAAGGTAGTTGCCATTTATTATAAATTGACACAAAGCCAAAAAACAGTCCTTATTCATGCGAAACACGCGAAAGAATTTATCCGGTGGACCGTCTAAGACTTCTTGTAGGTATTCACGGCCTAATAGTTTAGACGTGGAATTGGGACTTTTATTATACATGTGTTCGATCTCTTGAAGAAACAACAAGTCCTCAAGATCGAAACTATCAGAACTTGACGACGTGTTACTTGAAGAGTCCATCAGTATGGTAGCAAGTGCAACAGTACTGAACACTGGAAAAAATAGAATACATTTGCATAAAGAATACTTCTAATTTTAAATACTCTATGAACATAATGGAGGTCATATAAATAATAACACCAATAGTTTATGTTGTCTTGTAAAGTTAAATATAAGCATTCACAAACAGCAAGCATTAGTGAAGACGAGTGCATCTAAAATTAAACCGTTACCGTAGCAAATCAAACTCATTGTGCCATTACATATTCACCCAACTACTAATACATAAATATTTCAATAAACTGCTATATTTAAATAATACATAATAATTTTTTATCGAACTTAATAAATTAGAATTATTTTTTCGCAAGAGTGCGTAACCACCTTACTCTCCACTCTGGTTTCATGAGAATGAAGCTTCTACGCCAATCTTGGCTATGAACTATGTTGTCCATTGCCACAGCGAGCATATCATCATCAATCCCATCCAAACCATTCAGTATGAGCATGGCATTGTCAATGGACCACTCATCGTCTACGACTAAGCGATCATTTAGATCGTTGTACTTCTTCTTATAATATTCTGCTTTTGCAATAGACTTTTCGGTATTGGCATCAACACAAACATCCATTCTTGAGCTTTTTGTTGCTCGACCGCTAGACCCACCAGAGCGTCTCTTGTGAGACCCCGATTGTATTGGTTCGTAATCATCATCATCAACCAAATTTACATGTGGTGCATTGGGGGGAGTGGGGTGGGTGAACTCAAGGTTGACCCTTCGTTCCTCATCGGAGTCATACACCCTTTCAGATGAAGCCCTAGAAAATAAACCCTGGGCAGTAGACTCAGCAAAAATTTTGGTCAACACATCATAATTGGCCAAACCCTTCGTTTTGAATTCTGTAGCTTTAGGGTGTGCCTATTCATAAATTATTGTGTTGTTAGTTTACAAGTACTAAAGTCAATAATAAGTATATTACGATGATAATCCCACACTGCATAAAAAAAGTAAATTATATGTGAACCTTGACATATGCCTTCCAAACAACGAGATCGCAAGTCACTGTCTGGTTCTCTTCATCCCAACCCATACCACTTTGATTCTTCAAATCGTGAAACTCTTTCCACTGCATCTTAAGTCGAGAATATTTTTCTTTTATTTGTTTAAGCGTGTATGTACGGTTACAAATTTGGTTCAAAGAAGCCAGGAGTTGAGACCATTGTCTTGCGTCAAATTTTGAACTTTTCAAGCTATTTCGATCGACCTCCGCCTCCATCATTTCAACAAATATACGTACATTACATGGTGGCCAAATGACAAGATCACTCTCCATCTCAATCTCCTTTCCCTTAACGATCAATATAAAATAACATTCATCATTTTCATTTTCAATTCAGTAAAAAAATATCCCTCAATTCGGTATAGGCCCAGTATTAAAAGAAAGAATTTTTTTTTCCAGATCTGGAATAAACAAATCGACATCGAACTTGAGAATCAGTACTCATCATCTCCAAATCACAACAAACCAAAAAAAAATAAAATTGGTCCCTCAAATCAGTACTCCGTCGAAAAAATTAACACCAAAAAAGGAATTTTTTGTGAAGCAAATGTGGAAATAACGACCCAAAACCATAACACAAGCAAAAAAATTGAATTGATTTTAAACATACATTGGTTTGTTGGTTTTCAAACCTCAAGAAGTTGTCTCCAACAGATTCCCTCGGCCGACGTCTGATTCTACAACTACGTTCTCGAAGACACCTTCTTGTAAAAGCAGATCTGGTCTCACAGACCATGAATCGAGCGTCGTGCGGGGTGAGAAGGGGTGAGAAGAGCGACACGCTATCGACTCTTGATTAGAGTGAAGATGGAGTAAAGGATTCGCAAGATGGGAGTAAATGGGAGTAAAGAGGGCGTTAGGGTTTTCAGATCTAAAGTCGGCGTCAAAGAAGAGAGAAGAAAGAGTGATAAGGAAAAGAGCCCATTTGGAGAGAAAACAACCCAGATGTTGTTTTCTGAAAATAAGGCCCAAAAGAAAAGATAACCAAACGGGTTTTCTGAAAATTGTTTTCACAAAATGGGCCCAGAAAGCGTATCCAAACGCAGTCTGCCATGAGATTGAGCATATCCTAGTGAAATGGGAGTAATATGGTAGTTTGTACGGTTTGATTAATATCAATCAACAAGTCACCTTCAAGAAAGGTTTAACTTTGGGTCCGCATGTGTAAGATTACACAACTAATATCCATGAGACACAATTCTTAAGGAAAATAAGATGAAACTCTTCGAGAAATAGCGGACTCCATGTGGCTTGTTCAATTTCCATCTTATATTATATTGTGTAAATGAAATTAGAAAACGCTCTTCTTTTAAGATTCTAAAAAACACCAATATAATTAATTACATGTAAAATCATACAAATATTTGTTGAATTTGGTAGTCTAGATCAAATTAGAACAAACAATCAAATCAAAAGGTGGACTAAAAGTAAGAGTTATGCAATAACATAAGTAAAATAAACAAGGAATTAATTTAAAAAAATGTATATCAGTGAATATAATTAAAATATTGTTAATCGGTACTAAAAAAGCCTTCCGTATATAAACATGTGCATATCACCTGTTACTATATATTCGAGTGAGGGGTATTTACCGAACCATTTTATGAAGCAGTTTTGAGGTAATTTTTCAGTAAGATCCTCTATATGTTAGTGAGAGATCTTTACAGATTGTTGTTCTCCTTCGTGAGTACATCAAAATCGTACATTTACTTACTCAAAACGATTATAGGGTAATGAAAAATTGTGTCCCTAAGTGAGTTATGATGAGAGAAAAATTGATGAGGAACTTTAGTTACATGTGGCTCATGTGACCAACTTGAACCCCACTCCGTGCGAGGATTCTTTTCGCACCCGTTTGAATCAATGAAAAAAACCGACGAAACATCTTTTTATGTTGCATTCACCTGTCTCCCCCGCCCTTATAAATTGAGACCCCACTTTTCTCTTTCTTCACACCAGAAAAAAATCCTCTATGTTCTTTCTTCTCGTTCTAATTGTTCCAATGTTTCTGTTGAGTCGGTGATAGAGTTCTACACTGTTTGTGTTCGGGAGTGTGACGTGGTGCTACAATCGATACTCCTCAGCCGTTGTATCCTGGGAGACAGACGCCTCTGCAATCTCCAGCACCCAGATGAGGCGAATATGTTTTAAGTGTATTGTGTGATACACAAGCATCAGCTCAAATCGGTTTAGTTTCGTTTCTTGTTCTTTTATTTTCTTTAGAATTTGTACAGTTTTTGCCTCCTCTCTCTATTCTTTATTTTCTGTCTCTCAATCTAGACTTATTTTATTGCAAATTTTTTATAACAAACTTAAAACAGATTTTGATTTTCTTTTTTACTGGTTTTAAGGCACTATTTTCTTTTTCAATTGGAAAATTTACACTTTCATTGTGTGTACTGACACTCGAAATGGCAGCTGCATTCGAGAATGTTGTTGTACCTGAAACGGCCCAATTTTCGATTGTTGAAATGGTCCGATTGTCGACCATTGGTGTGGCATGAGTGTCAATGCTTACCGCTGTACATGTCTCAGACTCCCATGTAGAAAAACCTAATAAATTCAATGGGCAGAATTTCAAAAGGTGACAACAGAAGATGATGTTTTACTTGACCACCTTGAATCTCGCAAGATTCTTGAACGAAGAAGCTCCTAATCTCAAAGAAGATGAGCAAGATTACCAAGTCATCGCTGCTGTGGATACTTGGAAGAGTGATGATTACCTGTGTAGAAACATTATTAACGGTTTAGCTGACTTTTTGTATAATGTTTACATTGACAAGAGAACAGCTAAAGAACTTCGAAAATCTCTAGACCATAAATATAAAATTGAGGATGTCAGTGCTGAGAAATTTATAGTGGGACACTTACTAAATTACAAAATGGTGGATTCCAAGACAATTATCAGTCAAGTTCAAGAAATTCAACTGATCTTGCATGAGATTCACGCTGAAGGTATGATGTTGAGTAAAAGTTTTTAAGTTGCTTGTATTATTGAAAAATTACCGCAGGTTAGAAAAGTTTCCAAAATCAAGAAGTACAACAACAAAGAAAATGGGTCCAAGCTAGGACCTAAAGGATGAATCTCCAAGAAGCCAAAATTTCATGGCAAATGCTTCAACTGTGACAAGCTAGGTCACAAGTTTACTAATTGTAGACTACTCATAATGAACATGAACAGAGAAGCCAATATGGTTAAAGACAATGTGATCATAAAGATGACTTATAGGAAGGAACTGAATTTAAACAATGTTGCGTATGTTCCTGAAATCCGTAAAAACCTGATATCTGGTTCTTTGATTAATAATCACGGATTTCGTTTAGTGTTTGAGTCAAATAAATTTGTTTTGTTGAAGAGTGGAATGTATGTTGGTAGAGAATATATGAGTGGTAGAATGTTCAAACTCAATGTAATGACCATGGTCAAGAATACCAATAAAACTAGTTCTTCTACTTATATGCTTGAGTTTTCCAATTTATGGCATGGTAGACTAGGGCATGTTAATTATGATACTTTGCGTAGACTATTTAAGTTGAATCATATACCAACATTCCAAATTGATTCAAAACATAAGTGTGAAACTTATGTTGAGACAAAACAAATAAGATCTTCATTTAAAAGTGTTGAAAGAAACACTAAACCCCTTGATTTAATTCACAATGATATTTCTGATCTAAAAATGACACAAACAAGAGGTGGTAATACGTATTTTATTACCTTTGTTGATAATAGCACAAAATATTGTTATGTGTATTTTTGCTTAAAAGTAAGGACGAAGTTATAGAGAAATTCGTTCTCTATAAAAATGAAGCGAGAACTAACCCAACAAGAAAATTAAGGCGCTAAGAAGTGACCGAGATGGATAGTATGAATCGCCATTTGCTAACACTTGTGCTAAGTATGAGATTATATATGAAACTACAACAACTTATTCTCCTCGGTCCAACAGTGTTGCTGAACGAAAGAATCGTACCTTAAAGGAAATAATGAATGCAATGCTAATAAGTTCTGGTTTGCCACCAAACTTGTGGGGAGAAGCTATTCTTTCAGTTAATTACCCTTTGAATAAGTTACACATAAAGAAAGAAGAGAAAACTCCATATGAATTATGGAAAGGAAGAAAGTCATCCAACAATTACCTGCGAATGTGGGGATATCTTGCCAATGTGGCAGTACTGCCAGTACCTCCACCTACGAAAGTAAAAATATGACCAAAAATGGTTGATTGCAACTTTATTGGCTATGCACATACTAGTAGTGTTTATCAGTTCTTTGTGTACAAATCCAATATCCCTGATATACCAAAAAATACGATAATGAAGTTTAGAAATGCATCATTATTTGAATATGTATTTCCATATAAGTTGTAACTCCTATTTCTCGTGTTTGTATTTTTATACTGTATTTTGCTCCATTGTACTCTCTTATCAATTTGAGATCCTGTATTCTGTTTTCGTTCGAATAAAATCGTTATTTTGTTTCAACTCAATTTTTGGTGCCTATATCTGATTCAATTGTATGTCAGTCCTGCTCTTTTGTGTCGTTCTTCATGGAGAAATGGGCTGTTTCATATCATCATCTCGTTATCCCTATTTTTATTGATTTTTGACTAAGTCTCTAGTTGGATCCCCCTCAAACCCGATATCCAAATACCCATTAACCCAAACCCTGGCTATTTAAACCCTAACACCCCTAACCCTAACCCTAACCCCTAACCTAAAAATTGTTAAAACCCCTACCCTACTGCCGCTCTCTTCTCTCCCACTCCACCTCCTTCCTCTCGCTCCCTGCCCTTCCACCAACGCCCAAACCCAACCCCATTACCCTCCGCCATCATCGCCTCGCAACCCCCACCGTCGACTCCCTATCCTCGTCAACACCACTGCCATCATCCATCCATCACTATCTTCCTCACCTCGTCAAACTCTCGAACCCATCGGACCCACTCTGCCATTTCCATCGCCAGTCACCTCCATCATCGCCCTCATCGTCGCCTCGCTGTCACCTCTTCACCCACGACCTCCGCCAGCCACCACCAACACCTCCGAAACCATCCCGCCGCCCTTAGCTTCCCCCATTCTCCTCCTCCCCTATTTTCGAACTCGAAAGCAGAGCTCGCCTGCATCGCCGCAGTTGTGCACTCGCCGCCGTCGCATCCCTACACCGTCGACCTTCCCATCGTCGTCGCGTCGTGCCGCCTCGCCGCTCGCCGCAGTGCCGCCGTATCCTTCTCTCTCTCTCTCTCTCTATGTGTGTGTGTGTGTGTTACTGTATAGGAAGGAAGAAGAAGAAGAAGGCTGGGATTCAATCACAGCCGTCAGATTTGGTCAAGATCCGATCTTGATCAGATCTGATCTCTTCAGCCAGATCTGATCTCAGCCGTCCATCCGATCGTGATCATCAGCTCAGATCAAAGCAGATCCAACCGTCCAATCGTCTTGATCTTGGTCTTCCATCAAGATCCGCTCCGATCAGATCCATCCGATCTCGATCGTCGATCAATGCCCTCATCCAATCAAGGCAAGTATTCTTCTTGTACAATTTATTGACCTAGTACAAGCATTTGATTGAAAATACCGCAAATAGGTTGTAGTTGTGACTCCTTATTGTCTTATCATTTGTCGATCTTAAATTATTTATCGTCCATTCCTTAATCTTAAGAGTCACAATATTTTCATTGTTATATTTACAACTACTTGGACTCGTTTTATCTCCTAGTCACATGAACACATGAAATTAAGAAACCCTAAATTTGTAGATGTGTGTTGTATCTTGTATGTGATGATCTTACACTCATTTGAGTTGAGAAATAGTTGTTACTTGCTGATTTGATAACCACTACATCCGTATTTGTATCACACATTAATCTAGACTCATAATAGCCAATTATCATGTCATTTGTATATGAAAGACATTCACACTTGTTGCTGTCCTGAACTTTACTTGCTGTTTTGACCCATTTAAATTCAGAATCTGAACCTGATCCCTGAGCAGTAAATGTAGCTCTAGATGTCTAGATGTCTATATCATCCAAAATTTTTGAATTCCGAGTTACGGGATAGGAGTTATCCTAGTATTACTGCAGTTGTGTCGGTAGTTGCAGATTCACAAAACTGCTGCACTTCTTTAGTTTTCAAATTAATTTAACTATGTTAACAGTAAGAGATTGACTTAAAATTTTACATGTTGTTGATGGACACCCTAGAGAACATTCCCTAATTTTCTCAGAATTAATTAACAATGTTTCAACACTGTTTCACATGTATAAACTTAGATTCGCAAATCCTGGCTGAACATAGAAGCAGTATAGTTTGCTGTTTTGACACATGTTACTACAACTTTCACGTACCTTAATTATATGCATTGGAACTGGGCAGAAGTCTAGTTTCTAGATCTTCTTACGGATCCACAATTTCTATCTCGTAACAACAGGAAATCGCAGTTTTGGTACAGCAACGTTGTGCTGTCCAGATTTAAGATTGTCGTTGTTCGTGATATTTTTTCTCGTGTTGACCCTTGAATATGTTATATAAATATCTCAAACTTGTTCCATATCCATGATTATGATGTCTTGACTTGTTTTACACACTTGCATGCTTTCTTGATAAAAATTAATAAAAGTAACAAACCGGGGTTTAAGGGAAAGACCACAGTAGTGGACATTATTGGTAAGTGTACTCGGAAGGTGGCCTGTGTTTCCCAGTACTCGGTTTGTGAACCTGTTGCACCTTGATGTATTCATGGAGCCAGTTACTTGGCTCTTGAACATGTTTTATTCATGAACCTACTATGTGGTTCTTGAACCTGTTAGTATTCACGGATTTGCTTCGTGAACTTGTTATTTAAATTCGTATTCATGAACTGTGCCTGCTTGATACTTGATACTTGATGCCTGAGTACACCGCCCTATAGACTCCATTACTAGGCCTAAATAAAATTGTATTGACTGTGGCAACCATGTAGTAAAAGTATGGATGTATGAAGTGCTACCTAGATAGTAATAACTACAAGACTTGAACATGATACATGCTTACTCAATACTTGATTACATGATACATGAGACTTGAAACATGAAACTTGAACTTGATACATGTTTACTTGATACTTGATGACATGTTACATGAGACTTGATACTTGAATATAATACTTGACACTTGCAACTTGATACTCGTGCTTGACAACTTGACACTGGACTTGAGACTTGTTACTTGACACTTATACTCGATACTTGTCATTTGATGTTGGATACTCTTATATGTCACTAGTCACTTGATCTACTATTAGTGTTTGTTACCCAACCTGATCTCTTGAGATGTCATTCTTGCTGGTTAGTTCTTGAATTCCCACTATTTGTTACATCCCTATTATATTCTTGATTCCAAATTTTGTTCCATGTTTCTTGTACTCGTTTTTACTATTTGTGATCCTAACTTGCATTAAGGGCGTTTGTTTTCTCTATTTTTTTCTTTTTATATTTATTAAGCAGACTTTGGTGATGTGCTACCTGCTGGAATTAGTGAGCAGAGATTTTAGTCTTCAAGTGGAGAAAAGACTTGCTTAGATTATTTATTTTTCTTGAGTTATTAATTCTTGCTACTTAAGACTTGTAACAGGCTGATGTTCCTGAGTTTTAACTTGATCCAGACTTGAAACTATTTGAATATTATTATTGTGTTTCAATTGTTTCTGTTGCTAATAAATTATTCATGCATGCTTAGTTATAAATATCTCTTGTTATATTCTTGTTGTGGTGCTGAGTCGATCCTACAGCTTATGGATGATGTTAAAATCATTCGCTGGGCTTCGTCACGCACTCGTATTTCGTGTTTTGGGAAGCGGGGCGTGACATAAGTCTAAGGAAGAACCAAGTTCTTCCAAACGAACACATGAGACTATCAATGAAGATAGTGAAAACCAAAATGAAGAAGTTAAGGTGGAACCTAAACGTAGTAAAAGAAAAAGAACAGAAAAATATTTTGGTCCAAATTTCTTAACTTGATGCTTGAAAGTGAATTCCAAACTTTCAAAGAAGCGGTAAACTCTAGTGATGGTCCTCTATGGAAAGAAGCCATTAAGAATGAAATTGATTCAATCTTGCAAAATTAAACTTAGGAACTAGTGGATCTTCCACTAGGTAATAAACCTTTAGATTCCAAGTGAAATTTCAGGAGAAAAATAAAAGCTGATAGACCAATTGATAAATACCAGGCAGTGCTTGTGGTCCAAGGTTATAGATAAAATGATGGCCTGGATTACTTTGATACATTTTCTCCGGAATAAATTTCATTAGGATGGTACTTGCAATAACAGCTTTGTGTATTTTGAAGTACATCAAATGGATATGAAAATAATTTTTCTTAATGGATATTTAGATGAAGAAATCTATATGAAACAACCTGAGAGTTTTTTATCTCCAGGTAAAGAAAAGAAAGTTTGTAAACTTGTGAAATCATTATATGGCTTGAAGTAAGCTCCAAAGCAGTGGCATGAGAAATTTGACAATATCATGATGACAAATGGTTTAAAAATCAGTGAATGTGATAAATGTGTGTATGTCAAAGACGCTGAAAGTGGATATGTCATAATATGTTTATATGTAGATGACATACTTATTGTTGGAAGTAGTGATAAGATGGTTAAATATGCTAAAAATATGTTGAACTCGAGATTTGATATGAAATACATGAGACTTGCTGATGTTATATTGGGGATTAAGATCACAAGAATATCAGACGAGCTTGTTTTAAGCCAGTCACATTATATAGACAATATTCTTGAAAATTTTGATAAAGATAGTTCTGGAATTGCCAGAACTCCGATAGACCTAACTTTACATTTATCCAAGAATAAAGGTGAGAATATTTCTCAAGTAGAGTAATTTAGAATTATAGGCAGTCTAATGTACCTGAAGAGGTGTACAAGACCAGACATAGCCTATGCAGTTAGTAAACTAAGTAGATATACGAGTAATCCTAGAACTGAGCATTGACAAGCGGTCACAAGAGTACTGAAGAACTTATATTTTACTCATAACTATGAGCTGCATTATACAAGATATTCGGCTATACTTGAAGGATACCGTGATGCGAACCAGATATCTAGTGATAATTCAAAATCTACTAGTGGCTATGTGTTTACGCAAACATTGATCACTAAATTCACGATGGATATGAATTTATTACATTGGACAAACGTGAGGAAGACGGTGAACAGTTACATCACTTCCTTGAGGATAATCCAAGGTGGACAGAGTCTGTGCATACATTCAGATAGTCAATCTGCAATTTGTAGAACACAGAGCAATATGTGTAATGTTTTTTTTTTTTGAAGAAAAAGGTGAAGTATGGCCACCATGTTTCATTAATAATAATTAATGATACAAACCCAGAGAACTGGGCCAGGTTACAACATATAGACAGGAAATAAAATATACATGAAACAACATGACCCGTACAAACAACAAATCCCTCCAACAATCCTGGAGGGTGGGCCGACAAACAAGTTCGGTCCAGCAAAATTGTATGTACGTCAATTTAGCTTCGTACACTGCCTCCACGGCACATGCACACCCACATGAAACTAGTCTGGCAGGATTTTAACACCCGCCGATCCCTGCCTTCTCCTCGCTGGGGGGACCCCATCTTTGGGCCCAAGCCCCACAGGCCGACTTATGACACCACAGCACATGCACAACAACCGCACCCTCCCACCAAATCCACCACTCATCCAACAAACATGCCAACAATTCCCACGGCCGCTACCAAAGAGATAGTCATGAAGAGGATACCTTCACCTCTCTCACGATTGTGCTATCTCGGGCGATTTCTCACCAAACAACTATCTCGCTCACCCCACCAAAAACCACACTGCAGGAGAGAGCCGTGGAGAGGATACCTTCACCTCTCTCACGCGCTTTCTCTCTCAGGCAATTTCTCACCACACAGACTCAACTCGACTCTTACTCCCAACGAGGAAAGAGGTGACACTGTTACGAGACAGTGGCCTAAGCTGGAGGAAGCTCAATAGCCTAATAGGCGGCATCGTTGGACACCCAAACAAGTGAGCGCACATCATGGAGGGACCCCATCTTCGGGCCCAAGCCCGACAATCGTGCAATACAACGTGCTACACAGTCCCCACCTCCCACAGCAAACAACCACCAACCTGGCCCCACGGGCCCCATACCGAACCATCGACCTCACAAAATTGAGCCCCAGATCCCTGGCGTTCGCGACAACAGGCGCGGGAGGATTCTCTGGCGCGACATAGTCTCTCCGCGATAGTTGAGACAAGCACCCCAAAAGTTGAGACAAGTGAGACGGACGATGACGTCGATAGATGGCGTAGGGCATAGGAGTAGCTAGTGAGCACATCTCATGGGGGGACCCCATATTCGGGCCCTAGCCCCACAACCGTACACACCGCAAACTTCACCTAGACACACCCAACTCAGACAGCTCCACCAACCCCCCACACAAATAAAACCCCTGCCGTCTCGTACTACGGCACTGCCATCCTCACTAACTCACTCATTATTGAGACTCGCATATAGAGAAGCACATCCGGCTTCTTCACACGCACTACCAACCCTCAAAAAACCAAATCATAGCCGCAGATCGCCGTGAATGGCTCCGAGAGTGTGGACATGGTGGCAAGCGTGAAGAACATCCTGGCAAACATCTAGCAAAGCCAACCAACCCCAACCTAATCCAAACTCCAACCCTAAAAAAACTCACCCCCAACTCCAAAAGCGTCACAGTTCTGGGGGTCGTCGCCAGCACTTGGTCGTGCACGATGGTAGGACGGCGGATGCCTCGCTCGACGTCAGGACCAGGCACGGAGGCCGAACGCGTCGCTCGATGGGAAGGCATCTTTGGGCAGGACGGAGGACGCCTTGCGCCATGATGGCAGGAAGGAGATGGGAAGGCGTCGATGGGTTTGGGCGTTGGTGGGTCCTTGGTGGCGTGAAGGAGGAGCTGGCTGGGATGGCTGTGGGCGCTAAAGACGGGAATGGGATGACTGTGGGTGAAAGTCAGATGGATGCGTTAGGGATCGGAGGAGGACTTCATCGTCGACCGAACACAGGGGAGGAGGAGGAGTAGATGGAGGGACGACGGTGGTAGGATGGGGCGGCAACGGCAGATGGGGAGGGGGCGGCAAGATCCCAGCCGCCACCCCCTCCAAACTCTCTCTAGATCTAGGGTTTTTTGTTTTTGAATTTTTTTGGAGAGCTTCTCTCTCTAAAAAATCTAGAGAGAGAAACTCTTGGTAAAGCTAGTTGTTGGTATGCATATATAGCATTGTTGACTGCAATATGTATAATGTTAAATCTAGACATATTCATCGAAGACATAATCCCATTAGACAACTATTCTCTTTTGGGGTTATCTATGTAGACTATGTAAAGTCAAAGGATAACATTGTGGATTCGCTAACCAAATAGTTAAACAGAGAGTTAGTTGATAAGTCACAGAGGGGAATGAGACTTAAAGCCCATGAAAGAAAAAGTCGATACAATTGATACCTAAGCTAGTTGACTGGAGATCCCAAGATCTAGGTTAAAATAGTAAGCTAAATTGTAAAGACCATGTTGGATCATTGTGGGAATTTCCCCTTGTCCATTCCTATGATGAAACAGTGATGCCCGTAAGGTCAGAGGTTAAGCTAGACTTTTATTGATTCTTATGCATCGAAAATCCGAGCAGAGTAATGCATGTTACTCTTAAGAAATCACTTATGTGAAAGGGAAGAAATGCCGCTTCCAAGGGAATAGTGTAAGGTAACATTTCGGTTAAACTCTTGCAGTACCAGGTGTATGGCCAAAACGAAAATAATAGTGAGAACTGTAATGTGTTAGAAAGATTCCTGTGTGAGATATCTCATCATTTACATAAATGACAGAACAGTTCAAGGACATCGTGTCTACTGTTTAGCTAGTAAAGTAAACATATTTTCATAAGGGAAAGTTTAAAGGGTAATATCTACCTATCCATTGTAGGTATCAACCGTTGAATTCTATCACCAAGTCTGCCGTGTATGAGGTCGTCAATTTCATTTATATGGGGAATGTTGAAAAATGAGTGTTTGAACATCATTTTACAAACCAGTTTTGAGGCAATTTTTAGTAAGATCCTTTATATGTTACTGAGAGCTATTTATGGATTGTTGTTCTTCTTCGTGAGTACATCAAAATCGTATATTTACTTGCTCGAAACGGTTATAGGGTGAATGATAAATTGTCTCCCTAAGTGAGCTACTTAATGAGAGAAAAATTGGTTGAGGAACTTTAGTCCCATACGGGAAAAATCAAAATAACTAAAAGGTATATATAATAAACATTTTGTTGGCTTTGTAAGAAAGCAAACTAGAAGGCTCTCTCTCGTGCGAATCTTGGACCGGATTACATGCGGCTTGTGTGAGCCCACAGGTCCTGCGGTCACGAAAGCCGAACCGACTTGAACCCCACCCCTTGTAGGAATTATTTTTGCACCAGCTTTGATTTTTTTGATTTGCACCGGCTGAAATAAATGCAAAAATGGTTTTGTCTGTGTAACAGACGGATCAATGCAAAAACTAAGGAAACGTTTTTGTGTGCTGCATTGATTTTTAAAACTGAGAAACAGTTTTGTCTACAGTTACTTCCTGTGCATTCCTTCACCTGTATCCCTCGTCCCCCATAAATTGCGACCCCTCTCTTATCTTTCGTCACACCAGAAAAAACTTTATGTTCTTTCTTCTCGTTCTAGTTGTTCTGGTGTTTCTATTGAGTCAGTAATAGAGTTCTGCACTGTTTCAGTTCGGGAGTGTCACGTGGTGCTACAATTGTCACTCCTCAGTCATTGTATCCTAAGAGATGGACGCATTTGTAATCTCCAGCATCCGGACAAGGCGAATCTATTTTAAGAGTATCGTGTCATACATAAGCCTCGGCTCAAATCGGCAGTGGCGGATCCAGGAATTTAGTTCAGTGGGGTCCTTATACAAAAATAAATACGATAACAATTAAGAAAGTACAATACTAAAATAAATAAGAAATGTTTTACATTCTAAATTTGCTCCCTACGAGTTTTTATCTTTTGAAATTGATTTATTACATCTTCATTAGTAACATTGGCAAGAGCTTCCTTTTCTATAGCCGAAATAAGACAATCACTTAAGAATTCATCACCAATTCGATTGCGCAAATCCGAATTCACAAGCTTCATTGTAGAAAAGCACCTCTCCACTGTTGCGGTTGCAACTGGCAAAACCAATGCAAGTTTTAGTAATCGATACACCAAAGGATAAGAGAGATGTTTTTTAGTTTGCACCATCACTTTAACAAGATCCCCAATTTCAAGATATCTTCAAATGTGCAAATCTTTCATCTTCCTTCAAATTATCAATATAAATGATAAGTTCATGCTCAAGAGCCATCCTCTCCATGGAATCAAAATCATCAGGATATAATTCAGCTAGCCTCATCAACTGTAACGGATCAAATGCACCAAATGAATCACGTGGATCTAAAGCAGCCATACAGACGAGCAATTCAGAGTTGACCTTATTAAAACGATCATTGAACTCTGCAATTTGCATATCAACAACATTAAAACAATCAAAAAAATAATAATGCTCATATGTGATTCCTGTTTTTTGTCGTCGGTTTTTTGGATTAATATAAGGCTCCATCATGTTCAACTTTTCAATGCGATGTTTATCACAAAATGAGAAGATCTTCATCAAAAGAGGATCCCAACCATCAAGTCTAAACTTCTGCAATTGTCGCTTAGTTGATTTCACCATGGACATAGCATTCAAGATATCTTGATCTTTTCTTTGTAGAGCTCTTGATAGAGATTCAGTTAGCCCAAAGATGTGCAACATCAAGTGCAAATAGAAAACAAAATCGAAAGATGTGAAGTATATTTGAAGACCATTTGCTTGACGTTGTTGTAAATCCTTCTCACCCTCCTTTTCAACAAAGCTAAGCACATCCATAACATTTGGAAACAAATCAACCAAACGTAAAAGTGTTTTGTAATGGGAACTCCAACGTGTATCACCCGCTCTTATTAAAGAAAGCTCTTGATTCAACCCACTTCCAGTTTCTATCTCACCACAACCTATCTCTTTTAACAACCTCTCTTTTTGACTATCTCGAATCATATCTGTTCGTTTGCAAGAACCACCAACAACATTTATCAAGACCGCTATCATGTCAAAGAAATCTCCAACAGCAAAATGTTTTTTTGCAATCGCCACAACAACTAATTGAAGTTGATTAGCAAAACAATGTACATAATATGCTGAACTATTTTCTCTCATGATTAGAGCTTTTAACCCATTAAACTCACCACGCATATTGCTTGCACCATCATAACCCTGCCCTCTAATCTGTTTCAAACTCAAACCAAATTCAGCAAATAAGCAATCAATAGCATATTTAAGAGTTAAAGAAGATGTCTCCTTTACATGAACAAGACCAACAAATCTCTCCTTAACCATTCCCCGTGCATCAAGATATCTCAAAACAACAGCCATTTGTTCCTTTTTAGACACATCACTAGACTCATCAACTAACAAGGCAAATACATCATCACCAATTTCTGCAAGAATAGATTTGAGTACTTCTTGTGCAAAGCAATGACAAATATCTTTCTGAATGCTAGGAGACACCATTTGACTATTTCCCGGAGCATTTTCAATGTAACTTTACGGACACTTTCATTTTGATTTTGTGTGTATTTTATCATCTCCAAAAAATGACCTCTATGAAAAGAGTTTTCTGACTCATCATGACCACGAAAAGGTAATGCACCGTTCAACAAATATCTAGCAACATCGATTGAAGCATTCAATCGAATACGATACTCATTCTTTGTAATATCACTTTGCTTATGTATTGCAACTGCAATAGATTGGTCTTGCCTCATTAGATCATCACATTTTTTAACAGCCTTATTATGTGAACTATTAACATCACCAACATGAGTTTTAAGTCTATCCATTTTATTCCAACTACAAAAACCTTCAACCACAAATGCATCACCCCCTCCTTGTCTTCCAACGTGATCACTAAATAAGTAACAACACAAACAAAAGACTTTATCGGCTTTCATACTATACTCCAACCAACTACCATATTTATCAAACCATGTAGTATTAAAGCGTCTTGGTTTACCTCCCATGATTGTAGTTTTGAATTCATGACCACGTGGTTGACAAGGTCCTCTAATCAAGTATGTCCGCCTTATTTCATCTCTTTGATTAGGATGATAATCTAAAAATTTTTTCCTATCAAATGGATCCGAAGGAAGCTCTTTTAAATCAATTAATTTAGGCATTGAAGGCGTAGAACTAGATTGAGAAATATTTATTCTCGATGATTGTTCAACCGATGGTTCCGAGGTTGGAGGTTCAAGCGGTTGAGGAACATTTATGCTTGAGAAAAATCTTTTCATTTTGTATCTGTTAATTGTCAAAAAATAATAACAATAATTAATTAACCATTTCATTTATTAAAATTTTACTACCAACAAAGTCACTAAGTGATTAATATTTATCATTAATCATTTATATAGACAAATTTAAATTCATATAAATTTCTTAAGAGCTAAGATTGCCTAATAATCTTTAAATATGTAATTATGTAATTTATTAACAAAAAAATAAATAATAAATTGGATAAAGTAAAGTTAACTAACCTATAGTAGAGCTTAGCAAAGGAGTATGAGAGAGGATCCGAGACCGAGAGAATTACTGCACCGGGACTTTTTGAGTTTCAATCTTTCAACGCCGAGAGGACAAGCAGAGCTGCAGAGAGGCAGGGGAGACTTCTGTTCTGTTTTTTTCAATTGGGTGAAGTGAGGAACGGGAGCTGAGACAGTGAGATTAATAGAGGTTAATTTTGAGTTGGGCTGAGACTAATAGACTTGTTATTTTCAAAGTTTTTGGTTCATTTTCCAGTTGGGCTTTATTTTTATTTTGGGCTTTAATAGAGATGTGAGTTGCTAATTAATTTTGAGTGGGTTCCTTTCTTTTAGTTCACTGGGTTCCTATAATGCTTATATAAAAAAAAATTACACTGTAGCTTTTTTTCAGTGGGGTCCGTGCCCCCCCCTGAACATATGCTACATCCGCCCCTGCAAATCGGTTTGGTTTCGTTTCTTGTTCTTTTATTTTTCTTTACATTTTGTACGGTTTTCGCCTCATTTCTGTATTCTCTGTTTTCGGCCTCTCAATCTAGAAATGATTTTATTGCAAACTTTTGATAACATGTCTGTGATTTATTTTCCTCATATTACTCATTTATTTTCTTATTAGTATCATACTTCTTTACCGAAGTAATTTTATCTTTTAAAAGAATACAAGAGAAATTATGAACACCTTAAAATATTATGTTTCATATGTAACTGCAAAATTCGACATGAATGAAAAATAGTGAGAGAAACGACATGCAAAGTATGTGCAACTCTTTCCCTATGTCTTTATTTCTTTTATTGGTTTCACATAAAAAATATCATGCACTAAAAGTGTTTCCCATACTAACCATGTGACTTAGTATTTTATAAATACGTGCAATTTTATTTCTAACTAGGGTAAAAGGGATATGAGCAACTTGCTCATTTAGTAAATGAGCAATTAATTATGTGGCATGCATGTGATACATTGGAGAACTAACCGTTTTAATGATTTTCCAATCACATGTATGCCACATCATCAATTGCTTATTTACTAAATGAGCAAGTTGCTCATATCCCTTTTTCCCTCTAACTATAGTCGTTTAAATTAAATTTTTATTTGTCTTGAGCAATACTGTTCTCTATATATATAACTCCGATCTTATTTCTTTTTATCTAAACGTGTAATTAGGGCTGCAGTTGAGCCGAGTCGAGCCGAGTTTCTTGAGGCTCGAGCTCGGCTCGTTAAGCAATCGAGCTCGGTTTCGAGCTCGTTTCGAGCCGAGCTTTGACCGAACTTTGACCGAGTTCGAGCCGAGTACTCGCGAGCTTAGCCTAATAATCACAAAACGTCCAAGCTCGAGCTCGGCTTGTTAAGCTGTCGAGCTCGATTTCGAGCTCGAGCTCGTCTCGAGTCGAGCTTTGACCGAGCTCGAGCCGAGTAGCTCGCGAGTAGCTCGGATCGTTTGCAGCCCTACGTGTAATACTTGTAATTAATTAATTTTTTTATTTAAAATATTATAAGAAGAGTGTCATCTTATTTTATTTACACATGTAATAAAATGGGAACATATAAGAGCATCCACAATGGTTGTTGCTATTTTTTCGTAAAATAGCAAAATGAGAAATGACAAATGAGGATACTCCGCAGTGGTCATTTGCTAAAATATGAGAAATTTTTTTTTAAAATCAGACTGAACATGTTATTCCGTCCGAGATGATTGTTTTGTAATTTTTATTACAATTAAAAATAGTTTAGTTGCTAAAATATCATTAGTGAATTATTAAAATTTTAAATTAATATTAAACTATATTTAACTTAACACTAAACCATATTTAAGTATATTAAAACTAGTAATATACACGTGCGATGCACATATTAATTTTTAAACAAATTTAAAGTAAAAATCCAGATTTATACATGCGATGCATATCTTAATAAATATGATTATATATTTTTAAAAGTAAATGTGAAGACTATAATGTGAGAGTTGGAGTTGCACGTGCATTGCACGTAAGTAGGTATATTTCCAACCCCAACTCCCCCATTAAAATAGTAGAGATTATATATTATAGTATAGATAGATGGATAGATAGATAGATAATAATTTACACGTGTAATGCACAATTAATATATTAAAAAAATTAGAGTAAAAAATCTGACGTAGTGAAGACTCGAACCTGAGACCTCCTTCATATTAGTTATGCACGTGCAATGCACGCGTTGGTAGATTTACAAATGACACTAAGGGGCATTTGGAACAAGATTTTTTTTTTTTTTTGCTCCCAGAAATCATAAAACATGTTTGGTAGGTCTTAAACATCTCTGGGAATGTTCGTTGAAAACTTAATTTTCTATATTTGGTTGAGCTATATAATTTTTGGGAATATTAATCTTATTATTCAAAATATCCCTATCATCCGCAAATATAAAAAAAAACTAGAGCAGTAAAATACATGTGAAATACCCTTATCATACCCAATTTCGCAAGCCGCAAAGAACACATAATTGATAATTGTATGCAATCTTATGACACTTGAATACCTGAGTTTCCCATCCTTCGATATCATCAGCATCTTTAACAACACTCACGGGTTAGGCTTCACACGTTTCTCCAAAGAATATAAAATTGTATGCGGTTCATCGGAGAGTTTGGAGGAACCAGAGGCTAGATTTGTGTATACGTCAACATCATTGTTTCCCTGCCAGTAAAAGACGATGAAAATATCATGTTTTTGACCAAAACATAACAACTAGTGTTAGATGAAACTCCAACACTCTTGAATATGGGTTTTTTTTTAATAAAAAAATATCAATGATTTAAAGATAATTCTACAATTTGAAGCAATGCATCCTCGATCCCCGTTGGAGACAACGAGTAAGGAGATTGCAAAAAGCTTGAACATTTCATTCTGAAGCTTGCACTTCGTTTTGCTTGAGGGCTAAGTTATCAAAGTCTTCAATTCACAATACAAACTGTAAATGCAATATTTGCTTAAAATAAGAATAATGATATTTGCACGTGGAGGGGAATGAAAAAGGACAAAAAAAAGCACGTGCGATGCATGGATTTGCTCACAAACAAATTAGGGTTTGTTTGTTTACCAACCCCATCTCTCCCATTATAATTGTTATAGATTGATATTGTCATTAATATTAATATTTTTGTTACCATTATTATTGTAATTATTAGTATTATTAGTATTATTAGTATTATTATTTTTGTAAAGCCCGAACATACTTGTTTATTCGTATTTTATTATTTGATTTAATGTATGTTTATATGTATATTTTAAAAACTCTATAGTCTATTTTCTTATTGGATTTAAACCAAAAACCCAAGCCCATTCTCTTATTGGATCATACCGGAAACCTAATAACCTAATAATTCCCTATATATACTACCCTAAAACCCTAACCTACCATATACCCTAATCCTAGCCGCCTAAACCCCAACTCTCATACTGTATAAACCCAATCCCAACCCCCTTCCACTGTTCCCTCTCCTTCCCCCCGCACTTCTATCTCTCTCGCCCCATCTTGCTTCTGCCATCCCGTTCATCATCATCGTCTCCCTCCCCTTCGCCTGTACTCCCCTATCGCAACCGCCCTCACCCGTGTTCATCAACCCCTAACCCTATTCAACTTTCCCTCCTCTGCTTCGTCTTAGAAACCCAACCGACCTCCATCCATCCTCATCGACCTCTCACTGCCATTGCCAATCCCCACCTCAGATCATCATCCTCTTGTCTTCAATCTCTCGACTTTGCCACACCGCCTCGTCCTCTCCCGTCCTCCTGTCCTCCCTCGCCCTCTCACCCTTCCTCTATTTCGAAACGAAACAGAGCTTCGCCATTGCCACCCAACATCGATCCTCACCGCTGTCCATGTGCCCCCTCACCACCGCCATGCCCAGCGTCGCCACCCTCCATCGATGCCCCACTCTTTCCTCTGTTTCCCGCCCAAATAGGGGCGAAGCCAAAACAAATTTACCGGCCAAGGAAAAATTCTATGACAGCATGTAAAAATATAGAGATTTTTTTATAATTTTTAGGGGGGCCAACAATAAAACATAGAATTCAGGGGGGCCAAATTATAATTTTTTAAGGGTTTATAAAATTTTCAATAGTGTGAAGGAGGTTTGTGAAAATTTTGAGAGGGCTGGGCACCCCCAGGCCCTCACTATGCTCCGCCACTGCGCCCAAACAACAGAGCGCCGCCCCGTAGCCCTGTTCTCCGTCGACTGCTCATCCTCGAGTGTCGTCGACCATCGCCGAATTTCCAGTGCCGCCCTAGTCACCGCGCACAGCCCCGTAGTCGAGCCACCGCGAGACTCCCTATCTCTCTGTTGTTTGGGTTCGAGAGAAGGTGTGGGGAATTCGTTGTTTGGTGTTTGTGTGTGGAAGGGGATTTGCTGTGTAGTTTTGGTGTTTGCTATTTGTGGAGAGGAGTTGTGTTTGGTGTTTTGTGAAGGAGAGATCCTGATTCCGTGTTCGTTGTTTTGCTGTTTGGGTGCTGGTCTTGCTGTGTGGGCATTCACACGTAGCTCGCACGTGCTTGCGTGTTTTCCATTCGTGGATTCGTCGCCTGGGATTCTCATCCCGTTATTCTATTATATACGAATTTATCATCTATCAGGCAAGTCGTCGTTCTCTTGAATTGTTAATTGTATCAAGTTTAAGTTTTGTTGAAATTCTTGCAAGTAGATCCTATTCGTTGTCATATCGCTGGATTGATTATCTTCGTTGGGTCTATTGAGGGTTTACACGAGCTAACCCCAATATTCTTGATATCGTGCCACTTTTGACACTAAAGATTGGATCTTTCATGCATTCATGTAGAATTGATAATAGGGTTAACCGTATAATCATGACACGATTAATTATTGTAGAGAGACAGGGTCGGCCTTGGCCCAGGGCGGGCTGGGCGACCGCCCAAGGCCCAATTCAGGGGAGGGGCCCAATTTTTTTAAGTATATGGACTAGTATTTTACACGTGCACTGCACGTGGGGGAAATTTTAGGGAAAAAATTGAAAAGGGAAAAAAAGAAAAAAATTGAATTAAGCTCACCAGTCACTCAGTCAGTAATTGAAGATAGAGATTAATAGGTTTGTAATTAATATTTGAACTAAGAATTTTAAAGGTCCCCTCTTTTAATTAATACATTTCAAGTTCCTAAGTGTACACAATAACACAGTAGTCTCTCTCTCTCCTTGGCATCACTTCCCCGTCTTCAATTTTTTTATATCATTCCTACTGTGAGTCACTGAGTTCATGTTCATCTTCATAGACTGACAGACTTCATTGGATCTTCAGTTCATGAAGTGTTCTTCACTGGTAAGTGGTAATTTCTAAGTATATCTCAGTTGCACACTTTGATTTTTTTTTTATCAGTTGCACACTTTGTTTATCAGTTTAAATTTCTAAGTTTCAATATCACTGGATTGTTTATCAGTTTGTTCTTCACTGGTAACTCCAAATCACTGATACATTAACATGATTCTAAATGTTTATAGTGCCTGCAACTCCAAATCCTAGTTACTCTGTTAAATATCTATAAGCTTCTAATTAAACATAATGGGTTACCATGTAAGCATTAGTGTGCGTAAGCCAGAGTTTTCTTAAGATCTAGTAAGAACATGAATACATGATAAAGATTAAAGAGCACTAAAACTATGAAACAAAATTAGATAAAAATCAGTATAAGTGCATACCTTGTGCAATAGAAATGGCTTCCCATCCACATAAACTGTCAGATCCCCAGCAACATCCAAATACACCCTGCAATCCACACAAACTAACTATAAAATCTCCAACTTTCTTCACTCACATTATTCCAAAAAACCCAAATTGGTAAATGTGGCAAATAGTGTATATAGTGCCTACATTGTAAGTGTGTCTATATCAACACTTATTACCAAAGTAGTAGATGGGCAAATAAATAACCAATTTGCAAGAAAATATCTTTCTACTCAAACATTTCATAGCTATTTTTTTAAAAGTATATGACATAGCAAAAATTTTAGATAACTACCATAGGTGAAACCAAGATTAGATCTTTCCAACAAAGATATCTTATCAGTAACCTAAGATCACCAACAAACAACAAAGCCACAAACTTGACCAGCAAAATCAAATTTCGCCAAGGACCCATCTTAAATGACATGACACAATTTGAAGTCATGTTCTAAGTATCAGTTTCTATTCATGTTTTGGTTAAGTTAATTTTTTTTCTTCCCATGATCCAATCCAAGTCTATTAATTTACCTGTACTGTATTATGTACTAAAAAAGAACTACATGAATACAAGTTTTTCCTGTTAGGTAGTTGCAAAAAAATTGTCTACTTAGAGTAATCATGGATAATTTCCTAGTTCATTTTCATGATCATGTGTTCCTTCAGTTTTTTTTCTTGTTGATGTTGTAACATAAATTTCATTATTCTTTTTTTACTCCTTCTCTGTTTTATTTATTTATTTATACAAGTATTAGAATTTAGAAGTCTAATTTTGGGAATTTTAGTTTTCAAATTTGCCGATTGATTTGAATGCAGAGTTGAGAATTTTCGAATTGCAAGTCTACATTCACTATCCAAGTTCTATTGTTCTATATTTTTATGTTTTATTAATTTTATTTTAATTTCTAGATTAAAATGAATGTTTTCTAAGAAGCACGCTTCTGGGTATGAAAAAAGAAAAAGAAAGAAAAGGGAAGAAGATATTATAAAAGCTCAAAGCGGTTCTTTAGATAAATTTTTGAAGAAAATAAATGTTTCTTCGGAAAACCAAGTTGAAAATGAGGTAAACGAAGGAGTTCAAGATTTAGATGAAACTGAAAATGAGGTAAACGAAGAAGTTCAAGATTTGGTTCAAAATGAAAATGAACAAACCAACAAATGTTACTGAAAATGAGAACATTGAAAATAATGTAGAAATAAACAATGTGCTTGAATGTTCAGAAGTTACAACATCTTTGAATGTATATGATCCTAGAGTTTGGGATAGTTTAGATGGAAAAATGAGAGATTTTTTTTGTAGAAAAAGGTCCTATTAGATAAACCAATATTAATTTTCCTAAGGATGATCAAAATAAGGGGGTTTTCTTATGACTTTTATTATCGAAAATTAACAAATGGAGAACTTCTTATAGAAAATGGTTGGTTTACTCAAAAGATTTGGATAGAGTATTTTGTTTTTGTTGTAAAGTGGTAAGAAAAGTTCATACCAGGAGTAAATTAGCAGATGAAGGAATTAATGATTGGAAACATCTTGGGGATAAACTTAAACCACGTGAAAATAGTCATGAACACCTTATTAACCTTAGAGATTTAGTTGAACTGCGAGTCAGATTGAACACAAATCAAACAATTGATAAAGAATTACAAGAGAAAATCAAGAAAGATACAAACCTTTGGAAACAAGTTATGGTCAGAATCATTTCTGTTGTAAAACGTCTTACTATGAATAATTTGGCATTTCGTGGAACAAATGAAAAAATCTATGAAGATTCTAATAGAAATTTCTTAGGCTTTCTTGAATTAATAGTAGAATTTGATACCGTAATGATGCAACATTTTCGACTAATTCAAGATAAAAATATTCATTATCATTATCTTAGTCATAAACTACAAAATGAATTGATAGCAATGTTAGCATCAAGTGTCAAGAGTGCAATTATTAAAAAAAATAAAGAGGCCAAATATTTTTCTGTGATTCTTGATTGCACTCCTGATGCTAGTCACAAAGAACAAATGACTCTGATTATACGAAGTGTCGATATCGCAAGTTACCCAATAAAAATAGAAGAATTTTTTTTAGAGTTTCTAAATGTGGAAGATACATATGGATTGGGCCTTTTTAATGAATTAAAAGCTGCTCTAAACTCTCTTGATTTAGATATTGATAATGTGAGGGGACAAGGTTATGATAATGGTTCTAATATGAAAGGAAAACACCAAGGTATTTAGAAAAGGTTACTTGACATAAATCCCGGAGCTTTTTATATGCCATGTTGTTGTCATTCTCTCAATTTAGTACTTTGTGATTTGGCAAACTCTTGTTTAACATGATTTTTTTTTTGGGAGCATGTCAAGCCATTTATAATGTGTTTTCTAATTCAACAAAGCGATGGAATCTTTTACTTGAATATGTAGATGAATTAACTTTGAAATCTTTATCAACTACACGCTGGGGAAGTCACATTGAAAGCGTAAAAGCAATAAAAAGTCAAGCTCCCAAAATAAAACAAGCATTAATTAAATTAGCAGAAATTTCTGATGATTCTGAAGTGAGTTGGGATGCTGAGAAATTAGCATCAGGTGAATTTTCATGTTTTGATTTTATTTTAAGTTGGTTATTTGGAATAAAATTTTGTATAAAATAAACTTAGTGAGTAAAAAGTTGCAGAATGAAGATATGCTTCTTGATGTTGCAATTAAAAACTTGGAAGGATTGGTTTCATTTTTTGAAAAATATAGAGAAAATGGATTTAATTTTGCTATGATTGAAGCTAAAGAAATTGCATCTAAAATGGAAATTGAGCCCTTATTTTCTGTAAAATGTAGGATTTTTAGAAAGAGATATTTTGATGAAATTCCTGATATGGATAGAGAACAACAATCTGCTCAAGAAAATTTTAGAACTGATTATTTTTTTATTTTAGTTGATATGGCTCTTTCTCAATTGAAGAGTAGATTTGAACAAATGCAAATGTTTGAATCTATATTTGGCTTCTTATTTGATGCATCACGGTTAGTTTCATTGGATGATGATGAAATGAAAAATTGTTGTTTGCAACTTGAAATTGCTTTGAAACATGGTGATGTGTTTGATATTGATGTAAATTATTTACTTTTAGAATTACAAATATTGCAAGAAATGCTACCAAGTGAAGCATATGAAACAGATAAACCATGGCATTCAATTAAAATTATGGAGTTTGCAAAAACAAAAATGGATATGTTTCCAAATATTTTGGTTGCTTATAGGATTTTGTTGACTGTACCTGTGACCGTGGCATCTGCGGAGAGAAGCTTTTCAAAATTAAAATTATTAAAATCGTATTTACGAACAACTATGACACAAGATCAGTTAAATGGATTAGCAATTTTGAGTATTGAAAAAAATATGTTGAAAAATATTGAGGTTGAACATATAATTGATGATTTTGCTTCTAAAAATGCAAGAAGAAAATATTTTAGATGAGATGTGATTTTTTTTTTTTTTTTTTTTTTTTTTTTTTTTTTTTTTTTTGCAGGTGCAAGAGTCGCTGTCACTATGCTTAATAAAAAATATGGAGTATTTGATGTCATAAAGTAAAACAAAGGTAATCTTTATTTTTCTGGGTATTGTTTTTATGTTCCCCACCGTTATATTATATTTTATTAATATATATAAAAATACTTGCATGTCTATAAAGGGCCCCAATTTTATTTTTTGACCAGGGCCTAAAATACCTCAGGACCGGCCTTGTTGCTAGGTTGTATGTTATTTGATCGATTGATGGTTGATTGATGATAAATTACTGTATGTATGTCTTCTAATTTTGTTTATCATGTTTTGACACTCATCATGCTGATTATATAACTTATTGACTAATAGAATTGATATCCATCACGTTTAATCAATTTATTTTCATGAAAACTATCCAAAACCTGTATATTGCTTGCCGACTTGTGTGCTGACTGCTGTTTTTGAACCAGTAAATGATCTTAAACTGAATTACTTTCTGAATATGAATTGTAGCCTTATCTTTCTAGTTTCCAGAACATCTTTAAATTCTGAATTCCGAGTTGTATAGCAAAAGTTATGCCCGTTTCACTACAGCTGTGTTTTTACTTTCAGATTTTCAGATTCTTTTATCTTGCAAGTTCAAATAGTAAATAGGCTGATCAAATGATAAGATCTTGCTCTGAAATTTTTCAGATTGTTAGTAATCATGTTTAGGAGTTTAGAAAATATTTGTTTATGAATTTAATACTGAGTTTCTGCTGTTTCTAAAAAAAACATGATATCGAAATTCTGCCTGAACATGAAATCTGAAAAGAACAATATGATTGACCTAGCTACTGTTGTCGGATTTGCACTTTAAATATTTGTTCGAATCGTGTGGAAATCTAGTTTCTAGAACTTCTGACGGATTCACTTTTCAATTTCTGAAACAGCTAGAAACTGCATTTTTGTACAGACTACTCTTGCTGTCCAGAATTTTGTATTCCAAATTTTAATAGATTAATTATTCCTATATCATACTATTGCACGAATTAATGTATGTATGTTGCATTGCATGATCCTAATGAGTTATTGTCACCATTTTAAATGTTCTACTTTATGTTTCCATCATATTGTTCCCCTATTGATACTATCATTCACCGAAATGTCCATTAATTGCATATTGTATTGTTGCATTGATGAAATAATTAATAAGCCGGGGTTTAAGGGATTGACTAGAGTAGTTGGTGATATAGAGACTGTACTCGGATGATGGCTCGTGATTATTACCGTTATCGTTATCGTGTAAGAAATTACACCATGGCCCGAGTTATTACCGTTATCGTCATTATACCCCGTATATGAACTATAGAATCTACCACTTAAGTCTAAACGAAATTGATTGTATGCATTGAACCTGTAGAATGAGATGCAGTAGTACATGCATTAGTTAGGATAAAAATGACTAATAGACTTAAGAATTGACACAATACCGACATTGCATATTGTTCCTCATTATTTCTATTTGATACCGAATATTGGCTAAGTGTTACCGTTATTGATCATTGATTATCGCTACCGAATATTGAAACATTGTTTATAGCCATTGCATCGATTACTGTGATATTTATTATTGATTATCGTGCCATGTTATTGATTCCTATTGATCCATTGATTCATTATTATACCGTTATTCCATTGTTCCTTGCTTTCTCTACTTGTTGTCCATGACTTGCTTTTAGGACAATTTTTTTTCTCTTTTTAGATGAAGTGTACACAGGTAATGAAGGAGAATTGCCTGCTGGAATTGGAGAGCAAACTTTTTGAAGAACTACTGCTTTATAATTGAATGCTATTTTTAATGAACTTATTGAATTGAGACTTGTTACTATTGTATTGGGGTTTATTATTGTTTTATGCTTATGTCCCGAATTTTATTATTGTTTCCAGATGTTGGATTATTATTGTATTTGAATATTTTTGTTGCTTCATTCCAAGTATTTTTCTTCGTGAGATTATTATTATTGCCTGCGCATTTGTTCTGTATTGATTATATTGTTGAGTTGATCAGATAAATAGCTTATGGGTGACGTTAGTCATTCGCTGGGCCAATGTCATGTACTCGTATTCCGTATTTTTGAGAAGCGGAGTGTGACAACCTCTCTGCAAATTAAAAGTAATATTGATTACAATGTTCTACAATGAGCATAAACAGCGCACAAAAAAATGAAGAAGAAGAAGAACTTTGAGGTTAGGATTTCAATAATAAAGGTACATGAGGAGCAGTTACATCAATAATTTGACAATGTAGTCTTCATTAATACACCAAAAGAGAAACTTTTGAAGTAGACAGTTAAGATACTTCTCTTATAAACTAATACATCCAAACAAACATCTATTATGTATTAATTTTGGATCCTATTGGTTTTATGTTGCTGCTGCTGGCTTGCTGGCGACGACTGACGGCAGGGCAGACGGCGGCGCAGGCGAGACTGGACAGGGCGGGGCGGCGCGACGAACTGGACAGGGACATGACGACGTGGGTGCTGGGCAATGACTGCGAGTAGCGAAGGGCAACAACTGCGGTGCTCTGGACGGTGAGCAACAACGACGGTGCAGGAGGCTCGAGTGGTGGTCGAGGGACTTCGGGGTGATCAGAGATGTGTAACACCCCTGCCCCTAGCTTAGACAATTTATACAATTTAGAAGATAAATTATTTATAGTATAGTACAACTGCCCACCACAGACTGCCACTCAAAAGGTGGTTAACCGGATTGGTGTCTCTTGATCATAGGCTATTATATTTATAGTTAATTATTTTTATTAGTATTCCCTATGTGGGATAGTTCCCAAACACCTCTCTCTCTTATCCTGTGTACAATAGTAAAGCCCATGGGCCCCACCAAGTACACTGTTGAAATATAGTAATTGTATATTCTATTTTCTAATATATAGGAAACAGATTCCCCAAATCTCTCATCTCCCTAATCTTCTCTCAATCTCTTTTCTTCTTCTCCAATAATGTAATTCATATATATAGATGTATACAGAAAAGAAATAAAACAACAAGAAGAATAAGAATTATTTTCCCCAAAATTATTTTCTTTATGGTATCAGAGCCTAATCAGATCTAGGCCAAGTGAAGAAGAAGAAGAGGCTGATCACCTCCATCTTGATCTGATCCCGTTGTTGATCCCGTCACCAATCATCAACTCAGATCCCGTCAGATCCCGTCACCGAAAATCCTCCGTACCTGTCGCCGTCACCGCTCTGCCCTCATCCACGACTTCAACCAACAAAACCCCAACGACATTAACAACCAGCCCCAAAACCCCCTGCTCCCTCCAATTCTGATAGTCAACAGCAGCGTCCGGGCGTCCCCATTAGCCAAACCCACTACCGACCATCTTCCCCGGCGAGCCCCTCAGCCCCTGGTCGCCGCAACCCCCCCTCCTAGCCTCGTCAACACCCAGATCGAACCCCCCCACCTTGTCGACATCCCTCCACGTCTCCTCCGTCGTCTTCCCCAACCTCTCTTTAATGGTGATGACTACGTGAATGGTTCTCTGAAAGTCGAACTCCACTGCCCTTCCATGTTCTCCATCGACCAACAGCCACCAAATCCCGATCGACCCCAACCTCGATGCCCAGTTTCGATCGTCGTCGTCCTTGCACAGCTGTCCTAACCACCATTGACGCCTTCGCTAACGACGTCGGCCAGTGACGCCGTCAGATCCCAAGCTTGCTGCCTTTGTTGCTCTTTGCTGAGTTGTTGTCTCTTTGATTTGTGTTTGCGGTCGCTATTGGGTGGAATTACTGTGTTGTTTTGGCTTGGATCGCTGAGTGTTGGATTTTGCTGTTTTTGCTATTTGTTGGAGACTTTGAGCTGTTCTTGGCCAAGCTGTGCCGTTTGCTATTAGCTGCTGAAGATTAGATCCGTTGTTTTCTTGTGCCGCTACCATGGGACCAACTGATGGAGCTAAGAAGAATATTGGACTCGCCTCTACATTAGCTACAGTTGCAGGTAATGATGGTAAGGTATTTAATATTTCTGCTTCTGTTATGAATAGTGCATGGATAATTGATTTGGGTGCTACCGATCATATGACTTTTGATTCTAGACAAGTTCAAAATTTTCGACCATCCACTAAATCAACTGTGTCCACTGCCAATGGTGATCCTACCACTATTACTAGCAAGGGTACCATACACCTCACAAACAACCTAACCTTAGATACTACCCTAGTTGTGCCATCCTTGAATTTCAACCTATTATCTGTTGCTCAAATAACCACTGCCTTACATTTTATTGTAGTTTTTTGGCCTTCACATTGTGTGTTTAAGAATATTCGGACTCGCAAGACGATTGGTTATGGGGTTAGACACGGGAAGCTCTATTACCTGGATTTAGAATCTGAATGTTCGAGCAAGTTGACTCAAGCTCTAAGTGTGGGAGGATCCGAAGATGAGAAGAAGAAATCAGATATTTGGCTATGGCATCGACATCTAGGGCATGCTTCTGTTGGTTATTTGAAGAAATTATTTCCAAGTTTATTTTTGAAGTTGGATATATCTGCCTTTCGGTGTGATGTGTGTGAACTCGCAAAAGGTCATCGTGTCTCTTTTTCTCCAAGTCCAAGTAGAAGCTTCCTTCCTTTTATGATTATTCATTCTGATGTTTGGGGTCCATCCAAAACCACTACATTTGGAGGAGCCAAATGGTTTGTGACCTTTATTGATGACTGTACCCGTATGACCTGGATTTGTTTGATGAAGTCAAAAAGTAAAGTTAGTGGTTTGTTTCAGAAATTTCACAAGCATATTATGATTCAGTATAAATCACAGATTCAAGTTCTTATGAGTGATAATGGCGGAGAGTACCTGAGTTCAAATCTGCAACAATATATGGTGGAACACGGAATTGTTCATCAGACTACATGCTTGTATATAGTTCAACAGAATGGGGTTGCAGAAAGGAAAAATAGACACTTGCTCGAAGTGGTCCGTGCTTCTCTCATCCATGGAAATATGCCACTCATTTATTGGGGAGAAGCCCTTGTTTCTGCTGCATACTTAATCAACCGAGTTCCTTTTAAAATCCTAAACTTCTTCACACCATTTCAAGCATTAACTGAAGCTATGAATGCACCAAAAGTCGTCAACTTGCCACCTTGTGTGTTTGGGTGTGTTGCATTTGTTCATCTTCATCAACATGAACGCAATAAGTTAACTCCTCGAGCTGTCCACTGTGTTTTCGTGGGATATGCACAGAATAAGAAAGGGTATTGGTGCTATCACCCACCAACTCAAAAGATGTTTGTGACTATGGATGTTGTGTTCCATGAAGATGAGATGTATTTTTTCTCTGAGGTTAAACTTCAGGGGGAGTACCGAAGTGAAGTTCAAACTCTTGCCTATGATGAAGTGGTTACTATTCAAACTGAACAATCAGATATAAGGGGAGAAAATCAGGATGTAAGTAATGAAGATCACTCGAATGAAGACTTGGTTGAGGAAGAAAATTTCCACGAAGATTTGCAGTCAGTGCCGAACCGCCATGAAGATGAGCCATCTCCACCACCAGCACCATCTGAACCATCTCCACCACCAGTACCATCAGATCTATCTCTACTCCCAGCAGAACCCCAAAACCAATCGTCATCGCTGTCCGAAGCTCCAAGAAGAGAACTCCCAAACCGTACTACTAGAGGTATCCCAAAACCCACTTACGAGCCTAATCCCACTAGTAAAATCAAGTATCCCATGAGTCATTATGTGTCCACTCATCGATTGTCTGAATCAAATAAGTTATTTGTGAATCAATTATCTGCTGTATCTATTCCTAACAGTGTGCAGGAAGCCCTTACTGATCCAAGGTGGAAAGCAGCTATGAATGAGGAGATGAAATCCTTGAAAAAGAACGAGACTTGGGAGATAGTCGAGCTGCCAGCAGGAAAGAAGCCAGTAGGATGCAGATGGATTTATACAGTGAAGTATAAGTCTGATGGTTCAATAGAGCGAAACAAAGCAAGGCTGGTTGCCAAAGGGTACACTCAAATGTATGGAATTGATTATGAAGATACATTCGCACCAGTGGCAAAATTCAGTATTGTTCGAGTCTTACTGACACTTGCTGCCAATCTTGACTGGCCGTTGGAGCAATTTGATATGAAGAATTCATTTTTGCATGGGGAATTGACAGAAGAAGTCTATATGGATCTTCCACCAGGGTCGAACAGACCAGTCCAACACAGCAATAAAGTACGTCGTCTGAAGAAAGCATTGTATGGACTAAAGCAGTCGCCAAGAGCCTGGTTTGGGAGATTTACAAAAGCAATGAGGACATTCGGATACTATCAGAGTAATTCTGATCATACTCTATTCCTAAAAAGGAAAGAAGGTAAATTTACTGCTCTCATTATTTATGTTGATGATATGATAGTAACTGGAGATGATCCTGAGGAGATGAAGGCATTAAAGAACTACTTGTCATAAGAGTTCGAAATGAAAGATCTTGGTCCTTTGAGATACTTCTTTGGTATTGAAGTTTCTCGCTCAAGAAAGGGGATATTTCTTTCTCAAAGAAAATATGCTCTGGATTTATTGAAGGAAACTAGAATGTCCGTTTGTCAACCGATTAGTACACCATTAGAAGAACGACTAAAACTGTGCAACGAAGATGATCAGGTGCCTTGTGATAAGGAAAGATATCAGAGATTGGTTGGACGACTAATGTATCTTGCACATACACGACCAGATTTGTCATATGATTTAAGTATGGTAAGTCAGTTTATGCATACACCTCGGGAACAACATATGGACACGGTAATGAGAATTATGAGATACATTAAGTCAGCCCCAGGAAAATGAGTCTTATTTGCGAAACATGGACACTTGAAGGTTGGGGAATATACTGATGCTGATTGGGCAGGATCTACAATCGATAGGCACTCCACTTCAAGATATTTCACATTTGTTGGAAAAAATTTAGTTACATGGAGGAGCAAGAAGCAAAATGTTGTTGCACGCTCTAGTGCAGAGGCTGAGTATCGCGGAGTAGTTTTAAGTATAACAGAAGCTTTATGGCTGAAACTCCTATTGCAGGACTTAGGCTATGGTCCAAAGGAACCTATGAAGGTGTATTGTGGCAGTCAAGCGGCATGTGATATTGCGGCTAATCCAGTTCAGCATGATAGGACGAAACATGTAGAGGTGGACAGATTCTTCATCAAAGAAAAATTAGATGAGAAAGTTATTGAGATATCCAAAGTGAAGTCAGAAGATCAACTCGCAGATATCCTAACCAAGACTGTTTCGACTCGGCTCTTCTGAAAATTTGTTGACAAGTTGGGCATGTTCGATATCTATGCACCAACTTGAGGGAGAGTGTTGAAATATAGTAATTGTGTATTCTGTTTCCTAATATATAGGAAACAGATTCCCCAAATTTCTCATCTCCCAATCTTCTCTCAATCTCTTTTCTTCTTCTCCAAGAATGTAATTCATATATATAGATGTATACAGAAAAGAAATAAAACAACTAGAAGAATACGAATTATTTTTCCCAAAATTATTTTCTTCATACACGTCATCACCACAGAGAGATGCACTCTTTGCCTTTGTCTCCACAAACGGGCGGGCCCCCTCAATGCTGACGTCATGATGATGTCAGCCCCCTACAGCCTTTCCACTGTTCACAACCCCGTGGGCCCCCTAATCACATTATTTACACAATTACCATCATCCTTTATATATATATATATATATATATATATATATATTATATTTGAAATTACAGGGTGTTACAAGATGGGTTCGGAATCACAGAGGACGATGGAGGCGATGGGTTCCGAAGTTGAAGTCGGGAGGAGGAAGATGATGGGAGATGACGGGATGCTTCGGTGGTTGGATGAGAGGCGACGAGGACAAGGGTCGAGGGCGTCAACGAAGGTGGAGGACGGAGGAAGAGGACGAGGAGGTGAGCGGTTTGGGTTCAAAACAAAATAGAGATGGGACTTCGGGGTGATCAGAGATGGGCTCGGCGACTGGGTGCTCGACGGAGAATGGGTGTTCGACGGCGCTCGGGGAAAGGAGTTGAGGGGGTGGCGTGCAGTTGGTGGTCGAGGGTCTTTTTTGGGGGCATACTTGTATTTTCAAAGAAGTAACATTTTCCCAAGCACTTGGGAATCTAAGAATTCCTCCCCAATGGAAAACTTTTTATGGGAATTGTGGCAAAAAAAATTTCTAGGAATCTGAGTTTCCTGGAAATCTGAATTATTAACATACCAGACATGAGAAACTAGATTCCCAAGTTAAGATTCGCAGGAAACAAAAAATATCCTCCCTACCAAACGCCCCATAAGGTCTTCTCCCATTATAATATTAGAGATTAGAGATAGAGATTAGACAAAAATTATGTAATTTATCTACAACAAAAATTCGACCAAGTCGGAAAGTTTCATAATTTTCGGATGCCGTTTGTGCAGTTTTGCTCAACTTCTTCGCATGATAGTTTTTTGACTTAGAATTTTGTAAGTGCGGTTAGATTAAATTAGAAAACCATTCAAACGACCTCCAAAAAATACAAAACCTTGCGAGTTGGTTGGTGTCACCTACGAGAAGCCAAACCAACTTGTAGAAGTGAGTTTCGACTCACGGTTGGAGAGATACGGCCGCGTATCGCTTTTGGTTGGAAAAAAACCAAGTAAAGCGGTAGACGGCCGTATCTCGCAAACCGTGACTCGAAACTCGCTTCTACAAGTTCGGGTAGCTTGCCCTACGTGAATCCGACCAAGTCAGAAAGTTTTAAAATTTTCGGATGCCGTTTGTGCGGTTTTCTCAACTTCCTCGCATTACAAGTTTTAGACTTAGAATTTTCTAAGTGCGGGTAGATTAGATTAGAAAACCCTTCAAACGACCTCCAAAAAATACGAAACCTTGCGAGTTGGTTGGTGTCACCTACGAAAAGCCAAACTAACTTGTAGAAGTGAGTTTCGAATCACGGTTCGAGAGATACGGCCGCGTATCGCTTTTGGTTGGAAAAAAACCAAGTAAAGCGGTAGACGGCCATATCTCTCCAACCGTGACTCGAAACTCGCTTCTATAAGTTCGGGTGGCTTGCCCTACGTGAATTCGACCAAGTCGGAAAGTTTTAAAATTTTTGGATGCCGTTTGCGCGGTTTTCTCAACTTCCTCGCATTACAAGTTTTAGACTTAGAATTTTCTAAGTGCGGGTAGATTAGAAAACCCTTCAAACGACCTCCAAAAAATACGAAACCTTGCGAGTTGGTTGGTGTCACCTACGAGAAGCCAAACCAACTTGTAGAAGTGAGTTTCGACTCACGGTTCGAGAGATACGGCCGCGTATCGCTTACGGTTGGAAAAAAACCAAGTAAAGCGGTAGACGGCCGTATCTCGCAAACCGTGACTCGAAACTCGCTTCTATAAGTTCGGGTGGCTTGCCCTACGTGAATCCGACCAAGTCAGAAAGTTTTAAAATTTTTGGATGCCGTTTGTGCGGTTTTCTCAACTTCCTCGCATTACAAGTTTTAGACTTAGAATTTTCTAAGTGCGGGTAGATTAGAAAACCCTTCAAAGGACCTCCAAAAAATATGAAACCTTGCGAGTTGGTTGGTGTCACCTACGAGAAGCCAAAACAACTTGTAGAAGTGAGTTTCGACTCACGGTTCGAGAGATACGGCCGCGTATCGCTTACGGTTGGAAAAAAACCAAGTTTAGCGGCAGACGGCCGTATCTCGCAAACTGTGACTCGAAACTTGCTTCTACAAGTTCGGGTGGCTTGTCCTATGTGAATCCGACCAAGTCGAAAAGTTTTAAAATTTTCGGATGCCGTTTGTGCGGTTTTGCTCAACTTCTTCGCATGATAGTTTTTTGACTTAGAATTTTGTAAGTGCGGTTAGATTAAATTAGAAAACCATTCAAACGACCTCCAAAAAATACGAAACCTTGCGAGTTGGTTGATGTCACCTAAGAGAAGTCAAACCAACTTGTAGAAGTGAGTTTCGACTCACGGTTCGAGAGATACGGCCGCGTATCGCTTACGGTTGGAAAAAAACCAAGTTTAGCGGTAGACGGCCGTATCTCGCAAACCGTGATTCGAAACTCGCTTCTACAAGTTCGGGTGGCTTGCCCTATGTGAATCCAACCAAGTCGGAAAGTTTTAAAATTTTCGGCTGCCGTTTGTGCGGTTTTCTCAACTTCCTCGCATTACAAGTTTTAGACTTTCAATATTTTGGTGCGGTTAGAGTTGAAAACACTTCAAACGTTGTCCAAAAAATACAAAACTTTGCGAGTTGGTTGATCTCACTCAAACACAACCCACCTCAATATGTAGAAGTGGGTTTGGTATTACGGTTCGAGATATACGGCCGTGTATCGGTTTATTTAGGTTTTTTACCACCTAAACCATCTTACACGCCCGTATCTCTTCAACCGAGATTTGAAACTCACTTTCACAATTTGGGGTGACTTATGCTACGTGAATTCAACCAATTTCACATTCAGCCCTTTTTTCGTTTTCATTCGTGTGTTTTTCCCCACAATCTCGGTATGTTTGTTTTGTTGTCATTCGTACCAACCATATTTTAAATTTTTTGGCAGATAGATAAATGGAAAGAACAAGGCAACCAAGAATTCCATCCGAAAGCACTAGTGGCGCACCAACTACTGAGGTAAGATTGATTACTATTATTGGTTTTAAATACGAACATGTAACATTATCTCAATAATAACATTTGTTATATTTATTCGTGTAGGTTGGTGGCCGTCAATCCACATCTGTTGAGGCAGGTCCGTCGTCCTCGGTTACATCACCCGGATCCGTGGACACAAGCGTACTCACCCTGCAACCCAAACACCGATCGGAGGCCGTGTGGAATAGGTCCGATAAAAAATGTAATTTCCGGAAGCACACAGTTCTTCCTTTTGACCCCCGTATCATGCCGTATGTGGTGGAGGCCGGTTTCTACGGAGCAAGATTCATTCACTCTGTGAAGCTAGATCGGCCACTCCTTACAGCTCTAGTCGAGCGATGGAGGCCGGAGACCCACACATTCCACCTACCAGTGGGTGAGATGACTGTGACCCTACAGGATGTGGCAATGATAACTGGACTACCAATCGACGGGGTTGCCGTGACGGGGAACATGGACTTCGATCGAGTTGAAGTTGTTCGTGACTTACTCGGTATCGACCTGCAGTCGGTAGTTCTCCAAAGGAAAAAGGCCGCCGAAAAAGATATCCGCGAAAATGTCCCCGCAGATTCTGATGAAGATTTATTGTATGAACAAATAGAAGCTACGAAAGAAAAAGCGAAGGAAGAAGTGATGGCTGACCCTTTCGATGGTAAATCACTGTACATCAGCTGGTTAAAATTTCAGTTCGAGGAGGAATATCTGGATGTCGATTCGGACGAGCAAACCTTGACGTACTATGCACGTGCATACATTTTTAGTTTGATAGGGGGACTTATCTTCCCGAACTCATCCGGATCAACCGTGCCGCTAATGTACCTACGGTTGTTGGAGGATTTCCGGTATGCGGGTCGTTTTAGTTGGGGGAGTGCGGCACTGGCGCTACTATATAGGAATTTGTGCACATGTTCTTTAGGTGGCGTACAGATGGGTGGCCCAATGGTGCTACTGCAGATCTAGAGTTGGGAACGCATCCACATCGGACGTCCCCGTATTGTTGAGCTTACACTGGATTGGTTGGCCGACCCGGGGGCAGTGGAGTGGTTACCTCCTCTAGGAGCATATTGGGCGGGCCGGTACACGTGGGCCGATAACCCACGCCAATCTTTAACCTACTACAGAGATGAGTTAGACAACCTGCGGGACGAGTTCGTCAATTGGGAACCGTACTCGGCCGACAGGTTGCAACGGGTTCCTCTAGTCTGCCTAGACAGATCCCTTTGGTTGACGGCTGCACCTCTTGTGAATTTTGGAGTTGTGGAGTTCCAGTATCCTGACAGAGTCTTGCGGCAATTCGGATATCAACAAAAGATTCCCGAGGTCAGGTCTTATGATAAAAAGTTGCACGAGGTCAGGGGAACGGGACGGGTGCCCAACTTCGATTGGGTTGATTACCATCGTTACCATGTAGCCAACTGGAACACCATGCGGCGGCAAATGACACCGAATATGATGTACGTCGTAATACCATACGATGGCTCCCTCCAGCAGGCATACATGATGTGGTACAAGCGAATAACCCGGTTGTATGTTTCTCCAACGGCCGCCGTACCAGCTGTGCGCAACTTCCGATTTCCCCTACCCAGGTAGAACCACCTCCAGCATATTCCTCCTCCCAGCCGATGTACCAACCAAGGGCTGAGACATATCGAAAAACGGTCAGTCAAATTTCATATAGTTTGTACGCATGTACTGTATTTAATTGATGCCGCTAATTATGAATGATGTTTAAATTGGAATTTTTCACCAACTGTAGATTGAAAACGCATGGGAGGTTGTTCGAACAGCTGCTCGCGTCTTGAAGACTAGGATACCCGACAGCTTCAAGGTGGTAATCCGGGAGATGTTAGCCCCATGCCATCGTACTCTGGAGGACGCAGGTGAAGGTCCACAAGTTGAGGCCTATTTGAGAGCCAACTTGCCGTCAACAGGTTTAAGGCGAAAACAAACTGTGAGTAGGGAAATTCGAATCGCCGAGCCACAACAAGTACAAGAAGAGCCAAATCCCGAAGATGTTGATGAGGAACAGTCGTCGGATGATCCTGATTCTCTCCAGACACAAGGCAGACGGCGAAATCCTCAAAGGAAGCGGCAACCTCCCAATCAATTCACACCAAGCGGTGGCAAGCGGCGTGGTCGTAGACGGTAATCTCTAATACTCTGTAATAGCGTATCTTTTGGTTGGTAATTTTGTTATTGCAGTAACTAACGTATTGTTTGTTTCTACGTTGATAAACTATTGTAGGTGAATACCGGGCATGGTGTGCAAGCCAAAGTCGAGAACGCCTTCATTTGTAATTAATTGTCTTTTGGCCATGTGCAACCTGATATGTATAATTTTGGTGTAAATTTTTGAAAATTGAATTTATTTCAAGTAATTAAGTGGTTTGGTTGACAATGTACATTTGTACGCCTTCAACTTTCTTGTGAAGATATCTGTTGTATTATTTACTTTGATGTGATGTTGTAGGTGAATTTGTGAACAACATTTGATGAAGTCATTTCTATATCAGGAAAAATGTACACAGCCAAAAACAAATAACAGTGCTGCACAAATATCTATACTTAACCCGTTATTGACGATAACGGGTTAATTGAGCTTAACCCGTTATCACTAAGAACGGGTTAGGTAGAGAGATATTGACAATCCTTTGGAAGCCTACAGACCATGTTTTGGTAAAGTTATGCTCATATGGATCTTCTTAACCCGTCATTGTGAACAACGGGTTAAGTGAACTTAACCCGTTCTTCACGACAACGTGTTAGGTAGAGCGATATTGGCAGTCATTTAATTCCTACAGACCAAAGTACTGCCAATATCGCTGTCTTTAAACCGTTCTTGGGAATAACGGGTTAAGTTCACTTAACCCGTCGTTCACAAGAACGGGTTAGGTAGAGAGTTATTGCCAGGACCTTATCCAAGTTTTCAAATTATACTGCCAAAATCTACTTACTTAACCCGTTCTTATAAATAACGGGTTCTTATGAATAATGGTTTAGGGCGTTTGAAATTTTGAGTTTTCTACAAATTTCTCTTCACTCTTTGCAAGAATTGTCTCCTGAACTGTGCAAGGTGACATTAATATGCCCATAAATTGTTTATAATTTTTATTAATTTCCATTTACTACTTCGTGACTAACCACTATAAATTTGTTACCATAATAAGTGTTGTGAAAGTTAAAAAATTAAATTACGAATTTTTGTACCAAGGGTTAGGGTTAGGGTTAGGTTAAGATAGGGTTAGTGTCGGGTTAGGGTTAGGGTTAGGTTAAGATAGGGTTATTGGTGAGTGTATTTTTTTGTTTTGATTAATTAGGTTTATATTTGTGGATCCCCACATCTATATTTGACTTTGCAACATGTGGAACCACATGTAAAACATGGCAAGTATCTTAATTTGTGGTATGAGTCGTTAACTTGTAGTACATTAACAGGCCGTTCTAAATTTCCGCACTAATGAATCCATCCATCCATCAGTTAATCAAATTGAAGGTTCAAATCAGGGCTAATCAAATATATCTTTCCCCACATGTCTTTATTGTGCTACTACATGTGAACTTGTGCCCCCACATGTGATCAGATCCAGTTCTTGTTAGCTAAGTAATTATATCGGGTGGCATTGCGCTCTAATAACGCAGAGGTGCTTTTCCATTAGGAATACCATCATCATCACAGTTGATCCAAACCTGTATTGGTCTTTTTGTACGTGGACGTGGGGATCTACATGTGGTTTTTCCCCCATATAGGCTACATGTAGGATCTACATGTGGTTTTTTCCCCATATAGGCTACATGTGGGGATCTACATGTGGTTTTTCTCCCATATAGACTACATGTGGGATCTACATATGATTTTTTCCCCATATAGACTACATGTGGGATTCTACATGTGGTTTTTCCCCCATGCAGGCTACATGTGGGATCCACATGTAGTTTTTCCCCCATACAGGCTATATGTGGGGATCTACATGTGGTTTTTCCCCATATAGGCTACATGTAGGAATCTACATATTGTCTCCACCGAAGAAGTGGTGTTGTCGTCTAAGCCAAGTGACCACCATAAGCCAGAAATATTTGAACATACACCTAAGTGGGAAAAAGCACCAAGCTAAACAAGCATAACTCAGCATCCGCCTACTATTATTGCAGACACTTCAATATGGGAAAAAACTAAACTACATAACCACATGTATATCCCCACATGTAGCTTATATATGGGAAAAATCCTATGTACAGATCCAGTTCTTGATGGCCAATTAATCTCATCTGATGACGAGATGCGGATCACGTGACGCATCTGATTAGGCTTTTCCATTAGGGATGCCGGCACATGTGGGGATGTACATGTGTTTTTTCCTTGTAGATTTTACTTTGCAACATGTGGAACCACATGTACAACATGGCAATAATCTTAACTTATTCTACAAGTCGTTAACTTGTTGTACATTAACGGGCCGTTCTAAATTCCCAGATTAATGAATCTTAACATGCAGTTTTTGTTAGCCAAGTAATTAGATCTATCCCGGTGAAGGGCATTATAAGATATATGGAACTCTAACAGGTTTATCAGTCTCACAAACTTTAAGTTGTAGCAGAGATTCTACCATTTCATGCCTCTCTCTCAACGACAAATTAGAATGAGGAACAGCAAGAAAGCCTAAAATGATTCTTATCAGTCCTTCCACAATAAGTGCATCCCTCATGTACCCATGTGGGGATCTACATGTGGATGTAGCCAATATATAGGCTACATGTGGGGATCTACATTTGGATATGTACTTTAGGTTTTTCTCATATTGAACTTGTTCTACTACGAAGAGAAAAAGAGTAGGGAGTCTAACGCTACATTAACCCTAACCCTAACCTACTAACCCTAGACTAACCCTAACCCTAACCTACAACATTTTTTTTATTGTTTTTTATGAACCAAAATACAAATTAATTTGTGTTAATTTTAATATTCGTTTGATGATATCAATTTTATATTGGTTAGTTACGTGGCTAGGAATGGAATTAAAAA
Source organism: Hemerocallis citrina (assembly GCA_017893485.1). Taxonomy (NCBI): domain Eukaryota; kingdom Viridiplantae; phylum Streptophyta; class Magnoliopsida; order Asparagales; family Asphodelaceae; genus Hemerocallis; species Hemerocallis citrina. Next base: position 79,713,633 of record CM030366.1, read on the forward strand.
AAAAATAAAAAAGCAGAGAACATACATATGACTGTTTATTTTGTAGAGTTCAGAAGGCAATGTACGTAAAGAGTGGAGAGGCGTATGTGATTAATGATAGAACTTAAATATCTATAAACTCTTTACGGGAAACTTATTACCTATCATCTCCCAACTACAAATATTAACGTATTTAATGAATAATTTATCGTAAATTGTTTTCAATAAGTGAACTATAAGTTATATTTACAAACTTGTTTACACATTTTTTTACATGCGAGTTAATAATTATGAGTACTACCGACTACATGTACACTTAACCCGTTATTGACGATAACGGGTTACAAGTACTTAACCCGTTATCGTCTATAACGGATTACGTTAACGTATATTTCGCCATCTACTTAACCCGTTGGCCATAAACTTCTGCAAATATAAGTGTGCTTAACCCATCGTTAGTGATAACGATCTTCGTTAACATAACCCGTTATCCGTAACAACGGGTTACGTTGACAAGGATTGGCAGTGGTTCATCATGTACAGACCAAGTTCTGGAACATGATCAAGTACACTTAACCCGTTCTTGGTACCAACGGGTTAAGTGTAATTAATCCGTTGTTACCAACAACGGGTTAACCAGGTGTAATTTACAGACATCGAATGTACATTTTGAGACAATTGCTGTCCTTGCTGCTCTTTTTTCGAGACTTGTATCATGTCTTTGTTGACTAACAGGTTTATGCTTATTGTCTTCTTCTTCTTCATGTTTGAGTATTCCTTGTCTTCTCCTTCTCCTTGTGTTGATCCAGATCCATTACCTATTGATGAGCAGTGAGAAACCCAAGTGGGCTATCATATCATGCTCCCCTCCTTCTTTTTCCTAGCCTATAACTGAGAGAGTTGGACTCATAACTCAAATGAGTCTTCTCTTCTTCTCTTCAAGAGAACTCAAATGAGAGGCTTCAATTTTCTCTTCTTCTCTTCAAAAATATGAGGAATCAATGTTCTCTTCTTCTCTTCAAGACCTCTTTTTTCTTCATAATTGGGAGGAAGAAGTTTGAGTTGTAGAAGAAATTTGAGTTCAAGGATGGTCGCCTACAATTGTTCTTGTATATGAAGATGTAGGAGTAGAGGGACTTGTTTCAGTGTACAAGTGCATGCTCGGTTTCTTTCAAGGGGTAGGGAGGGCCGCCGGCTCTGCCTTTTTTTTCCACAGTGTTTCTGTTAGTCTTCTATTTTTTTAGCTTTTAGATGTGTTTGCATAAGTAGCAATTGTCCGCCTTTCATACACATTCGTTCTCTATTGTTACACAGAGTGTAAAAATTCTCTGCTTTCGTCGGATGGAGTAGTGGTGGGTGTCACAGTGTATTCATGGTACTTTTCAGCTTCTTGGCATGCACACCTCACAATCGTGCAACAAATAGTACGAATATGAGGAGTGCGTGTCAAGAAGTTGTTAAGTACTTTGAATATACGGTTACACCCACTACTACTCTATCCGACGAAGCGGAGAATTTTTACCTCTGTGTAATAGTAGTGAACGAAATTGTATGCAGGGGGTACAACTGGCTACTTATGCATTCAAAAAAAGGCAGAGTCAGCAGTCCTTCCTTCCAATTCGAGAAGAAAGCGAGCATGTACTTGTATACTAAATTAATTTCAATTTAGGAGTAGAGTATCAAAGGATGACTTTGTAATGTCAACTTGCATGCGGATCATGTACAATTTTCTATGTTTCTTCAAACAATATGTTATTGCCAGTTTGTAATGTTCCTTTATATGAATAAATTTGGTTTTGCAAATGGCTTGTTGTGAATGAATAGATTTGTATATATATCAACAAAAGAAGATATATCCAACACCCGCGAAAGTTATTCGACATATTTTTAAGCGGAGAATGAACAAATATGTATATGTATCAACAAAAGAAGATATAGTCCACAAAGTTGAAAGCACTATAAGAAATTCTTAACCTAACCCGTTATCCCCAATAACGGTTTATGGGATATAAATCAACGCCAATGACGGGTTAAGTGGAGAGATATTGGCCGAACTTCATCCCCTACATGTGAAGTATTGGTTAAGGACTGCCAATATCTATCTCCTTAACCCGTCATTGGTAATAACGGGTTAGGTGATATAAAACCGTCAACGCCAATAACGGGTTAAGTGGAGAGATATTGGCCGAACTAAAACTGTAACGCCCCGAATCCCAAATACACTGAATTCGAGATGTTCTACAGGACCTTTTCACTTTCTTTAGTACAATTTTACAGGGAAATTAAAACTTTTCATCATACATCAGAGATTACATTGAATTACATCTTTTCTTTTGCACAGCGGAAGTAAATTTTACAACAATTGAAATAAAGTACAACAACAATGATAAAATCTTTAAGCATCCATTCTTCTTTAATCTTTAACATGACATACACCTGCATATAAGACTGTGGGTACGTCAGTTTATTCAACCGACGAACATTATACACGGCTATCCTCTCTATGCCGGAAATAGTATAACTTAACATTTCATATTTAGCAAACACAAACTTGTCACATTTCAAACTAAAGGGACTACCCTATTGATGTCGTGTCGTGATTGTGCACTTAGTCCTTAATGCAGTTACTTATGTTATATGACACTAATGCGCACTTGTTCGGAGTCTATGCATCCCATACTACATAGGTCCGAGGGCAAGCCCTTATTCGTTCTTCATCTTTATAGGGTTCAATCCCCCGTTATGATTTAATCTACTACTGTAATTACGGTAAGTATCCTAGATGTTATCTGACCTACGAACTCATGTTTAGGCACTCTGGAGTAGTATCCTCACCCAGACGCATCATGGGAATTCCTGGGATACGCTCTCACCATAAACATGACACCACCCGTAGTCTTCAAACATCCCACGAGCGTCGCCGCTGGGACGGTACTCTGGAAAAGTATCCTCACCCAGACTCGTCATGGGAATTCCTGGGATACGCTCTCGCCGCTACCCAGGGCCCTCATACTCAGTGTTTTTCTCTTACTTTCATCACATCTTCACTATGCACTAGTCCTTAGTTTTATCAAAAATCATGAACAAAATTAATCTCTAGAGTTAGCCTCTCCATCAACCGGACTTATTCATTCATTTCATCTTGACCAACCTTGGTCTAATTTCATTTTATTTCATTTCTCGATGCCGGGGAGACTTAGCTACTCTACAACAAATTTCATTTCACAATCTTCAGTTTATATAATTTCCATGTCGAGTTCTCAAACTCATATGTACATTCTCTTTCAATTCATGAATTCACTTTGTTCACAAGTCCATCATTACACAAATTTTGCATATACTTATCAATTGTCACATCATGATAATTCTACATTACTAAACGATGTACACATTTCATGTTATTCCATAAGTGAGAACATACTTGCATCATGTCACACGACTACATCTCTTTTACCAATTAATGCTTAAAGTTCTCATTCACTTCTTTTATCAAATTTTAATCCCATAACATTAATCTATATGAACTCATATATCAATCTATGCATTTTTAACTACTACCATAGTTAAATTCGTTCAAATAATACTCAAATCATTCCCCTAAAATTCCTTATATTTTTCTGAGAATTACCATATTTTTTTCACATTTTTTGGACCTCTACAACTCCCAAAAAAAATATTTTTTTATAACGCGAAGGGTGAGAATCGAACCCAGTCACAACAGGAAAAGAGCCCAGAGCACCCGCCGTATGGCCGAACTGTGCTAGCAGTAAGTAAGGGGCGAATTGGGTACATAGGGTTCGGTCGAACAGATATATATATATATACTCAATTTGATAAAAAAGTGGTGAAGGCCAGTTTCGAACCGCGCCGCTCAGAGAAGCAAACCGCAGTCCCAGACCGCCTGAGCCACTGGCTCGGGTTGTCACAAACCCAAACAAAAGTCCATATGTATTATTTTCGTACAGTTTGAAAAATAACTCGATGTTCACATAACCATAGTTTCTTATTGCTTTGGTAAAATTTACTGAAAACTTCCAGATTAGTTTTCACTCAAACCAGTAAGATAAAAATAATTTTTTGTACTAAAAAAATGTATTTCTTCCCATAAATCAATGAATTACTCATTAAATCTACTATTTCTTTTATTTTCGACATTGAAAAATCAATTTGTCTCCTAATCCCTTTTTCTTTCACAATTCTCTTATGATAGCATACTGTTGTTAATCTTTATTCACCATTACATATATTTTTGGATTTGTCCATACCCGCATCAATAAAAGGTTCATTTAGCACATGAATAAGTAAAACTCAAAATACTAACTTTTGAGTAGTCCTACTTGGTAGCAACCAAGTAATTTCATTGGTTCATCTATGTCAAAATATACTACTACTCATTGATTAACATAATTGCAACTCAAACATCCAAGCAAACTCCCTATTCCAATTTTAAAGTGTGTCATTTCCTTAATCAATTTCATGTTTCAACCATTCAATTAACAAGCAATTTAATGGAGATTTTCACACATCATACTAGCCATATTCCACCATCATTCAATTAAACTAATAATCATAGAAAGTGCTACATATACTTTAATTTCATGCTATAATTTCACACCCAAATTAATCACACCAATTCAATCCATTCATATACTAACTTTTCAATTAAAGTGGACTCTTATTAGTATTTTTCATGTATAGTGTTGATAATCAAACTAGCATGGATTCTTACACTAGAAATATAAAATGTTTTACCCACCTCTAATTGGAGAGAAAAACCCAAATAAAAGCAACCAAGTCCTTGTAGATGAAAGCACCTCCTCCTAGCAAAAAGCGCTCAAGCTCCAAGCCTCCAAGCCAATGCCGAATGCTTCTTCTAGTCCACACCGAATGCTTCCCTCCTTGGTGATGCCGGCCACTCCAAGCAACAAAAGCCCACACAACTCTCTATCTTTTATAACTCACACAATTATAATACTATAGCTTTAGAAATTATACTTTGCATATGAAAAATTAGCCATGAGAAGGGGGGTATTTATATCAAAAGATGAGTGGAATGGAGGGCCAAGATCGTTTTGGTGGTTGTAAGATGAAGGGACTAGATCAAAGTAGGAGTTAGAAGAACTACCCACTTCCTTGAAACTACCCCCATGTTCTCCACACCCAAAATCAAAAATCCCTCCAAAAGATTGATACCCGGCCACCATAGAAGAGTGTGCAATGCACGTGTACGTGTAGTGCACGTGCATGCAACTAGGCCAAATTTGTACATTCTTAAATTTGTATAAAAATAATTTAGTTAAAAAAAAGTCTTCTACATGACAAGTGTAATTAAAATAAATCAATTCATGGGCTTTCTTTGTGGGCCAAAACTAGTTTATAAAAATAAATAAAACAAAATAAAATACCTTTGGGCTTTTTAAGAAAAGGCTTTTTAATTAAATCAAAGAAGGCTTTTAAAGAAAGGCTTTTGTACTAAAATAATTTGAAAAAAATTATATTTGAATACACACATCATGATAAAATAATCCAAACAAAATATTGCACGTGCACACAACGTGCAAAATAAATAATTTTTCATTTATTGAAAAAAATCAGGGTATTACAAAAACCCCTATATGTGAAGTATTGGTTAAGGACTGCCAATATCTATCTCCTTAACCCGTTATTGAGGATGACGTGTTAAGGTATCGTAACCCGTTATCTCCAATAACGGGTTAAGATATACAGTATCTGGCACCATCTCTTCTTGTGAATACTGCATACATTTTCACAGTTTTCCACAATATAGATATATCATCCACAAAATACACAATCTCCAACACAAATAACAAATCTGTTCACATCGGCATGCAGACAATTTTCATTAACACAAAATTCACAAACAGAACGAGTTTCCCAAATTGCACACATTTACCAATTTTACATTTTTTGACATAAATAAGCATTCGCTACCCAAATACCTGGTCAAAATCCACAGTAACATATTTTTATTCACAAATACACAAAATAAACTTACATACAGAGATTACATTCTGATTAAATACATCATTAATTTACTTGTACCAAACAAGCTTACGTCAATTATCTACATATATATACAATTCAAAAGCAACAAATTTTTCAACGCATTGCTTCTTTCCATTGGGCGCGTTTTTTTTGTTTCATTCCGGACCTATACCAGAAAAAAAAAACAAAGTTAACAATCCAGTCGAAATTAATAAATATCTGCACGAATAAATATAAAATTCAGCAATTATAAGGTGATTATTTTGAAAGTTTGATATGACATACATATTTAAGTACTTAAAACCCCCTAGCACGAACCTTCGCCTTCGTCATCATCACTCTTTACAGCGTTTGGAGCTTCTTCATTCCCCACCGATCTACTAAATAAGGAAGAAGAATGAGTTAGTACCGACCAAATTAACATTCATTGAGTCCAATTAACAAATACAAAATCTTTGATATAATACCTTGCTATATTTTTTGGGCAATTCCGTGAATCGTGACCTACGATACGAAGGCATGTCCTGCAAAGTCTTGGCCTCTTCGTTTTTTGACCTTCTCTTACAGACTTTAACCGTTTCCCTCTAGGCCTCCCCTTTGTGATGCACTGTACAGGGTCATCTACATGTGCATGTGCATGTGCATGTCCACCACTCTTAGGTTGTGCGCTACCTTCGTGTGGTGTGCTGTTCACTGACTCAATTTTAGCAAAGCCTTCAATTCCCTTCAGCATGTGGTCGAGCATGTACTTGTATCCTCGCTCTGAAGAACAACCAAGATCGACCAAATGTCTTGAGTGCATACTCAGTTCACAATAACGCGAGGCAAAATTGTCGCCCATACTATTGGGAACCGGTATACTGCTTCTCCTCAGTTGATCCCTGGTCCATCGCCTACAAATATATTGCTCGGGTAGTGCGGTGTGATCTGTGAACCGAATAACTGCTAGTAGATGTTTGTAGGGAATGCTTACGAAGTAGTACATGGAACGAGGGCATTTAGCAATTTCAGTGATTTTACAATAAGAAATCACCCTCCCCGATTCTGAATTTCCACAAACTGTTACAGAATAAGCTGCACTATCCGGTGTATCCATACTCGCAATTAAACTCACATTAAGTAATAAGCTTTTGACAACTTCTTGTTGAAATTTGTAGAAAATCTTCAAAGTGTATGTCCCTGCCATTTGTGACTCCAATGCCCATTCGGTCTTCAATTTTGGCCGCTCCTCGCGATTACGATGTGTTTCTTTAAGTTCATCGTGTCTTTGTTTTACTAAGAGTCGGTCAAAGATGACGGCAAATTCATGTAGTGAGTACTTTTTATGAGTATGGTGCTTCAAGGATGAATGTAGCGATTCGCTACGTTGGGTACTTAACATGCCCCCCCAAAATGAGTCTCTTGCGTACACAGGGGTCCATTTTTTGTGGATCTCAAATTTTTCCTTCAACCATTTGTTATTCTCAAGTTTGTACTGGGAGATCAAATTTTTTCACTTCTGTTCGAATTCTGTTTTAAATTCCGCCATATAAATGATAGTCTTCAAAGCATCCCTGAACTCATCAACGTTATTCGGCATTCGAACTTCATGCGGTAGCTTATCCAAAATATGCCAAATGCAATATCTATGTGACGTGATTGGGAAAACTTTGGAAATTGCAGAAGTTATCCCACGATCCTCATCTGTCACGATGTTGATCGGATCACATGGCATTGCAGCACGCTACTTTTCAAAGAACCACTCAAATGAGGATGTCTTCTCATTGGGGATGAACCCACAACCTAGGAATATTGATTGCCAATAATGGTTGAATCCAACAAATGGTACGAACAACATCCCGTATTGGTTTGTGTTGTAGGTAGCGTCAAAGCAGAGAACATCCCCAAATACTTCGTAATTCTTTCTAGCGATACCATCCACCTAGATACAATGTGACAATCGCCCTTCGGGATTACATTGGTAATCAAAATAGAATAAGGAATCGGTCTCCTTTTTGGATTCAAAAAACTCAAGTAGCATTTGTCCGTCGTGTCCTTTTAAACCATCCATCTCGTCTCTCCTGAGATTTCTTACATCGGTTTCGGTGAATCTAATTTTCTCATTACCTCCACTTGCACCTTTAAAGAATAGCATTTGTTTGCATACAGGGACATTAGCTTCGGTAAGTTGACCAATTACATTTTTATCTGTCTTAGTCAATTCACGGTTTCGAGGTAGCAAGTGACGTCTACCGGGTGAAGTAAATTCGTGATTGTGTGCTTCATTTAACGAATAAAGAATCCACGAATTACTTTGTGAATTACTTTGTGGGTTTAGTTTGACACGGACGAAAGCTTTGCAACCCATTCTAGAAGTTGTACCTCGTCTAGTTTCATTATGGCTATTCGGTGACTCCCCGGCTTTATTACAAACGTATGATTTATCCACTACATCATTTCCCTTATATTTATTTCCACCCTTATGCATAGAGAATCCCGCACATTTGCAATATGATGAATAAAATTTTTCCGCATCCTCAAGAGTGAAAAATATCATACCAATCTTCGGTTTTAGGTGCTCATCAACATGAGAAAGATACTCGCCAATTTGTTGTGCACGAACAAATTTATCTCCGGCAACAGAACTTCCTTCGAAACTGTCCATACCTAAGAAACCGTGAAAAGGAGAACAGTTAGGGGTACTAAACTGTTGTATTTGGTGTTTTTATAAGTGCGCAAGCCACTACAACTTGTACAAGTTCCAGTTTCTACTAACGGTTCCAGAAATACGGCCGTGTATCACTTAATTTGAGTTTTTTTCAACCGAAAGCGATACGCGGCCGTATCTCTCGAACCGTGAGTCAAAATTCGCTTCTACAACTTGGGTTGGCTTCTCATAGGGGACACCAACCAACTCGCAAAGTTTCGTATTTTTTGGAGGTGGTTTGAAGTGTTTTAAACTCTAACCGCACTTACAAAATTCTAAGTCAAAAAATTCACATGCAGGAAAGTTGAGAAAAACGCGCAAACGGCACCCGAAAATTATAAAACTTTCCGACTAGGTTGGATTCACGTAGGGCAAGCCACCTAAATTTGTAGAAGCGAGTTTCAAGTCACGGTTTGCGAGACACGGCCGTGTATCGGCTTTAGTTGTTTTTTTCCAACCAAAATCGATACGCGGTCGTATCTCTCGGACCGTGAGTCGAAATTCACTTCTACAACTTCGGGTCACTTCTTATAGGGAACACCAACCAACTCGCAAAGTTTCATATTTTTTGGAGGTCGTTTGAAGTGTTTTAAACTCTAACCGCACTTACAAAATTCTAAGTCAAAAAATTCACATGCAGGGAAGTTGAGAAAACCGCGCAAACGGCACCTGAAAATTATAAAACTATCCGACTAGGTCGAATTCACGTAGGGCAAGCCACCCGAACTTGTAGAAGCGAGTTTCAAGTCACGGTTTGCGAGACACGGCCGTGTACTGGCTTTAGTTATTTTTTTCCAACCAAAACCGATACGCGGCCGTATCTCTCGGACCGTGAGTCGAAATTCACTTCTACAACTTCGGGTCACTTCTCATAGGGAACACCAACCAACTCGCAAAGTTTCGTATTTTTTGGAGGTCGTTTGAAGTGTTTTCTAATCGGCCCGTTTTTTAAAAAATTCTAAGTCAAAAACTTCTCATTTGAGCAATTGAAGCAAAACCGCACAAACGGCATCCAAAAATTTTTAAACTTTTCGACATGGTCGAATTCATGTAGGGCAAGCCACCCGAACTTGTAGAAGTGAGTTTCGACTCCCGGTTTGCGAGATACGACCGTATACCGCTTTATAATGATTTTTTCCAACCGAAAGCGATACGCGGCCGTATCTCTCGAACCGTGAGTCGAAACTCACTTCTACAGGTTGGTTTGGCTTCTCATAGGGGACACCAACCAACTCGCAAAGTTTCGTATTTTTTTGGAGGTCGTTTGAAGGGTTTTCTAATCTACCCGCACTTAGAAAATTCTAAGTCTAAAACTTGTAATGCGAGGATGTTGAGCAAAACCGCACAAACGGCATCCGAAAATTATAAAACTTTCCGACTTGGTCGAATTCACGTAGGGCAAGCCACCCGAACTTGTAGAAGCGAGTTTCGAGTCACGGTTTGCGATATACGGCCATGCACCGCTATACTTGGTTTTTTTCAACCGAAAGCGATACGCGGCCGTATCTCTCGAACCGTGAGTCGAAACTCGCTTCTACAAGTTGGTGTGGCTTGTACTACGTGAGACGAACCTACTCGGAAAGTTTCGTATTTTTTTACGGTCGTTTGCAGGGTTTTCAACCATAACCGCACTGAAAAGTTTCTAACTAATTTCGTATATACAATTCAAATTCTACAAATTACTAACGTAAGCAACATAATTCGGCAATTGAATATACTTGAAGTCAACCCGACTCTACATCTAAAATCTACTAACGCATATAAATTTTTTCCCAATTTCTAAATAATTTACTACACACAAATTCAAAATAACAATACAAATGTAGATTATTAGGGTAAAGAAATAGTGTATACCTTATAAGATAGGTCCAAATCAAGCCAAACAATCGATTCAGAGGAGTAGGGTTTCGATCAAAGCTCGACTTCGAAGCTAGGGTTTCGATCGTTGGAGTTCGACTTCCACAAAGAGTAGGGTTTCGATCTTCAGAGTTGGGAGAGAAGAGGGAGAGCGGACGGAGATGTCGGAGCTAGGGTTTTTTTTCCGTTGGGTTGGGTTCGTCGAAGAAAGAAGAAGAGCACGAGAGCAATCGCCGAAGAAGACGAACAGAATGGAAATAAAAATGAATATAGATAGCCTTAACCCGTTCTTGGTAAGGACGGGTTAAGGCTATATTTTTTAATAAAATTTTGCCTTAACCCATCCTTCCCAATGACGGGTTAAGGCAAGATTTTATTAAAAAAAATCTGAACCGTTGGATCTTTGATCCAACGGTCCAGATCGCATGGGTCTGTGCGAACAGACCCGTTCCGGCCCGTTTGCAACGGAAGAAGACTCTCTCTCTCTCTGTGTGTGTGTATATATATATATATATATATATATATATATATATATATATATATATATATATGTGATGATGATGATGATGATGATGATGATGATGATGATGATTTTTTCCCGTATTTATATAGCCTAAACTTTAAGCTTTAATATTTTTTTTATATACCACTTTTCGAAACTATTTGCCTATATAAAAAAAAATTACCAAAGTATTTGCGTTCGTGGCGAGTTTAGTTGTATCATGCTCGGCATTGGAACACGACAAGTGTAATTTTTTTTATTTTAGAAACTCGTCGTTTCCAACGATGAGTTTAGTTCAAAATTTTTAATGAAGACTCGTCGTTACTAACGGCGATGACATTTATACTAGACTTGTTGTTGGGAACGGTGAGTTTAATTCAAAATTTTCAATGAAGACTCGCCCTTCCCAACGGCGAGGACATTTACACTAGACTCGCTGTTGGGAACAACGAGTTTAGTTCAAAAAAATTCTATGGAGTTTTTTTCGAAAATTCACTAAGTCCAACAGAATGTTTAACTCTCTGTGAAATTTCCTACATCTTCGCCGTTCCCAACAACGAGTCTAGTATAAATGTCATCGCTGTATCAAAAAATTAGCACTAAACTCGCCGTGTCCCAACGGCGAGCATGAAACAACTAAACTCGCTGTTGGATATGGCGAGTTTAGTTATTGAGTCTACGAGCGTAATACATTGGCAACTGTTATTTTTCTGCAAATAGTTTCGAAAAGTGGCATATTAAAAAAAAATTCTAAGCTTTTACTCATATTAAATAATATTATTTTGTTCAGCTTAAATGATGTTATGCAACAAAAAAATTAAACTTTATGCTAAAAGCTTGTTCATTTTTTATTCTTCTTAAGAGCAATGCATTCACACTAACAAAAATTTGACTTTGAGAAATAGGAATTTTGAGTTGAGCTTGTAGTCGTTGAAACCCAAAATTTGGTCCATCGGTGGATGATCGTTTGAATTTTGAATCTCAGCCGTTGGTTTTAAAAAAATATTGAGTTCAAAACATTTATTAAAAAAAAAGTACCCATACAAATACATAATAATTCCTATAGGCCCATTCCATCTCACCCCTTGATCAAATAATCTAACAAATCTTAAATTAATTTTATATGCATAAATAATCCTATAGACTATATTCCATAGAAATTAAAAATACAAAAAAGGGGAAAAATCTCAGGGACGATATTGTGCCCGTTCTTTTTTTTTTTTTAATTTTATTTCGCTCTGACGAATCTTGCGTCCGATTTCTTAAGCAACTTTTTTTAGCCAGACACAATATAATTTTGCGTCCGACACATTTTTAAAAAAAATTGATTGGACGCAAGATCATCTTACGTCCTACCTGTTTATTTATTTATTTTTTAAAAAAATTCTTCATACGCAAGATCATTTTGCGTCAGAGACAATTTTTTAGAACGGATGCAAGATGATCTTACGATTCCTATATTTGAAAATTTCCTATATATTCTTTCAAATATAGACGGCTATTGTTCAATTTGTTTCAAAATTTGAAAATATAAAACATGAGTACAGCGTCTCGTTCCCTATATTTTTCAAAATTTTAAAATATAAGGAACAATTACATATGCTCTAACCAGTAGAAAGACATGAGTACAACACGACGACTTCTAGATATGTCACTGATCCCAATACTACTATCATATCTTATCCAATCGAGGAAGACTGCACATACCTCAAATTTTACCCCAAACATACCCCAACCACTAAAGAACAAGGTTTGGGTAATATTTTAATCATTTTTTGTTTGTCTTTTAGTGGTTGGGATTTGTCTTTTAGTGGTTGGGGTAAGTTTGAGGTAAATTTTGAGATATGTGTAGCGTTTGTGTATCCAATCTTGCTTAATCGGATAATTTCAAGTTGGGTATGACTATACCCAAACGCTATTTCCAGATATCGGGCTTAAATACCCATTATTTTTTGTATTTTTGTATTTTTTTTGAAGAAAATGTGGAATCTGGCCACCCTGTTTTATTAATAAGAGATTAATAAAACATACTCAGAGTACTGAGCCAACTACAACATTCTGCAACCATAACGAAATTACATAACCTCCACCCTGAACATGGGGGGTGGGACAAAATAAACATAAACTCCACCCCGAACATGGGGGGTGGGACAAAATAAACAAAAATAAACATCGAGTAGCCACATAGAGATACATCATATCCCCCCAACAAATCCTGGGGCGGTGGGTATCAAGGAGCCTAGTAGCCGTCAGTCGATCGTCGGCCCGATCTCGATCTCCTCATCATCAAACTCCTCTATCTGGAAAATACTTGTAATCCTTTTCCTGGGACCTGCTGCTGCCACATTAGCCCAAAAAAGAAATGCATAATGTGAGTCAAATTGCCAAAAATACTATTGCAAGATCTACGAAAATAAAGATTATTTCTGTCTAGCCATAGAACCCAGGTCATTGCGGCGATAGCTAAATACCACGCTTCTCTCATAGCACCCCTCTCCGTTGCGAACTTTGGGCCTACCCACAAGTCCTCGTAAGTACTAGGATATTGGGTTGTCCCTAGGGCGCTGAGTACTTCTACGAGTACCGCTTTACTCTTAGGACACTGAAGAAAAAGATGGTCTCTAGTCTCGAGGGCGGCACTACAGAATCCGCATTGGGAGTCCACACTCGGTTGGCGCTTAGCGAGGTTTTCTCTAATCAGTATCACATCGTTTAGTGTCAACCATAAGAAAGCTTTAATTTTTAGCGGGGCTTTCGTTTTCCAGATGACGGCAGCCCACTTTGGGGTACAACCCTTAAAATGGATGTGCTTGTACATGAAGCGAACCGTGAACTCGCCGTTCTTCTCCACTCCCCAGGATTTTTTATCGGGGCCCTGGGAGCAGCCAATTCCAGTGTTGGAGATGTAGGCCTGAAGTTCCGTAAGTCTGATCTGGGAGCCTATGTCAAGCGGTTGTTTGAACGAAGGGTTCCAGATGCCTCTTTTCCAGGCTACAGCCACCGTGCAGTGTGGTTGTCTCGCTTGCTCATATAAGTCAGGGAACAGGGTTCTTAGAGTGTGATCAGCACACCACTTATCCCCCCAAAACCTAGTGAGTCTGCCGTTACCAATAGCTGACTTGACACAGCTAAGAAGGGTTCGTATGTCTTAGTGATGCCTTTCCAGAACCAGGAAACCCGCGGCCCTATCCTGAAGCCCATATTTCTTGTTCTGTTCCCATGCATATAACCCTGAACAAATTGCTGCCACCCTTCTCCATTAGGGTGGAACACTTTCCACTACCATTTGCCCAGAAGCGCCAGATTCATATCTTGCAGGTCAATTATACCTAGGCCTCCATGAATCTTTTTCATGCACGCCTTCTCCCACCTAATGAGGTGATAACCCCTTCAATCCAGGTCAGCCCCTTTCCATAAGAAACGTTTTCGAGTTCGGTCAATTCTTTGGATTACCCATCGCAGCATCTCAAAGAAGGATAGATAATAGGTGGGGAGGTTGGAGAGGACTGTATTTATAAGCGTAACTCCCCCCCATCCCCCTCCCCCCCGCCAAGGATAGAGCTTTGCCTTTCCAATCTGCTAGCCGTTTCTCAATCCGGTCAATAATTGGCATCCAGTCCGCCTTTTTTAGCTTCCCGAGTCTTAGTGGTAATCCAAGGTACTGAATGGGAAAACTTTCTGTGGAGAAATTGAGGATTGTGGCATGTTCAAGAACCTCTGTTGGAGTCAGGGCAATGGGGGTGAGAGCACTCTTGTGGAAGTTAACCCTGAGGCTAGACCAGACTTCAAAACAATACAGAATTCCTTTGAAGACAATAGTTTCCTCTAGGTTGCCATTGCCAAAAAGAAGAGTATCGTCTGCATATTAGAGTATAGAACAACCTTGACGATTGGTTTCCTTAGCCACTGGTGCAATCTAACTTGCTCTACTGCACTTGGCCATCATGGATCTAAGCACGTCTGCCACTATGGTAAAGAGGAGGGGTGAAAGCGGATCGCCTTGTCTGAGCCTTCGTTTGCAAGAGAATGAGTGGCCTGATACCCCATTTACCAAAATTGCCATCCTGCTGGTGGTAAGGCAGGTGTGGATCCATATGATCCATCTGTCCCCGAAACCTCTCCTAGCAAGCGCTTCTAGCAGACAGTCCCAATCAACAAAGTCATATGCTTTCTCGAAATCTAGCTTAAGGAGGTAACTCTTAGAGTTCGAGGTATGGCAATGATGGATAGTCTCTTCATTCGTTGCGATACTGTCCTGAATACATTGTCCTTTGATGAATCCCGTTTGATCTTGACTAATGATACTATCCATAACCTTTCCCAGTCTGATAGCAAGAGTCTTTGTAATGATCTTTACAGAGCAGTTAAGGAGGCTTATGGGGTGGAAGTCTCCGACTTGTCGCGAATCTTCTTTCTTAGGAATCAGCACCACCTCCGCGTAGTTGAATCTCTCTAGTTTGAGTTTATGTTCGTGGAAGTCTGCGAACACCTTCAGCAAGTCACCTTTGATTTCCTCCCAGAATATCTAATAGAATAGTATCGAAAAACCATATGGACCTGGAACTTTATCTTTTCCAAGTTGTTGGATAGTCTTCCATACCTCTTCCTCAGAGAAGGGTGCTTCGAGGGATTGCAGACTAGGATCAGAGTTGCCCGCATGACCTTGCCAGAAGTCGTGTTGGAGAGGGACCCTGAAGTCCGCTTTATGCCCAAAAAGGCATTTAAAATGGGATTGGAAAGCCATCTTAATAGCAACATCGCCCTGTACCTTGCCAGAGTCCGAGTGGATCGAGTGAATGAGGTTAGATCTATGTCTGGCACTGGCAACTCGGTGGAAGAATGCAGTGTTCGCGTCTCCCTCTTGAGCCACGAAATTCTGGACCGTTATTGCCATTTGGTTTCCTCAATCCTATAGAGTTGGTCAATATCCTGTCTAAATTGGAACAGCCGATCCGCTCCTCCGGCAGCAGATCCCTAAATTATTCAATTTTTTTAAGTTCCTCAATTCCTTCTAGAAGGGGCTCCGTTGCTCTCCAGATCAGCGCAAATCGAGTTCGGTTCCATTTCCTGAGTTTGTCCCTGAGTCTGCTAAGTTTCTCACACCATATAGCGGATGCCTCTCGACCCTTGGTTGGGTGAGATCAACTCTCGTAAACCATATGGTGGAAGCCTTGAATTTCTAACCAAGCTTTCTCGAACCAAAACTTTGACAGTTTTCTGGGTTGGTCTTCCCCGGAGGATAAGAAAATAGGCATGTGATCTGATGTTGGTTTAGGGAGAGATTTGGCCGATGTCAACGAAAATTTGGTCTCCCAGTCCGTGGAGACTAGAATCCTATCTAACTTGGTCAGAATGGGCGTCGCTTGCATATTCGACCGGGTGAAGAGCCTATCTGCAATGAGGATGTCGACCAATTCCAGTTCCGTGATGACTTCATTAAACGCTTCCCCGTCTGGGGTGACAGATCCTCTTCCTCTGTGTTCTGAGGCGAATCAGTAATGTTAAAGTCGTCCCCCTCCACCACCCAGGGGTGCGACCATTTTGCTTGGATCGCTCTTAGATCCGTCCAAAAGGCCGTTCTAGCGGCTGACGTGTAACGCCCCGAATCCCAAATATACTGAATTCGAGATGTTCTATAGGATCTTTCCGCTTTTTTTAGTACAGTTTTACAAGAAAATTTAAACTTTTCACTTTACATCAGAGTTTACATCAATATTACATTTTACATTGCACAGCGGAAGTAAAATTTTACAACAATGAAAACAAGTATGCAACAACATTGAGTAATCTTTAAGCATTTGTTCCTCTTTATTCTTTATCATGCCATTTACCTGCATATAAGACTGTGGGTACGTCAGTTTATTCAACCGACGATCATTATACACGGCCATCCTCGCTATGCCGGAAATTGTATAACTTAATTTTCCATATTTATCAATCACAAACTTGTCACAAAACAAACTAAAGGGACTATCCTATTGATGTCGTGTTGTGATTGTGCACTTAGTCCTTAATGTAGTTATTTATATTACATGACACTAATGCGCACTTGTTCGGATTCTATGCATCCCATACTACATAGGTCCGAGGGCAAGCCTCTTATTCGTTCTTCATCTTTGTAGGGTTCAATTCCTCGCCATGACTTAATCTACTACTGTAACTATGGTGAGTATCCTAGATGATCTATGAGTACAAGCTCGTGTACAAAAAACCTGGAGGGGAACCCCACGCCATGTCTTGACTCATCAAGCATGCATTCTGTGGCAATTCAGCCTCCTTCATGGCACACGATCCTCTTGCAGTCACCAAACATCCCACAAGCGTGGCTAGAGTCCGATCATTCTGAGTTGTGCCAACGTCATGTCTTGACTCATCAAGCATGCATTCTGTGGCTCACACACCCGCACCGTAAACCCTAGTTCTCATACTCGTGTTTTTCTCTCACTTTCATCACATCTTCACTATGCACTAATCCTTAGTTTTTATTAGAATCATGAACAAAAATCAAAGCTCTAGAGTTAGCCTCTCCACTAACCGGACTTATTCATTTCATTCAAACATGACCAATCTTGGTCTTTCTTTTCAAATTTCATTTCATTTCATTTCCAATGTCGGGGGAGACTTAGCTACTCTTCTGTTTCAATTTCCAATTCACAATTTCCAAAAATGAGCATTTCCAATTCATAAATTCATTATGTTGAGTTATCATACTCACATAGCCTTTCTCTTTTCCAATCATGATTTCTAAATTTGTTCAAATAGTCCATAACTATACATGAATCTCATATGCTTTATCAATTATCACTTCATATCAAAATTTCACATCACTAACAAATATTCACAATTCATAATTTTCACATTATTCTCAAATGAGAATAAATTGCATCATGTCACACAATAAAATTTCTTTTTGCCAAATAATCTTCTAATCCTTCATTTCAATTTATTCTTGTAAATTAAAATTTTTCACAAAGTATATATCTAGAACCATAGTGTTTTTCATGCAAATAAAATTTATACCTTTCATTCTCAAATCATAGTGTTTTTCATGCAAATAATCCTCAAATCATTTTTATAAAGTCCTTTATATTTTTAGGAGAATAACCATATTTTTTTTCATAATTTTTTGACAAGTAAAAACCCCAAAAAAATGATTTTTCATTCTTGAAAAGAGCAAGAATTGAACCCAGAACCCCTGAGAACACAGCCAACCGCACAGACCACCAGGCCGTATGCCCCAGCGGTATAAAAGCGGAGCGAAAGGTAGTTAATGCCTCGGATCAGACTGATCGGATTTAAAAAAATAAACACTCATAAAAGATGGCATTCCCCAGGGTCGAACCTGTGACCTTAGAGAACCCAACCGCATGCTCTAACCACGTGAGCTATGTGCTCAGATGGTCTAAGTGCAACTCAGAATCTTTTTGAACCGATTCTCACTGTTGTTTAAACATTTCGATGTTCAACTAGCTTTCGTTTCATTTTGCTTTCATAAAAAAAATACTGTATAACTCCAGATTAATACTACTTCACATAATTTGCATATCAGTAAGAGCAAAATAATTTTTGTAATAATTAAAACGTATTTTCCTACACTAATTCAAATTATACATTATAACACCACATTTCTTCTCTTTTCGACATTTCTTCGCATTGTAGCATTCTAATCTTTTTGTCAATAAATTTCACATTAATTCTCTGACTTTAATCATTTATCTAACATACAACTCATATTTTAATTTATTCATGCCCATATCAACACAAAGGGTCTATTTAACACATGAAAAGGGTATAATCAAGCTACTAACTTTGTGTGTAATTCTTGATGGTAAAAGAATGTATTTTTCTATCAATCAATCCATGATTCTAATCAATTCACATACAACTCAAATAATAGAACCACATACCAATTTGTATGTCCACATTTCAATCATTCAAGAAGTCATTTTTCCCAATTAAAGTGTGCTCTTCTTAGTCATTTTCATGCTTCAATTTTTCTAATTAAACTAGCATGCAATCTTACTTTAGAAATAGGAAAAATTTTACCCACCTTGTATGGAGAGAACAAACACAATTTGCAACAAAAGTCCTTTGCAACACGAGTGCACCTCCCTGAACACGCACACTAGCAAGACCCGAGCACTCCTAGCCAACTCGAACACTTCTAAAGCCGGCCTCTCCTCCTTGATAGAATGCAAGCACAATCCCACACCCTCTCAATCTTTTAACTCACAAAATACTACTAAATAATACTATTAGACTATAGGTTTGGAAGAGAATATTAAGCACAAAATAACTAGCCATGGGAGGGGGTATTTATACTAAAAGTTAAAGGAAATGGAGGGCTAGGATCAATTGGTTGGTTGTAAGATGGAGGGCCAAGATGAAAGTAGGAGTTGCAATAACTACCCACATCCAAGTAACCACCACACCATGATCACCACTCAAATTTTGAGTTCCCTCCAAAAGTCCCCAACCGGCCATGAAGAAAAGTGCATATTGCACGTGTACGTGTAGTGCACGTGTATGCAACTAGACCCAAAATTGTACATTTAATTTTGTATAAAAATAAAATAGTCTTTTAGATTGTATTCTACATGACAGGTTGTGTAAAAATATAGTCCATGGGCTTTAGTTTATGGGCCAAAATAGTTATTTTAAAATAAAATAAATAAATTACATTTTGGGCTTTAAGAAAAAGGGCTTTTTTTTATCTAATTAAAATAAGGCTTTTGTACAAAATAGTTAAAAGCATATATTAAAATATCTTTACTCATCTTGATGAAAATATTAACCAAAAATATTGCACGTGCACACTACATGCAAAATAAATAATTTTTCATTAATTGAAAAATCAGGGTATTACAAGACGTATGCGGTCCATAGACCACCATGACCGTCTGAATCCAACCGTCGAATTTTTGCTTTAACACAACCGACAAAGAAAATTGCCTGTGGAGCTCGTCAATATAACCAAATAGGTTGGGGTTAAAACCCAGAGCGATTCCCCAAGAAGCCCCCACTGACCGGGACATTCTCCATTCAGATACTCGAGTACCCCCAACTCTATTAAGTCTAGACGTGTGAGAAAGTTTGGTCTCTTAGAGACAAACAATATTAGCCTTTGACCTGGCTATGGCTTCCTTAACTATTTCTCGTTTGCCTCGCCTACTGAGGCCTCTGACATTCCAGAAAAGGGCCTCCATTAACTACAGCTATGGGGGGGTCATGACTCGATTTGGGCGACGAGATCGAGTTATGGTTGACCCTATCGGTCTCCCATCCCCTGATCTTATTCAGGAGAAATGCGTTTCTATCGGTATCGCCTACCGCAAGACCACAAGTGTCGGCTAGACTAAAAATTTTATTATCAGTTATGAAATTAAAAATAGACGCTAAGAAGGAACACGTACCTCCGTCGCCAGTCTTAGCGGCTTTAGCAGCCGCCACGATCTCCAGATAGTCATCTAGGGACTCCTCATTAGTCCTCTTTGCCACTTTCTAAACTGTGAAATCTGAGTCGATCTGGGAAGAAGGGTATGTGGATGGAACAAACTCCAGGGAAGTGGCGCGAATATCAACATTGAAATCATAATCCTCTGACTCCATAGACTCCCCCTCAGAGTAGACCATGTCATCTTCAAGGTTCAGCCTGTCTTCCCGATTGTCTTCATCACTTTGGTTTGCCAACTGTATAATAGGCTCTCCTGAAGTGGTGTTGGGTAATCTTGGAATTACCCCAATAATAAGATGAGACTGCTTGGTCCGCTCATTAGGCCCAGTCCCAACCGTTAACTCATTTAATTTTTGGAAATCGTTATTGGGCCCCTCAATGGGCCCAACAACATCTTCGAGCCCAGCTTCAAAATTAGAGACCCCTTCGTTGGGCCCCACAGAACTTTTGAGTCCTTCATGATGCTTCCGTTGTCACCTCATTTCCTTCGAACTGTCAACCTGCTACCTCATTACCATCGCTCTGTCAGACTAAGGTGAGGGACGTGGCACCTCCTTATACACAGGCGGAAAGGTCGAGGTAGGCACCTCTTCTGAAGCTTTGATGCTAAGGCTCCTTTTTCCTTTTTGTTTTGGCACTATTCTCCCTTCACCGCTGTGTTCTTCACCCAAAAAGCTCCCTCCTTTCTCCTTTCGATCCCTTTCCATGCTACCCCAAAACAGCCATGTCTATCCTTGTTTCCCGTCCCAAAGATTGAAACTTTGGGTCCACTTTCCTGGTCAAAAGCGATGCTTCGCTCTTCCCCTTACAAAAACTTTCCTTTACCAACTCTTGCCCCAAAGGTTGTACCTTTTTCCCTTTTGGAGAGCTACTTTGCATGTTTCTGCCATTTCTAGGGCCTGCAAGCTCTGGATCCTTTCTCTGTTCCTCTCTTCATTTCTCTTCACCAACTCTCTGGGGTTGCATGCCATTTTGGGATACCTGTTGTTCCCCCTTTCCAGTCGTGCCACTGGTTTTGAAAAAATTACCATATCTGGAAGTGGATCCTGGCCATTGGATCCCTTGGTCGAGCTTCGTTCTTGCCCAATGGAATCCAGCCCAGAGACTTGATACTATGATCCCTCCGCCGCAGGCTCCCGGTGGGCCTCCATCCCTCTCACCGCCTTGATCAGTTCTCGGTGAGCATGCTCCACTTCATGGGCCCCATCTATGGTAAGCTCCCACTCTGGTGAGGCAACCTGTTTGTAGGTGCGGCCATCTCGAAAAGAGGGGGGAGGTGTGGGGGACGTGATGGATAGGAGCTCCGTCTCCGTCTCTGGACGTTTGTCAAGCACAAACCGGATGAGATAGGATTGCTCATATGAAAACACTTTGGCAAAACATGGCATTAAGGAGATATCACCGCTCCTGATCAATATCCTAGCCGATACGATCTCCGAGCGGCGAATAGTCTTTTCGTCAATGTCTTCCACCGATCCGAAGTCGGAGACTATCTCTTGCAAGGCCTCCTTCTTCCAGAAGTGAAGTGGCACGTTATGTATCCATATCCAATATTTGTCGCCCTATGGCCGTTCTGCACCAAAGCTCGGTGACCAAGCTTTGAAATCCAACTTGAAGTGCCCAGAGTCCACCGTGGCCATTTCGGTGACCTCTATCATCTTCTCTGGTGATGGGAACGATATCAGAAATTAGAGGTGACAAACTTTCTTTACTACCCAATCTCTGTGCCACTTCGCATTCAATGCTTGTAGAAGATGGGACTCCGATGGCCTACCTGACGTATCTCGAGCCACTGCACACCATTGGCGTAGCCATTTTTCCTCATTCTTGATGATGGCGATGCTGTTTGCGAGTCTGATCGTAGCTAGATTGTCAGGTGATCTGCCTCTGCACACCTGTCGTTCGTCGCCATTGTTGGAGGTGATGACATTCATGCAGGTGTAAGACATGTGGCCCCACTTCATACACCTCAGGCACCGAACTTATTTAGTGCACTCTTTCCGGTAATGTCTCAAGTCACCACAGCTAAAGCACGGCACCGGTTTTCGTTTTCCTTTTCTGTGTTTTTTCTCGTTATCCTGTAGGGTTGGTGTTGGGGAGTTGGGTTTTCTTTTTTTCTTTATGGGTTACTTCTTGCCACTTCTCCGCCGCATCCCCAGTCGGAGCCTGTTCCTTATCCTTTTTAGGCTCATCGTTTGGACCCCCCTGTTGGGCCCATACAACGATAGCCTTGGGATGGTCGGTGACCGCCTCCTTTGGTGGTGAATGGTGGTGTGTGTGTGAAGAAGAGGGAATTGGAGGATTGTGGTGTTGGATGGTAGCAGTTGGGGGATTGTGGTGGTATGTGGAAGATCTCGGCTGTGGTGGAGTGGTTGAGAGGTGTTGGTTGTCATGGCTTTGATGTCTTGTATGATGATGGTGGTCTCTGTAATGGTGTGGGTGGTGAGTTTCATTACGGTAGACTCTTCCTCTGGTGTAGCTTGTGAGTGGGTGAGGTTCATGTTCATTGCGAATGCTTTGTCTGTGGTTGTCCCTGTATTGCATCACTGGTTGGTATCGACGGTGACGCTGGATCGGGGGGGGGGGGGGGGGGGGGTTCTTTTACGCCCGTAGTGGCTCGTATGAGGACCCTCTCTATGGGCCCGTTCCCTCGAGATCCACTCCTGATGGCAATGATGATCGTCGCCACTTCCTGCCTGTTGATGATGTGCACTTCGGTGTGCCCGCGGCGGAGTGTGCGCATGTCTGAGCCTAGGAGACCCTCCCTCAATGGGGGTGTGTTCATCAGGGTAGGAGGGTTTGGGGTGGGGTTGGGGGGGTCAGCCATTGGATTGCCTGGGGTGTGGGACTGAGGTGGAGGAGGTGGAGAGGGAGCATCAGCAGGTGGGAGAGGGGGGTAGGAAGGGTTGCGGTGTGTCGGGCCCTCTCATTGGGCTTGCACCCACTCAACTCCAACTCCGAAAGCATGAGGGAGTGAAGCCGAAAGGTCCGGGAAGGTGTGTTCGGGAGGACGTCGTTGGTGGAGTGGAAGGTGCAGAGGTTGATGGGGTTAGATCTGGGGGGAGTGGAAGGGGTTTGTCGGAGCAGCTGAGGAAGAAGAAGGTCAAGAGAAGAGGCTGGAGACAGTGGATTTGATGAAGCCGAATAGTAGAGACTGTATTTCATTGTACAGTCGCGCGCGCACACACAAACTTGTTATCCCCCTTAAAAAAATACAAACTTTTTATCCCCCTTAAAATAATAATAAAATAAAATAAGAAAAATTAAATCCACGTGCATTGGTCGTGCATTTGAGCTAAAAATTAAAATCGACGTGCATTAGTCGTGCATTTGAGCTAGTCTGAATTCTAGAACATGAAATCCCACACTTCGCATAACCAAAATCTCATGAATCCATCCTCTCCAAATTTGCTGACAGATGCTGATGCCATCGCCATCCCCTCTCTTCAATCGACTCCTTCGGCTCTCTTCTTCATCTCTTCATTCTCCCAAGGTTTGCATCCTCTCTTCCTTCTTCTATTCATCACTAACAACTAATCCTTTCCTTCATTCATTCTCCACTCTCACTTCACACCTGCAACCAACCCAAAATCCAGCAACCCACGAGACCCAAACCCATGTCCCCATTTCACCAAATTCACATCTGGGTATTAGGAAACCAGTTATTTCTGGGTCTTGTGATTACTACTTTGCGGAGAATTCATCTCTGCAAGACATTTTGAAGCAACATGGTCACTTGTCCCCAGAGTCAACCCGCCCTTTCTGGCGAGTTTCGTCTCTGAGACCGAGCGATTTCCTCGAAATACTTCTGGGTTTTGGCCCAAATGTTGAGGATTTAAGAGTGGTGGGGTTTTTGTGGAGTTTGTTTAGGTGGGCTAATGAGCAATGTAGAGATTTTCGTCATCTTCCGAGGTCTTTTGAGATTATGATTACAATGCTAATTCGGGTTAGAATGTTGAGAGAGGCTGAGTCGTTGCTTGTAGACTTTGGTGGTGATGGTTGGATGTTTAGTGAGATAGTTCGAGGGTATGCCCTGGATGAATTAGTTGGGGAGTCGATGGAATTGTATGATAAAGCAAGAGAGAGGGGTATAGTCTTGGCGTATTCTTGTTGTAAGGCTCTTCTTGAACTTCTTGTCAGAATGGGGAAGTCTGATTTGGGTGTGAGAGTTTATGAGGATATGTTAGAGGGTGGAGTGGAGAAATGTTGTTTTCAAGATGGTAGTTTGGAATTTGTTGTTGGGGCACTGAGCAAGAATGGTAAGACTTTTGAAGCTGTTAATGTACTTAGAAGAGTGAGGGGTTTTGGTGTTGAACCAAGTCGAGTAGCTCTTGATGCAGTTGTTGATGGGTATTATAGGAAGATGGATTACGAGGATGTATTGGTTTTTTTGAAAGAGTGGAGCCACATACCAGATGCTTACGTCTGCAACAAAATAGTCTCTTCTTTGTGTCAGAAGGTGGGCAGTGATGAGGGGTGTTTGTTTGTCCAGAAGTTGGAGGATATAGGTTTTCAGCTTGACCCTGTAACCTTTGGGATCCTAATTTCACACAGTTGTCGGGAACGAAAATTGAAAAGTGCACTCATTTATTTATCTGAATGTCTCTTTAGGGGCATAAATCTTGAATTGCATGCTTATAATGCAGTCATTAGTGGGTTATTCAAGGAAGGAATGCACAGCTGTGTCAAAGATATTTGCGAGGAAATGGTTGAAACAGGTAAAGTGTTGGGTCTATCTACATTCAGAGTTTTGTTAGCTGGATACTGTAAGTATAGAAAATTTGAAGAAGTCAAGCAAGTCTTGGCAGAAATGGTAAAGTGTGGCATAATTTCTCTATCTCCTTCCGAGGATGCTTTCTCCAAGGCTTTTAAGGTTCTGGGTATTCAGCACTTTGGGGTGAAGGTTAAGAGAGATAATGATTCGGGGCATGCGAAAGCTGAGTTCTTTGACTCTCTTGGTAATGGACTATACTTGGAAACTGATGTTGATGAGTTCCACATGACCTTGGATGGTATCCTAGATAATGGGATAATTCCTGATTTCAGTTCTCTGATACTGGAGGAATGCGACAAGGGAGATATAGAAACTGCTCTAAGGGTGAAAGACGAAGCTCTTCAGTGGGGGAAGAAGCTCTCTTTATCAGCAAGCTCCAAACTGGTACAAGGCCTATGTGTATCCCCCTCTCATGTAAACAGATCTGTTAAATTTTTAGATGAGATTCCAGAGCAAGTGGAACACCTTGGTCATGAGAACTTAAATTTGCTCATTCAGTATTTATGCAAGAATGGAGAGAGAATCCGTGCAAGGTTCCTACTTGATATGTTGGTTCAGAGACGGATGCTGATTCAGAGTGATACTTACACTGCTTTGTTATTGGAACTCTGCAAAGATAAGCAAACTGATGGAGTCCGAGCATGTTTAGAGATGGCACAGAGCAGCAGCACGTGGTTACCAGAGTTTGAGGATATCAAGGAACTCATATATTTTCTTTGCAAGTCGGGACTGATCAAGAAAGTGCTACAGCTCTTTGATGACATGGCAAAAAGAAAGTATGAAAACTCAAATTTGAACTCTGCTATCTGCTGCGAATTTGTTAAGGAGTTGTGCAGCAGGGGCTTTGCTGATGTGGGAGGTGAATTGGTAAAGGAGTTTCTTCTCAGAGGTTATGCTGTAGAAGATGCTGTTTATACTAGTCTTATTGAAGGGCTAATAAAGAAACGGAGGTTTACTGAAGCATTTGGAATGGCTGATCAATTATTAGAGAAGAACATGTTCCCCAGTGCAAGTATATATCAACTCATAGTGCCTTTGCTATTTAAGTTCAATAGAACTGAAATGGCACTGACTTTAAAGCAAAATTTGTTGAATTCACAGTCAAATCATATCAGTCTTGTTTACAACACTTTAGTGAATGAGTTGTGCAGAATAGGGAAGATGAAAGAAGCAACCTTTCAATTGCATGAAATGTTGGTGGATAGTGTTCTCCCTGATAGAAATACTTTAAATTTCTTGATCCAAGGCTTCTTACATACTAAAAACTTGAAGAATACGCTTGAGATACTCAGTTTCATGTTAAAAAACAACCTGGACCTCACAATCTCAGGGTACAGAAGTTTAATACGTCAGTTTTGTGTTTATGGTCGAGTACCTAGTATTTTGAAACTTCAACAACTAATGGTAGTAAAAGGCGAATCAGAGTCACTGGTTTTATACAATATTCTGATCTTCTATCTTTTTCAGTCAGGAAACAGTTTGCTTGTTGAGTCTCTTTTGAAAAAGATGGGGGAGGCACACTTGTTTCCTGATCAGTGTACTTATAATTTTATCATATATGGTTTTTGTAAGTCTGGAAACATCTCAAGGTCTGTGGGGTTACTAGATACCATGATTGCCAAAGCTATGGAACCAAGTAACCGAAGCCTCAGAATTGTAATTCGGTACTTATGTAGTAATGGGGAAGTTAACAAAGCACTAGAATTGAGTAAGGTGATGCAATGTAAGGGGAGGAAGCATGGTGCAGTGGTTCTGCATACACTAACTGAGGGACTTTTAATATGTGGTGGGATTTCAATGGCAGAAATTTTCTTAGATCGAATGGAAGAGAATAAAATGATACCTGAAAATATCAATTGGGACCTTTTGATTAAGAAATTCTGCGTGCATGGGAGTGTGAAGACAGCTGTTCATCTGCTGAATTCAATGTTAAAGAAAGGTAACTTTCCAAGTGAGATCAGTTACAATTTTATTATTAAGGGCCTCTCTAATTCAAAAACATTGGATCAAGCTCTCGATTTCCGTGCTGAAATGATGCACAAGGCTCTCAACCCAAGCCTGGATTCGTGTAACACACTCATTTGTGGTCTGTGTGATAATGGAAGAGTTGATGAAGCGAGACAAATTTTGGGAGAGATGCTTCATTTTGGTCAAGTTCCTACAAAAAACATGTATAATTATGTAATTGATAAGTGTTATGCACAGAATAATCTGAACATGGCTTCAGAACTTCTGCAAGAGATGCAAATAGCTGGTTATTCACCTAATTTTGAAAGTTACTGGTCTCTTATAAGCAATTTAAGCGGCTCTAACAAAAAGGGTGAAGATAAAAGTAAGGAAAATGACAGCGAGGGATTTTTGTCTCGCCTCCTTTCTGCAAAGTCTCTTCATTGTTAAGTAAGCACCATCTTATTCTGGTACATTTGTCCTCAGAAGTGATGCGGTTGGATAGCCAGGTTTAAGGTAACATACAGCTATGAATTACTTTTGTATAGATTTCTTAGTAATAATAAAAAGCACTGAGAATTGTCTTTCGGGCATGTTTGTCAACTCTTATTGCAGTGAGCAGCTGAATATATCAAATCGTCCTTCTTGGCTTACTAATATGTGTAAAGGATATAAAACCAAGGGATTTCTTTACATTGATGTGTATTCATTTGACTAGCATAAGGTTTACAGATTTTCCTGTAATTTTTTTGCTATAATAATATATTGATCCATGGATGCATACTGGAAGGGTCTTTAATATGTGCTGCATGTTGGAAAGGAGAAAATTTTCTTATACAACCAAGTAAATTTCAGAAGCTTACATTTAAAACACGAATTTGGCATGAATAAATATCTACATTTCACTCAAAGTTTGCTGAAATTTGTTATGTTTGGCTTAGGTTAATATGTGCTGCTCTATGAAGCACCGATACGAGTACGGTGATACGCGTACAGGGACAAGGTTACGGGGATACAACAATTTTCAAAAAACTAAGATACGGGATATGGCTAGTTATATATATATAAAATTACACACAACTAAATAATATCTCTTTTTAATAAGGAAATGATAAATATCATTCATTAAACATAAATAAAATAATCCATAAAAGCTACAATAATTGAGTTGAGCAAAAACTGATTTCAGTTCTTCTTCTTCAAATAAGGTGAGAAAACCCTAACTTATTTTTTCTTATTTCTTCAAATTAACCCCCAAATTCGATTTTTTTATGTTTTATACCCAAAAATTATTTCATTATAACAATTTTAACCCCGAGCTGTATCCCCACCATGTCCGACGTATTCCCACCGTGTCTGCCGCGTATCCCCGCCGTATCCATTTAATAAAAAAATGCAGGACACGTTTCAACTGTATCCTTTACGTGTCCGGCCGTATCCCATATCATATACGTACAGGAAACGGGGATGACACCCTCCGTGAAGTATCTGTGCTTCATAGGTGCTGCTTGATTTGCATGTTTTTTATTGTCTGTCTACCGTCTTTCCTCTGCTGACACTTCATATCTCAAAGAGAATTTGAAGGCTCGCTTCTTGGTTGCACATGTTTAAAATGCTTGACCACTAGGATGGTTTCACTTTTCAAAATTAGCCTTCAAACATTTATAGGAAGCCTCTTTTTGTTCATATTTTCCTTAGCCATAATTCTGACACCAATTTAGGAAATTGATGACAAGTTGACAACCATTTGTAAAATGTAATCATATTTTTCATGTATCCATGTTCTTCATATCCATTTTATTTTGAAAGATTTGGGGTCTATTTAGACCACAATAATAACGTAAATTGTGTTGCATGTAAGTTTTATTGGTTGCAATCAAAATTGCAAAAATTACAGTTGCAGCCATTTGTAGCTAATGCAAATGTACATGGAGGAGTGAGAAGCTAGCAGTGGCTTTTGATGGTAAACCCTTTCAGTGGTGTCCGACAAATGACAGTGATGGTGGCTTGCCAGATAGGGGTTGCTAAAAATGATTTCTGGTAGGCTAACAGTGGTTGCAGGGCCAGTATGTTGTCAGTGGATGTGTCCTGTTGAGAGGTATATATACATCCATTTGTTCAATCTTTATATACCTTTTTGTGTTTACTGTAATTTTGAGTGTCAGTTTATCGTAATCAGCTTCTCTGGTTACAATAGTAATGTAAATTGAGTTGCATGTAAGTTTTATTGGTTGCAATCAAAATTGCAAAAATTACAGTTGCAACCATTTGTAGCTAATGCAAGTGTACACGGAGGAGTGAGAAGCTGGCAGTGGCTTTCGATGGTAAACCCTGTCAGTGGTGTCCGACAAATGACAGTGATGGTGGCTTGCTAGATGGGGGTTGCTAAAAATGATTTCTGGTAGGCTAACAGTGGTTGCAGGGCCAGTATGTTGTCAGTGGATGTTCCTGTTGAGAGGTATATATACATCCATTTGTTCATAGTCTTTATTATACCTTTTTGTGTTTACTGTAATTTTGAGTGTCAGTTTATCGTAATCAGCTTCTCTGGTTATATTAAACATAAGAATCATAACAAATGTTATCCTAATTTATCTCTCCATAGCCATGGAACGTGTCAAATTTGTATTGCGTGCTATCTTCTGAAGTGGAAGCAAGTCTAAATCGTCGACTTCGTACTGAAGAGGGTATAGGCTATATAGTCGGAGAGTTAGGACAGAAAATAGGCTTGGGTAATGCTGGAATAAGCACATGCTTGTTTGCTTAACTATCTCTAGGTTGTAGACAAATATTCGTAGGTAGTAACTTTTTAATCTTGTGTTATCTGATTATTTTATATAAAATATATGTATGAATTTCTGTACTTTGAAGTTGGTTCTCCCTTTTTATTATTATTTTAAGGAAGCACTTTGATCCAGTTAGTGAACAACTAGCTAGGACACAAATCGACTGCAACAGAAGAATTAATTTCCAAAATGGTTCAAGGGCCATGTAATGATGTTCCTCTTTTTAGAACATTACACTTTTCACAAAAACACCTGTTGCGTAAATTGAAGATAAACTGTTGCATTGCAAGTTTTGCGATGGTTATCCAAAGGTAAATCAGTAACAGTGGATATCATACAGATTTCTAGTAAATCGCTCACAAGTGTTGATCGATATGGAACATTCTGTGTGAATAGTTATAAATTTCACGCCAGCTAGATAGAGAAGAAGACCTGAAATGAAATTGTCCAATCATTTCAACAATATTCAAGTGCTAAGGATCAGAATCCTGTCAAAAGCGTAAGTTATATAGACAATTGGAAGACAAAGTTGAAATATTTCCATTAAATGGTTCAAGTATGTTGGTGCTTTTGCACATTGACGGAAAGATGAGTATGAATTCCAGATTGTCAATGTGGATAGGGTGATTTATGATGGTGAAATGTTCATGTTTGCTTAGCAAGCAAAACAATGTTTAAGGAAGCCACCTTGAAGTTGCGGTGAGTCACCAGAGGTTCCGTTGGTCGAACAGGCTAATGTGGATCTTCCGTAGTGGATGCTGTTGAACCTGACAAATTTATTGTCAGAAAATGGCATGGATGATAAAGAAGTTACAAGAAGGAGATTTAAAAAAAAAAAATGTTGATAATACCCAAAATGGGCATTGAACATGTCACTGATGATGTAGAAGTCATGGTATCTGAATGATTGCGTCTATGCTAGTTTGTTTACCTTATTGCCTAATTTCTGTAACATTCTTTTAGTTTAGCTACTCATTGGATCTTTATAATTAAATTTGCTTCTTTCCGATGGGAAAATTACTTTCCTGCCATTTTTTGATATTCATTTTTTTGAATATACCCACACTTATTAGTACCTTAGAATACGTAGCAACTTGCTCAGTACTTCAAATAGAGAAATGTGACTGTTTGAGCTATTGTGAGATGCGTAGATTAGAAACTTGAAATGTTGGACTGTTATCTAGTAACATTCCTGAGTGATAATGGCGCTCTGATCTTCTTGTTTGTGCAATATGCCACCTTTGTTGTCTCAAACATGTGCCATTGTATAAATGTAAGATTGACACTACAACAGCTTTGTATTTATTTTTTTCTTAGAAGTTTTAGATAATCTTTTTTTGGTTTAAGTGGCTAAGTTTCCAACTCATTCTCAGTGTACTAGAAAATGTTCTCGTTTACTAGTCTAATTCCTTAATTTCTGTTGCATCTGTTGGGATGTATATTCTTTCACAAGAAAGTAATTTTTTTTTTTTTTTGGTTGATAAAGGGATAGAATCCAATAAAATAAGGATTTTAGCCAAATTGACATTAAAACCAAAATATAGCAAGTCATAGAGTACACAACATAAACCCAAGTCAACATTCTGGTGCTGACAGGGTCCAAAACAAAATACCACCAGAGGGAAAGAGGGAAAGTATAGGAGTAACATATAAAACTAGGACATAATAAAAGCTAGAAACAACCCATAACAACACTCAAAAAGCTCAAAAGATCAAGCACCACCAAAGGGTTTTCATCACTATTAATCTCATTCCTTTCTTATGCAGCTTCAAGCGAGGAGACTAGCAAAATCCCTGTAATGTAATATATTCCTGTTGATGCTGCGATAATGCTAAGATAGAGTCCAGAGTAGACGATACCGGGTCAACAGCCACTCCATCAGAAACAACATCAACATCACTGGTAAGAACATTCTCTAGAATAGGGACATCAAAACCAGCAGAAGCAAAGAACTCAGAGTCAAAAATCACAATTGTGTCTCCATGTTCAGTTTGAACTCCATCATGAGAAGAGCCATTAACTCTGACAGAAACTTATGCACTTTGAACTGAATCTGCAATCACTGAGTTAGAAATAAATGAAAAAATAACATCATTACTTGCATTAAAATTCACCTTTTTTTGTGGGAGGGAGATAAAATATCAGACAAAAAAGAAGTATAAATAAATAGATTGTAGAATGCTAACAATGTTGGAATTCTTTTTTTTTTTTTTTTTTTTTTGGTTGAAAATCCTTTGATTTCTTTCATTCCAAATAACTCAAATCAAAGACATCATAAGAATATCCCATTGAAGTATAAGCTTAGAAAGAATTATCTTTTTTCTCTAAACCCCCAGCAAGATTTGATGGAAGGTGGATATCTTTTTATGTTCCAAAGTTTTTAAAACAAAATCCAAATATTTCTAACAAAAGGATATTTAATAAAAATATGAGTAGCAATTTCATAACCATATATGCAAAGACCACAATGTTGACCCATAGCCAAGTTTCTTTTGTTAAGATCATCCACCGTAAGCAATTTGTTATGAATGGTGAGCCAAGCAATCCTCACTTTAAGAGGAGCAATGTTCTGCCAAATGAACTTGTAGAATGGACAAATTTTTCCACTAGAGTCTAAGAAATTATAGAAGGATTTTACAGTTAAGGTACAATAAGAACTCCATCTCCATCTAACCTCTTTTCTTATTTTTCAATTATAATTACTCAAAAGATGAAGCATATCATTGAAATCATGAGTTTGGGCTAAAGATAAATTCATTCTAAAGGAGATATTTCAAACTTTACCAAATCTATTGGTAGAATAAAGAGAGAATAAAGTAGCATTAGGACAGACAACAAGTCTATATAATTTAGGGTATGAAGAAGATAAAGAATATTTATCTATCCAAATGTTAGTCCAAAATCTCATGGTACTACCATGACCACAATCTTTTGAATGCTACATTTAAAAGGGTTTGTCACTCACCAAATGCCTTTCCAAAAAGATCAAGAAAAGATATAAGGAGGAAGAGTACTAAAGTTTCATAACTTCCTTCTTTTGAAGTATTTATGCTTAATAATTCTTGATCCAAGAGATGTTATTAGATGAAGTACTCTTCCAGAGATATTTTCCAAGAAGTGCAAGGTTGTGATTTCTTAAATTAATCACACCCAGACCACCTTCCTTCTTCTCTTTGCAATTCCTACCCCAATTCATTAAGAATTTCCCAAGATCACTATTAGAAGAAGATCCAATCCAAAGAAATTTCCTTATTATTTTATCAATCTTTTTTATCACCCATGCAGGAAGATAGAATATGAAAGCATGTATAAAGGAATACTAGAAAGAACATAATTGATAAGGGTCAATCTCCCTCCTCTAGATAAAGATCTACCAGACCAAGAGTTAAGTCTCTTCTCTATTCTTTCAACGATAGGATTCCAATATGATTTACGAAGAATTCCTATTCTTAGAGGAATGCCAAGTTAAGAAAGAGGAAAAGAACTCTCTAGGGCAATTAAAAAAGGCAGAAATTTCATATTGTTTATTATCATCACCCCCAATCCAAATAGAAGAGGATTTAGAAAAATTAATCTTCATGCCAGAAACATACTCAAAACAGGAAAGAACCAACTTAAGGTTTCTCAGTTTAACACCATCACAAGAGGAGAATAAGATAGTATCAATTGCATATTGAAGATTAAGAACACCCCTAAAAGAAAGGATGCTACCCAAGCCCTCAATCAAACTATTATCCTATGCTAATGAAAGCATTCTATTAAAAGCATCAGCAATTAATACAAATAGCAGATGGAAAATGGGATCTCCTTGACTAAGAATTCTCTTACAAACAAACTTTTTACCTTCCATATTATTCAGAATATCTGAAGAAGTCCAAGAGGCAGGACTAATAAGAATCCATAAAATTCATTTATCACTAAAACCACTAGCCTTCATCACTTGTTTAAGAAAATTCCAATTCACTTTATCATAGGCTTTCTCAAAATCTAATTTCAGAAGAATACATTCTGATTTTTCTTTATGTATGACATGTATAACTTCCTGTGCAGCTGCCACACTGTCAAGAATAAATATTTCCTTAATAAAACCAGTTTGATTAATATCTACTAAAGAACCAATCACATCAGCCAGTATATTGGCTAAGACTTTCATAATAATTTTGAATATTACATTAAGCAAACTGATTGGTCTAAAATGTTTAACATAGTTGGCACTAGTCATTTTTGGAACAAGAATAATATGAGCATAGTTAATCCTAGAGAAATCAAGAGAATGATTATAAAGCTCATAAAAATCCCCATAATATCAACCTTTAAGTCCTCCCATAAAGTTTCATAAAAAAAGTACGAATACCATTTGGACTAGGTGCAGTCAAGGGGAAGATCACAAATAGCTTTGTATACCTCTTGTTCTGAGGTGGGACTATCTAAAGCAGATAAATCAATATTTGATTCAGGAGGATATAAATTATTACAATCAATAGACAACAAGTTATCTCCTGAACAACCCATTAATCCCTTATAGAGGTTA
Organism: Hemerocallis citrina; assembly: GCA_017893485.1. Classification (NCBI taxonomy): domain Eukaryota; kingdom Viridiplantae; phylum Streptophyta; class Magnoliopsida; order Asparagales; family Asphodelaceae; genus Hemerocallis; species Hemerocallis citrina. Next base: position 79,748,156 of record CM030366.1, read on the forward strand.
AAACATTCAGCATGGATATGATCAATATCAGAGATATCTTCATTTTCTGTATGAAGGGAAATAATAGCATTGGATCTCCTTCTGTGGGAAGCATAATTCCGAAAAAATTTAGTGTTACCATATCCTGAAGTAAGCCATCTAATTTTAGATCTTTGAAACCATCTAATCTTCTCCATACTAAGCAAATGTAGGTAATCTCTTTGGAGACCAGTTCTCCTTTGTCTATCAGAAATAGAAATAGGAGAGGATTCTTCCAGCTTATCAATTAAAGAAATTTCATTAATAAAAAATTTATTCTTATCAATAAAGTGATCAAATCTACCATATTTCCATAATTTGCAACTAGTTTTAACACTTTTAATTATAGCAAGAAATTTAGAAAGACCCTGAATAGGAGAATCAAGAGCATTGAAAATACAAAGATGAATCATATGAGAGAAGGGTGACCTCGAGCAAGAAATTCTCAAATTTGAAGTTAACAAATCTAGTGGGAGAAGAATTACTAGAAAGAATGATAGGAATATGATCAGAAATGATGTTAGTCAGAGCCTGCACAAAAGAGATAGGAAAAGAAGAGTTCCAATCAGGTGAAACCAGAATTCTAACTCAGCAAAGCTAGGAATCATCCTTTTATTGGACCAAGTAATTTTTTTGCCTAATAAAGGATAGTCAATGAAAGAAATGTCTCTAATGACTATGCTGAAATTATCAGAATCTCTTATGTTAGAAGAAAAGCCACTACGTTCAGAAATAAATCTAACAATATTGAAGTCACCTCAAAAAATGACCCATCCATTTAAAAGATTATGCCAGTTCATGAATTCCCTCCAAAGTTCATCTTTCAGCTCATTAACACAAGGACCATAAATAGATATAAAAAATGATATTATTATTTAAGGCTGTGCATTCTAGTTGCACACCCAGAAAGAATTTATTTTAAAAACTTTTAAACATATAAACATATTATCTCTAAAACCAATAAGCATGCCACTAGAAGCATAGTAGAATCAAGAGAGATCCATTCAGTAATGATAGACCCTCCCAGGGCTGTATAAAGAGAAGGTGTAGGAGAAGGAATCTTAGATTTTTGTAAAGTAATAATATCACAATGAGAAGAGTTAATAATATGAAACACAAACATTATTTTATCATTCTCCCCTAAAACTCTAATATTCCATGAAAGGATAATCATTAAAAAAAATTTTCTACCCCTCTTACTTTCTTCATATTTCGGATAAAATCAAAGTCTTCATTAGAAAATGCTTTAAGCCTAATCAATTTAGGAAAATCATGTAACTTATAAGAACTTAAAGAATCAAAATGACATCTATAGATTGAGCCCCGAACAATACCTTGAGGTGAAGGATGCACGATAGGAGGAGGAATCTCCAAGATCCTGACCTTAGCAATAAGAGCAGCTTCTGAAGAATAGGGTGATCAGAATCCATTCTGCTTCCAACTCTCAAGCTTCTTCTAACAGGAGCTTCTTCTAATAGGACCCCGTGTCAATAAGGATGTTTCCGGATGACCTCTTGGACATGATCCAGTTTTGTATGCAACCCTCCATGACGAGCCGACAGAGGATTGAAGCCGACAAGATTGGGAACATACTGGTGAAGGCTGACCTCCCCCAGATTCGGGCTTGTTATTTTATTCCCCGAGAGTTCGAGCTGATGATTCCAAACCCCAAACTTAGGCCTAAGGATAATCTATCTCCTTGGCTCTGCATGTTTTCCTTTGATGCCTTCGCCTCGGGGCTTAGGCTGCATATTCACCCGTTCGTCAAAGCGGTGCTGAATTGGGCCGGGGGTGAGTCCGATGCAGTATGGGTCGAACTATTGGAAACAGCTCGTTAGCTTCATGCTCATTTGTGAAAAAAGGGGGTGCCCTTGAGGCTTAAGAATTTTCGGGCGTGCCTTGGACTCCACACTGCTAGGGCGTATGAAGGGGCGTTGCTACTTTTCCTCTCGATTTGGGAGGCGAGTGGTCCATGGTCATTCGGACTCGATGAAAGAGTGGAAGACAAAGTACTTTGTGATCCAAAGCCCCGATCCCTGGGACATTCCTACGAGATGGTCCTTCTTCATACCTAAGCATAAGGCTCTGAAGTCACGAGACTTTATGGCAAAGGAGAAGAAAGAAATGGATCAGATCTTCGTTGGGGGAGTGTGAGCTGGCCAAAGGTGTCAGAGAGGCAGATGGCGAGGATTGGACTGAGCCCAGCTAACCAGTGTATGTCTTTCATTTTTATTTCGGATCAAACTTTTTTCCGTGTCCTCACAACTCGTTTTTCTTTTGCATCCATGATCGATGACAAGAAAATCGAGGCTAGGAGGGCCGTCTTGGCCAAGAAAAAAGCTGCCAAGCAGTCGAAGAGGGTCGCAACCCCTTCTTCCGAGCGGACTTCCGAGGGAAAGTCTAAGAAGTCGAAGGTGCTGAAGGTTGCTGGCACTCCCAGCTCGACCAAGGGGACCCCGAGCTTGGATAACCTCAAGGTTGCTAATTACTCGAAGGTTGGGCTCCCTCCCGTCCATCCCAAGGCCAAGGAGATTGTTGGGGAGGAGGGGATGGAATCCTGGAGGCCCGACTGGGCTGTGAAAGTGGCAGACTCCATCTTTGAGGGTCCGGTTGCAATGGAGGTCGTGAACAACCTCGCGACTCCCTATGATAGGCAGTGTCTCGTGACCGAGACATTCGACTCAAGGTACATGAAGTGGGCTCAAGCCGACGTGGTGGTAAGTATTCTCTCCTAAACTTGTGCGTTCTTTTCAATTAGTTTGGAGTTTTTTTCTAAGTTTTCACTCCTACGTTTGCAGGCGACTTTGCTGGGAGCAGAGTTGAGGAGTCAGTACAAACGCAACCTCAAGCTCGCAGAAAGAAGGGCGTTGAGGGTTGAGAAGGAGCTCAAAAACCTGAAGGTCCAATTCGATGAATTGGTGTGGCGCAAGGGGCCCTCAAGGCTGAGTTGTCCACCACTGTCGACGAATGAGCCAAGCTGGAGAAGGAGAAGCCTCACATGGAAGAGAGTGAGAAAATGCTGTTGGCGACTAAGGAGGGAGGCCATCGATAGGGTGATCTTTGCCCAGGATGAAGGGTATGATTGGGCCCTTGAGCACGACCTCTTGAGGTATCCACACCTCGACGTCGAGGGATTCACTTATTCCTTGAAATTCAGCGAGGCTCCTCAACCAAGGGGGATTCCTTCCCGCGGGGGGGGGGGGGGGGGGGGGGGGGACCTGCTCGCCTGGTGCAGTGACCGACCTCGTGGAGATCCATGTCGAGGTCATCTGGACCGAAACCGAAGAGGTGCCTCCCTCTCCTAAGCAGTAGGAAGTTAGCTACCTTTCTTTTTTTAAATTTTTTTTAGTTTTTAGTTTTTGTTTGTTTTTAGTTTTTTTTATTATCATGCACCGCTTTCCAAAATACGGAAATACGAGCATGTAAGAAAGGCCTAACGAATGATGTGTACATCATCCATAAGCTGTAACAGATTAACTCAACAATATGCAAAAGATTACAACCATGCAAGAATAAATAACTACATAAACAATGAGTAAACTCTAAAAGGTCCATGAAATAAATTCATAAAATAATATCCAACATCTGGAAGAAAAGTAAACTTCGGGTCATGTAAGGCTCGGAATACAAAGTCCGATAAAAGTAACAATGCGGAAAAGGAAATAACATGAACGAAATAATTATAGTAGTCTAATGATTCGGCTCCATTATCTAGAAGATTTGCTCACCAAGTCCTTTAGTCAAATCTCCTTTTATATCTGCAAACTCATCAACTAGAGATTGGGGGGGGGGGGGGGGGGGGGGGGGGAGTGTCCATTAGAGCAAGTTACGGACAACAAGTAGTAGAAGCTAAGAAGCAAGGATAATATGGTTTATCAAGAAATAATGGACTAGAACAAAATCAAATGTCAATAACAAGGGTGGATAATATGGTTAAAGACTATAATCAAAGATGCAATAATCGAGACAATAATCTATAACTATAATCATGATAAGAGTGCAAGTGTCAATCCTAGATTTATTAATCTTTTAATGTCCTATCTAATGCACGTAATTTGTGTCCCATACCACAGGTTCTGTGCATACAAACATTGATAGTTTTGACTATAGTGGTGAACTCTACAGATCGTGTACTCGGCACAATAATCACCAATCAATAATCCTCAATCAATAATCCACAATCCATAATAATGATCAATCGAACAATAAGAGACCCTTCATCGAGTACAGTCTCCGATTGTTCACTACCAAGTCGACCCTTAATACCCCGGCTTGTTATTATTTATTATACTCAAATGTGGACATGCAATGGGTATAGAAGTATCGAAGCAATTTCAAGAAGATGTCAAGGCTATGCAATGCATGACACAACTAATTCTATTCACTAGATTCAAAATAAAAAGAGAAGTACTTAAAACACAAATACACACATTCTGGACAACAAGACATTGCTGTGCAAAAATTGACTTTCCCGTTGCTACAGGAAAGAATTCCGTCAGGGGTTCTGGAAACTAGACTCCCTGCCGGTTCCAACACATATTCACACGACATATTATAACTACAGTATAGGTGTATAATTTTATTCTTTACTGATTTCATGTTCAGGCAGCATGTTAGGATCAAATTCCTATGTATAAAAGTTGATTGTAAATTCATTTAAAAATCTTATAAATATCATAATTTAGTTCCTAACAGTGTTCAAAAACAACACGATTAATCTCAAGTCTAAATTCTTAATTTAATCTACTGTTTCAATTAGTTAAACATGGTAACGTATTTTCAGACTATATTCTGGAATTCAGACATCACAGTACGAAAATTTGAATATCTTGCAATCTGTATGTCACGTCCCGCTTCCCAAAAATACGGAATACGAGCACGTAACATTGGCCCAGCAAATGACTAACGTCATCCATAAGCTGTTTATCCGATTAACTCAACAATATAAACGATACAGAAAAATTGCACGGGCAATAATAATAATCTCATGAACAATAATACTTGGAATGAAACAATAAAAATATCCAAATACAATAATAATAATCCAACGTCTGGAACAAAAATAAAATTCGGGATATAAGCCCAAAACAATAATAATCCAATCCAAAATAATAACAAGTCTCAATACATTAAGTTTATTAAAGCAACAAGCAATTTAAAAGCAGTAGTCTTCAGAATATTTGTTCTCCAATTCCAGCAGACAATTCTCCTTCATTACCTGTATACACTTCATCTAAAAAAAAGAGAAAAATTATCCTTAGAGCAAGTCATGGACGGCAAGTAGAGAAAGCAGGAAACAATGGAATAACGATATAACAATGAATCAATGGATCAATAGGAATCAATAACATGGCATGATAACAATAATCAATAACATGGTAATCGATACAATGACTATAAACAATGATGCAATATTTGGTAACAATATTCAATGAACAATATCAATAACACTTAGCCAAGATTCGATATCACTAGAAACAACGAGGAACAATATGCAGTGTCGATGTTGTGTCAATCTTTATGTCTATTAATCATTTTAATCCAAACTAATGCATGTACTACTGTATCCCATACTACAGGTTCGATGCATACAATAAATTTCGTTTTAGACTCAAGTGGTGGGCTCTATAGTTCATGCACTCTTCAACGATAAACATTATTCACCTTTCGGTATACGATACGGTCATCGACAACGATACAATACACGATAAATTGGGTTACGGCCAAAACCACAATCACCGATAAAACAATAGCCGGAACATTATTTAGGGAAATACGGGCTCCTCCTCCGAGTATAGTCCCTATATTGTCCACTACTAAAAGTCAACCGTTAAACTCCGACTTGTTAATTATTTTATTAATGCAACAACACAATATGCAATTAAGGGACAAGAGGTGAACAATAGTATCAATAGGGAAACAATAGGGTGATAAGATGGAATAGGACAATTAGAATAGTGACAATAACTCATTGGGAACATGAAATGCAACATTCATTCATTAATTCATACAATACACGATATAGGAATAATTAATTCATTAAAAAGAGAAATTTAAAATTCTGGACAGCAACCGCAATTTGTACAAAAATCCAGTTTCCCGCTGACTCAGAAATCAAAAGTTGAATCCGTCAGAAAATCTGGAAACTAGACTTCCATACGGTTCCAACGTATATTTAAAGTTCAAAATCCGAAAACAGTAGCTAGGTCAACCACATGGTTCTTTACATATTTTGTGTTCAGGCAGAAATTCGACATCTTGTTGTTTAAAATTTTAGAATCAGCAAAAACTCAATATTAAATTCAGTAAAAATATAATCTAGACTCCTAAACATGTTAAGCAACAATCTGAAATTTTTAGATTAAAATTTTATCATTTGATCAATATTTTCACTGTTTAAACATGAAAGGTACGAGAATCTGAAAATCTGAAAATAAAAACACAGATGTAATAAAACGGGGATAACTTTTGCTACAAAACTCGGAATTCAAAAATTCAAGATGTTCTGGAAACTAGAAAGATAAGGCTACAATTGATATTCAGAAAGTATTTCATTTTAAGGTCGTTTACTAGTTCGAAAATAGTAGTCAATATTCAGGTCAGCAAGCATATTTAGTTTTTAGGGTATTTTTCTTGAAAATAAATTAATTAAACATGATGGGTATCGATTATTAAGTCAATAAATTGTATAATCAGCATGATGGGTGTCAAAACATAATAAATAAAATTAGAACACGCTCATACATTAATTTATCATCAACCAATTATCAATCAATCCAACAACATACAACCTAGCAATTGTCTCTACAGTAGTTTATTTGTATGTCAATTATATGAACAACCCTATTGTCAATTCTATATGCACTCATGAAAGATCCAAACTTTAGAGTCAAAGCGGCACGATGTCAAGAATATTGGGGTTAGTTCGCGTAAACCCTCAATAGACCCAACGAATAGATGAACAATGGATAATACGATAACAAAGAGATCTACTTGCAAAAATTTCAATAACACTTGAATTTGATAAAATTAGCAACTCAAGAGGAGGGTGACTTGCCTGTTAGACGGTAAAAACGAATACCAAGAATAACGAGATAAGGATCCCGAAGCAACGAACTCACGAACTAGCACGATCCCAAAACAGCACGTGTATAATACATGCAATCAAGTTCAAAATCACAGCACACAAAAGACTGCAGCATCAACAAGATAGCAGCAACTCAGTAAAGGGCAGCACTCTTGTCTCCGGCGGCGGTGCGACGGCAGGGCGTGAAGGGGCAGGGTGGCATTGGGGCGTCGCCGGTGATCGAAACAAGGGAGAGGAAGGGCAATCGGGATATGGGGTTTGGAGCTCTGTTAATGGCGATGGCAGGGAAGAAGGAGGGTCGGGGGTGCTGGGGGGTTGCGACAGGAGGTCGGTAGCTCTCAGGGGAGTCGTCGACGGGGGATGGAGCAAGGGGGGTCGCCGGAGGTGAGTTAGGGAAGATGTACAGTAAAGGGGATTTGGGTTTTTTGGGTTCTGCTGTTGGTCGAGGGCAGAGGAGGAGGGGGGAGTTACCTGGGTTGCTGGCGGTGCATGGGGGTGGCCAGAGTGGCAGGGGAATGCCGGAGAAGACGACGGCGAAGGTGGGTCTTGAGTTTTAGCGGGAAAATAGTCGGAAGAGAGATAGAACAGGAGGAGGGAGAGGAGGAGAGAGTAGGAGGCTAGGGTTTCCGATTTGTGTGCAAAAATTAGAGTTTGCGGTAGAATTGTATTTATAGGGTACAATTTAGGGTACTGGGTTGGTAAATTAGGATCCAATAACAGCGGTTTTGGGTCAAGAACAAAAGAAACTGGGTTTTAAAGTTCAATTAAGGGATAGATCAAAATTAATAGGGTTCAAATAAAAATACCGACAATAAAAAAAACAAAAAAATAGGATTAACAAGAAAATAATTCACCAAGAAAATCAAAGAGTTTCATGAACAAGAATTTAAATCCAAATAAATAAATAAATAATACAAATGAATTGAATATAAACTGGGCTTGAAAATAAGTTGGAATTCGCCAAGAAAACTAGGTCTAGTACAATAACAAAATAATTCAATAGATGAATTTTAATTAAATAATCAAGAAACGACAATTAATTATTATAATAATAAAATCATACAATAAAATAATATCCGGATTTAACAATTTGCTAAAATGACCCAATAAATAAATATATATATATAATTTGGACTCTAATACAAATAGTTGATCAATAAGATCTAGAAAATAAGATCAAAACACATCATTATTTGAAATGAATAAATTTTCAATTAGAAAAACGCTTTAATATAAAATCCAAAACGATTTTAACAAATAATAAATTTACAATATCGAAATACAGAAAATATTCAGAAAATACGTATTTGTGGGAATGGGGGTTACACTGTAAGTTGGATTGCAAAACCATCAGATAATCTAGATCCCAGACACACAGGGCTACAACTCTTATTTAATAAGTTTTAAATTATATTTTCTGCAGTTAAGTCAAAAGTCTGGTTCTTTACTGAACTAGTGCTCTGGTAGCAACCTAGAGTCATGTTCTCATGTATATAATAGGTCTGGAGGATCATCAATTAATCTTATAAAAATATTAAAGTGACTCCTAATCATGTCTAGTAACAACCTAGTTAATGTCAACTTTTAATTTTACTGTTAAATATTATTTTAATTAACAATGCATGTTGATATGCTAGTAAACGACAATCTAGAAATTGAAACCTAGTAGTACAAAAAATATGATAAGTTGCAGTTTATGAGTCAAAATTTTGATCCGTAAAAGTTCTAGAAAATAGATTCAAAGGGCTACAAATGTTGTTTACAAATTTCTACTTAATTATAACAGCAACTGTGTCAAAAACTCAAAACAACATGGATTAGACAACAGACCAGCAAGTTGATTAATTATTAATTAGCAATAAACGAAGTACTCAAGCATATGATTCTATGGAAATAATTAACAGGAAATTATACTGAATCGTTAGGGTGGAATTGTACTGTTAACAGGAAAAATTATTATTTACATAGCATGAATATCACATCCAATCTAAAAGCATTCAAATCATCATTTTCTATAAAACATATTTCTAATCTATGTATTCGTGTAGTGTATGCATATGACGATGTATAACAAGGCTCAGGTTTGAGTCAAGGAAACAGCACGAAAAGAAAACTACTACTTGGTTTTGCCGATGAATCCGTAATAGTTTTTTTAAAGGGTATCAAGCAAATAAAATACGATAATTGAAATGGAAACTACTTGCAGAGATCAAAAGAATTTCTTGAACATGAATAATAAACTAGTTCTAGGGGAACTTGCCTTATAGACGACGGTTCCGAATATGAAAGAATAACGGGAACAAGAGTCCCAACAACAATGGAGACAGCAACAATGCGCAAAACAACATCAAGAATAGCGACCTCAACAGCAAGGGACAATGACAACACAAGTAATGACGGCAGTGGCTTCGAGTGCAGCAACTGCGGGATGGTGCAGCAAGGTGCAGCAGTGACAGGGCTCGATGGTGGTGACTGCAGTCACAAGAATGAGCAGGAGGCGCAGGCGACAAGCAGGATGAAGGTGTAGGGGACGAGCAGGATGTGTAACATCCTGAATTTTAAAATAATTAAGTATAAAATTTCTATTTGTTTTCACATGTTTCGCACGTGCAAATTTATGTATGTTTTTGGTCTTAAAAAATAATTTAATGTCATGCACAAATATTTTCTTCTCTTTTTAAAAAGCCTCCTATAAAATACTAGGCCTAATAGTTTAATTCTAGCCCATCTAAATAAATAAATTAATTAATTAAAAGTCCGTGGTTTTAGCCCACCTAATTAGCCCACTAGTTAATTCTATTAATAATTAATACAACTTGTAGGGTAGAATTGATCTTGTAACAAATAAATGAACAATTAATAAATGTACAACTTAAACTAGTGTGCATATACAGACACGTGCATTGCACATGCACGTGCAATGGAGCAATAGGGGGTGGCCGACCTTACCTTAGAGTGGATGGAGAGTTGGAGAGAGTGGAGAGTGGTTATTTTGATGATGGGTAGTGCTTCAAACTCCCAAATGAATCTAAACCTTTCATCCAAACTCATCTCAACCATTCATTTGAGCTTGAGTTGTGTATAAATAGCCCCATTAGTCCTTCACTTCTCTTTGCACTTAGAATTTCAAAAGAGAAAAGATAAAATTGTGTAAGAGAAAAGATAGAGTTGTGTGAGAAAAGATTGAGTGTTGTATGTGTGTGCTTTTGCATTGGGTGGCCGGCTGGCATCAAAGAGATGAGGCTCGGTGGCACACCAAGGAGGAGAAGGCTCGAGTTTGTGCGGCACAAGCTAGGGGAAGAAGGGAGACGATCGTGCATTCAAGGAGTTCTTTAGGAGTTTTCTTTTGTTTTCAAAGAAGGTGGGTGATTTCTCTACTTCTAATATAGATACCATGCTAGGGATTTTTATTTCATGAACATACTATAGAAACTAACAAAAAATTGCCTTGTGTTTGCCTAAAAAGATTAGTAGAAAAAAGAGAAAATTTGATCGTAAGTAGTAGATTAATATTCTTCATGGTGCTCTATTGATGAAATTCATGTTAGAATATGTATTTTGATGAACCATGCTAATGTGATGATCTTGTTAAAATGAATGGCTTAATTATAGATGAATGGATATTGCTATGTGTAGTTGTAAATTGAGATGAGTAATTATTGTCATGTTTAGTTGATAAATTGCGTACATTGTGGTTATAAAATGTTAAGTATAATAAAAGAAAAAGATTGAAAAGTATTGAAAAGAGAATAAGAACATGTAGTTAGTGGATTTTATATTGGTAATTTTGAGATGGAATTATAGTACATATTCAAAGTCGATAAGATACTCATTGAATGTAAGTTGTAAAGAAGACTTATTTTAAAGTTAAAAATTAAGATTTTAATTATTGTTATACTGTTCTATTTAAGAAAAATATTCTGGACAAATATGATTTTGAAAGATACTAATGTATTTAGAAATTGAATTTTGTAAAAGAGATTTATAAACAGATAGTAGATACATAATTATTTCGACACTTAACTATAACAAAAAGTGAGCTTGGGCTTACTGGCTTTCGGTGTGTGTTAAAAGCGTTGTGTACAGTGCAGAGGTCTTGGGTTCGAGTCTTGAAGAGGCTCTGTTTTTCTAAAAATTCGATTTTTCTCAAAAGGCAGTACAATCAGTATATAAAGAATTGAATTCCTTTCACATCAGTTAGTCACTCAAGACCAACTGGTCTTCCGGTGTGCTTTGGGTCTGTTACTGTTCATGGGCGGGGGTTTTCTGTTGGTTTTGGGTTTGATTCCGTCGACCCACTTTTTATTCTTTTTGATTTTTTTGAGTTTTTTTTAAGGTTTAAAATACAAATATAAATTGGGAAAAATTCTATTATTGTATAAATATTATCTAGACTTTATGAAAAATAATTCCACAACTTTTTATGTATTTGTGAAGATTAGATGTGGTTTTATATTAAAATGGATTGAAGAACTTGATGAATTTTTCTTTTAAAACATGGTTTTTAAATAATTGAAGAAAGAGAGAAAATGTGAATGCAAGAAATTATGTGGGGATTAAATTATGAGATGGAGTAAATTATATATGAAATTTGATATTAAATTTGTGCAAGTGTGCATGGAAAATGAAACAAAAAGATTATGATGAAATGTGGAAATTTTGTGAGTATAAACACTCATTTTTGTGAACATGAAAAAGAAGTTAAGAACTAGAGTGTAGCTAAGTCCTTATACCGGCATGAATGAATTCTTGAAAAAATGAAATGTTGTAGAAAGAGACCAAGATTTGGGTCGTTGTTATAAATTGATGGTTAAGTCCGTTGTAGAGGTGATGCTAACTTTAGGGTGTTAATTTTATTCATGATTCAATTATCTAAGGATTAGACACATAGTGAAGATGTGATGAAAGTAAAAGAAAAACACAAGTATAAGGGCCTCGGATCTACGGTGTGAGAGTGTTCACAGGATGTCTACATGATGCGTCATGTCAGGACGTGAATACATCTCCAGAATGTTGGGACCATGACGACGCTTGTGGGGTGCTTGGTGACTACGTAGTGCTATCGTTCCATGGCGGAGACGAATTGTCCATATGATGTCTGTATGATGCATCATGTCATGACGTGGGGTTCTCTCCAGGATGTCTGGACATGGGCTCGTAATTCATTATACATCTAGGGTACTTACTGTAGTTACCGTAGTAGTTAAACTCATAGCGAGGGAATCAACCCTACAAGATAAAAAACGATTAAGGGCTTGCTCTCGGACCTATGTTGTATGGGATGCATAGAATCCGAACAAGTGCGCATTAGTGTCATTAAATATATATAACTGCATTAAGGACTAAGTGCACATTCACACATGACATCAATAAGATAGTCCCCTTTAGCTTTGTTTGTGAACAAGTATGTGCTTTCCAAGTAAGAGAAATTGATGTATTATATCCTAGCATCAGTTGTATGCAACTGTCGTGTCCACAGTTTCTATGCAGGATAAAATGAATGAATGGACTAAAGAGGAATGCTGCTTAAAGAATTGTTTCAAGTGTTACTTTATTCATGTTATATGTTGTAATTTGCTTCCGCTGTATTGATGTAAACATTACTGTATAAAAGTTCTAAATTCCTTGTAAAATTGTATGAAGTGAAGTGTAAAGATCCTATGGAACTTCGAATTCAGACTTATTTGGAATTCGGGGTGTTACAGGATGAAGGTGCAAGAGGTCACACAGTGGTCGCGCGGTGATGGTAGCGATTGGCGGGTGCAACGAGAGGGCGGTCGGAGAGGCATCGTGGGGTGGCGATGAGGCAGCAAAGGGGTGATGATGGATACGAGGTGGATGTTGGGGCAGTGAGCGATGCCGATGGGTTCACGGGATTGTGGTGGCAGTTAGAGGCTTCCGGTGGACAACGACAGCGGGATGGAGGGGCTTTGACGGGTGCAGAGGGTGAGCGGGGAAGATCAGGAGGTCGGGGAGAGAGGAGAGCGGCTAGTGGGGGCTAGATTAGGAGATGGATTAGGGTTTAATGATATTAATTAGAATTTATAAGGGATTAAGATGTGGGTTTGGGTTATGGTTAACGGGTTTGCAAATTTGGGTTAGGAACCAACAAGAAATGAGTTTGGACTCAAAATTAAATTGACAAGAGGGTTAATAAAATACCCAAAATACAAAGATAAAAAAAATAAAATAGAGTGCTCAAGAATCTCAGCGTTCAACATAAGAAAATAAAATTGATTGAAAGAATACAATTGGGTTGAAGATGAATAACAAGATTTATCATTAAAATAAACAGATTACAGGAATGAGAAGAGAAAAGAATTACAGAAAATAAATCTAAAAAATTCAGAAACAGGGGTTACAGTTTTTTTTGTACTCGCCAATCGCGGACTGGCCACTGCTTTTTTGTACGAACCTTGAAGTGTTTGAATGAAAATGATTCTTTGGGCCAAACTTCTTAACTTGAGATTTTTGTGTGGTATTTTGTAGTCTTCGAATTTAGCCAGGTTTTCAGCGCTTGGCATAATATGGAATTTTGCTTTCTTGCTGGATAACCGAGCGTGCTTTGGTCGACCCCCATGGTGCTGAGCTTGAATTCCTTAGGGATAGAGTGCACACCATGGAGTCGAGCTTGGCTTTCCACCGTAACGAGGCGAAGGACAGGGAGTCAGCATTTTCGTACTGCGTAGAAGGTCACATCAAGTGAGTTTGAAACTTGCTCGTCTAAAAAAGGCGATGATTGACAGGGATTTAGGCCATTCAGAGGCTCAAATATCTACCACTCGTGGTTCGTCCCGATTACCATCCTCGGAGGGCACCATGAGTTCGGCCGACTCTTTTCTTCGAGAGATGTTGGTGGAGAAAGAACTAAAGATATACATGTTAAATGTAGCGTTCAGAGTAGCGAGATCTTGAGCGACCTTTCTTCACAGTGGTTGGAAACCTATCAGGGGTCCTTCTCCGATGCTTAGATTACAGCCGGCGAACCCCGGGGATGCTCAGAGTGTAATGCCCCGAATACCAAAATACGGCAATTCGTAGCTCAACAGGATCTACACTTCACTTCGTACAATTTTACAAGAAATTTTGAAACTTTTATTACAACATTGTTCTTTTACATCAATAACGCAGCGGAAAATAAATGAAGTACAACATGATCAATATACAATTTTAACAACTTGAGCATGTAAGTAATCATCAGCATCAAATTCATCTTTATATCTCCTTGTAAGTTCCAAGTCCTGCATATGAATCTGTGGGCACGCCAGTTGCTTACAACCGACGCGATGTTACAAACAGCGATCCTCTCTATGTTGTATTATCACGAAATCTCTTACTTTAACAAACACAAACTTGAATGCATATAAAAGTGTAAAGAGTGAGTATCCTAAATATGTCAGTGTATGATATGACTTGATCCCCAATGCAGATGTTATACTATAATGACACTAATGTATACTTGTTCGGATTCTATGCATCCCATACTACATAGGTCCGAGGGCAAGCACCTACGTACTCCACATTGTAGGGTTAGATCCCTCGCCATGCAGTCTACTACGATGACTACTACAAGATTTAGACACCTTGCAAGTATTGGCTCTCGCCCTTGGAATACTGGAGACCAATCACTCTCCGTGGATCAATCTATGGCCCTTAAGTCCATTGTCTCGGAATAATGGGGATCGTCTCACTCCGCAGGTCATTCTGGAGCCTTCATTGCACAAGCATACCATGAGCGTCGCTCTAGTCCCGAAATACTGGAGATCGTTCCCACTCCGTGGATCATTTTGTGGTCCTTACGTCCATCGTCCCGGAATACTGGGGACCGTCACTCTCCAAGGATCATTCTGGATTCCATAACTCACGTCTACACTCATTTCGTCATATCTCCAACTAGTGCCTGTCCTTAAGTTTAAGTTATGATTATTAAGAACTAGAGTCTAGCTTACCCACCGGTCTTAAACCAAATACCGAGATAGTCAACCCAACTGGTTACTTCTCACAATTCAATTATTCATTTTTATTTCTTTGCCAGTACCTGGGTCTCACTAAGCCTCTAAAATCAACATCTTTTCATGTTCAATAACTTGGGGTACTCATCCCCTTATAATTCATATTCTCAATTTTCATGTATTCATATTTTATTCAAATTCTTTCATTCATTCTTATTAATTCATCAATAAGTACAATCTCAACCTATTCATTTTTACAATACACTTTTCATATTCATCAAAACTCTCTCAATACAAGTTAATTAAGATTAATATTCTCTTTAAAATTCATCTTTGAAAATTTATCTCATCATCTTCCTTTGATTTATTTTGAACTAAACTTAACATCTTTAATCCTATATATATATATATTTTTATTTAGTTCACATCTCATCTAAGCATGAATATGATCTTTACTTTCCCAAAATATAACATAAAACAGCGAGAATATATTTTCAATCAATTTGTTTAAGTATCATTTGTAAAATAGTAAATTCAAAGTTAGAAAACTGCATTTCATGCCACTTGTAAAAATCATAGAAAGTTGTATACTTCACGAAACTTAGCGTTCTTTATATCAAACTGAAGGTATACAAGTCTACTTTAATTTTGTAATTATAATTTTTCTCAAAATACTTTATCTATAACCCTGAATTCTTCAAAATATACAGTGGGGTCGAGATACTGAAATATTGCCTTCATATAAAATCCAATTCTTTGTGAAATTTTGATTTCTTAGACTTTTCAGAAAGGTTAACGAGTCTACTACAATTTCTTAGTTCTGTCTTTTCTCAAATTATTTCATTTACAATGCTGAATTGATCAAAAACCGAAAGGTGTGCAGATTTCCAACAACCAGCCAGCTATTAACCAGCTTTGAGTTTAGATTTTATTAAAATAGTAAACGACCTCCAAATCTTATGAAATTTTAAAGGGATGTTCCTGACACATACAAGATGCTCTCCAAAAAGTTTTAGTTCTAGATTCCAACTATTTTATTAGATATGAATTTCTGATGTACAAACAAAATTCAAAACAGTAACTTTTCTTGGCATGAATTACTAATTTTGTGTACAAATCTATATTCATATCATTTAATCTAATCATGATGTACTACCATGCAATCAAACAATATCAATCAACTTATTTTCATGACAATCTTTCAATTAGCATGCATTTTCATTCTAAATATTATAATTACAATTTAATCACTACTCATATGCATATCAATTTTATATATCAATTTACCTACACATGCATGATACTATAATTTAGAAAGTTCAAGAAGACACTCACCTCAATGACGATCCTTATGTAGAAGAAGACTCCTACAAGTTGCTTCTAGCTCCAATAATGAGACTCCCTTCTCCTCCTAGCAAGTTTTCCAAGCAAGAACTCAAACAACTCTCTTTTTCTTTTCTTTTCTTCTTATATTTTGTTTCTTTTGATTTTTGGTGCAAGATTTCATGAAGAAAGGGAGTGGTATTTATAGGGTTAAATGGGTGAATGAAGAGACACCCATTACCCAAAAATAAATAGCCATTAACAAAATTAATCACCACTCACCATTACTACACAAACTCCCACCTCTTCTCATTCCTTCATGAATAGACCAACCCTTGGATTTTCCACATGTGCACACTCTCTCATTCATTTGTTTAATTATTTGTTTATAACCTAAATGTATATACTTGTTACATGACAAGTGTAGGATTTAAAAGTGTTTATTTAAAGTAGAATAACTTAATGGGCTTCTTCTTTTTAATGAATTTCTAGTGGGCTTCCTCTTGTGGGCTTGGTTCATTTTTTATTTATTTATTTTAATGGGCTTATAGTCTTCTATTTGGCCTATGGGTTCTAATAGACAACAAAAAGAATGAAATAAATGAAAGGAAATTATGCATAACTCTAAATAAATTTAAAAAAGAAAATAATGAGATGAAATTGCATGTGCATTGCACGTGTAAAATAAAAATGTATTCTTATTTAAAAATTTAATACGGGATGTTACATAGAGTTTGGTGGTGGGGCTATCCAGCTTGGTCAGCCCTAGGGAGGAACCCGATTGACCCATCGAGGCGCAGGCCTGGTCCGTTGGACTTGAACTTGGTTGTGCCAGCCCCAGGGTGTCCCTCGTCGAGGGATAGGTTCCATAGGTGACATCATGGCTTGTTGTAATTTATTGTATCTTGTTGCAATTCTTCGACCTTACCGATTGAACCAGGACGTACCTATTCCTTAGTTGATCGAATGTGTATTAGTTTATTAATGAAGAACTTTGATTTGAATCTCTTCCGAGCTTTGCTTTGACGTAGTAGACTTGTTGTTTCTCTGGGTTGCCATGCCAGGTTTGCTAAAGTCGAAGCGTCTCACCTTGGGAGTCAAAACGTTTCTATCTTGAAAGTTGAAATATTTCATCTTGGAAGTTGACTCATTTGCCATGGAACTTTTAGCGATACCCTCTAGTAGCTGTTAGATGGGGGTGGATGGTGCAGGTATGCCCATTGTCAACATTGCGGGGATGAATGACTTTCTCCCTCAAGAGCCTATATAATCCCCCATTCTATTTCAGTCGTGTCAACGTTCATGTGGTTCTTCTACTACCCGTTGACAGTTAGGGGTAGAGGCGAAGCATGGCTGCTCTACCACGGACTATCAGTGGGTGAAAGAATGATCACTTCTTCCTACTCCTTTTGTCTTTCAGTAGGGGTAATTGTCAGTGTGATAGAACAATCAGCATGATAGATTGTACTAGTAGCAGATGGGGTTTCAAATGGTGAGCCCCATTCATGCAGTTAGCGACAAGTTTCTCAAACCATTGTTTCATGCTGTGGTTCTACGTCCTTGTTGAGGGACGAGGCCTTACTAAGAAGGACACTTCTTCGCTTGTGGCTCGAAGTCCAAACCATGGGACGATGCCAAACAAAGTTGCAAACTTTTTGCTAGTGGCTCGAAGTCCATCCGAGGGTTGAGGCTAAGCAAAGTTGTGAACATTTCGCGAGTGACCCGAAGTCCATGCCAAGGGACAAGGCCAAGTGAAGTTGTGAATATTTCGAGGGTGGCTCGAAGTCCACGCCAAGGGATGAGGCCAAGAAAAGTTGTGAACATTTCGCGATTTGCCCGATGTCCATGCCGGGGTGATGAGGTCAAGCAAAGTTACGAACATTTTGCAGGTGGCTCGAAGTCTACGTCAAGCGCCGAGGAGCCAAGGCACCGAGGCCAAGGGTAGTTGTGAAGATTTCACATATGGCTCGAAGCCATGCCGAGCGCTGAGGTGACAAGGCCAAGCGAAGTCATGAATCTTTCACGTGAGGCTCAAAGTCCATGCTGAGACGACGAGGCCAAGCGAAGTTGTGAATCTATCGTGTGTGGCTCAAAGTCCATGTGGAGCGCCGAGGCGACGAGGCCAAGTGAAGTAGTAAATATTTTGCGAGTGGCTCAATGTCCACACCGAGGGACGAGGTCAAGCGAAGTTATGAATATTTCGCGAGTGGTTCGAAGTCCGTGCGGAATGCTGAGTCGTTCATAGTAGTTGTCTTCCTAGCCTTGGGGGGCATGAGAGAAGAAGGCGGATACGATCTAGGAGGCTGCATCTGAAGTATCCCACATACGACGTCAATCTAATGCTGTTGACTTCTGGTGTAGGAGCAACAGATGATGAGTTCTTGTATTTGGTGGAAATCTCAAATCTCAGCTGTCGATCACCTCTTGATGAGAGGCTTGTATTTGATTGGAATTTTTGGATTTGGTGGTGGTTTTTGGCCGCTGGAAACCTGCAAAAAGCCTGAAACATCGGGAGTTTTTCTCGCGACAGGCCCTCCGATGATGAAGTCAGCAACTAGAGATGTAAATTAGAGTTTAGTGCCAAAAAATCATGATTACCTGGTAACCGAAGAGGGGGCCTGTATTTATAGGCAGGGAGAGGGTTCTGTAATGGACCGGAAAGACCCTTTTCCATGGGTTGACCTGAAGTAGTGGGCCCGGCCCATGAGGATTATCGGCATGTTTTTAAAATCTCAGGATTCATGGTGATCGGACGGTTTAGGTGGACTGGGTTTTTTACCCATATCGGCAAAAGTGGAATTTTTTCATTAGAATACTATCAAGTATCTGATACTGTTCTAACTGATGCTTGTTGAAATACACTGATACATATCGATACCTAGTGATATTCCAACTTATGCAATTTTTTCCTTCTAGTATGCCTTGTTACCGTTTCAAATAAAGTTATTAACTTTACTATTGCATAAACATATTGATACATGACTAATGTATGGTTGATATATGTTTTTTTTAACTGATACTGATAGGCTTAATAAAAAATCAACTTGCCATTGAAATTTTACCAAACACCTTGAGTACATGTATTATCATGCTATAACAAAAAATAATCAACTCTAGTTTATCAAACATTAGGAATACTACCTTTATACACTATTTAACAGAAAACTAAGAAGAAAGCAAATTGAACAAATCCAAGATAGGGTGAAGTAGATTGAAAGATTATTATTATTATTATTATTATTTTTTTTTTTTTGAAAATTAGACCATCACAAACCTTATTGTGTGAGATCCCTTATATGAATCAATGAGAAAAGTTTGCGGTAATCTCTTCTCCTTAAATACATATGTTGCATCCGATAGTGGCGGCGACAGACTCGAGGAGGGAGAGGGGGTGATGAGGACATCTGTTTGAGATGATTTTGAAGCTTCTATCAGCGCAGGCATTGTCTAGGATGACTATTCTATTAGTCTAGTCATTTTTATTTCAACACTTTTAATTATTTTGGCATATGTAGTAGTTTTGTTATTACACCCTTTAATTTCTGCATTTTGGAGATTTGTTTTAAGATTTGTTTTGAGTCTATATATAGGCCTTTAGACTAATGAGAAGTTATGATTTTGATTAATTAAAAATTTTGTGTGTTAAGTTTTGCTCTTCATTCTTCTATTGTGTGTGAGACCTTAAGAGAATATCAGGGTTTGTGAGAAACCCCAGACTACACACCCCCATCACCCTCCCTCACCATCTGACTATCCCTAATAGTCCCACCATTCAAATCATCATTCAAACCCTAACCCTAATCCCCAAATCTTCATCCAAACCCTAAACTTTAATCCTCACATCAAGAGAATGAGCTATGGAGGAGTACAACGCCATTGACTTTGACGATTGGTATCTTCTTCCTCTCCATCCGTGGCAGTGACACTTTCATCGAACCTCGGTAATTTTTCCATTCCTCCATTGCTTGTGGTATTGCCTATCATCTCTAGAATCTTATCTGAATTTTTTGTCGTCCACAAATATTGAGTGTGTACTTCTACTTGCCAAATAGCACACGAATCATTATTGAATATCGTACCTGCTAAGAATGCTAAAGTATAATCATTGATTTTAGGCTTGAATATTTAATTGGGCTATTAACTTATTCAAATTCTTGAAAAGCCATCAAACCAATCACTAGTTTTAATTTCTAACTTAATCGACACCACTTGTTGGTAAACTTAATCTTTTAATATTCTTAAAAAATTCTCCATTTAGGGTTAAGTTTACATCATTTTGGTATAAGCGCGAAGGTTCTAAAACCTTAATTCTTGCACCATTTAGTCATAATTTTGCATTTATTTAGGGTCATTTTAAGGTTATTATTATTTTTTTAAAAATCATTTCAGATTAAAAAAATTATTTTAGGTGCATTTAGGTCATGTTTCCCCAAATTTCAGCAAGCACACATCCCACGGCCCCTAGTTTTCCGTCTTTGGTGAATGCATCTTCGTAGCACCATCATGAATCCTAAATAGCCTTTCTTCTCTCTCCCAAACTACCCAATCAGGAATCCTAGAAATCAGCAAACCCCTCTATGAACTGAAATGGACAACATTGACATTTCCACTACCCTCGCTATCATTCAAGCAAATCTCACTAATATCAATCAAAGGCTTGAGCAAGTAAAATTGAATCAAAATGTTGCCCCTGAGCTTCATCGTCAGACCCCTCAAGGGAACAATCGTGACGACCCACGTCAAGATCGTGACCCTGATGAACAATACAAGAAGAATGTAAAAGCTGATGTTACCTACTTTGAAGACCATATGGAACCCCAAGCTTATCTCGATTGGATCTGTGCCATGGACCACTACTTCGTGTGGTTTGACATGAGCGAAGCTCTGAAGGTCAAATTTTCCACGATAAAATTGACTGGTAAAACTTAACAACACAGGACCAATTTTGAACAAGCCTGTAGAGGTCGAGGCCTGACACCTATAACCACTTAGGAAGCCGTAAAATAGAAGCTCACCTAGAGATATGTGCCCTTGTCATTCCACACACGATTGCTAGATTCGTGGAACCAACTCTATCAAGAAAGTAAATCCACCCAAGAGTCTGTGGATAAGTTCGACGACTTCCTCATTCTGTGCAATACTTTAGGTAAAGAGAGAGAAGAATAAACCCTCTCTGGGTTCAGAGTTGGACTACAAGCCGATCTAAGAAATGAGTTAATCCATAAAAATGTGAAGTCCTTGGCAACAGCTTATGCCCTTTTCCTCAATATGGATTCCCTTAAAGTAAGTTCTCCCTACAAGTCTAGTGATTCGAGAGATCATTCCTCTAGAATGACTTCCACTGACCCCTCTTGATCTTAAGTCCTCCTCTTCTCGGTACCCCAACAAGTCTTACCTAAGTAAGTACACTTCAAATTCCTATCCACATAGAAATGACAACAAGGGTAAGAACACAGAAAGAGACTAATCTAAGAATGCTTCTCTCACTAAGTGCTATAAATACAAGGGATACGACAATGTTGCTGGCAACTGTTCCATCAGTAGGATCAACATTGTAGAATATACCGCTGTCAATGCTGATGATCCTGACAATGAATTTTCCTATGAACCTAATAATAGTGATGACTTCAGCGAAGAAGAGGATTACCAGTATCTCAACTGTATTCGATCGATCCAATCACCTCCTTTGAATGTAGTCAGATGTGTATTGTTCCAACCAAAAGAAGAAGATAATTGGAAGTTCACTGCTATATTTCACCCATCATGACAATAGGTGGCAAAAACTGTAAGGTGATTGTTGACAGTGGAATCAGCATCAACACTGTCTCTTTAGTAGTCCTAGCCAAGACCGGGCTTAAAGTTGAACCCCATCCACATCCATATATAGTATCTTGAATTGATGCGACAGCCCTCCAAGTAAAATAGTGTTGTTTGGTCCTGTAGATTTCAAAGCCTACAAGGAATACATTTGTTGTGATGTGCTCAAAATAGATGTAGGTCAAGTAATTTTAGGGAGAACTTAGTTATATGACCTCGATGTGACAATATATGGTCGATCCAACCAATACGTGTTCCACCTCAACGAAGTAAAGATAAAATTCATACCCATGAAACTACAAACTAGTCCGTTTGTGACAACACAAACTCTCTCGAGAAAGGGCAAGGAAGTAGCTTATATGGGTGAAAAGGAACTCATGGAAGAAATTGACAAAGGGACAACCGTTCTCCTACTTACAGCGAGGGAAACCCCTAAGAAGTCTGAGTCACCCATCCCTCCCTAAGTCACTCTTGTCCTTCAGGAATTTGCAGTTGTGTTTCCTGCTGACCACCCCAACCAGTTACCCCCACTGTGTGACATCCAACATGCTGTTGATCTGGTTCCAGGAGTGAGTCTTCCTAACTTTCCACCCTATCGGATGAATTCGACGGAACATGCTGAGTTGAAAATTCAAGTTGACGAGTTACTGGGAAATGGCTCCATTAGAGAAAGCTTAAGTCCTTGCACAGTCACTGCTCTGTTGATGCCAAAGAAAGATAAAAGCTGGCGTATGTGTGTGGACAGTCGTGCCATAAACAAAATCATGGTGAAGTAACGTTTTTCCATTTTCCGTTTGGATAACATGTTGGACATAATGTCTAGAGCCACAAACTTTTCCAATATTGACATTAAAAGTGGCTACCCCAAATACGTGTTCGTTTTAGTGATGAATGGAAGACCGCCTTCAAAACGAAGGATGGCCTGTACGAATGGATGGTCATGCCGTTTGGAATGATGAATGCCCCGAGCACATTTATGAGAGTCATGATGCAAGTACTCTGTCCTTTTATGGACAAGTTCCTTGTGGTGTACTTTGATGAAATTCTCATTTACAGCCGATCCGTTGGGCAGTATCTTGACCATTTGTGTAATATCCCAGAATAAGATAAAATATTTTATTATATATATATATATATATATATATATATATATATATATATATATATATATTAAAAACTAAGTTAAGACTTGAATGGATTGGTGCATGATTATTGAATTGAATAACCATGCACATTTGTGCACTAGGGTCAGGGTTAGGGTATGGAGACCTAAGGTTTGGTGACCTAGGGTTAAAGCTAACCCTCATCATGATTGTGAACTTAGGACCAAATCTTGATGAGATCTAATGGACTAGAAACAATTCATGAAGAGTTCTTCATGAATTTCCAAGAGAATTCAAGAAGTCTCTAGAATTGTGTGTTGGCACTCACATCCACCCTCCCTCCCACCAACCCTACCCTATCTCCATCCTATCCCTCCATCCCAAAATCTAGCCATGCTCCCAAACCCTAGCTCCCTTCACTCTATAAAAAACTCACTCCACTCATTCTCTCATCCTCTTTCACTTGTTCTTGTTCTTGTGTTCAAAAACAAAAAAAAAAGAAGTGAGAAAAGTAGAGAAGAAGAAAGGAAAAGAAAAAGAAGAGATCTTTTGTAGTAGAAGTAAAGTAGAAAAAGTGAAGTGAAGAACAAGGAGCAATCCCAAGGAGCAAGGAGCAAGGCTTACAAGGAGTTTCTTGCAAACACAAAAGTGGGTGACTCTAAACTCAAAAGATTAGTCTTTTCTTTATGTATGTAATTTAGCATGTAGTAGGAGTTAAGAAAAGTTGGGTTGCCATGGGTGAATATTAAACTTGTTAAGAAAAGGAAATAAGTTGTATGGTAGAACAACTTCTTTTCAAGATTCTTATTGAAGAAACATGTATGTAATGTGTAGTTTAGGAATTTCTAACTCATAAACGGTTTGGAATCTTGGACTCAAATTTTTAGGGCTTTTTCTTCTATGAGTCTAGAGCTTACATGAATTTTTTCATAATATTTGGGAGCCATTTAGTAGCCCAAACACTTGTTCCATTTTCGGACAGAAATAGGGAGAGAAACTGCTGTTTTGAGAAAAAAATGTTGTGCCTTTCAAAAAATCATAAATCAAATTTGGTCAAGTATTTTTGGATGAAAATTTTTATGGATGCTCTTGTATGTATCTTAAACCATAATCCCAAATTATACATTTTTCTGAAATTGTTTGATGCCCCAAAAAATTGTTAAACTACAACTGGTCAAGTAGACAGAGGCTGTGTTTGTCTGTTTGGGAACTGAAGTTCCACTATGCATAGCTACTTGTGTATACATGAGATTGTAATGAAACTTTTTTAGTAGATTTTAGTATGAGTATACATTCTAATTATAAAGTTTTAGATTTTTTTTGATTGCATTTGTTGAGGCTTCAAAAATGAATTGCATGTATGAGTAAAGGCCCTGTCTGTTAAAGCTGTAAGATTTTTATGCCTTATTCAAAGAGTCATAACTCTCTGCGTAGTAAGAGTTTAGATGCAATTTTTGGACACAATGGAGTGGTGTATGTATAGTTATAGATTCTCAAATTTCATCAGCTTTGGACCTAGGGTTGATTTTATATAGAGTTTAGACTAGACTGTGTCCAGTAACTAGTTCAGCTTGCATAGTTTGTACATTTGTGATTTTCTGGAAATATGTGTGTGGTATTTTCAAAAGTGACTAACTAGAGACTTGAAGTAGAGACTCTAAGCTTTCCAAAAAGTCCAGAATCTTGTAATTCCAAGTTGTGTAGCAATAGATATGATTTTTGAAAGTACTAGACACATCCAGCCACCTTTAGAAGTTGTCACTTTGCACGTGTGTGACTTGTTCTCAACTCTCAAGTGATGAATTGAGAGTTGGGGGTATTTCTATACCCCAATACTTGGTTATTCTGGTGTCTTAGGTTGATTAAGACAAGGGTAGTGACTGGAACGTCATTTGTGCCATTGACTTGTTTAGCTAGTTGCTCTATACCTATCAACCATTAGGCTAATATTGGACTTCTGCCTTAATGATTAAAATGGCTAACTCGAGCACCGACAGAATCATGGGAGATGATCACGGGGCGAGTTTGATGAAGAGACTCAAATGGGGGAAGTGGCGAGCAAGATGATCGCGTCGCCGGAGCCGCCGGTTGGTAGATGGGAACTAGGGTTTTCGTTAAGGAAACCGCTTGAGACTAGGTGTAACCTAGACTAGAGATCAAGTTTGTAACCGTACCCTTATAACATGTCTAGGTAGACTTAATGTCAGTTAGATTTTTGCCGTCACCTACAAACTGCATTAGTTTCTAGCGACTAGTAGTCGGTGTTGTACTCTCCTGTCAATAGGGATACGTGTTGCGATGCGTATCTTACACTGTTGATTCCTGAAGTACCATGGTAAGAACGGGATGAGATTTCCTGGAAGATAGGGGGAATTAGATATTCGAGGCCGTCAAGTTCTATGCTGGTGGATACGAATGGGTCATATGGGCTGCAGTCCTGTGAATCTTCGGTGCCATGGGTTTGCTACAGTGTATCCTTAAGTTCGTCATGGCTTTTGAGTCGGGTCCGGGCGTCGAGCACTAGTGGCAAACCTAGACACCACTAAGTGACTGCAGAAATGGATGTGACCGATTAGTCTGCAACCTCATCAACCCCGATCTATCTATCAGGAACATGACGAATACAAGAGTAGAATGCATGGCGAGGGTTTAAAATCCTGAACTTGGAGACAACGGCTTGACTGGGAAAGTATGTCGTATGGAATGCATATATTTCCAAAGTCTCGCTAGATACTTGGAGTAGAGACTCTAAGCTTTCCAAAACGCCCAAAATCTTGTAATTACAAGTTTTGTAGCAATAGATATGATTTTTGAAAGTACTAGACAGATCCAGCCACCTTCAGAAGTTGTCACTTTGCATGTGTGTGACTTGATCTCAACTCTCAAGTGATGAATTGAGAGTTAGGGGTATTTGTATACCCCAATACTTGGTTATTTTGGTGTCTTAGGTTGATTAAGACACGGGTAGTGACTAGAACGTCATTTGTGCCATTGACTTGTTTAGCTAGTTGCCTTATACATATCAACCATTAGGCTAATATTGGACTTCTGCCTTAACAATTAAAATGGCTAACTCGGGCGCCGACAGAATCATGGGAGATGATCGCGGGACGAGTTTGGTGAAGAGACTCAAATGGGGGAAGTGGCGAGCAAGATGATCGCGTCGCCGGAGCCGCCAGTTGGTAGACGGGAACTAGGGTTTTCGTTAAGGAAATCGCTTGAGACTAGGTGTAACCTAGACTAGGGATCAAGTTTGTAACCGTACCCTTATAACATGTCTAGGTAGACTTAATGTCAGTTAGACTTTTGCCGTCACCTACAAACTGCATTAGTTTCTAGCGACTAGTAGTCAGGTGTTGTACTTTCCTATCATTTGGGGTACGTGTTGCGGTGCGTTTCTTGCACTGTTGATTCCTGAAGTACCGTGGTAAGAACAGGATGTGATTTCCTGGCAGATAAAGGGAATTAGGCATTCGAGGCCGTCAAGTTTTATGCTGGTGGACACGAACGGGTCATATGGGCTGCGGTCGTGTGAATCTTCGTCACCATGGGTATGCTGCGGTGTATCCTTAAGTTCATCATGGCTTTTGAGTGGGGTCCGGGCGTCGGGCACTAGTGGCAAACCGAGACACCACTAAGTGACTGTAGAAACGGATGTGACTGATTAGTCTGCAACCTCATCAACCACGAACGGGACGAATACAAGAGTAGGATGCATGGCGAGGGTTCAAAACCCTGAACTTGGTGACGACGACTTGATTTGGAAAGTATGTAGTATGGGATGCATACATTTTCAAAGTCTCGCTTGCATTTAGATTAAGTACATCTTTAACTGTGCATTAGATTACTAGGGCATATCATACACGGACACCCTTGACCCAATTCCACTTCCTAAACTTAGTCACTTTTCTATTGCATTATATCTTGATTGTCTAGTTTGGAGATTTATGCTTTTATCAGCCTTGCGTCAGTAGAATTACTGACGTGCCCAATCTTTTAGGTGCTAGATTGTCGACCCTGTGGAGCCCAGGAAGCCCAAGCCTGATGGTGTGCCCAAGGACAGTATCAAGTGTTCATTCTTTATAGTTTTGTCATTTTTGTAAACTCTGATTTGTAATTTTTGAAACAGTGTAAAATTGTAACACTTGAACTTGTACATCATGGAATAAAATTTGTTTAAATTTTTCGTGCATTTTCCTGTATTGTGACTGTTTGAAGGAAAAATTCTGCTTTGTGTCACGAATCGCTAGTATGGGTATTCGGGGCGCTACAGAATTGGTATCAGAGCAACCTTCAGACTATTGTCCATTACAACAGGAAAATAGACTTGGATGCCACTAGGAGAGTCGGGC
This sequence comes from Hemerocallis citrina, assembly GCA_017893485.1. Classification (NCBI taxonomy): domain Eukaryota; kingdom Viridiplantae; phylum Streptophyta; class Magnoliopsida; order Asparagales; family Asphodelaceae; genus Hemerocallis; species Hemerocallis citrina. The sequence continues at coordinate 79,775,808 of CM030366.1, forward strand.
TTAGCCAGTAGTAGATTGTTATAATTCATATTTTTGTTCTTTTTCAACTTATGTTTTATAATTTTCTATATCTGGACTAATTCCCGTATTGTTTTCTCCTAACAGATGGCAGATGCTCAAAATGAATTGGCAAACGATACTCAGGCTGGAGCGGATCTAGCAGGTACTCCAGCAACTCCACCTCCACCTCCATAGCCTACTGCCGTGGAGCAAGCCATCAGCTAACTTTTCAGGGACTTGGCCACTTACCGATAGAGCCATGGGCACTTGGAGGACCGCCTAGAGAACTACGGCCATGCCCTGATGGCCACTGATAGGTAGGTAGCTAGACTAAAGAGGTCGAAAAGGAGGCTCTCGAGGAAGATAATGCTGATAAGGCATCAACATATGGAGAGGATGGCTCAACTAGAGCTTAGGCTCAGAGACCTGCAGGCCAAGATTGCCCAGTAGCAGACACAATTGGAGCAGCTGACAGCGGCCGAGCACTCCGCTACAGGGGATCACCTTGTAAGGGACATATGTGACCTGGCCCTGTGAAGGATCTTAGGATGTCCTGTTTGATATTTTAATGTATAAATGATAATGCTTTTTCACATGATGCATGGGGTAATGTTTTTTTTTGTGTAATGTTTTGACTACACCGATGGTGGTGGTGTTTTGGTTGTAGAAATGGAATGCTAATGTAACCTTCCATATATATATAAATGAAGAACTAGTATTTTGACTACTTCTAGTATGATATAAGTTTACACTATAATTGCAAGTTAGTAATAAGAATTAGCATTCAGATGTCTGGAAGAACCAGAAACAGCCGAAGCGAGCAAACAGAAGGTGAAGGCACGGGGCCAACGACGCTGGCCTCAACATAGGCGCAGAATTTGCTCGACTGTATCAAATGCTAGGAGCATTCGTGGAGGTAAACAGAAACCAGGCACCGCCACCAGTAGCACCGGGAGTCGCACAAGGAAACACAACTGCAGATCCAGTCAGAATGGTCGAATCTTTCAAAAGAATGAAGCCGACAGTTTTCGAGGGACAGGCTGACCTGACCGCGGCAGACGACTGGGTACACCAAGTAGAAACGATATTCGAAGTCCTAATGACACCGAAGATAGTAAAGTCCGGTTGGCTACAATTTTACTGGAGAAAGACACCGCGGTATGGTGGCAATCGGTAAAGCGCGACTAGGAGAAGAACCAATAACATGGAAGGAATTCTTGGAGGAATTCAGGGAACACTACTATACCTTGGACGTGCAGAAGGAAAAGGCGATGGATTTCCACAGTCTGAAGCAAGGGAACATGTCAGTCAGAGAATATGAAACCAAGTTCACACAGCTGTCGCGATATGCACCCGAGATGGTTCAAGAGTAGACAAAGAAAGCCAAGATATTTGAACAAGGACTTAGACCAGGGTTGAGGTCCAGAATGGTACCTCTGGGCATACGCAGGTTTGACAAACTAGTGAGGCGAGCGGCTGCAACAGAGATGGGCATGAACCAAGGTCAAGCACCATAAGGGAGAACCAAGACTTGAGACCGGGGGAAGAGGCCTGTCTCAGCATCAAAGTTCAAGAAGCACGGCAGGAATCAGAAATTTCAGAGGACAAGTGACAAGATGGGAGGACGCAAGCCAGGAAGCTATTTCCTCTGTGGGGGAACAGGGGCATTTCAGAGATCAGTGCCCAAGGTTTGAAGGGAGAACTGTTCATAAGTGCTACCATTGTGGGAAGGAAGGACATATCCGGCCAAATTGCCCCCAGTACCTTAAGAGCAACGGCAAGGCAGCATCAGGAACCACTAGCAAAGGAAAGCAACTAGTTCGCCAAGGTCGAGTGTTTTCCTTGAAGGAAGAAGACGCAGAGAACAATGAGGGCATAATCATGGGTATGTAAAGGATCATTGTAATAAGTTTTCGTTGTATTTTGAAGTTTCGTTTGAAGAAGTATAAATAAAGATTGTAACTCTTTTTGTAACAGGAAGTATATATATAAATGGAATTTTAGCTACTGTTTTGTTCGATAGTGGATCAACTCATTCTTTAGTATCCAAATCATTCTCAAGGAAGTTAAGGTCCATGCAAAAAGCAACTCCAGAGTTAGCCCTAATGGTAGCTACACCATCAGGGGCAGCTCTCACTACAGATCGATGCTATAAGAACTGTGAGCTTCAGATTAACGAGGAGCCTCTGAAAAACCATTTGTTAGAGTTGGGTTTTGCCGGAACAGATGTAATTATTGGCATGGATTGGATGTCGAAGCATGAAGCAAATATCGACTGCAAGGAGAAGAAAGTAGTCATCACAGCTAAGGGAACGGAGCTTGTGTTCCACGGAGGGAAGATGCCCAAGGAAGTGACTATTGCAGCCACCAAGAAGATGAAGATACCTGAAGAAGTAAGGAGGATACCAGTGGTAAGTGATTTTCCACTCGTATTCCTGGAAGAATTACCTAGACTGCCCCTACACAGAGATGTAGAATTCAGTATTTCAATCCAACCAGGTAGTGCTCCAGTATCAAAGATGCCTTACAGGATGGCACCAATGGAACAGAATGAAGTCAAAAAGCAAGTTGAAGAGCTGTTTCAGAGGGAATCATCAGACCAAGTGCGTCACCCTGGGGAGCACTGGTTTTGCTAATTAAGTAGAAGGGTGGTACTCCAAGAATGTGTATCAATTATCGAAAATTGAATAAGGTCACTGTTCGAAACAAGTACCCGATTTCTAGGATTGATGATTTGTTTGATCAGCTTCAAGGTGCAGCCATATTTTTCAAGATCGACCTATGGCCGGTTATCATCAAGTTCAAGTTAAGGAAGAAGATGTACCCAAGACAGCCTTTCGGACTCGGCATGGGCACTACGAGTTTTTAGTAATGCCATTCAGAGTGATCAACGCTCCAGCAATCTTCATGGACATGATGAACCGAATCTTACGGCCATTTATCGACTCATTTGTCGTGGTCTTCATCGACGATATTTTGGTGTACTCAAGGACAGAAGAAGAACATGTAGGACATTTGACCATAGTATTAAGCAAGCTGCAAGAGCATCAATTATATGCCAAATTATCCAAATGCGAGTTCTAGAAGCTGGAAGTTGCATTCCTTGGCCATATCATTTCTAAGGAGGGAGTGACCACAGACCCTGCAGAAGATAGAAGCAGTCAAGGAGTGGCCACAGCTAAAGACAGTGAAGGAAGTAAGAAGCTTTTTGGGTATGACTGGATACTACCGGAAGTTTATTCAAAATTATGCCCGGATAGCAGTACCACTCACAGCATTAACTAGGAAGAACCAGAGCTTCAACTGGATATTGAAGTGTGAAGAAAGTTTCCAAGAGTTGAAAAGCAGATTAATCTCTGCACCTATTTTGGTCTTGCCTCAAGCTGACAAGGGGTATGTTGTCATCTACAACAATGCATCATATTTGGGGTTCGGATGTGTACTGATGCAGGAAGGAAAGGTCATAGCCTATGGATCGAGACAACTCCAACCTCATGAAAAGAGTTACCCTACTCATAACTTAGAACTAGCAGCCATAATCTTTGCTTTGAAGTTATGGCGATATTACATCTACGGAGCGAAGGTAGAGATGCATACTGACCACAAGAGTTTGAAGTATATATACCAGCAGAGGGATCTGAATCTAAGGTAGAGGAGATGGCTGGAAATCTTGGAAGATATCAGGCTAGAAATCTTGTATCATTCAGGAAAGGCCAATGTGGTAGCTGATGCACTCAGCCAGAAGACGAGTATTGCCACCCTATTGTAACAAGAAAGGAGCTAGAAGATGAGATCAGACAAGCAGGCATCGAGGTATTTACTTAAGACTTGAGTGCAGTTTTGGCACATTTAGTTTTACAGTCGAGTTTGAACGAGCAAGTGAAGAAATCTCAGACAAGAGACACAGAGATCGAAGCACTGAAGAAGCAAGTGAATGAGGGAAAACTTCCAGTATTCAGCATAAGAGAAGGATCACTCTGGTATGGAAATAGGCTGTGTGTACCGAATGATAAAGAATTAAGAGAAGGTATCATGAAGGAGGCTCACTCCACCTTACTTGCAGTGCACCCTGGAAGCACCAAGATGTCTCAGGTCGTGAAGCAGTACTATTGGTGGTCTGGGATGAAGCGGGACATAGCAGAATTTGTGTCTAGATGCCTAACATGCCAGCAGATCAAAGCCGAAAACCAGAAGCCAGGTGGATTATTACAGCCTCTGCCCATTCCGGAGTGGAAATGGGAGAACATTAGTATGGAATTCATCACCGGTTTGCCCAGAAGCTCTAAGGGAAACGACTCAGTTTGAGGCATTGTAGATCGGCTAACAAAGTCCTCACATTTTCTGCCAGTAAATACGACCTGGTCACTTGAGAAGTTAGTAGAGGTTTACATTGAGAATGTAGTGAAGCGGCATGGAGTACCGGTATCAATAGTTTCTGATAGGAATGCAAGGTTTACATCTTGGTTCTGGCAGAGTCTACAATCAGCATTAGGAACCTAGGATAGATTTTAGCACAACTTCCACCTGCAGACTGATGGACAGACCGAAAGAGTCAACTGAATTCTTGAAGATATGCTGAGAGCCTGCATTATGGATTTCGGAGGAAGCTGGGAAAAGTATCTACCTTTAGTAGAATTTGCTTATAATAATAGCTATCAGGAAAACATTGGCATGGCTCCGTATGAAGCGTTATATGGAAGTAGGTGTAGGACACCCTTGTGCTGGTACGAAGTAGGAGAACAACAGATGTTTGGACTAGAGATCGTACAACAAACCACTGAGAAGATCAAGCTTATTCAGAAAAGGTTACAGACAGCACAGAGAAGGCAGAATAGCTATGCCGACAGTCACCGAAGAGAATTAGAATTTGAGGAAGGTGACTTTGTATTTCTAAAAGTCTCACCAGCGAAGGGTGTGCTCAGATTCGGCAAAAGCGGGAAATTGACACTAAGGTACATCGGGCCATATAAGATTCTGAAGAAAATTGGAAGAATGACCTACAAATTAGAGCTACCAACAGAATTGTCCCGAGTACATGACGTATTCCACGTCTCAATGTTGAGGAAGTACATACCAGATCCGAGCCATCAACTATCAGAGATTCCTGAAGACTTGCAAGTGAACCTCTCATACAAAGAACAACCAGTCAGAATCCTCGATCGTCAGGAAAATATACTAAGGAACAAGACCATTCCGATGGTGAAAGTTCTCTGGAGAAATCAGTTCGTGGAGGAAGCCACTTGGGAACCGGAGAGCTACATGAAAGCATATTTTCCTGAATTATTTGAAGTATAGTGCTTTTTTTCTTTTTCTACCGACTAAGTATAGTTCTGGGACAGAACTACACTAAGGACGGAGTGATGTAATATCCCAGAATAAGATAAAATATCTTATTATATATATATATTTTAAAAACTAAGTTGAGACTTGAATGGATTGGTGCATGATTATTGAATTGAATAACCATGCACATTTGTGCACTAGGGTTAGGGTTAGGGTATGGAGACCTAGGGTTTGGTGACCTAAGGTTAAAGCTAACCCTCATCATGATTGTGAACTTAGGACCAAATCTTGATGAGATCTAATGGACTAGAAACAATTCATGAAGAGTTCTTCATGAATATCCAAGAGAATTCATGAAGTCTCTAGAATTGTGTGTTGGCACTCACATCCACCCTCCCTCCAACCAACCCTACCCCATCTCCATCCTATCCCTCCATCCCAAAATCCAGCCATGCTCCCAAACCCTAGCTCCCTTCACTCTATAAAAACACACTCCACTCACTCTCTCATCCTCTTTCACTTGTTCTTGTTCTTATGTTCAAAAAAAAGGAAGAGAGAAAAGTAGAGAAGGAGAAAGGAAAAGAAAAAGAAGAGATCTTTTTTAGTAGAAGTAAAGTAGAAGAAGTGAAGTGAAGAACAAGGAGCAATCTCAAGGAGCAAGGAGCAAGGCTTACAAGGATTTTCTTGCAAACACAAAAGTGGGTGAACTCTAAACTCAAAAGATTAGTCTTTTCTTTTTGTATGTAATTTATCATGTAGCTGGAGTTAAGAAAAGTTGGGTTTTCATGTGTGAATATTAAATATGGTAAGAAAAAAAATAAGTTGTATGGTAGAACAACTTCTTTTCAAGATTCTTGTTGAAGAAACATGCAAGCAATGTGTAGTTTAGGAATTTCTAACTCATAAACGGTTTGGGATCTTGGACTCAAATTTTTAGGGCTTGTTCTTCTATGATTCTAGAGCTTAAATGAATGTTTTCATAATATTTGGGAGCCATTCAGTAGTCCAAACACTTGTTCCATTTTCGGATAGGAAAATGGAGAGAAGCTGCTGTTTTGAGAAAAAAATGTGGTGACTTTCAAAAAATCATAACTCAATTTTGGTTGGGTATTTTTGGGTGAAATTGTTTATTAATTCTCTTGTATGTGTCTAAAACCATAATCCCAAATTTTACATTTTTCTGAAATTGTTTGATGCCTCAAAAAAATTGTTAAACTGCAGCTGGTCAAGTAGACTGAGGCTGTGTCTATCTGTTTGGGAACTGAAGTTCCACTATGCATAGTTGCTTTGTGTATACATGAGCTTGTAATGAAAATTTTTCAGTAGCCTTTAGTATGAGTATAAATCCTAATTATAAAATTTTTGATTTTTTTGATAGCATTTGTGGAGGCTTCAAAAATGAATTGCATGTATGAGTAAATGCCCTGTCTATTAAAGCTGTAAGATTTTTATGCCTTATTCAAAGAGTCATAACTCTCTGCGTAGTAGGATTTTAGATGCAATTTTTGGACAGAATGGATAGGTATATGTCTAGTTATAGATTCTCAAATTTCATGAGCTTTGTACATAGGGTTGATTTTATATGGAATTTAGACTAGACTGTGTCCAGTAACTAGTTCAGCTTGCATAGTCTGTACATTTGTGATTTTCTGGAAATATGTGTGTGGTATTTGCAAAAGTGACTCACTAGATACTTGGAGTAGAGACTCTAAGCTTTCCAAAACGCCCAAAATCTTGTAATTACAAGTTTTGTAGCAATAGATATGATTTTTGAAAGTACTAGACAGATCCAGCCACCTTCAGAAGTTGTCACTTTGCATGTGTGTGACTTGATCTCAACTCTCAAGTGATGAATTGAGAGTTAGGGGTATTTGTATACCCCAATACTTGGTTATTTTGGTGTCTTAGGTTGATTAAGACACGGGTAGTGACTAGAACGTCATTTGTGCCATTGACTTGTTTAGCTAGTTGCCTTATACATATCAACCATTAGGCTAATATTGGACTTCTGCCTTAACAATTAAAATGGCTAACTCGGGCGCCGACAGAATCATGGGAGATGATCGCGGGACGAGTTTGGTGAAGAGACTCAAATGGGGGAAGTGGCGAGCAAGATGATCGCGTCGCCGGAGCCGCCAGTTGGTAGACGGGAACTAGGGTTTTCGTTAAGGAAATCGCTTGAGACTAGGTGTAACCTAGACTAGGGATCAAGTTTGTAACCGTACCCTTATAACATGTCTAGGTAGACTTAATGTCAGTTAGATTTTTGCCGTCACCTACAAACTGCATTAGTTTCTAGCGACTAGTAGCCGGGTGTTGTACTCTCCTGTCAATAGGGATACGTGTTGCGATGCGTATCTTACACTGTTGATTCCTGAAGTACCATGGTAAGAACGGGATGAGATTTCCTGGAAGATAGGGGGAATTAGATATTCGAGGCCGTCAAGTTCTATGCTGGTGGATACGAATGGGTCATATGGGCTGCAGTCCTGTGAATCTTCGGTGCCATGGGTTTGCTACAGTGTATCCTTAAGTTCGTCATGGCTTTTGAGTCGGGTCCGGGCGTCGAGCACTAGTGGCAAACCTAGACACCACTAAGTGACTGCAGAAATGGATGTGACCGATTAGTCTGCAACCTCATCAACCCCGATCTATCTATCAGGAACATGACGAATACAAGAGTAGAATGCATGGCGAGGGTTTAAAATCCTGAACTTGGAGACAACGGCTTGACTGGGAAAGTATGTCGTATGGAATGCATATATTTCCAAAGTCTCGCTTGAATTTAGATTAAGTACATTCTGACCTGTGCATTAGATTACTAGGGCATTTCATACACAGACAACCTTGACCTGATTCCACTTTCTAAACTTAGTCACTTTTCTATTGCATTATATCTTGTTTCTCTAGTTTGGAAATCACTACTTTTATCAGCCTTGCGTCAGTAGAATTACTGACGTGCCCAATCTTTTTGGTGCTAGATTGTCAACCCGTGGAGCCTAGTAAGCCCAAGCCAGATGGTGTGCCCAAGGGCAGTATCAAGTGTTCATTCTTTACATTTTTGTCATTTTTGTAAACTCTGATTTGTAATTTCTAAAACAGTGTAAAATTGTAACACTTGAACTTGTACATCATGGAATAAAATTTGTTTAAATTTTTCCTGCATTTTTCTGTATTGTGATTGTTTGAAGGAAAGATTCTGGTTTGTATCACAAATCGCCAGTATGGGGATTCGGGGCGCTACATAGTTGGTATCAGAGCAACCTTCAGACTATAGTCCAATATAACAGGAAAATAGATAGATTGTTATAATTCATATTTTTGTTCTTTTTCAACTTATGTTTTATAATTTTCTTGTAACCCCTGTTTCCGTTAATATGTAATTTTCAAGTATTTTTTCGTATTTTAAATTCATAGTATCTTATAACTATTCTTCTTAATTGATTATATTCAAACTACTTTTTATGATGCCCAATATTTAATATTTAAATGTTTTGAAGCCCAATCCCATAATAGATTTATTAAATGATTTTAAGCCTAAGCCCAATTGTTTAATTTAAGCCCTATCCTATAAATAATTTATTATATTGTTTTTGAGCCCATAGACCAAGCCCAAATCCAGCCCAGTACTCATATATATTTCTATAGACTCCATCGTATATGATTACATTCATTTCCCACAATATTAATCCACCCGTACACATCCCCTCACATTCCCCACTTTTCACCTTTCGTAACTCCAAAACCCCCCTACATCTCATAACAACCCCACTACTTTACCCATTATTATATTTATTATATTATACATATTTTTAATTTATATTAATTTCCCCCCTCCCCCCGCTGTTCTCTCTCTCCTCTCTCCCGTCTCTTCCTTCTCCCACGCTCTCTCTCTCTCTGTTTCGAAACAGAAATAGAACCCCTCCCTTACTTCTTCTTTCTCTCTCCCTCTCTATTATAAAAACCTAAACAACCCATCTTCCTCCTTCTCCCCTCCCTCTCCCTTCCCCGTTCGCCTCTCAAACCCAAGCCCCGACTCCTCGTCCTTCTCTTTAACCCCGCCACTGTCTCCATTTCCGCTGCCATTACTCATCGCCTTCTCCCCTGCCTCGTCACCTTCTCGACCTCCTCCCCAAACCCATTACCGTCCCTCGACTTTGCCCCGCCTGCCTCACAATCCCTTCCCCCTCGTCGACTGCAGACCCCGATCGCCATTGCCGACCGACCAACCTCTGTTTCCGTCCTCGTCGCTCCAACCTTGTCGCGACCCCAGCCCCCTGCTGTGACGCCGCCCTGAGCACTGCCCAGCTACATCCTCGTCCCCCTGTGCACGCCCTGCCTCCCGACGCGGCAGTCTCCGCGACGCAGCAGCGCAGCCAGTGCGACTGCGCGTCACCCCGGTGTCCACAGCTCCACCCTGGCTCCTCCACAACCATAGCATCTCACCAAGCGCTTCCCCCCAGGCTTCTGTGGCTTGCAGTTGTGCGTGTGCTTGTGATTATAGGTTTTGATCATCTTTGATGTGAGCCGTCCGATCGCCGATCACCTTGATCTCATCTGATCTTGATATCTTCGATCTGATCCGTCCGATCTGATGTGATCTTGATCATCATCATGCTTGATTAGATATGGGCCATTGATCTTCTCTTGATCATCCTGTAGAACCCCGTATTTTTAAAATATTATTTTTAAAGGTTTATAAATGACTAAAATGATTTTTGGAGAATTTATGAATATTTTCAGAAAAATTTATCTTTTACACGTGCAAATACTTTCTTGAGAACTTTGAAAGTCAAGTTTTCTTTCTAAAAAAATCATTATTTAATATTTGGGATTTATTTATAATTTTTCCATATTTTTCTGAAATTAATTGGATCTATTTGCAAATTTTGAGAAAAGAAGGACCTTTTTGCAAATTTGTCATTTTTAGGGGTTAAAATATAAAATTTACTTTCTGGACATTTTGAACAGTACCGGTTGAGATTAATGAGTATATTTTTCTTTTAAATCCTAATTTAAATGAATTTTATTGAATTTCCAAGAATAGTGCTATATATATGAAGTTGTATTTTGAAGGGATCATTTTGCAAAAGTATTTGGAAAACCCTAAACTTCTTACCCCGGGTATTTAAAAGAAAATGCAGCCGTCATTCGCTGTACAATATAGAATTTTGTGATTTTTCTTGGGAGGATCAAGATGAGGTTTTGGATCTTGCAAAAGGAGAGGTTTTATTGTTGGATCTCGTCGTTTCTAAAGATGAGTGACATGTTGTTTTGCTTTGTGTATGTTTTATATGAGTGATGTAAAATTGTGTGTTGTTTGCTTTATGTGAAGGTTGTAGATTTGGTTGTTGTTTCGACTTATGTGAATGATCGTTCCGTAGTTTGTTTAGACATGTTTGTTTGAGCGATGCAATGATTGTTGTCGTATTATGTATGTGAAATCTATGAATGTTTAGTAGATCTTGGTTTATAAATTTGAATTGCTAGAAAGCATGTTTAAGATATGAGTATGGTTATGATAATAAGGAATTGGATGGATGAACATCTGGATCTCGTGGATACAAATCAGATTTTGGTTTTGAGTTGTGAAAGAAATTCAGTATTGAGAAACCCTAATGGAAGAATTAGGAATTTAGAACATGAGAACTTGAGTTTTGAGACATGGGTTGATTTGAGTAATGTATCCAATCTGAGGATACTTTGAGATTGTCATTTTTTACCTGAATACGAATTATTTTCATAAACAATGATTTCTTTTAGAAAACTCTAATTTTGATTATCATGTACAACCAAAATTAGGCAGACTGTAGGCCGACAGTCGACTGTCAGACCTTTCAGTCGACTGGCACGACCTAGCTGCTAGATCTTCAGTTTTCTTAAAAATCTGTTCTGGACAGTCGACTTAGGACCTTTTCAGTCGACTGGTACACTTAGAATATTTTCTTAAAGATTTCTGGAATTTCTCTCTGGTAAGTCGACTTATGTTTTTTTCATAAGTCAACTTATGATCTGGTAAGTCGACTTATGTTTTTTATAAGTCAACTTATGATCTGGTAAGTCGACTTATGACTTTTATAAGTCAACTTATATTCTCTGGTAAGTCGACTTATGATTTTTATAAGTCAACTTATAACACTTAGCTTATTTTCTTAAAATCATGGAACTTTCTTTCTGGACAGTCGACTTATACTTTCTATAGTCGACTGGTACTGATGTATTTTTATATTTATGAGGGTTCTTCCAAATGGTTTATTCTCCAGATATTTTGATCTATAACTACTTATGCCTTATCTCCTACTGAACTTATATTTTCAAGATGTTAAGTTGAGCAGTTTATGAAATAAGATTGGTTGAGATATTTGAGTTTGAGTCTCTAGAGGGTGTGTGTGATCCTAGTATACCGGCGCTTGAATTTTTTTATTGAGGCCTGTTGAGGCATTTCAGTTGTTCAGTTTTGAGTTAAGTCCGGTAGGGTACACCAACTCTAGGAGATTCGTTAAGTAATTACATAACCCAAAAATGATAAGGACAGGCACTAGTGGTGATATGATGAATGGGAACATGAGTTATGTACCTCAGTATGGCTTTCGGTGTGGGATTTAATCTCCGGAATTATCCAAGTAACTTACTTGTGGTGTGGTGTCTATCTCCGGAATTATCTAGGTAAATTACCTATGGTGTGGGATATATCTCCGGAATTATCCATGTGATTACTTGTGGTGTGGGATTGATCTCCGGAATTATCGGGGTCGAGGCGACACACATGTGGTATTCGTGTGATGATGTGTCAATGTTTAGGTGTGGGATGATCTCCGGAATTATCCAGGTAAATTACCTGTGGTGTGAGATTTATCTCCGGAATTATCGGGCATTGGCTAATGCTCACAGTTTATCTTTATCTCGTAGTAGTCATCGTGATAGGATTAGTTGCATAGCGGGGGATTGAACCCTATGAAGTGAAGACGTTAAGGGCTTGCACCGAACCTATGTAGAGTGGGATGCATAGACTTCGACAAGTACGCATTAGAGAGTCCGCATATAGAAATTGTGTTTTCCTGACTCGGTTTTATGCACGTGGTTTTTCTGTTTTCTACACTTGACACTTAGTTTAGTTTCACTTGTTTTTTACATGTTTCCTAGCTATGTCATATTTTAGGTATTCTTGTTTATTACATGTTGTTTAAGAATCCATGCTTAATGCTCATTTATGTTGTTTACTTTTATGTCACTCACACCATTTATGGCTGACCCCTTTAGTTTTGGGGGTTAGGGATCATCTCTAGCCTCATGTCTTGCAGGTTGTTGCTTAGAGTTTGGAGGTGTGGATGCTTGAGTTAGTTTTAAGATAAATTGATTTAATAGAGTTTTGTGTAAATTTATAAAGCAGTGTTGTAAAAAGACTGTGTTGTGAATAAAAGAAAATTATGATTTGAGATGTTTTAAATTCCGTTGTGCAATGTAAAAGATTATTGTAATAAAAGTTGAAAATTTTATTGGTGTTGGTTGTGTTTAATGTTACATTGAAGTTGATGTGGGATTGTGCCACATATTTTCTAAGATATTATATTAGAAATTCGGGGCGCTACACATCCGATTAGATCCTAGCCGTCTGATCCCCTCTTGATCATCATGATCATGATGATCATCAATTTTTTTGATCGCAGCCGTTTGATCGATCGATCTTGATCTTCATCATTATCTTCATCGTCAGGAAAATCTGACCGTCTGATCTGATTTGATCATCTTGATCTTGATCTTTGATCTCAGCCGTCAGATTGTGTTCGTGATCTCGATCGTCTTCATCCTGTTCGTAATCGTGTATTCGTGATTGGTTTGTGATCCGTTCGTTGTGGTTGTGTTCATTGGCTGGGAATCCGTTCTAGTTATTCTTTTGTCGGATTCATCGTCTACACCCCAGGAAAGTGTCCTCTTGTACAACCCGTTTGTTCTCGTACAAGCTTCCCTTGTAAAATACCGCAAGTATATTCTTTGACTCTAATTCGTATTATACATAATCTGTCGACCCCGTATTCGCATATGATCGTGAATACTTTGTTGCCACATGCATTACATGAACACGATTAATACACACATATGTACTCTTAGATTATACATGATTATGTGCATGATTGTTTAACCCGTGATAGTAGTTTAAATATGTTTTTCTGTTATTGTTGATTAAAATTAATAAAAGTAACAAGCTGGGGTTTTAGGGAAAGACCATAGTAGTGGACAATATAGGTAAGTGTACTCGGAAGGGGGCCCATGTTTCCCATGGTTATAAGTGTTGATTCTTGATTTTGATGATCACAACACAGTGCAACATGTGTCTATGTTATACAACTAACATTGCAGTGCACAGACCAAAGACAATTCTAGCTGAACAAATGAACAAGCTCAAAAAGATACAGATGAAAAGACAAGGATCAAGACTCAGATATTAGACTCAAGACTCAAGACCTCAAGCTCAAATGTGTTATATTGTTGTGTCTTGTAAACATTGTATTTTACTTTCTGTTGAGTCTTAGTCTGATTTTAAGCCTTGTCACACACACACACACACTCAAAATATTTCATAATGTGTGTTTCTTAAAAACCCCCAAAAAGAGTCAAAACAGTTTGAAGAATTTTAACTCTTGAGTACCAGTCGACTTAAGCTTCTGCCAGTCGACTGATAGTACAAAACTGTTTAAAATTATTCAAACTCTGATCAGTCGACTCATATGGCAACCCAGTCGACTGTTCGAGAGCTTTTGACCGTTTTCTGTTTTTCAAAATCGAATTTTTTCAAACTCAAAAGCTCAGATCCGTTGGTTGACAGTTGAGTAACTGTTTTCCCAACGTTCAGGAGATCAAACTCTTTAAGTAGAGTTCAGATCTCACTGAAAAGATCTACAGAATTTACACAGAATATTTCTTTGAATTCTGAGCACTCTTGAAGAACATTCTAAGTGATTTTTTTCTGTGAGAAACAAAGCTTTCAAGTTCATACACTTTGGTTCTCTACATTCAGTCCAGTATAGCATTGAATTCGCTCTGGACTGAGTATAGAAGTCGACCTATTCTTTTAGCCACGTGCATCAACACATACAACAACAAGGCTATAGGTTGACTGTAAAGTATTTTTGTTCTTTTGCTCTCGGTTGGAGAGTGTTTTTGACTCTTGGTTGTAGAGTCGGTGTCTTTTCACTCTTGGTAGTAGAGTGGGTTGCTTTCTCTGGTTGAGAGAAAGGACTACGGGTTAGACAAGGTTGTTGTCGTAACGCCGTAGGGTATTCTTGTAATTTTTCAAGAATAGTGGAAATCTCAAGTGGGTTGCTTGGGGACTGGATGTAGGTCGGGAGGACCGAACCAGGATATATCTTGTGTACTTTGTGATTGATTATCTTGTGTTTGCATTTACTCTGGTTTATTTTTATTCTGCAAAAAGTTTCTGGACAGTCGACTCCTTGCACCATCAGTCGACTGGTCAGTTTCGTTTGTAGTTGTAATTTCATTGTGCCTTCAGTCGTCTGTCTCTTTCAGCAGTCGACTGCACAGAGTTGTTATTTTCAGTTATTTTGAACATATCAGTCGACTGGTCTTTACCTCAGTCGACTGCACCGAGAAAAATTTCCACAGTTTTTATTAAACACTATTCACCCCCCCCCCCCTCTAGTGTTTGTTGTCTTGCCTACAGGATCCAACAACAAGTTATATGGAACTAAGTGCCACGTTGAACTAAGTGCCATGACAGGGGTTGACGGGGGCCACCTCTAGAATCTACGGGGACCACCTCTAGAATCCATCACATGATTACAAGTTTACATGTTTCACGCTACAAGTTTACACTCTACATGTTCCACGTTACAAGTTTGCACGTATCTCGAACAAGATACAATTGACATGTTTTCTCGAGTACGTGACCTATAAAATCCACCACTAGGCCTAAACATAACTGATTGTATGTAGCAACTATGTAGTAAAAGTATGGATGCATGAAGTGCTACCTAGATAGTAATAATATAAGACTTGAACATGATCACTTGATACTTGACACTTGCTACTTAGTTACATGATACTTGATACTTGATCCTTGACACTGGTTACCTGTACTTGATACTTACTTACTTGATTACTTGTTTACATGCCACTTATTTCATGATGTCTTGTTTATGATCCTGTTTACATGTTGTATTTCTCCTATTACATGATTCTTGACTCCATGATATTTTTTCTGCTTCTTGTTTCGTTTTATACTTGTCCCGTTAGCTTGTACAACTTGCGACCCATGACTTGCAATAACAGGTGCCTTCTTGTTCTTTTTTTTTGTATTAATGTACTTGCAGGCCCAAACGGAGAGTTACCAGCAGGTGTTGCTGATCATGTGTTTTAGTCTTGTTTATTTTCATGTTGCTTTAGTTCATGTTTTATTCATGCTACTCTTTATTGTATTCCGGGCATGTTTGACTTGTAACTATTTTGTATTTTCCAGCTATTGGTTATGTTATGAACTATGTCATGTACTTTTGTTATCCTATTGTGATTTTACATGCTTGCGTGGCTTGTTTTGCTATCTTGTTGTTGAGTTACCTGTACAGCTTATGAATGGTGTATTCGCGTCATTCGCTGGGCCTCAGTCATGGACCCGTATTCCCGTATTTTTGGGAAGCAGGGCGTGGCATTTCTATATCTGGACTAATTTCTGTATTGTTTTCTCCTAACAGATGGCAAACGCATAAAATGGATTGGCAAATGGGACTCACATGCTGGACCGAATCCAGCAGGTACTCCAGCTACTCCACCTCCACCTCCACAGCCCACTATCGTGGAGCAAGCCATCAGCCGAATTTTGAGGGACTTGGCCGCCTACCGATGGAGCCATGGGCACTTGGAGGACCGCCTAGAGAACTGCGGCCATACCCTGATGGCCACTGACAGGTAGGTGGCTAGACTGAAGAGGCTGAAGAGGAGGCTCTCGAGGAAGATAATGTTGATAAGGGATACGCATATGGAGAGGATGGCTCAGGTAGAGCTTAGGATTTGAGACCTGTAGGCCAAGGTTCCCCAGCAGCAGACACAATTGGATCAGCTGACATCAGCCGAGCACTCCGCTACAGGGGATCACCTTGTAAGGGACATGTGTGACCTGGCCCTGTGAAGGATCTTAGGATGTCCTGTTATTGGTTTTGAAAGATCTTAGGATGTCCTGTGAAGGATCTTAGGACACCCTGTAGGGGATCACCCTGAAGGATCTTGGGATTGTCACATGCTCTTATCCACACTACACACCGAAGTTATTGGTTTTGAGAGATTAAAAGATGAGTATGCTTTCTACCTAGATTTTCACAATATCTACACCTCTTGGAAGGATGGCATCACTCGAGTGATAGATGATTATTTTCTGAAAGATGATTATCTCTTCTGTCGCTCTAACTATGCATTCATAGTACATCATTATGAGGGTATCTTGTTTGGGAATTGCAAGTTGGCGGCGTTACTGGACACTTTGGGCATAGCAAGACCATTAAGCTGTGGAACATAGGTTTTACTAGCCTAAACTTAAAAGGGATGTTGCGAGACTTGTTAACAGGTTTCATACTTGTAAACTCGCCAAAAAAAACAAAAAACAAAAAACATATAAAACACAGACATGTATACTCCCTTACCTGTTCCTAGTTGCCCTTGGAAAGATGTTAGCATGGATTTCGTGTTAGGCTTACCGAAAACACAAAAGAAACATGATTCCATTCTTGTCATCGTGGATCGTTTTTTCTAAAATAATACACTTCCTCTCATATTTGAAAACTTTTGATGCATCTCATGTAGCTCAAATCTTCTTCGATAATATTATGAAGCTACATGGGTTGCCAAAAACAATCATGTCTGATAGGAAAGTGAAATTTACGAGTTACTTTTGGAATACCATATGGCATAAGATAGGAACGAAACTAAAATTCTCTTCAGCCTTCCATCTACAGACTGATGGACAGATTGAGATTGTCAATCGGAGTCTTAGCAATCTCTTGCGTACTCTTGTGCGATAAACTTAGGAACTTGGGACTTAAAATTAACTGTTGCTGAATTTGCCTACAACACATTAAATAATAGAATCACCGACATGAGTCCCCATAAAGTTGTGCATGGTTATCGTCCTAGGAAGCCCATAGATATTGTCCCAATGTTAGAACATCTTAGAGTCTTAGAGTCTGCATCCACATTTGCATCTCGCATTCATGATTTGCAAAGAGAAGTTTCCAAGAAAATTAATGAGAATAATTTTAACTATAAGTTAATGGCAGATACTAGAAGAAAATTTAAAACTTTTGATGTTGGTGACGATGTGATAGTTCGGATACGTCTGGAACGGTTTCCAGCTGGGTCCGTTAAGAAATTGAATGCACGTGCTGCAAGCTCATTTAAAATTTTGCATAAAATCAATTAATGATAATGTTTATGTCATTGACCTTCCTGAAGGTTTTGGCATAAGTAAGACTTTCAATATTTAGGATCTATTACCCTATGAAGGCCCAAAATTTAACCCAAAAAATCCTCTTATAAATGAGCCTACCTTGCAGCTTACTGGTGAGATTCCCACATTTCTCCCTTTACCTGCCTCTACTTACCCACTGACAGACAAAATGGATAATATTTTAGATGATAAGATAATCTCTACTAGAGATGGTGGTATTCATTTGTATTTGGTGAGGTGGAAGAACAAGTCGTAGTCGGAGGACACTTATATTGATCGTGAAGAGCTCCAACACTTGGATCTAGACCTTTTGGAGCACTATGATAGGAGCACTGGTTTTGACTCGACTGGGTCGAGCTTTCTTCCACCCAGAGAGAATGATGAGGACATTAGTTCGAGATGATTTGGATGCTTCTATCAGTGCAGACACCGTCTACGTAGACTATTCTATTAGCATAGTTATTTTTATTTGAGTACTTTTAGTTATTTTGGTATATGTAGTAGTTTTGCTATTTGCACCCTTTATTTTTTGCATTTTGGAGATTTGTTTTGAGATTTGTTTTGATCCTATATATAGTCCTTTAGACTAATAAGAAGTTATACTTTTGACTAATTAAAAATTTTGTGTGTTGAGTTTTGCACTTCATTCCTCTTTTGTGTGTGAGACCTTGAGAGAATATTAGGGTTTGTGAGAAACCCTAGACTACACACCCCCCATCCCCCTCCCTAACAGCCCCACCATTCAAATCTTCATTAAAACCCTAACCCTAATCCCAAAATTTTCATCCAAATTCTAAACCCTAATCCTCACATCAAGAGAATGAGCTATAGAGGAGTACAACGCCATTGACTTCGACGATTGGCATCTCCTTCCTCTCCATCGTGGCAACGACACTTTCATCGAACCCAGTAATTTTTTTTCCATTCCTCAATTACTTGTGGTACTGCCTATCATCTCTAGAATCTTATCTGAATTTTCTGTCGTTCACAAATATTGAGCGTGTGTGCTTATACTTGCCAAATAGTGTACGAATCATTATTGAATATCTTACTTGCTAAGAACACTTAAGTATAATCTTTGATTTTAGGCTTGAATATTTAATTGGACCGTTAACTTATTCAAATTCTTGAAAAGCCATCAAACCAATCACTAGTTTTAATTTCTAACTTAATCGACACCGCTTGTTGGTAAACTGAATCTTTTAATATTCTTGGAAAATTCTCTTTCTAGGGTTAAGTTTACATCAGGGAGGTGCAGTTCTGACAAACGATGATGTAGGAGGCGACGACGGTAAGGACGGGGAATTAGAGGCCGTCGTCGAAGGCTTTGGAGGTGAGACGGGAGATGAGGGTGATGACATAATGTGAGCGGGAGGAGATGTTGAGATTGGAGGTGAGGTCGAGGATGAGTGATTTGGCATGTAGTGCTTGCATTGTTGGCGGAAGAATTCGGTCTTGGGGGGGGGGGGAGTAATTTAGTCAATCAAACAAAATTAGGGTTATGGCTTGGGAGCGGAGAAGAGTGAAAGAAGGCACAAGTAATCAATGACCAAGATCTTCATTATATATATCAAACGAATGATCTACATTAGATATGCAAATCTAAATGAAACAAGATGGACGGCTCAGATCTCATATGGACAGATTTATTCTTGTGCTTTTATAATATAAATAGAATAGGATAAATTTGAGGGAAAAAAACCCCTTCAACTATTGGTGTTTCTAATTTATCATTCCCCTACTTTTTTAAAGATTTATCGCCCCTCAACTTTGGATTTTTCTCTCGAAATAGGCCACTTTTTGAAACTAATTCTAAAATAAGCTGTTTTCAAAACTAATTCCGAAGATAGACCGCTTGCAGTTGCGAACTGCGGCCTGTCCAAAAAATGTGTTTTTTTTTTTTCATTTCATATTTGGGCTAGAGAGACTTGGAGACTTAGTCTAAGTAAAAAATAGCTGAATATAGGCCGCAGTGGGGAACTGCAGTCTACATATAATAGAGATTGCAGTTGGGAACTGCGGCCTAAGTTATTTATTTATTTTTTAAGAATTTTTATTTGAAGAAGAAAAAAAATTATAATAGGGGCTACAGTTCCCAATTGTGACCTATATTTTGTCCATTTTTACTTAGATAAATTTGTCTAAGTCTTCAAGTCTCTCTAGCCCAAATATAAAATGAATTAAGGTTGTAGTTGGGAACTCCGACCTTGAAAAATCAGATTTTTGAAGAGGCCGCAGTTGGGAACTGTAGTCTCACAATCGAACAGGTGGCAGTTCGCAACTGCGAGTGGTCTATCTTCGGAATTAGTTTTGAAAGTGACCTATTTTGGGAATTAGTTTTAAAAAGTGGCCTATTTCGGGAAAAGTCTTAACTTTGGTGGTTGCTGACGACACGTGGACGGCGTTAGGTGGGAGTGCAAATGACTCTCATGCCCTCTGCGGCTTATTGGGTCCAAAAAAGATCCCGATCATAGCCAGAGCCTGCATTCAAATAAAACCCCTCATCTTCTCGTTAATTAGAGATTTAGCTCCTTTTTTGAAACTATTTGCAAAAATGGGCTAGTTTCTAAAGTATTTATGAATAAGGGCTAGTTTTCAAATAAAACTCTATACTTCATTCTCTATGATATTTTCTATAGGATGTGACCTTTTTGTAATATTTTCTATTTAATCTATCTAATTAATTTTGTTGACTACATACATTGTAATAAATCTTTTGAGAAATTTAGGTAAGAGTTGTTTACTTAAAAACCTTGCTCTGATACCACCAAACTGAATGTGGTACGTGAAATCACCCTGTAAATAGAAATAAACAGAGTATAAAAAAATTCAAAGGTGATAGTTTTCTGTAAAATAATATTTTTGAAAATATTGTCCATTATCAAACTCAAATATATTAAAGTAATTAAACATAAGTTCAAGATTTCTCATAACTTCTGATTATATTTTTGATACTTTACTACCACTATCATATGGGGGATCTTCGGGTTCTACCATATGTTCATTTTCTTCCTCTATATGTTCTTTTTCTTCTTGAAATTGTCTATATGCTGTTGTAGGACTCTAGATATAACTACCAAATTCTTCATTTTCATGAAATAATAAATAACTTTCATAAAAGTTAGATCACCAATTATTTGGACAATTATATTGCTAGTTTCTCCAAGGTTAATTTGATTTATTGTTATAATTATTACCCGCTGTACTCTAAAGATAAATAATTTGAACTCATAAAAATCATACATGCTTGTTACTCTATGAGGATAATGAACATAAAAAACTAACATTTTATCACTTTCTTGATAGTTAATCATTAATTCATAAATCTTTTAGGCAAGAATGAAACTATTCTTATCCATTATTCTTTTTAGTGATTTTGTGATTTAAAACAACTAGTATGAAATTAAGAGTAGAGAGATATTTCTAAGGATACCATAACAATCAAAACAAAATTGCCCATCATGTTTCCGACCTAGTTAAACTTCTTTGAGCTGCTCTGTACTAGTTACTACCAGTGGTTAAAATACCTTTAGTATGCACCCCGATTTCAGTGCTACTTTTACGATCTTCCCTTCTCAGGACTACTAAGCAGTCTAAGCTCTTCAAGAGAGCTTCATCTAAGAGATACGTCTGGAACAACTAGTAGCACTTCAGTACAGACATCCACAATCTAGCTCATTTCCTGCTACTAGGTGTACAACTTAACTATAAAAGTTTACAAATGGGTCTTTTTGCATGATCCTTCTGGTAGAGCCTTATAAAACTCTCCCTGAGGGAAATAGACTAATTATTCATACCTTATTATGTACAAGAGCTTAACAAGAAAGATAGTCTTTATTGATTCCAGACTTCTTATAATAAAATTTTTCGTACAGGCTTATATGGAATTTCTTCTTAGATATTCTGCCTTCTCCCTTACTCAGTCTCCCCTTTTATAGAGGAAGGGATGACTTTATATCAGTTACAATTATTGTTTTGATTACATCACTGGTTACATCATAGGTACATGTGAGTCTATTATGTCACTGCTTACGTTATTAAAGATTCTTTTTTGGTCAGCATCTTCATGTGCTTTACATCAGAAATAACTCTCCGTCAACCTTATCTTATTCTTTTTCGCATTGTCCACATTTATGTTGTGGTTCCATCCTCACCAATCTACAGTAGTGGACAACTGTCACTTCTGTCATTGTCATGACTCATTTATCCAGAATTTGATACCAACTGTCAAAAGACTTATTGCTTTGACTGTTGTTGTTTAATCATTGTTGTGCTGTAAATCATTAATTTTTGTGGGTCAGGGCTATCATAGATCCATATGTTACTGTCTATATTTTGTATGTCCTTCAGTTCACAATACATTGTTCTAAATCCCATAGCTCTTCTTTCTGGGATTAGTTTTTCAAATTCTTCATTTTATATGGTATAATATTGGTTGCTCCAAACAGGATTTGTGTGTCCATATCTTTATAATATGCTCAACGGGTTGTTCTTCATCATCTTCAAGGAATTTTGGAATAGCTGAAAATACTCAGACATATATTTTGGAGGCCTTTGTAAGACCAAAATAACTCTTAGCAGATTTATATACTTCTCTTGGTAGTGGGCTAAGTTCCATTTCCTCGATGAATATATATGCAGTGGATAAGTCATCTTTCGAATAATACTCAAACTGTCTTTAGATTTCGAAGTAGTTTTGATAAATTGATTAACCTGGGTGGTCTGACATAATTTCTCAATATACTGTAATAATAAACAATTCTTGGAATATTTTGGAGAATCTGAGTAAACTATCTTTGTAGGTAGTTGGTTGTATGGATGTGGAGCTTCCCTCTTGTGTGGATATTTTTGTTATTTCACTTGTATTTTGTGGGTTAATAGGTTCACTCCCTTCACTCATTTTCTCAATATGTTCTGCATTTATATGGTAGTAAAATATACTTTGAAGACCGCATATTTGTAACTGTAATTGGTTAAATGCTCCTTTTAATTGCTCCACAGCCTCTTTTAGGAAGACTATATCCTATTCTATATGCTGGACTCTATTTTTCATCTTGTAAAAACGAAATTGTTAGTTTCTTGATAAGAAATATGCTAGAATGTTATCTTTTCCTTTTATAATTTATATTTCAAATTCATAATGTGTTAGCTCCATTTGCCATCTTATCAATATTTTCTTTGCTATAGTTTGGTTAATTATTTTGTTAATCAAACTCTTTGATTGTGTATTATCTGTCCTTACTATAAATTTTGTATGTATTATGAATGATTCAAACTTTTTTATAGCTTTTAAGATTGCTAATAGTTCCTTTTTATTTATGTGGTAATTTTGTTGGGTCTGTGTGAATGATCCACTAGTATATCTGTCTAGTCTTTCATGTTTTTCTCGTATTTCAATAAATTTTAACACTGCTCCTCAATTATCTTCACATGCATTTGTTTTTGTTATCCATGAACATTCTTTAACAGGTAATCGTAGCTTATTTAATTCTGAAGTTTGTTGTTTTAAAGTTTTAAGTTTTTCTTCATCCTCTGGGGTCCATTCTCATTTCTTAAACTTTTTAAGTTTTTGTTTTAACCAATTTATTTTTGCTGATAAATTCGGTATGTATCATCTTGTTTGATTTACTTGTCCAATTATGGCTTGTACTTCTCTTTTTTCTTTTAGGACATTAGGAAATGTCTTTATTTTTCTGCTATATGTGGCTGTAGTTCTATCCCTTCATGTGATAATTTTGTTCCTAAGAATTCTATCTCAGTTTTGAACAGTTCCATTTTCTTTTTTCATAGTACAATACCTGCATTTTTTTACTATTTCTTTGATTTTAGTAAATGCACTTTATGTTGTTCTTCATATTCAAATTCTATTAGAATATCATTTACATATACTAGTATAAAATTATAATACTTCTCAATTATCCTATCCATATATTCTAGAAATACTCCTTGACTGTTTTTATATCCAAATGGTGATACGTTACATTCATAAAATTCCTGTGGTGTACTAAATGTTAGTTTTACATGGTAAAATCCCAATTTGCAATCAAATTTAGAATATATTTTTCTTGTTTTTACTGTGTTTAGTAGTATCTGCATATCTGGTAGTGGATATCCAAAATTTTTAGTATTTTTATTTCGTTCCTCATAATTTACTACCATTCGAGATTTTTCTTTTTTTTTCTTCTGAATGTTTCCTTACTATAAATGTGTTGGTGTATGCCCTAGAGGCCAGTTGTGTATTGACATTACTAGTTTACATTGTATCATGATATTTATTTCATATATAAGGCATTTTATTTATTGTGTTGTTTATTGTGATTAAATGAACATAATAAAGTCCTTAGAATAGTAGGTTCAATACCATGGGATATCAAGTGCATGACTTGATTGTGAGATCATTTTGGTTGTAATCAGAACACTATTCTTAAATGTCCATAGTTAAGTATTATTATGAATTAGGACAATAATAATATATAGAGACTAGTATGTGCGTAAACTAATGACCATATCTCAAGGATCGTGGATATGAGATATCAAGTCTTCAAATGGTACATATTAGAGTAATAATGTACTGGACTGGCCCACCATGAGAACACTGCATGGATCATTACGTGAGTGTCATAAGCGGTTCTAACAGTAACCATGGTGTATGTAGTCCTTTGACTTGAAGTCACTACGGTTCCCTACATGAGAAGTTATATATTTTAATGTCGTCAAACGTTGCCTATAATAAAGTGATTATAAAACCGACTATTGGACATACTACAAACCATGCAGAGAGATGTGAATGACTTAGATAGGATTTGTCCCTCTTACATAACATGAGCGATATCTATGGACCATTGATTGAGTGAGATTGCAAAATGCATGGTCGTGGTCAAATGATTCAGTATGAGATACTGAGATCATTTATTTTAGTAAGTCTACTCGAACATCAAGAAACCAAATATTGAACTATACAAGGGTGACACGCTCTATGCCTTGTGGTCAATTAAGATACCTGGACAAAGGGACTATACTACATGGTAACATTGGTCATGGATAGGTTATGTTTAATCACCGATATTCCCGTTACTTGAGTAGCAGTGATGTATTGCTAGATACCGCTCATAGTTTGTAATACTCTAATATGATTTTAGTATTACAGTCAACGTAATGGGAACCTATAGGGTCACACACTTAGAATGGATCGAAATTGAGATTTAAATTCATAAGATGAATTTAATTGAGGATCCAAGTAAGACTTGGACTCCTGACATTTGTTGGACATTTAATTAGATTAAATGGGCTGACTAAAGTTCAAAGGCCCACACACGAATCTGAACCAGGTTAGATTATGATTCCAACAGCCTCATTACTCTCTTAGGGTTGATTTTTTAGGGTTGATTTTCTGCACCTATATATATGATACGTGTCTGTAGAAAAGTGACACATGAGAAAACCCTAGCCGTCACAAAAATTGTGAGAGAGGGAGATCATGAGGAACATCCCTTTCCCGCAGCTAGCACTGCGGCGTGAGGGAAAGCTTGATTTGATCCGTTCTTGTGGATACCGTAAAGGCACCACAATATTGTAGTACTGTGATCGGCATACTGTGGAGATAGTAGATCCATCTTCAAGGTATAACTCCTAAACACGATTTATGGTTTTCGCATGGATTCATAGCTAGGTTTCGATAACTATTTTTTCTGTAATTTTTCTGCTGTGTATTTAATCTGAGATTACCCTCGAAACCTAACAGAATGCTGGTGATAAATGCGGACTTTGTGACTTTCTTATGTAACTGTTTTCCACTAGTTCCTTTATATGTATATTAAATTCTTCTAAATATGTTGGAGTATGTCTAATGGGTTTAATTTTTATTATTTTGTTCTTATCTATTAATTCTATGTTATCTGTGGGTTTACTTAAGTGCCATTTTACTAAAGGGTCTTCTCCACGGAGATCTTCTAGTTGTTTTTTGTAAAATTTCTTGTGTAATTGTTACTTGTACTTGTTATATTTTAGTTTTATTTGGTAAATATTTATATTCACCACGCTAGGCTGTAGAAAATCTGGTATGTGGTAGGTCTTTTCTAGAATAAGGTTGTATTATTCTAATTTCTATTGCTTGGTGTTGACAAGGTGTTGTAAAAATAACCAATTTATGTGATATAGTTATAAGATAGTATTTTGAAAAAAGACATTTCCTAACAGTACATCATTACTCATATCATCAAACTGGTATATTATTGGTATTTTTAGTACGTAATTTTCTATTTGTATAGTAACATTTTGTTGGTACCTATCAGATATGACGGTTTATCAAGTTAATCCAGTTAAGCTCCTTTTTATTATATCCATCTTGTGTCCATATTGCTAGTATATTTTCACGGCATAAGCTAGTGCCTACTCCAGTGTCTATTAGACTATGATAGTTTCTTGATTTGTATCCTTCATAAACAAATTCTGTTAGTATGTATAATGTATTTTTTATTGCTCTTAATGAATTTATTTACACAATATTCTCTTTATTACTAAACTTTCATTGTTTACTGTTATTGTGATTTTTTTTCTTGAATTGAGTAAAGTTGTACTGATGTAAGGAAGTCGGTTCCTAATAACATTTCAGTAACATTGTGTTATGGATCTACATGTAAATGTAATAGCATTTTATTTCTACTATTTATCCTTAGCAGCAGTATTATTTTATGTGTAATTGGATGTCTATTATCATAATAGTCTAAGTTGTAATATGAATTCTCTAATAGTATTAATTCTGTTATTTTTATATTTGTTTGCTTAATATGTGAATTAGTAGCTCTTGAATCTACAAGGGCTACTTGTCTTTTCCATTTTTTACTATCATAATATTCTATTTCTATTTTAAACTGGTTATTATTTTGATTGTCTAATGTATTTATTATTGGTATTAATTCCAATGCTTATTGTTTGTTTCTTATTGATAGTGATTTCTTTCCGAATATTATTTGTGGTGCCTTTTCTTTTGCAATTTCTTTTGCTTTATTAAAGTCAAATTCTATATAATTTGGTATAGTCATTTCAAGATTTTCTCTATCTGGCTTGTATCTTATAATGTAACGCCCCGAATCCCAAAATTACTGAGTTCGAGATGTTCTTCAGGATCTTTTCGCTTTTCTCGAGTACAATTTTACAAGAAAATTCAAACTTTTCTTTTTACATCAGAGTTACAACATCTCACATTTAAATTTACACAGCGGAAGCAAAATATACAACATTTACATAAATGAATAACAACATAATGAGATCTTTATGCATCCATTCCTCTTTACATGTAATTTATCCTGCATACAAAACTGTGGGTACGTCAGTTTATTCAACCGACGATAATTATACATGGCCATCCTCTCTATGCCAGAAACAGTATAATGAATCTCATTTCTTAACAAATCAACAATCTTGTTCATAATAAGCATATAAAATCAAAGGGGAAACTTTTAGAGATGTCGTGTCGTGATTGTGCACTTAATCCTTAATGCAATTTATTTAATTTTCACATGACACTAATGCACACTTGTTCGAATTCTATGCATCCCATACTACATAGGTTCGAGGGCAAGCCTCTTAATCGTTCTTCATTTTTGTAGGGTTCAATCCCCCGCCATGACTTACTCTACTTCTGTAATTCCAGTGAGTATCCTAGATGATTCTATGAGTACAAGCATGTATCCTGGCCCCTGGAGTAGAATTTCGCGCCATGTCTTGACTCGTCAAGCATGCATTCTGCGACAATTCAGCCTCCTCCCTGAACACACTCCTCTTGCAGTCACCAAAACATCCCACAAGCGTGACTAGAGTCCGATCATTACTGAGTTGTGCCCGCGCCATGTCTTGACGCATCAAGCATGCATTCTGCGGCTCACACACCCGCACCGTACCCTAGCTCTCATACTCATGTTTTTCTCTCACCTTCATCACCTCCACACTATGTATTTAAGTTACATTAGAATCATGAATAAAATCAAGCTCTAGAGTTAGCCTCTCCATCAACCGGACTTATCATTTCATTTCACATGACCAACCTGGTCTATTTCTCAATATCATTTCATTTCACTGCCGGGGAGACTTAGCTGCTCTTTCGTTCAATTTCAAATTCACAATATCCAATTGAGCGCCATCAGCTCATGATTTCATTTTAGAGTCCCACAGACTTTCTCATCATGATTTAGCCTTTCATAATTATTCATTCAATTCTCA
Source organism: Hemerocallis citrina (assembly GCA_017893485.1). NCBI lineage: Eukaryota > Viridiplantae > Streptophyta > Magnoliopsida > Asparagales > Asphodelaceae > Hemerocallis > Hemerocallis citrina. The sequence continues at coordinate 79,803,763 of CM030366.1, forward strand.
ATTCTCATCTATGATTCCTTTCACATAATTCATACAGCCATAAACAGAATCCATTGATTTAAAAGCATAAAGTTCATCATTACCAACAGTAAATAACATGAATCAAAATATCAAAAGTCCACTATGTACAGTCGACTTGGAAGAACGCCAGTCGACTTATACAGTCACATACAGGTTCCTCATAAAAGCTCGGGATAGTCGACTGTTGCACTCAACCAGTCGCCTGTCCCGCAACCTTCCATATTCACAATATTATCCACATAACAGTCGACTGTTCATTAATCAGTCGTCTGTCCTGGAGATTTCAAACAGCATAATTTCTAAGTCCAGATCAGTCGACTTACTATATGCATTCGGTCGACTGGACAGATCCATTTCAATTAGGGAATTTATTTACAGTTCTTACGCGTACTTGCATCATGATATCAATTAACAGTATGCATCAATTCATGTTTCATAAGCAAAGTTCCTCTCGTTCAGTAGCATTCACAGCACAATTTTCTCAGTTATTAACATGCTCTTTTAGAGAAAACTACTCTAAACATGCATTTACATTGCTCATACTTTCTTACAGTCATAATAGGTCTATATAAATGAAATATTTTTATTCAGGGAACTTTCAAAACAGTCATATTCAGAAATGAAGCACCAGTTGACTTAACACCAAGTCAGTCGACTGCGCCGACAACTTCAGATATTTATCACTATTAGTTCTTCTCATTTATCTTCCCTCCATCATGTGTGTCATAGGGAAAATCATATACATTTAATAAGCACACCATCATGGCTATTCACACACATGTTTATCAGCATATTATAAAAATGACGTCTCGTACCAGTCGACTGGCTCACATGGCAGTCGACCAAACCGACAGTCTCGTCTCAACATTCTTAGCATGTTCAAGCAATTTCTATAGCATTCAAATTACTTTTTATAACATAATATCAATCACGATAATTATAGCATTATTCCTACATTAGAAGTCCTGAGAAACACCCACCTTAAATGAAGAAATAAACGAAATCCCGCAAGTCCTTCAATATAGCTCAGCACTTCTTGTTCCTTTGCTCCACACCGAAATCTCCAGCAATGCTGCTTGCCTCCACAGAAAAGCTCTCACACAACTCACAGATACTCTCTTGAAAACTTAGGAAATTTTAGTGTGAAAGAGATAGGGAATAGGAGGAGGTATTTATACTAGAATATAGGTGAAATGGAGGGTGGAGATGCATTCGGAAGTTGAGAGATCAAAGGCTGAGATCTATGCGGAAGTTTGAGAAACTACCCACACCCCAAAAGCAACTACCTATGATTTCATCCACTCTCCACACAAAACCGGCCAAGAATTTGTGCCTAATGCACGTGTACATTGAGTGCACGTGTAACCACAAGTCACACCACAAATTGTACATTAAAATACCCGGAAAGAATTGCTACATTACAAGTTGTAGAAAATAATAAGAGGGTTTAAATTCCTGGGCTTAAAACCAATTTGGGCCAAACTAGTTATTTTGTAGAAAATAAATAAGTAAATTAACATTTGGGCTTTAGGGAAAATACTTTATAAAAACAATGTTCTTATTCATCATGTTGAAAAATATTACACAAGTATACTATATATAAAAATGAATAATCTTTCATATATTAGAAAAGTCAGGGTATTACATCACTCCCTCCTTAGAATAGTTCCGTCCCCGGAACTACAGCCAAGAGTGAGAAAACACAACAATAAGAGATACAAAAATATAAAGATACAAAATACAAAATACAATCAACAAGACAATCAAGCAAAAAGCTCAGGATAGTCCTTCAACATCTTCTCCTCGGATTCCCAAGTAGCCTCTTCAACCAAGTGGTTTCTCCAGACTACCTTGACCATCGGTATCGTCTTATTCCTTAAGACTTTCTCTCGACGATCAACAATCTCAACAGGAGACTCGATGTAATTCAGGTCTAACTGCAAACCCTCCGGCACTTCAGGCAAATGATGACTCGGGTCTGGAATATAACCTCTCAACATAGACACATGAAAGACATTGTGCACCTGAGACAACTCTTCCGGTAATTCAAGCCGGTAAGCAGTTTTCCCGATCCTTTTCAATATCTTATATGGGCCTATAAATCTCGGGGCTAACTTCCCGCCTTTGCCGAACCGAACCACACCTTTACTGGGTGATACTTTCAAAAAGACGAAGTCACCAACCTCAAACTCAAGGTCCCTTCTCCGGTTGTCTGCATAGCTCTTCTGCCTGCTCTGAGCTTCTACCAACCTTTTCCTGATCAGATCAATCTTCTCAGAAGTCAGCTGCACAAGCTCAGGACCAAACAACTGACGCTCCCCAATCTCATACCAACACACAGGAGTCCTGCACTTCCTGCCATACAAAGCCTCATACGGCGCCATCCCGATGCTAGCCTGAAAACTATTGTTGTAGGCAAACTCTACCAAAGGTGAATGCCTTTCCCAACTGCCTCCAAAGTCTAGTATACAACACCGAAGCATATCCTCAAGAATACGGTTGACTCTCTCGGTCTGCCCATCGGTTTGCGGATGAAAAGCAGTGCTGAAATCTGTCTTGGTACCCAAAGCTGCCTGAAGACTCCTCCAGAAATGCGAAGTAAACCGCGCATCTCGATCAGACACAATAGTCGAAGGAATGCCATGAAGTCGGACAATCTCACCAACATACAACTCAGCCAACTTGTCCATCGAAGCCATGAGTTTCATTGCCAAAAAGTGAGCGGACTTGGTACGTCGATCGACTATAACCCAAATAGCATCATTGCCTTTAGAACTCTTAGGCAATCCCGTAATGAAATCCATACTGATGTTATCCCACTTCCATTCCGGAATAGGTAACGGCTGTAATAAACCTCCGGGTCTCTGATTTTCGGCTTTGACTTGCTGACAAACCTCACACCTCGCGACAAATTCGGCCACATCCCGCTTCAAACCTGACCACCAGAAATGCTGTTTGATGTCTTTATACATCTTAGTACTCCCAGGATGTACTGACAAAAGAGTAGCATGTGCCTCCTGAAGAATACTCTCTTTCAGGTCTGCCTGATCTGGAACACACAGCCTATCTCCGAACCACAGCACTCCATCCCTGGTCTGAAATCCGGGCAACCTGCCAGCACTAACCTGCTCCTTCATCTCCAAGATATCAGCATCAACTTCCTGACTTGCAATGATCCTTGCATTCAAAGTAGGCTGAAGCTTCAACTGAGATAAAGATGCTCCCAATCCTTGCAAGACAACTTCAATACCTGCTCGATCCAACTCCTCAATCAGATGCCTCTGAGTCGTAATCAAACTGGCCAAACTGCTCTTGCGACTAAGTGCATCAGCAACAACATTAGCCTTTCCAGGATGATACTTGATCTCAGGTCGCATATCCTCGAGCACTTCCAACCATCTCCGCTGCCTCAGATTGAGATCCCTCTGCTGGTAGATATACTTCAAGCTCTTATGATCCGTGTACATGTTCAACTTCTCACCATACACGTAGTGCCTCCATTGCTTCAAAGCAAAGATAATCGCAGCCAGCTCTAGATCATGAGTTGGATAATTCTTCTCATGCGGTCGTAGTTGCCTAGACCCATAAGCGATTACTTTACCTTCTTGCATTAAGACACAACCAAGCCCCCGATGTGAAGCATCGCTATAAACGTCATACTCAACTCCTGCTCTAGGCAAAGCCAAAATAGGTGCAGTCGTCAGTCTATCCTTCAACTCCTGAAAACTCGCCTCACATTGCTCGGTCCACTTGAAGCTCACATTCTTCTTGGTCAACTCAGTAAGCGGCACAGCTATCTGAGCATAACCTTGAATGAATCTCCGATAATACCCAGTCATCCCAAGGAAACTTCTGACTTCCTTCACTGTAGTAGGCCTAGCCCAATCTCTCACTGCCTCTATTTTCTGAGGGTCAGTTGCCACTCCCTCCTTAGAAAGGATGTGACCTAGGAATGCCACTTCAGATTTCCAGAAATCGCACTTGGATAACTTGGCATACAACCTCTGCTCTTCCAACTTCTGCAAAACTGCTGCCAGATGCTCGGTGTGCTCCGCCTCGGACTTGGAGTACACAAGAATATCGTCGATAAACACCACGACGAAAGAATCAATAAACGGCCTCAGAACTCTGTTCATCAAGTCCATGAAGATTGCAGGTGCATTCGTCACTCCGAATGGCATAACTAAGAATTCGTAATGCCCATGCCGAGTTCTAAACGCAGTTTTGTGCACATCTTCAGCTTTCACTCGCACTTGGTGATATCCTGATCGAAGATCTATTTTGGAGAATACAGCTGCTCCTTGTAGACGATCGAACAAGTCATCAATTCGAGGAATCGGATACTTATTCTGAACAGTGACCTTATTCAGCTCCCGGTAATCGATACACATCCTCATCAATCCATCCTTCTTCTTTACCAAAAGCACTGGTGCTCCCCAAGGTGACGCACTAGGTTGAATAAAGCATTTTCCCAACAGTTCCTCAATCTGCCGTTTCACTTCATCCTGTTCCACCGGAGCCATCCTGTACGGTGCCTTAGAAATGGGTGCACTTCCTGGTTGAACAGTGATGCTGAACTCTACATCACGGTGCGGAGGTAACCCAGGATAATCTTCCAAGAACACAGTCGGATAGTCCCGAACTACAGGAATCCCTTGCAATTCCACAGGAGTCTCTTCCTTGCGGATAGTTGCCACCAACTTAGAACACTTCAACTTCCCTTGGAAAGTGACTTCAGGTCCACCTGGAGCCTTCACTGTTACGGTCTTGGTCTTACACTCGATGCTTGCACTGTACACCGACATCCAATCAATGCCAATGATAACATCGACTCCCAAGATAGTCAGCTCGATCAGATCAATGCCAAAGATTCGATCCCCAATCACTATCTCGCAATCAGCATAATATCGATCAGTGGTCAAAGTTTCCCCTGATGGAGTAGCTACTGCTAAGATCTTGCCTGGAAAAATTTTTGGTTCAACTCCCAACACTTTAGCAAATTTTGGAGACACAAAGGTATGAGAGGATCCAGTATCAAACAACACCACAGCTTCCTTTCCATTAATATAGAGTTCTCCTGTTACATAACATACATCATTACATAATAGTTTCACACTATGAACGGGAAGAAGAAATGACAAAAACCACACTAAACATCAGCTCTCGTACCAGAGATGACCTGATCCGCCTCCTCAGCATCAGCTTCTGTCAAAACAAATACTCGCCCTGACTGGTACGGCCTCTTCCCAGTCTGCTGTATTGGCACATTGTGATTGCCAGCCCGTGGTTTGAGACATCGAGATTGGTAGTGTCCCACTTTCCCACAGTTAAAGCAAGTGACTGCAGAAGGTCTCCCTACCTCGTTTCCAGGTCTTCCAGCTACACTAACGGCGTTCGCCCCTGTCGGTTTGAACTTCTGTGCAGATGGTTGCCCCTTGAAACTCCCCGGTGGCGCGGGCCTCTTCCCGGACTGCCAGTTGCTCTTCTGGTGCTGAGCAACATGGAACTGCTCCATATCCGCCTCCGTTGCTGCCGCCCTCTTTACCAGCTTATCGAATCTCCTGATACCAAGAGGTATCATACGAGACCTCAAGCTCGGCCTCAGACCATGCTCGAACTTGCGAGCCTTCTTCGCCTCATCCATCACCAGTTCTGGAGCGTATCTGGAGAGCTGAGTAAACTTAGTCTCATACTCCCTCACTGACATGCTACCTTGCTGAAGTGACAGAAATTCCATGGCCTTTTTCTCCTGGACGTCGGAGGGGAAATAATGGCTGCGGAATTCTTCCAGAAATTCCTCCCAGCCAAGCAACAAGCCGCCCATAGTCCTCTTCATCGACTGCCACCAAACAGTCGCATCCTTCTCCAACTGCAAAGTCGCCAACTTGACCTTGCTGCCCTCCGGTGTCTCCAACACCTCAAAGATTGTCTCCACTTGCCGAATCCAGTTGTCGGCCGCATCTGGATCTGACTTCCCCTCGAACACTGGTGGTTTCATTCTCTTGAACGATTCCACTAGCTTAATTGCCTCGGGTACTGGATTCACCGGCCCCCTTCCTTGGTTTGCAGCCACTGCATTCAGCGTCTGGTAAACCCTTGCAAACTCGGCCTCCAGGTCCAAACCTTCACCATTCCTGGCTCCCCTTCTCGCCATAGTCTGATGCAAAAAATCCATTAAGTTCGAAGTATAAGACAAGAAATTAAACCAACTTTCATTTCATTGAATTTCAAAGTTTATACATTCGAATTAAAACATTTCTTAACATCAGAATAGAAGAAAATAGAAACTAGGACAATCTAATCTCTACGGGTCCTCTTCGCTGCTCGAAGTTCATCCCGCAGTTCATCCACCTCATCTTTCAGCACATCAGTTAGGTTCTTTTTCTTCTCAAGTTCCTAAATCCGATGGCTAAGAACAGAATAGTCAGCATTCCGCTTCTCCATCTGAGCCTCCAAAATACCAACTCTATACTTCAGGATATCCACTTGCCTCTGCAGAGAAGCCACAGCGTTACTCAGAGCTGGTCCCTTTTCTTCATCGGAAGAAGAAGAATCATCAGGTGAATTCGGCGGTGGGGTGATCTCTCGAGATTCAGGGTACTCCTTATCATCTGAATCAGCTTGCCCAGGGTGATACTCGTCCTCAGAATCAGCCTGTCCAGGATGGTACTCTTCCTCAATAATATGCCAGTCGTCGCCTCCAGCAGGGTCAAAGTGATCAGCCATCTTAGAATAGAGAGGAGAAAGCATAAAATCATAGAGCAACACAAATGTAAGTCACTTACATTTAAATCTCTACACTCAAACACACACTCTAATGTCCACATCTAGGGTGTCGTTCCTTATAAATTTGTACAAGTGTGAAAGCGTAGGAAAGCGTGGCTCTGATACCACTCTGTAACGCCCCGAATCCCAAAATTACTGAGTTCGAGATGTTCTTCAGGATCTTTTCGCTTTTCTCGAGTACAATTTTACAAGGAAATTCAAACTTTTCTTTTTACATCAGAGTTACAACATCTCACATTTAAATTTACACAGAGGAAGCAAAATATACAACATTTACATAAATGAATAACAACATAATGAGATCTTTATGCATCCATTCCTCTTTACATGTAATTTATCCTGCATACAAAACTGTGGGTACGTCAGTTTATTCAACCGACGATAATTATACATGGCCATCCTCTCTATGCCAGAAACAGTATAATGAATCTCATTTCTTAACAAATCAACAATCTTGTTCATAATAAGCATATAAAATCAAAGGGGAAACTTTTAGAGATGTCGTGTCGTGATTGTGCACTTAATCCTTAATGCAATTTATTTAATTTTCACATGACACTAATGCACACTTGTTCGAATTCTATGCATCCCATACTACATAGGTTCGAGGGCAAGCCTCTTAATCGTTCTTCATTTTTGTAGGGTTCAATCCCCCGCCATGACTTACTCTACTTCTGTAATTCCAGTGAGTATCCTAGATGATTCTATGAGTACAAGCATGTATCCTGGCCCCTGGAGTAGAATTTCGCGCCATGTCTTGACTCGTCAAGCATGCATTCTGCGACAATTCAGCCTCCTCCCTGAACACACTCCTCTTGCAGTCACCAAAACATCCCACAAGCGTGACTAGAGTCCGATCATTACTGAGTTGTGCCCGCGCCATGTCTTGACGCATCAAGCATGCATTCTGCGGCTCACACACCCGCACCGTACCCTAGCTCTCATACTCATGTTTTTCTCTCACCTTCATCACCTCCACACTATGTATTTAAGTTACATTAGAATCATGAATAAAATCAAGCTCTAGAGTTAGCCTCTCCATCAACCGGACTTATCATTTCATTTCACATGACCAACCTGGTCTATTTCTCAATATCATTTCATTTCACTGCCGGGGAGACTTAGCTGCTCTTTCGTTCAATTTCAAATTCACAATATCCAATTGAGCGCCATCAGCTCATGATTTCATTTTAGAGTCCCACAGACTTTCTCATCATGATTTAGCCTTTCATAATTATTCATTCAATTCTCAATTCTCATCTATGATTCCTTTCACATAATTCATACAGCCATAAACAGAATCCATTGATTTAAAAGCATAAAGTTCATCATTACCAACAGTAAATAACATGAATCAAATTATCAAAAGTCCACTCTGTACATTCGACTTGGAAGAACGCCAGTCGACTTATACAGTCACATACAGGTTCCTCATAAAAGCTCGGGATAGTCGACTGTTGCACTCAACCAGTCGCCTGTCCCGCAACCTTCCATATTCACAATATTATCCACATAACAGTCGACTGTTCATTAATCAGTCGTCTGTCCTGGAGATTTCAAACAGCATAATTTCTAAGTCCAGATCAGTCGACTTACTATATGCATTCGGTCGACTGGACAGATCCATTTCAATTAGGGAATTTATTTACAGTTCTTACGCGTACTTGCATCATGATATCAATTAACAGTATGCATCAATTCATGTTTCATAAGCAAAGTTCCTCTCGTTCAGTAGCATTCACAGCACAATTTTCTCAGTTATTAACATGCTCTTTTAGAGAAAACTACTCTAAACATGCATTCACATTGCTCATACTTTCTTACAGTCATAATAGGTCTATATAAATGAAATATTTTTATTCAGAGAACTTTCAAAACAGTCATATTCAGAAATGAAGCACCAGTCGACTTAACACCAAGTCAGTCGACTGCGCCGACAACTTCAGATATTTATCACTATTAGTTCTTCTCATTTATCTTCCCTCCATCATGTGTGTCATAGGGAAAATCATATACATTTAATAATCACACCATCATGGCTATTCACACACATGTTTATCAGTATATTATAAAAATGACGACTCGTACCAGTCGACTGGCTCACATGGCAGTCGACCGTACCGACAGTCTCGTCTCAACATTCTTAGCATGTTCAAGCAATTTCTACAGCATTCAAATTACTTTTTATAACATAATATCAATCACGATAATTATAGCATTATTCCTACATTAGAAGTCCTGAGAAACACCCACCTTAAATGAAGAAATAAACGAAATCCCGCAAGTCCTTCAATATAGCTCAGCACTTCTTGTTCCTTTGCTCCACACCGAAATCTCCAGCAATGCTGCTTGCCTCCACAGAAAAGCTCTCACACAACTCACAGATACTCTCTTGAAAACTTAGGAAATTTTAGTGTAAAAGAGATAGGGAATAGGAGGGGGTATTTATACTAGAATATAGGTGAAATGGAGGGTGGAGATGCATTCGGAAGTTGAGAGATCAAAGGCTGAGATCTATGCGGAAGTTTGAGAAACTACCCACACCCCAAAAGCAACTACCCATGATTTCATCCACTCTCCACACAAAACCGGCCAAGAATTAGTGCCTAATGCACGTGTACATTGAGTGCACGTGTAACCACAAGTCACACCACAAATTGTACATTAAAATACCCGGAAAGAATTGCTACATTACAAGTTGTAGAAAATAATAAGAGGGTTTAAATTCCTGGGCTTAAAACCAATTTGGGCCAAACTAGTTATTTTGTAGAAAATAAATAAGTAAATTAACATTTGGGCTTTAGGGAAAATACTTTATAAAAACAATGTTCTTATTCATCATGTTGAAAAATATTACACAAGTATACTATATATAAAAATGAATAATCTTTCATATATTAGAAAAGTCAGGGTATTACATATAATTTCTCTGAATAGTGGTTATATCTTAAAAGTATATGTATTTCTTATTTGTATACTCATAACTTTGCTTTTCTCCATGCTTACTAGTGAAAGCATAAATATTTCTTATTTGTATACTCATAACTTTGCTTTTCTTTATCATTTCTATTCTTGATAATCTGTGGTACATGACTAAACTTTTGTCCTTATTTTCTTCTGCCATACTTATAGAGAAATTAAGTTTGTTGTAAATTTTATGTTTTAATACAGTAAATTTCCTTGTACTATTCCTATTAAGGCATCTTGTGTACTTGATATTATTCTATCGTCCATTATGTATATTTTTAGGGGTGTATTTATTCCTTCCTGAAAATAAGCTTTTATTATTATTTGTAATACTCCTAAATGTATGTGTCTTAATGTTTTTCTGGTTATCTCACGTATTTTTTCCATTTCTTGTCTTATTATTTTTTTATGTTATTAATGGAATTATGGTTTTTCCTTAGGCTTGTTCAATGTCTATAGGTTGTTCATTATTTTTGGCTATTATGATGGTATTATTTTTCCTTTCAAAATTGGAAGTTTCAATATGTCTTTTGGGTTTATGTCTAATTTGGTTGCTCTTATCTTATCGTATTTCTGAATGTCAAAGCTCATTTTCCCCTTACTTCTTCATTATTTTCTTCTCTTTCTAATTGTTCTCCTATGTCTGTTATTTCTGTCATCATATTTATTTCACATTCTTCTATTTCATCTTCACTACTTCCACTATGTTCTTCCAGTACCATTATTTCTTCATCTTGACTAACTTCTGACCAGTTTTCCTCATATTCTATGAGTTCATAGTTTATGTTATTTATCTCTTCAATATCTTCTACATATTTTACATTTTCTTTTTTCATTCTCTTAGGGCAATTTGGTGATATATGTCATACTTCTCCTCATATATAACGATTACATTTCTTTGGGTTTTTCGGATATTATCTACTTTTATTTATTCCTCTGAAGTATCTTTTATAGGGTTTTATATCTCTTAAAAGTTTTTCTATATTTTGGTTTATATTTTTGAAATTTGTGTTTATGTCTCTTTGTATAATTATAGTTATTATTACATACCCAATGGCTTGGTCTTGCTTCATCAGAACAATTTTTTTGTTTATATGTTCTATAATATCTAATAGTTGATTTGACTTCTTGGCATACTTTATCTCTATAATCTTTTACAAATTGTGTCCTATATCCTGAAGTATGTATTTCTAGTTTTAATTTCTTATTTACATATGAACTATGTATGTTTATACTCCATCGATCTGGTAATTTTAGGAAAAATGAGTCAAGGATTGGACTATTTTCTTCTTTTGTGTAATAACTATCCTTAAAATATTATTGGAATTCACATGCATAGTTATCAAAATAACACATATCACAAATTTCTAAATTTCTTAGTCTTCATCTTGCTTGGTTCTTTTTATATATATTATGCCTTCTGTTTTTTCGTAGACACTAAATTATGTTCTTATTACTCTTTCATAATTTGTGATTATTTCTTTTAATAGGGTTCTTTGTGCTGAAGTTTCTTGTGTTCCTTTATCATCAATTGATTTTGGATTCCTTATATTACTTCTTTCTTCTTCTGTTAGTCCATTCCACCATTTCGCCAATACTCCTATAAAAGTTGCCTGTATAAATTTCTCAAATGTATTTCCTAAGAGATTTTGTCTAAATCCTACTATTAAGGATGCTTTAACACATTCTTCTACTGTTCTATCTACATCTTTTACACTGTCTAGATCTAACCATTCACCATTTTCTGTTATTTCTTTTTCATAGTGTTCTGTGGGTTCATATTTTGGTGTTTCTTTTTTTTTTTTTTCTAACTTACTTCTTTCTTTATTTTTCCATTTCCATGGTAAGTTATATGGTCTTTTATTAGGTGGTGGTCTTTAATACTCGTACATATTAGTTGATTTTTTGTAGCTTTTGTTATAATCTTGTCTCTTTCTTGATCCATTTTTATTTTTTCATTTGTTATATCTAGATTTTTTAAGGCTTCCTCTACTTCCAGAGGAATTGAGATTTGTCATTAAATCTTTTGTTTCTAAAATGTTTATATTAAGATTTGTTATGGCGTCTAACTCCTTCATTCCTTGCCTAATTCTTCTTCAGTGTCTTCTGTTGTATATCTACTTAACTCTTTTATGTTCTTATTTATGATTTTTAAATCTTTTCTTATAGTCTCTACAAATTGCAATGCCGCACAATCTCCCAGGGGTTTGGGCTAGACCCCACAGGCCCGGGATACACCCGGAAACAGGAGTTATATATTATCCCAAATTTTATATTTGGGGATAAGGGGTTATATATTGCTCCAAATTATATTTGGGGATCAGGAGTTTCCCTTGCTGGTATAGGGCTAGGAGGAAGACGTAGCCTCGGACGTATAAGACTCTGTGTGAGCATCGATCTGCGTGTTATATTTTATTTTTGACTCGCCTTCTGGCTTTAGTCTTGGTTGGACAAGCGCGCAACCGTACTTTCAATCCAGCCCACAAATAATAGATGTAGGACACCTGGATCTGGGTGAATTGGTGGGTTTGCGGGATTGAAGTGTACGGGGGGAGGCACAGAGATCCCTGTGTTGTACGAGGAGGTCAGTTGGGTGGGCACTGAAAATGAGAAAATATAAAGGTGTATGTGTGTTGAAAGAATATATGTATATGTAAAGATATTGATGGTATGATATCTTACGGAGACTATTTACATTATGGGAGATATGAACATACTACGGGAGAGATATATGTGTATATATTGGTATATGACTATACTTATTAAGCTTTATTGGCAACATGAAAGAAACATGAATAGAGGAGAGATGCGTAAAGTAAAGGGAGTTGTATTATGAGGTGTAATTACTGAGTACAAGAAGTTATATTATAAGATGTGAATGAGTTAATAAAGTAAAGTATGACTAGAAACAAGTTGGTATACCTTGGAATTGTGACCAGGAACTACCCGCCTGCTATTTCGGAGAAAATAGTGGAAACTACCTACCTTGACACAATTTCCATGGTGAGCTGGTGAGTTGTTAATTTGATATTGGTACTATGTAATGGAAATGAAAAGGTGAAGTAGTATGTGCGTGAATTATTATGAATTAAGTGGAGAAGATGTGTTATGCGAATGAAACGTAAAATAAATTAAAATATGTGTTATGAGATATGAATAAAGATGATATTATGAGATCGAATGAATGCGATAATATGTGTTGTGAATGTTATATCATGAGAGTAAATACATGAGAGGAATTGCGAAAAAAAAAGAATGCTTGTAGTGAGATATTATGGAGATATATGTGATATGATTGCTTGTATGAATGTGAAGTACGTAATATGAGAATGAGAAAGAGATTGTATATGACTTAAGATAAATAGGAAAGAATATAAGCCGTGAGCTTGTAAATGAAAATGATTAGTAAATGAAGTACGTGATTGAATAAGTATGAAGAAAATGACGTAGTTGCATTATGTGATTAAATATGAAAAGTAGAAGAATTATATATGTGCAGTATTCCCATGTTATGTTGTTGGTTATAAAGTAAAGATTATCTGTGAATGTAAAACTATACGGGAAAGTAAAATTATAGGTGATATTAGTATAATGCTTAAAGTGTTGCGTGTTAAGCAATTAATTTGCGATTGATTTCAAAACTATGATAAGTAAATTGGGAGCATGTGTATATATATATTTGTATAAACAGGTGACGATCCAAAGAGTACTTGATGAAAAGCTATATTTATGGTGTTTATATGTTCAAATTTCAAATGGAACTTTATTATCTTGGTATTAGTAAGTTCATTTTATTTTATTTATAAATTTTAATCTATTTGCTTAATCAGTAAATTATACTCACACCAGAAATGACTAACCCCTTAGTGTTTGGGGGGTTAGAAGAGTCCCAGGACTACCCTAGAACCCCTACTGTTACAGGTTCTCAGCAGTGCAGAGGTGAAGGGTAGATTTGATGGAGTGGAGCTTTTTATTTTTTTAAATTTCTGTTTAAGTTAATATGATGAATGGTAAATTTATGTTTTAAATTGTATTTTAGATGTATAAGCATGTATATGATGATGATGAGTATAGTGTGGAGTGGTATGGTATGTTTGTGACCCGTACCCATCTCGTTGTGGAGTACCGGGCTCTGTGGTATGATTTATAAGTTAATTTCTAAAAATTTTACTACGTTTTCAAAGAAATTTATGGTTTTTAATTGGTAACTGATATTCTGTTATGAGTTTGCCCCCCAGAGCATGATATTATATTGCTTGTGTGTTTCTGTTCATTTTGACCTGGGGAGCCCTTGATATTAATTCTTGTGATGTGAGCTACGGAATTTAGAGCAGAATTTAGTAAGTTTTTTGTGTTTCGGGGCAGAAATTTCAGGGGAAACTCTGCCAAAATTTTATTTCCATTATAACTATCTTAGTTTATGTTTAAAGTGATAGAGATTTTGAAAAAATTGAATTTGGAGTAAAAAAAAGGGGTGTTGCACCTCACCCTCGTCATCACCCTTCGGGCTCAAATGCCTCAATCGGCCTGGATATCAAGGACCTGTCATTGGAAATCGGAAATCCTAGCTTCCTCACAAGCTAAAGGGGCTCGGATCCTAAGTCGAACGAAGCTACTTGACCCCATGTCACCGCTACTCAGCAAGGACCACAAGATACGAACGTGAAATTAACAAATCTCCAAGTGCTCAACCCTCGGCCTGTCTACCAAGCCGAACGGAGCGACAGACGAGAGATTCTTCGATCTCTCGTCCTCTCCCTAGCCCTTGACAATCATTCTCAAGGAACAAATTCAAGACAGATGGAAAAAAACCATTTTTATTATAACGTCTTGAAGGGCCTTCTTATTACAAACGTCTATCACCTCAGCCTAAGTTTTACTCAGAGGCTCTTCGGGCTAACGCCAGCTAACTCGATCCCCGCTGAGCGTGTCTGCTCTCCAACGGGCTCGTCTGGCCCTGTCGACATCGCCAAAGTTGACGCTCCGGCAACAGAACTCTGTGCGTCTCCCGGCCTTGCCATTTCCAAACGTAGGGTCGAGGATGGATCTCCCCCGAAGGGACGGGGCTGGCCTCCGCCAAACATAATCTTCATCCTCTGAATCTCCAACTCCTTCTCCACAACGACCTCACGAAAGGACTCAGAGGTCGGTCGTCTGGTGGAGGCATTGGACAATGACCAGGCCGTCTCAGCACTCCCCTAGTCACGATCGGAGCGCCAGCAGCCAGCCGACGCCCCCGATGCTCTCTTGATCTCTCTCTCGCTTTTTGGAGTTCGCACGTGTGATCGTGTGAGTCGTTCATTGGTTCGTGGACTTTTGTTCGTGGGTTTCGTTCATTGTCGGGATCCGTTCCCGTTATTCTTGGTGTTCTTCGTTTTCGTCTTCAGTTAAGGCAAGTAACTTGTACTCAAATTCCTTTGTATGATACAAGTCAAAAATACCGCTTATAGTGTAGTTGGGTTCAAGAGACAACTCGTGTGTGTGTTATCTTTGATGAGTTTTGTCTATAGTGCTATTTGAGCATAGTTGCCTCATGACACAAAAACCGACATAAAAACAACTAGGTTTGACCGTTCTTGATCTATTCATATATGTGAGATAATTAGGAAAAATTATGTGTTTGACGAGATCCATGTGATATGATAGTTGTGAATATGTTATATAATCTATTTCATGAAGTTTGGACACTTAGTAGACTATATACCATATTTGATTGTGATTGGAACGAGTTTCATGTGATTTATGTTGGTTTTGTTTTCAAGAGAAAAACTGTATTTGTCGAAGATCAGTTTTGATTTGTATTTTAGACCATATTAAGGTCAGAATTCTTAACTTTTGTATTAGACATGAACTGTAGAGAAATCCGTCTTCTTTCCAAACACTCTGACCTTTATCGATTTCGTTATCGTATGAGTGAGTTATGGCTATTTTACTACAGAGGTGTATTCTATTTCTAGATTTCGTTTCTTGATGATTTTGATGATTAAACTATTTTGATACTAGTCCTAAATGTATTATTTTGATGTGAACCTTTGCACAGTATTTCTATACCTATCTAGGGATTACCCAGAATTTTGGTTAATTTTATTGATGAGTTTTATACGCCGTTTGATGATTGTTTATGAAAACTATACTTGTTGTATTTTGCTCGCTGTTCTGTAAAGAATCGTATTTTCATCCTATTTTCTTTTACTGTATGGAAAATATTTATGAAATATGAAAGTTAGCTTATTTTGTTTATTTTCATCTCCCTTTGACGGATTTGAATTTCGTTTCACGGTTTGCGAGATATTGATGTTTTTGTACAACAGTGTTGGGAATTCCAGATTTGCCAAACTATCGTTTCTTGATATTTTCTGATTTTTGTTGACTAAACTAATTTTACTGGAATATTATGAAACTTTATATTCTGATACTAGACATATAAGGGATTACCCCAGATTTTTCCTGGATTATTTGAGATGTTTTAATGTTGTTTTCCGGACTGTGAATACGATTTACTGATTTCTGGTTGAACGTATTTTCTGGATTCAAATCAGTTTGAGTTATGATTTTATGAAACACTATATAGCTTATATATAATCGCTGGATTCGTATGGAAGTCTATTTTCCAGATTCTTCGACGGATTCAGATTTGAATTTCTCTAATAACGGAAATCACTATTTTAGTACTGTACTGTCATGCTGTCCTGAATATGAACATACATTGTCTTGCTCGTTTATGTGACCGTATATCATCTATGCATGTTTATTTGTTTTCCTGAACCAAATACTGATTATACCATGATAATTTGACACTATTTCGTGCACTATCATGTCTGTTGATAACCGTAATAAAAGTGATCAAGCCGGGGTTTCTTAAGGAAAGATCTAGTAGTGGAAAATATGGAAACGTATACTTGGAAGGGAACTAGTGTTCCATACTATTACTGTTACTGTTATTGTTACTATTACTGTTATTTTTACTGCTACTGTTACTGTTATTTTTACTGCTACTGCTACTGCTACTGTTACTGATACTTAAGTATACTGCCCCATTATGGTCCACTATGAAATCTAAAAGCGGAACTGCTTGTTGTAGCAACCATGTGTTATATTTTGGGGCGCATGAAGTGCTACCTAGCTAGTAATACACACAAGACTGTAAGAACATAAGACTGATACTGTTAGAATGATACTGTTGGACTGATACTGTTATACTGTCACACTGATAGCTTACCGTTACTGGACAATGTTAGTTGCTATATGACACTATACTTGACACATTTATTTGTACTGTTAGTATACCATGCTAGTTGACTTTGTTTTACTGATTAGTGCTAGTTTTTACTGTTGATGCATTATACCATGCTATATTTATTTTCGCTGTCATTTTAGATTTGACTATTCCATGTACTTGTATCCTACATTATAAGTGACCCGTAACTTGTATTGACGGGTACTTGTTTTCTCTTTCCTTCTCCTGCAATTATTAATTGCATATTAGAATGGTCAGCTGCCCAACAGCATTGGCAAAAATGAGATATTAGTGCTGGATTTCATGCTTATTAGTATTACTATTATTGTTGCTTTGAATAATGTATTTTGAGTACTTGGATGATTACTTTGTATTTGGGCGATATGACCCATGATTTTGTCTTATCCAGATCTGATTTATTTAAGATTAATACATTTTGTTTCGAGTAAATTCTGTTGGTTTATTAATTCAATTTTGCATATGTGTTGTTGACTCTTTTGCTTCCGACTCTGAATATTTTGTGAGATGTTGTAAAGATTCCTGAACAGCTTATGGATGATGCAAATCATTCCCTGGGTTGAGTCGTGTATCTGTATTCCGTTTTCTTTTTGGAAAACGGGGCGTGACAGGACACCACCTTCGGCTTAGACTTCTCGGCCCTCCACTTCAATGTCAGGTCCTTCTGAGCCTTCCTTGCATCAAGCTTCGCTTGGTCCATCGCTGCAAGGAAAAAGAAAGAATGTTAACACGAAGGCAGAAAGTTACATAAAAAAGAAATGAACCATACCAGGGTCGACTGGGCTCAGTCCGATCCGGGCCAAATGCAACTCAGTCACATTCGTCCAGCCAATGTTGTGACCCTCGACGATCCGCTCGACATCGGCCCACTCCGCTTCCGTCAAGTCTCACCGCTTCGGGGGTTTGTCGTCCGGCTTATAAAAATTCCAAGTGGTAGGAATTTCCCAAGGCACCTCGCTTCGGACCACGAAGTATTTACCCTTCCACCCCTTGATGGAGTCCGGATGCCCATGCATCACCTTCTTGTGAGGACGGGGCGATATGTACTATATGCCCTCCTGCTCTGCCAACGAGCTCACCCCTAGAATGGCCCGGAAGTACTTCAGTTTCAGAGGCACCCCTTCTCCTCACACTTCAAGATGAAGCAAACCAACTGCTTCCAAGAGTTGGGACTATACTGCATCGGGCAGATGGCCCCCCATCTCAGCACCCTTTTGATAAACGGGTACAACGGCAGCCTTAACCCCAGAACGAAGGCGTCCTCAGGAAACATGCAGTAGCCTAGGGCCAACTCAGTGGTAGGATGAAGGCCGGGGCTGGGGATCATCAGCTCATAATCCCGCCCTATGAAATAGCTCGCCGTTATCATGGTCAGGTAGTCGGCTGTCAAGATGCACTGAACCTTGTCCATCTGGATCTGGGTCCAGGCTAGCGAAGATACTTCCGCCCCAAATCTAACCAAATTCTCGACGTCATCAGGATACATCCTGATAGATCGGGGGTTCTTGACGTACGGAACGTCGAGCTCGTGCTTGGGCGCAAACTCGTCTGGCGACCCCGGACTATCCGGAAGTCGCCATTTCCTCTTCCTCTTTCGGATACGACGAGCCCTCGGGGGAGACGGTGTCGCCAAAGGTGGGAGAATGGGGAGAACCTCATCAGCGTCGTCCCCACTACCCTTGTGAATATCACCCTCGACTCCTTCATCCTCAAACTTCCTCCTCGCCCTGTACCTCTACCTTACCCTCGGCTCTCTTGTCCACCATGCCCTCCTCAACTCCCTCGCCCTGTACCTCCACTTCATCTTCGGAATCACTGGACTCCACCACATACGGCTTACGACTACAGAGCAGCACTACGTCCAAGCCCCAGTCGTCGAGATCCTAGGACATGGAGGTCGACTGACGATCCACTTCACCCCTACCGGAAGCACTCGCCTCGGAACCGAACTGAGACCACGACATAACAAAAGTGATACTAACCTGGGTTTCGTGAACGGGATGTCACCAGAAAAGTCGTCGCCGGTAGCTAGAAAGAGAAGCTCCAATTTTTTTAGAAAGAGAAAGCAAAGTGAAAAAATGAGGAGGGGGTGGAAGTTTTATAGAGCAACTGACGACGCATCGAATTCCGCAAAAGAATCCTAACTGTCGAATCTTAATCATCAAGATCTAACGGCTAAAAAGATTTCAAACACCTCGATCCCCCCCCCCCCCGACGTCAGCATCATACGTGTAACACCACAGTTTTCTCAAGATAAAGTGGCTCGACGCTCGGCATGTACCTCAAGCAACGCCACAGCTTTTTCACAAGTTTAAAAGGATCGACGCTCGACAGATACAGCGAGCACAGCCCTAGCTTTTCCAACAAGCTATAGGGGCTCGACGCTCGGCTTGTACCTCGAGCCACGCCTTAACTTTTCACAAGCATCAAGGGCTCGACGCTCGGCATGTGCCTCGAGCCACGCCCTAGGTTTCACTGACTGGGGGGCTCGAAGCTCAGCATGAACCTCGAGCCCCGCCTTAGTTTTCACAAGCTTTAAGGGCTCGACGCTCGGCGTACACCTCGAGCCACGTCCTAGCTTTTCTCACTAGCTGGGGGGCTCGATGCTCAGCATACACCTCGAGCCACGCCCTAACTTTCACTGTCATAGGGGCTCGACGCTCAGCATGTGCCTCGAGCCATGCCCTAGCTTTCACTGGATGGGGGCTCGACGCTCGGACATCTCGAGCCACACCCTAGATCTCGCTGGATGGGGGGCTCGATGCTCGGCATGCACCTCGAGCCACGCCCTAGCTTTCACTGGTGGGGGGCTCGACACTCGGCATGTGCCTCGAGCCACGCCCTAGCTTTCACTGGCTAAGGAACTCGATGCTCGGCATGTACCTCGAGCAACGCCACAGCTTTCTCACAAGTTTAAAAGGATCGGCGCTCGAAAGATATAGCGAGCACAACCCTAGCTTTTCCAACAACCTATAGGGGTTCGGTGCTCGGCTTGTACCTCGAGCCACCCCCTAACTTTTCACAAGCTTCAAGGGCTCGATGCTCGGCATGTGCCTCGAGCCACGCCCCAGCTTTCACTAACTGGGGTCTCGAAGCTCGGCATGAACCTTGAGCCCCGCCTTAGTTTTCACAAGCTTCAAGGGCTCGACGCTCGGCGTACACCTCGAGCCACACCTTAGCTTTTCTTACTAGCTGGGGGGCTCCATGCTCAGCATACACCTCGAGCCACGTCCTAGTTTTCACGGGCTTGGGGGCTCGACGCTCAGTATGTGCCTCGAGCCACGCCCTAGCTTTCACTGGCTGGGGGCTCGATGCTCGGCATACACCTCGAGCCACGCCCTAGCTCTCACTGGCTGGGGGGCTCGACGCTCGGCATGCACCTCGAGCCACACCCTAGCTTTCACTGGTGGAGGGCTCGACGCTCGGCATGTGCCTCGAGCCACACTCTAGCTTTCACTGGCTAAGGGACTCGACGCACGGCATGTACCTCAAGCAACGCCACAACTTTCTCACAAGTTTAAAAGGATCGGCACTCAAAAGATATAGCGAGCACAGCCCTAGCTTTTCCAACAAGCTATAGGGGCTCGACGCTCGGCTTGTACCTCGAGCCACCCCCTAACTTTTCACAAGCTTCAAGGGCTTGACGCTCGGTATGTGCCTCGAGCCACGCCCTAGATTTCACTAACTGGGGGGCTCGAAGCTCGGCATGAACCTCGAGCCCCGCCTTGGTTTTCATGAGCTTCAAGGGCTCGGCGCTTGGTGTACACCTCTAGCCATGCCCTAGCTTTTCAAACTAGCTGAGGGGCTTGACGCTCGGCGCACACCTACACGCCCTAGCTGTCACTGGCTTGGGGGCTCAACGCTCGACATGTGCCTCGAGCCACGCCCTAGCTTTCACTAGCTGGGGGCTCGACGCTCGGCATGCACCTTGAGCCACGCCCTAGCTTTCACTGGCGGGAGGCTCGACGCTCGGCATGTGCCTCGAGCCACGCTCTAGCTTTTCTCACTAGTTGGGGGCTCGACGATCGGCATGTAACTAGAGCCATGTCCTAGCTTTCACTAACTGGAGGGCTCGAAGTCGGCATAAACCTCGAGCCCCGACTTAGTTTTCACAAGCTTCAAGGGCTCGACTCTCGGCGTACACCTCAAGCCATGCCCTAGCTTTTCTCACTAGCTGGGGCTCGACGCTCAGCCTACACCTCGAGCCACGCCCTAGCTCTCACTGGCTGGGGGGCTCGATGCTCGGCATACACCTCGAGCCACGCCCTAGCTTTCACTGGCTTGGGGGCTCGACGCTCGGCATGCACCTCAAGCCACGCCTTAGCTTTTCTCACTAACTGGGGACTCGACGCTCGGCATAACCTCGAGCCACACCCTAGCTTTCACTGGCTGGGGGCTCGATGCTTGACGCTTGACGTACGATGTTCAACACTCGGCATGTACTTCGAGCAATGCACCAACTTACTCAAAAGATGGGTAGCTCGACGCTCGATGCTCGGCGCTTGGTGCTCGAGGCTTGACGCTCGGCATGTCAACTCTCCAGGGATTTTCCATCCCACCACCGTAACCGCTATCTCTCGAGAAAGGCCTCGCTCGGCGCTCTGTGCCACGACTCTACTGGCTCTCGGCTCGGTGCCGACCCCTATTACTCTTCAGGGACTCGATGATCCTCCTTCACCAAATACTCCCCTCCGCTCTTCCTACATGGGCAAAAACTACTCCTCCACGGCTGGCTTACACAGCCCTTCAGGAGTGGGGGGCTCCTGATAAGGTATAGATGGCGTGGCCCCATCTGGACCATCAGATCTCCTCAGATATCGCTCCCCTGTGATCATCAAGTCAAGACAGGTCCAACGGGCTTCATCCTATTCAGGTCCATTGGCAGACGGGTCCAATCCGACCCAATACAGTTCCAGACCTGTTAGCCTTGCCTATAAATACCAGACCCCCTCCTTCAATCTAGAGGTAATAAACTTTTTCTCCCCAGAACCCTAGCTACTGTTACTTTTTCAGTGACTGACTAGATCATTGAAGGGTCTATCTCCGAGAACTCTCCCGAGTTTCTAGGCAGTGTGCAGGTACGAAGATCCGAGTCGAGCTACGCGACCCGAGCCGAGCACCCAGTCTCTACCTCTCTCCTGCCACTCCCGAGCCGGTCCTACAACCTAGGATCGGATCAACGCCAGTGCCACGCCTTCTGCTTTACAAATTACAAGAACTCACACATGTTGCCCCCACACCCAAAAACAAACATCATCAATGGTGTTTGATGAAATTCCAAACTTCTACTCTATATATACAAATTTTCCAAAGAAAACTTCAAAAAAATCATCACGGTATAAGGAAACTCTAAACTATGGGGAAAAGTATCTATCAAATGATTCAAATCCTCATAGTTTCACTGAGGTCCAACTTCAGTCAAAATTTCAGTCTTAGCTTTGAAAATATATAGACACATTCAGCTATATAATTTATTAAGAGCATCCACAGTGGTTTGCTATAATTCTCAGTTTGCCATTTTTTGAGAAAAAATGAGCTGCAATGGTTTCTCATATTCCCATTTTTTAGCAAACGGAGCTAATCTGTTTCTCAAATATGAGAAACGATTTGAGAATTCTCATATTATAGAGGACGGGAAATGATTCCCCGTCTGAGAAATTTTAATATTTTTTTTTATGAACAAACGGTATATCATATGCCGTCTGTCAATTTTTATTATTTTTTTATTACACACCGGGGTCAAACGGGATATGTTTCCCCGGCTCTCACCCTTTTTTTTTATTTTTATTTTTTTTTTAACGCGCCCCCTCCTCAAACGGGACATCATGTCCCGTTTGGCTCAAACGGGATATGATCTCCCGTTTGGGAAGGTTTTTAAATTTTTTTTTCTTTTTTCCTTGGATAATTTTAAGTTTACTAAAATACCCTTCCAAGTCTTCCTATAAACAAATGAGAAAGATACCCTTCCAAGTCTTCCTGGATAATTTTAAATAAAGAGACGGGGAATGATACCCCGTCTCTCATTTAATTATAAAAAAAAATTAACAAACGGTACATCATATACCGTCTCAGCGCTTTTTTTAAAATAAAAAAAAGAGACGGGATATCATATCTCGTCTCTCGTGTAAATGAGAAAGATATAGCAAATGACCACTGCAGCATCGCTCCCTGTTTGCTATTACTGTAGATGTCATATTATAGCAAATGAGAAACACCACTGTGGATGCTCTAACCCTTCCAGGGGACAATTTCACCACATCAAAAAGAGTATTCTAATATTGTAAATATAAATCTACACCGTACGCTTTGAAAATAATTATCTTCGTACGAGCAACAAGTAATAATCCTACACATTGTCTACTAACCCTTGAAATGACTTAAAACAAAAGAAACAAAAATTAAATGAATAAAATTCTTGAAAGGAAACAAACAGAGTGACGCTGGAATAAACCTTCCTCTGCAATCTCCGGTTCCGGATTTTGGTGCTCTCTTTTCGAGCAATGCCTCTAGCAACAACTCTTGCACCCACACAACAAGGCCCTACAATATCAAAACAAATAGACTAAGATTTTATAAAAGAAGTAACGGTCAACAATCACGACAACTTGCGGGATAAGCACGGGAACATGACCCGGTTAAGTTGGTGGAACGGATTAGTCTGGCATTGGGAAAGAAGGGTGGAAGGAAGGTTGCGAGAGAGATGAAGAGGAGCGGTGGAGAGTAGAGACATTGATTAGATTTTTGAGACGAAATGAGTCGTTGAGGAATTACAACAAACAGGTGGTGTGCATTATGGATGAAGGCACTGTATCAGTTATATAAGGAAATGGGAAGACGCTGATCCACATTGCTGATTTTGTTGGCGATGGAGGCGTTGACGAATGGGCAGGAAAGGGAAGCTCAGGGCTGAGATGGGAGAGAGATGATCAAGGTGAACATAAGGTTGCGTCATGTGTAGGGTGGTTTCTCAGTGGTTGGGAAATTTTATTGTGGTCCCTCATTTCAGTGTTAAATTTTCATTGAATCCTTTTTATCTTTTGCAAATTTCTACGCATATCTCACCCTTCAAAATTTTCTTCTTTGCCCAACACGGGAATGAATTGTTCTATACCAAACACGGTAATAAAGTATTATCAGGTATCTAATATCGTATACCAAATACAGTATTGCAACATTTCTGAGAATCTTCATTTCCACCCTCATATTCTTGGGAATCCACTAATTTCTGGGAATTCTCCAATCTACGTACCAAACGTCTCCTTGGGAAAAAAAGCTTTCTCTACATTACGAAAAAATTATGTATTTTTTTGTGGGTCTTGGGTATGTAGGTGCTTGGGACAGGACCACTATAAAAGTCCATAACTTTTAGAGATGAGAGATAAGGCATATGCCATCAAGGAGGTGGCCTCCAGTAATAATTCGGGTTTAGACCTATTATACACAGTTGAGTTCATGTTATGTTTTCTAAGAATTGAATCATCATGGTTTACTGATAGTCGAGATGAAGGCCATGTGACTTCTCCACTCCTAATAAGAAAGTTGCATTTCATTTACCTTCTCCAAAAATTTATCTCGCACTCATTTTTAAAACAAAACTAGTTAAATATATCTCTCCACTTAAGTAATTATTTAATTGGAGAAACTATAGGACATACTAAAGAAGTACAACTTATTCTAAAGAAAGTAAGACGCAGTGAACCTATGTTTTAAATTTTCCAAAAGTTCATTAGACTACCAACTTTGTTTTTTGAGTAACTGCTAATCTTTTACCTAAATGAATGAATTGTAGATGGAGCATTTGTAAAATTTAACTACCGAGTACCTCGTTTAATAGCTTTAGTTAAGAAGTTTTTGCACTACATTACTACATATATTGTAGAAAGAGAAAGAATACATGGTGGAGTACTTGGAGAAAGAGAAGAATTAAGTCTTCTTTTAGACTAAGCCGGGATTTAGCTATGATGGTTATCATTTGAATTACCTGGACTGCAAGGAACAATAGAATTTTTACTAATGAAATTCATTATATTGATAAACTTATTAAAGATTTTCTTTATTTCTTACATTTTGGGCTGAGCTTATTATAGCTCACAAGACAGAGAGCATGAAGTTGTCTATTATAAATAATCTAGTGAAATCCCTTCTAACAAAGGCCAGGCAATATATCTTAATTTCCTCTGTTTTCTTATGTGGAGAGGTGATTGTCATTGAATATTAATAGCAGCGCTACGGAAAAGCTTTCTTTTGGATCCCTCCCCCAAGGGAAATGTGGAGTATAGTCACCCTATATCATTAATAATGAGTTAAAAAAATAAACCTAGATTATTGGGCAAATTATAGATCTAAAAAACATGAAATAAAACATAGCTCTTCCCCTCAGCATGGGAGGGTGAGACAAAATAGAAACATACATGTAAACATCAACTAAAGTACAACAAAACATCAGAGATCCCTCCAATAAAACCCTGGGGGGTGACAATCTAGCTAGAGTCGTTCCACTCAGTCAAGAGTAGGTCCAATCTCTATCTCCTCATCATCGTACTCCTCGACCTAGAAGGCTCTGGAGATCCTCCATCTTCGTCTGGTCACAGAAAATATGGTCCAAAAGAAAATAAAATGCATAAAATGAGTTCAATAACCAAAAATACAATTACTAGTCCCATGAAAGTAAAAGTTATTTTTATCTAGACATAAAATCCAAGTCGTTGCGGTATTGACGACGTACTAGGCTTCTTTTATCCCATCTCTCGTTAGCGAACTTAGGGCCAATCCACAATTCCTCATAGGTTAGAGGGTAGGCATTTGTGCCAAGGGTCCTAAGAACTTCCACCATAACTGCTTTTCTCCTGCGACACTCTAAAAATAGATGGTCTCTGGTCTTGATGGTCGTGGTGCAAAACCCGCAGAATGCCACTATGTTTGGTTGTCTTTTGATCAGATTCTCCCTTGTGAGAATCACATCATTTAGAACTAGCCACATCAAAAATTTTACTTTTAAATGAGTTTTTGCCTTCCAGATTATAGCTGACCACTTCGGCCTGTTGCCTTTAAAATGTATGTAAGCGAGTATACTGTGAAGGTGCCAACCTATAGACCCTAAGCTTTCTGATCTGGTCCATGTGAGCATTTCACCCTTGACTGGGCATAAGTGTTAGCAACTCCTCCAACCTAAGTTGGGATTTCACCCTTGACTGGGCTTATTTAGTATCTCCCTCTTCTTGTAACAGTCATGTATTCGTGTGAACCGATAGGATAAGGTTAGATCTGCACCATGCACTGGCCGCACGGTGGAATAAAGCCGTGTTTTTGTCTCCTTCTTTTAGCCACGAGATTCTTGAGCGTTGTTGCAATTTGATTTATTCCAGTTTATATAGTTGTCCAATGTCTTTGTTTAGTTGTAGCAATGTATTCTGCTCATCTTGCGTTAAATCTCTAGTCTCCTTCATTTTTTCCAGCTCATCAATACCCTCAAGAATGAACTCTTTAGCTCTCCAAATCATTGTGAACCTAGTCAGGTTCCATTTTCTAAGTTTGGATCGCAGTCTTTGCATTTGTTCATACCAGATTGCTGCAGCTTCTATTTCGCATGTCGGGCGAGCCCATTTTTCCATAACCATGTAGTGGAAACCATGGATTTCAAACCAAGCCTTTTCATACCTGAATTTGGTCGGTTTCCGAGGGTTCACTTATCCAGTTGAGAGAACTCTAGGGACGTAACTAGTTGTGGGTTTTGGAAGGGATTTGACACATGCTAATGGATATTTAGTCTCTTAATCCAAAGAAATAAGAATCTTGTCTAATTTTGCCATTATGGACCCCGTTTGCATGTACGACCAGGTAAAGTATGTATGGGATTGGGATATCGACCAATTCCAGATTCGTGATGACTCAGTTAAATTCCACTCTATCAGCGTCGCTAGAACCTCTGCCTCTATGTTCAAAATCTAGTGATATTAAAATCACCACCCACCACCCACGGATTCTACCAGTGTGTACAGGTTGCATGACCAAACGTAACTATGCTCATCTGAGTCCAGTTATCTATCAAGCATTGAAACAAGACCGATAAAGAGAATTATCTAAGGAATTCATCCAAGCAAGTGAAAATGGCAGAATTAAAGTCGATGAAGATATCTTCTGGTGCCCCAATTGAAGCGTGGATTCTCCATTCTTTAATCATGTTCCCCGCCAGTCTCCTAAGCTTAGTGTAATACCCTAAACTTTTATTTTAATAAAAATATTGATTTTCACGTGTTGTGCACGTGCAAATTTCATGTGTATAATTATTTATTTATTTTTATATATAAAATTTCATTTTTTTTAGTATGAACAATTATTTTCTTCCTTTATTTTTCTTAAAGCCTATTTTGTAAAGCCTAAAACACTATTTTCTTAGTTTGAGCCCACTTTAATAATTTATTATTTTATTATTTTGGCCCACAAGCCTAAGCCCACTATTTGTGAAGCCCACAAATTTAATTAATTATTTAAATGGTCACACTTGTCATGTAGACACAAATTGTGAACAAATTGATTAATTAAAAATTGTACAAACTTCAAATAGAGGGTACTAGGGGGCACGTGCATGCACGTAGTGTGCAATGCACACTAGGTGAGGCCGGATTATGCATGGGAGTGATGAGGAGTGGGTGTGCGTGTGCATGGATAGTTATGTGAGTGTGGGTAGTTGCTACAACTTCCCCTCCTATCCTAGCCATCCATCCTTTAACTATCTAATGAATCCTAGCCCTCCAATCCATCCTAGAATTAGTATAAATACCCCCTACCTATTTGTATTCTACACTAAGAAACTATTGAAAGAAGAAAAACTATATAGGAAAAATATATTAGAGTGAGTGTGAGTTGTGTGTGTGCTCCCCCATTAGAGGCCGGCCCATTCTTTCCCCCAAGGAGCTCTCGGTTTGGCAAGGAAGCAAGGAGGAGGAGCTTTTGCATCGCAATCTAGGAGGAGAAGGCACTCTCTCGCATTCTAGGGGACTCTAGGAGATTCTAATTGGCTTTTTCTTCAAAGAGGTGGGTGTTTCTCATGACTTCTAAAGTAGAAATCATGTTAGGAATGAAAGTAAGACGCAGTGAACCTATGTTTTAAATTTTCCAAAAGTTCATTAGAATACCAACTTTGTTTTTTGAGTAACTGCTAATCTTTTACCTAAATGAATTGTAGATGGAGCATTTGTAAAATTTTACTACCGAGTACCTCATTTAATAGCTTTAGTTAAGAAGTTTTGCCCTACAATACTACATATATTGTAGAAAGAGAAGAATACATGGTGGAGTACATGGAGAAAGAGAAGAATTAAGTCTTTTCTTAGACTAAGCCGGGATTTAGCTATGATGGTTATCATTTGGATTACCTGGACTGCAAGGAACAATAGAATTTTTACTAATAAAATTCATTCTATTGATAAACTTATTGAAGATTTTCTTTATTTCTTACATTTTGGGCTGAGCTTATTATAGCTCACAAGACAAAGAGCCTGAAGCTGTCTATTATAAATAATCTAGTGAAATCCCTTCTAACAAAGGCCAGGCAATATATCTTAATTTCCTCTGTTTTCTTATGTGGAGAGGTGATTGTCATTGAATATTAATAGCAGCGCTACGGAAAAGCTTTCTTTTGGATCCCCCCTCCCCTCTTTGAAGGGAAATGTGGAGTATAGTCACCCTATATCATTAATAATGAGTTAATAAAATAAACTCAGATTATTGGGCAAATTATAGATCTACAAAACATGAAATAAAACATAGCTCTTCCCCTGAGCTTGGGAGGGTGAGACAAAATAGAAATATACATGTAAACATCAACTAAAGTACAACAAAACATTCGAGATCCCTCCAATAAAACCCTGGGGGGTGGCAATCCAGCTTGATTCGTTCCACTCAGTCAAGAGTAGGTCCAATCTCTATCCCCCCATCATCGTACTCCTCCATCTTCGTCCCGTCGCAAAAAATATGGTCCAAAAGAAAATAAAATGCATAAAATGAGTTCAATAACCAAAAATACAATTACTAGTCCCATGAAAGTAAAAGTTATTTCTATATAGAAATAAAATCCAAGTCGTTGTGGCAGTGATGACGTACTAGGCTTCTTTCATCATCCATCTCTCGTTAGCGAACTTAGGGCCAATCCACAATTCCTCATAGGTTAAACTGTAGGCATTTGCGCCGAGGGTCCTAAGAACTTCCACCATAACTGCTTTTCTCCTGCGACACTCTAAAAACAGATGGTCTCTGGTCTCGATGATCGCGGTGCAAAACCCGCAAAATGCCACTATGTTTGGTTGTCTTTTGATCAGGTTCTCCCTTGTCAGAATCACATCATTTAGAACTAGACACATCAAAAATTTTACTTTTAAATGAGTTTTTGCCATCCAGATTATAGCTGACCATTTCGGCCTGTAGCCTCTAAAATGTATGTAAGCGAGTATACTGTGAAGGTACCATCCTTCTCTAGACCATAAGCTTTCCGATCTGGTCCATGTGAGCATTTCACCCTTGACTGGGCATATATGTTTGCAAGTCCTCCAATCTAAGTTTGGATTTCTGGTCTAGGTGTTGCTTAAAGGTTAGCTTCCAAGATCATCTTTTCTAGGTCTTGGCAACCGTGTTGTGCAGATATATCGTTTGTTCATAAAGATCGGGGAATAATTCTTTAAGGGTGTGCGCTTCACACCATTTGTCCCACCAGAATTTGGTCAACTTTTCGTTATCTATAAATGATGTTATATAGCTATTGAATGGATCATAGGCTTTAACAACCCCTTTCTAGAACCATCAGACTTTAGGTCCAAACTTGAAGTTCAAATTTTGCGTTCCATTTCCTATAGCTAGGACTGAATGAAATCCTGCCATCCTTCTAGGGTGGAATACTTTCCACCACCATTTTCCCATGAAAGACAAGTTCATATCTCTCAGGTATAAGATTCCAAGTACTTTGTGTATCTTCTTCAGGATTGCTTTTTCCCATTTGATGAGATGGTAACCACCATTATCAGTGCCGGCTCCTTCCACAGGAATCACTTCTGGATATGGTCGATTATGTGGATAACCCATTGAGGGCATTTCAAAGAAGGATAGGTAGTAGGTTGGTAGGTTAGATATGACCGAGTTGATCAGCGTCACTCTCCCTCCCAAGGACAATGACTTACCTTTCCATCCAGCTAACCTATTCTCAACCCGGTCAATGACCGGGAACCAGCCAGATTTTTTTTTTAATTTTCCCGGTCTAACCAGGAACCCTAGGTATTTGATGGGGAAATTCTCAATCCTACAGTTAAGAATGATTGCATGCTCCTCTGCCTCCTTCATGGATAAAGCAATGGGAACTAGAGCACTATTGTGGAAACATGTTTCAAAACTATACAGTACTCCTATGAATGTAATGGTCTACCCAGGATCACCATTTCCAAAGAGGAGAGTATCATCCATATATTGTCGGATCATACATCTCGGACGGTTCCATTTGCTGGCAATTGGGGTAATGCACCCCCCATGTCTATAGTTAATGTAATCCCTGTTTTTCATTTTTCGTATTTTTGGTGTATTTTTCTTTTCTTGAGTATCTGTGCTCTCTCTTGTATTTTTCTGAACTGTATATTGAGTTATTTCAATATATTTTCATTTTCTGTTCTCATTCTTAATTTTTTTGTGAGTTATTTTCGATTTCTTGGTTGTTCTTGATCATGGTTGTTGTTTTCGCTCTTTATTGTTGTCTCGTTCTCTTTATTTGTGTTTTGGGTGCTCTTGGTGATTTAGTGTTCTACCCCATTCCTAATCCTATTATTTTGACCCCTAATTGATTACCAAAGCCATACTACCAATCCTAGTTTGAATCCTATTCATTTTGGTCCCCATTTGTCTTAATGGATCAATCCTATTCATACTCCTAATAAACCTATTAATCCAAATACCCACTAACCCTATTCACCTCCTTATATATATACCCTACATCCCCTCACACAAACCCTAACCCTAACACTTAAAACCTTAGCCCACGGTCTCCCTCTCTCCCTCTCTCTCCTTCCCGGCTGCACACCCCAACCCGAGCCCCTACCTTGCCGACGCCCAGGCCGACCACCCTCCTTCTCCGGCTGCATCTCCAACCCGACCACCTCCCTACTTCCGATCTCCATTCCCCCTCATCCCGATCACTTCCTCGCTCCCTTGCTGATCAACACTTCCAAGCACCACAAGCACATCATCTTTCGTGTGGTGGGTTTTCTCTTCTCTTACTTTGAGAAGCGTGTCGTGGGATCGTGCGAGTTGTTCGTGGGTTCGTTGCTTGGATTCGTCGATTCGTGGATATTCTTTCGTGAGTTTTGCTCATTACTCTTGGTTCTCGTTGTTCTTCATCCTGATTTAAGGCAAGTAACTTGTACTCCAATTCATTTGTTTGATACAAGTCAAAAAGTTTACCTATAGTGTAGTTGGGTCTAGAGACGACTCTTGCTTGTGATTTCTTTGATGGGTTTCATCCCTATTGTGAAAACTTGATCATAGATGACTCATGACACAATCTTGACGTGAATTAACTTAGGATTTGCCCGTTCGTTATTTTGATCATGTATGTGAGACTTGTGTGAGAATTCGTGTTTTGGTTGACACCCATGAGATATATTTGGTGTGGACATGCTAATAACCCTAATTCATGATGTTTGGACAGTTTTTAGAGTCAATTTCATGTTTGGGTGTGTTTGGATCAATTTTCTTGAATCTATGTCGATTTTGTTTTTAAGGAAAAAATTTGTATTTTGTGGCTGTTCTGTTTTGTTTGCTATTTTGAACTGTTTTAAAGTCAGTATCTTAATTTCGATATAAAACTTGAGTTTTAGAGAATTTTGTCTATTTTCAAACCTCTCTGACCATGCTTGATTTTGATTTCGTATGAGTGATTTATGACTGTTTTACTACAGAGGTGTCGATCTTTTCCAGATTCTGTTTTTCGGTAATTTTGATGACAAATCATTTTAAAGAACTATGCTACATATATTATTTTGATCCAAAACAATGGTCATTATTTATTTATCAAGTTAGGGATTACCCAGAATTTTGGTGAATTTTATTGATGAGTTTTATGTGTTGTTTCATGCTTATTTATGAATACTGTACATGCTGTATTTTACTTGCTGTCCTGTAAAGAATTGTGTTTTCCCCTTGATTCCTTTTACTGTATGGAAAATATTTGTGAAATATGAAAGTTATTATATTTTATCTATTTTCATCTCTCTTTGGCGGAATTGAATTTTGTTTCACTGGTTGCGAGATATCACAGTTTTCGTACAGCAGTGTGGGAAATTCCAGATTTGCCAAACTACTATTTCTTGATGTTTTCTTAATTTTGATGACTAAATAAATTTTATTGGAATATTATGAAACTTTATATTTTAATTTTAGACATATAGGAGAATACCCCAGATTTTTCCTGAATTTATTTGAGAGGTTTTGATGCAGTTTTCTTGACTGAGAATTCGTTTTCCTGATTTCTGACTAAACATGTTTTCTGTTTTCAAATCTGTTTTGAGTTATGATGATGTGAATTACTATATGACTTATTTATACTCCCTGGATTCATGTGGAAGTCTATTTTCTAGATCCATTAACAGATCCAGATTTGAATATTTGTAGTAGTGGGAATCACTATTTTAGTACAACACTGTCTTGCTGTCCTGAATTAGAAAACTAGCTGTTTTACCCTGTTATGTGTTATCTTGTACCTATACTTGTTTATCTTGCACCCTGAACCTGATACATATTTATATCCTGTTATCCTTGCTTTGTTTTGCGACATATATATGCATGCCTGATTATAATAATAAATGACCAAGCCGGGGTTATGGGAAAGATCTGGTAGTGGAAAATATAGAAACGTGTACTTAGAAGAGGACCTGTGTCCTGCCTGCCTGTTACGTGTTCATGACTACATGATTCACGATCCTGTTTCCTGTACCTGATTGCACACTTCCCTGTAGGAAGATGTATTCGGAAGATAACCACTAGGTTATACCGGTTTCCTGTACCTGACTGCATGCTTCCCTTAGGAAGGTGTACTCGGAAGAGAACCACTAGGTTCTACCTGTTCCTGTTATTCCTGTTTCATGTACCTAAGTACACTGCACTATGGACTCCACTATGAAATCTAAAGCGAAACTGTTTGTTGTAGCAACCATGTAGTAAAAGCTGGGATGCATGAAGTGCTACATAGATAGTAATATAACAAGACTTGGCATGACATAACCTGATTACCTGTTTACCTATTACCTGATTACCTGTTACCTGATTACCTGTTTACCTGTTATCTGATACCTGTTGCATGTTTACCTGTATACTTGTTTGCTTGACGCTTGATACATGTCACCTGTACCTGTTAGCGTATCATGCTACTTGTTTCTATTTTCCTGATTCATATGAGATATTATATTTCTGTTGACACATTTATACCTTGATAGGCCTGTTACTTGGAATTATCTAACCCCTGTACTTGTATCTTATATTATAAGTGGCCCGTAACTTACAATTGACGGGTATTTGTTTTTTCTTTCCTTCTCCTGCAAATTTACTAATTGCAGATCCGGATGGACGACTGCCAGATGGTATTGGCGAGATGATGTATTATTGCTGGATTCTTTTGCTTTATTATTATTATTACTTGTTGCTTGAACTTGAATAAAGTGTACTTGATGACTTGGATATTTTTCTTATATTTGGGCGATGTGACCCAGGATATTTAACTTGTTTAGAACCGAATTATTTGAGATTATTATATTGGGTTTCAAGTAATTTCTGTTGGTATCTTGTTTCAATTATGCATGTTTGGTTGTATCTTTTGCTTCCGACTCTGATTATTCATGTGGTATATTGTAAAGATTCCTCAACAGCTTATGGATGATGAAAATCATTCGCTGGACTATTGTTACGTATTCGCATTCTGTATTCTTTTTTGGGAAGCGATGCGTGACAGTTAACCATCACTGTCTTAAGAACATGTGCCACTATAGTGAACAGTAGAGGGGACATAAGGTCCCCTTGTCGTAGTCATCAGTTAGGTAGAGCACCTCGTTTACACGTGCACCAATGCTTTTCAAGGGAGCCCATTATGCAATGAACATCAACCGTTCTTGATCAGCCAACTCTACATCTCGCTGAGTAACAGGTCCATCCGAGTAAAAAAAACGAGACATCGTCTACATGAAAATGGTTGACCAGTTCCTCCATTAACAAAGATTGCCATCCTGCTGGTGGTGAGGCAATTGTAGATCCATTTGATCTATCAGATCCATTTGTCACCGAATCCTCTACCATTAAGTGCATACAATAAACCATCACCCTTAACCGAGTCATAGGCCTTCTTAAAGTCGAGTTTGAGCAGAAAGCTCCTATCATTTGATATGTGCACTGGTGGATGGTTTCCTTAGCCATAGAAACATAGTCTAGGATACAATGGCCTTTGATGAACCCAGTCCCCAAATTCTCTACCATTAAGTGCATCCAATAAACTATCCCACTCAACCAAGTCTTAGGCCTTCTTAAAGTTGAGTTTGAGCAGAAAGCTCTTTTCATTCGATATGTGGCACTGGTGGATGGTTTCCTTAGCCATAGCAACGTAGTCTAGGATACAACGGGCTCGTCTGTTAGTGAGGATCTTGGTGATTATCTTGACCAAACAATTAAGGAGGCTGATGGGGTGGAAGTCCCTTACACAATGTGAGTCTTCTTTTTTGGGGATAAGGACCACCTCTGCATAATTGAGTCCACCCAACCTAGGCCTATGATCATAGAATTCATATAGCACTGACTTAGACCTTACTTGATTTCCTCCTAGAAAGTATGGTAAAATAGGATTGTGAACCCATCCAAACCTGGCATTTTCTCCCTTCCCAGTTAGGAGATTACCTCCTTTGCTTCCTCTTTCGTGAACGAAGCATCAATGGATCGTAAAGCCTGGACTAGGTTGTTTGAGTTATCCTGCCAGAAATCCGTTCTGAGCGGGACTCTAAAGTTCGTCTTCCATCCAAACAGGTTTTTGAAGTTTGTCAGGAAAGCTTATTTAGTATCTCCCTCTTCTTGTAACACTCATGTATTCGTGTGAACCGATAGGATGTGGTTAAATCTGCAGCATGCACTGGCCGCACGGTGGAAGAAAGTCGTGTTTGTGTCTCCTTCTTTAGCCACAAGATTCTTGAGCGTTGTTGCAATTTGATTTCTTCCAGTTTATATAGTTGTCCAATGTCGTTTTTTAGTTGTAGCAATGTATTCTGCTTATCTTGCTTGAAATCTCTAGTCTCCTTCATTTTTTCCAGCTCATCAATAACCTCCAGAATGACCTCTTTAGCTCTCCAAATCATCGTGAACCTAGTCAGGTTCCATTTTCTAAGTTTGGATCGCAGTCTTCGCATTTGTTCATACCAGATTGCTGCAGCTTCTATTTCGCATGTCGGGCGAGCCCATTTTTCCATAACCATGTAGTGGAAACCATGGATTTCAAACCTGAATTTGGTCGGTTTCTGAGGGTTCACTTATCCAGTTGAGAGAACTCTAGGGACGTAACTAGTTATGGGTTTTGGAAGGAATTTGACACATGCTAATGGATATTTAGTCTCCTAATCCAAAGAAATAAGAATCTTGTCTAATTTTGCCATTATGGACACCGTTTGCATGTACTGTAACGTCCCGGATCCCCATTACCGGACATCCGTGACACAACCAGAATCTTTGCCTTCAAATGCATCTCAACACAGTAAATAACACGAAAATTTAAACACTTTTATTGTCATTAGAGTTATTACATCAATAATTACAAATATCAATTTCTCCTTGAACAAGGAATACAAATTACATAACTTATTACAACTGATCACAAGGAATATTCAGGCTCCTCTTACAAAGCTGTCAGTTATCTTCCAGATTGGCAATCAATTGGTCATTTCTGATAACTCCGCTGAGTGGTCTATCTGCTTCTCTGGGACTTACCCCTCGGCTTGAGCCTTCTGCTGCGCGACTCTGATATTTCTGCACCACTCGAATGGTAGGCATGTATACTGCCATCCCCCTTGGATGCCCTGCTGATCTTGGGCTCTCCTGTGCTTGTAACCTGATATTCATGTACCTAAAAGGTGGGATACGTCAGTAATTCTACTGACGCAATGCTGATAAGAAAACAGCGATCTCCAAACTGGCAACCACAAACCATCTTGAATGAAAAGAAAAACGTGCATCCTAATTTCTTGGTGTTCGTGTATGCCATGGTCTAACAACTAATGCACTGATTACCTGCCTTATTGTAATACAAGCAACTTTGGGACTCTGGATACACATGCATCCCATACTACATACTTTCCAGGCCAAAACATGACATGGTCTAATCTAATACACGAAACAAGAATGCACATGATGCCCTTACTCTAATGCGATTCGTTTGCGAACGCATGCATCCCATACTGCATACTTTCCCAAAATCAACTTTAATGGAAATGTATGCATCCCATACTACATACTTTCCAAAGAGTTCGTTTTTCTGAATGTAGGGTTCAATCCCTCATCATGCAATTCATTCTAATTCGGTCCACTTCCTATTCCTGATAGTATGACATGGTTGGGGAGGTATAAATAAAGGACATTATTCGGGGTGCCACCCCGTCGTCACCAATAATTGTCACACCGGACCCTCCTCGAAAACTGTGACGAACTTAAAGATATACCGCAGCATACCTATGGCACCGTATTTCACAGGACCGCAGCCCATACGACCCGTTCTTGTCCACCAACATAGAACATGAAGGCCTTGAAGGTCTAAAACCCTCTATCCGCCAGGAAATCAACATCCCGTTCTTACCATGGCACTTCAGGAATCAACAGTGCAAGATATGCACAGCAGCACGTATCCCTAATGACAGGAAGAGACAACCCCATAGTATCACCACCTATCGCTAACTCTCAGAATGAGTTGGATTATAGGGAATCACCCCTAACACCAATTCGGTCTTCGAGCGAAAACAATAGAGAAAAACCTAATCAATGCAGTTACTGAAAACAAGTTGTTACCTAGGTCACACTCAGTATCGATCAATAATGTCGAGCCCATCCGGTCTGTCAAAACAACAGTCATCACGAGAATCACCTCCACTGGTTCCCAACACCTTCACAGGCCAGCGACCAAATAATCCCGGCCTGTGGCCCTCCACGAGTGGTCCAACGGTGCCCCAAGGATGCAATATAATTCAAATGAAGGTGATCTCACACATAACCATCAATTCTTGATCATTGACAGATTTCAGGCATCGAGACACCAACCACAAATTGACCAGAGCTATATCCAACTCACTCATGTCCACCATGAGTACTAAGCACAGGAACTCACCTAAGTTCCAAATAAAATGCTAAAGCCCATCCTTAAAACCTGATAGCTCATGATCGCCACGTTGCGGTATGCAGCGGGTTCCTCATCAATTGTCTGATGAAACAGTTTAAAAAATAGCAGTAGCTGTAACCCCAGCTATGCTCATCGGAACCCAACATGCTCAGAATTTCTAGAAGGGTAGGGAGATCCACTGCAATCCCCAGTTAACGACTCCCTTAAATTTCTTAAGGAACTCAAGTTCCCGGGTTAACTTAAGCTTGAAGTCAATTTAACAATAGGCTGCTAAGCTTGCAACGTTCATAACTTCCAGCACACAACTCAGATTTGCTTGATATCGCCCATCTTGGGAAGGTAAGACTCTAGTCTACAACTCTCCAGTTGACCATTTCCTTAAATTCAATCATCTTGGCATCCAAATAACCCTTATATATTCTCAGCAGTATATTCCTTCTTGCACTTGCTGCACCTTCTCAATCATCATTGAAGTTTCTCACTCATCAGAATTGCTCGATCCCAGGTCCTATAGAAGGGTGGGAGTGTCTACTTTAACTTCCTAGTTGGACACGTCCTCAGATTCAATCCTTAAGGTCCTCAAGGATATCCATTTCCATCGGGTGCACAACAAGGAAAAGTTGATTTCTCTAGCAACCATTTCCTTGACAAGGCCGAATCTACCCCAACATTGGAAAATCATAACTTCTAACCTACAACTTGGAATTACAAAACTCTAATTGGGTTAGAAAGCTATGATTTCCTACTGCAAATCTCTAGTTGGCCAGTCGCCCAAATTCTTAACAGATAAGTCCAGAAATATCTATCCCCATGAGCTAGACAACTTGTACTAGGCTGAACGTATCCTACTTTAAAATTCAATAATAAATCAACCCTAAATCTAATGCTCATGAAATTTGAGATTCTCTATCTAAACATATATCATATCATTGTCTCCAAAGTTCACATTCAAATTCATTTCACACAATTATCTACGACTCCTCAAACATTGCATAATTTTCAGCTGTTCTTTTTCAGTAGGGTATTTACTGTCCCTTACTAATTACTTTTGAAACCTCATCAATTGACCTCTAAAAATTCTAAAATTTTAGGTTCATCAAATAGACTCATACCAAAAGCTTATCCCAAAGTTTCATACCAAAATATTAAACATACAAGGAGTTATGGCTTTTTGAACTTCAGCCCGAAGCACAGTCAGCTTCAGCCGACACCTTCAGACCAGTCGCGCTCTACAAATTTTTCGAGGCATAAAACGACCTCGGAAAATTATGAAATTTAAAAATATAGTTTTAGACACATACAAGAGTGTCCAAAAAAATTTTCAAATCAAAATACCGTGTATTTCCATAGATATAAAATCGGAAAGACACACAAAACTTTTCACAGCCATCAGCTATTCTGGCTGCTCACTGTCCTGACTTGGACCCATTGTTTGGGATACAAAAATGCATCCAAATATTATGAAAAAAATTCATTGATACTCTACACACATAGAAGAACAACTTTACAAAATTTGAGATTATAATTCCGAGCCATTTGGGCGCAATAAATTCTCAAACATACCCTCACCATCATGCTACTTAACAAACTCATAAAGGAGTTATTTTTTTACCATCCAACTTATCTTTTCCTAGCACTTCTCATACTCAAACATGGTAACATAATCATAGCTACCACTACTACCACATCCATTCATACCAAAACAAAATAAATACCAAAGAGTTTAAGAGATCACCCACATGAAGTTTGCAAAATCTCCTTGCTAGCTTGCCTCCTAGCTTGCTTGCTTGCTTCACTTTGCTCCTTGCTCTTAAAGAGCTTAGCCTCCTCAAATTACCTACTACTCCACCCTACTACAACTCCCTACTCAAAAGTCTCCACCTTTCTTCTTCTCCTTCTCTTTTTTTTTTTTTGAAACAAGAATAATGGTGAAGGAATGAAAGAATGAGAAAGAGAGTGGAAAATGGGGGGTTTTATAAAAGATGGGAGCTAGTGGTTGGGAGGTTTGGCCGGATGGGATGTATGGTGGGGATGGGGGGAGGTGGTGTGAGTGGAAGATGGGTGGATGGGATGAAGCCAACACCTTCAAGGAAGAAACTTCTTGGAAGCTTCTTTAGAAACTTCATGGAAGTTTCCCCCATTCATAAGTCAACATCCACATGGTGTTTTACCTCCACCATTGGATCTCCATCAAGATCCAAGCCATGATATGATGCTAGGATTTCTAACCCTAGGTTAGGTCAAGGAACCCTAGGTCACCAAACCCCGATTTCTAACCCTAGTGCACAATATCGACCCACATTCAATCCAAGTACTAGCTTTAATTGAAAGTAACCAATATATATAAATTAAAATCTATAAAAATATAGGTTTTGTAGAAATCGTAACTTTCTCCCGACAATTGTCCGGTTGAAACAATCGGGACAAAACCACGGTTTAATCGAGAAGATATGCCGAGTTTATCTCATCGGGTTCAGAACAGCTCATTTGTCTGAAATCTCCCAATTAAAGATGATAGCTATTAGAAAAATACGTAATCGTGTGCGATACTTAGACGTGCACAGATTACTACACAAAAATAGCCATATGCTATTTTGCGGGGTATTACATGTATGACCAGGTAAAGTATGTATGGGATTGGGATATCGACCGATTCCAGATTAGTGATGACTCGATTAAATTCCACTCTGTCAGCGTCGCTAGAACCTCTGCCTCTTTGTTCAAAATCTAGTGATATTAAAATCACCACCCACCACCCATGGATTCTACCAGTGTGTACAAGTTGCAGGATCAAACGCAACTATGATCATCTGAGTCCAGTTATCTATCAAGCATTGGAACAAGACCGATAATGAGAATTATCTAAGGAATTCATCCAAGCAAGTGAAAATGGCAGAATTAAAGCCGATGAAGATATCTCCCGGTGCCCCAATTGAAGGGTGGATTCTCCATTCTTTAATCATGTTCCCCGCCAGCTTCCTAAGCTTGGTCTATTGGAGACCAACAATATCTCCCATTGGATGAGTTGATAACGTCGGAGAAGGGCAGTACAATATTTATCACCCACCGCAAGACCACAGGTTTCGACTAGAATAAACACATCGATATCAGACACAATTGAAAATGGATGCTAAAAGATTGTTCGTACCTCCACCGTCGGTCTTGGCTGTCTTAGCTGCGGCTGCAATCTCTAGATAATCGCCCAAGGACTCCTCATGAACCTTCTTTGCTACCTTTTGTACTTTAAAACCCTTACTCTGCAAATCGAATTTGGTCATTTGAGAAGCTGAGTAGGTGGAAGGGACCATATTTGGTGTGGGGAACACAACCACTGTATCACGCCTAGGAAAAAACCTTTGTGTATCCTCCACCATCTCATTAGAATAATCTGAATTAACATCTGAATACAGATAATCATCCTCTAAATTCAAACGTGCTTCCTCGTATTCATCAATCATAGGGGAGTAGGATGTGCTGAGGTAATAGGGTAATGATGACACCATCCTCAGACTTTTAGGGTTTGTGAAGGGGGTAATAATACCCAAATATACACAAATTCCTTTATTGGACCCCTCACTAGGCCCAATAATCCCAAGCCCATCATTACCTCTTTGTTCTGACCTAGAAAATGCAATAATATCTTCTTTATCCTTCTTGGACCCCACATTGAGCCCATAAGAATTGTCAGGCTAATGAAGAAATATAAATTTCTCCACTCTTGGGCTTAGGCCCAAAAGACTTCTCTTGCACTTTAATTAAATCTACATCACTACTTTTGGACCCCTCAATGGGTCAAAAATCTTTTCTAGGCCTATCATCAGCTTCTGACTTGGCATCATGTGCCTCACATGCGAGGCTCTTCGAGTTTGGTGCCTGGCAACGTGAAGCGTGGTAGGCCGGCGAGGAACTCAAAGTGCCAGTGTCATGCCTCGCTTCCCAATATACAAAATCACAGGCACACAATTAAGGCTCATCAAATAATATAAGCATTCCAACTTACATCATCCATAAGTTGTACAGTCATAAGCTCAGCAAGGTATATAAGCACATCCACGCAAGTAATAATAGTGATCACATGAACAAGAATAGAAATAAACTCTCCATAAATAACCATCATCTGAGATGCATAAACTTCGGGTTAAAATGCTCGAGAACATTGTCACGCCCCGCTTCCCAAAAATACGGAATACGAGTACGTAACAAAAGCCCAGCAAATGATTTTCATCATCCATAAGTTGTTTCAAGAATCTTTGCAACACATCACAGATATAATCAGAGTCGAAAGCAAAAGGCACAACCATTCATGAATACTTGCAACAAATTACTAACAGGAATTTACTTGAAACCAAATACAATATTCTCAAATAAATCAGAGTCTGGATAGAAAACAAATATCCTGGGATACATCGCCCAAATACAAATAATATCCACGTCTCAAAATACAAGAATAATCCAAGTCTCACGAATACAAATATTGTTCTAGCAAGATACAAGAAATAATAATAATCAAAAGCAACACTAATACTTCAAGTCTCAGATACCATCTTGAACATGTTCTCCATAATCTGCAATTCATCGAATGCAGGAAAGAGGAAAAGAGAAAACATAAGTACCCGTCAATTGCAAGTCGTGGGTCACAAATAGAGTAGGATATAAGCATATGGAATGGGAAAACTAACTAGCACATGGTGTAGGTATAATGTCAACCTAGACAAACTAGCATGGTAAAAGTGATCAAGTGTACATGGCATAAATCAGGTGTTAAGCAAACAAGTATCTTATAAACATGCATCAAGTGTCAAGTGTTGTGTAATCATGTATCAAGTATCATGTTTCAAGTTTCATGTAATCAAGTCTCATGTATCAAACAAGCAAGTATCATGTCAAGTCTCTTATCCAAGTATCAGGTTCGAGTATCATATTCAAGTATTAAGTTCAAGTCTTGTGTGATTACTATCTAGGTAGCACGACATGCCGCCCACACCACATGGTTGCTACAGCACAAGAGTTTCGCTTCAGATTTCATAGTGGACCATAAAGGGCAGTATACTCGGAGACAAGCAAGTAATTGAGCTCCAAGCTCCATGTATCATGTATCACGTAATCACGTGTTAAGAGTGCAAGTGGCAAGTATCGTGTCTTGCATGCAAGTATCAAGTATCTTGTCAAGTATCACGTAGGATCAATGGACCCCCTTCCGAGTACACATTTCTGAATTATCCACTACTAGATCTGTCCCTTAAATTCCGGCTTGATTACTTTTATTATTAATGTCCAACAAGCTTGAATACGTGCAAAATAGTGTCGAATAAACATGATATGATCAGGTTTAGGTTCAGGGTAACAAATCAGCATGCATGGATGATATACATTCACATATACGAGCAAAATAGTTTATGTTCATAATCAGGATAGCAAGACCGATCAGTACTAAAAGAATGATTCTAAGAGCTACAGGCATGAAAATCAAGATTCGTCGATGGATATGGAAACTAGACATCCACACGCATCCAACACATATAATAAAGTCACATACTAGTTCACAACATCTCAGCTCAAAACTGATTTGAATTCAGATTTTATGTTCAGCCACAAAACAGGGGAACAACTTCAATAGCATGAAAACATATCAAATAATTCCACAAAAAATCTGGGGTATTCCCCTATAGGTATAGACTCAAAATAACAAGTTTCATAATATTCCAGTAAGTATAGATCAGCCATCAAAAATAAGAAGCAACACAAAAATATAGTTTTGACGAATCTGGAATTCTCAATACTGCTGTACAAAAACTATGATATCTCGCAATCAGTGAATCGAATTCAATTCTGCCAAAACGACATGAAAATAGATAGATTTTACTAACTTTCATATTTCCCAAAGAATTTTCATACAGTATAAGGAATTGCAGTGAAAACGGAATTATTTACTGAACAGCGCGCAAATTACAGCACAAGATGATTTTAGAAAAGAATATGAAACACCACACAAAACTTATCTTTAAAATTCATCAAAATTCTGAGTAGTCCCTAATATCATAAGGAAACAATGAGCAAAATATTATATCAAGATATTATGTATAGCCTAGTTCTTGAAAATAATTTGGTAACAAAATTTACTCAAAACAGAATCTGGAATCTATCGACACGTCTGTACCAAAACCATCATATCTCAGTCATACGAAATCCAAATCAAGTAAAACCAGTGGGATTTGAAAATAGACACAATTATATAAAATTCATCTTTTATTTAAAAGTTAAGATTCGGACTGTAGCATGGACGAAAACAGCAAACCAAACAGAACAAGCTGTAAATACAGATTTCACACCTCTAGACAAAAACAACATAACTTTCACAATATTTCTCCAAACATAACCAAACTTGAAATACAACCTGCCAAACATCTAAGCATCATGTTTCAGGGATCCTAACATGTCCAAGCCTATTATTTTTCATATGGGCAATCAATCAAACACATAGCATGCAATTTATCGCATACACGAACAAAAACCAAGTTTTGGGTAAACCTAGAGCATTATCCTTTCAAGCTTCATGTCATAAGTCATCTATGGCCAATTTAACACAATAGAGATAAAACCCATCAAGGAAAACACAAATTTTGGTTTGTCTCTAGACCCAACTACTCTAGGTGTGAACTTTTTGACTTGTATCAACCTAATGAAATTTTGTACAAGTTACTTGCCTTGTTAGGGAGACGACGAACGATCCAACACGAAGAGAAGAGAACCCATGAACCGAATCTACTCCAAGAGCGAATCCAGGCAAACCCACAAACACGGAACTCCAACACGATCAACTCCTTCGATGCAACGAACAAAGTGGAGAGTACCCACTCCAAGGAACACCAAAAGAAGGGGT
Organism: Hemerocallis citrina; assembly: GCA_017893485.1. Classification (NCBI taxonomy): domain Eukaryota; kingdom Viridiplantae; phylum Streptophyta; class Magnoliopsida; order Asparagales; family Asphodelaceae; genus Hemerocallis; species Hemerocallis citrina. The sequence continues at coordinate 79,848,058 of CM030366.1, forward strand.
TTTGTGATGATTTTGATGTTGATGGTGGTGTGGTATGGTGCCGGCTATGGAGGTGTAGGGTTTTGTTGTATGGAGATGTAGTATATCGGCAATGGAGAACTAGGGTGGTGTCGGATTGGGGTGATGTGGTGGCCGGGAGTGGGGAGATGAGGTGTCGGGTTGCGGGCTGGGTGCAGGCCGGGAATCACACAAGGAGAGGAGAGAGAAGCGGGATTGAAGAGGAGAGGGAGAGAGAGTTATTAGGGTTAGGGTTTTGAATTAGGGGGCTTGGGGTTATATATATGGGTTTAATTATGGGGTAATGGGTTGTGGGTATGAATATGTAGTAATAGGTATACAAATAGGTAATGGGTATTGGGTCAATTTCAATTGGGGATACAATTTATAGTGAACTCTATGGCTCCTAAAAATCTCTTTAGGGGTCAAAAATCATCGTTTGGGAAAATCACCACCAAAAATCCATCACATCACCAAAATATAAAGTAAAAATGAACGAAGCCGAGAAAATGAAAAAAAAAAACTCAAAATGGTGAAAACAACCAAAACGACGAACAACAACACAAGGAGTTCAAAAATAAAAGAAAAAGAATATATATTGAAAATAATCCAATATACGGTTCGAAAAAAATACAAGAAATATAAAAATACACAAAAATGAAAAATACACTCCAAAATACATAAAATGGAAAACAGGGGTTACAGACATAGTGCACTGAAAGAAATACAATGCAATAAATGGTTTGCTACGATTAACTAGATAATCTAGCGATTGAAAAATAAAGATAACACGAGCCATTCCATCATGGTTATCTAAAAAATTCTACTCACCAAGTCCCTACAGTATCTCAACGTCATTGCCTGTATAAACATCATCTGAGGCGGTGGAAGGTCCGTTAGAGCAAGTTTTAGACAACAAGTAGCATCAAGAAGTACGATACTAAAATAGTAAAATATGATGTGGACGGAAGTAAAGAATAGCAATGTAAGTACTAAAACAGTATGATCATACACAATGCAAATGCCTACATGGTGATTGTAAGAAAATGAAATCATGACTGTAAGTATAATCAATCGGTAATCGGTAATCGGTAATGCAGTGATTGGTAATCAATAGTCGGTATTTGTATCAATGATCGGTAATCGGTATCTCTGTCAATGATCGGTAATCGGGATCTGTGTCAAGGATCACTGTTAATCATATAACCTCGGTCTATCAGTTTTTATTAATCTATGTAATGCACTCAATCCTGTGTCCCATACCACAGGTTCGGGTGCATAACAATCAAGTAAATGTGTGGACTTGATTAGTGAAGTTTAATGGATTATGTACTCGGGTCTTCTAGTGACAGTAATTGGTAATCGGTAAGTAGCAACCGGTATACAGTAATGATTAATCAGTAATTAGTAATATGGAAAACACGAGTCCCTTTCCAAGTACACTCTTCTATACTGTTCATTACTAAGTCGTACCCTTTATGACCCTGACTTGTATTTCTTTTATCATAGTTGATCATGAATATACGACCGGTGCAATTAGTGGTAGGAAATAGTATAAGGGCGACAATCAAGAGAGTATCAAGAGATGAATGCAAATACATGATATAGAGGAAATCCATCGACCAACTATATCGGTACAAGTCATTGACACAAGAATAGTAATATATATAGTCAAGGAACACCAACCACAAATCTGTACAGCAGTACTCGCCTACACTAAAACATACTTTCCCGTTTGTACAGGAATTCAAACTAATTCCATTGACTCTCTTCCGAATCCAACGTCTGTAACGCCCCGAATTCCAAACACAGGTAATTTGTAGCAAATACAGGATCTTTTACTTCAAATTCGTACAAATATATAAGGAATTTAAAACTTTTTGATTACAGCATGTTCTTTACAACAGCACAGCGGAATTACAATGAATACAATTGTAGAACCCCGTATTTTCAAATATTATTTTAATTATTTGAAAATGAATTTAAATTTATTTTGGAGATTTAATTGGTATTTTCTAAAAAATTTATCTTTTGTACACATGCAAAACACGTGCAAACGACTTTGAGATATTTGAAAAATTAAGATTCCTTTATGAAAAATCATTATTTATTATTTGGGATTTATTTAGTATTTTTTCAGATTTTTCTGAAGTTAATTGGTACTATTCGCAAATTTTGAGAAAAGAAGGACCTTTTTGTAAAATTGACATTTTTAAGGGCTAAAGTGCAAAATTGGCATTCTGGACATTTTAAACAGTATTGGTTAAGATTTAGAAGTATATTTTCTATTAAATCCTAATTTTAATAAATTTTGGATGAGTTTCCAAGAGTAGATAGATATATATATATATAATTTGTATTTTGAAGGGGATTGTTTTGCAAATGTATTTGGAAACCCTAAAACCTAATTCTCGGCCTATATAAGTAGAGTCGCAGCCGTTATTCGCGGCATAACTCAGATTTCATTATATTATTTTCTTGGCGATTTGGAGAAGGAGTTTGGATCTAGCAAAGGAAGGCTTTTGTGGATTCTTCTCGATTCTAAAGGTGAGTGATATAGACTTGTTTTGTTTATGTGTATGATTGCATGCTGTTTTGTTTGATGATTTCGTAACTTGTATGAAATCGATGCCATGGTTGTTATTCGTAATATGCATGTGAAATCCATGAAAGATTAGTAGATCTCGATTGACAATTCTTGACTGCTTGAAACATGTTAAGATTTGAGTATAGTTATGAAATAAGAAATTGGATGGAGGAATCTCTGGACCTTGTTAGTACGAATTGGATTAGATTTGAGTTGAGGAAGAGATTTGGTATTGAGATAAACTCCAGTATTGAGTATTGATTACAGGCCTAATTTGTGAGATCTGTAGGCCAACAGTCGACTGGGACTATGTATCAGTCGACTGGTACGACCCTAATATTGTACCTTCAGTCTTTTGAGGATTCGTTCGGGACAGTCGACTGAGACCCTATTCAGTCGACTGGTCTGCTGAATATTTGGTTAGTAAAGTGTCTCAGTTTCTCGTCGGGACAGACGACTGATGATGTCTTTAAGTCGACTATAGTGTTGGAATGTTTCTTGAGAATTATTGATAATTGTTTCGGGTAAGTCGACTGATGGGTTTCCTTGAGTCGACTTACTGCACTCGTTAAAATCTTGGATATTGGTTCTCGGGGCAGTCGACTTACTATAGAATAAGTCGACCGGTGCTGATGAGTTTCATGATCTTGAGGGTTCTTGTTATCTTAGTTTGTTTGTAGATGGATATGTTCGTCGGTGTCTTGGCATACCGGGTTCGTATTCGATCTATACCCTCTTAGTTTGTTTGTAGATGGATATGTTCGTCGGTGTCTTGGCATACCGGGTTCGTATTCGATCTATACCCTCTTAGTTTGTTTGTAGATGGATATGTTCGTCGGTGTCTTGGCATACCGGGTTCGTATTCGATCTATACCTTCTTAGTTTGTTTGTAGATGGATATGTTCGTCGGTGTCTTGGCATACCGGGTTCGTATTCGATCTATATTATCTTTAGTTTTGTAGATGGATATATTGTTATCCGATCTATGGCATTATTGGTGATCGATTGTTGGACATACATTGTGGTACTGAGAATTGTTGACAGTTGGACATATTCTGAGTTGTGGGGATTACTGTTTGTTCAGAACAGTCGACTGGTGCATTATACAGTCGACTGTACAGTGCAGATGAGCTGTACTACTTTGAGAGTGATTGATTGATTGATACTTGATCGTTGGTATTGTTTCTTGACTCGGCTTCACTCATGTACTGGCCTATCGTTCTTGTTTCAGATTACATGTTCAGTTTATGTATTTTTGTTCAGTACATGTTGCTTTTGATTATTTGTTTGTTTATGTTTGTTGTTTTATATCACTCACACCATTTATGGCTGACCCCGTAGTTTTGGGGATTAGGGTTCAACTCTAGCCTCATGTGATGCAGGTTGCTTAGAGTTGGAGGCTTGGATTAGCTTTGGATTTTAGAGAGTGATATAATAGAGCCTTGGGTAAATTTGTAAAGAAAAAGGGTTGTAACAATTAAATGTATTTTAAGGTGTTTTGTATTTCCGCTGCAATTGAAAAAGAATATTGTAATAAGAATTTGGAATAAAATGACTTGAGTTTTTGGTCTATGTATATTGTTACATTGAAGTGGATCGCTGGGAAAGTGTCACGTATTTTCTAAGTTATTATATTGGAAATTCGGGGCGCTACAGATTTGGTATCAGAGCATACTTCAATAGTAATAATAGACATAGTATGAAAACCAACCTAGGTGTGGACACTAGATTGTGAGTACCTAGGTGTGGACATTAGAGTGTGAGTATCACATAGAGTTAAAACATGATGTTTGGTTTGGGGTATGGTTATGGTTTTGCCATAGGGTATGGATGTGAATGAGAAATGTGTTTGTGGTGGCTATCCTTAGTCATGTCCTTTCTAAGGAGGGAGTGTCCACTGATTCTTGGAAGGATGAAGCAGAAGATTAGAGTTGGATGCAGGAGTTCAGTAGTTGTTGCAGCGTGGCTTTATCAGAGTCGCGCAGCGGAAGCTTGTTTTTCTGAATTCTTTGCATGATTTGTTTCCTATGTATGATGTATTTGTTTTGTTGGAATGCATTCTTTGGTGTGACTGTATTTCCTAAAATTATGTTTCTACCCATGAGTTTTCAATCATTGTTAGTGGGTTGTTCGGACCTCATTAGCCGTAGTTCTGAGGACAGAACTCTTCTAAGGAGGGAGTGATGTAGAACCCCGTATTTTCAAATATTATTTTAATTATTTGAAAATGAATTTAAATTTATTTTGGAGATTTAATTAGTATTTTCTAAAATATTTATCTTTTGTACACGTGCAAAACACGTGCAAACGACTTTGAGATATTTGAAAAATTAAGATTCCTTTATGAAAAATCATTATTTATTATTTGGGATTTATTTAGTATTTTTCCAGATTTTTCTGAAGTTAATTGGTACTATTCGCAAATTTTGAGAAAAGAAGGACCTTTTTGTAAAATTGACATTTTTAAGGGCTAAAGTGCAAAATTGGCATTCTGGACGTTTTAAACAGTATTGGTTAAGATTTAAAAGTATATTTTCTATTAAATCCTAATTTTAATAAATTTTGGATGAGTTTCCAAGAGTAGATAGATATATATATATATATATATATATATATATATATATATATATATATATATATATATATATATATAATTTGTATTTTGAAGGGGATTGTTTTGCAAATGTATTTGGAAACCCTAAAACCTAATTCTCGGCCTATATAAGTAGAGTCGCAGCCGTCATTCGCGGCATAACTCAGATTTCATTATATTATTTTCTTGGCGATTTGGAGAAGGAGTTTGGATCTAGCAAAGGAAGGCTTTTGTGGATTCTTCTCGATTCTAAAGGTGAGTGATATAGACTTATTTTGTTTATGTGTATGATTGCATGCTGTTTTGTTTGATGATTTCGTAACTTGTATGAAATCGATGCCATGGTTGTTATTCGTAATATGCATGTGAAATCCATGAAAGATTAGTAGATCTCGATTGACAATTCTTGACTGCTTGAAACATGTTAAGATTTGAGTATAGTTATGAAATAAGAAATTGGATGGAGGAATCTCTGGACCTTGTTAGTACGAATTGGATTAGATTTGAGTTGAGGAAGAGATTTGGTATTGAGATAAACTCCAGTATTGAGTATTGATTACAGGCCTAATTTGTGAGATCTGTAGGCCGACAGTCGACTGGGACTATGTATCAGTCGACTGGTATGACCCTAATATTGTACCTTCAGTCTTTTGAGGATTCGTTCGGGACAGTCGACTGAGACCCTATTCAGTCGACTGGTCTGCTGAATATTTGGTTTGTAAAGTGTCTCAGTTTCTCGTCGGGACAGACGACTGATGATGTCTTTATGTCGACTATAGTGTTGGAATGTTTCTTGAGAATTATTGATAATTGTCTCGGGTAAGTCGACTGATGGGTTTCCTTGAGTCGACTTACTGCACTCGTTAAAATCTTGGATATTGGTTCTCGGGGCAGTCGACTTACTATAGAATAAGTCGACCGGTGCTGATGAGTTTCATGATCTTGAGGGTTCTTGTTATCTTAGTTTGTTTGTAGATGAATATGTTCGTTGGTGTCTTGGCATACCGAGTTCGTATTCGATCTATACCCTCTTAGTTTGTTTGTAGATGGATATGTTCGTCGGTGTCTTGGCATACCGGGTTCGTATTCGATCTATACCTTCTTAGTTTGTTTGTAGATGGATATGTTCGTCGGTGTCTTGGCATACCGGGTTCGTATTCGATCTATACCTTCTTAGTTTGTTTGTAGATGGATATGTTCGTCGGTGTCTTGGCATACCGGGTTCGTATTCGATCTATATTATCTTTAGTTTTGTAGATGGATATATTGTTATCCGATCTATGGCATTATTGGTGATCGATTGTTGGACATACATTGTGGTACTGAGAATTGTTGACAGTTGGACATATTCTGAGTTGTGGGGATTACTGTTTGTTCAGAACAGTCGACTGGTGCATTATACAGTCGACTGTACAGTGCAGATGAGCTGTACTACTTTGAGAGTGATTGATTGATTGATACTTGATCGTTGGTATTGTTTCTTGACTCGGCTTCACTCATGTACTGGCCTATCGTTCTTGTTTCAGATTACATGTTCAGTTTATGTATTTTTGTTCAGTACATGTTGCTTTTGATTATTTGTTTGTTTATGTTTGTTGTTTTATATCACTCACACCATTTATGGCTGACCCCGTAGTTTTGGGGGTTAGGGTTCAACTCTAGCCTCATGTGATGCAGGTTGCTTAGAGTTGGAGGCTTGGATTAGCTTTGGATTTTAGAGAGTGATATAATAGAGCCTTGGGTAAATTTGTAAAGAAAAAGGGTTGTAACAATTAAATGTATTTTAAGATGTTTTGTATTTCCGCTGCAATTGAAAAAGAATATTGTAATAAGAATTTGGAATAAAATGACTTGAGTTTTTGGTCTATGTATATTGTTACATTGAAGTGGATTGCTGGGAAAGTGCCACGTATTTTCTAAGTTATTATATTGGAAATTCGGGGCGCTACAACAATATATTTCACAATAATAAGAATCTTTAATCTTGTGACATCTCATCTTAGTGACTTTAAGTCCATGCCAAGTCCAATCCTGCAACTAGAAAACTGTGGGCACGTCAGTTGCATACAACTGGCGCAATGCTATAATACAATGATCTTAATATCATAACAATCACAAACTTGAATGCAGAAAGAGAAAATGTGACTATACTAAACATGTCAGTGTATGAAATGAACTTAATGCCTAATGCAGACTCTACACTACGATGACACTAATGCATACTTGTTCGGATTTTATACATCCCATACTACATAGGTCTGGGGGCAAGCACCTACGTACTCCACATTATAGTGTTAAATCCTTCGCCATGCAACCTACTACTATGACAACTACAAGACTTAGACACTCTGCAAGTATTGGTTGTCACCCTGGAATACTAGAGATCAATCCCGTTCTATGGATCATTCTGTGGCCTATTTCATCAATCGTCCCGAAATACTGGGGATTTTCTCACTCCGCGATTCATTCTGGAACCCTTATCGCACAAATGCCCCATGAGCGTCGCTCTCGTCCCAGAATACTAGAGATCAATCCCACTTCGTGGATCATTCTGTGGCCTATTTCATCCATCGTAACGGAAAACTAGGGATTGTCTTATTCTGCATATCATTCTGGAGTTCATAACTCACGTTTTCTCTTGTTTCATCTTATCTCCAACTAGTGCATGTCCTTAAGTTTAAATTATAGTTATTAAGATCTAGAAATTGCTTACCCACCGGGCAAAAACAAAACATTGAGTAAGTTAGCCCACACTGGTCACTCCTCAAGAGCAAGTCAACCCACACTGGTTACTTCTCAAATTCCATATATCACAACTATCGGTATTCTAGGTCTTGCTCACTCTAGAACAAACAACCATCTCAAAAGAGACCACATAGGTTACATCAAACCTCATCATAGATAACTCATTCATTATTCATAATTTCTTTTTTATTCAATTTCCTTAGGTTTATCAATAATGAAGTAACCAACTTCAACGTTCAATGATGGTTGAATCAGTTAAAATCCTTGTAGACAACCCAAACTATTCACTTTAACAATATTCAATGTCGTTTTAGTTAATAGAACATTGTCGTACATTTCTATATTCCAAACACATTTCTTAATGAAAAATTCTTTAAGATTAAAACGACTAGATATTTCGTATTTCAATCTCATAATATATTTTTATTCCATTATAATTCATCTCAATCATTTGCTTAATTCAATGGGTTAATATCCATATAATTTTACAAAGATGAGTCTAAGTTTGTATTCTACTTTTAATATTCTTTAATCATGCAAAAACTCCTTTTAATTTGAATTCACAAGTTCCTCTAATACATTATTTAATGTGGATATCACCTCTAATTCCCAAAAATATATCTTAGAAATAATGTGGAATTATTTCTAAAGTTCTAATTATTTTTAGAATATTATCACATTTCTTCCCAAATTTTATAACATGAAAAATTCCCTTAAAATAAATAAAAATGAAATTTGTGTATGGTCGGGATCAAACCCGAGACCAGCCAGCCAACCACAAGCCCAACCAACAGGCAAATTTGCATTGGTGAAAGAAAACCCCTTCAATTTCTTATATAGTTCGTTTACTATTAATCTATAAAAAATCAAATTTGGAAAAAAGCAGAGCCTCCCAAGGCTCGAACCCAAGACCCATGCCCTTGTCCCCAGTTCCCTGGACTCGCGCCAAGACCCAGTACACCCAAGGTCAATCTCTAATTATATTTTGATTAAAATCATTTTCTTTCAATTCTCTGTTTCCAAATCTCTTTTAACAAAATTTGTTGATTTCTAATTTGCTTTGTATTATCATTTCTAATCACTTCCAGAATTTAATTTTCTCAAAATTATGTGTGTTAGCACAAAATAAAATCTTATACTTATTTATTCTTTAAATATAATGATATTTATCTCCCAATTTGTATGAATTGCTCATAATTCTACAATTTAAATTGTATAAGTTATTATCCCTTATCCAACTAGATTCTTGAGAGATTTTACACTATTATAATGGATTTAATACCAATGGGTTCCTTTTATACAATTCTTACCGTCTAAGAATTTATAAAAACTACTACACATATATTAATCCAATTTGTCTACTATATGATCAATTTAGCATGTACTAATTAGATTTCTAGGGGATCTCTCTCTACATAAAACTCACTAACTACTACTTTCACATTTTTTAACTAACATGAACATTTGTTAACATATTGGAAGTCAAAAGCATCTACTCAATTACAAATTAATTATACTAATAATGCACAATCTACATTCTAGATTACTTGCACATTCAACACACCAAACTAAATTTAGCAACTACTCATGGTAAAATTAAGCACACACAATCTACAAAATTAGAAGGTAATAAGAACACCCACTTCTTTCTTGATGCAATTAGTAAGTATAACTCCTAGAATAATGATCCAAAGCACCAACACAAGTTTGGCCTTCTCCTCCTCAAGCAAAACCGAAATCTTCCTTCTTCTCTTCTCTTTTAAATTTTATTTAGAGTTTGTGTGTTGTTCATGGTAAAGGAGGGGTCTATTTATAGGAATAATGAGTGGTTGAGATGACTCTCATTGCCCAAAATAACTCCCCACTCTCACACAACACTCCCTACTCTCTCCTCACCCTCTAGTATCGGCCGACCACTCTCTCTAGTGCACAAACACGTGCACGTGCACTCTAGGTGCACACTACTTCTTATATAAATTCTATTTTTTTTATTAAATTCGATGTAGGTGTGTGTTACACATGACAAGTGTACTAGATTTTTAAATGTTCATATAAGTGTAGAATTAATCATGGGCTTCAATTTGTAATTAATTTTTAGTGGGTTTCAAAAGTGGATCTAGGCCTAATGGATTTATTAAAATATATTCACAAAATTTGACCCAAAAAATGAGAAGAAAATTTTCCATGACTGAAGAATTTTTTTAGGAATCAACATGTGCACTGCAAACACGTGCGTTGCACGTATCAATACAAAATACATTTGAGAGAACGAAAAACAGTCAAAATATAAAATACGTAGAACATGTATATTAATAATATTACAGATATTTCACGTAACGGTAAAACATACGTAATTGACACGTGTATTGAAAACACATGCAATACATGTAAAAACACAAAAATTAATATTTGAGTTGGCTCAAGATAGGATAAAAATGAATTTTGGGAGAACGGAAAACATATAAAAAATCGGAATATAAAATATGTATAACATTTATATAAAAATACGTTACAAATATTACTCATAATAGTACAAAATACTTGTGCGTAACACTTATGGGCAAAATTGTCATAACTCAATTTTGCGGGGTGTTACAACGTCTACTCACTCGACAAATTCTAAGTTCCGTAGCTATCCCGACCAATCTGTTCTCTACAGGTCTAGCGCATATGCAGCAACATATGGTCATATTCTAATGCTTACAAATCCACTGAAATATCATTATCGATTTTTACAAATTTTTTAATCTAACCCCTAATGATGTTTAGTAACACTCATATTTTTCTCAGATCATAATTCCACCAAAAGTGTATCATTTTATAAGATTTACTGGGACAATACTTTTAAACAACAATCCGAAAATTGAGACGTATCTGCAGAAATCCTCAATATCTGACAAACTAAAACTCGGTTTGCAAAACCGTAAAAAGTTATGCATTCTACACTCGAAATGCTATAGTATGCATCTATGGAAGTAAAGTTTGGCTACAGAAACCTCGGTCTAGCCACAATACTAAACAAATCATCTATAGGATATAAAATCTGAAGTACTTCACATTCTAAAATTTCGATTCTCAATCAAGCCTTTGAAATCTATCTTTTTAGTATCTTCGAGCAAGTAATGTTTCCATAAATTCAAAGCAAAGATCATGCATGCGAGTTCCAAATCATGAGTAGGTTAGTTCTGCTCATATGGCCTCAACTGCCTGGATGCATAAGCAACGACCAAGCCGAACCTCTGATCTTTCCTCCTCAGTTTCGTCAGGGATCTGACATTCTTCGAGAAGTACTGAACGAACTTTCGATAATAGCTCGCCGGTCCAAGAAAACTCTGAACCGCTGACATTGACTTACAGACTGTCCAATCCTTGATAGCAGCAACTTTCACCAAATCCACTGAAACTCCAGCTCCTGAGATGATGTGGCCAAAAAATGCAACTTAATCCAACCAGAACTTGCACTTGCTGAGCTCCCCAAACAAACGGTTCTCCCTCAAGATCCACAGAACAATCCTCGGAAGCTTAGAATGCTCCTCCTCGTTCCAAGGATATACCGAGTTCAAGGAATTTTGTCTCAATACTCTTGTCTAGCACCCCACAACAAAAAGGGGTAGCAGAGAGAAAAATTGTCATATCTTTAATTATTGTTAGAACTTCGTTCCGAGAGTTTTGTGTCCCACCATCCTTTTGGGTTGAGACAAACTCCTTGCTGTATATCTGTTCAATCGTCTTCCTTCATGTATTTTAGGAGATGTTTCACCATTTAAAAAATTATATAAATAGAGCTTGGTTTGAACGATTCCATCAGGTTACCGTTAGCGCTGGTCTTGTTCAAAGTCTCATGATCCCTCTCTTTTTTCCCAGCATCGCTCAAAAGGGTATAGCTTTCTCCTTATTTACGTTGATGACTTTCTTATTACAGGGGATGATACTGACGGTGTTGATCGCCTTAAGAAATTTTTGCATACTTCATTCCAGATGAAAGATTTGGGAACATAGACCTACTTTCTTGGTTGGGAGTCTCATTGTTCGACTCATGAGAACCTTTTTTAACCAGCGCAAGTACACTGGATTTGATCAACCTTGCAGGCATAATTGATGATAAGCAGATTGATACCTCTCTTGAACTTAATGTGAAATACTCCAGAGATAATGGTGTGCTCTTGAAGGATGCTTCTCATTATCGGCAGTTTGTGAAAAGCCTCGTTTATCTCACTGTGACTCGCCCAGATATCACATATATGTCAAAACAGTAAGCCATTTTGTTTCTTCTCCTCGACATTTGCATCTTGTTGTAGTGCATCACATTATCCATTACTTGAAGGTAACTCTTCCTAGACGATTATCCTTTTCGTCTACCTCTCCTTTTCAACTTCGAGCTTATGCTGATGCAGATTAGGCTGGATGTTCGCGTGGTATGCAACTGGCTCGTGTGTCTTTCCTAGTGACTCGCTCATATCTTGGAAATGTAAGAAGCAACCTATCATATCTAAATAATCAGCAGAGGCTGAATATCGGGATATGCTTTCAGCTTCTAGTGAGCGTCTCTCGTTAAGGGCTCCTTTCAAAGATTTTGGGATATCTTTCGTGGATCCGATACTATTATATGCTGATAATATGAGCACAATTCGAACTACTTCCAATCCTCTCTTTCATAAGCGCACCAAACATATCAAGGTTGATTGTCATTTCATTCGCCATCAATACCTCACTGAAACCGTCAGTCTTCCTTACATATCCTCTCAAAACTAGATAGTTGATATTTTTACCAATTCTATGACTCGTGCGGGCCATGATTTCCTTGTTCACAAACTGATGTTGTCCCCAACAAAGATTTTTTCTTTTTCTTTTTCTTTTTCTTTTTCTTTTTTGGGAAGGAAGGAAGGGGGGATCAGATGATATATAGTACTTGATTGATATTACCTTTTGTATAGTATACTAGTTGAAATTTGTCGTGCACCAAGTGCGTGCACGTGGCATGGTGAATATGTCTAACATTCTCTATTTTTTAAATGTTTAAACATGAAACTTTTAAAACTTTATTGAGAAATTACATACCAAGATAATCACTAAAAAAAGTATATACACCAGCCACTAAAAATATCAAATATTAAAGATACTCGATATTATAGCTAGCCTTGAAAAATACAAAAAGTAACTTAAAAATATTCCATCTGAACCAACATAAAAATGTAGAAATTATTAATAAAAATACAAAAATAACAAAGTAAATTCTAATTAAACTGTATTGTCGTAATTTTTAGCATGTCAAATCAATCTTTTCGACTTCTACTTAAAACTGTTTATACTTTACAGCTTCTTCTTCATTATTTTTATCATGCATTCCGTCTTTTTTTTTTTCACTATGCCTTTTGATTTGATCAAAAAATATATTCTCATCTCCACTGCATTTCTTTATCAGATGCATCTTTTGCGGAGCAACCAATGAAACATGTTTCTACAGAACGAATATTTCCAATATCCATAACCAGTGTTATCAATCTTCATAAAACCTACTACTGACTATGATACATGATTCAGAGTTCTTACGTTAACTATGCCACCACCAAACATAGATTATTTGAGTAAAGAGAAAATATGGTTTATTAATTATGACACCCTACATATATTATATTGTAAACCGATCAAACACAAGGTTTTTAGGATCCAGATCTAAATTGCCATTATACATAAGTTTACACCAACACAACCTCGAACGAATAAAAGATCCATGACATCGTAATATGACATTCAGTCAAATGAAATGAAAAAATGAGAGAATTTTATTTCAAGTAGCAGGTTGCTCATGCATAACCCTGTATTTTAGTTACATAATCTCATCACCTACAACAATGACTGATGCCAACGAGGGACTTTGTTGTGAACAAACTTAAGTTGTGTATGTCTTAGAGCTGGGAGCGTTTCGTAGAGGCCATGCAATATTTTGAGCTTCTATTATTCGTTCTCATCGTTGACTTAGAACTGCTCGATTATAGGATAAGCTTGGCATACTTCACGAGGATCCTAAAGGGCATGTTCATGAACTTTCGGGTGATCTTAAGGCCTGATGGGGCAAGGTTGCAGAGAAGACACCAACTTAATTGGATTTTTTTATGGGAGAAGCTGAAAGATATCTTAGATTTGAAAATAAGGAGTACAAACTTTATTCGCAGGATGAAGACTGAATGATGTTGAAATATAAACATCATTGACTGGAAGAGACTATACTACTGGATAGGGCTGCTAACGAACCGAGCTACTCTACTCGAGCTCGGTCAAAGCTTGGTTCGAGACGAGCTCGAGCTTGAAAATCGAGCTCGACGGCTTAGAACACAGTGACACGGTAAGAAGACTTGGGGAGTTGGCTAGCCCATGGGAGTTGGGCACTGGCGGGTTCGAACCCGGTACTTTTGAATCTTTCGGTTTTAAAGCCTTTAAAAATGTTTGGGTGGAAAACTAATTTAATCAACTTTAATGTTATAGATTATGAAGACTTAAAATTTTGAGAATTTAGCTTCAGATTTCGTATTTGAGTTGCGAATTTGTATGAAGAAAAACTATGTTTTAAAGGGGTATAAATTTTATTTTTGAATAGCGTAAATTTTAGTTTTGAATGATATGATTTTCATATTTGAGAAGATATTAATTTTAGATTTTAAATGATTATAGTTTCAGATTTTGAAACATAAAAGTTACAAATTTTAAGGGATAAAATTCCAGATTATTAAAAGGGGTCATTTTCAGTTTTAAACGAACCCAGAATTTAATATTCAAGTTTTAAATATGAAAAGAAATGTTATAGTTGAAACGAGACTGTTTTTGGTGATTTCGAATTGATTTCTATAAATGAAATCAAAATATGATGAGAGTAGCTTGTTCATTAAATCAAGGAAAGAGGATTTTTTTTTTTGGGTGATCTATTTGTTGGCTAAAACTAATGATTTATGAGTTGAATGTGAAAAGAATAGAGATGCATTAAGTTGAGACTAATATAGTTTTGTGTAAAATCGTATTTTTTTTGGAAGTTGAGAGAGTTATGAATGAACTGTTGAGGGTTAGTTTTGAGTTTAGGTTTAATGTAGAAACCCTAGAGAAGGAATGTGGCCGGTAATGTTTTAATTGTGAGGGCTCTAGTGGCTGAACATGACCCTGAATACCGGCAGGTTGTGATTATAAAAATGTGGAAATTAGTCAGGTTGGGCTAGTGTTCCTAAAGAGGTTGATTCAAGTCCGGTGGGGTGAGTTAGCTATAGGTGGTCGTGGTTGTTTTGTGTAAATATAAGGACATACACTAGATGGAGATATGACGGAGCAAGAGCAAACACATGTGTCGGAGGAGGGGGAGGGAGGGGGGGCTAAAGGGTCTACGTTGTGAGATGGTCTACGGAATTATCGGGACGTGTTTTGGAGTGTCCCCAGCTCATCTACGTTGAGACATTGATATCCAGAATTATCGGGATCGATGCGACGCTCATGGGATGATTATGTGTAGTGAGGCGCCATGGCTTGCGGTGTATGATTGAATCCCCGAAATTATCGGGATGTGATTGGGAGTGTCCCCAGCTAATCTGCTGTGTGAGATTGGTCTCCGAAATTATCGGGGCGTGGGCTAGATACGCACAATTTTTCTAAATCTTGAAGTCTGTCATCATGTTAGGATTGCATAACGAGTGATTTAACCCTTAATGAGGTGAACGCTTAGGGCTTGCTCTCGGACTTATGTAGAATGAGGTACATAAAATTCAAACAAGTATGCATTAGTTAGCATTTTATGCATCTGTCTTTTATGCATTTGTTTTTATGCGTTTTTGTTTATGCATTTTTAATTCTGTTTCATGGTGATATGGCTAAAAATAAGATTAAATCGGGACCGTTCACATCGGACACGAATCTTAAAGCTCAGGGGTAAAACGGTAATTTCACATACAAATGGGTCCGAAACGGGTACTGGGTCTCCTTCTCACAGATCCAATAACCCGCGAACGGATCCACCTCAACTGGGTACGGGTCCCGACCCGATACAAACCCAGTCCGACAGGATAGAATTAGGGTCTCTGATTGAACCAAATCAACGGGCCTGATTCGCGACTATCCTCTCACCGGGAATTAAGGGATTACATTCCTAATCTGATTACGAGGATTTTATGCCTTATCAGATCACAGGAATCACATTCCTTATCTGATCCTAACGGCGACTATAAATACCCCCCACCCATCTCCATTAAGAGGTAATCAATCTTTTGCTAGTTAAACGCTCTTTCATAATCATTTCTGGTTACTGACTTGAGCGTCGGAGGGTGCGTCGCCGGGATCAACCCCGGTGTCTCGCACTTCCTTGCAGGTGAACGGCGGGAGTCAACGTTCAAGCTCCGGCGGAACAGGTTAGGTTTGCTATTCAGGTTTTCCAAGAACTCACAAATTCTATCTGTTTACCCCCACACCAGATTTAGCGGTAACAGATTGGCGCCGTCTGTGGGAAACCATACGAATAGATGCCTCTCCTCTTTCCGTCGACTAGCTCTTCTCCAGCCAGGCCTCCGAGGAAAATCAGGTCCAGAGGGTCCAACCGTGGGCCCAACCCCGCCGATCGGCAAGAGGTAGTCCCCGTCCAACCCGCTCCGCAGCAGGGACAACCCCCGCTTCAAGTGGAGGACCCTCTTCAACAACATCAGCCTCTCCCTCAGAATCAACAACCCCCCAAGTGTCCTTCCGGTCCACAGAATGCCGGTGCGGAGGGCTCCCGCATGAAGCAACCTCTCCATCAAGACCGCGTCTCCATACACAACGCCTCTACGGATTCCATGGCCTCCCACAATCCTCAAAATCGGCAGAAGGAAGAGGACCTGCGCTACCGTCTGGACGAGAAGCGGGCCCGAGAGGGAGCCTCCCGCCAACAACGTTCGGGTGAGCGGTCCCAAATGGCTCTCTTCCAGAGCCGAGCTCTTCCCTCCGCTCGCCGCCAAAGCGGATCCCTTATCAATGAGTTCCGAGCTACAGCTCTCCCCTAGAGTTGCTCCTCAAACTCATCTCACAAATGGCTCTCTTCCAGAGCCGAGCTCTTCCCTTCGCTCGCCGCCGAAGCGGACCTCTTCTCAACGAGTTCGGAGCTCAAAACTCTTTCTAAGAGTTGCTCCTCAAACTCATCTCAGCTCACCCCTAGAGTTGCTCCTCAAACTCATCTCACAAATGGCTCTCTTCCAGAGCCGAGCTCTTCCCTCCGCTCACCCCCGAAGCGGACCTCTTCTCAACGAGTTCGGAGCTCACAACTCTCTCCTAGAGTTGCTCCTCAAACTCATCTCCCAAATGGCTCTCTTCCAGAGCCGAGCTCTTCCCTCCGCTCGCCGCCGAAGCGGATCCCTTATCAACGGGTTCGGAGCTACAGCTCTCCCCTAGAGTTGCTCCTCAAACTCATCTCACAAATGGCTCTCTTCCAGAGCCGAGCTCTTTCCTCCGCTCGCCGCCGAAGCGGACCTCTTCTCAACGAGTTTGGAGCTCAAAACTCTCTCCAAGAGTTGCTCCTCAAACTCATCTCCGCTCTCCCTTAGAGTTGCTCCTCAAACTCATCTCACAAATGGCTCTCTTCCAGAGCCGAGCTCTTCCCTCCGCTCGCCGCCGAAGCGGACCTCTTCTCAACGAGTTTGAAGCTCAAAACTCTCTCCAAGAGTTGCTCCTCAAACTCATCTCACAAATGGCTCTCTTCCAGAGCTGAGCTCTTCCCTCCGCTCGCCGCCAAAGCGGACCTCTTCTCAACGAGTTCGGAGCTCAAAACTCTCTCCAAGAGTTGCTCCTCAAACTCATCTCAGCTCTCCCCTAGAGTTTCTCCTCAAACTCATCTCACAAATGGCTCTCTTCCAGAGCCGAGCTCTTCCCTCCGCTCGCCGCCGAAGCGGACCTCTTCTCAACGAGTTCAGAGCTCACAACTCTCTCCTAGAGTTGCTCCTCAAACTCATCTCCCAAATGGCTCTCTTCCAGAGCCGAGCTCTTCCCTCCGCTCGCCGTCGAAGCGAATCCCTTATCAACGAGTTCGGAGCTACAGCTCTCCCCTAGAGTTGCTCCTCAAACTCATCTCACAAATGGCTCTCTTCCAGAGCCGAGCTCTTCCCTCCGCTCGCCGCCGAAGCGGACCTCTTCTCAACGAGTTCGGAGCTCAAAACTCTCTCCAAGAGTTGCTCCTCAAACTCATCTCACAAATGGCACTCTTCCAGAGCCGAGCACTTCCCTCCGCTCGCCGCCAAAGCGGACCTCTTCTCAACGAGTTCGGAGCTCAAAACTCTCTCCAAGAGTTTCTCCTCAAACTCATCTCACAAATGGCTCTCTTCCAGAGCCGAGCTCTTCCCTCCGCTCGCCGCCGAAGCGGACTTCTTCTCAACGAGTTCGGAGCTCAAAACTCTCTCCAAGAGTTGCTCCTCAAACTCATCTCAGCTCTCCCCTAGAGTTGCTCCTCAAACTCATCTCACAAATGGCTCTCTTCCAGAGCCGAGCTCTTCCCTCCGCTCGCCGCCGAAGCGGACCTCTTCTCAACGAGTTCGGAGCTCACAACTCTCTCCTAGAGTTGCTCCTCAAACTCATCTCCCAAATGGCTCTCTTCCAGAGCCGAGCTCTTCCCTCCGCTCGCCGCCGAAGCGAATCCCTTATCAACGAGTTCGGAGCTACAGCTCTCCCCTAGAGTTGCTCCTCAAACTCATCTCACAAATGGCTCTCTTCCAGAGCCGAGCTCTTCCCTCCGCTCGCCGCCGAAGCGGACCTCTTCTCAACGAGTTCGGAGCTCACAACTCTCTCCTAGAGTTGCTCCTCAAACTCATCTCCCAAATGGCTCTCTTCCAGAGCCGAGCTCTTCCCTCCGCTCGTCGCCGAAGCGGATCCCTTATCAACGAGTTCAGAGCTACAGCTCTCCCCTAGAGTTGCTCATCAAACTCATCTCACAAATGGCTCTCTTCCAGAGCCGAGCTCTTCCCTCCGCTCGCCGCCGAAGCGGACCTCTTCTCAACGAGTTCGGAGCTCAAAACTCTCTCCAAGAGTTGCTCCTCAAACTCATCTCAGCTCTCCCCTAGAGTTGCTCTTCAAACTCATCTCACAAATGGCTCTCTTCCAGAGTCGAGCTCTTCCCTCTGCTCGCCGCCGAAGCGGACCTCTTCTCAACGAGTTCGGAGCTCACAACTCTCTCCTAGAGTTGCTCCTCAAACTCATCTCCCAAATGGCTCTCTTCCAGAGCCGAGCTCTTCCCTCCGCTCGCCGCCGAAGCGGATCCTTTATCAACGAGTTCGGAGCTACAGCTCTTCCCTAGAGTTGCTCCTCAAACTCATCTCACAAATGGCTCTCTTCCAGAGCCGAGCTCTTTCCTCCGCTCGCCGCCGAAGCGGATCCCTTATCAACGAGTTCGGAGCTACAGCTCTCCCCTAGAGTTGCTCCTCAAACTCATCTCACAAATGGCTCTCTTCCAGAGCCGAGCTCTTCCCTCCGCTCGCCGCCGAAGCAGGCCTATTCTCAACGAGTTCGGAGCTCAAAACTCTCTCCAAGAGTTGCTCCTCAAACTCATCTCACAAATGGCTCTCTTCCAGAGCCGAGCTCTTCCCTCCGCTCGCCGCCCGAAGCAGACCTCTTCTCAACGAGTTCGGAGCTCAAAACTCTCTCTAAGAGTTGCTCCTCAAACTCATCTCACAAATGGCTCTCTTCCAGAGCAGAGCTCTTCCCTCCGCTCACCTCCAAAGTGGACCTCTTCTCAACGATTTCGGAGCACAACTCTCTCCTAGAGTTCCTCCTTACGCTCGTCTTCCAAATGGCTCTCTCCCAGAGCCGAGCTCTTCACTCCGCTCGCCTCCAAAGCGGAGCTCTTCTCATCGAGTTCGGAGCACAACTCTCTCCTAGAGTTCCTCCTTACGCTCGTCTTCCAAATGGCTCTCTCCCAGAGCCGAGCTTTTCACTCCGCTCGCCTCCAAAGCGGAGCTCTTCTCAAAGAATTTGGAGCTCACAACTCTCTCCTAGAGTTTCTCCTCAAACTCGTCTTCCAAATGGCTCTTCTAAAAACCGAGCTCTTCACTCCGCTCGCCTCCAAAGCGGAGCTCTTCTCATCGAGTTCGGAGCACAACTCTCGCCTAGAGCTCCTCCTTACGCTCGTCTTCCAAATGGCTCTCTCCCAGAGCCGAGCTCTTCACTCCGCTCGCCTCCAAAGCGGAGCTCTTCTCAAAGAATTTGGAGCTCACAACTCTCTCCTAGAGTTGCTCCTCATGTTGATTCTTGATTTTGATGATCACAACACACTGCAACATGTGTCTATGTTATACAGCTAACATTGCAGGTTGCACATACAAAAGACTATTTCAGCTGAACAAATGAACAAGCTCAAAGGCTACAGCCAAAGCTTCACCCAAGACAAGACTCAAGACTCAAATCAAGACTCAAGACTCACGGCTTCAAGCTCAATTGTGTCAAATTGTTGTGTCTTGTAAAACGTTGTATTTTACTTTTGTTGAGTCTTAGTCTGATTGTAAAGCCTTGTCACACACACATACACTCACAAAATTCATAATGTGTGTTTTTCAAAAAACCCCAAAAAGAGTCAAAACAGTTTGAAGTAATTTAACTGTTGAGTACCAGTCGACTGATACCTCTGGCAGTCGACTGACAGTACAAAACTGTTTAAATTTATTCAAACTCTGACCAGTCGACTCATATGGCAACCCAGTCGACTGTTCGAGTGTTTTTGACCGTTTTCTGTTTTCAAAATCATTTTTTCAAAATCAAAAGCTAAAGATCCGTTGGTTGACAGTTGGAATAACTGTCCCCCAACGTCCAGGAGATCATACTCTATAAATAGAGTTCAAGATCTCACTGAAAAGTTCTAACAACAACTTTTTGAGATCCGAGCACTCTTTGAGAAAATTCTAAGTGAAAAATTTGAGAAAAAGCTTTCAAGTTCAAATTCTTTGGTTCTCTACACTCAGTCCAGTATAGCAACGATTTCGCTCTGGACTGGGTATAGAAGTCGACCTTGTTTTTTAGCCACGTGCATCAACACAATACACCAACAAGGCTATAGGTTGACTGTAAAGTTTTTCTTGTTTCTTTTGCTCTCGGTTGGAGAGTGTTTTAGACTCTAGGTTGTAGAGTCGGTTGGTTTCACTCTTGGTAGTAGAGTGGGTCTGCTTTCTCTGGTTGAGAGAAAAGACTACGGGTTAGACAAGGTTGTTGTCTTAAAGCCGTAGGGTATTCTTGTAAACTTTTTCAAGAATAGTGAAAATCTCAAGTGGGTTGCTTGGGGACTGGACGTAGGTCGGGAGGACCGAACCAGGATATATCTTGTGTACTCTATGATTGGTTGTCTTGATTTCGCTCTTACTATTTGTTTACTTTTAGTTCTGTGAAACTTGTCTGGACAGTCGACTCCTTGCACTATCAGTCGACTGATCAGTCTCGTATTAGTTGTACTGTCTTTGTGTCATCAGTCGCCTGCCTTATCTATAAGTCGACTGCACCGAGTTATTGTATTTACTTTTATTTGATCATTTCAGTCAACTGGTTCACAACCAAGTCGACTGCACCGAAGAAAATTTCCGCAGTTTTTTATTAACACTGTTCACCCCCCCTCTAGTGTTTGTTGTCTCGCCTACAGGATCCAACACCTCAAACTCGTCTTCCAAATGGCTCTTCTAAAAACCGAGCTCTTCACTCCGCTCGCCTCCAAAGCGGAGCTCTTCTCATCGAGTTCGGAGCACAACTCTCTCCTAGAGTTCCTCCTTACGCTCGTCTTCCAAATGGCTCTCTCCCAGAGCCGAGCTCTTCACTCCGCTCGCCTCCAAAGCGGAGCTCTTCTCAAAGAATTTGGAGCTCACAACTCTCTCCTAGAGTTGCTCCTCAAACTCATCTTCCAAATGGCTCTTCTAAAAACCGAGCTCTTCACTCCGCTCGCCTCCAAAGCGGAGCTCTTCTCATCGAGTTCGGAGCACAACTCTCTCCTAGAGTTCCTCCTTACGCTCGTCTTCCAAATGGCTCTCTTCTAAAAACCGAGCTCTTCACTCCGCTCGCCCCCAAAGCGGAGCTCTTCTCATCGAGTTCGGAGCACAACTCTCTCCTAGAGTTCCTCCTTACGCTTGTCTTCCAAATGGCTCTCTCCCAGAGCCGAGCTCTTCACTCCGCTTGCCTCCAAAGCGAAGCTCTTCTCAAAGAATTTGGAGCTCACAACTCTCTCCTAGAGTTGCATCTCAAACTCGTCTTCCAAATGGCTCTTCTAAAAACCGAGCTCTTCACTCCGCTCACCTCCAAAACGGAGCTCTTCTCATCGAGTTCGGAGCACAACTCTCTCCTAGAGTTCCTCTTTACGCTCGTCTTCCAAATGGCTCTCTCCCAGAGCCGAGCTCTTCACTCCACTCGCCTCCAAAGCGGAGCTCTTCTCAAAGAATTTGGAGCTCACAACTATCTCCTAAAGTTGCTCCTCAAACTCGTCTTCCAGATGGCTCTCCTAGAGCCGAGCCCTTCACTCTGCTCGCCTCCAAAGCGGGGCTCTTCTCGACGAGTTCGGAGCACAACTCTCTCCTAGAGTTCCTCCTCAAACTTGTCTCTCAAATAGCTCTTCTAATGCCGAGCTCTTCACTCCGCTCGCCTCCAAAGCGGAGCTCTTCTCCATGAGTTCGGAGCTAAAACTCTCTCCTAGAGTTGCTCCTCAAACTCGTCTTCTAAGTGGCTCTTTCCTAGAACCGAGCACTTCGCTCCGCTCGCCCCCAAAGCGGACCTCTTCTCAAACGAGTTCGGAGCACAACTCTCTCCTAGAGTTCCTCCTCAAACTTTCTCTCAAATAGCTCTTCTAATGCCGAGCTCTTCACTCCGCTCGCCCCCAAAGCAGAGCTCTTCTCCACGAGTTCGGAGCTAAAACTCTCTCCTATAGTTGCTCCTCAAACTCGTCTTCCAAGATAGCTCTCCCAGAGCCGAGCTCTTCACTCCGCTCGCCTCCTAAGCGGAGCTCTTCTCAAACGAGTTCGGAGCTAAAACTCTCTCCTAAAGTTGCTCCTCAAACTCCTCTTCCAGATGGCTCTCCCAGAGCCGAGCTCTTCACTCCGCTCGCCTCCTAAGCGGAGCTCTTCTCAAACGAGTTCGGAGCTAAAACTCTCTCCTAGAGTTGCTCCTCAAACTCCTCTTCCAGATGGCTCTTCTACAAGTCGAGCTATTCACTCCGCTCGCCTCCGAAGCGGAGCTCTTCTCAACGAGTTCGGAGCTAAAAACTCTCTCCTAGAGTTACTCCTCAAACTCCTCTTCCAGATGGCTCTTCTACAAGTCAAGCTCTTCGCTCCGCTCGCCTCCAAAGCGGAGCTCTTTTCAACGAGTTCGGAGCTAAAACTCACTCCTAGATTTTCTCCTCAAACTCCTCGTCCAGATGGCTCTCCTAGAGCCGAGCTCTTCACTCCGTTCACCTCCAAAGCGGAGCTCTTCTCCACAAGATCGGAGCGCAACTCTCTCCTAGAGTTCCTCCTCAAACTTCTCTCTCAAATAGCTCTTCTCGACGAGATCGGAGCACAACTCTCCCCTAGAGTTGCTCCTTGCACTCACTTCAAAGAATGGGTCTTTCCATGGCTCTTACGAGGATCTTCCCAGCACTGCTTCTCCACTGTACGAGAGAACAAGGCAGAGGAGAGAACCCAAATGCCTCTCCTCCCCTTCCTCTTCTCCTCTTCTCCGAGCTACTACGGGCAGAGGGTGAACTACTGAGTCACCGAGCCGAGCGGACGAGGGACCGACCCTCGTATATGGAGAAAAATTCTGCCGACCCAATCTCACCGTTAGATCATCTCCAAATTCGCACTCAAGCGTGATGGACGGATCAGATCGCGCCACGTCACCACAAAATGATAAGATAACGTTTTCTCGAAACTCGTGCCTCTTGTCTCGTGATTCGCGCCACGATCGTGATCAACCGTCCAGATTGAGCAGCGTAGCTTGGATCTGCCAATCTACCAAACTGCGGAGCGGCGAAAAATGTGCCTCAAAATCCGTGCTCGGATTCGCCGAACAAAGCAAGCAGATGAAGAGGAAGAAAGAAAAAGAGGCTAACGGTCGGGGTCAGATCCGATACCCACGGTCCGACCCATACCCTTCTTAGCTCCTTCATTCTTCTCCTTCTTCCCCAACACATCTCCTCTTCTCCACTGTGCGGAGGAATAAGGCAGAGGAGAGAACCCAATTGCCTCTCCTCCCCTTCCTCTTCTCCTCTTCTCCACTGTGCGGAAGGACAAGGCAGAGGAGAGAACCCAAATGCCTCTCCTCCCCTTCCTCTTCTCCTCTTCTCCACTGTGCGAAAGAACAAGGCAGAGGAGAGAACCCAAATGCCTCTCCTCCCCTTCCTCTTTCTTCTCAGAAGAGCTGCCGATCCGAGGTGCCGAGGTACCGACCCCCGCATATGGAGAAAAATTTGGCCGACCCCATCTCACCGTCGGATCGTATCAAAATTCGTGCTAAAACATGATGAACGGCTCAGATCTCGCCACATCTCCACAAAACGACAAGATAACGTTTTCTCGAAATTTGAGCCCCTTGTCTCGCGATTCGCGCCACGATCGTGATCAACCGTCCAGATTGAGCCACGTAGCTCGGATCTCAAATCCGAGCTACCGACCTACCGAACAGCAAAGTGGGAAAAAATTCTCTTCAAAATCCGTGCTCGGATCTGCCGAACCAGATTCATTTGCCGAGCAACAAGGAAGAAGAGAGAGAGAGAGAGAGAGAGAGAGAGAGAGAAAAGAAAAAAAAAAAAGGTGGCACGGGGGTGGGTCGACCCGTTAAAGGATCCGAACCCGACCCACTTCGTTCACTCTTTCTTCTCCATACTCTCACCAAAATAAAACCATCCGAAGAAGAAACCTAACATCTTCTTCCTCAACCTCCGACGTCGAACCACCAGCACCGACGAGCTCCATTCCACCTCCGAGCTCTAATGGTGCCGAACCGAACGACCCATCACCAAGCTCTCCTCCTTCGATGGTCGAGCTCCACCATGCTCCTCGTCGAACCCATCGAACCGAAGCTCCAAGCTCCTCGCCATGCCGAAGAGCTCCACCTTCCTCTCCTCCTTCGCGAGCTCCATTCGTCGCCGCGCTCTTTGCCTGCCTCCACTGCCGAGCTCACAGCTCTCTCACTCCGAGCTCCAATAGCGAAGCCCATCGTCAGACTCACTCCCCAGTTCCGAGCTCCAATAGCGAAGCCCATCGTCAGACTCACTCCCCAGTTCCGAGCTCCGATAGCGAGCTCCGAGCCTCTCCGTCAACGTCGAGCTTCGAAGCTCCGATGCCAGAACTCCGCCTCCGCAACTCTTCCTTCAACCTCGAGCGCTCACGTCTCCACCCCGTCGAAGCTCCACAACAGCGCCGAGCTCGACCACGCCTCCACTTCGTCGCAAGCTCCATCACCGAGCTCGACCACATCTCCACACCGTTAAGCTCCGCCACCGAGCTCGATCCCCGAGCAACGCCGACGTCGAAGCTCCACGGTGCCGAGCTCTCTGGCCGAACTCAAAACTCCACTTCGTCCTGAGTCGAGCTCCTCGACGACGGCGAGCTTGCCTCCCCCTCGTCGAGCTCAGGCTGCAACCGATCTCGAACAGTGAGCTCCGAACCCATCATCAACCATCGAAGATCTCTCTCCATGATGAGCTCCATTCACTACTAAGACAGCATCGAGCTCCCCTCCGTCGTCGAACTCACTTCCGCTCGCCTCCTTCGCTGCCAAACTCCATGCTCGCCTCCCGCCTTGGCCTCGCCACCTTCGTCGAAGCTTCTTGCCAAGCCAAGCTCCCCTGTCGAAGCTTACCGTCGAAGCTCCGTCATCCTCCTCGACGAGCCACCGCCTCGCCATTACTCCGAAGCCTCGAGCCCCATGGCGCACGGAGAGGAGGTCGGAGAGGGAAACGAGAGAGAGAACAGGAGAAGGCGGGGAAAGAGTCGAAGCAGAGGAAAGAGTCGAAGCACGAAGAGGACGCTCGGAAAAGAGTCGAAGCAGAGGAAAGAAAGAAGCAGAGCGGCGGAAAAAAAAAAAGCCACGTGGCGCCACGTGGCATCACCTCAAGGATCGGCTGATCCAAATCACCGCGCCGAAGTGGCCGAGCCGAGGAGCCGAACAACCGACCCTCGTATATGGAGAAAATACTCGCCGACCCACACGATCCGTCCGATCGTTTCAAAATTCGCGTTGCGACACAATCGACGCTCAGGAACGCGCCACGTGTCCAGATCGCGATCTGCCTCACGATGCGCGCTCATTTGATCATGATGGACGGTCAGAAACACGCCACGTGTCCAGATCGTGATCTGCCTTACGATGCGTGCTCATCTGATCATGATGGACGGCCAGAAATCCGCCACGTGTCCAGGTGATATTTAAATTATTTATTTATTTATTTAATTGTTTTTTTTATTTAAAAAATCCGAAAAAAATATTTAAAAATCGAAAAAAATAATTAAAAATTCTAAAAATAATTATTAATTCAGAAAAAATTATTTTTAAATTCTGAAAAAATAATTATTAAATTAGAATAATTAATTAATATTTTTGATAATTAATTATTTAATTCGGAAAATGAATAAAAAATTCCAAAAAAATGAGAAAAAATTCAGAAAAATCTGGAAAAATCACCAAAAATGCAGAAAATTCTGAGAATATTTTTGGGCATTTTACAAGCCCATAATAACATCGTTACACCCTGAGCAAGATTCCAAACTTCCTTAAGAACACCGATAAAATCCCGTACGCCATTAGAACAGTAAAACTACTCCTCAAAGGCTGATCAAACCCAGTCTTCGGGAGTGGGGGGCTCGTGATATGGCTAAAAATAGGATTAAATCGGAACCGTTCACATCGGACACGAATCTTAAAGCTCAGGGGTAAAACGGTAATTTCACATACAAATGGGTCCGAAACGGGTACTGGGTCTCCTTCTCATAGATCCAATAACCCGCGAACGGATCCACCTCAACTGGGTACGGATCCCGACCCGATACAAACCCAGTCCGACAGGATAGAATTAGGGTCTCTGATTGAACCAAATCAACGGGCCTGATTCGCAACTATCCTCTCACCGGGAATTAAGGGATTACATTCCTAATCTGATTACGAGGATTTTATGCCTTATCAGATCACAGGAATCACATTCCTTATCTGATCCTAACGGCGACTATAAATACCCCTCACCCATCTCCATTAAGAGATAATCAATCTTTTGCTAGTTAAACGCTCTTTCATAATCATTTCTGGTTACTGACTTGAGCGTCGGAGGGTGCGTCGCCGGGATCAACCCCGGTGTCTCGCACTTCCTTGTAGGTGAACGGCGGGAGTCAACGGTCAAGCTCCGGCGGAACAGGTTAGGTTTGCTATTCAGGTTTTCCAAGAACTCACAAATTCTATCTGTTTACCCCCACACCAGATTTAGCGGTAACACATGGCATACACTCATACCCTTCGACTAGATTCACTTTGTCATTTTTCTAATTTTATCCCTATTGTTTTATTTTAGCATTAAGCATGTGTGTCATGCCCCGCTTCCCAAAAATACGAAATGCAAGCACGTGACACGGCCCAGCGAATGACTTGCGTCATCCATAGGTTGTTATCGGTCCAACTTAACAATATAAACAAGAATAAAACAACCATGCATGCAATGAAAGAATAATCACATAAATAACAGCATTGGAAATTAAGCATAAAAATAACCAACATCAAAATAACTCAACATCTGGAGTTTAACGAACAACATTCGGGTCAAAGTCCACAATACAAAAGAAAAAAAAACAACATTTGTTCAATTTAATAAAGTTCTCAAATAAAGCAATATTTATTTAAGCGACGCAGCAAAACATCTCCTTTGCCAATGTTGCTTCCCTAGTCCGTCAGGTAAATCTCCTTGATTACCTATAAGTTGTTCATTTAAAGAGAGGAAAAAGTCCTTAGAGCAAGTCGTGGACATGCAAGTAGAGAAAAGGAAGAAACAATGACAATGGAGGTATAGCAATGAATTCAATGAACGATGAAATCAATAGTGTTGAACAGTGACAAGCGATAACAGTACAACATGCAATAATAATGATTTATCACAATAACGATAAACAATAACAATAATGGTAACAATAACGATAACAATAACGATAACACTGTTCATAAAGATAACAATATGCAATGACAATGTGATGAAAGTCTTAAGTCTATTATTCATTTTTAATCCTAGCTAATGCATGTACTACTGAGTCTCATGTGTGTCGTACCACAGGTTCGATGCATACAATCAATTTCTTTTAGACTAAGGTGGTAGATTCTATAGATTATGTACTCAAGAACAATATTCAATAATGACCGATGACCGATTCAATCGAGATACTGTAATCAGTAATCTACAATTAAACGATGACCGATATGACCAATAGACCAATAGACCGATAGATCGATAGATCGATAGACTGATAGACCGATAAATAAGGAAACACGGGCCCCTCTTCCAAATACAGTCGCTACGTCACCAACTACCCTAGTCAACCCTTAACCCCGGCTTGATTAACATTCTTTATTCAATTAACACACAATAATGCAATTAATAAGGGACACTAGAAAGGTGACAAAACAACCCTAAGGTCATGCAATATACTCTATATAATTAAATACGCCAAATATAACATTATAGATTCAATTATATATTAATAAACATAGGAACCCAATTCTGGACAGCAGTAGGTTGTTGTACCAAAATCAGAATTCCTTTTGCTACAGGATAGCAAATGCGAATCCGTCAGAAGTTCTTGAAACTAGACTCCTGTCCGGTTGCAACGCATATTTAAAGTCTACATTCCGACAACGGTAGCTAGGTGAAATTCAGTGTTCTTTACAGATTTTAGTTTCTGGCTGGTTATCGATGTTGACTAATTTCAGTTGTAAGGGCAGTAAATATTTATTTTAAAAATCAGTAAAAATAATTTTTATCACCATACGCATGTTATCTACTAATCTGGAATTTATCACGGCCACATTTGATCATTAGTTCACTTAATTCATCAGTCTATCATGGTATGTACATGAATCTGAAATTACAGCGCAGTAGTAGAAAAAGGGTCATAAGTCAGGCAATATAAGTCGGAATTCAAAAATTCTGGATGTTATTTATAACTAGACACTTAGGGCTACGTTTCATATTCAGAAAGTGACTGATTTTAATGATATTATCTAGGTTTAAACAGCACGACAAGGTTCAGGTTGGTGTAAATTTTCAGGGTATCAACGTATTCTTTTTGAATAAAACGATTAAAATGTTAAGAACGAAGAATTGGGGTTTAACAATCATAAATCATAGCAAGTCATTCCTATGTGAATATGGTATTAAGATATATAATGTCAATAACTCTACTCTTTACGATCAACTAATTTATCATTATCAATCATATGAACAATCAACCCTAATATACAATCTACAATAGTTGTGTATAATGTCATGAGATGAAGTGTAACAATAATTTCCTATTCTTATATTCAATAACTAAGTACATGAGTGCATGTAAGATCCCTATACATTAGAGGCAAAAAGACGGCACGAAGTCAAGACTACCACTTGGATTCGCTTGTGTAAATCTGTGGTATCCCAACGATAGACAACAATAACATTATACGATATTCAACATGGATCTACTTGCAGAATTCAATAAATGATCTCGAATATGATACAATACAATTCGAGTAAGATAACTTGCCTTTTTGACGATTAGATCCGATAATAATAAGAATCCAAGACACGTGCGAGCTATGTGCCAACACCGAACAGCAAAGCACACAAGATCAACAGCACAACAGCAATAAGATCAACACTGGATCTCCCCCAACAGAAATGACTCCTTCGGATCCGTTATACCCGAACAGCAAACAACAGGATCGACCAATCCCGCTTTGCCAAAACACTAAACAGCGGAGATAACCAATCAGCCTTCTTCTTCTTCCCTTTGACAGAGAGAGGGAGAGGCGGCAGGAGGGAAAGACTCAGCGATGACCTCGGGGCGATGGCGACGACTGCGGCAAGGTCGACGATGACCACGACGGCGGCGGCGACTGGTCAGGAAGTGACTGCAGCGGCGAGGGCTCCGACGTGGGCACTCTTGTTTTCAATCGAAAATAGGGGAGACGACGATGGATGACGGAGCTCGGCTTGGACGGCGATGACGAGAATGATGGGGGGTTCTCCGGATGTTGCGGGGTGCACGGAGAGAGCGAAGACGAGGTAGGGGGATGACGAGGGGAAGGCAATGTGAAGGGATGGTGGTCGGAGTTGGCTTGGCGACGGGAAAATGGCTAGGAGTGCGATGGGATGGCGGTCTAAGATGAGGACACAGTGATGACGAGAGGAAGGCGATGGTGAAGGGATGGTGGTCAGAGTTGGCTTGGCGACGGAAAAATGGCTGGTGGGCATTGGGTTGAAGTGGAAACAGAGTGAGGGAGATGAGAGGGGGATGAACAGGGATGACGAGAGGAAGGCGATGGTGAAGGGATGGTGGTCAGAGTTGGCTTGGCGACGGGAAAATGGCTGGTGGGCATTGGGTTGAAGTGGAAACAGGGAGAGGGAGATGAGAGGGGGATAAACAGTGCGGGAGGGTTAGGGTTAAATAGTATATGGGGTTAGGGTTTTCTTTTGGGTATGACAGCTGCACATAAGGAGAGATTTTGAGGCTTAATATTTGGGATTGAGTTTTCAAATTTTGGGAGTTACAGATTGTGGGGAGTGATTAGGAGGGATCTTTGGGATGTGACTGTTATGGAGAAATTGGGGGTTGTTTTGGGTTAGTGGGTTTGGGTAAAAGATCCAATAGGGGGTGGATATGAGGCTTTGGGTACAACATGGATCAAATAGGAGGACAATACACAACCCAATAAGATAAAGGCAAATTATGAAATTAAATATGAATTAGGAATACAATGAGTAGATTTAAATAATCAAATTGAGATGAGGCATAAATTATGAATAATATTAGAATTAATATTACTCAATACAATAATGAGATAAAAAGAAATAAAATAGAATTACAATGGAGATTACAATGGGAATCAATAATAAAAGGGGGAAAATAAAAACGGGAGTTACAGTGTGGTTGTGAGAATTGGAAGATCACTGTTATTATCAGTATTGCGTCAGTTGCATTCAACTGACGTGCCCACAGTTCAATAGTTTTGCAGGACTCTTGTTGATAAGTGACATGAACGCGAGTTTTTGACCAAGATTGAAGTTTGAATTTTGTAACAAGTTGTAATTAATGTGTAATAATTCTGTTGTGCATTGTAAAGGGAGTTAATGTAATAAAAGTTTTAATTTTTTTTGTGTTTTGGTATTATGTTTATATTACATTGAAGTAAAGTTTCTGGATGAGTCGTGGATTTCTTGTGTTTGAAATTCGGGGCGCTACAAGTCACTAGGACATTGATTGGAACTTTTTAGAAGTGAAAATATGAGTTACGTTTGATTGATAGAGGTGGCGGGTATTTATAGGCTAAAAATCAGTTATGGAACATAGACCATAAATGTATCTTCCACTGATTTGGTTATGGATTATATGGTAAATGGATGGAATTAGCAACCAATCTCTGGTTGGGGGATTTAACTGACAATTGTGATTTGGTGGAAACTCGCTTTTTTTTTGGGCAGCAAGCAAGTTATAATTGTGGATCTAGCAGGGTTAATGGGCAAGGGATGACCCATATTTTTCTAGTATACCCGCTATTGTTGTAAAATTACTATACTATCGCTGACAACTTTGAGATGCATGTTGGGATCATACTGATTCAATTTTGATCCATATCCGTGGGACATTTAATTTTCTTCTTATCATACAAGGTATTTTTGGAAATATATTGAATAGGAATTAGCATTGGTATAAATACCCGAAACTCGGACCCGACATTGGACCAGAACCGACCCGGCTTATTCGGGTCCGGGTCCTAAAACGGGACCCGTTGTACTTTTGAGTTCGGATCCAGGTCCGCTCAAAAGAGACCCGATCCGGACCCGGATCCGTTAAAAAAAACCCAAAAAATCAGCATAAAAATAAATATTCGTTCATCATCCCTTCCCTCCTTTCTTCAATTCTAAATCTTTCTCTTCTAAACCCAAAACTCATGTTTTTTACTTCTCTTCTCTATTCTAAATCCTCAACTCGCCGTCTCCGCTCGCCGCTCACACTCCCGCTCCTACCCGAACGGGTAGGAATATTTTAATAGGACCCGGACCCGGAACAGGACCCGGTCCTCACGGGTCCGGGTCCCGGTCCAATTTTTTGACCCGTAGGGAACCGAGTCCGGGTCCGGATAGTGAAGCACCCGACCCAATCCGACCCGATACTGATGCTAATAGGAATAGTATAAGGTCAATGGAAAACAATGGTCAAAAGAGGGGCCTGAAATAGCTTTCCCATAAAGGAAAGAGGGAAAAGGGAAAAGGGAAAGCTATTAACTTTGACAGAAATATTAAGGAAGGAATATATCTCTCCTACCCCAACCATCCTATAATAATCTGATTAAAGAAACACTATGGACACAAACACATTGTACTTAATATAGACATTGAGATAGCAGTGGGGAAAAAATGAAGATGAGGGTAACAAGAATACCGATGTTTCTGCTCGTTTTATCGATCTCCACCATCCAAACTACTGCTGCAACTACTGCTGGTAATTTACAAGAATTCGTTGATCGACTAATCGATCTTTCCTACCATATATGTTTCTTGATTGATTGAATTTTTTTCGCTGTTCACAGGTAATATGGATAAGTACTCATGGGGCTCTCTAGGGATTAGGGACATGTTCTCTCAATGCCTAGAGTTGGTGGTGAATATCACTAATACCAGTGTTATCTATGATCAATTTGATGAGATATGGAAAGAGGTGAGACTAAAGGCGATTGCGCCAGTGTTGAGAGTGATGGTTGTTATTTGTCTGGTAATGTCAGTGATGCTGGTGGTGGAGGCTACGTTCATGGCTGCTATTAGCCTGGTGGTGGTGAAGCTTTTTCGTCGGAAACCAGAGAAGCGATACAAATGGGAGGCGATTGGATTCAATAATAGCATTGTCAATGATGAGGAGATAGGTAATATTAATTCGGAATACCCCATGGTTTTGATCCAGTTACCCATGTTCAACGAGAGAGAGGTAATGTTAATTATTAATTAATTATTGTTATTAGATCTAAATATATCTGTCATTCTTTCTCGTGCTTAATTAGGTATAGAGTGGCTATGGCTGCTATTATTATTATTATTATTATTATTATTATTACATGTTTGTTGGGTTTTTCGAAGAAGGTTCGAAGAAGGGGCCGAGGGAATATGACTGTACTATCTTATCTTATCTTACTACTAATAATTTACATTGGGACCAGTGTTTTAATAAATATATATTTTTTAAAATAAAAATTTCAACATGGTCTAATCTCGAATTAGAGATCTCTTTAATATTAGTTATGCATGGACAATATACGTCTTAATAATTTTTTGAAAAAAATAACAAAATAAAAACTCTGATGTAGTAAGAAGACTCGAACCTAAAATCTCCTTCATATTAATTATGTACGTGCGTCACACGCATTGATAGATTTACAAATAACACTAAGGCCTTCTCCCATTATAATATAAGAGATTAGAGATTAGAGATATTATAATGAGAGAAGGGTGAGCTACAGTAACTTAGTCGCAATGTATGTCTACCAATACGTGCAAAACACGTACTTTATTGTAGCAAGGCTGTAGCAGCAGCAGCTATACTGTACTTTTTCCATTTAAATTGTTTTCCCTCCAAATTATTCAAACGTACAACGCACATGCAACTATAAATATATTTCTTCTCACGTGAATCGTACATGCAAATCAAAGTTTTCCCTTCAATTTTTTTTAATAAAATTAGGTTCCCCTGTTCAACTCCAATTTTTTATAAAAAAAATTGCATTCATCACACATGCTAATTACTACCAACTTAAGTGTATCGCAAGTTAAACTCCACCATTTGACGAAAACTTGCATCACACATGAAAAATACTAGTTTATATAACTACCATTGTTTGTAGGTGTACAAGCTTTCGATTGAGGCTGCCTGCGGGCTCACATGGCCGTTGGATAGGATCATAATCCAAGTGTTAGACGACTCCACTGATTCTACTGTTAAGGTAATTAAGTAAATACTTAGCACTTAACAAAATTATCAATTTTCTATATTCACTTTTTTTTTACCACTGTACAATTATTATATTACCCATGCTGCTCCTCATCATCTTAAATAATCCATGTGCAAATCATGGAGGAAGTTAGTGCATTTTTTACTACTGTACAATTATTCTATGACCCATGCTCCTCATCTTAAACAATCCATGTGCAAATCATGTAGGAAGTTGTTAGGGCATTGTCCCTCCATATATCTGATTTCTAACATTCACATCATGTGATCTTCGAGGACAAGCTCTATTAGGGTATACCACTGAAATTTTAAGATCAATAGTTTTAGCAAAGCACTTCCGAAATTATGAGTTAAATTTGAAAAGTTAAGGTAAAGTGGGTCAATTCTATATAGATAAAGAGAGAAAGGGGTACAGTTCATTTAAGTGTATAGCAGCATCCTTCATCAATGGATACCTTGCTCTACTATCATTCCTTTCACACTCTTTTCACCAATGTCGACCGAGAACTAGCCCATGTATGATCAAGAGTACTCACAAATACATGTGGGGATGTTATTTTCAGAAAAATCTATGTGATAGGCATATGGAACCATTATATGATACAGGTTACAGATCTTTAATTAAGAGTAGACGCTACCTAGCGAAAAGATTACGTGCCAACTTAGGTATAAAAGAAGCCTTTAGATCTCTTAAATTTCCGTTCTCCGTTGCACGAATCCCCAAATTTTCGAAGAAAATCATGCATGGAAACAGGTTTTGAGGAGGTTTAGAGACTACTTTGCCTATTTTCTTTTAGGATTTTATACCCATAGAATCTGCTTATAGGCATGTAATATTCTATGCGTGCATGAATCTAGGAACTTGCTTTTATATGTAGGTGTAGAATCTGCTTATAGGCATGTAATATTCTATGTGTGCATGAATCTAGGAACTTGCTTTTATATGCATGTGGTCACTATGTGAGTTCAGAGAAAGAGAAAGATTTTGGTTATTGCTTGCAATTAAATAAGAACAAATCAGAGAAAGTTTCATAAGATAAGATAAACCAATTCGAAATAGTGCTTTTAAATAGACAAGTGCAACCTCTGTAAATGACTTTGTTTCTTTATCTTTATTCAAAGAAATACACATCTTTACCTCCAAAGCAATAATGGCATCTTCTATTATTAGTGTTGGATCTCAGATCTACCTCTGTAGTCTAATCACTTGTTGATAAATAAAGAAAGGAAACCTACTCAGTTTTACATGTTTGTCAGGTAATCATACTCAATTTATTTTTAGCATAAAACCCTACTTAAGTTTGCTCCATTAGTCATTATAGCCTACTATGTCTATTTTGGGGTGTTTTTTCGATCACGAGCTACTGTTTTCACTTTTCAGTGACCAAATTATCCTTAATATTATTTATAATTTTTATTTTTTTTAATTTGGATATAATTAGAAAATAAATACCTTAAATTGATGGAAATGAGGGGTTTCATGGAGGAGAAAGAAAGGGGGGGTGGTGGTGGTGGTGGTTGGTCGCGGGGGGGGGGGGGGGGGGGGGGGGGGGGGGGGGGGGGGGTGAGAGTCCGGATTCGAGGGAGGATGAATACCCTTATTATTATTATTATTATTATTATTATTATTATTACTATTGTTATTTTTTAATTTGAATATAATTACGAAATAGATACCCTAAATTGATGGAAATGATGGATTTCATGGAGGAGAAAGAGAAGGTGGTGGTGGTTGATCGGGGGGAGGGGGGATTGTCCGGATTCGAGGGAGGATGCCCATATTATTATTATTATTTATTATTGTTATTTTTTTAATTTGAATGTAATTAGGAAATAAATACCATAAATTGATGGAAATGAGGGATTTTATGGAGGAGAAAGAGAGGGTGGTGGTGGTGGTGGTGGTGGTGGTGGTTGGTTGGGGGGGAGGGGGATTGTCCGGATTCGAGGGTGGAAGTTGTTTAGGTTTGAAAATTTTAATGGAGACAGGTAGGTGATGGTGGTGGTGGTTGATCGGAGGTGGTGGTTGGTCGGATTCGCGGGAGGAGGATGATGGTGGTGGAAGTTGTTTGGGTTTGAAAATTTTAATGGAGAGAGGTAGGTGATGGTGGTGGTGGTTGGTCGGAGGGGGTTGGAGGTGAAGAATTTGAGGTAGGTGAAGGAGGGGGTGGTGGTTAGTCGAATTTGAGAGGGAGGTGAGAGATTCGAGGGAGGATGAGGTGGTGGTGGTGGTGGTAGAGGTTGTTTGGGTTTGAAAATTTTAATGGAGAGAGTTAGGTGATGGTGGTGGTGGTGGGAGGTGGGAGGTGAAAGATTTGAGGTAGGAGAAGGAGAGGGGAGGGGGGGGGGGGGGAGGGGGAGTTGTATTTGAGGAAGGATAAGGAGATTAATGATTGAATGGAGTAGGATGTGGTGGTGGTTATTGTTGGTCGGAGGTGGGGCGGGGAGAGGGATTTGAGAAGGTGTTGGTGGTTGATGGAGGAGAATATAGCTGGTCGGTGTTTGGTCGGAGGTGGTGGTTGTTGGTCAGAGGGGGAGGAGGAATTAAAACTAAAATTAATTTAATTATAAAATTAAAATTAATAATAAATTAAAATTAATTTATAGAATTAAAAATAAAGATGAGATTCAAATTTAAATTAATGATGTGATTAAAACTAATCATGAGATTAAAATTAATGAAGGTGAAAAAAAAGATGATGATGATGATGATGGACAGTGATGATGATGGACATTGATGATGAACTAGTAATTTAGTAATCAAACTAAACTAATAGGGGTATTTTAGATATATTATACAAAAGTTAACGACATCATAACGGAGTAGGCCAGAACGCCAAAATAGCTGACAGCGGTATAGTTTAGTGCCAAAAAAAGTTGGATATGGTTATCTGCCAAACATGTAAAACTGAGTAGGGTTAACTGAAATTTACTCATAAAGAAAAGTAAACCAACCACTTAATATAAAATGTTTACTTAGTAAGTTCATGCTGTTGCTCACATGAAGATGAAAGTACTGATTTTTCAACATCCTTAATTAATTACGTCTTAATTAAGATGAAATTGAACTTGTCATGCCTCACTTGCAGAAATTTGCCAGTTTATTATCAAGTCAATGAATTTGGATCTTTGTATAAGATGCACATTAATACTGTTGTTTTCTTCGTTTGGCATATATGTATATATAGGAATTGGTGGCACTGGAATGTAAAGTGTGGCAAAACAAGGGCATGAACATAGCCTATGAAGTGAGGGAGAACAGGAAGGGGTACAAAGCAGGAGCCTTACGGAAAGGAATGGAGCATAGTTATGTTCAACAATGTGAATTTGTTGCCATTTTCGACGCAGATTTCCAACCTGACTCAGACTTCCTACTCAAAACAATCCCTTTTCTCCTTCACAACTCAAAGGTTGCTCTTGTTCAGGCTCGATGGGATTTCGGTAAGAGAACATATAGCATAGAGAAACATAATTTCAACTATTTCCAATTGTGCAAAATTTTCTCATCCAATATAGGCTACAGAAGCCAAGCACATTAGCGCAGCAGTAATTCCTTTAAAATCCTATGTGAATGATTCCTAACTGAGGCGGGGGTGTTTCTCCGTCTGGGTTCCTATGACCGAATTTAAAAACGAAGACAATATATATTATATATACCCTAACCAACGAGTCGTTAAATATTAGTATGCAGTGTGAAGTCCGAAACCCATTGATAGCTTATGAATCATTTAATCAAATAATGTAAGACCTCAACACCGATCTACATGACATTAAGAATACAGTAGATATGATAAATCCTATGTAAGAACAACCAGATTCAAAACTGAAAATCATTGGAGACAAAACACACCTCTCATCGACATCTAAAACTAATCCTCCCAAAATGCGTGACCATGGAGACAAGGCTCCATGAAGAACAGACAAAGTTTTATGACCCTTTTGGAGACCTGATTCCACCATCAAATTTCCTAACTAATATCAGTTATAGATCTTTCTCGTCTTTCTTTGCAGAGATTCTAATAACATCAAGTATAGATCTTGATCAAGAAAAGTCTGAACTGCTACCTTTACCTTGTTTAGTTATGCTTTACCCACTGCCGCAAAGATATGCATCCATTTTCCAAATTTACATGAAGTATGCTAACCATATATATTCATGATCAAGATATAGCATATTTACAGGATCGTGTTCAGATTATATATATGATCATGTTAACCATAAAACGACAGACTATTCAGTTTTCTTTACATTCATAGTTAATGTCAATTTAGTGGTAATGATGCTACTGATTTAGAGGTAGGAGCAATAAATGTGAATTCTTGTTATTTGTAAAGGGAGAGACAGATCTCGACCACCGATCTGGATCTGAGATGAGGATTTGGTTAGGAGCAGGAGAGGGGTACTGCTGGTAGCTGGGCACCCTTGCATACTGGTAAAACGTCTAGAGACACCGGGGTTGATCCCGGCGATAAGCCTTCCGACGATCTTGTCTGTTACTGAAAAAAAGTGGAGCTCGAGTTTCAGTAGAGAAAGAGTCATTACCTGCAGGAAGAGGGAGGGGGTCTAGTATTTATAGGCAGAGAAAGAGTGGGTGCCCTAACCCTAATGGGTCGGGTTGACCCATTTCTCTATGATCCTGAGCCGGCAGAAGGCCCGCTAGATCCTTTGGTGTGATGATTATAGATGAGTTGATTTTGAGGGCATCAGACAACTCTGATCGCGCTAGATTATTTACCTACATCATAGGCCCCTCACTCCTGGGGGTTGTATGTACTAGCCGTCGAGGAGTATCTTAATCTCATGAGAAGGTCTGCCATCATTGCGCTCAAGAATAGGGCGAAAGATCCCCACGTAGGGCGAACGGGGTCGGGGTTGAGCAATGTGACGCCGAGCCCCGACCCTCCGATCTTTGGCGACCGGTGGTGGGGTGTTTGAGGTTGAGCATCGAGCGTCGAGCGCGATAGGTTGAGGAAGCCAATAGCCAGTTAGAAGTTCATGCGGAGCATCGAGCTTGATAGGCTGAGGAAGCCAGCAGCCAGCTCGAAGTTCATACTGATCGTCGAGTGTCGAGCATGATAGGCTGAGGAAGCCAGTAGCTAGCTCAAAGTTCATGCTGAGTGTCGAGTGTGATAGGTTTTGTGAGAAAGCTAGTAGCCAGGTCGAAGTTCATGCCGAGCGAAGAGCTTCGAGCATGATAGGCTGAGGAAGTTAGAAGCCAACTCAAAGTTTATGCCGAGCATCGAGCATGATAGGCTTTGTGAGAAAGCCAATAGCCAGCTTAAAGTTCATGTCGAGCATCGAGCGTGATAGGTTGAGGAAGCCAGTAGTCAGCTCGAAGCTCATGCCGAGCGTCGAGCGTGATAGGCTTTGTGAGAAAGCCAGTAGCTAGCTCAAAGTTTATGTCAGCGTTGAGCGTGAAAGACTTTGTGAGATAGCCAGTAGCCTGCTCAAAGTTCATGGCGAGCGTCGAGCATAACAGGCTTTGTGAGAAAGCCAATAGCCAGCTCGAAGTTCTTGCCGAGCGTCGAGCGTGATAGACTTTGTGAGAAAGCCAGTAGCCTGCTCGAAGCTCATGCCGAGCGTCGATCGTCTAGCATAATAGGCTTTGTGAGAAAGCCAGTCGCTAGCTCAAAGTTCATGCTGCACGTCGAGCGTGATAGGCTTTGTCAGAAAGCCAGTAGCCAGCTCGAAGTTAATGCTGAGCGTCGAGTGTGATGGGCTTTGTGAGAAAGCCAGTAGCCAGCTCAAGGTTCATGCCGAGCATCGAGCGTAATAGGCTTTGGGAGAAAGCCAATAGCAAGATCGAAGTTTTGCCGAGCGTCAAGCGTGATAGACTTTTGTGAGAAAGCCTGTAGCCTGCTCGAAGCTCATGCCGAGCGTCAATTGTCGAGCGTGAAAGGCTTTGTGAGAAAGCCAGTAGCTAGCTCAAAGTTCCTGCAGAGCATCGAGCGTTGTGTACTTGGTGGAACTTGGTGACTATAGTGAACACGTGGGTCGCACGTGTGCTGACGTCATGGTTGCGGAAATTGAGGCATCGAAATCTCATCCACCGTAAGATTTAGATGATTTGAATTGGGTGGCTGAGATTTACAAAGGATATCAAGGCATCGAAATCTGCCTATATAATCCTTACCCCCCCTTATTCTCCACTTTGCTCTCTCTACTTTGCGGAGCTCCTCTCTCTAGAAATTGTTTAGTGTTGTTTAGTGATCGATGACCAGCTTTACGACATACTTTTCTAGCAACGATAACATGTTGGTATTCTCAACATTATTTCGAGGGCTCGGTCCGGTTCTCCTGCATCTGTTTCTAATCAGGGCGATGGGGATCGCCTTTCTGACTCATCGTCCTGGGAGACGAGTCAGAAGGCTATGAAGTCCAGCCACTCTACAGCCATAAGCCGTTTGTGGTGGAGTCGAGCGACTCAGATGGAGAGGCAGAGGTAGTTGATAAGGGTAACCCAATCGAGGTGGAGGAATATAGAGATATCGATAGAGACATAGAGGTCGGGGAGGAGGAAATTAGAGGTACTGGCCGAGACGGGGAGGACACGGTTGGTGTGGACGAGGTTATGGAAGTTGGCCCATCGAGTGGACCCTTTAATCTTAAACCATTGGTGATGCCGTCCCCCCCCCCCCCCCGAAGGCTCCTCGCATACGATGAAGGAGGATGAGGTGGACTCTTCCAGATAGTCCGGAACAGCCGGATGAGTTCGTCCGCAAACATGGGCTCAACGTCTCTTATCTTTAGCAATCGGGATCCATTCGGATGTATCCGGACAACGTTGAAGACTTGGTTCGGTACGGGGTGCAGCCTTCTATGCCGAGCCGACCCAAGATATGGATGGACACGATGCAGAGCGTGCTGACAGTCAATGACTTGCCGCTGATACGAGCAAACTATTTCATAGGGTTGGAGTTTGAGCTGATGGTTCCGAACCCTGGTATCCGCCCCACGGATGAGTTGGCCCCTTACTACTGCATGTTTCTCGTGGATGCCTTCAGCTCGGGGTTGCAACTGCCGCTACACCAGTTTCACAAGAAGGTGTTGAATTGGGGGGGTCTTAGTACGATGCAGTACGGGCCAAACTCCTTGAAGCTGCCCGTGTGCTTCATGCTGCTTTGCGAGGAAAGGGGAGTGCCTCTGAAGCTTAAGCACTTCCGAGCTGTGCTGGGGGTCAGCTCATCGGGAGAGCATGAGGGGGTATACTACATATCGCTTTGCCCCATATGAAGGTAGTCCATGGGCATCCGGACTCTATCAAAGGTTGGATGGAGAAATATTTAGTCGTTTGGAATCTGGTGCCTTGGAAAATTCCCACGACTTGAAACTTTTACATGGCGAATCACAAGCCTCTGAAGAGAAAGGACTTGACGGTCGAGGAGTGGGCTGATGTGGATCGGATCGTCGCTGGCAACAACATCGGCTGGCCAAACATGACTGAGAAGCACTTGACTAGGATCAGAATGAGCCCCATTGATCCTTGCATGTTTTTTGTTTCCTTTTAATCAAACTTTTTTCCTTCGTTCTTATGTTTCTTTTTCTTTTCCGTAGCAATGGATGATGTAGCCATCGACACGATGAGGGCTTTGCTGGCAAAGCAGCGAAAGAGGCCCTCCCAGGGGGCTCCGAGGGGACTTCTGACCCGAGGTCCAAGAAGCAGAGGGCCTTTTCGATTGCCAGGACCCCAAGCACTGCGAGAGAGGTGCCAAGTTCAAATAACCTTAGGTTTATAGAAGCTTTGAGGGGCGGCATCCCACCTGTCCACCCCAGTCCAGGAGATCGTGGGCAAAGAGGGGCTTCGACTGTGGGCGCCCGCCTGGGTAGGGAAGACGGCCGACACGTTGACAGAAGGGCCATTGGCGGTAGAGGCGGTGGAACACCTACCTCCGCCTCACGATAGGGAGTTACTGGTGACCGAGACTCTCAAGTCGTGTTACATGCAGTTGGCCCAAGCCAAAGTGATGGTAAGGTTTCTTCCGACCCCTCGTTTTATTTATTGTGGCTTTTTCTATTTGATGTTTCTAAGTCTCAGGCCTTCGTTCGCAGACATCCATAGCCGGAGCTCAGGTGAAGAGGCTATACACTCGCGAGCTCCAACGAGAGATCAAGTACGCTCAGCGGTATGAGCAGGAGATGAAGGACCTAAAGCTGAAGCTCAACGCGTCCGAGGCACATGAGCAGACTCTTAAGGCCGATTTGGCTTCCCACACCGACGACCAAGTCCGGGTGGAAGGGAAAATAAAGAAGGCAGCCGCTCGGGAGATTATGAAGACGAAGAACGCTGCTATGGACAAGGTCATCGAGGCCTAGGACAAGGCCAATGACCGAGCCCTTAAGCACGTCTCGTACTATTACCCCGAATGTTGGCTCGAAGAGTTTCATTATGCCATGAAACTTCCCGAACATCCGAAGACGTCTAGGGGAGACGGCGAGGAGGAGGGGGGTCCCACTAGTGGAATACAAGGTAGTGGTGGAGGCCGACCCCAATGACGACGCGGTGGCCGACGAAGAGGTTCCCCTCTCTTCCAAACTGTAGTTTAAGTCTGTGTTTTTTTTTGTTTGTTTTTTTTATTTATGCCGAGCGCGGACTGGCCAACGCTGTTTTGTAAGAATTTTGATGAATGAAATGAATTTTTGGTAGAATTTTTGGCGTAGTATATGTTTGTTGTTTGGCCAAGTTTTCGAGACTCGGAATGATGTCCTTTCCTTCTTTGTGCCAGATGAACGAGCCCTTCATGGCCGACCCCCATGATGCTGAGGTGGAGCATCTTTGGGGCAAGCTGAAATACATGGAGTTCGTCTTGGTGCGCTATCCCAACTAGGCCTGAGACCAGAAAGATGATGTTTCCTATTTTATAAATAATTCGAAGGAGCTTAGCTTGGAGTTGGCTCGTCAGAAGAAGACTATTGCCGACCACGATTTGGGGAGCACTGAGACTAGATGGTCGATGTCTGTTACTTCCTTTCGGCGATCGACCTCTGAATCTTTCCTCTGCAAGGTTATATTGGAGAAAGTAATGGAGATACAATAGATCAAGGTCATGCTCGGAATGAGTGGATCCCGATCCCGTTCTTTCGGGGGCGGTTGGTCCTCCGTTGAAGGCCTGTCTCTGACCCAGAGGCTGGAGACGACGAGACCGAGGGTTGCCCAGAGTTCTGTTGCTGGAGTGTCCACCTTAGCAACCTCGAGGGATCCTAGAGGGCTTGTTATAGAGCAAACGTGTTCAATCGGGCTCGAACTGGTTTGCGTCAGTCCTAAGGCCCCCTTAACATGAGGGTTAGGCCGACATTGTAATAGTTGTAATCATATGGTCGAGATTGTGATAGTTGTAATATGGCTTCGTTGATTGAACCGACAAAATCTTTATAGGTTGTAATAAAAATGGTTCTTCCACTTTTTGAGCTCGGTTTCAATCTGAATGTTTTGGCAAGGTTGCCCTACTGAATGTGAGACACTTGTTCTTTTGAGGACATGAAATACTGGGAAAGCAAGTAGCTGGTTCGAAGTTCCTATCGAGCATCGAACGTGACAGGCTTGTGAGGAAGCCAGTAGCTAGCTTGATGTTGCGTGATAGGCTTGTGAGAAAGCCAGTCGCTAGCTCGATGTTCATGCTGAGCGTCAAGCGTGATAGGCTTGTGAGAGAAAAAGTAGCCAGATCGAAGTTCTTGCCGAGCTTCGAGCATGATAGGCTTGTGAGAAAGCCCGTAGCTAGCTCGATGTTCATGATGAGCATCGAGTGTGATAGACTCGTGAGAAAGTCAGTTGTTAGCTCGATGTTTATGTCGAGCATCGAGCATGATAGGATTGTGAGAAAGTCAGTAGCTAGCTTGAGGTCCATGCCGAGTGGTGAGGACGTGAGAGTTTGGGAGATCTCTCGTTCGGGGTCGAAATCCATGTAAGAGATTGAGA
Source organism: Hemerocallis citrina (assembly GCA_017893485.1). Classification (NCBI taxonomy): domain Eukaryota; kingdom Viridiplantae; phylum Streptophyta; class Magnoliopsida; order Asparagales; family Asphodelaceae; genus Hemerocallis; species Hemerocallis citrina. The sequence continues at coordinate 79,892,053 of CM030366.1, forward strand.
AATCTCTTATCATGGCTCGAAGTCCAAGCCGAGCAGCGATGACGTGAGAGATTGAGAAATCTCTCATGTGAGGTTGAAGTCCATGTGAGATATTGAGAAATCTCTCGTCATGGTTCGAAGCCCAAGCCGAGCAGTGAGAACGTGAGAGACTGAGAAATATCTTATTATGGCTCGAAGTCCAAGCCGAGCAGGGAGGACGTGGTGAATCGTGAGACAATTCTGACAACAACAGAAAAAGAAAACTCTGTTTTGCTTGCTTAGTTACACAAAAGGAATAGTGCGTGGTGCCGATTACAAACACAGACGTCCATATGGTATGTCATGGAACTTAATAAGGTGATCTGCGTTCTAGGATCTCTTGACTATCCTGCTCCTCGGATCTTCGAGTCGGTACGTGCCGGGGCGTACCAGTTGGGAGACCTTGTATGGGCCCTCCAGTTCGGGCCCAGTTTGTCTTTCGCTGTGGGGTGGAGCTTCCTGAGTACGAGGTCACCCTCCTTGATGTATGTCGGACTGACCTTATTGTTGTAGAACCTTTCAATCTGTTGTTGATAGATACTTTTTCTGATGGTGAATTTATAACGGATTTCGTCGACCAGGTCCAAGTTGGCTCTGTGATCGCTCGAATTCAATTCCTCATTGAACGTTATGTTCCTAGGTGAAGGAAGGTCAATTTCTAGAGGGATGGCAGCCTTTGTCCCGGCCTCCATGGCGGCTCGATCCTTCGGCGTGGCGAGGTGCTTGACGGCCTGCATGCTCGCCAGCGTGTTGCCGAGGAATCCATCGTGCTTCCGGACTTGCCAGTCCGGAATGTGAATTCTTTTATGCTCCTCCGTCAGGAGCTCCTCGGCTACTGCCGTCAGCGGCGGCGTCGTCATTCCGAGGGCGGCAGCGATGGGGAACTTGCCGGCAGCGGCCGAAGCTGAAGTCCCCGCCACGGCGGCAACGGGACTGTCGAGGGTCTCCACCTCCTCGACCGAGGCTGTGATCCTCGAAGTCTTCGGGGTCGGCAACTTGGTCGCGACCCTCTTGCGCTTCTTCGGTGCCTTGCTGGCAAGCCCAGCCCTGAGAGCAAGCACTGCATCGTAGTCCATCGTCTCTACATTCAAAATAAAGATTGGTTAATGGATTACAAGTAGCGAGAAGTAAGGTACGGAAAACAAAGTATAACAAAAGCCGCGTACTGGGATCTACGCGGCAGAGCCCTCCCTTGTACAGAATGTCCTCGGTGAGCTCCTTCCAATCGTACTTCGGCCGATCTAGGAGAGTCCGGACTGCCTCTTCTTCTTCAACACTAAGCTTCGGCAGCGCCCTCGCCCTCTTCGGCACCCCTTCTACCCAGTTGGAGGGGATCGGCCAAGCCTCCCGACTCCGTACAATCATGAACTTCTCCCGCCAATGCTTGATGGTGTCGGGGCATATGACGAGCCTGCCGCCGTGCCTTGGAGTCAAATAATACCGGTACTCCGACTTGTTCCCTTGGTGAAGCCGATATAGAGTCCGAAGCACGTTCAGCTACGGCTCGATCCCTGCAGCTTGGCAATGGAGCACGAAGCCATTTATCACTCGCCATGCGTTCGGCATGAGTTGGATAGAGCTGACCTCGAACCAACTCACCACGGTAACGGCAAACGCGTGGAGAGGGAGCCGAGCCCCAGCGATGAAGGCATCGACCGGCCAGCAACACATCGTCACTGGCAACGGCGAATTGGCCCTAACCCTGGGACCCGGCAGCATGAGTTCGTACTCCGCCAGGATGTGAAAAGAATCCCGGATCACTGCCAAATCCTCCTCGCGCAGGATTGTCACCGTCTCGTCCGCCTCCGTCGTCTCCCTCGCTGCGTTCTCCTCGAAGGACCTCCCCCCCCTCCCATGGACGATTCGCTCGGCTTGATCCTCCGGGAGCTGCCGAACTCTATGAAGCCCGGTCAGCGGCCCTGGCAGTTGTCCGAACTCCCCCATTCGCTTCGGATCCTCCACAATCGAATCCTTGCCGAATACCTTCTTGCCTTTAGTAGGAGTTGAATCCTCGGCAACTTCGAGGGAGGGCTCGGACCAAGAGATCGACTCGGAGACAGAAGCAACAGACATAGTCTACGGAATAAACTAAGTATATATTACCTTGAAAGGCTAGCTGCCGGAAAACTTCGCCGGAAAACAAACGTCGACCACCGGAAGTACTCGCTTAAACACAAGAGATCGCCTGAGCAAAAGAGAAGAGAAGTGAGAAATGAGAGTGGGGGGTGGGGTTTTATAGAGAGGGGCACGCTAAACGAGGATAATAGGCTTGTACTACCGGCCCATTTACGCAAAACGACAAAAGCGACCTCAATCGTCGCCTCGTTTGCCACGCCAAGCCGTACGCTGCATTTAATGGCTGTCCCATCTGACAGAAGCTCAGGGGTCACTGCATTTAATGAACGTCCTGTCTGTCAGAGTTGCCAGAAGTTCAGAGGGCGCGCAGATGCCACCAACTCATATGACGAAAACAACAAGTCATGGACCTCGGCACAAGCTGCCGAGCGTTCTTGACTCCGACCCCGTTACGGGGGAAAAAATGGACCTCGGCACCAGCTGTCGAGCGTTCTTGACACCGACCCCATTACGGGGAAAAATGGACCTCGGCACCAGCTACCGAGCGTTCTTGACACCAACCCCGTTACGGGGAAAAATGGACCTCGGCACTAGCTGCCGAGCGTTCTTGACACCGACCCCGTTACGGGGGAAAAATGGACCTCGGCACCAGCTGTCGAGCGTTCTTGACACCGACCCCGTTACGAGGAAAAATGGACCTCGGCACCAGCTGCCGAGCGTTCTTGACACCGACCCCGTTACGGGGGGAAATGGACCTCGGCACCAGTTGCCGAGCGTTCTTGACACCGACCCCGTTACGGGGGAAAAAATGGACCTCGGCACCAGCTGCCGAGCATTCTTGACACCGACCCCGTTACGGGGGAAAATGGACCTCGGCACCAGCTACCGAGCATTCTTGACACCGACCCCGTTACGGGGAAAAGTGGACCTCGGCACCAGCTGCCGAGCGTTCTTGACACTGACCCCGTTACGGGGGGAAAATGGACCTCGGTACAAGCTGCCGAGCGTTCTTGACACCGACCCCGTTACGGGAGAAAAATGGACCTCGGCACAAGCTGCCGAGCGTTCTTGACACCGACCCTGTTACGAGGGGAAAATGGACCTCGGCATAAGCTGCTGAGCGTTCTTGACACCGACCCCGTTACGGGGAAAAATGGACCTCGGCACAAGCTGCCGAGCGTTCTTGGCACCGACCCTGTTACAGGGAAAGATTGGACCTCGGATCTCGCCGAACTCCCTCTCAGCACTTACGACCAAGCCGGGGTCTCTCTCCTCTTAGGAAAGGTGAGCCGAACCGCATACAGACCTCGACCCCCTAGTCAGCGAGCTCTGGAAGGGGTCGGAAGCATGATACGAGCATGTATGCCCCTCAACGAAGGAAAACGGCCAAGCCATTGCACCAAAAAAAATCGCAAAAAACAATTAAAAAATTTGGAGGGACAAGGAAGAACTCCCGGAAAGCAGTCATAGAGTTGGAAAGCAACTTCTAGCTCCCAAACAAGCCATTATTGCCCAAAACCAATCTTCTGAGACCCCAAAACGACGAATTGACGCTTCGTAGAGTTAAAAGGATATTCCTACAAGAACACCACATGACCATGAGAGCTCAGGAGTGACTCAGAGTCCAATCCACTTGAAAAATCACCAAACTACCTCCTTCAAGATTCAAAACCTTCCATTTGGGCTCCGATACAACTCCACTAGCCATTAAAACAGTAAAACTACTCCTCAAAGGCTGATCAAGCTCAGTCTTCGGGAGTGGGAGGCTTGTGATATGGCTAAAAATGGGGTTTAATCGGGACGGTCCAAATCGGGCACGAATCTTGAAGCCCAGGGGTAAAACGGTAATATTTCACCTACCAACGGGTCTGAAGCGAGTACTGGTTATCTTCCCCGAAGACCCACTTACCCGCAAACGGATCCATCTTAAATAGGTGCGGGTTTCAACCCGTAGCAAATCCAGTCCAGAAGGGATAGAATTAGGGTTTCTAGCTAAATCCTAATCAACGGCCCTGATTCATATCTATCCCTTCACCGGGGATTAGGGATTACATTCCTTATCTAACCACAGGGATTACATTCCTAAACTGATCCCAGCGGCACCTATAAATACCCCCCATCCATCTCCATTAAGAGGTAATCAATCTTTCTCCAGTTTTTGCGCTCTTTCATAGCCTTCCCAGATTACTGACTTGAGCGTCGGAGGGTGCGTCGCCGGGAACAACCCCGGTGTCTCGCACTTTTTGTAGGTGTACGGCAGGAGTGACGGTCATACTCCGACGGAACAGGTATACAGGTTCACTATTCAGTTTTCCTAAGAATCCACAAATACTATCTATTTGTCCCCACACCAAATTTAGCGGCAACAGTCCTGTATGTCAGGTTGAATAGGGATATGACCAAAGGACGCTTGGCAATTCGTCGACCCACAGTCTCTTAGGGGATTTATCCAACCATTTTTTGAGACCTTCAAGAATTTAGCGGTTGGCGTTTTCAGCATGGCCGTAATACTGGGGATAGGCTATTGATAAGAACCGCTGCTGGATCCCGAGTTCTTTGCAGAACTTTCAAAAAAATTGCCAGCAAATTGGGTTCTGTTATTGGTATGAGCACGCGTGGGATCCCTAACTGACAAATAATGTGTTTCTAGAAGAATTTTTAGGCTTGGTGTTAGTGATCGTGGCCAAGGGTTCTGCCTCAACCCACTTAGTGAAGTAGTCGATGATCACTATGAGGAATCGCCTTTGGTCCGTGGCCTTCGGAAATGGGCCGACCAGGTCCATCCCCCACATGACAAAGGGGGTTAGACTGGTAAGTGACTTGAGTTTGGCTTGGGGCAAGCATCTGATTCAAGAGAATCTCTGGAATGGGCCACACCTTTTCACAAGATCCTGGGCGTCTTGCAATATGGTCAGCCAATAGTAGCTGTGGTTGAGTGCTTTCCTCGCGAGCGACCTACTGCCCATATGACATGCCCTATCCTTCGTGCAACTTCTGCAACTCGTACTTGGCTTCGTCGAGACGCAGACAGTGGAGATAAGGTCTTCCATCCACTCTGGTGTATGAGCGCTTGAAGAGTACATCGTCTGTAATACCCCGTAATTTCAAAAAAATATAAAATAATATATATAGGTATATTGTATATAATATGTTAAAGTGGCTGTATGGTTAATATATGAGATGTGATGGGGGCCCACGAGAGGTTAAAACAGCAGGTTAATGAGATTTGTATGTGAATGATGACGTCATGGTCATATGGGGCCTTTGGATTGGATTTCGAAATGAAAATTAAATCAGAGAAAATGTGCTGCTTTGAGATTTGTGATGACGTGGCAGGCGGGATTAATAAAAAAGAGATATGTGGGTTAGTTATCCCATATCGGGAGTACACAAAAATTAATTGAGTATAAATAAAATTACCTATGATCAAGAGTCACCTAATTGGTTAACCACCTTTTGAGAGGTGGCTTGTGGTGGGCAGTTGTACTATATAGTATCTAATTTGCCGTCTAAAAATAAAAAAAATTGTCTTGAGTATTGGGACGGGGCATTACAAATGGTATCAGAGCCGACTATCGACACCGGGTGTGGAAGAGGGACTCAGTATGATCCGGAGATCGGGTATGATCTACGGTGTTAAGAGTGACTGATGTTTGGGTACCCGATCTACGGTGTTGAGAGTGATTGATCTCTGGGATCGAGGACGACGCCGCATCGGCTAGAAAGGCGGATCCTACACTAGATGTGTGCCCCGCACTCAGCGAGGACGCTGAATTCTAAAGGTGGGGTGTATGTAATACCCCGTAATTTTGAAAAAAATATAAAATAATATATATATAGGTATATTGTATATAATATGTTAAAGTGGCTGTATGGTTAATATATGAGATGTGATGGGGGCCCACGAGAGGTTAAAACAGCAGGTTAATGAGATTTGTATGTGAATGATGATGTCATGGTCATATGGGGCCCTTGGATTGGATTTCGAAATGAAAATTATATCAGAGAAAATGTGTTGCTTTGAGATTTGTAGTGACGTGGCAGGCGGGATTAATAAAAAGAGATATGTGAAGAGTTATCATATCGGGAGTACACAAAAATTAATTGAGTATAAATCAAATTGCCTATGATCAAGAGTCACCTAATTGGTTAACCACCTTTTAAGAGGCAGCCTGTGGTGGGCAGTTATACTACATAATATCTAATTTGTCTTCTAAAAATAATAAAAATTGTCTGAGTATTGGGGCGGGGTGTTACATCGTCAATCATTGTGAACCTTTCCGATCGGACTCTAATCTTTCTGGCTTCAGTCGGGTCTTATGGGAGTTTGCCATCTGCCAAGAACTTCCGGATGGGATCCATCCAAATTTCTGCTTGAGGGCTTGGGTTGATGCAAAGGATCTTAGGGTTCTCGATGCTAGGCTTGAGAAGGATTTCAACGAGGACAGTGTGATCTAGTCCTTTGAAGGACGACAAGACAAGCTTGGACATGGTATCGGCCTGGCTATTTTGTTCCCTAGGAATATGCTCGATGGTGGCGCCGTCGAAGACTGTTAAGAGTTGCCTGACATGAACCAAGTATGGGACCATCGAGTCGTCACAGGCCTCATAATCCCCAGAAACATGATTGACCACGAGCTAAGATTCGCTGAAGACCCTCACTCGTCTTGCCCCCACCTTTCGGGCTAGCATAAGCCCGACGATTATGGCTTCGTATTCTGCCTTGTTGTTCTATGCTTGAAAGTTGAAACGCAGGGAGTACTGGAGGACGAAGTCGTCCGGGCCTCTGAGTATGACGCCAACTCCGCTTCCACCCTCGTAGGATGATCCGTAAACATAGATCTCCCAAACTAGTTCATCCTCTCGGATTTTAGATGTTTCGGGAATGGTACATTCCATGATGAATTCTACGAGGGCTTGTTCGAGGTTGGTAGCTGATGTCATGCTGGCTCAGCTCGATGGACCACTTGATTAAGCGGCCGAAATTCTCTAGCTTGTTAAGAACCGTCTTGAGAGGCTAGTCCGTAAGGACTCGGATGGAGTGGGCTTGTAAGTACGGTCGGAGTTTTCGAGCGGCCATCACCAATGCATAGAAGACCTTTTCCATCCTGGTGTATCGGAGTTCAGTGTTGTGCAGGACTTTTCTAACATAATAGATGGGCTTATGGACCCCGTCTCCCTCCTCGACTAATACGACGCTTAGCATGTGTTCCGAAGCAGCCATATATAGATAGAGGGACTTGCCTGGCTTGGGTTTGCTAAGGAGTGGGGGTTTGGCCAAGTAGGCCTTCATCTGTTCAAAGGCCTATCATTCGGAGTCTTCCACTCGAAGCTTTTTGCCCCCTAGAGGGCTTTAAAGAATGGGAGTGACTTTTCTCCATACTTGTAGAGGAAACGGCTGATGGCCGCCAGTCGTCCCACTAGTTGTTGAACTTCTTTGTCATTTCTGGGAGGGGCCATGTTTAGGATGGCCTGAATCTTTTTGGGGTTTGCCTCATTCCCTCGCTGGCTGATCACGAATCCGAGGAATTTTCCTGAGGTGACGCCGAAGGTGCATTTAGAGGGGTTTAGTCTCATATGATGGGATCGCAGAACCCCAAAGGCCTCCTCGAGATCGCTGACGTAATCTTGTGCCCTGCAGTTCTTAATGAGTATATCGTCAACGTATACCTCCACGTTCCGGCCTATCTGCCCGTTGAAGACCCGATTGACGAGCCTTTGGTATGTGGCACTGGCGTTCTTCAGCCTGAAGGACATGACCTTATAATAGTAGAGACCTTAGTCAGTCACGAAGGCAGTTTTAGGGATGTCTGGAGGGAACGTTCTGATCTGGTTATAGCCTGAAAAGGCATCCATGAAGTTTAGCAACTCGTGACCCGAGGTCACATCTATTAGGGCATCGATGCTCGGGAGGGGAATGGATCTTTAGGATAGGCTTTGTTGAGGTTTGTATAGTCTACACAGATGTTACCGCTAAATCTGGTGTGGGGGTAAACAGACAGTATTTGTGGATTCTTGGAAAACTTGAATAGCAAACCTGAACCTTTCCCACTGGAGTTTGACCGTCGACTCCCGCCGTTCACCTGCAAAAAGTGCGAGACACCGGGGTTGATCCCGGCGACGCACCCTCCGACGCTTAAGTCAGTAATCAGGAATGATTATGAAAGAGCGTAAATTGGCAAAAGATTGATTACCTCTTAATGGTGATGGATGGGGGGTATTTATAGTCGCCTTAGGAATCAGATTAGGAATGTAATCCCAGTGATCAGATAGGGAATGTAATCCTGGTGATCAGATTAGGAATGTAATCCCTAATTTCCAGTGAAAGGATAGATGTGAATCAGGACCGGTGATTAGGATTAACCAGAGACCCTAATTTTATCCTGCTGGATTGGGTTTGCTGCGGGTTGGAACCCGCACCCAGTTGGAGATGGATCCGTTCGCGGGTTAATGGGTCTTTGAGGAGGAGACCCAGCACCTGCTTCGGACCCATCTGTAGGTGGAATTACCATTTTACCCCTAGGCTTTGAGATTCGTGCCTGATTTGGACGGTTCCGATTTAACCCCATTTTTAGCCATATCACGAGCCCCCCACTCCCGAAGACTGAGTTTGATCAGCCTTTGAGGAGTAGGTTTACCATTTTAATGGCTGGTGGAGTTGTATCGGAGTCCAAATGGAGGGTTTCGAATCTTCGTAGGAGGCAGAATGGTGATTTTCCAAGTCGGTTGCGCTCTAAGTTGTTCTTGAGCTCTTCTGGGCATTTGGTGATTTTTGTAAACTTTTATCTATTTTTTCGGAATATTTATTTAATTTTGCGGAGTGTTGATTCGTCGTTCGGGGGTCTCAATACATCGCTCTAGGCAATAATTATTTACTCGGGGGTTCAAAAATATTTCCCCGAATTTACAATTATTTTCTAGGATTTTTAATTAATTTTCCGAATTTTTAATCATTTTTTCACAATTTTTAAAAAATAAAACGATTTTAATAAATAAAATTTAATTTTTAATACCGAATTATGGCGTGGCGCAATCTGGACTGTTGATCTTGTGCGGGTGCAACTTTCTGAAAGATTGGATGGTCAGAGTCGCTCGGCTGCATTTTCTCTGCTTTTGCGGGTCGGATCAGCACTTGCTCGGCGTCCGAGCGAAGTAGCTCAGATTCTCCCTCGCGCGAGTAGCTCGGATCGCTAGTCGCTCGGCTCGGAATTCCGACCGACGTGGAGTGATCTGAGCCATTGGATCTCGGCGCGGATCTCGAGGCAGGCTCGGTTCTCGAGAAAATGCTACCTTGTCGTTTAGTGGACATGGCCTAATCTGAACCATCCATCATCTCAGGCGCGATTTTCGCAATGATCCAATGGTTGGAGGCGCTCGGCAGCGTTTTTCTTCACTTTTGCGGGTCGGATTGGCACTTGCTCGGTCTCCGAGCGATGTAGCTTTGTAGCCGACCGTATAGCTCGGTGGCCGAACGGTTAGCTCGGTGGCTAAGCGTGTAGCTCGGTGGCCGAGCGTGTAGCTCGGATCACCAGTTGCTCGGCTCGGACTGCCGAACGACGTGGAGCCATCTGGGCCGTCGGATTTCGGCGTGGATCTCGAGGTAGGCATGGTTCCCAAGAAAACACTATCTTTTCATTTAGTGGCGCTGGTACGATCTGGGCTGTCCGATCGAAATCTTACGCAAATTTTGAGGGGAAAGTCGTTTTTCTCCAATTCGTGGCTCGGATTGGCACTTGCTCGGAATCCGAGCTATCCTCTCGACTATTGAGGTCGGATCACCTGTCGCTCGGATTTTGATTCCGAGGGACGTGGAGCGATCGGAGCCGTTGGATGATGGTGCAGATCTCGAGGTAGGCTCAGTTTCCAAGAAAACACTATCTTGTCGTTTAGTGGCGCTGGCACGATCTGGGTCGTCCGATCGAAATCTTACGCGAATTATGAGGGGAAAGTCGTTTTTCTCCAATTCACAGCTCGGATTGGCACTTGCTCGAAATCCGAGCTATCCTCTCGGCTGTTGAGGTCTGATCGCCAGTCGCTCGGATTTTGGTTCCAAGGGCGCTGAGCGGTTTGACTTGCATCGAAACGTCGTTTCCTTTGCCAATAGTTGCCACTCTTCGTTACTTAGTCGTTTGGGCTTTTTTAACGCTTCAAGGGAGGCCCAAGAGTTGCGCCCTTATGTTACAAAGCCCAAGAGGCGTTTCTTTTACTATAAGTTTTCACCCCCTCAACACTTCACTTCATTCTCCACTTTTACTTTATAGCGGCGAAGTTTTAGCTCTCAGGTGGTGCTACTAGCTGTCGTGGCGAGGCGTGATCAATTCCGGCGATCTTTTCCAGCCTTACTAGTCACTTCAAGGTCAGTCTCTCTCCTTACTCTTGAAAAATGGTTAAGATTTCCTCTACGGACGAGACCCCCTCCTCGGACCTAGGCGTCAGCCGAGCGGTCAGGCCGAGCAAGGGTAAAGGGAAGGAGGTCGTCGAGCCGACCGAAGAGACAACGATCAGGCCGAGTACAGACGAGGAGGTTGCCGAGCCTCTCCAGGAGGTAACGGTCCGAGCTAGCAAGGGCAAGGGGGTGGTGACGATAGTCGAGCACCCGAAGACTGCAGGGAAATTGGGTCGGCACCCGAGCGTCTTGTCCAGTGTTGGCGGTGTGCGGAGCTACTCCGGAGATTTGTTGGAAAAGGTGATGCAGGGCACTGCCAAGTCGATTGAGGAGAACGAGCCGAGGGAAACTTCCGAGGTGGATCAGATCTCCTCGATCTTAACCGAAGCGGAATTGCATCGGATTCGGAGTGGGTTCCGGATCCCTGCGGAGTTCGCGCTCCTTCTCCCCGGCCCTGGCGTCTGAGCGTGCACGTCTTCTTCGGCCGACGTTTGCATATTCCCTGCCGACGCTCTGAACGCCGGTCTTCGGCTGCCATTGCATCCCTTCGTAATCGAGGTGCTGCAATGGTTCGGCTTGAGCCCGGCTCAGTGGATGCCGAACACTTGGCTGGCACGTGATGGCCTTCGCTCTTCAATGCCAGGAGGTCGGCGCGCAGCCCTCAATGTACCTACTCCTGGAGCCTCTACCGCCCCTGCCAGATGAACAAGAACGAGCAGAGGTACTATCTCTCGCCGAGGAAGGGCGTGAAGCTTATCGAGAACCCGGACTCGATCAAGCACTGGAAAGAGAAGTATTTCCTCATCCAGGCTCCCGAGCCGTGGGTCATCCCGATGGTGTGGGTGAGGGACGAGGTTCCGAAACTGGGCGAAGAAGGAGCCCGTGCTCAGCAACAAGGAGGCAGAGATTGTAGAGAAGCTCCTCGGTCTTCCGACCCTCAATTATAAGGACATTACCGAGGAGGTCCTATTCCTAGGGGGTCTCAGTCCGATCGACCCTAGTACGCTTTTCTTTTCTTTCCTTTGCTTTGTCTTTGAGTTTAAAAAAAATTTCTAACTTTTTTCGCTCGGTCTTTGCAGAAACTCCCGGCATGGACTACAAGGGTCTGATGGCCAAAGCCAGGGCGGCGAAGGAACAGGAGCAAAGAAAGAGGAAGAGGACCGTGTCTGGGCCTCAAGGCGGCCGAGCACCCAAGATCCCCTCGGTCTCTCCGACCGTCGAGCAGCAGGTTATCGAGGATCCTTCGATCGAGCCTGATCAAGCCTCGTAGTGGCGTCTGCCCCACCTGCCTCGGATGCGCCGACCCAAACGGCACAAACAGATGCTCCAGGGTCTTCGGGCGGGGCGTTCAATGTGAGCGCGGCACTGGCTCTCGAGGTCCCGCCCTTCACTGCCGAGGCAGAAAAGATCTTGACCGAGGAGCACAAGCACATCTTCGTCCCCGATTAGCAGGTGATGAAGGTGGATGGGTTCCTAGGGGACGGCAACATTTGCATGCAGGCGGTGAAGCACCTGCCGACCCCTAAAGACCGAGCGGCGCTCAAGGCGGGCCTAGTTGGTGACGACGCGATGCAGATCGCTCGGAACACCATGTCGGTAAGTACCAGAAGACTTTTTTCAAAATTTTTCTATGTTTTTGTGCTCGGGCTTAACTGCTTCTTGTATTGTTTTCAGACCTTCTGCCACTTCATCCACTTGCTCGAGGAGTTTGTGAGCAAGGAGAAGGAACTGACCGCGCTGAACGACTGAGAGAGGTCGGAGCACACAAAGGCGGTAAAGCTGTTCGAAGCCGAGCAGCTGCTTTCGGCAAAGCGCGCTGCCGAGGTGGCCGGTCTGGAGACGAAGCTGGCCGAGGCACTGAAGCAGTCGGTCAACGAGGCATCCAAGGTCGTAGCCTTGGAGAAGGAGAAGGCCGAGCTCAAGGAGGAGCTGGCTAGGGCACAGGCGGAGACGGAGAAGGCTCGGATTGCGACCGAGAAGGTGTTGGCCAAGCAAGCGTCGAAGGTGGCTAGGGCGACTAAGGCCATCCAGAAAGAGGCCGAAGCGCATATGTTCAAGAATATGGAGGAAGCCTACGGCCGAGCGCTGCTACACATATCGGCTCGGAACCCCGGGTTCGACACCTCCTCCTACCACTTCTACGACCCTGTGGAGGGGGAGGAAAAATTTCCTCTGGCGATGCTCGGACCCAAGGAGGGGGGTGAAGGCGTCGAGGGGACGGGCAAGACCGAGGGCGAGGCTGAGGCCGAGGCCGAGGACGAGACGGAGGACGAGGACGAGGCGATCGTCGAGGGGCCGATAGTCACGGTGCCGAGCGGAGATGGTTCGGAGCAACGCAAAGAGGTCGACCCCTGACTTAGTCGTCTCTTCTCATTAGTTCTTGCTTTTTTCACTTTGTTTTTTTAAAGCCTAACTGCGGACTGGCCACCGCTTGTGTGTATACTTTTGGAGTTTTTAATGAAACAACTCTTTTTTTGTTGGCCGAACATTTGAAAAGTCTGACCTTTGGTTTTGTATTGAAAAGTTGCGAAATTTCTCTAAATGTTGGACACCTTTTGTTTGTGTTGAGAATTTCGAGAGTTGTGAACGCTTTTTTGCTCACTAGGAACTTAAGCATTGTTAACACCCCAAAATTTTCTAAGCGTTGGACACCTTTCGTTTGTATTGAGAACTTCTCTTCGCCTTTCTATGTTGACATATCTTCGCTTTTCAGGTTAAGTTGGGTCTGATCACTGAGGTTTCTCATCTTCGTACGGAGCTGAAGAAAGCGAAGCGGGCTCTCTTTTGCAATCGTGATAACTCGTTTTACAGTTTCTTGAAACTGGAGGATATCAAGGCAACTGCGAGAGGATATTTTTGCGAGTTGAGACAACTGCGGAAGCGACCTCAAGAGACTCGTCTTGAGGGCGAGATAGAGTTGCTTCGCAAGGCGCTCTTCGACGTCGACCAAAAGAATAGTGAACTACTGGCGGAGGTTCGTCACTTGGAAGTAACGGAAAAAGAGCATTTGGCGGAGGAAGAGGAGTTGGCTTCAAAGGTAGGGAAAGTTGATGTCCGAACGCGATGAGTTGACAGCAAGAATCGACAAACTGAGGAGGATCACGATCGACAGGGGTATTGAAGTGACTCATTTCCGTCATATTTTGGCCGACAGTGCTAATGTCGCAGGCTCGTCTAAACTTCCCCGTTTCAAAGCATCGGCGAAGGACGATATCCTGAGAGATAGGATCGTCGAGCTAGAGGAGGAGATTGCAACGCTAAAACCCCAGCCCGAAAGGATCAACGTTCGTAGTACGTCGTGCACTCGAGAAGAGAGCGAAAGAGGAATCTCGTTCTACGAACTCGCGACTCGTTCGCCTGCAGTTAGGCGGAGCCTAGCTGATGCTGAGAGTGGTGTAGCTGTCTCGTCTAGCGGTGCCTCGATTGGGGCCACGGCTAGAGTCAGCGGCGAAGGGGGGTCTCGCTTTGCTGGTTTAGAGTCGAGCTCGGAGGTTAGGCGACGCCGTCTCCGTGTGTCCCTGAACCGAAGCGTTCCCCTTCCAAAGAAGCGCTGAACAAGTCGTATTGTGCTTTTTCAAGTTATTGTAAACCTTGTTATCATAGTTCATCCTGTAGCTTGAGCTTCTTTGTATTTTGAGCATTTTGATGAAATAAAAAAGTTTGTTTTGAAGTATAACTCCTCCAACTTTTGACAGCTGCCTAAGATCAGAAGCAAATCTAACTTCTTATAGGCGAACCACTTCTGGCTTGCTTAAGAGCGAGCTCGCGAAGTGGGGTCAAGCCACGTGTTGAACCCCGAACTCGTGATCGGAGTATAGTTCAACGGTTGTGTGAGCAATTCCGAATGGCGAACCACTTCTAGCTCGCTTAGGAGCAAACTTGCGAAGTGGAATCGAGCCAAGTGTTGGACTCCGAACTCGTCGTTAGAGTAGTTCAACGGTTGTGGGAGCAATTCCGAATGGCGAACCACTTCTAGCTCGCTTAAGAGCGAACTTGCGAAGTGGAATCGAGCCAAGTATTGGACTCCGAACTCGTCGTTAGAGTAGTTCAACGGTTGTGGGAGTGATTCCGAATGGCGAACCACTTCTAGCTCACTTAACAGCAAACTTGCGAAGTGGAATCGAGCCAAGTGTTGGACTCCGAACTCGTCGTTAGAGTAGTTCAACGGTTGTGGGAGCGATTCCGAATGGCGAACCACTTCTAGCTCGCTTAAGAGCAAACTTGCAAAGTGGAATCGAGCCAAGTGTTGGACTCCGAACTCGTCGTTAGAGTAGTTCAACGGTTGTGGGAGCAATTCCAAATGACAAACCACTTCTAGCTCGCTTAAGGGCGAACTTGCGAAGTGGAATCGAGCCAAGTGTTGGACTCTGAACTCGTTGTTTAGAGTTTAGAAGATAAAAATAGGGAGACACAAGTAATTCATAAGCAAAGTATGAAGAAATGTTCTTTATTGAAAACTAATAGTCAGCTGCTTCTAAGATGCAAGCCGTTATTACATTAAAAAAGTAAAGAGAAGAATACAAGTAATAGGAGAGGAACGGTTCGACATCCGAAGGTACTTAGAGAGGCCTTCGAGTGCTGTCTTGGTACTTCAAGAGATGGTCCGGCATTCCAAGTCCTGGGGATCTCTCTGCCCTCAAGGTCTTCTAAACGATATGTCCCGGGCCGAACTTCTTTGGCGATCTTGTAGGGTCCCTCCCAATTTGGAGCTAGCTTACCCTTCTGGCTGGGGAAGGAGATTGCTAACTTTCTGAGGACCAGGTCCCCTTCCTTGAGGTTGGTAGGACGGACTTTCTTGTTATAGGCCAGCTCGATCCTCTTCGATAGCTTTGTTGACGAATGGCTGCTCTCTCACGGAGCTCGTCAATCAAGTCTAAGTTTGCCCGAAGTTCCCTGGCATTCTGTTCTTCTTCATAAGCAGCAAGGCGAGGAGAGGGTATGCCGACTTCCAAAGGAATTACAGCCTCGGACCCATAGGTGAGGTTGAATGGCGATTCTCCTGTGGGGGTCCGTTTTGTAGTGTGGTAATTCCACAGCACGTTAGGGAGCTGATCAACCCACAAGCCCTTGGCACACTTGTCTAGCCTTTTCTTAATACCAGAGAGGATCTGTCGGTTGGCATTCTCCACTTGACCATTTGACTGTGGATGGAAGACGGAGGAGAAGCGTTGTTGGATGGCGAGGTCTTCACATAGAGCACGGAATGCGGCCCCGGTAAATTGCGTTCCGTTGTCGGTTATGAGGACTCGGGGGACACCGAATCGGCAGATAATGCTCTTCCAAAAGAACTGAAGCACCTTGTTCTCGGTGATTGTAGCCAAGGGCTCGGCCTCTATCCACTTCGAGAAGTAGTCGATTGCCACGACTAAGAACTTTAGCTGGCCGGGAGCTGGAGGGAATGGCCCTAGTAAATCCATCCCCCACATTGCAAAATGGATTGGACTTGATAGGGAGGTGAGCTGAGCTTGTAGGAGGTGACGAACGTTGGAATACTTCTTACAAGAGCTGCATTGCCGAACGCGTCGCTCGGCATCTTGTAGGAGAGTAGGCCGGAAATACCCATAATTCAACACCTTCCTGGCTAGGGATCTGGACCCTAAATGTGCCCCGCCTATGCCTTCGTGAATCTCTTGTAAGGCGTAAGTAGCTTGTTCTAGGGAGAGGCATCTCAAATAAGGCTTACAATCTATCTGCATGAAGGAGCGTTTGTACAAGATGCCCTTAATAAGTGTGTACTGCTCTGCTCGAGTTCTGACTCGGCGAGCTTCCTTAGGGTCTTCGGGGAGAAGCCCATCCCTTAGAAATTCTACGAGGGGTTTCATCCAATTATCTTGCAGTAGGACAGGCAGCGACTCCATTGAGTCGGGAGTTTTGTCTTCTATACTTGGCTTCAAGAGTACCTCAATCAAGACGTTCTGCTCAAGCCCTTGGAGGGAGGAAGAGGCTAGCTTGGAGAGGGCATCTGCTTGGGAATTTTCTTCTCGGGGTATTCCCTGAATGAGTGCCTCTTCAAACAGAGCCATGAGACTTTGGACTTTAGCGAGATACTTTGCCATCCGATCATCTCGTGCTTCATACTTGCCCAAGACTTGATTTACTACTAGCTGAGAGTCACGAAAGATTCGGAGGCACTGCGCCCCTGCCTTTCGAGCCATTCCAAGTCCGGCTATGAGGGCTTCATATTCCGCTTCATTGTTGGAGGCCTTGAAGTTGATGCGGAGGGAGTATTGGAGGACGAAATCATCTAGGCCTGCCAGAATGACCCCGGCTCCGCTTCCCTCATTGCAAGAGGATCCATCTACGAAAACCGACCAGATAGGAGGTCCGTTCGTTGCCTGGCTGACCTCGGGGATGGTACTTTCCACGATGAACTCTGCTAAGGCCTGAGCCTTGATCCCGGTCCGAGGCTAGTATGAGATGTCATGCTGGCTTAGCTCGATGGACCACTTCATGAGACGATTGGAGGTCTCCAGCTTGTGAAGGACTTGTTTCAGCGGTTGGTCGGTAAGAACGACCACCGAGTGGGACTGGAAATATGGGCGAAGCTTTCTTGCTGCCATAATTAGGGCATACGCCATCTTCTCTAGCCTTGGATACCGTAGCTCGGCATCCCGAAGTACCTTGCTTACGTAATAGATGGGCTTTTGAGTCCTGTCTTCTTTCCTTACCAAGACGGCACTAAGGGTCTATTCGGAAGCAGCTAAGTAGAGGTAAGAGGGTTTTCTCGAGAATAGGCTTGCTGAGGAGAGGGGGGTTGACTAGATAGGCTTTGAGCTGGTCAAAGGAATCTTGCTGTTGCTGACCCCATTCGAAGCCCTTAGCCCCCCTGAGAGCCTTGAAGAAGGGGAGGCACTTTTCTCCCGACTTAGTGAGGAAATGCCCAATGGCAGCGAGGCACCCAGTTAGCTTCTGAACCTCTTTGACGTTCTTAGGAGGAGCCATGTCCAATATGGCTTTGATCTTCTCAGGGTTAGCTTCGATTCCTCTTTGGCTGACCATGAAGCCCAGGAATTTCCCCGAAGAGACTCCGAATGCACATTTGTTCGGATTAAGCCTCATATTGTGCTTCCTCAGTACATCGAACGCCTCCTGCAGATCGGTCACGTGATCATCCCCTCGTATGCTCTTCACTAGCATGTCATCGACATATACCTCCATATTCCGACCGATCTGATTTTGGAAGACTTTGTTGACAAGGCGTTGATAAGTGGCCCCTGCATTCTTCAACCCGAACGGCATCACCCTGTAGCAGTAGAGGCCCTAGTCGGTAACAAAGGAAGTCTTCGGGATATACGGGGGAAATATGCGGATTTGATTGTACCCGGAGAAAGCGTCCATGAAGCTGAGGAGCTCATGGCCCGAAGTGGCATCGATAAGGGTGTCGATGCTTGGAAGAGGGAATGGGTCTTTGGGATATGCCTTGTTCAGGTCGGTGAAGTCGATACATATTCTCCAGGTTCCATTGGACTTCCTTACCATGACTACATTGGAAAGCCATTCTGGGTAGTTGACCTCTTGTATGAACCGAGCCTTTAGGAGCTTGTCTACCTCTTCTTTGATGGCTTGTTGGCGCTCGGAAGCAAACTTGCGCCTCTTCTGTTGGACCAGTTTGGACCCCGGAGCAACGCTGAGGTGGTGGACGAGAAGCTCCTCGGATATTCCCGGCATGTCGGCAGCAGACCAAGCAAAGAGGTCGCTGTTCCTTCTAATGCATTGGATTATGTTGGAGCATAGGGCAGATGGGAAGGGTCTTGCTGATAAAGAACTTTCGGCTCGGATCCTGCTCTGAGAAGAGCACTTCCTCCAATTCATCCACCGGCTCGGACGTTGGTCGGACACTCTCTTGGGGGATTTCCAGAGTTTCGAGGGAGAGGACTGGACCCCCAGTTGAAGTCATATAGCACTTGCAGGGCTACTTCTTGACAGCCCTTGACTTCCCCTACTCCTGCCCGGGTGGGAACATTTCATCTTGAGGTGATACGCCGAAGGAACAGCTTCTAGGGCAGCTAGGCCGGGTCGACCTAGGATCACATTATACGCAGCTGGAACATCAACGACCATAAAGTCCATCGGCTCCATCCGGGTGGTAGAAGTTTTGCCAGCAGTTACGTCGAGGGTGATTACCCCTTCAATAGTTACTGGCACTCCCGTGAACCCATGGAGTGTGTAGCCGGCCGGTTTGAGTCTGTCCCGGGATAGCTTAAGCCCTCGAAAAGCCGCGAGGAAGAGGATGTTAACAGAGCTTCCGTTGTCTACTAGGATCCTCTCCACTTTGAAGTTTGCCATATGGAGGTTGATCACGAGGGCATCGCAATGGGGGGTCCTGACCCCTTCGAGGTCTTCATCTGAGAATGTGACTGGAACTCCGAGGCCTTTAGGGGGAGGGGTGCCGTGAACCGAATTGACCTCTCGGATGAAGGCCTTTCGAGAGGAGTTGGAGGAGCCTTCCATGGGGCCTCCATGAATGAGATGTAGGATACGCTCTTCCTCGAATTCGGGAGTTTCATCGCGTGGTTCGGGACGCTTGTTAGCCCCCCGAGACGGAGGAGAGGAGAGATCGGTTCGGTCTTTTGTTCTTACAAATTTGGCCAGCTGCCCCCTCTGGATGAGAGTCTCTATCTCGTTCTTCAACGCCCGGCAATTGTTGGTGTCATGGCCATGATCCCGGTGGTAACGGCACCACTTCTCTTTGTTTCTCTTCTTGGGAGGGGTGTTCATCCTCGGAGCAGGAGGTATGACCCCTTCCTTCTTAACTTCCATTAGAATGGTGGAAATATTGGCGTTGAGAGAAGTGAATTTCTCGAACCTAGGGGGAGGGCGGCACTGGCCGTTGTTGTCCTTCTGGAGCTTTTTGGCTCCTTCTCCTTCGGCTACCTTTCTTTTTGTTCCGGAGGCAGACCCTTCAAAGCCCGGGAGATATTTGGCTTTTTCGGCCTGAATGTACTTCTCGCTCCTCAGAAGGAGGTCGGCAAAATTCTGTGGGGACTTCTTGGCAAGGGAGGGGCGAAGGTTAGAATTGAGGACATTTGATTGGAAGGTGGCTGCTTCTACTAACTGGTCGAAGGAGGCGATGGACCTAACCTCCGCAGTGAACCTCTTCACATAGTCTCTTAGCTTTTCACCCTTCTCCTGCCTGAGTTGGAGTAACGAGATGCTGGTCTTCTCCGTACGTCTGCTACTCACAAAATGGGTGATGAAAAGAGTTTCAAACTGCTCGAAGGGGAATATGGAAGATGGGGCGTGGCGAGAGTACCATTCCCGAGCCGAGCCCTTAAGAGTGGCGGGAAAAGTTTTGCATAGCAAGGCATCAGAAGCTTGGTGGATTAGCATGAGGGTCTTAAAGCTTTCAATGTGGTCTACGGGATCGGACTCCCCTGAGTAAGTTTCGAACTGTGGGGGTTTGAAACCTACTGGGACAGGTGCTTCCATGATGGTTCGGGAGAAGGGAGGCCTACTCGGGCGGATGGTCCTTCCTCTCAACTCTTCATCCTTGTCTATTCGGCAGATGTGCCTCTCCATCTCGTGGAGACGGCGGTAGAGAGCATCGTCCCTCCGACGGTAGTTAAACGAGCCTCTGGACTCGTCCTCGTAAGATGAGGAGCGGGACTACGACGACGGTAGCTCTGGGAGCGGCAGGGGGCTAGGCATGTGCTATTGGTTGCTAGGAGCCGGAGGAGGAGTTATGGACCGATGGCGAGGACTTTGGACCCGTGGAGGGATAGGATCCCTTAGGGCATTGTTGTTGTTGGGTCGGAGATTGAGGGCTTGCAAAACAGTTGCCTGGAACTGCTTGAACTCGGCACGAGTGATGGGTGCCTCATCGTTCCTCGGATGTTGCCGACCGGCAGGGGAATGAGGTCTTCTCCTATGGTGCTCGGGGGACTCTCTCCGACCTCTTCGGGTAGGGGACCTTCTGTAGTCTCGGCGGTGAGGAGATCGCTCATTCGGACGTTGCTGGCGGGAGGCTCCTTCTCGGGCCCACTTTTCATCCAAACGGCGGTGAAGATCCTCATCCTTCTGCCGATTGAGGATGGTATTGCGAAGGTCGGAAGCTCGGGGATTGTGGGATGCCATAGAATCGGAAGAAGGGTTGTGTGCGGAGATGCGGTCCTGTTGGAGAGGTTGCTTCTGAGGATTGGGACGCGAAGTCCCTGCACCGGCATTCTGAGGCCCGGGGGGACCCCGAGGGTGTTCAAGATCCTGGGGAGGAAGTTGGTTCTGCTGGAGAGGGTCTTCAGCTTGAGGAGGAAGTTGCCCCTGTTGCTGAACGGGTTGGAGGGGTGCTTCCTGTTGCTGTTCGACGGATTGGGTCCACGGTTGGACCCTCTAGATCTTACTTTCCTAGGAGACATGGCTGGAGAAGATCTGACCAACGGGAAGAGGGAAGGTTGCTATTTGTGATGATTCCCACAGACGGCGCCAATCTGTTACCGCTAAATCTGGTGTGGGGGTAAACAGACAGTATTTGTGGATTCTTGGAAAACTTGAATAGCAAACGTGAACCTTTCCCGCTAGAGTTTGACCGTCGACTCCCGCCGTTCACCTGCAAAAAGTGCGAGACACCGGGGTTGATCCCGGCGACACACCCTCCGACGCTCAAGTCAGTAATCAGGAATGATTATGAGAGAGCGTAAATTGGCAAAAGATTGATTACCTCTTAATGGTGATGGATGGGGGATATTTATAGTCGCCTTAGGGATCAGGTTAGAAATGTAATCCCTGTGATCAGATAAGGAATGTAATCCCGGTGATCATATTAGGAATGTAATCTCTAATTCCCAGTGAAAGGATAGATGTGAATCAGGACCGTTGATTAGGATTAACTAGAGACCCTAATTTTATCCTGCTGGATTGGGTTTGCTACGGGTTGGAACCCGCACCCAGTTGGAGATGGATCCGTTCCCGGGTTAATGGGTCTTTGAGGAGGAGACCCAGCACCTGCTTCGGACCCATCTGTAGGTGGAATTACCATTTTACCCCTAGGCTTTGAGATTCGTGCCTGATTTGGATGGTTTCAATTTAACCCCATTTTTAGCCATATCAACAGATCCTCCATTTACCGTTTGGTTTCTTCACCATCACCACGTTTGCTAACCACTGTGGGTAGTTGACTTCCTGTCTTAACCATGCTGATAGGAGCTTGTCCGCTTCTTCCTTCACCGCTTGTTGCCTGTCGGGAGCAAACTTATGTCACTTCTACTGGACTGGCTTCGAGTCCGGGTGGATGCTTAGTTTGTGCATGATGAGGTCCTCAGAGATCCCTGGCATATCCGAGGGAGTCCATGCGAAGTGGTCGGCGTTTCGGCGGATACAACCAATAATGGCTAGCTTCAAGTCTGGAGCGAGAGACTGGCTCACTGGAACCTTTTAGATTCGTCCTCCTCGGAGAAAAAGACCTCTTCCAATTTGTTGTCGGGCTCCGAGCGCGACTGACTCCTGTCAGACGGGAGTTCCACCGTGTCAAGGGGAAGATGTTACCCCCTAAAGTGGCCATATGGCATGCACGAGCGGATTCCTGATTGCCTCAGACAATGCCGACCCCGTGGTTAGTAGAAAACTTCAACTTGAGGTGAAAGGTGGAGGGCACCGCCTGGAGGGAGCAGAGGTCGGGTCTACCGAGATGACATTATAGGCAGCCTTGACGTTGACCACGATGAAGTCCATTGCCTATGTTGGGATGGTCAGGACCATTCCGGCTGTTACATCGAGTGTGACGATCCCCTCAATTTGGACAGGGACACCCTGAGAACCCTGTGAGTGTGTACCCGGCCAACTTCAGCCTCTCGCGGGAGAGTTTGAGCTTTTCGAACGCATCCAGGAACAAGATATTTATGGAGCTTCCGTTGTCAACTAGGATGCGGAGGACCTCGTGATTAACCATGTCGAGGCTGATTACCAGTGCATCGTAATGAGGGAGTCGGACGCCTTCCAGATGTTCGCTGGAGAATGAGATCGCCACACTTTGATCCCTGGGGGGCGGATTGTTGTGGATCGCGTTAACCACCCATATGAAGGCCCTATGGGAGGTGCTTGATCCCCCCCCATAGGGTCCACCGTGGACACAATGAAGGATGGCCAGCCCCCCAGCTTCTTCAGGGCTCAGGTTCAGGCTCCTGATGCCTATTGACTGTTCGAGGAGGGGGCTAAGCCCTCTGGTCCCTCAGGTTAGTCCGAGTGAACTCCCTCAGGTACCCCCTCTAGATGAGGTCCTCGATCTCATCTTTAAGGGCCCGACAAGTATCAGTCTCGTGCCTGTGGTCCCGATGAAACCGACAGTAGAATCTCTGATCCCTCTTTGGGGAGGATGGCGGACCATCCTTGTGTCCTCAATCTCCATGAGAATAGCTAACACACTCTGAGTTAGCGGAGTCAACCTCTCGAAGTGGGGGACAGGAGGCGGTCGTTTCTGACTGAATACATCTATCTCAGCACTCTTCGAAGGCTCAGAGTCATTGACCTTTCTCTTCCCCTTGGCTGAGATTTCTTTCGGGCCTTCATGGTGCAGAGCCTCCTCGGCTCAGATGTATTTTTCGACCATGTTGAGGACATCGAAAAAATCAAGCGGTGGCTTTTTCGCCAAGAAGGCCTTCAGCTAGCCGTCGTGAACATTGTGCCGGAAGGTTGCAGACGCAACACCAGCGTCGAGAGAAGAGACCGACCAGCTTCGGAGGTGAACCTTTGCATGAAGGCCCGAAGGGACTCTCCTTCCTTATGCTTGAGGTCCAGAAAGGACGCACTTGTCTTCTCGACCTTGCGACTGATCACGAAGTGAGCAAGAAAGCTCGCCTTGAGCTGGTCGAATGAGAAAATCGAGTTGGAGGCGAGCTTAGAGAACCATTCCCATGCCGGGCCACACAGCTTGGCTGGGAAGGCACGACAGAGAAGAGGATTCGAGGCGTTGTGAATCATCATGAGGGTTTTGAACCCTTCCATGTGATCAGCTGGATCACTCTCTCCATTGTACGTCTCGAACTAAGGCGGCCCGAAATTCCTCAAAATCTCAGCGTCGAAGGTTTTAGCGAAGAATGGGGGTCAACTAGGCAGATACCCCTGGTTGGGTTGTTACCCACCCTCGCCGATCTGAGCGAGGCGGTTCTCCATTTCTTGTAGGTGCTAAAAGACGACCTCATCCCGACCCGCTTGCTGAGTCGAACCGTGAGACTCACCACCCTGGGCTTCTTCCCGACGAGGGTTGTCATGTTGACGCTCGATTCTGGAGCCACCCCGGAGGGCCTGGAGGACCTCGTTCCGGAAATCCCGGAACTCGACCGTCATAACTGGGACCTGTTCGCCTTGACTGTTCGGGGGTGGGCGATCTCTCGGGGAGTGGTTGCACCTTTGCTCTCGACCCTGGGATGGGTGAATGTTGTGGGTTGGAGCCTGGTTAGAGGGGGTGGCGCCGCCCCTTGATCGGCTGAGCTAATGCCGGAGGTCCTCCACCGGCTGTCCGTTGTTGATGACGTACCGAAGGTCAACGGTAACCGAGCGTGACACGCTCGAACCAAGTTCTGACAGACCCTCAGCTTGCTGTCTTGTGGACCCCTGTGTGTTCATGTGACTGCGAGAGAGATGAGGGTTGGTCTGACGTCCGGCCATAGGTGCTATCCTGGCCTTGGGCACCATGGAAGGGGACGACCTCGGGGTCGATCTGTCTGTCTAGTTTTCCCACAAACGGCGCCAATCTGATGCTGCTGATTTAGAGGTGGGAGCAACATATGTGAATTCTTGTTATTTGTATAGGGAGAGACAGATCTCGACCACAGATTTGGATCTGAGATGAGGATTTGGTTAGGAGAAGGAGAGGGGGTGTTGTTGGTAGCGGGCCACCCTGAGTATCTGTAAAATGTCTAGAGACACCGGGGGTGATCCCGACGATAAGCCCTTCGACGATCTGGTCAATTACTGGGGAAAAGGTAGAGCTAGGGTTTCAATAGAGAAAGAGCAATTACTTGCAGAAACGGGGAGGGGGTCTGGTATTTATAGGCATAGAAAGAGTGGGAGCCCTAGCCCTAATGGGTTGGGTTGACCTGTTTCTCTATGGGCCTGAGTCAGCAGAAGGCCCGCTGGATCCTCTGGCCTAATGATCAAGATGAGCAGATTTGAGGGGATCATACGGTTCTGATCGCGCTAGATTATTTTCCCAGTTCAAGTAACAGTAAATCACTTCCAGACGCTGCTTGACAACATTAACCTAGTTTTTGGTGTTTCATTAGTGTTATACTAGTAACTTACACGCGCGGTGCATGTCTTTATAAATGTTTATATTTTTTTAAAAAAAATTGATGTTGTCTAGTATCAAACCTAAGACCTCCCTTATATTTGTTATACATGTGCATTACACGTATTTGTTTGATTACAAATGAAGTTTGTTTGGTGAAAAACTCTCCCATTAAAATAGTGGAGATAATTTTTCTTTAGCGTCAACCGCTACTGAAATCACATATGGTACTTCTATGCCATGACTAAACGTATGCTGCTCTAGAGAAGATTGTTTCTATGTTGTCAAAGCTTCATTCCATTTCAAAGTATCTAAAGAATCCAAAACATTTGTGAGTAAATAGACTTCATAACCATCCTAGAACCCTTTCAAAAGAACAGAAAAGAAAAATCATTTATTCATCTTGAGCTATTTATTTTCTAATTGACAGGGTGTTACTGACGGGCATTTACCCTGCGATTTTGCAGTGAACTACAATGAATGCATGATGACAAGGATACAGAAGATTTCACTCGATTACCATTTCAAAGTGGAGCAAGAGGCAGGTTCATCCACCTTTGCCTTCTTTGGTTTCAATGGTACAGGCTATCTCTTTTCATATCTAATTGATTAAAGATGATGAATACATTTTTATCCATTCGATTTTAACAAAACGATACAACATTGATTCCGTAACAGGCACTGCTGGTGTTTGGCGAATATCAACTATTAATGAAACCGGAGGTTGGAAGGATAGGACTACAGTCGAAGACATGGATTTAGCTGTTCGTGCAAGTCTGAAAGGATGGGAACTTTTATATGTCGGTGACATTAAGGTAGTTGATTACATTATTTCACTTTAGGCCAATAAATTTGTGGATAGTATAAGATCCGTGCCTTATTAATTTGTCTCAGGTTAAAAGCGAACTTCCAAGTACTTTCCAGGCATATCGTCATCAGCAGCACCGGTGGACTTGTGGCGCTGCAAATTTATTCAGGAAAGTAGCACTGGAGATAGCAATGACAAAGGTAATTATTTATTTTAGTAGTCTAGATTTAGGCTATGATATGTGATGATGTGTTATGTAGTTAAATCCTAGGTTTGCTGATAGACTCTCAATCTTATAAACTTTTTGGAGCAGGAAGTATTTGTATGGAAGAAGCTTTATGTGATCTACAGCTTCTTCTTTGTGAGAAAGATCGTATCCCATATTGTCACTTTTACGTTCTATTGTATCGTAATTCCAGTATCGGTCTTGGTTCCAGAGGTCACCATTCCTTTATGGGGGGTTATGTATATTCCTACGACCATTTCAATCCTCAATGCCATCAGAAATCCAAGGTAATATACACCCAAATTCATATAATTATATTAACAATCCTTCTCTCGCAAGCTAATATTACAAGGTAGTTGTATCTGAGGTAGTTTTAAAACCAATGATTCAATGAATTTGTTGCAGGTATATTCACATAATGCCATTCTGGATTCTGTTTGAGAATGTCATGTCCATGCATAGGATGATGTCGATGCTGATTGGCCTAATGGAGATAGGAAGTGTGAATGAATGGGTTGTGACTGAGAAATTAGGTGATACTGTCAAGGCAACAAAACCTGAAGATGGCGTGCCGGAATTAACTTGCGTCAGGCCTAAGAAGAGGTAAGCACTAATAACAGCATCAATGTTAGCTCAATTAATTTCAGGTTATTATTAAGTAACTTCACTGTGTACATGTAGGGTGTATTTCACTGAACTAGGATTTGCGATCTTCCTCGTCGGCTGTGCATCCTATAACCTGGCCTTTGGCGAGGACTACTACTACATATACATTTACTTACAAGCCGTCGCTTATATCATCATGGGGTTTGGTTATGTAGGAACCTCCATCTCTATCTCATAGCATCCATCACCGACGATACCATCAGGCTTCTGTAACTCTACACCATTCTCCGATGACTTTAGATTTGATAATGATATGGAGGAAAAGATTAGTTTTTTTTTTCTTTTCTGAGAAGTAATGGGCCAAGTTTTAAAAGGCCCCTACATTCCGTTTATTTGTGGAATATTTTTAAGCGACAGAGATCCTAGATATATTGTTTGCCTGGGACGACTTCTGAAATGAAAAAGAGCGTACATTTATAAGCTAATTAGTTAAAAGTCAAGTAATGCGAATTAATTCAATCTGAGTATGAATGAAAGATCTTGACATTCTTTTACAAAGTTATAATTAGGTTAGGGTTCCATCCATCTAAAAATCATCTAGGATTGCAGTACCGTCAAACATTTGCAACGGCAATTGCTGCAACTGCTGTTGAATGCAATTCAGTTGTGATTTTCGGGTAATCAAACACACTTAGGGAGTTGGCACGACAGTGGAAGAACAATCATCTAATGCCACTGTCACTCCATAATGCAACATCATGACTTGCGCATACGTAATGCAAGTCAAGCAAATATATCCTCAGCCTATCAGTAGTTAGACAAAGAAAGTACTTGATAGATCAAAATTCAATCTGATCTCTATGCCTACTCTCATGCAAACTCGCAAATTCATTTAAATCTAGACTGTTAACTTTTGTGTCATGGTTTGATTAATAAATAAAGATCACCCAATTTGACCCTAATGGGAAACAGAGTACTTCAACCATTCACATATGAATTGAGATTCTAAAGAGACCAGAATTTATTATAGACCAAGCAGTAATATATAGGCCACAACATGTTGGAGCAACCAGAAATATTTGAAATGAATAGATCACTAAAGGGTCATATGAGAAATATTTTACAACAGAAGAATAGGCACCAAGTTAAATTCCCTCCTTTTACATCATATTCCACATACTGCGCTGCCAATTTTACTGGATGTTAAAACCACGAGAGTCCTGACCTCAACGGACATTTCCATAAGCAGAGAGTTCAATGAGATCCATGTCTCGTCCTGAAAGTCAAAACAAGCCGAAATAATTGTATTAGAAGATATGACAGAAGAAATGTAATATTTGGAATGAGAGATTGGGAATATTTGTGAAATAAAACTGTCAGTGCACCAAAACTCCAAAGATCTACGCTGGGTTGAGGCATTTATATTTATATTATTAACACTATCAAATAATACGAAAATAACGATATCGATGATTGAATGGCAAATTGCACAACTCCAGACAGGCATCTACAGCGGTTAGAAAAGTAAAATTTTAGGAGAAAGATTACTGAAATACCTGAAACTCTACAGTATGCACTCTTCTGTATAAGATCAGACTTGGACATCTCCATCCTATTACCTTTGGATCGATTAACAGTGGCCGGCAGTAAAAAATAACAGGCGAAGGTTTAAGTCCAAAATGTGTGCAACTAACTTCAAGATGCTTAAACATCAACGATAAAATAAAAGCAAAAGGATATGTACCTTGTTCTGATATTCTGAAGTAATGGTCTAATGACAAATTATCCATAGGGATTCTTAGGATAACAAACATTATTTTTTCAGAGACTCAAGAGTATATAATTGCTTTTCCAAACTCAGTTGTGCCAATAAAATCTCATGGATTAAGTACATCTGCTTGTACAGTTCACCTTAGTATTTAGACAAAACCTCATAGAAATTGTTACTTCAAATTTTCAGAACAATTTTATATGATCGGATATGATAAACTTCTTTAACATCCCCTACTTCCTAAATACCCCAACTAATTTTGAAACACATGGTGTTTAAAAGTCTAAAATAACCGAGTGAGAGATAAAGTACAAGGTGCCAAATGTTGGAAATCGGTTCCATCGTATTCTACTCATCAAGACGTATAAAATGATGTACTCACATGTCCAAAACGGATTTCAAATGAATAAAATATTCGCCTCCGAAGTTAGCTTGTTAAAATGAAGAATTGGGCATTTGCTTGATATGTGACATTGAAAGTTAGTCCCATAACGAAAATGAGCAAAAAGCAAATGAAGTTATAAGTTAAAAACTGAGCCAAATGGGTGTGCCCTTAGGGGTACGAATATTTTCTCCGAAGGGAGAACACACCCAACTTGGGCGTCGGTGTGAAACACATGCGCTCGCCCGCCGGGCCTGGGCTTCAAACAGTAAACTTATTTTTTGCAAAATCCAGTTTTGATTTGATACGGGCTGGATACAGGCAGTTGCAACTGTCATGACAGTTTTGTCTGAACAATTGCAAAAACCGCCATGGGCTTAGGGCTATAAATAGGAGTGGATCCTGATCAAATCATGATCCAATTCATATCTTCCCTACCACCCTGTATCAGTGCAGGCATATCACAAAAACAGAGTTCTGGCTGTTGTATCCTGGGAGACGACTGCCGAATAAACTATATACACCGGAGCAGTGGCAGAAATAAACGTCTTAAGGATATTGTTTCAACAAGCCTCAGTATGTCTATTTTTCTTCACCATATTCAAGGTTGGAATTGAAGATAACAAATCTTCTTTCTGTGCTTGCGAAACAGTTCCTTAATTCACAATTATCAAGGTTCAAATTGAAGATATATTATCTTCCTTTTGTTCTTTGTTGATAGTGAATTTTACTGTTGTTGTAACAGTATAATTGTAATTAAATTAGAGTAGGAATTTAATTAGTTTCTTTTATTAATTTTTCATTACAAAATTAATTTAGTCTACTTAAGATATAACATCTTAAGACGTTCAACATTTTTTTTTTCTTTTGTAGACAACAATATGACTACCAAAAAAGAACTCCCGAAAATGGTTAATAGTATGCACAACAAGCCCGAGAATTTCAAAGGGGCTGACTTTAAGACATGGCAGAGCAAAATGCTCTCATATCTTACAACCCTTGGGCTGGACAAGTTCCTCGAGGAGGAAGAACCTGAGCCCGCTGATGGGCAGACTTCAGAAACTCACGAGGAGACGTTTGCAGCAATGGATGCGTGAATGTAACACCCCAAATTTTTTTTTTTTTGAAAACTAAACCTCTGAATTCAATTCTTTCAATTTCTATATCACTTTAAACATAAACTAAGATAGGTATATTTTAAATAAAATTTTGGCAGAGTCTCCCCTGAAATTTCTGCCCCGAAACACAAAAGGCTTACGAAATTCTGCTCTAAATTCCGTAGCCCACAACACAGGCAATATAATCATGGGCTCCCCATGCCAAAATGAGCAGAATCACACAGGCAATATAAATATCATGCTCTGGGGGCCAAACTCATAACAGAATATCAAATATTAAATAAAAATCATAAATTCCTTTGAAAACATATAAGATTTTTGTAAAGATTTAGGAAAACCTTTTTAAAAAGCCAACCACAGAACCTAATACTCCACAACGAGGTGGGTACGGGCTTTCTTACCTCATCACAGCACTATATCTATATATGTTCACATTGTTACAAAATAATACATCAACAGTCCATGTTTTTTTATATACTAATTACATAAATAATCTATCATCTCAATAGAATATAATTTCTAAGTCTATAACTACTACCTCACCGGGCTTCTAGCAAACCTGCAGGAGAGTTAGGGTTGTCCACCCTCAAGGAGGGACCCCCCTAACCCCCAGAAAACAACAGGGATTAGCCATTTCTGGTGTGAGTATAATTTAAATAGTCTAACAAATAAATTAACTTGTATAAAGAAAATTAAAATGAACTTACAAATATCGAGATAAGAAATTTCAACCTGGAATCTGAATATAAAACATCACAATTATTGCTTTACATCAAAGCATTCTTCGAATCTGCATCCAACTATATATATATATATATATATATATATATATATATATATATATATATATATATATAGCTTCACTATATACATCCCACTAACCACATATACTTTAATCGTTTCTTATTCACATAATAATGTATCACATAAGTATCACACAAAAGCACTTTCTTTATTTCTCGTTCTCTTTATATATTTTTAATCACATAATGCTACTACATTTATTCTTCATATTTATTAGACCACGCACATCATTTACCAGTATCACATCAACAACTCCCTCATTCATCCTAGAAGTGTGCCAAGGCAGGTAGTTCCTCGACACACTTCCAAGGTACACAAACTTATAACTCAACATATTTTTCTTTAATAACCATTTTCACAAGCACTCTCTTATTACATACATCGCACGCATACAAATAATAATACCATCTACATCTTCATAACATCTAATTACAAGTATTTATTTTATTGAATAACATCACGTTTATCTGTTTTTATAGCATCATAAACATATGCATACATTCCCAGAATATCGCATTCATTTATGTCTTATAACACAAACATCACACCTCATTTCACATTGCGAGTTACTTGCATTTTATCACATCATTAACATATCACTAATTAGAAAGCTTATTCTCTTTGCATCAAAAGCATGTTTTATAGCTCATTCTCATCTCATTATATCACTTAGTTACTACTCAATCGAATTGAGAATTAAACTTACTTTCATTTTCACTTATATCTCAATTTACCATTAATTTCACTTTCATTCTCATCAATTTATACTCCATATCCCAAACATAGTTTGGGCAATAATATATCACACCCCAAAGCCGATAGCTTAGGTAATAATCACCGCACCCCAAACACATAGTCTGGGTAATATCACATCACATCTCAAGCCGATAGCTTGGTTATTAATTCACTTCAATTACTTTTCATCTTCACTTAATTTAATTCTTCATTTCCATTAATCATTACCACTATTTAGATTAACTACTCACCATCTCACCCTGCGAATTATGCCAAGGCAGGTAGTTCCCACCATTTCCACAGAAATAGCGAGCAGGTAGTTCTTCAACACAATTCCAAGGTGTAACAACTCATATCATACTGTATTTTACTTGAATAATCATTTACATAATATAGTTACTTCATACTATTCATATTAACACACGTCTCTTTTACTTTTTTTATTTTAAATTAACCACATACTGCAATTATCATTTCTTTTCATACACAACTCATAACTCGTATCTCTTCATATTCATTTCATCCACAACCACTTTCTTTCACATTCACAATTCACTTTCCACTTTCTTTACTCTCACATTTTTATTTACACTTAGTTATTTTATTAGTTTGTCTACCAGTGAGCCACAGTATCCCAACATACTGAAAGCCGACAGCCCAGTAAACACGCGGCCCGATGCTCACACAGAGTCTTACTCGTCTGAGGCTACGTCTTCCTCCTAGCCGAACTAGCGAGGGAACCACAACCCTAAGTAGAACTTGGGTACTTCCTTCCAGCCGAAGCCAAGAGGGAAAAACCACGACCCCAGGTAACCTGGGAACTTCCTCCCAGCCGAAGCCAAGAGGGAAAACCACTAACCTCAGATAAATTAGGTACTTCCTCGTGATAGCTGTCATCGAGGGAACAATCGGGCCTCAAGCCGATAGCTTGGGCAATAAAAACCACTTTTCCCAAACATAGTTTGGGTCCACTTTTCCCAAGCCGGTCCTTGGGTGTTAGGAGGTCTAGCCCAAACCCCAAGGATTGCTGTAGGTACTGGTCAACAAAACCATCTGTTATTGGCATTAATCATTTCATCTTTCCATCTTACTTTATCATACAAGCATTTCACTTTTGCTTTACAACGAGTCATATCTTTGACTTTAACCACGTGAATTAATAACAAATTTTATTAGCACGTACCAGCTGATCTTTTATCTTACCATTTGATGCATATCCGGTGTCCACAATATTAGTCATCATATCATATTATTGCATAATATTAATGCGCCAAGATATTTATTTTGCCATAACATCCCACATTAAGAATACCATATTATTCATTACCTCACTATACCATATATAGGCATACGGCAAGTTATAACATTAATAAAAGAACTACATTATGTTATTCCATATCGTAAAAGTATCCAAATGTATAATTCATCACATTGTAATATCATACCATTGCTCATTAATTCACTTCGAACATAATTATAATGTAAACATATACCCACTTACTAATTTCATCCATTATCACATCACGAGTCAATGTCATGATATATATATCACAAACATACACCACACATGCCGGTTTCCAAGAAAAGGGGCCAAAATCACTTATTTCATCTAACTGAACTCCATAACAACCAATCATAGCATGCTAGCTCATACACAATACTCTATGTAAGTAAAATCGCCTATAAGGGCCTATATGCCCCAAAATAAGCATAAAACATGCACTATATATACACGGGTCTCCAAAATATGACCACAATCACTAATTTCATCTAATTACATCTCATAACATCTATCCATAGCATGTTAGCCTATACACAAGGCTCCACCTATACCGACTCAC
The DNA here is from genome assembly GCA_017893485.1 of Hemerocallis citrina. NCBI lineage: Eukaryota > Viridiplantae > Streptophyta > Magnoliopsida > Asparagales > Asphodelaceae > Hemerocallis > Hemerocallis citrina. The sequence continues at coordinate 79,925,042 of CM030366.1, forward strand.
CTATACCGGCATATATCCCCAAAAACATGCACAAAATATGCACGGGGTAAAAATATGCTTAAACAATTTAATATATTTAGTTTTTATACATCAACACATCACATTAACCCATAATATAGGTTTTATATACTTAAAATAGTTAATTTCACCAAATATCTCAAAAACCCATTTTCGGACCCTTAAAAATTCGTATTTTCTTTGAAAATTAATTTTTGGCATAACTTCTACAAAATATATCAAAAAGCCACGAAAATTGGCCACAATATAAAATATTTATAGATACAACATACTCACCTGACGGATCGAGCAAACGATGTCTCACGTCCGCCCGGTAGCCAGTCGAAGTTCAACTTTTTCCACCTAATTGGAAAATTATAGAACTGATTAGCTTAAAACTCAAAACTGGACCTACGGACCTCCAAATTCGAATCCGTCGTCACCCACACGTCACAAATGACATAAGTAGGCGAGCTACATCGACGGTTTCAAATTCGAAGCCCATTATAAGAACTCACATATTGATCGAAGGCTTTCTAATAGGAAAATTTCCTATTTTCTAATTTCTTTAATCCCCTTATTCCTAATATCTCAAATTAGGGTTAGATAATAGTAATAAAACTCAGTTATACCTCCGAACCTAACAAATTCTCTCCTAAATCTCGCTCGGGCATTTTACCGAATACCCGGCGTGCACTTTTCACCTATAATCTATTTCACTCAATTCAATTGAACTTAAAGCCTATAAAAATTACCAAAATTTCTCATTAGTCCTCTTATAATATTTTTCACCCTCCAATAATTTTTCTACCATCAATGGAACCAATTTTTCCTTTCCAAATTCACAAACCCTAATTTATTAACAACTTGCCAACTCTTTAATAATATACTAATTTATCACCTCTACTACTCCTAACATATCCAAACTCCCTATCATAATATTTCTACTCAATAAAACTAACTACACTTAATTTTATACAATAAAATAATTTAGGGTTTACCTTTTCGAAATCCTTTCGAAAATCCGATGCTACCACAATATAGAGAACCCTTCAATTAGCCATCCCTCAAATAAATTTGAAAACGATGAAGAGATGGGGTGGATTTGGGTGGGGAAGAGGCTGGCCGAAAGTTGGGGTTTCTTTTTCGGTCGGGATAGAAACGGGAAGGAAAAAGGAGGAGAGGGGAATGGAGGGAGGGGTTTGGATAAAAAAAATTATAATATAAATATATATTTATAAAAGGATATTTACATATAGGCCCCCAGATATCTAAAATATTTCAAATAAGCCCTAACTTTATACTTTTAATAACACTAATAATGCAAAATACATTAAATATCGCATAACAATTCTCTAAAATTATAAAATAGAGTAAACAATATTTCTTTACACAAAACCCGACTCATAACTTCAATATATCATCTATACCATTCCAACAAAATATCCATACCAATATCAATATTTAAGAATAAAATAAAATAAGATATAGCTAAAAAATAATAATTCTGACCACTACAAAAATTATAGAACAAATATCTTCGGTGTTTAAAATTCGAGGTGTTACAGTGAAGGTATTCGGACTTTCTTTGCAGGAACTACATTTGGAACTGTTTGGATGAAGTTCTGTACAAGATATACAGTCCACTTACTGCAAAGACCTTGTGGACTGCTCTGGCCAACGAATACAAGACTGAGAATGCCAGCTTGAAGAAATTTAACGTGGATAAATTTATGGACTACAAAATGGTGGACTCTAAGTCCGTCACTGTCCAGATGCAGGAGCTTCAGATCATTATTCATGAGATTGAAGCCGAAGGCTATAAGGTTGGTGAATCCTTTGTAGTGGAAGCAATCATTGGAAAGTTGCCACCATCTTGGAAAGACTTCAGGTATTACCTCATGCACAAAAAGAAGGAAATATCCTTGGAAGATCTTGTTGTTATGATGAAGATTGAAGCAGACAAACAAGGAACAATCAAATTCAAAAGCCAGAAGGCTAAAGTACACATTGTGGGTAACTCCAACAATCGGAAGGGCAACTCCAACAACAACAAGAAGAATTTCAAGAAGTGGAAAGCTTCATATCAAGGATTCAGAGACAAGAAGCCCAACAAGAAGTTCAATAGAAATTGTTGGATTTGTGGAAAACCTGGTCACTCTGCTAGAGACTGTCGTTTCAAGAAAACTAGCGGCACTTCAGAAGCAAATGTCACTGAGAACATCATTTCAAGCATCAATGACCTAAACTTGTCTGTTGTTGTTTCTGAATGTAACCTAGTCCAACATCTGGGATAATGGTGGGTAGACACAGGTGCTACACGGCATTGTTCTAGACTTATCAGAAACTGGACCATGAAGAAAAACTTTATATGGGCAATTCTGTTGTGTCAATAGTCGAAGACTGTGGATAGGTCATCCTGAAGTTCACGTCTAGCAAGAACGTCATGCTGAACGATGTGCTTCACGTGCCAGACATTCGCGAGAACCTTATTTCTGGATCTGTGCTCTCCAAGAAAGACTTTCGGATTGTGATTGAATCAGACAAGTTGGTGCTGACCAAGGCTGAGGTTTATGTTGGGAGGGGATATCTCTGTGATGGATTATTCTAAGCCAATGTAACTGTAATCGGTAAAAATCCAATGCACTCTGATTCTATAATTAATAAAAGTTCAGTTTCTTATTTGCTTGAGTCTAAAACACTTTTATGGCATGATAAATTATGACACATAAATTTTCGAAAGATGAAAAAACTTGCAAATTTAGGTTTGATTCCAAAATTTAAATTTGATAAAAATCACAAGTGGGAGACTTATGTAGAAGGAAAAATGGTCAAGAAACCATTCAACATGGTGGACGGGAGTACTGAGCCGTTATGCTTAATTCATACTGATTTATGTGATTTCAAATCCTTACCCACGAGAGGTGAGAAAAAGTATTTTATCATATTTATCGATAATTGCACTCGGTATTGCTATGTCTATTTACTAAATAGTAAAGACGAAGCAATTGCAGCATTCAAAAAATACAAGGCTGAAGTAGAAAATCAGCTTAACAAAAAGATCAAAGTATTGAGGTCTCCATTTGCACAATTGTGTGAAGAGTATGGAATTATCCACCAAACAACTGCCCCATACTCATCTTAGCAAAATAGAATTGCAGAAAGAAAGAACAGAACACTAAAAGATATGATTAATGGCATGCTTATAACTTCTGGTCTACCTATAAACTTATGGGGGGGAAGCCTTATATATGTTGAATCACATATTAAATAGAGTCCTATACAAGAAAACTGATTACATTTCATATGAGTTATGGAAATGACATATGCCTAATTACAAATACCTCAAAGTGTGGGGGTGTTTGGCTAAGGTCTCGGTTCCTTTTCCCAAGAGAACCAAACTTGGACCACAAACTGTAGAGTGCTATTTTCTAGGCCATGCCGAAAATAGTAGTGCATACAGATTCTTAGTCTTCAAGTATGAAGTATGTGACATCAATGTAAACACAATCATTGAGTCAAAAGATGCCATATTCTTTGAAGAAGTATTTCCACACAAAAGAAATAATGGAAACCCTGATCTCAAAAGAACAAGAGAAGCATCAACTGAGAAACAGGATGAAACTCATCATGAAAATGGTGAATCTAAACCGAGAAGAAGTATAAGAACTAAAACCTTTAAGTCTTTCGGTCCAGATTTTCTAACATACATATTAGAGGCTGAACCTCAGACTTACAAAGAGGAAGTCTCATCCTCAGAGTCTCTCTATTGGAAAGAAGCTATCAATAGTGAGATTGAATCGATTCTAAGCAATCACACCTGAAAATTCGTGGACCTTCCACGAGGCCATAAACCAATTCGATATAAATGGATCTTCAAACGAAAGATGAAACCAGATGGTTTCATTGAAAAATATAAAGCTAGATTAGTGGCTAAAGAGTATCGTCAGGAGGAGGGCTTAGACTTCTTTGATACCTATTCACTGGTTATGCAGATAACCTCTATAAGAATGCTGATAGCAATAGCATCTATCTATAATCTTGAAATTCATCAAATGGATGTCAAGACGACATTTTTAAATGGGGATCTCTAAGAAGAGATCTACATGGAGCAACCGGAAGGATTTGTTTCAAAGGGAGCTGAAAACAAAGTATGCAGACTTGTTAAATCCCTATATGGACTTAAACAAGCTCCGAAACAATGGCATGAAAAATTCAACAATGTCATGATGAAAAATGGTTTTCGAATTAATGAATGTGATAAATGTGTTTATTACAAACAAATGGGACAGTCATGCGTGATTGTTTTCCTGTATGTAAATGATATGCTAATCTTGTCATAACCTAGAAGTCATCAAGATTGTAAAGAAAATACTAATCAACCACTTTGACATGAAAGACTTAGGTGTGGTAGATGTTATTTTGGATATCAAAATAATAAGAACACCTAGTAGCATTGAATTATCTCAATCACATTATGTGGAAAAAGTGCTTGAAAGATTCAAGGAGCATGAGATTAAAGGAGTCTCAAATTCTTTTTCACCATCTGTAGTTTTGCACAAAAAGACTGGTGAAAGTATAATGCAACTGGAGTATTCTCGTGTAATAGAAAGTTTAATGTAACTCATGAACTATACGAGACAAGACATTGCTTATGCAGTGAACAAACTAAGCAGATACTGTAACATCCCGTAATTTCTAAAAAAAATATAAAAGTATATAATATATATATAAGAGTGGCATAAGCTGTAATTAAAATATATAATGTGAATAGGATGGGGGTCCCACGGCTGTTGAGAAGCAGATGAGGTTGCTGCTGCTGACGTCCTGATGACGTCAGCGAGGACTGGGGCCCACCCAATTGAGATTGAAGGCGGGTGTTGTGCTTCTCTCTTGTGAGGCTGACGTGGACAGGGCCCACCAGGCTGTGTGCACGGGAATGAGAAGAAGAAAGTGATATAAAATAGTCCCATATTGGGAATCACACAAGACTAATTAACTATAAATAATATAGCCTATGATCAAGAGTCACCAATCCGGTTACCATCTTTTGAGAGGCAGCTTGTGGTGGGCAGTTGTACTATACTATAAATAATTTGTCTTCTAATTTGTATAAAATTGTCTGAGCTAGGGGCATGGGCATTACAAATGGTATCAGGGCCGACTTTCGATACCGAGTGTGGGGAATGTCTAAATAATCAGGCAGTGGATTTCGGGACTATAGCCCCAGTCGGGCGGTGGATTTCGGGACTGTGGTGAACCCTCAATTAAATCCGGGGCTGTGATTGATCAGGCGGTGGATTTCGGGATCATGATTAGTCGGGCGGATAGAATGACAGCTCAATTAAATCCGGGATTATGATTGATCAGGCGGTGGATTTCGGGATCCTGATTAATCGGACGGATAGATGAGCAGATGCTCCACAACGGCTAGAAAATAGATCATGCACTAGATTGTGATGCCCCGTGCTCAGCGAGGACGATGATTTATAGTTTGCATTCTTCAATGAAAGTTCAGCTTTAGTGAGTGACTTCTTTTCATCACTAGCATGAATATTTATTTGATTGATGTAAACATTCAAGACTTCTTCTGCAAGCATATGCAAAAAATGAGACATATGAACCTTCCAAAAATCATAGTATTTTCCATCAAAATAAGGTGAGCATGTAATACTTGTCTCATTGGAGACGAAAGGCTCTGATGAGTACAAGTATTCGGGACGAGGGATTTCGACCAATGGACCTTGTGTTGTAGTTTATAAGCCAATAATGAACACCTCGCTCTGATACCACTGCAAGTCACCTTAGGGGGTGAATAGAGTGATTGTGAAAAAAATTTCATATTAAAAAAATGTAAAGTGAATGCGTATAATGAATGCTTAAGGTAAAAGAAAGTAGAGTTAGAGAAAGTAAACAGAGCAATAAGGCAAGATACATAGATATAAGTTCGCCCCCCAGGTCTACTCTATTACCCATTACTTGTAGCAATTCTCCACTGCACGCGTTCCACTACACTTCAACCTCGTACAGTGAGTTCCTGGTATCTGGCCGAGAATTCTATTACACATAACGGGACTTCTGTTACTCTATAAACCCCGAACCCGCCTTTTTTCGAAGCACAAGGGAAAAAAGAGCAAGATCGACATCTTGACTAAGAAAACAATTAAAGCACACTCTCTCTTGATTGTTGATTAGTATTTCAGAAGATTTTGAGGCAGAACTTATCAAATATACTCAGTGAATTCCCCTATATTTATAGAGTCATGAAAATATTTTTTCCACAAAAGTGAAAATAATTGCCAAATGAAGTTCTGCGTAGTTTGATGGTCAACTGGACTTTTTGAGCAGTCGACTGTCAATTCTTCCAGACCAAAGTCAGAGAAAATTGGCGGTCGACTACACCAAACACAACTAAGTGTTGCAATCGGTTGTCTAGTGCAGTCGACTGTGCTTAGGTGATGTCGATCGTGCCTTACAAAAAATAGATTATTTGGTGAATGAACATTATATTCTTTAATCCACTCAATATTCTATCAACTATACTTTACATATTTGTTCTTCCCAATTACAGCAGATAATCTTCATGAGTTGCTGGCTTATTGGAGGATTTGAGCACATGTTTCTTGTGTGTTTCCCGATACTTTGCAATCTTCAAGATTTTGCTTGATTCTTTATTTTCTATTTGGTTATGAAGATCTTGAGACTTTATTTAAATTTCAAATGTTTATTCCTTATACATATCTTATGAAAATATTAGATACTTGTATGTTTTGTACATACCAAATTTAGGGTCAATAGTTTTGGACCCGACCCGTCCTGTTCCGAATCCAATGGTATACCCGATAACTTTATCATTACAAGATAATTCATCCTTATTGACACACTCCTTCTGATGGCATTTCTCCATCAAGTATGATTATAGTGGTTAAATAATCATCCAAACGTGCATTAGATCCAAATATGTTATTTAGAATTGTTATCATACTAGATTTTCCCATGGACACGTGCTTACGGCACGTCTTCGGAACGATACAACACACGAAAAGCCCTGTAAACAGTAAAACAACAATTATGTAGTTCAAGTTTGAATAGTATGACAATAATTAGTTGTAAATAAAAGTCCATGTTTCTATTAGTATATGTTGAAAAATAATTATAAATGAGGGTGTAAAATCCAACTTCTTAGAATTTTAAGGATGGAAAATGATGAAATTTAACTGTTGAAGAGATATTTGCTATTTTCAATATAACATGTGCAATAAAAAAAGCATAAAAAATCTGAAAATTTTACAAACATGAAATCTAAAAATCTAAATTTCTAAGTAAGTTAAGAATGAATGGTAGAGAGAGAGGGAGAGAGAAATAGAGAAATATGAAAAAGTGAAGAGAGAAGAGAGAGATAGTAATAAAGTAATGAGTTTTTTAGTTTTGGAGGGAAAAATTTAATTTTGGGGTTTGAAATTTTTTGGCGGGAAAAACATGTTTTGTGAGAACCAATCTAGGCCATTGGTTTTAGGGGAGAATGAATGAGAGCCACTTGATAGCTTTAGGGGTGGTATACCGTACCATACCGTACAAAAATTACTCTACCGTCTACCGTATCGGAATACTTGGTACACAAATTTCTCTACCATTACCGTGCCAAAATTTTGGTACTACCGAGTTCGGTAATACCGAAATATTGGTATGGTAATGGTAGTACCATGGTAGTACCGGACATCAAGAAATATGGATGTACCAATTTCAAACTTTGTTTCTCATGACCGACTGGCACAATAAACAGATATATGCTTTATATATGTCCAACAATATACTCAAATATCAATAAAAAATATGTTTCCTTGAAGATAAAGTTAATCATTCACCTTGCCCACAGAGGAATGTATTTCCTTCTACACCTAATCTCATCATCTCCATCTTCATTGTCAGAGTCTCTGTATGGAGACATCTCATAAGATTGCACATCACAACTCTCTTCAACAATAGATGCTCTTGTCTCAAGCGATCTCGATTGATAACCACCCTAAACAATGAGCAACAAATAAAGCATTGTCAACCGTGATGGTAAAGACCGCCTGTATAAGTATAAAAGAGTGAAGGTCGTATATGCTAATGATCTATATATACACATGTCGATCAGCTGTAGCACACCAAATAGTGGCAAGTTGCATTAGTGCAGCATGCTAAGCAAAGCCTGTATAAATTTAAAAGATTCAAGTTCATATATGTTAATGATCGATATATATACACATCTTTTCTGAATAAATAAATTAATATACTGAAGACAATAGACTAGCAAGCTTTCAACTAATGTAACAATAGATAATTGATAATAGAGTTGTATTTTTCAACTTTATCTAAGAATTTAAATATATACTAGCAATAATATGGGAAATATCTTTCCTGAGTTCACATTTATTTAGTTTGTTAAATTCCAAACATGATAGTGTCGTACCACTGTGCTATTTGAATATATTCAGTTCAGTTATTTGTTACAAACAAAAACTGGTATTTGCTCTGTTAGTTATGCTTGTTAGTAGGAGGTGAGGGAAGAGGATGGGAAGAGAAGAGGGGAAATGACTCAAGAGACGGCTACGACGACTAGGGTAGAAAATCAAAAAAATGAAAAAGAAAGACTGGGCCTGGGCCTATAATTTATTCTGGGCCTGGGTTTTAAAATATAAAAATTAGATTAAATATATATTAAATATATTCGGTACGGTACGGTATACCAATGGTATAAAAATTTTGTACCAGTACCATTCCATCAAAAATCGGTATGGTACAATACCGAAAATTTGGTATGGTATTACCAAGTTTCGGTATTTTTTGGTATGGTAATGGTATGGTACGGTATGGTACGGTAATATGGTATTTTTTGACACCCCTAGATAGCTTTCTTTGTAATTTATTATATAGATTATGGTTTTGGTTTAAGTTTATGTTTCTTCTAGCAATCATTATTTTTTTACTTTACTAATTGTTGTATATGTGTTCCAAACATTCAATAATTTTGTTATATAAAATATGATTTAAAATGTAAGTAACATTTGGGAGATTTGATGAGATTGAAATTGAGTATATTATAAATTATAATTTTAGGGTTTTTCAAATTTAATTTGAGAATTTAGATAGAATTTGAAGATAATGATTAATTGTTTTAGTAATAAATTAAAAATTAAATTATGTTGTGTTAGGAATGTGTCTTGAATACTCGTGGTTCAGATTAGAAGAAGGTAAGATGAAGCACGGAAGTTGAAGTATCGAAGAGAGTAGAAGAAAACAGAGCAGCAATAATGCATGCAGAGTTACGATCGACTGACCAAAGTTGCGGTCGACCGCACCCCCCGACTGTAGTTGCACAGGGTTTGGCTAAGAGGACGGTCGACCGACGGCGGCGCTGTGTTTATTTTGAGCCTTAATTTGTTAGGTCATTATAACACCCCATATTTTTATTTTATTTAAAAATGCATTTTTCCAATATTGCACGTATGATGCACGTGTTTATTTTTCCATCTCTATTTCTTAGTCACATTTACTATTTAAGCATGCATAATCTTTATTTTAGTCTTCTATTTAACCCATGGACCTAAAGAGAGATTCTAGCCCATTAGAAGATCCCACTAGAATAATTAATTAATTTGATTAAAAAGAAAACCCATGGGACAAGCCGACTAATTAAATCATATTTTAAAGTTGTGCATGGACTCATACATGACATGTAACAACTTTTAATACACAATTTGGAACTATAGAAATTGTCTTAAATTTTGTGCATGTGTGTGCACTAGTGCACAACACGTGTACGCGGAATGTGAGGGGACATAGGGGTGGCCGGTTTTTAGAGTAGTGGGGAGGGGGGGTGAGTTTTGAAGATTTGGAAACATGAAGAGTTGGGAGTTTTAGGAGTTAGGATCATGAAGAGTTGGAAATTAAGTAGAGTAATTTATTAGGTGGAGAATTTTGCACTTTAAACCCTCATTTAGTCATATAAATACACTCTCATTTCTCTTCTTTTGTCACACTCAAAATAAACAAAAAGAAAGAGAGGAAAAAGAAAGAGAGAAGAGAATATTTCTTGTGCTTTGGAGGCTTGCTAGTAAGAGAAGGACAAGGATATGCTAGTTGGAGCTAGGAGCTAGAAGTATCTCTTCATTCTTGATCTTCATTCTTCATAAAAGGGGGGTGATCTTGATATTTTTTTACATTTTAGTTTGAGCATGCTAGAACATGATATTAGTAATATAGATCAATTGATGGGATGTGAGTATTCTTATGTTTTTCTAAATTATGAGACATCCATGCTAATATACTACATGAGTAGTAAAGATAAAGTGAATGTGATAATAAGAGAACAAATATATGCTATTTATGAATGGTAGAAATTTTATTATAGTCAACATGATTGATTGAAAATAAGAAAAAGAACAAAATCCATGCTTTTATGTGTGCTATGAAATTGTAGAAATTTTGATGTGATTAAAGAAATAAGTTATCATCATGTTAATTTGAAATGAGAAAAAGAGTTATGGCCATACATGCTTGTGTAGAAATATAATGGAAAGATTATTTGTTGAGATTTTCCCTTTTTATGATAAAAATGAATTTTTTGGGTGAAATTGAATTAATATACATAGAAACATTTTTTTAAATTATTTGCAAGAGATACATTATGTTATTTTTGATTAAAATAGAGAAATGAAACTTTTGTTCCATTCAAGAGAAAGAGACAATTTTGAAATATAAATAAAATGGTTAGAACACAAGTTTTGGAAATTTATGAATCATTGTTTTCAAATGAAATCAGTATGTTTTAGTTCGAGAAAAATTTTAGATTGATCATATGTCGAATTTTTGTGAAAAATAACTAAATTCAGAATTTGTGAACAAAACTACAATAGCGTGATTCATAATCAGAAATCACACTTAGACTTACTGATTAGCCAGTGCGCCACAGAGCACTACTGTACTTATAAGAGATCTAGGGTTCGAAACTTGCCCAACCCCACTTTGTTTAACTTTTTTGTAAAATTTTCCCGAGACCTAAAATTGGTATTTGGAGTTTTCGGGTTGGATTTCTAACGCCAGGTCCACATGGACCAAGCGGCTAGCGGGTTGGGGTCTTGGGCGCTTTACTGTGCTGGCGGGGGTTGATGGGTTCGAAACCTGTTGGTTTTATATATATATATATATATATATATATATATATATATATATATATATATATGGGTTTTGTTTAAATAAAAAAAAAGAGGGAGAGTTTAACTGAGAATAAAAATTTGAGAAAAATACTAGAATTTCTATAAAATGAGATGGAGTTTATTAAAAAGAATTGTAGAATTTTTCAAGTATATTTGAGAAGATAAAAAGGAGAAATTGAGGTGGAAAATGAGTTTTGACTTAAGATTTAATTATTAAAGAATATGAATTTCATATTTTGAAGAAGAGAAAAATATGTTTGTGTGAAGTGATTTCTTTTGAAAAGATCATACTCTTGGTTTAAGAAATGTTGTTGAGATAGATTTTATTGCTAGTAAGATTTCAAGTGGTTAATTTGTATTCATGAAAAGGAATTATGGCTTCTAAATGTTGTATATGAATAAGTGAATTATGAATAGTGTCAAGAAAAGTCAATGATTACTTTGTGAATAAGTGTTAAGGCAAGACATTGATCAATTGTGAATAAGTTAAAGATAAGAATATTTTAAGTTCAATTATGCTGTTATGAATGGACAGGACTTCTCAAATCCAGGAAGAAGATGCGACTGGGAGAGGAGGAGTAGCTATCGGACAGTGGGGGGAGCTGCCGATCATCGATTGAGACAACTCAGACTTTGATTTACTTCAATGTTACTTTACTCGATGTATTTCTATTTTGATGTATTTTGCTTCCCGCTTAGATTGGTGTTTTCTTCGTAGGAGTTCTTGGATGTTTATCGCCTTCGGGCATTCTATGTAACTTTATTTCTGTTTCGTTAACATCTTTTTAATGAAGCGATGACTTTGTCATCTTTTAAATAAATAAAAAAAGTATACTTTAAGTTTAAGACATGTTTATTGAAGGGTATGAATACCCTTGGATTCTTGTACATGAAGGGGTGTGATATAGAGTTAGTAAGACCTCGGGTACCGGCACTGTTGAAATAAAAAGAATTGAATTATAATTTGAGATTTGCCATGGGGCGATCTCGGTATTTGTGATTAAGTCCGGTAGGGGGTACGACTAACTCTAGGTATGATAATTATTCATGTCTTGAACTTAAGAAACTAGGCACTTAAGTGAAGATGTAGTAAACCTGGGCAAACGTAAGTGGGGCATTTTATATAGTTGGGCGGTGTACTCCGGGACTATAGACCTAGTCGGGCGGTGTACTCCGGGACTGAGGTTGCTTTGATGGAGATGAATTTTTATTTTAAATCCGGGACTATGCGTAGTCGGACGGATAGTTTATCGTACTCCAGTGTATATACGTATATCGGGGCTAGAGGGGCACTTACGAGGTATTCGCACGATGAGGAGTCTGTATAACAGTCGGGCGGTGTACTCCGGGGCTGGAATCCGCACTCGTGGATATCTGAACCTTGTTCTTATTACTGGGTAGTTGTCATGGCGAGGGATCGAACCCTTTAATGTGAAGTATGTAGGTGCTTGCCCTCGGACCTATATAGTATGGGATGCATAGAATCCGAACAAGTATGCATTAGTGTCATCTCAGTATAAAATATCTACATTAGGCATTAAGGCATCACATACACTTACATGTTTAGCGTAGTCACATTTTAACACTTTATTATTCATTCGAGTTTGTGATTTGTTAAAGTATTGAGATTGTTATATGTACGGCATAGAGAGGATGACCGAGTATAATATTTTCGTCAATTGTAAATGACTAACGCGCCCACAGCTTATAATGCAGGAATTGGACTTTTTCATGAAGAAGTATAAATGTTATGATGCTGTTGATTAATTACATTGATAAAGTTGTACAAGTTGTATATTATTTTCATTGTTGTATTCCTTTTTATCTTCCGATGTGTAAATTAATGTAAAGAACTCTAATGTATGATGAAAAGTTTTAATTTTCTTGTAAAATTGTACGAAGTGAAGTGTAAAGATCCTGTAGAATCTCGAATTCGATCTTATTTGGAATTTGGGACGCTACAGTCATTTCAGCCAAATCTTCAACTCCAATTTAGATCATACGGCTCTTATTCAGTTACTTCTCCTACAAGTTATATCGGACGACTGAAAATCAAGATTAAACCTAGAGTTCTCTCTATTCTTTTATATACATTGTAAACTCTTCCAATATGAGAGTGGAGTACTTCATTGATATTTTCTCTATTGCAAAGAGAGGCTTGAGAGAGATAGGTCTTGGTGAGTGAGTTTAATTCCTTGTATTGAGTGAATTAGTAACTCCTTGTAATCTCTTCTAGTTGAATATCAGATCTCCTATATTTTCCCCCGGATTAAGAGAAAGCTAACCGGGATAAATCCTCGTTGTGATTGTGTTGGATTGGTGGATCTACTTGCTTGCTCAATTGATTTGTCTCATCTACTTTGACTTCCTCATTGCTCTATTTAGTTCCGCTGCGACAACAGACATTCGTTGATGCCCCAATCCCAACATGTTGTGTGATATCTGAGAATATTGAATTAGTAGTTGAGGATGAAGAGGTGGGTAACAATGGTGGTTGAGGGGGAGGATGTAGTGCCCAGAATGAAAGCCAACATGCCACAAGACCTAGATGCACCAATAACAAGATACTGCAATAATCGCAAGATCTCACAACCACAAGAACACAACAATATGCAGAGATATCAATACTTCTTATTACTCAAGAAATACAAAGATATAAAGACATCACTCTATAATTTATCCCTTTCACCTTTGAAGCACTTGGCACTCACATCTCTTGAAGTTGTACAAAAGTATGATTAGTCGTTCTCTATTAATTGCTGAACTCCTATTGTTCACATCTATATACATATATATAGCACCCAGATAAACCCTAAAAGATAAATACAAATACAACATAATTGGATCCAAACCCGCAATCCAAATAACATACAGCACCACACGCGGCTGACTGCACCCCCAATGTCATCGATTGCAATTAAGTCTCACCAAACCAGAGCACAACACAGTCTATTATCTCCTTGGCGGTTGACTGTGTAGTCAGTTGCCAGTTGTTGCCTCCTTGGTAGTCGATTGGCCGGTTGACTGCACAGTCAACTGCCAATTGGTTTTTTACTTTAAAATGATCGGTGTAAATCAAAGACTTTCATTGAAGAAAGATTGTTGGGTTTATGTCTTGCATACTATGTTGGATACACAGATGATGAGACGATGGAGAGATCGAGACGATTGCAGACAGAGTTGAAGCAAGAGGAAACAACAGTTGCAACAGCAGTAACAACAATAGGAGTAGTTGCTGTCGACCAGCTTGTGGGACGGTCGATCGCCCAACTGTACAAGGTTTCCCGAGAGGGGGACAGTCGACCACAAGTGCGGTGCGGTCAGTCGAGCGCAGCTGATGCAGATTTCTGGTGCGGATCTTGGTGACTTCGCTGGAACCTAAACTTGCTCCTCAAGTTAGATCATGTGGCTCTTATTGTAGGGTTATCTCTTCTGTAATATCCAATGACTCTTATATCATAATATCAAACTAGGGTTTCTCTAGATCTCTACATATTGTTGTAATTGGCCTCCATTGAGAACGAAGAGGAATAGTACTTCATTGAAGAGAGTTTGTGAGGTTCTCCAATTGTAAACCACTAGTGTTTGCAGGTGAGGCTTGAGAGTGGGTCGTGGTGAGAATTATAATATTCTCGTATTTTTTCTAGTTAAATAACATCACGGGTTTCTTCTCCCTCGGATTAAGGCGAAAGCTCAACCGGGACAAATTTGTGTGCTTTGGTGTGTTTGGTGTGATCTTCTATTTGTTTGGTAGTTTATATTAATTGCATTGCATAACTCAACATGCAAGATCCTCTTTTTCTAATAATTGGTACCAGAGCTTCAGGTTTGTGGGTTTGTTCAAGTTCCCTGGAAAAGATGGCAGATCATATCATGAAGATCAAGCAGTTCGACGGTAAGATCAACTTTAAGATCTTGAAGGTGAATATGTATGACACTTTGGTTTTAAAGATTTAAAGTTATCCCTAGAAGGAGATAAATGGAGACCAATTGTCATGAAGCAGAAGATTTGGGAGGAGATTTGTTTAAGAGCCTTGGGTGTAATCCGAAAGTTATTGACAAGTGAAGTAAGGTGCAACCTCATGGAGGAGCGAAGCATGGCGAGTCTGTGGGCAAGACTCAGAACTGACTACTCAGAATTGCCATTACAGGATCGGATGTACCAGAAAAGAAAGTTGTTGGGTTTCTCGTAGAAGGAAAGTACCACTCTTCTAGTTCATACAATGGGGTTCAATATGGAGTTATCTGAATCGAGTGCGATTAATACAGACGGTCTAAAGGCTTCCAACTTGATATATTCACCACCAAATTCATCCAACATGATAACCATGCTAAACGAGAAACATACCAAGGATAAGTTTTCTATAGCAAGTAAGATCAAGGGGTTGGAAGATGATGCACTTAGGAAGGAGTGTCAGAAATTGGCGTCTACTTCTGTGAGTTTCTTGGAGGTGAATGGCACTTCTAATGGAATGAAAAATGCACATAAGGATAGGATTCATTGTCATCATTGCAGAGGAGTTAGGCATTACAAGAAGGATTGTTACAAGTGGTTGAGTTATATGGATGCCAAATCCATTGCCACTAAATCAGGTGATATCTTAGACAATAATTTTGTTTCAAATTTTACAGATGTGTATTCTAGTTGGTATCTTGATTCAGAGAGTTCTTCTCATATATGCTTCGAGAGGGAGATATTTTCTGCATACAAGTTCGCTAGAAATCATTGTTCTGCGAGAACGATGGTTGGTGATATTTGTTAGATAGTGAGTGAGGAAACAGTCAAATTGAAGACACTAGATGCAAGGGGTTACACACTAGAGAATGTTGTGCATATTCCTCAGTTGAAACAAAATCTTGTATCCTTGGAAACTCTTGAAGCACGGGGCTGCAGGTACATAGCTCAATGTGGAGTTATATCAGTTTGGGAAGTTATCGTGAGGTGATGAAAGGAAAGAGGGGTGTTGAGCACATTCTCTACAAGCTTTGCGGGAATGTAAAAACTTGTGCAAGTGTTTCGAAGCCCTACATTCCTTTTTTTTGATAATGCGGATAGAATCAACATATTCCAGCCCAATATAAACATAAAAAAATAGAGTACAAGAATAGCCAATTTTACACAAGCGTAAAAATGGTAGCAGTAAAAAGGAAAACAACTAAAAGCTAATAAGCAATTAAGAACATTGCTTGAATAACAAAAAACACCAAATAACAAAAAACGAAACCCGCAAAATCGACATCAGCTCCGAAAAGGAAGCAAAAAATCCGGCCGCCCAAAACTGGCCGACCTAAAAACAACGCCAACAAGCCTGAACCGAACATCGAAATGAACCTCCATGAACCAAGGTTGGAAAATCTTAGAGAGCCTGCATGCAGAGGACGAGGCAACATGCAGACGAACGCTACCACAATCCAGCCACATGGAGCAGAGGCCGACCGACGAAACCTTGGCAATGAATGCGGCAGACGGCAAGGAGAATAAACAACAGCAAGGTAGAGACCAGGGCATGGTCGCCAAGCAAGAAACCAAAAGCGATCGGGGCTGAAATAGTAGCGAAAGGATGAAACCACGGCTGACACTACCACCATCCACCCAAGCAGGGCCAATAAAGATATCGTGGGAGCAATAAAACTCAGAAGCCAAAAAACTGGCTCACAGAGCAGGACAAAAACGCATAGAACGCCCAATACCGAACAAAGAGCCAAACAGCGGCAGGGCGGTCCTCACACCTAGGGCCAAAGAAAACCAATCCTTGGGGAGGGACCGCAAGGTAGGTGGCTAGCAGCAAGAAAAATCCCAAGCAATACCACGCAAATAAGCAACAAGTGTGAGCAACAAAACAAAAGCAGCAACAATTGCTAAAAAACGAAACGAAAATGCATTAGCTAAGCAACCATGGCAAGGTGCAACAAACAGTTGCAGCGGCCAAAAACCACGAAGAAACCAGAAGCAAACAATCCACCGCGCAAAGCCAAGTAACGGCAACAGATAGGGAGAACAAAATAATAAGGACCACAACAGTGGGAGAGAGCCAGCGTTACCGGGGCCAGAAAATGAAGACCCTGGGCGGTAACAGCAAAGGTATCTGCTAAAAAAGCTAACAAACTAAGCAAAGCAATCCCAAAAAACAGGTCGGGAGAATAAATAACCAAAAATGAGAAATAAGAGGTAAAAGACAACCGCAAATATATCATGGCAGCAACCAAAATTAGCTGCGGAAAATAGCTGCAGCAACAACATCAAAAATTAAACTTGGTGCGATCAGCACACAAAGCCAAACCAGCCAACAGAGCAGCTTAGGAGAACACATAAACGAGTAACAGAGCCACAAAAGATAAGTGGCAATAGTAATTACATCGGTAAAGCCAGAAAGGAGCTGCAAAGCTCAACTGCCTGAAACTATTACAAAGAGGGAGAGGAAGTAGCTGAGCCAAAAAAAAAAAAAAAACCCAAAACCCCCGAACAAGAGGGGAAAAGCCCAAAAACCACCTCAGCTCTGCAAAGAAAACGAGAAGGTGCCAATTAATCAACCATAATAAAGATTAAGACGAGGTAGTGTTAGATGAACATAAGTAAAGAACCGCCTCATCAAGGCGATAAAGATGTAACACAACAACTTTTTCTTGCTTAAAAGTGGATGGCCAAAAATTGGCAAAAAATAAAAACTCATCAATAATAGAATCTATCGAATAATAGGTTTGAGTGAAGATCCGCTTATTCCTTTCAGACCAAATAACCCAAAATGATGGTCTGATGGAGAGGGCCCACGAGCTGTGAAAGTTATCTTTCACTAAATGAAATTTCCAGCAAGAGGAGAAATAGGGGGAATAGAAGGAACTTGCCAGGCCCTAGTGCAAATCTGCCACAACAGGCGGATAAATATGCAGTGCAGAAAAAGGTGATCGACATCTTCGAACTCGGAGAAACACAACAAGCAAAGTTGGACCCAAGCTAGGTTCATTTTATTAAGCACCTCAACGGTAAGAAGTTTGTTGTGGAGGGCAAGCCAAGTAAGGATTTTGACCTTTAATGGTGCACAACTACTCAAGATGAAATTAGTGCACGGAGAATTGATACCACGAAAATTGAGGAAATTATAAAAAGGTTTAACCGAATGGGTGCCAGAACTAGCCCAACGCCATAGAAAATCTTCTTTAGGGAGCCAGGGATAATTGTTTAAGCTTCCAAGCAAACAATTAAAATCCTGAACAAGAGATGGGGGGAGTTCACTACTGAAGGGAATGATCCAGAGCTTAAGGTTATTGTGAATACTAACAGAATCCGCCACAGTGGCTGAAGGGTTGGAAGCCATTTGGAAGAGGGAGGGGAAAGCCGAGGCCAGCTTGGTGTTACCGATCCAGTGGTCGGACCAGAATCTGGTCTTGGAACCATCAGAGCACTCATGGAAGAAACCACGTTTAAAAGGAGCTACTACTTTCCAAACTCCCTTCCAAAAAGGGGGAGGCCTTACGGGAAAGGTAGGGTGTGAAATCCCAAACCTTTCGCCGAGCGAAGTAATTGAGGTTAATAATGCTGGCCCAGGGCAAATGGTCCTCTTTCAATATTCTCCATAACCATTTGCCCAGAAGTGCAAGATTTTGATGTCTGAGGTCCAGAACCCCAAGACCTCCCGCAACCTTGGAGGTGCAGCTTAATTTCCAATTACAGAGGTGAGTACCTGCCCTATAAGAATTGGCGCCTGACCAGAAGAAATTTCTTCTAATTTGATCAATCCTCTTGATAACCCAAGAGGGAACGTAAAAGAAGAACATCATATATAGGGAAACCGAGGTTAGGACTGCCTCCTCGAGAGAGTTACTTCCTAGACCAATTGTTAAGTTTAGATTCAACTTTTTCAGTCATCGACATCCAATCTGATTTATGCAGCTTTCCCCATCTCAAGAGGATACCAAGAAACTGGATGGGGAAAGAGGTTGAGGCACAATTGAAAAACTGTGCAATTTCAGCTTGCCGATTGTGGTTTCCCCCCAGCCAAAGAACCGATGATTTTTGAAAGTTGATGGATAAGCCAGAAGCTCTTTCAAAGATATAAAGATGAAGTTACAGGTTCCTAAGGGTACATTCACTGGGTTTGGCAAAGATAATGGTGGCATCAGCAAATAGAAGGAAAAAACACCTCGGAACCTCTGGGAGCCACCGAGCCTTTGATGACCAGAGCAACCCAAGCATTACGGAGAACTTACTGAAGACAACAGCAACCAAAAAGAATAAAAGGGAAGAAATGGGATCGCCATGACGAAGGCCACACTTAACTATGAATATGTGACCTTCCGATCGATGATAAGAATGGAAGAAGTACCGGAGAACAGACTGGGTTTAATCCAGGCGATCCATTTTGGACCGAAGCCTCGATTAATAAGGATCTCGAAAAGGAAATCCCAGCTGACATTATCATACGCTTTTTGAAAATCTAATTTTAACAAAATCCCCCCGGAGATAGTTCTATGGCATTCAGAAATGATTTCTTGAGCTGAGGCCACGCTATCAAGGATAAAGCAATCTTTAATAAAGCCAAATTGAGCGGAATCGATAAAAGGTGAGATAATCGCACCGAGACGGGTGGTAAGAACTTTCATAATGATCTTGAAAGTGGTAATGAGAAGACTAATAGGCCGAAAATTAGAAATCGGGTGAGCGCCCAAAACTTTGGGGATGAAGATGATATGCGCATAATTGATCCGGTCAAAGGAAAATGACCCTAGATGCAGGTCAGTAAACAATTGGAAGAGGTCATCTTTAAGCCATGGCCAGAATATTTGGAAGAAAAAGCAGGGCAATCCATCTGGACCTGGAGGTGAATCGCTTTTTAACGAAAAAACAGCGGACTTGATCTCTTCCAAAGAGAAAGGGTTATCCAAGCTAGACAGATAATGGGATTGTTGACCATAAAGTTGAGTCTAATCCAGACAGATGGAACGTTGTGTAAAAGAACCTATGTAACATCTGTTTTTTTTATTTCCTTAATTATTTGATTTAAATTATTTTTAAATATGTTTCTGAGTATATTTACCCCTATTAATTGATTTTATTAGTATTAGAATGATTAAATTGATATTTTGGGGTAAAAGGGAAAAAATTGAAAATATAGGAGTTTTGAGATGAGTTTTCTCGGAGGAGACGAATCCGATTTGACTCGAAATTTTGCTGGGGCATTTGTTCATGATAGGGGGTTTAAATTTTTGAGTTATTAAATTATAGTGTGAAATTGAAAGTAGTTTTCAAAAATATTGAGATATTCGTATATATACATATTTATATGTATTGCTATTGTTCATAGCTATTGATTTTAATTACAACTATGCATAGAAATGCATTTCTAATTTTATTTTATGTTTGGGAGGGATTTAAGTACATTATGGAGTGATTTTTACAAGAAAAACCCTAGAAAAGTTGACTAGAAGGGTATATATATAACACTATGGTCATATAGGGACTTATAAGCAATTTTACCACTTACTTACCTTTCCATAACCTTCTCCCTCCCCACTCCCACTTCAGTCCGGCCAGAAAAGAAACCCACATCGGCAAAGAATTAGGGTTCAAAACCCTAGCCAATTTCTATTGGTTTCTTCACAAAATTTTGAGGGTTTTAGCTAATTTGGAGGTGCTCTACTCATTTCCGGAGTCCATTTGCAAAGATAAGGCCTGGAAGGTAAGAAATTATGAAGTTTATTTTATGGGAATATATGATTTTGAGTTTGAGTGCTAGAAAATGATATAGTAGGGTAATTAGTTGATGCTAGTAATTATAGAGAAGGAAGATTGGTAAGAAATTAAGTGGTTTGTGAGTTATAAATTAATTAGTGTGTTGGCTTTAGAATTTGGATAATAAATAGAATAATTGATAAGTATGGGTTATAGAAATTGTTGTGTATTAAGGGAAAACAATTTAGAATGGGTTTAGTGAAAATTTTATGGAGTTAGAAACCCGTCGGAATCTCAAAAATACGGGTATACCGTGTATGCACGCCGGGTGTTCGGTGAAATGCCCAAGCGAGATTTAGGTGAGAATTTGATGGGTTCGGAGGTGTAATTGAGTCTTATTATTATTATTAACTCTAATTTGAGAGATTAGGAAGTAGAGGATTAAAGAAATTAGAAAATATGAATTTTTCTTATTAGAAAGCCTCCGATTGATAAGGGAGTATTTGTATTGGGACCCGAATTCGAAATCTATCGATGTAGCTCACCTACATGTCATTTGTGACGCGTGGGTGAAGACGGATTCGAATTTGGAGGTCTGTAGGTCGAGTTTTGAGTTTTAAGCTAACCGGTTCAATAAATTTCCAATTAGGTGGAAAAAGTCGAACTTCGACTGGCTACCGGGCGGACGTGGGACGTCGTTTGCTCGATCCTTCAGGTGAGTATGTTGTAATTATGTATATTTTATGTTGTGGCCAAATTTCGTGGCTTTGTAATGTATTTCGTAAAAGTTATGCTAAAAGTTGATTTTGAAAGAAAATACGGATTTTTAAGGGCCCGAAAATGGGTTTTTGAGAAATTCGGGGAAATTAACTATTTTAAGTATATAAAACCTATATTATGGGTTAATGAGATGTGTTGATGTATAAAAACTAAATGCATTAAATTGTTTTGCATATTTTTATCCCGTGCATGTTTCGTGCATGTTTTTGGGTATATAAGTCGATATAGGTGATTTGGTATAAGTGGAGCCTTGTGTATGGGCTAGTATGTTATGGATGGATGTTATGAGGTGTAATTAGACGAAATTAGTGATTGTGATCATGTTTTGGAAACCCGTGTATTTATAGTGCATGTTTTGTACATGTTTTGGGATATATTGGCCCTTATAGGTGATTTTACTTATACGGAACATTGTGTATGAGCTAGTACGCTATAATTGGATATTATGAGATTTAATTATAGTAAATAAGTGATTTTGGCCCCTTTTCTTAGAAACCCACATGTGTGGTGTATGTTTGCGATGTATATATATCATGATATTGACTCGTGATGTGATAATTGATGAAATTAGTGAGTGGGTATATGTTTACATTATAATTATGTTCGAAGTGAGTTAATGGGCAATAATATGATATTATTATGTGTTGAATTATATATTTTGATACGCTTACGATACAGACTAACACCTTATAATTCTTTTATTTATGATATAACTTGGTGTATGTCTATATGTGATGTAATGAAGTAGTAAATAGCATGGTATTCATAATGTGTGATGTTATGGCAAAATAAATATCTTGGCGCATTAATATTATGCAATAATATGATACGATGAGTTATGTGTTGAATAATAGGGTATATGCATAGTGTGGTATAATGATATGAAGATAAAAGATCAGCTGGTACGTGCTAATAAAATGTGGTATTAATTCACGTGGTTAAAGCAAAAGTGAAATGCTTGTGTGATAAAGTAAGCTGAAAAGATGAAATGATTAAAGCTAATAACAGATGGTTTTGTTGACCAGTACCTACAGCAATCCTGGGGGTTTGGGCTATACCTCCTAACGCTCAAGGACCGGCTTGGGAATAGTAGCCCAAACTATGTTTGGGGTAAGTGGTTTTTATCGCCTAAGCTATCGGCTTGAGGCCTGGTTTTCCTCGATGATACCCCAGGATAGACCTGGGAGAGCAGATACCTCCGGTGGGACCGGAGAGAGATATGATACCTCTGGATAGACCTGAGAGAGAGTTGATACCCCAGGTTAGACCTAGGAGAGCAGATACCTCCGGTGGGACCGGAGAGAGATATGATACCTCAGGATAGACCTGGGAGAGCAGATACCTCCGGTGGGACCGGAGAGAGATATGATACCTCAGGATAGACCTGAGAGAGAGTTGATACCCCAGGATTGACCTGGGAGAGCAGATACCTCCGGTGGGACCGGAGAGTACCCAGTTTATCTGGGGTGCGGTGTTCCCTCGCTAGTTCGGTTAGGAGGAAGACGTAACCTCGGACGAGTAAGACTCTGGGAGAGCATCGGTCGGCGTGTTTACTGGGCTGTCGGCTTTCAGTATGTTGGGATACTGTAGCTCACTGGTCGACAAACTAATAAAATAACTAAGTGTAAATAAAATGTGAAAGTACGGAAAGTGAATTGTGAATTGTGTATGGGAAAGAAAGTGGTTAGGAATGAAGTAAATATGAAGGAACACGAGTTATGAGTTAGTGTATGAAAAGAAGTGATAAATGCAGTACATGGTTAATTTAAAATGAAAATAATAAAAGAGACATGTGTTAATATGAATAGTACGAAGTAATTGTATTATGTAAGTGATTATTAAAGTAAAATACAGTGTGATATAAGTTGTTACACCTTGGAATTGTGTCAAGGAACTACCTGCCCGCTATTTCTGTGGAAATTGTGGGAACTACCTGCCTTGGCATAATTCACAGGGTGAGTTGGTATGATAGTGGTAATGATTAATGGAAATGAAGAATTAAGTTAAGTGAAGATGATAAGTGATTGAAGTGAATTAATAACCAAGCTATCGACTTGAGATGTGATGTGATATTACCCAAACTGTGTGTTTGAGGTGCAGTGATTATTACCCAAGCCATCAGCTAAAGGGTGTGATATGTTGTGGCCCCAAATTATGTTTGGGGATTAAGTGAAAATGATAATAAGATATATTGCTTATAAGAATGAGAAATTACTAAAGTGGTATAATGAGATGAGAATGAGTTATGAAACATGTTTTGATGCAATGAGTATACGTATTCTAATTAATAATGTGTTAATGATGTGATGAAATGTGAGAGCATTGCAATAAGCAATAAGATGTTATATTGTTGCCACGAGACATGAATGAATGTGGTGTTACGAAAGTAGATTTATATGTTTATGGGGTGGAATGTGATACAATACAAGTAAATGAAGTGCATGGCTAATAAAGATGAAGAAAAGATGTAGTAACATCATGTGTGTATATAAATATATAAAGAGAATGAGAAATAAAGAAAGTGCTTTTGTGTGATACTTAGGTGATACATTACTATGTGAATAATAAACGATTAAAGTATATACGTGGTTAGTGGGATGTATATAGTGAAGCTATATATATATATAGTTGGATGCAGATTCGAAGAATGCTTTGATGTAAAGCAATAATTGTGAAGTTTTATATCCAGAGTCCAGGTTGATATTTCTTATCTCGATATTTGAAAGATTAATTTATTTTCCTTATACAAGTTAATTTATTTGTTTGATTTTTAAATTATACTCACACCAGAAATGGCTAACTCCTGATATTTTCTTAGGGCTTAGGGGGGTCCCTCCCTGAGAGTGGACAACCCTAACTCTCCTGCAGGTTGCTAGCAGCATGGTGAGGTAGTTATAGAGTTAGGAATTACATTTTGTTGAGATGTTAGATTATTTATGTATTTAGTGTATGTAGAAGAGTGAATAGTTGATGTATTATTTTGTATTATGGTAAAAGTATATGTACATAGTGCTGTGATGAGGTAAGTAAGCCCGTACCCACCTCGTTGTGGAGTATTGGGTTCTGTGGTTGGCTTTTAAAAAGGTTTTCCTAAATTTTTACAAAAATTTTATATGTTTTCAAAAGAATTTATGGTTTTTATTTAATATTTGATATACTGTTATGAGTTTGGCCCCTAGAGCATAATATTATATTGCTTGTGTGATTTTGCTCATTTTGGCCTGGGAAGCCCGTGATATTATTGCCTGTGATGTGAGCTACGGAATTTAGAGCAGAATTTCGTAAGCTAATTGTGTTTCGAGGCAGAAATTACAGGGGAAACTCTACCCAAATTTTTATTGAAATATAACTATTTTAGTTTATGTTTAAAGTGATATAGAAATTGATAGAATTGAACTTGGAGGTGTTGTTGAAATAATAATAATAATAATAATAATAATAACTATGTTTGGGGTGTTACAACCTAGAAGGTTTTTATAGAAGCGAAGGAACGAAGCATGGATCTCCGAATCCGAAGATAAATCATTGTCATTGTCGACAATAGACGAAATGCGATTCCCTTCGTTCCCTTCATCCTTCGTTCACTTCGTTCCTAAAGCACTATCTATTTTACCGTCAGTAGAATTATCCGAGTGACATTGCAACGTTAGCAAATACCATCGGAAGGTGGAGAGAGCCTTGGGGTAGGTGGAGTTCGTGTAGATGGTGGCACCTCCATGATAACATCTACTAGGGTGTGTCCTTAAAGGGGGCATGCAACGTGACAAAAATAGGTGGAGGTAGATTCAACTAGTAGAAGAAGTCATAGAACCGAGTTATTTGCAAGAAGAGAATAAAAAGAATCTAGATGATTGTAATCACACAGTTGTGAATTCATGAGTACGCAATCCAATGTGGAGATTGTTGGATTTATGTCTTGCATACTATGTTGGATACGAAGACGGTGAGACGATATAGGGATCGAGACGATTGGAGACGGAGTTGGAGCAAGAGGAATCCCACAACAACAACAATAGGAGCAGCTACGGTCGACCGACTTGTGGGACGGGCCACTGCCCAACTGTACAGGGTTTCCCGAGAGGGGGACAATCGATTGCAAGTGCGGTGTGGTCGTCCGAGCACGGCTGATGCAGATTTCAGGTGTGGATCTTGGTGACTTCGTTGAAACCCGAACTTGCTCCTCAAGGTAGATAGCGTGACTCTTATCGTATGGTTATCTATTTGTAATATCCAATGGTATTGTATCAAGATATCAAAGTAAGGTTTCTTTTGATCTCAATATATTGTTGTAATTGGCCTTATTGAGAGCCAATTGAGAGTACTTCATTGAAGAGAGTTTGAGATGTTCTCCAATTGTAAACAACTAATATTTGCTGTTGAGGCTTGAGAGTGGATCATGGTGAGAATTGTAATATTCTTGTATTTTCTCTAGTTGGATAACATCTCGGGTTTCTTCTCACCCAGATTAAGGCAAAAGCCCCAACTGGGACAAATTTGTGTGCTTTGGTGTATTTGGTGTGATCTTCTATTTGTTTGGACGTTTGTATTGATTGCATCGCATAAATCAACAAGATCCTCTTTTCCTAACACTTGGGAACTCAATAACTACACTCGTCGTTCCCAACGGTGGGCCTAATTTTGTGTTGTGTATTGTTTTTTTTTTTGAAACTCGTTATTCCCAACAACGAGTTTAGTTCAAAATTTTCAAACTCTCAGTTGGACTTGGTGAATTTTTGAAAAAAAACTACATAGAAGAGATCACTGTTGGAAACAACAGGAGGAAATGAACTATACTCGTTGTTAGGAACGATGACTGTGCGAGTTTATTCATTTCCTCTCGTTGTTCCCAACAACAATCTCTTTAATGGAGTTTTTTCTCGAAAATTCACCAAGTCCAACAGACAATTTCACTCTCTATGAAATTTCAAAAACTGTACAGTCGTCGTTCCCAACAAAAATCTAATATAAAGAACCTTGCCGTTGGGAACGACGAGTCTTGTTTAAAACTTTTGAACTAAACTCGCCATTGGGAACATCGAGTTCCTCCAAAAAAAATAAAACTAGGCCCGTTGTTCCTAACGGCGAGCACAAAATAACTAAGCTCGCCGTTGGGAACAGCTTGTGTAGTTGTTGAGTCCCTGAGCGCAATATGTTTGACAAGTGTCCTCTTTTTGCAAATAGTTTTGAAAAAAAAAAAAGGCATATTAAAAAAGGTTTCCCCAAATTGAACTGCTACAAGCCTACTAGTATTCATGTATGTATAAATTGAGGTGTTCTTAATTTTTGTATATAAAAATATATGGGGTCTGTATATTTTTGTATAATATATAATATTGTGCATTGAAGTCAACATGTGCATTTGAGTTAAATATTAAATGATATCGTTATACTTTGATGTTAGTATAAATAATGTTTCAATATTTGTGTTCAATGAGGTTCACCTGAACCCGAACTCGACTTATAAACTCGACCTAGACCGGACCCAAAACCCGCCCAAACCCGTGGGTTCGGGTTCAGGTTTTAGTACCTTAATTTTCGTGTAGATTTTGCGGGTCTTAAAAGCCTGCCATCAATTTCGAGTTTAAGTTCAAAAAACCGCTAAAACCCACCCAATCCAACCTGCTAACAACCCTAGTAGCCATGTACACCCACAGTCCTAATTAAAGTGTAGTTTTCAGTAATTTACCTCAAGTTTTTTTTTTGTCCTCATTATTTTTTTACAAGGCCATTGTCACATATTCCCATTACTTTATATACATTAACTTAGCCAAGTTGTATGCATAAATTTTATGGTAAGAAAAACCATGGAGTCCAAGACGAATCCAAGGTTGAAGCACAGTAAATATTTCTTCGTTATTCCATTAAACACAATTGTAATAGAACCTGTTCGAGATTCACTTGTTCGAGATTTTGCGATTGCGGTTGGGGTAGATAGGAACCTGTTCGAGATTTTAGACGATCATGTTGGAAAATTCACGGTTTCTATTAGAGTGGGACGGAGAAGGGACGACTGGGAGCAAGTCGTTACAAGCGTGTATGGGCCATACGACTCTAGACTACGTAAGGAACTTTGGATAGAGCTTAAGCGTATCAAGACTAAATGGGATCATCCGTGGGTGCTAGGAGGGGATTTCAACATCACCTAATACCTAGATGAACATAGAGGTAGAGGGCACTGCCATAGAGAGCAGGAGAGTTTCAATAGCACTATAGACTCTTTGGAATTACTAGAGTTCGAGATGAGTGACAGAAAATTCACTTGGTCCAACATGCAACGCAATCCCACTCTGGCCAAGCTAGACAGTATTCTGGAGTCTAACGATTGGGAGGATGCGTTCCCAATGGCCAAAGCAAAGTCTGCGGTTCGGTACAGATCGGATCACATACCACTGGTCATAGACTGTGGAGAGACCATCAGAAAAAGAAAGTTCACTTTTAGATTTGAGAAATTCTAGACGACGATAGCCGAAACAAGATAGGTGATCCAAGAATCATGGAGAGGTTACACCAATGACACAACAACGGTCAGAATTTGGGCAAAAAAGATAAGGCGCTTGCGTAGAACACTAAGAGGGTGGGCTAAACAAAAGTTTGGAGATGTGCATCTCAGAAAAGAGACTCTTGCCAATAAGATCAACGAGTTGGAATCCATACAAGAGGAGAGAGATTTGGTCGAAGCAGAAAAGGATGACATGGCTAGGTGCAGATTAGATTTAATGCACATAGCCTCAGCGGAGGAGCTATACTGGAAGCAAAGATTGAGAATACAATGGCTTAAGGAATGAGATGCAAATACTAAATTCTTTCACAAGGTGGCAAATGGGAGAAGAAGGCAGAATCATATTGTAGGATTATTCGTGGACGGAGCATGGACAGATAATGAAGATGCTATCAAGGACCATCTGGACAAGAAGTACCACAATATCCTAAAAGGGAAGAGTGAGGCCAAGTGTGCGCTGTCAGACGATATGTGGAGTGAGTCGAGAATAGAAGGCAACGAAGGAATTGAAGGAAGATTCTCAAAAGAGGAAGTACACAAAGCAATCAATCACCTCGGTCAGGATAAGGGTCCGGGACCAGATGGGTTCCCAATTTTCTTTTACAATATTTACTGGAATATTGTAAAGGATGACCTAATGAATATTTTCAAAGAACTATACGATAGAAGAGCAAATCTGAAAAGGTTAAACTTCGCCAGCATCACGCTTATTCCTAAGAACCAAGATGTGCGTACTGTGGATGACTTCAGACCTATCAGCTTGCTTAACGGGTCTTTCAAAATCATTACGAAGGTGCTGGCCCAAAGGCTGTCGCCACATCTTGGGGATGTGGCAGCACACTCGCAAAGTGGTTTTATTTGCGGAAGAGACATCATGGACAGTATAGCATCAGCACACGAAATCATCTATAGGGGAGGTAAAGAAAAGATAGACGGATTTCTTCTGAAGATAGACTTTCAAAAGGCTTACGATTCGGTGCATTGGGAGTGCTTGGATGAGGCATTAAAGCTCAAAGGATTTGGAACGAGATGGCGGACATGGATGAAAACTTGCATTCAAGGTGGAAAATCTTTCATTCACATTAACGGGTGGAAGGGGAAAGAAATTATTTGCAAACGGGGACTTAGGCAAGGATATCCGCTCTCCTCCCTTTTATTTGCCATTGTGGCAAACGGACTGGCGAAAATGGTTCGGAAGGGAATCGAAAATCACGTCATCAAGAGAATCCAGATCAAAGGTATCGCACAACCATTGTCAATCCTACAATATGCTGACGACACTCTTCTATTCGGAAGGGGGACGGAAGAGGAGGCCATAGGTTTGAAGGCGGCGGTGGACTGCTTCCAAGGATGGTCTGGCCTGAAAGTTAATTTAAAAAAGAGCTGCGTAATCCCTATCAGCGACAATCGAGCAGCGTCAGTAGACTCAATCACAAGGACTCTAGGGTGCGAGAAGGCCATTTTTTCAATCAAATATCTTGGGACGCCACTTAGTTCGGGACCGCTGTTGAGAGAGGATTGGATCCCTCTGATTGAAAAAATCGAAAAGAAGTTGGGTGGCTGGAAGAGTAGGTTCCTTTCTTTAGGACGGAGGATAACGCTACTTAACTCAGTACTTTCCGCTATCCCTATCTATCTTATGTCGGTATTCGAAATGCCGAAGTGGGTTATATACAAGATAGACAAGTTAAGACGAAGATTTTTATGGAAAGGAGCGGATGAGGCAAACAAAGGGTTCCACCTGGTCAGATGGGAAATAGTCTGCAAGAAAAGAGATTTTGGCGGATTGGGAATTCTGAAATTACACGACATGAATAGGGCGCTGCTTTGCAAGTGGTGGTGGAAGACCCAAGCACGTCGTAAAGGTTGGTGGAGGTACTCGTTCGACAGGTACTGAATAAGGAAGAAATACCGTTTTGGAGGTAGAAGTTCACACGGAAAGGCCTCGTTTATGTGGAAAGCAGTCGCGAAACAGGGGGATATATTCCACATTAATTGTCACGCCCCGCTTCCCAAAAACACGGAATGCAAGCACGTGACACAGCCCAGCGAATGACTTATGTCATCCATAGGCTGTTATTGATCCAACTCAACAATATAAACAAGTAATAAAACAATCACACATACAATAAAAGAATAATTACATAAATAACAACATTGGAAATTAATGCATAAAAATAACCAACATCGATAACTCAACATCTGGAAATTTAACAAACAATATTCGGGTCGAAGCCCACAATACAAAGAAATAGCATTTGTCCAATTTTATTAAAGCCATCAAATAAAACAACATTTATTTAGCGACGCAGTAAAACATCTCCTTCACCAATGCTGCTCTCCTATTCCATCAGGTAAATCTCCTTGGATACCTGTAAGTTGCTCATCTAAAAAGAGGAAAAAGAAGGTCCTTAGAGCAAGTCGTGGACATGCAAGTGGAGAAACAGTGAAACAATGGCAATAGTGGTATAGCAATGAATTCAAATAAACGATGAAGTCAATAGTGTTGAACAGTGTAAGAGAGATAATAATATAATATGCAATAATTATGATTTACCACGATAACGATAAACAATACCAATAATGGCAATAATAATGATAACACTGTTCAATAAGATAACAATATACAATGATAATGTGATGAGAGCCTTAGGTCTATTATTCAATTTTAAATCCTAGCTAATGCACGTACTACTGTGTCCCATGTGTGCCGTACCACAGATTCGATGCATACAATAAATTTCGTTTAGACGAAGGTGGTAGATTCTATAGTTCATGTACTCGGGAACAATATTCAATAATGACCGATGATCGAATCAATCGAGATACTGAAGTCAGTAATCTGCAATTAACCGATGACCGATATAACCAATAACCAATAACCGATGTACCGATAATTAGGGAAACACGGGCCCCTCTTCCGAGTACAGTCGCTATGTCATCAACGACCCTAATCAACCCTTAACCCCGGCTTGCCTTACTTTCTTTATTCAATTATCATACTATAATGCAATTAATAGGGGATGCTAGAAAAGGTGACAAAACCCTAGGATCTTGCAATATACTCTATAAAATTAAATGCACCAATATAACATTATAAACACAATTGTACATTATAAAACATAGAATTCCAATTCTGGACAGCAGTAGGTTGCTGCACCAAAATAAGAATTCCCGTTGCTATAGGACAGCAAATGTGGATCCGTTAGGTGGTATAGAAACTAGACTCCTGTCCGGTTTCAACGCATACTTAAAAGCTACATTCCGACAACGATAGCTAGGCGAAATTCAATAATCTTTGTAGATTTTAGTTTCTGGCTGGGTGTAGATGTTGACTAATTTTAATTATAAAGGCAGTAAATAATCATTACAAAAATCAGTAAAAATAATTTTTAACACCCTAAACATGTTATCTACAAATCTGGAATTTATCTTGGTCATATATGATTAATAGTTCATTTAATTTATCAGCCTAACATGTTATATACATGAATATGACTTTACAGCGCAGCTGTAGCAAAAGGGTCATAACTGGGGCAGTATAAGTCGGAATTCGAAAGTTCTGGTGTCTATTGACATCTAGACAGATAGGGCTACGATTCACTTTCAGGGAGTTTCTGATTTTAATAAAGTTATTTAGGTCGAAACAGCACATTAAGATTCAGGTTGGCGTAATTTCCAGAATAGTCAACATGTCCATTTTAAATATAACGGTTAAAAGTTAACAATAATAAATTGGAGTTTAATAATAATAAGCACAGCGAACCAACCTTATGTGAACATGGTATTAAGGTAGATGGTGTCCATAATTCTACTAATTACAACTCAACTAATTTATCAATAATAATCACATTAACAATCAACTAATTTATACAATCTACTATAGCTAGTTGTCATTAATGTCATGATATGAAATGTGTCAATAATTCCCTATTTTTATATTCAATAACTAAAACTACATGGGTGTATGTAAGATCTCTATACATTAGAGGCAAAAAAGAAGGCACGATGTCGAGACTACCACTTAGATTCGCTCGTGTAAATCCGTGGCATCTCAACGATAGATACAATAACATTATACGATATTCAATAGGATCCACTTGCGGAATTTAATAAAAATTACCGAATATGATACAATAAACATTCGATAGAAATGACTTGCCTTTTTGTGTAGACGGTTCGATAATTTAGTAGAGAATAACGGGATCAGAATTTCGGGGAGCAATCCCAAGAGCACGTGCAAAATGCGCGCTAAAATACCAAATAGTGAATTCCACTCCGCACCGGATCGGCCAGAACACGGGACGGCAAAATGGATCTGTTGTGGCTAGAACACGGAACACCGAACGATCCAATGAGAACCCTTCTACACACCCGATCAGATCCGAACACAGGACAGCGAAAGTGGGATCTGGTGTGCGCCGAACACAGAACAGCAACGGCAGCCAATCAGAATTCGTCCACGCAGCAGATTTGCCCCAAACACGGGGCAGCAAAGCAACGAATCGAGAGCCCGAAACAGCAAATAGCGGGGGCGACGAATCGTTGTTCGTCTTCCACCTCGCGACAGCGGAGGAAAGAGAGAGACAACGGCGGCCCTGGCGACGTGCGGTGGGGCTCGCGACGACTGAGGTAGGCGACGCCGACGGCGGCGTTGGTCGGGAAGCGACGCAACACTCGAGACGGCGAACGACTCCGGTGGAACTCTGTTTTCATGCTCGAAAACAGGGGAGAGCGAGGAATTGGTGCTCGGGGTGTCGAAGGCGAGGATGGTGGTGGCTCTGGGCTGCGACGAAGACTTCGGTGAGGGCGACGGAGTCGAAAAGATGAAGGCAATGGTAAGGTGGTGGTGATGGCGATGGAGGAGGTGGTGCGAGGTCGGGGATGATGGTGGCTCTGGGGCGAGGACGATTAGGGGAGATGAGTGCGGGGATGGCGATGGAGTGGTGGTGTCGGAGTTGGCGATGGGGTTTGGGTTTGTTTCGGTTATGGGTTAAGCGAGAAGAAGAGTGAGCGGGAACCAGAGAAGGGGAGTTTGGGTTTTGTTTCGTTTTGTTCTGATTTTGAAACAGTGAGAAGGAAGAAAGGGGGAGAGAGAATAGGGGAAGTATTAAACAGTGCGGGTTATTAAATTAGGAATTGATTAGAATATAGTAATGGGAGAGATTTGAGGGCCTAATAGTAGGGATTTAGTTACTCAATTTTTTGGGAGTTACTGATTGTGGAGAGTGAGGGGAGTGATTAGGAGAAATCATAGGGATTAGTCCGTTAGGGAGAGATTGGGGGTAGTTTGGGTTATTGGGTTTGGGTGAGAGATCCATTAGGAGGTGGATATTGGGCTTTGGGTACAAAGTGGGTCAAATTGATGTCAATTCACAACCCAAGGAGGCAAGACAAATACTCTAAAATTAAATCCGAATTAAGACATACAAGGAGTAGATTTTAAATGATCAATTGAGATGATGATTAGATTAAGAATAACATTAGGATAATTATTATTCAACACAAAATGCGACAAATGAATTGAATCAAAATTCTGATAGAGATTACAACTGGGATCAATAACAGAAAAAGAAAAAAATGAAAACGGGAGTTACATTAATACGAAGTGCAAGATTGGGAATGGTAAGAGCACTAGATTTTGGAGAGATAGGTGGTGTGGGGATAGGACACTAGAAAACCTATTCCCACAAGCAGCGGAAGCATCTATAAACAAAGACTCGTTGGTAGCTAACGTTTGGAAGAATGAAAAGCTTAGATTGGTCGTAGCAGATACACTCACGACGAAGTGTATTAACCAGTTCTAAGAGCTGAATAAGTTGATTCAAGAGGGGGCGGACAGGACGACAAACGATATGGACGAAAGATGGTGGAACTTACATGTCTCAAAAACTTTCTCGGTAGCGTCAATGTACGGGTGGCTGAATGACGGAGGGGTAAGATGTAAAGAGGAGAATATCATTTGGACCATCTCCGCTCCTCTTAAAGTTAGAATTTTCTGTTGGCTAGCACACAACGACGCGATCCTCTCCAAAGTCAACCTACGGAAAAGAAAGTTACAAATTGATGTTAGGTGCACTTTATGCATGAACACGGAGGTCCTCCTCCTCCTCCGAAGCTGTGAGATAGGTTTGGGGTAGGTGGAGAGACGAACTAGTCAGAAAAGAGGATAGAAGGGCATGGGATATAGCGGTAGTGGCTACATTTTGGAGTCTATGGCTGGACCGGAACGATTCGTGCTTTCAAAATGTTTGTTATAGATTTGCTGTCTCAATGCATAAAATTTTTCTGTTCATTCATGATTGGGCAGGATACACATGTGCGAAGAAAAAGCTAAAGCTGGACGAGGGAGAATAGCGGACAAGTACTCAGCGTCAGGTTTGAGGGTGGCCCACTGCTTTTTTTTGACTAGTTTGTTGCTATTATGATAGCTGATGTATCTTTTGTATCTTCGTATGATTATAGTTGGATGTTGTGTTATGTAGAGTTAAGCTACTACTATGGATTCTATGTTGTACTATTCAGTTTCGTTAATGACCATTAATGAAGCGATGACCGATGTCATCTTTCATCAAAAAAATTGTAATAGAAAGTAAAAGGAATGGGAAATATGTTTTCAATGTTTACTTGGCCTTGCAGTGGAAGTCGCAGTTGAAGTTTGAAGTTAGTGAGAGAGTTCTTTTGAGAGCATTGAAGATTGAAGAGTCCTTAAATCGATTCAGGCATTTTATCTTTTTTGGTTAAGATGGTAATTTTAATTTTAAATCAACGTGAAACTCCTCTTGCCCTTGGCAACACATCTGAGAGAACTTCGAAGATTTAGTGCTTTACAATACTTTACATGTGGAAATCTTGCAAGCATCCTCTACATTCGCTATAGCCAACTTTGACCTCGTGGCATTCTCCCAAGCATCCCCTACAGAAAGAATCACTCAAAAAGGTCGTGTAAGATTTGCACTTGCTAGCCACATATTCATGCTCTATTTAACATTACTTTTGAAAAGCCCAAAAACTTTTTTAAATGCCTAAAAGATGTTTGGATTAAAAATTAGGTGTTTGGCAAATTATTTTAAAAACTCGATTTGGGCAAAAAAATATTGTCAAAACTTTCGTTTTCTCTTAAAAAAAATCACCACATCAATTTGAGACTTTAGGCTTCTAAAAAAAAACTCTTTTTCAAAAGGAGATCCCAGTTTCGAGACCATACTACGTAGTTATATTTACTATAAGAAAACTAATTTTAAATCTAAACCACGTCAAAATATCAAAATAAATAATTGGCGATGAAATAAATCAAAAGAGATATTTTCACATTTTATTTTATTCTCATAAATTATTCACGTCTTTTCCCTTTTTTTCCCCTATATTCCTCCTGTTGCTATTCTGTTCTTAATTGAAAAAGAGTAGAGTTAGAAAGTTTTCTCCCCCTCTTCCTCCCCTCTCATCTCTTCTCTCTTCACCCCCCCCCCCCCCCCCCCCCCCCCCCTCTCTTTAGGGCTCATTCTACCTCTTCTCAATACTAAAATCATTGTTTCCAATGCATCCATATATTCGACATTTGGATTTATAGAAAAATTAAATATCAAAAAAGAAGTACTTAGGAAATTTTAAATCCTTTTAGAAGAGTTTTTTTAATTTTTATTATTAGAGACTTTTTAAAACCTCACAACAATTTTTTCAAAAAGAAAATACCAAACGGTTATTTATATTTTTTATAAAAAACTCGTGTCATTTGGACAACATTAATTGTTGTTGCCAAACAGTTCTTGTCCCTAAAAAAAACTTCTTCTCACTGTGCTGTCCTACACTAATGCCAAATGGAGCCTCCGACTATAAATACTTTTTAAAGAAAACCCTAAAAAACACAAATGTTCGTGATCGGTGAAAGATAGCATTAAAAATGATGTTTTAACACTTCTCGGTCAGACAAGCAAAAACCTATGGTAAAATTTCAACCCTTTTCTTCGCAACATTGGTAGAAAAAGGGAAAACCCGGCTTCGATTTTAAAGATCAATGAAATGAGTACTGAACTGTTACTTTTCTCAGTCGAGCAATTTACTCATCCAGCAAACAGTCTACACACTTTGTCCATGCATGAAACTCTTAGCAGTTTTTCAACTAATCTAGATCTTAATAAAAGAAAAGATGTTGTTCCTTGAACCTAGCAGACTAGCACATAAGAAATGTCATTCCAGACAAGGTAAGTAGAATAGCTTATAAGCCTCAATGACTTCAAGATGCCACATTGCTTCGCGGTCAGGGGATGCTGACAGGTCTACAATCTTGTGAACCTGCAATGTTCAACATGAATGAGGTCGATGAAAAAATTTGTAGCTTATGGTTCATGAACAGTTTAGTTTTAACTACCATAAAAAAATATTACACTTCATTTGCAAGTTTATAGTTATTATTATAAGGGAAACGAATAGAACCAGATACATTCAGATGTAAGAAAGCACAAGGTCAGAGCCACAAAAGTTCTGGAAACAAATGATTCAGAGCTGGCCGACATGAAGATAATTAAACAAGATTCGGATACTAAATAACATTCAGTTAAACCTGAAAATTAACTCATTAATTTAGGAAGCAGTTGAAATTTTGAAGCAGTCTTCTCATCCAGTACAGCATTTTTATTGTTATGCCCATTAATAGTAGTACTCTTTCTTAGTTTAATTTTGTTTAAATAAGTATACAAACAAACTACAGTTTGTGAGAATATAAAAATTGAGGTAGATAGCACAAGTAGAATAGAGCAGACCATTAATACCCTTGAGACTCCATATTCTAAATTATAAATTTATAATTAGATATTTTAGCAATTATACCCTTGCAATTTTGAGAATTTACTAGTTTTGAACATTTCATTCAATATCCTTGTTTATCATGGTTATTTTGCAAATATATCCCACTTTCTGTCAACATTAATTCATGTCAAATTATAATGCGTCTCTTAAAATATAAGAACATGATTTCTTACATTTTAACAACTATATAAAACAATCAATTACTTATTCATCTCTCTGTCAAATGTGCCGCAAAGACATGCATGTGAATAATTTCAGCAGTGTTACTTGATAATGTGAAGCTTCATGGATATGGTTAACTTTGTCCAATAAACTAAATAAATAACTTTTTGGCACTTTATTATATGATTACTAATTAACGGCAAACTGCTTAAATTTTTTTTTCATACTTTTGTTTGGCAGTTTGGCTGGCTTTTTTGCAGAGGATTCACAAAGTGTATTCTTTTATGAGACCCGTTTTAAAATTTTGATTGGTTTTAGGAAGTGTGAAAGTCTCTGCCACTAAGCCAAAACGTTAAAGTTGTAGAAGGGTTGAGAAAAATTACACTTGTATTCTAACACGCCCCTCAGGTCGAGAGCCCTTCTTTTATAGGACAAAGAAACGAGATAAATGCCCAACAAATTGTGGGCCGAGATCTAGACTATACGCAGCGGTATTTTTTTTAAATCCACATTTAAATTGCGTTACCTGTGAGATTCGAATTTGGGTTGGTCTGATATCGTGAAAGTTCCTGCCACTAAGCTAAAACTTCGAAGTTGTAGAAGGGTGGAAGAAAATTGCACTTGTATTCTAACATGAAGCATGTAATGCAAGATCGTAGAAACCTAGCTAAGTAGTTCCATCAATCCCTTTGATATTTATTCAGGAGACATCAACTTTAGAAAGCATGAAAAGGTGCAATATCTCTGGATAACGTTCCAGCAGTCTGTTATAATTTGTTTCCTTGAGTCTTAGGAATTTATTACTCCAGTACATGTAGCGATACTTGTTATATTCGTGGAAGCAAATTATAACAACAGAAATTTTAGCAAGCAAGTTAGGGCTAGGCATTAACTTTACGTCTAAAGACAATATAATTCATCCAACCAACTGAATCAAGACTCCTTCGAAAGTTTGATAAGCTTTTGGATTTCCTTCTAAACGTTCTTCGCAAAGTAAATGACTTGCCATCACAAGGAATGAAGTCTAAGAAAAAGTAAATGGTGCATTACATTACAGCTATTTGGGTTGTTGCTTTTATGCACACAAATATGTAAAGCGATGGGTAAAGAAAGTATGCCAAAGTTTTCATATAACTACGAACAAGGATGCCGTAATAAGGTAGCTGACTGGTGATAAACCAAAATAAACATCATGGCCAAGACTTTTGCAGCAAGTTCATCTGTACTGGGTCCACACTCGACATACAAGATGAGCATTTCATGCGGACATAAGAATGCATGTTCTCAGAGAAAGAGGTTCAGAAAACTCAGATGCAAGAGCAACGCAATGGTGTCTGCACCATTGCACCTCCACTGGGTCCACTCACTGGCTGTGATGCTTCCAAGAAGAAAGCAAAGATGAAACCACAATCCACAATACCGACGCCTTTATCCCAAACTTTCGGGGAAGGCCAAGTGAATCCTTTTCTACATTCAACTTTAAAATGTGCAACTATGATGTCCTTTTTAACTGGCTAGAATTCAAGCCCACTCAGGTCTATGCTGAGTTCACTTTGTCCCCTTAACTATAATTGGTCCTAAACAAGTATTATTTTATATGATGCTTTAGAGTGTATATAAACTATCATCAAGCAGGCAAGACCACCATGTCCCTCCTCACCAGCAACCAGTGCAATTCTGTGGCAACATGCGGGTGTTCACTGCTTTTAAGTTTCGGAGCATGACTAAAATTATTCTTAGCTATAACCACAAATGGCATTTATATATTACTGCATAAAGCAATTATAGGATATTCTAATTAGGTCTTTGTTTGTTTCTCATTCTTAGAATTTTGATTCCTTGCTTAAAAGACCTTTCCGAACATTTCATTTTCTAATCCATATAGCTTAAAATTTACTTTCATCTTCCGTATCTTTCATGTTCAAAGTTCGCCCTCCATGTTTTCAAAATTTAGCCTACTTTCATGTCAAACAGTTCTCCTTTCAACAGTAGATATCAACTTATTAGTGGGAAACAATAGAAAACAATTAATTGCCTTCAGATTCTATTATAATTGATAATATTTTATGGTAGAATCAAATCGAAAGGATATTAGTTATCTTATTAACTTTCTAATTGATCTTTTTTCCCTCTATGGCGTCAACTTTTAAGCACGAGCAGGCTGACACTATCCTAAAATGTCTCAACAGTCACCATTTTAGATGGTAAATTACTTACTCGCAGCGAATATTATTGGGAGTTGCAAACCATGACCTCTCAACATAGATGAGTGGGTACATACCACATGAGCTACACTTGCTAGGTTAATCCACCATAGTCACTTTTTTCAATACATTTTTGCTCCAACTCTATATATCATTCAAAACATTAAACTAAACCAAAATTTATTCTGATAAGCACTTATTCCTCAATTACTATTATAAAATTATGTATAACATAATGAATACATAAATTGGGATATAGCTAGATTCAAGGTTACAAAAAAAAGGGACCAAAGCAGTCAGATCTTTCTGTTGAAACTAGTTTTAAATGAAAAAAAAAACTATTTTCTATATTTTTATTATAAAAATAATTTTAACATTAAAAAATGAAGAAAAATTTATAGAAATTAGAAATAAAGAAAAAATACGGAAAAAGTCAAATATTAGAGATTTCATCATATGACATATCATATGCACAAATAAAAGTAAATTTGATAGTTCATAAATCCATTGTAAAATAAAAAAAACATGCAAAGTGTAACGGGTTGGGTTCATTATATGGGTAAGTCAGGTTTTAATAAAATTATTTGATAAAAATTTAATACCAAGCCAAAAGACGGTTGAAGACAAGAAAACCATTTTAAACCAAACCAGTTTAATGCCAGTTCAACCTGTTTTGACCCATTTTCACAAAAAACGGAGGGATCCTTTCTTAACCACCGTTCTACCCATAAATGAGATGGTAGTCTCATAATCCATTTAAATGAGTTATTTAAACTGACTTTTCACCCTTTTTTGGAACACTAGTTAGGTTAATAATCTCATTTGTTTGTTATTCAACTATTTTGTTTTGTTTTTTTTTTCCGTTCAGTTATTTTCGTTTGATATTTATCTTTGTAAGCCTATCTCTAGGACACTATTTGAATTAATAAATCACACTAGAATTTGACAAAATTTGAAAAGTTGTGTGCTTTCTAGGGCTACGTGTTCTTATCTCCTTCCTCCTCCATTCTCATCTTGCTCCTTACTCTGCTCAAAGTAGTATAAAGTCAGAAGAAGAAAAAACATGGTCCACAACTTCACCTCTCTTCATCACCTATTCTCTAGGAAGCATGGATACGAGTACGAGACACGCCAGTTTTGCAATAAGTAGAACATAGGAACACGGATATAATGTCATATAATATAACTTATTTTGTTGGCAATTCTCTATAAATTTAATCAAAATGATGTTCAACAATATAATTTGAGCTAATTGAAATAAAAGATATAATGTCCATAAAAAGGTGATAATACTTCAGTATACATTATAAAATGGCTACAAGCATATGCAAGCAACTAGAGTTAATTAGTAATAAAGAACATGTATACGTGTTAAAAAATGTTAATTATGTGTCCTCAGACGCGTTCGAGATATCTAAGAAGTGTCCAACATATAAAATGTACTATAAACTTCTGGACACACATGAGGAGCGTCTGACCAAGTATTTATGGAGTGTCTGACCAAGTATTTATGGTGTCTATGAAGCGTCCATATCCGACACGAGCACAGCTCCTTGATAGAAATCTCCATGCTACATAACCTATTATTCTCATTCAAAAATCCACTACTCGAAAGGCCCAAAACCCTCCTTTATTTCAACCATCGATGGTGAGAGAAATTCTTTTTTAAAAAAAATTAATCTCTTCCCTACCTAAATTCCACATTCCTTCCCCTCGCTCTACCAGATACTAATATGCATCGATCACCTCTGTTTTAAAACCCACTATAGATCTGGTTGGAAAGGAAAAAGAAAGAAAATAAGCCTTCTACGTCACTTGTCAACACCCAAATCTTCCCCTATCTTTCCATTATTTTATTTATTTTTCTTCCCTATTGTTAAACTCCACCATAAATCCCATCCTATTATCTCCCTAAACAGGTGAGCCACCTTCACCCTTGTAACCCACCATTAAAAAAGAGAACTTTTCACTACAAATTTCTATTCATTCTCGTTGGCAACCAAGCATATCCCTACTTTTTCCTTGCGTGGATCCCACACCATACAAAATCCTCTCAACCTCTATCCTAAATTGAAACTCAACATTTTCCCCTTGTATTTCATTCCCTTTAGAAATTCTCAGAAACTCATCACCAACCCAATAACTAAGAAAAGCTGGTATACATGGTCACGATAACAAATGTCGAGTTGAACTCCAAGATTGATCAATACATGACATCTACCAACAATTATGAAGCTCCAAACGATGCACGAATTGATGCATTTGATGCGACTGTCAAAGGAACTTTCCAAAATGATTGAAGGTCTTAATTTGCACTTTGATACCAAGTCATGCGATCCTTTAGGCACAAGCAACGTCCTCATGCCGGCCTAATATAAAATCATAATCAGTCCACAATTGTACCAACAACCATAACTACTATAGAAACAACCTTCATAGCAACAATACCAGTAAATGGAGGTATCCGCTTAGAGTAGCAAATTTCACAGGTGAGAAAGACCCATATACTTTCTATGACTGAACATATCAACTAGACCTATTACTCACTTGAGTTGACTCCTCTCACATAGATCCTTCTTGCTAAAGTCAAGTTATGAGGGACTGCACATATTTGGTGGAGCCAATATGAAGCTTATGCTGGATTGACCAATGCTTACAATTGGGATGAGATGAAGCCATTGCTAAAAACCGTTTCGTACCTGTCAATTACGAGCAAAGGATGTATGTTTTCCTTCAGCGTGCACCAACAACAAAACCTTACCGTTAGCCAATACACCTTTACGTTCCGATGAATGATGGCACATTCAAATATTTCTTGGTGTGACTCAAACTTATTAGCTAGATACATAAATGGGTTGAAACAACAAATTTTGCGAAAGTTCACATATTCCCTCACATTCACCCTTAGTGAAATAGTTCAATAGCGCAACCGATTGAGAATGTGATGAAGTTGTACCCTGCCTAATTTTCAGCTCCTCTACAACCTACTTCGAGCACCGACTATAATGGTCTCCAACAATGACCTAAAGAGATGGTGCTACCTCCACTGATCAAGTCGACAAAGCTGAAATACTAGTTCAGTGCCAAAGTTCTAGCGATTGTCACGACCAATGTCTATGGCCTTCATTGAGCAAAATGTTTCACCAAAAAATGAAAGCAGCGATCTCAATTATCTAACAATTGTGCTCCGTTTGTTATTAACATATCCAAAAGGCTTCCACAACAAGCGACTGAGTAGGCATAATATTTTTCGAAATTAAGTAATGTGCAAAGACCAGCTTTTCCACATGATCATTGGCAGGAGTAGTTTCCACTTGAAAAGAAGCTTTCAAGAAGTTAAACCAATATGTTCATCCAACACTTGAGTCAACAAGGCCATCTTGTCGGTCAAGGAACATTGCCTCCTCACCTATTACATTTGTAACTTCAGCGAGTCTGTACAAGTTCACCTAGTGAATGAATGCCATATCCCTTGGCTACATGATAGGAAAGTTCATTGTGGGTATGATACCTACAATTTCAAAGAGGCTAACAAGATGATCCTCTTTGTTCCAGCTTAAGAGGCAACAATGCACAAGTTGAAGAAATCAGTTGGTTCGTTTCTTTCGAAGCGCGTGGACAATCAATTAAATTTTCTCCACTTTACAAGATCAAGTTATTTTCAATCGAGAGAATTATGGGGACAAAGCGACACTGATGAATTCCTTTTCCGCACAATGGGAAGGGACTGCTAGGGAGAGATGTCAAATAAATTGAGATTTGATTATATTCGATAATCTTATATTTTTATTAGGCAATGATTTCAATGGGCATGTAAGAGAAGATAACATGGGATATGAGAGGGTGCATGGAGGACATGAATTTGAAAATAAGAACGATGATGGAGAGACACTATTAGATTTTGCGGCTTCGTATGATCTTATACTAGCAAATACTTATTTTAGGAAGAGGAAGGAACAACCTTTAAAAGTGAGGCAAATAGGAGTTAGATTGATTTTTTTAATCACCAGAAAGGTGGATTGCTTGATATGTAAAAATTGTAAAGTTATACTGGGAGAGTGTTTTAACCTCACAACATAGATTAGTTGTATTGAATGTTAAGATTGAAAAACACATGTGTGCAAGGAAGGAGACTAGAAACTCAAGAATTAGGTGGTGGAACTTGAAGGGAGAGAAACTAAAAGTTTTTAGAGATAAAGTCCTTAAAGGAACATCATGAAATTGG
This sequence comes from Hemerocallis citrina, assembly GCA_017893485.1. Lineage (NCBI taxonomy): Eukaryota > Viridiplantae > Streptophyta > Magnoliopsida > Asparagales > Asphodelaceae > Hemerocallis > Hemerocallis citrina. Next base: position 79,968,582 of record CM030366.1, read on the forward strand.
GAAGGAGAGACAAATATAATGTGAACTAAAATGGATACGTATATAAGAGAAATTTCAAAGGAGATACTTGGAGAATCTTAAGGTAGAGGATTGCTAAATAAAGAAACATGGTGGTGGCAAGAAGAACTTCAAAATATTGTGAGAGAAAAAAGATCAACCTTCAAAATATGTCAAAAGAATAGAAATGAAGAGAATTTGGAGAGATAAAATCGTTAAAAAAGAAGTTAAGAAAACGGTAAGAGATGCAAAAAAAAAAGCTTAAGATGATTTATACACAAAATTAGGAACAAAAGAAGGAGAAAATAACATTTATAAGCTTGCTAAACAAAGGGATAGAAAAACAAAAGATCTAGATACAATTAGGTGTATTAAGAATAGGGATGGCAACCGGGTCGGGTTGACCCGCGACCCGCGCACACGAACCCAGCCCACCACAATGCGTCGGGAATTCCGTAAACCTGTAATACCCTGATTTTTCAATTAATGGAAAATTATTTATTTTGCACGTAGTGTGCACGTGCAATATTTTTGGGTTGAATTATTTTTATAATGATGTGTATAAATATTTAATTAAGTGTTCTCAAATTATTTTGTACAAAAAGCCTTTCTTTAAAGCCTTATTTTAATTTAATGAAAAGCCCTTTTTCTTAAAAGCCCAAATGTATTTTATTCTATTTATTTTTATAAACTATTTTGGCCCAAAAAGAAAGCCCATGAATTAACCTATTTTAATTAAACTTGTCATGTAGAAGACTTTTTTTTAACTAATTTATTTTTATAAAAAATTAAAATGTACAAATTTGGCCTAGTTGCATGCACGTGCACTACACGTACACGTGCTATGCACACCCTAGGGGGGAGGCCGGGATTCATTCTTTTGGAGGGATTTTCAAAAGTGAGCATGGTGATCATGGAGGTAGTTTCTTAGTTGTGGGTAGTTTTTCTAACTCCTACCTTAATCTAGACCCTTCATTCTACAACCACCAAAGCAATCTTGGCCCTCCATCTCACTCATTTCCTAGTATAAATACCCCCCCCCCCCTCTCATGGCTAATTTTCATATGCAAAGTATAATTCCAAGTTATAGTATTGTAGTGATAGTGTGAGATATAAAGATAGAGAGTTTGTGTGGGTTTGCTTGCTTGGAGTGGCCGGCTATCACCTAAGGAAGCTTTCGGTTGTGCTAGAGAAGCTTTCGGTTGGGCTTGGGTGGCTTGGAGTTTGTGCGTGCTTTTGGCTAGGAGGAGGTGCTTTTATTTGCAAGGTCTTGTTGCTTTGTGTTTCTCTCCATTCAAGGTGGGTAAAACATTTCATATTTCTAATATAGGAGTCCATGCTAGTTTTTATTATCAACACTATACATGAAAAATACTAATAAGAGCCCACTTTAATTGAAAAGTTAGTGTATGAATGGATTGAAATGATGCGATTAACTTGTGTGAAATTCGAGTATGAAATTAAATTATATGTAGAATTCTTCATGATTATTAATTTGAATGAATGATGGTGGAATATTGCTAGCATGATGTGTGTAAATTTCCAATTAAATTGCTTGTTAATTGTATGGTTGAAGCATGAAATTGATTAAGTAAATGGCACATTTTAAAATTTGAATAGAGAGTTTTCTTGAATGCTTGAGTTGTAATTATGTTAATTGATGAGTAGTAGTATATTTTGTGACATAGAGGAACCAATGAAATTACTTTGTTGTCATCAAAGTAGAACTACTCAAAAGTTAGTATTCTTGAGTTTTACCTATTCATGTGCTAAATAAATCCTTTTGTTGATATGGGTATGGATAAATCCAAAGATGCATGTGTTGTGAATAAAGATTAATAACAGTGAATTATCATAAGAGAATTGTGAAAGAAAAAGGGATTAGAAGACTAATTGTTTATTCAATGTCGAAAATAAAAGAAATAGTAGATTTAATGAGTAATTCATTGATTTGTGGGAAGAAATACATTTTTATAGTACAAAAAAAATTATTTTTATCTTACTGGTATGAAATTCACATGAGTGAAAATTAATCTGGAAGTTTTCAGTAAATTTTACCAAAGCAATAAGAAACTATGGTTATTTGAACATCGAGTTGTTTTTAAAACAGTACGAAAATAACACTTATAGACTTTGTCTGGGTATCTTGACAACCCGAGCCAGTAGCTCAGGCAGTCTTTGACTGCAGTTTGCTTCTCTGAGCGGTGCGGTTCGAACCCTGCCTTCACCATTTTTTTTACCAATTGAGTATAAACATATATAACTGCGACCCGAAGCATATATACTTAATTCGCTCCTTACTAACCGCTAGCACAGTTCGGCCATACGGCGGGTGCTCTTGGCTCCTTTCCTGTTGTGACTGGGTTCGATTCTCACCCTTCGCGTTTATAAAAAAATATTTTTTTGGGAGTTGTAGATGTCCAAAAAATGTGAAAAAAATATGGTAATTCTCAGAAAAATATAAGGAATTTTATAGGAATGATTTGAGTATTATTTGAATGAATTTAACTATGGTTGTAGTTAAAAATGCATAGATTGATATGAGTTTAAATAGATTGTTGTTATGTGATTATAATTTGACAAAAGAAGTGAATGGGAACTTCAAGTATTAATTTGGTAAAAAGAGATGTAGTTGTGTGGCATGATGCAAGTATTATCTCACTTGTGAAATAATATGAAGCGTGTATATTACTTGGTAAGGAGAAATTATCATGATGTGACAATTGATAAGTATATGCAAATTTTGTATAAAGATGGACTAGTGAACAAATGAGAAATCATGAATTGAAAGAGAATGTACATGTGAGTTTGAGAACTCGACATGGAAATTGTATAAATTGAAGATTGTGAAATGAAATTTGAAATAGAGTAGCTAAGTCTCCCCGGCATCGAGAAATGAAATAAAGTGAAATTAGACCAAGGTTGGTCAAGATGAAATGAATGAATAAGTCCGGTTGATGGAGAGGCTAACTCTAGAGATTAATTTTGTTCATGATTTTTTATAAAACTAAGGACTAGTGCATAGTGAAGATGTGATGAAAGTAAGAGAAAAACATTGAGTATGAGAGCCCTGGATAGCGGCGAGAGCGTATCCCAGGAATTCTCATGACGAGTCTGGGTGAGGATACTGTTCCAGAGTACCGTCCCAGTGGCGACGCTCGTGGGATGTTTGAAGACTACGGGTGGTGTCATGTTTATGGTGAGAGCGTATCCCAGGAATTCCCATGATGCGTCTGGGTGAGAATACTACTCCAGAGTGCCTAAACATGAGTTCGTAGGTCAGATAACATCTAGGATACTTACCGTAATTACAGTAGTAGATTAAATCATAACGGGGGATTGAACCCTATAAAGATGAAGAACGAATAAGGGCTTGCCCTCCGACCTATGTAGTATGGGATGCATAGAATCCGAACAAGTGCGCATTAGTGTCATGTAACATAAATAAATGCATTAAGGACTAAGTGCACAATCACAACACGACATCAATAGGGTAGTCCCTTTAGTTTGAATGTGACAAGTTTGTATTTGCTAAATATGAAAAGTTGAGTTATACTATTTTCGGCATAGAGAGGATGGCCGTGTATAATGTTCGTCGGTTGAATAAACTGACGTACCCACAGTCTTATATGCAGGTAAATATCATGTTAAAGATTAAAGAAGAATGGATGCTTAAAGATTATATCATGCTGTTGTACTTTTATTCAATTGTTGTAAAACTTTACTTCCGCTGTGCAAAAGAAAGATGTAATTATGATGTAAACTCTGATGTATGATGAAAAGTTTTAATTTCCCTGTAAAATTGTACTAAAGAAAGTGAAAAGATCCTGTAGAACATCTCGAATTCAGTGTATTTGGGATTCGGGGCGTTACAAAACCAAACCCGTTGGACCCGGCCCGCTCGACCCGTCGACCTAGTCAAACCCGCCCGCCAATTCGCAGGTTTGGATTCGTTTGACCCGTGCGAGTGGAACGGTCCAGAGACCGTTGGCTAATATTTTTTTTTGTTTTTGTTTTTATTTTTAAATTTTTTTCCCTATAAATACCCTCTTAATTCAATCTAAAAATTTTCACACCTTACTCTCTTACTCTCTCTACTACTACTACTCAATTCAATATCAATTAAATCAAGTTTTTCAACAAAGTAAAAAAATCGATCGTATCGAATTGTGTTGATTCAACTCTCAACTACGTCTACTTCAACTCCTCCAACAAAGAAGCTCACTCACTCCCTTTCAAGTTTCAACGACTACCGGATTACCGACTACTCTCAACTTTTATTCTCTCATTTGTATAATCGATTATCCGCGAAGTACGGTATCTAAATTTCATAACCCTCCTGTTGTCTTAAATTTTGTTCTAGTTTTAATTTTTTGTATCATATTTGTTTGTTGGTTTTTCCATTTTTTCTCTCTCAAACCTCTTATTGTTTTTTAGATTTTATTTTTTAACATATACCTCATAGGTTGTTTTCTATTATTTCACATACACTAGTAAAATACTAGATTTTTTTCCCACATACACTATTACCATGTCTGGATCACGAGGTAGCGGCCGTAGTCAAAGTGGACAAGATTCCACCGATACATCACGTCAACCTCCAACCCACAAATTGAACCCGAATTTACAGAAATGCATGATGTTGATACACAAACACAACAAACTGAATCCACTAGTAGTAGAAAAACTAGGAGAGAAACAAGTGGTTGGCACAGATTTTGTGACTATATCCCCGATGAGAATAATCCGGGTGTAGGACATAAGATTTGTAAACATTATAGAAAGAGTAACAAATGGAAGAGTGGTGAGGGAACGGGTACAGTTAAACGATACATTTTAAATGTATATAAAGATTTAGTAAAAGACCAACAAGGCCAACAAAAAATCAACCCTAGAACCGGACAAATAGATAGCCAACCCTATGATCCTGAACTTGTTCGTCGGGAAATGGCCCGATTAGTTATTAAGGATGAGCTACCTTTTTCCTATTCCGAGAGTAGGAATGTTGAGTCTTTCAACCAAAATGCACTAAATCTACATTTTAGAAGAATTCCTAGAAACACACTAAAATTCTATGCTTCAAGAATTTAAAGTATGGTGTAAAGCTAGGGGAATACAATTTAGAAAATGATGTAAAACTAACCCTAAATAGAGAATTTCCAAGAATCTTAAAGGATTAATTTTACCAACATATAATGCGGATCAAAGTTGAAATTTTAAACAATTAATCGGTTTGATGGATTTTCAAGAATTGAATTAAGTTTCACAAACCCAATTAATAATTCAGTTCTAACAATCAATAATTAAATCCCTATGTGTTATTAGTAAGTAAAAGATTCAATATTGATTTGTACTATAATCAAGCAGGTGGAACGCTCAATCTCAATATTTGTGGTAGACAATTAAATTGAATAATATGATGAAGTAGTATAACACAAATATTTGAGAATTGGAAAGAGTATACCGAGGGTTCAAAGAACTCAGCGTAGATCTCGGATTGAACACGAAGAGCACAATGATCAGCAACAATAGCAGAAGCAACAGCCAAGAGCAATGGTAGCAACCAAGAGAGGTGGCGGCAGCAGTCGATGGGGAAGAAGAAACGAAGGAGAGAGAAGGGGTTAGGGTTTGATTTTATTTTATTTGAGGGATTTTTAATTTGGGGGTAGATTTTAGAGTTAATCACAAACCCTAAAATTGTATTAGGATTTATCACAAACCCTAATAATTTGGATCTCACTTGTATCACACAAAGAGAGGGATGAAGAGCAAAAACTCAACACAATTTTTTTAATCAAGAATAGCAAATCCTCATAAATCTCAAGGCCTATAAATAGGCTCAAAACAAATCTTGATACAAAATCTCAAAATATTCTAAAAATCTAAAAAATAGTCTCAAAATCTAAAAAATACAAAAAAGATTACATATGGCTATAATTGCCAGAAACAAAAATGGTACTGAAATAAAAATCCTAAACTAAACAAGAAAGATGTCCTCATCAGAAAATTTCCTAAAGATGTTAAACACCGATGGAACTCTACTTTCGATTTACTAAATGTTATTACTCAATACAAAGATATTATAAATGATTTTTGTCTTGCAAAAAACATGAAATTTTTTCCAATGACTCCCGAATCATGGTATTTTGCTAAATCTTTATTACGATTTTTTGAAACTTTTAGAACCGCCACTTTGAAATTTTCTACATCTTATGATTCTACTTCTAATAGTATTTTTATTTCAATCATTACTATGATACAAACTTTTCAAGAAATAATTTCGGACGAATACATTGGCCATATTGTTCTTCCCGCTTAAATTTTTTTTTGAAGTATTTTAATCCCCCCTATGTTGTATTGTATTGCTACTATTATGGATCGTCGTATCAAATTAGCGGGTACGAAGAATTTGATTGAAATGTATTTTACTTTACTTGGAGATGAATCTGAAATTGATTGCGACACATTTTTTGCTAGCTTTGAATCGACATTGAATAACTTGTATGATTATTATGATAGAACTTTTGCATCTAGTAGTACAACTAGTATAGTTACTTCTTCTACTACATCTAGAGGTAAGGGTAAGAGTACATTAGAAAATGTCACTTTTAATTTACCTGCTCGTATTCAACAAAAAACCCTAGGACTAATGCACCTAATAAATTAAATTGGTATAATCAACAAGATAGTGAGAGTTCTAGTACTAAGATTGAAGTGCTACAATGGTGGAAAGAACATGAAAATCTTTTTTCTATTCTTTCACATATGGCTAGAGATCTACTAAATCCTCCTGTCTCCACAATTGCTTCCGAAAGTGTTTTTTCTTCAAGTGGCAGAGTTCTAACAGATTACAGGAATCGTTTGAAGCCGGATTCGTTGGCGATGCTCGTGTGCACTGAAGATTGGATGAAGGCTGAAGACAGGACTCAAGAAAAAGTGGCATCTACATCAACAAGTGGAAGTAACTCCCATGTAGTCCAAGAACAAGATTAGAGAATTTAGGGCGATGAGATCCTAAGTTTAGATTAAGTAAAGGTGCACGACAGTAGTCCAATGCCCTCTCTTCATTCTAACTCTAGGCTATTTAGAACTCTAGATTGTCCTCTTAAACATGCAATAGAAGGAATTTGTATATTTTTTTAAAAGTATTTGTATGTAAAAAAGTTGTAAAAATTTTATGGAAGTTGAAATGAATAAATATATACAATTTTGTTTAATTCTTAATCTCTTATACTTGTTGCACAATTTTTATTTATTTATTTTTTTAGGTTAAAAGAGGGGGGGCTTGTATTTGTAATTTGTATGTAAAAAAAACTTGTAAAAATATCATAGTAGTTGAAATGAATCATCATTAATATATGCATTTTTTCACTTTTATACAAGTTAAACTTGTAAAAAAAAATTAAGTGAAAAAAGTTGAAAAAAAAAAAGAAAATCAAACGGGCAAACCCGCGACGCGGCTCGACCCGAAACGGGTTCGACCTTAATGGGTTCGCAGGTTGACCGGGTTGACATTTCTGGTTTCCAACCCGGCCCGACCCGACCCGGTTGCTACCCTGACCCGACCCGAACCCGCCCACATTATACTTCAACCCAGGCGGGTTGACCTGACCCGGCCCGGTCGCCCCGAATGTCAACCCTAATTAAGAGCGATGATTCAAGAGTTTTAGTAAAAGATAAGAAAATTAAGGAAAGATGACAAAATTACTTTGAAAAGTTATTAAACGAAAATGTTGTGAGCAACTTAAATATAGAGAACTCGAGGAAGAGTCGAGAGCATATATTTTTCCGTAGAATTAGGACCTCGGATGTTCAAAATGCTCTAGAAAGGATTAAAATAGGAAAACCTTTAGGACCGGATGACATACTCATTAAAGTTTAGAAGTGTCTTGGGGATGTAAGAATGAGCTGGCTAACAAAATTATTTAATAAAATTTTGAGGACTAAGAAAATACTCGATTAATGGAGAAAGAGTATTTTTGTACCCATATATATAAAAAAAAAGGAGATTTACAAAGTTGCTCAAACTATCGAGGGATTAAATTAATTAGTCATACGATAAAAATTTGGGAGAGAGTGATCGAACATAGACTGAGACTAGAAACTACAATATCTGAGAATCAGTTTGGGTTTATGCCTAAGATGTCAACAATGGAAGCAATTTATATACTGAGGAGACTTATAAAAAAATATTGAGAGAATAAGAAAGATCTACATATGGTTTTTATAGATCTAGAAAAAGCATATGATAAAGTCCCTAGAAACATAGTATGGTGATTAAATAATAAAAGAGTATCTATTCAGTATATTGGGGTAATTAAGGATACATATGAAGGGACAACGATCACAATTAGAACAATCACAGGAGAGACCGGTGATTTTCCTATTACAGTAGGTTTACACCAAAGTTTGGCGTTAAGCCCCTAACCTCTTTACTTTGATTATGGATGAATTGACATAAGGAATACAAGATGAGGTGCCTTGGTGTATACTTTTTACCGATGAAGTCATCTTAGTGGACGAGATTAGAGCAGAAGTCAATGCTAAATTAGAATTGTGGAGAAAAACTTTGGCAGCTAGAGGCTTTAGGATAAGCAGAACTAAAACAGAGTATATGAAGTGTAATTTTAGTGATATTCGAAACACAACTGAGGAAGTAATTAAGCTTGATAGCAAAGAGATACCTAAGAGAGACCATTTCGGATATTTATGCTCGATTATACAAAGAGATTGAGAGATTTGTGAAGATGTTATACATAGGATCCAAGCAGGGTGACTTAAGTGGAGCAGTGACAGTAGTGTTTTGTGTGACAAATATATACCTTTAAAGTTGAAGGGAAAAAAATTTTAAAAATATATATATATAGAATGGCTGGTAGACCAGCAATGATGTATGGAGCAGAGTGATGGGCAACAAAGAAACAACATGTCCAAAAAATGAGTGTAGTGGAGATGAGGATGCTAAGATGGACATGTGGTAAAACAAGGAAGGATAGAATTAGAAACAGGCATATACGAGACATGCTAAAGGTAGCTCCAATCCAAGATAAGTTAAGAGAGAATTGTCTCAGGTGATTTGGACATATCACACGTAGACCTAGTAGTGCCCAGTTAGAAAGAGTGATTTGATAAGTACTGAGGGTAGAGTTAGGGGTAGAGGAAGACTAAAACTAACTTGGGTGGAAACGTTGAGAAAATATATGATAGCATGTGACCTTACAGAAGATATTGCGCTAAACCGAACTGAATGGAAAACCATGATTCATGTAGCCGACCCCAACTAGTTGGGAAAAATGCTTTGTTGTTGTTGTTTGTTGTTGTAATTATTTTCTACTTGTAGGATAATATTTCAGTTATTTGAAATCTATCTTTCCAAGCCTATCTATAGGCTACTAGTTGCACTTATAAATCATATAATGAAATAAATTGAATAGTTGTGTCGTATCTCCTTCCTCCTAGTTGCACTTATAAATCATATAATGAAATAAATTGAATAGTTGTGTCGTATCTCCTTCATCTTTCTCTTCTTCTTCCTCCTCATCCTATGCCAGTAATTATATGGTAACAGATGTCTTCCCATCGATTGGGTGAAGGATAGAAATTTTGTACCCACTTAAAAGATCAAGTAGCTTAAGATTAAAGACTGTTCTGACACGTTTACCTATTTTTGCTCGTTCACTATTGACGCACAAAAGTTCATCTTAAAGAGAGAGATCAAATTCTTAAAACCCTAAGAAGAATCTTCAAAATCTTTAAAAGGGACGGAGAAAATACCTTGATAACAGCGCGCACACCGGGAGAAGCCGGAACATACAACCCAACAACCATAACATACAACCCTATGATACCAACTAAAAGGATTAATTAGATTTTATTTTAAATTTTTTTAAAAAAAAGGAGTAATGATTGTAATGTTAATTTGCAGCAAGTTGTATGAGTACCTTTCTTCCAGTTGAGAGGGTTGGATTCATTGGAGACCACGAGCTCGACGACATCAGATCCATCATCAAGAATGAACCGGCCTTGATCCGAACCCGAAACCAAAACACCCTATCTGAACCAAAGAATCACACATTTAGATTCTTGATTATTTTGGTTTGTAGAAAATAAAAGGAAAAAATATATATATAGTAATCACTGTACCTGAATCCAAGCGCGTTGGAAGAGGATGCCGAAGAGAGACATGGCCGGGGGAGTCGAGGTGGTCGGTCGAGCATCCCTCAGTTGGCTGCACAATACCTTCAGAGCTGCCAAGTTGTAGTCCATCCCTGATCACCCCCTTTCTTCTCTTTCCCCCCAAACTGGCCTGTGGTTGTGGGCTATGGTATGGCTGCCTGTATAATATGATATACTCTAATACGTGTTCTGCACGTGTATTTTATATTCAGGTTGGGCCGGTTCGGTTTAAACATAACTGGTGCACACACACATCCACTATCAAACTTTGATTCAATATTCGAAAACATTTACGGGGAGGAAGAGATCAATGTCGCCCGGTGTCTAAGTCGATCAGTGTGATCAACCAACACCGTCTTCGGACCACACTCAAATCCATTCACATAATTGCACACGAGGACCGCATCTCTAATCTCTAATCTCTAATATCTAATATATTTATATATAATGGGAGAAGGTCTTAGATACTGTTCTTTTTTTTTTTTGCCTCTTATAAGAGGATTTTTTTTTGAGGTGTTCTTTTTATATAAAAATAATCTCTTATAAGAAGCTCTTATAAGAACCTCTTATAAGAGATTTCTGTTCTTTTTTCACCTCTTACAAAAGTCAATATTACCCAAAAGTCTATATTACCCCAAAGTATAAAAATAGTTAGATGAAGGACAAGAAAAAATAAGTTCAAATTACTAATATATAAACTAGTTTACTGGCAAGTTAAATTAAAAAAACAGTGTAAATCATAAATTATAATTCCGGAACCGAGATAGAGAAGTAGAAACACAGGAAAACAAAACTTTTAAAAAATAAAAGGAAATTTACACGTAGCGAAGTGGCTTAAGAATATGCATCTGTCACTAAAGAATTTAGTTTATACTAGTATCAACCGAACCAAATTTCATGGATTAACCTCTGACATTATATATTACTAGTATTATACACGTGCTGTGCACGTGGAGAAAATTGGGGGAATGAAAAGAGCAAAAAAAAAAATCTACCAGCACGTGCGTTGCACGGGTTGGGTTAAGGACAAATTACACTAAGGCATTCTCCCATTATAGTAGTAGAGATTATATAGTTTTTTAAAGGAATATTATATAAGATATTGCAGTTACAGAATACTATATGATAATATACTATATTATTCATGTACCATATATGAGAGACACTGAATATGTAACTTGCAGGCAATACAAGAGCGCCATGAGAACTCACTACTCAAGTTAGAGATGGACAAAATCCGGGAAGAAAATCGTTTCTTGACAGAGAATATCAAGAAGACATGTTGTCCCAACTGTGGCTTTTCTACTATGAGTAAAGATACTGCCATTCCTAGTGAAGAACAGAAATTGCGAATTGAGAATGCGAGGCTCAAAGCAGAGGTAAAGAATCATGCTTTTCAGTATAAATTTGAAGATAAATGAGATGGATCTATTTGAAGGAAAATTAAATAAGTCCTTAAATTTCCTAGTATTATGCATTGCAGGCTTATTACTATCAGTATTTGGGGTAATATATACTTTTTAAGTGATAGAAGACTTACAAGAATTTGAAGGAGGCTACTAGAAGTCTTTTTGGCTTATAAGAGATTTTGAGGAAAATCACTTATAAGAGGTAAAAAAATAACGCTAAAAAACTCTTGTAAGAGGTGGACCACCTCTTACAAGAGGTAAATCTCTTATAAGAGGAGAAAAAGAGCACTACCTTAGTGTCATTTGTCATTTTGTCATTCTACCAACATGTGCAACGCACGTACATAACTGATATAAAAGAGGTTTCCGGTTCAAATCCTCCCTATGTCAGAGTTTTTTTTGTTTGAAATTTTTAAAATGTACATCGCACGTGTAAATTATTAAACTTATTTTTATTTTAATAATTATTAAAACTATTAAAACGTGCATCACACGTGTAAGTAACTAATAATAATAATAATAATAATAATAATAATAATAATAATAATAATATATCTCTAATCTCTAATCTCTAATATTATAATGAAAGAAGGTCTTAGTGTCATTAGTCATTTTGTCATTCTACCAACATGTGCAACACACGTACATAACTAATATAAATGAGGTTTCCAGTTCAGATCCCCCCTACGTCAGGTTTTTTATTTTTATTTTTTGAAATGATTAAAACGTGCATTGCACGTGTAAATTATTATCATTAATCTCTAATATTATAATTGGAGAAGACCTTAGTGTCATTTGTCAATCTATCAACGCGTGCAACGCACGTACATAACTATTATAAATGAGGTCTTAGGTTCAAACCTATACTACTTCTGAACTTTTACTTAAAAAACCATATTTATTAAGATGCACATCACACGTGTAAATCTATAATCTCTAATCTCTAATATTATAATGGGAGAAGACCTTAGTGTCATTTGTAAATCTATCTACGCGTGTAACACATGTGCATAACTATTATAAATGAGGTCTTAGGTTCAAACCCACATATAGTACGTCTAAATTTTTACTTTTAAAAAAACTATATTTATTAAGACGTGCATCACACATGTAAATTACTAGTAATAATAATGGGAGAAGTCTTTAGCATCATTTGTAAATATACCACTTTATTTGTAAATCTACCACTTTAGGTGTATTGCACGTGCAACTCAAACTCTCCCATTATACACTTTATTTAAATATACCAATTTGCGTCATTACACGTATAACTCAAACTCTCTCATTATACTTTTTATATTACTTGAAAAAACATGTATTTATTAACACGTGCTATAATATATTACATTAAAAACTATATATTGATTAAACACATGTTAACTACTGGTAATAATAATCTATAATATTATAATGGGAGAGTTGGGGTTGTCATTTGTCAACATACAAACTCATGCGTTGCACGTGCAACTCCAATTCTCCCATTAATTACAACAAAAACAAACAAATAAAAATTTGCTCCACCTATTTAAAACGTGCAACGCACGTGCAAAACAATTTTATAATATTTTATAACATTAAACATACACATATATTGCACATACAATTCAAATTCCACTTATAAAAACGTACAATAACAAATTGTAGTTTTACCTTAAAATTATTTTTTCCAATTACGTGCAACGCACGTCCAACTTCAAAACTATTTCTTAACACGTATATTGCACGGAAAAATCCTTAAAATCTTATGAAAATGTGCACCACATGTGAAAAATACTAGTAATAATAATATTATTATTATTAAAATGGAAGAAAACCTTAGTGTCATTTGTCAATCTACCAACTCGTGCATTGCACGCGATAACTAATATGAATGAGGTCTCAGGTTCAAGTACTCACTACGTCATATTTTATACTTTAATTTTTAAAATATATTAAATGTGCATCACACGTGTAAATTACTATCTATTTAGCTGTCTAGAATATAATATATAATCTATCTATAATATAATATATAATATATAATATATAATATATACTACTATTAATGGGAGAGTTTGCCACTTTGTCACTTTGAGTTTGTAACCAAACAAACAATTTTTTAATGTATTCTTTTCACAAATGAAACACATATGTTGCACGTTGCACATACATCATGCGTTTAAATCAAAGTTTTTTCCTTCACCAAACAAATAATTTTTTATTTTTTCTGTCACAAAGAAAATACGTACGTCGCACCTGCAACTCAAAATCTATTTCATAACACATCACCGTACGTACAATTCAAGGTTTTTCCTTCAAAAAATTTAAAAAATTGCATGCAATGCCTGTTCAACTCCAATTTTTAAAAAAAGTTTAAGGCATTCATCACAAGTGCTGATTACTATCGATTTACATGTATCGCACGTTTAACTCCATCTTTTTATCAAAATGTACATCACACATATAACTATTATAATAGAAGAGTTGGAGTTGTAAATCTACCTACTTATGTGCAATTTCAACTCTCCCATTATAGTCTTCACATTGAATTTTAAAAATATATAATCATATTTATTAAGACATGCATTGCACGAGTAACTCAGAGTTTCACTTTATTTTAAAAAAAAAATTTAATACATGCATCGCCCGTGTATATTACTAGTATTATTGAAGGCAATTCAACGAATGTTATTGATTAGGATGATATCCTATTTCTCAAGATATTAGGCAACTCATGAGAGATCTCTCTCCACTGCAACAATACAACATGTGTCTCATCAGGGCAACATGAGTGCCGTCGATACAATAGCTAAGTTAGGCCAGACCTATTTGATTGATTTTTTTATGGGTTTTTATCACAGATGCGTGACTAGGTCCTAGGGATGGCAACTGGGCCGGGTCAACTGGCGACCCACCCGAGACCCGGCCCGTTGAACCCGGCCCGTTTAAGGGTTTGGCGGGTTCGGGTCGAACCCGTGTACAGTAACGGGTCGACCCGGGTCGAAGAAAACGCGAATCCAACCAGGATAACCCGGCCCACGAACCCGTTAAAGAATACCCAACCCGCAGGTCGACCCGCGGGTTACGACCCGTTGGACCCGTACGGGTCGACCGTTGACCCGCGGGTCAGCGACCCGTTGGGTCACTGTACAACAGAGCCAACGGCTCTCTTATCCGTTTTTTTGGTTTTTTTGGTTTTTTTTAAACATTTGTAGCCTATAAATACCCCCCAAAATCCTCTAAAAAAATCACACCTTACTCTCCTACTCTCTCTACTATTATAAATCATTTCTAAGAAATTTTTCAACAATTGAAGTATTCAACAAGCAAGTCTTCAACAAGGCATATACACGATCAATTTTCGATCGTATCGAAATCAAAATTCAACGTCTTCAACGTCTTCAACTCTCTTCAACTCTCATCAATTCTCCTTCAAGCTCTCCTCAACTCTTCAATTGCGGAATCGCTTATTTATAGTTCTCCTTTTATTCTTATTTTCACGGTTTATTTTACATACGCGTATTCCACAGTGAACGGTATCAAAATTTCATACCTCTCTCGTTATTTTTTTTTGTGTTGTAGTTAAAATTATTGTTGGTTTTTTTATCTTCTCTATCTCAACCCTCTTGTTTTTTAGATTTTTTTATAATTCACCGTTCCTACATTGTGTATTTTTTTTACATACATTAGTACATTACTATATTATGTCTAGATCACGCAGTAGCAGTCGTAGCGGGCAAGATTCCTTCTCCTCTTTTCGTAGGTCACCAATTGTCCCAATTAGTGAGCCCGCCCAAGAGTTCCATGATCCTCCTACCCAACAATGGGGTGCACATGACGAGTTTGTAGGTGACATACAATTAGAAGAAGAACAACAAAAACAACAACCAACCGAAACCACACAACCCCGTAGTAGTAGGAAAAGTAGATGAGAAACTAGTGATTGGCATAAGTTTTACGATTATATCCCGGACGAACAAACTCTACGTATAGGTTTGAAAGTTTGTAAAACATGTGGTAAAACATACAAATTTAAGAGGGGTGACGGCACCGGTACAATTAGTAGACACATCCGACATAACCATAAAGACCTTTTTGCTGACCTACAAGGCTAACAAAAAATCAACCCTAGGACCGGTCTAGTTGATAGCCACCCTTATGATCCCGATCTTGTTCGCCGGGAAATGGCCTGATTAGTCATAAAGGAAGAGTTACCATTTTCCTATCCCGAGAGTAGGAACTTGGTAAATTTTAACCAAACAGCCTTAAACCCTCATTTTAGAAGAATTCCGAGAAATACTTGCAAATCAGATTGTTTTAAAATGTATATCAAAATGAAAGACACTTTGATTGCAATTTTATAGAGTTTAACTTGTAGAGTTAGTTTAACTTCGGATTGTTGGACGGGTGTCCACAATATTCCAATAATGGGAATAACCTGTCATTGGATCAACAATGATTGGATTCTTAAAAAAAGAATCATATCACTTGCGGCGTTGCCGTATCCCCATAGTGGCGCTGAAATAGCAAATCGTATTATATAAATTTGTGATGTTTTCCATATTCGCAATAAAATTATGTGTATTAGTTTTGATAATGCATCTAACAACAATGTAGCAATTACTACTTTAAAATCCGTATTAAACCCTCCATCTGACAATATTTTTCATGTTAGATGTGCATGTCATATTATAAATTTATATGTTCAAGATGCATTAAAAATAGCCGATCCATATATAGTTAAAATTAGAAATTGTGTACATTTCATTGCATTAAGTCCAAGCGTATTATAAAATTGGAAAGCTTGGTGTAGGCTTAAAAATGTACCTTTTGATTTACTACATGTTGTTACCGAATATAAAGCAGTTGTAAATGATTTTTGTATCGCATTTCATATGCCAATTTTTAAAATGACTCCCATCGATTGGTATTATGCCGAAAGTTTGCTGAAATTTTTAGAACCGTTTAAAACCGCAACTTTAATATTTTCAAAAACATATGAATCTACTTCTAGTAGCATTTTTATTTCATTAGTTAGCATGATGCAAACATTTAACGAATTGTTAAATGATACCAATGTTGTTGAGATTGTTAAACCTGCATACAAAATTTTTTTGAAGTATTATTTTCGTCCTCCTATGTTGATTTGTGTTGCTACCGTTATGGATCCTCGTATCAAATTAGAATGTACGAAGAGTTTGATTGAAATATTTTTTGCATTACTTAAGGAAAATGTAGAATTAGTAATTGATTGCGCTACTTTTTTAGTTCAGTTTGAATCTACATTAAATAACTTGTATGATTATTATGATAGACGTTTTGCTTTTAGTAGTACAACTTCTGTAGTTAGTTCTTCTTCTGGTACTTCTAAAGGTAAGGGTAAAAGTAAATTTGATGATAGAACATTTAATTTACTTGAACAAATTCAATCAAAAAAACCTAGGACTAATCAATCAAATGAATTAAATTGGTATAACCAACAAGATTCTGAGCCTTCTACTTCTCCACTATATATTTTACAATGGTTGAAAGACCATGAACACACTTTTAGTATTCTGACAATTATAGCTAAACATTTACTAACTCCTTCTGTCTCTACAGTTGCTTCTGAGAGTGCATTTTCTTCAAGTGGCAGAGTTCTAACTGATTACAGGAATAGCTTGAAGTCCGACACGTTAGAGATGCTCGTTTGCACAGAAGACTGGCTGAAGGCTGAAGATAGGACACAAGGGAAAGCACTATCAACGTCCACAAGTGGGAGCAACTCGCCGGAAGAACAGCAACAACAACAACAACAACAACAACAATAGCTTTGCTTGTAATAGCAACTCGACCGATACGTTAGAAATTGTATTATATCTTTACTTGTAATGTTAAATTAGAAAAATTGGAGTCAATTAAAATTGTATATAAGAAATATGTTAGTGTATAAAACATATTTGTGAATTGAATTCTTCATTTCATTAGAAATTGTGAAAATTGTATAACTTAAATTCATATGAATAATATTTCAAAATTTTTTGCCAATTTCACTCTTTCAATCTTATTATTACTATTATGATTTTTAATGTTTATTATTATTACTAGTTACTTAGTATTATTATTATTATTATTTTAAGCTAAAAATATTTTTAAAAACCCTATCTATTTAAGGGGGCCAACCCGCGGGTTGCCCCGACCCAACCCGAGTTGGACCTAAAGGGTTCACGGGTTGGGCGGGTCGCCTAAATCAACTTTGGGCCCGGCCCGGTTAAGTCGCCAAATCGGCCCGAGTCCGCCCAAGTCACGGGCCAACCGGGACGGGTTCGGCCCGGCCTGGCCTGACCCGTTCGACCCGAATGCCATCCCTACTAGGTCCGTTATTTTTTTTGTTTCTTATTATTTTTGTGAATATACGTGACGAGCTAAAATAAATAAATTCAAAACCGTTTAATCTCCTCCCTCTTCTCTCGCGCTCTCTCTCTCTCTGATCTGAGTCAGTTGCCAAATTTACGCTTCTCCTATTTTTGACTCTTTCTCTTTTGTAACCTCTAATCTCTCTGTTTTCTTCGTTTCTTAGATTATAGTCCTCTTATTCTAGGGTTCCTCCCTCTTTCCCTTTCCTCTCTTATGGCCTCAAGCCCTAATAATGTCGACTCCCGCCAAACCATTCATCGAAATCCCAACTCAGGTGAATTTGCCATCGATTATGCGTGCTGTTGATGGTGGGTCTCCATTGGATTCAATGGAGATTAACGACGAGAATCTTGTGAACGGTACAGAGATGCAGGTGGCTCAAAATTTGGAAATTAATGGAAGTGATCGAGTTGGGAAGAAAGAAGAGAAGGAAGAAAAGGAGAAGGAGAAGGAGAAGGATAAGGATAATATTAATAATGCTTTGAATAGCGAGCAACATTGCCATTACTACTTTCCTCTTTTGGAGGATAGATCAGGGTTTCGTGTTAATGATTTGGTTTGGGGTAAAGTGAAGAGCCATCGTTGGTATCCTGGACAGATCTTCGATGCTAACTTTGCAACGGAATTCGCGTTGAGCCGTGAGAGGAAGGATCATTTTTTGGTAGCGTTTGCGGACAAAACCTTTGCTTGGTGTCATGAATCTCAATTGAAGCATTTCACCAAGTTCTTCGCGCAAATGGAGAAGGAGAAGCAGAGCAGTATGGTGTCGATTGGGAATGCAGTTAATGCTGTTCTTAAAGAAGTTACGAGGCGTGTTGAGTTTGGAATGGCTTGTCATTGTCTTCTATCTGATCCAACTTTTGCTTCCTTGAGTTGTCAGAAGGTTGAGAATGCTGGGATTAAGGAAGGGACTTGCTTCCCGGAAGTTGACCACAAGTCTGTGGTCGTGAATTCTTTTCAACCCGAGTCGCTTCTTGATTATATACAGACGTTAGCGCGGTGCCCGTTTGGAGGGGTTGATAGATTGGAGCTTGCAGTTGCTAAGGGTCAAGTGAAGTCTTTTTATCGTCATCTGGGTCATCTTCAACTCCCTGTTTTTGATACTGATGGAGGTTTGGTGCGGAATGAATCTGAGATTTTATTATCTAAGAGTAAAATATCTGACAAATGTGGAGGAGGTGGTGTAGTCTCAACTTCAGGTGCATCGAATGTAACATCTGGGAAAAGGCCAAGAGGAAGACCTCGCAAAAATATTGTATTCGTGGATCATGTCCAATGCCTTGGTAACGTTGATGAAACTGAATATGATGTGCAACCTATTTCTGCAATATCTAGGAGTGAAATTTATGAGAATGGTATATCCGATAGTTCTGTTCTAGTTGCTTCAAATAACATGCCTGTTAAAAAGCATAGAGGAAAGCCTCACAAATACCCTCTAATAAGGAAAGATTGTGATACACCGATGATAAGTTTGTTGAAAGAAATGGAAGAGTTGCCTCTGGTTCTCAAGTCTAATGAGGAAATAGATGAAACAAGTGTTGGCAGAAGGAAGCAAGGATGTATACAGTTTTCTCCCGAGGAGTATTCTTCTCCGAGTGAAATTCTCTCGCAACTCTACTTAGTATCAAAGGACCCGACGGAGGTATACGATTTCATTCCTATGCTTACAAGTTTCTTCATTGATTTTCGGGAGTCTCTGAACTCGGAGGGGGAAAAAATAGGCCAAAAAGGAAAATCTGTGAGGTGTAAAAAACATGTCTCATCAGAAACTCCTGATCCTGATTATATCCCGGACTCTTACTGGTCTGACATTGTACTTAATAACAGTCCAGAAAGCCATCCAGCATCCAGGGGCGTCAAGAGAAAAGGGGACTCTCAGAAGAAGCCGCCTGAAAAGAAGCCAAAATCCGAACGGCTTTATCTCCAGTTAGATCAAGTTGATGCTGCTAATTTTAATGATAAGCAGGAAGTGGATGGAGAAGGAACTATAAACCACTCCATGGAGGAAAAGGAAGAGACACCGACTTCATTGATCTTAAATTTCAGTGAGTCTGGCCCTCTTCCTTATGCAGCAGATCTCATCAAGATATTCAGTCCTTATGGAGCTTTGAGGGAAGAAGAGACTGAGGTTTTGCCAAAGACCAGTCGTGCTAGAGTTGTTTTCAAGTATCGCGATGATGCGGAAAAAGCTTTCAGCAGTGCTTGCAAATATAGTGTGTTTGGGGCAGCACTTGTTAGTTACCGGCTAAGGTATTCGCCGTCATCTAAATCTTCTTCAAAAACACTTCTCCCCCCAAAACATGCTACAATAGTTAACAATGGCAATTTAGGACAGCAAGGTACCGCATGTTTTATGATTTGTTTGTAGTTGTGTAGGCTTCTTTTTCGTAGATGAGTCTTCTAATTTACAAGCTTTAGATAATTAGCCTGTGCAATATACATATTTATTTTTCTTAGTGTTAGCCACTAAGAGGCACAGGTACTCTGTCAATGAAATTAACTTCCGTTAGTTCTCAATGAGTATGACAACAATGATTGAGAACACATGCAATACACATGTGAAACCACATGTTAATGTCAACACAACTAGGCACCACATCCCAATTGTCTAGTTATGATAGTAAATATTTTCTATTAGGTCTGTCAATAAATACTAATATCTATTAGCTCCCTCAAGTTACAGATGTTAGTCGGGAGAGGTCATTTTCCCCAACTTCTGTGTAAAGTTGACCTAACCATTGTTTTTTATTGTAAACAGTGGGAATAAAGTTGCTCCCACATTCCATTAATAAGTTATTTAATGAAACATATAACCAAAAGATTGAGTATGATGTTTATTCATCCCAACAGACTGAGTCATGATACTCATTCTCCGTTATAAAAAAAAGAACCCTCCTTCATACAAGAAGTGTTCCCCGTCCAAAATAACAACAATAAGTACATATATGTATATACAAACAAATCGGTCCGCTTATGCCAAAATCTGCCAAAAAGACCACATCCCCCAGTATGTGGCTGACAATCTCCGCATGCTGATCACTCGCCGTCCTGTGTCCCCTCCCTATCCTCAGACTATGCCTCATATGTGGACATAGTAACATCTGCATACATCTCATTGACCTTCGTCCTAACATCTGTACTAATTTGTGACCAAAATACAATATTAGCTTTTATCATGTTTGATAGTTGTTGATGCATGAGATTTTTGTGTGTGGCTCTAAAAATTCTATTGTTCCTATCTAACCAGACCGCCAAATAGATGGCCACTACCCCAACTCCCAAATCTCAATATTGCTCCTGCAAACATTGAGGTCCCCCATGTTCCCTAGATGGACTAAACAGAGTCCGATAGCGGAGCAGAAATACAGAATCTGTGCAGCAAATCATCCCATACGGTATTACATACTGGCAAGTCATGAACATGTGGTTCACGTTTCTTTGTCGTGGTCACACATGACGCACTCTCCCGGCCCTTGACAAGTTATCCCTAGTGAGAACAACATTCTGGATAGCCAGCCAATTGAAGGCACAAACCTTGAACGGAATCTTAACCTTCCATATTGGATCGTACACCCACACCCCCCCATCTTTGATCCATTCATATGCAAACTTTACCGAGAACTTTCTCCTCCCAGCTGATTGTGACTAGATGGTCATTTCTAGTCGGTTTCTAGTCTTGCAAGAACTGAATGAGTTTCCTTTTCTAGCTCCTCATCTCCCTACTCGATAGTGTAGACATTCTCGGCCTCTAGTCGTCGTTAAGCCATTGTGTCGTCACCTAGTCATTCTTATTTTGCTGCGTACTGATAAGCCTCTAGGAATTTTCTCTTTAAGTTAATGGGATCGCACCACATGTCTTTCCAAAAGTATATATCTGTTTCGTTACCAACGGAGAAAGATGTCCTTGATAGGAAAATGTCTTTTGTGCATGAGACACCCTTCCAGAAGCCAAACATGGATGCAATATTATTATGTTTTTGGTACATGCACTCATTTATAAGGTAAGCAACCTTAACTAAGGTTGCCCACTTTGTCTTCTTTCGTACGTTGAGTTTCCACCACACTTATATAATAGTGCTTAATTCATTTGTCGAAGGTTGATAACTCCCAATCTGTCGAAATCCTTCCATCGGCAAACCATCCCTCCTAATCAACTGAACTCCTTCTGTTTGCAAACCATCCCCCACTTGATCAACAAATATCCTTTCCCTTCTGCCCCTGACCCTTTCCAAAGGAACGGACGACTTAACATATCTATCTTTTTTGTTACCCAAATTGGTATCTCAAAGAACGACAAAAAATAGAGCGTTATCAAGTTGATCACCGAGTTCAGAAAAACCAAGCGAAAGGAAAGATTCTTTCCTTTCCATCCTTCTAGCCTATAAGCAATTTTCTCTTTAAGTTCATTACAGTCCTCCCTTCTAAGAGTCCCACTTCTTATTGTCAAACCTAAGTACTTGAGTGGTAGCTTCAATACCGAGCAATTAAGTATGGTTGCAACCATAGGACCATTCTCCCTGTTCTCCCCAAAAAAGATGACGATGCTTTTGTGGAATTCACCTTTAGTCCAAACCAGTCCTCAAACAGATACAATCCCTACTTCAGGAGAGTAGCCCATGCAATGTCACCATCTCCAAAAATTAGAGTGTCATTCGCATATTGAACATTCATGACGATGAATATCCACCTCCTTAGGCCCAATCTAGTAATCAATCTCTACTCCCTGTACGAGTTCAACATCCTATGTAATCCGTCTGTCACCAGCGTGAACAACAATGGTGATAAAGGATCCCTCTTGCGAAGACCCCTTCGGCAATTGATTTCCTTCCCCGGTATCCCATTGACTAACACACAAACCTTGGTTGATGCATCTAAGTTTCTATCCAAGCGATCCACCTATTCCTGAATCCTCGCCTTCTAAGGACCTCCACCGAACAAGTCCATTCCACTTTGTCGTAGACTTTTTGAAGTATAGTTTCAGAAGAAACCCCACCCTCCTCCGCATTTTGCAATCCTGGATCACCTCTTGAACCAATGCTACGCCTTCTAAAATATTCCTTCCAGCTATAAACCATGTCGGATACTCATCCACGATATCCCCTATCAAGCCCCTTAGCCTATTAGCCAAAACTTTCGAGATAATCTTGACCGAGATGTTTAACAGATTGATTGACCTGAAATCCCCGACCTCAGTGACCATACGTTAGCGTAATTCATTCTTCCCATTTCTAGGTTCCATCATAAAAGACGTTCATGACTTCCATAATGTCCTCCTTCACAGTGCACCATAACCGTTTGTAAAAGAAAATATGGAACCCATCTGATCCTGGTGCCTTAAATTGCCACTTTCACCTCCTCCATGGTGAATGGGTCTTGTGGGACAGAACTCTCTGATGAAGATCTTCATCTAGTGCCTCCCAAAGGTCTTCCACTGACTCGCAATGCCCTCTCATTGTATTACCAAACATCTCCTTGTACGTGTCATCAATATGCTCAAATATACGTTGTTCATTTGAGACTACCATCCCTGTAATTTTCTGGGAATGAATGTAAGTATTCCTAAGTTGCATGCTAACAACCTTATGAAAGTATTTTGTGTTTGCGTCCTTGTATTTTGACCATCTCACCCTCGACCATTGATGCCACATGACCTCTTCTTTGCTATAGGTCTCCATAATTTGCTGCCTACAGTCGCCCAACCGTCGAAATTGATTGTCATCCAAGCAATCTGTCTCCTCTATCTTCTTTATGTCCTCTATATCCTTCAAGATAATATCCTTCCTTTGCAGCACATTTCCGAGGGTGACATTATTCGATCATAGTAACCTTTTCCTTAGTCTTGACAGTTTCTTCATAAACCTTATCACATGATTCGTGGGTTTAACCTCCTCCTCCCAAGTTGCTTTGACCAGTTCCTCACATTCCCTATTGCTGAGGCACATCTTCTCAAAACGGAAGATTCTGCTCCGCTCCCCCTTTTCTACTCCTCTCCCATGCAAATGATAATGGGAACATGGTCAGAGGTATTGCGAATGCAAGAGTGCATCATCGCCTACGTGAATTTAGTCTGCCAATCAACAGAAACAATAATCATATCCAGCTTTGCGAGAATGAGTGACCTACTACAATTAGACCATGTAAAACGTCAATCGTTGACCGGTAACTCAATCAATATGAGGCTAGAGATGATCTGGTTGAATTTTCTTTTGTTGTGACCATTACCTTCCCCTCCTTTCCTCTCGTGTGCGTGTCGGACAATGTTGAAATCCTTGCCTAACACCCAGGGCAAACTCCATCTGTCCCTGATGTAGACTAACTCGTCCCAAAGTTCTTGTCTTTTAGATCTGTTGTTCGGTTCATACGCTGTGGTGATCGTTTCCTGTCACCCATCTGCTCTCTTTTGTACCACCATCGACAGTGAATTTTCCCACCCAACAATCCAGTAAGTCAAAATTTTTGATATTGATCCCACCCATTATCCCCCATGACGCTTCTTGAGCGTCTTTAAACCGTCATTCCCTGATGTAGTTTAAATTTAATGTCCTAAAAAACCTATCGGTTGGTCGAGACAATTTAGTCTCCTTTAGGCATATAATATGAACGCTTTGATCCTTAATAACCTCCCTTACCATCCTACGCTTGACAGGTTTGTCAAGCCCTGTTACATTCCAAAATAGGATGCTAAACATTAAGACTATTTAGTCCCCTTTCCCCCTCGTGAGCACTAGCCCGTTCAACCAAGACACAACCCACATTTGTCACCCCCTCTAAAACCTGTTGAACCTTGCAGACATTGTCTGCTTCCAAAAATCCTAATTCTGTTAATGTAGTTCATGTGTGCATTATGATTGCTATGCAAATTGATACCATAAACATTTGCTAACTGAATTAATATGTAATTTGGAATTGAACCAAAAAAAAATATATGTGCATGATTATCTGTAAGGTTTTCATAGCTCTTCCACTTCCCCACCTTTTGATAAATTTTCTTAACTGTAATCAGCTTTTTCCCCTTTTCTCGCAGTCTATAGCTGCGCCGGTGCACCTCCTTGGCACTGTCGTTTCTTTTCTTTCCTCCACCGAGGTATCTTCTGATATACTCTCGAGTCCTCTATCTTTCCTTGATTGTGGGTTCCTAGATCCGATGAAATCAATGTACGATTCTAAAGACCCCTCTGTATCCCCTTTCTTTTTAGTAGCCCAAGTGCCCAACATAGCCTTGATCCTCTTTTTCACCTCCCTTTACACTCTTTTTTCAACTTCCTTCTTAAGGATGGCCTCAATTAGGCCACCCTAATCCTTCCCCCCATTCTCTTCATGGTCAACGTTCTCCTCCACCTGCCCTTTTTGTTTCAGACATAGTTCCTCCCGCAATCTAGCTTCAACCCGCTTGACAGGGATAATAGACTTCGCTTTCTTCGAAGATGGAACGACCAGTGTTGAATCCATCTGCTCTTCAATCGGAATAATTTACACTTCATTATTGCCTTGCCTTGAGACTCCCCAGCCTCCGTAGGTTGAAAAAACCAAATTTTTTGGAGTTAAACTCATTATTATGTCCTTATTAAGGCCCAATTTTTCCAACCCCAAAGCGGAAAATCCGTGAATTTCTTTGCTGCCCAGCTGTCCCCAGCCCATTAAAGAAATACCTTGTTTTTCTTTAATTTCCTGTCGGCCCATTTGGCCCAAGCCCAGTAAAAAATCTTCCTCCTTTTGTCTTAATTATTTTTGGCACATCAACTGTTCATGGCCCATTTCCAGCTGATTCCTATTTAAATTTGAATTCGAAAATCTCGCTCTTTCCCTGTGCAAAGACTCCATAACCTCAGGCCCCACGCTTGACAGAGACAACCTCATACTCTCTTTGTCAGGTGGGGGTAGCTTTTTACTGGGCTCGAGGTGCTGACCAGTAGCAATAGCGGTGGGCTCCTACACTCGTGGCCTTTCCAACAGAGAACAACTTGTCTTCATGATCACAAGTCGTTGGATCTCCTCCCATTTCGTGCCTATCCTTATTAACTGACAGCCCAGATATTTCATATTGAACCGATTCAATTTCTAGCCCTGATTTATCCCAGTTCACTCCTTCCTCTGTCTTGCTACCTGAGAAGAACACCGCCCACAACATAGCTGGAAACGAGCATTTTTTAAATCTGTTTAGCCGTCATTTCCTCCCTTGTCTGGCCCTTGTCTTTGTTAGAACTTGAATTTCATAAAATAGAAGATTCCTAATAATCTTTGTGAAGAAGTACAATTACAGGAATAAAAAAGCAAACCAGACAGTTCAATACAGAGTCGAGATTTAGATCTCTGTCCTTAAAGCAAATTTTGCCCCGTAGTGTGACGGTAGTTAACGAACTGCCTCCCAGGATACAACTGTATTACCTTCTCTGAAGAGCAACACCCTAGCTTCAGAGACACCAACGGACCAGTAGCTGTGTTGCACTCTTAGACTCAGAGGAAGAAGAAGAAGATTGTAAAATTCAAAACAGTGTCTCCTGACAGACAAATTTGACTGGTCTTATAGGAGATGAGGGCGTAACTGATGGATCCATTGCTCTGTAATAGCAGAGTAATGGCTCAGAAGCGTAATTGATGGATCCATTACTCTGCTGTTACAGAGTTATGGCACCAGTTACAAAATTTCAAATGCCTCAACAGAGAACTAGATCCAGGAAAATTCGGAGCGGGGCAAAAAATAATTTAGGCTGGCTAGAACCAAACCAAACCAAACCAAGTCGAGGCCGGGCCGGGCCAGGTCGGGCGCGCGCATGCATGTGTGTGTTTTGTCTATGTCCTCTCTCCACTACACGTTAGTGGTAACCACATGACTACACCCTTTAGTCCATTTCTTTAGCTTATATACTAGAGAAATCTTTCTCAACTTTCGATGTGGGACTATCAATTTTCTCCAAATTTCCAAGTTAGTGTATTTCGAGTACCCAACTTTGGACCAACGTTTCTTATTTATACGGAATCCATTTTTGGCAAATGAGTACATTACGGAATAGTACTCGATGAGAGGAATGTGGTCCAATCATTTTTCGGCGCCATCGGTGGCTGGAACCCACCGGAAAAGGCCCGGAAAGTTGTTGCCAAAAACATTTTCAACAGTCTTTCTCTTCTTCTTCCACGACGACCTTCATGTGGTGGAACTTGTTCTCCACCACCGTCCTAACCACAACCGATTTTTAGTCTAGAAAAGCCCCCTTTCTGCCTCATCGTCAGCTCATCAACCTCCAACACCACCCTAAAGTTTCGAACAATGTCCTGAAACTAACTGAATTCCCATCAATGTTGTGGAAGACCCAACAACCTAACCCAAACTTCCACTTGCAAACCTTGGTCGACTGCCCCGTCTTCTTCCATCCATGGCTTGATACTAATACCAAACCGCCCTCCGATGATCTTAATCTCGTCTCTCCTCGCTAAGGCAGCGATACCTTCGTTGGACTGAAATTCGGCAACCCAATAATCTTGAATTTTATGCAGTTCCCAACTCCGGCGATTCAAAGATTCGGCTAAATTCCTCAATCCAGTGATCACCTTTGCCGTTGATGGCCACCCAGTAACTATCCTAATAACCTCCATCTTTATTTTCAGCCTCTCCTTGTTCACTTTCATCAAGGCAGTCACCGTGACGATTGTGTGGGCGTACTCCTTCCTCTTCGGTGGTTGTCTCGTCTCCTCCGACAAACTCCTACCTAGTCTCCCACATCTGACTGCACAAGCCTGTACTTTATGACCCGGGTCTTTGCATTCGAAACAGACGAACCTACCATACTGGCATTCTGCTTTCCAGTGGTAGTCGCCGCAGAAGACACACGACTCCACCCTCGCCTTGGCCCAGAGCTTTTCCTGCTTCTTGGTGGACCTAGACTTGTAAACTTCCCTTGGTTGCTCCTCTTTGTCGGCGTCGGAGTCGGAGTTCGTGAAGCGCAGAGAGTAGCTCCTGTTCCGAGAAGGCGCTAAGGGATCTAGAGGTAGAGGGGAACCTGACGTGGGCTGGGGAGCGCTTGGGTATCCGATGAACTGGCTGCTCATGATGATGGTGATCATTATCTCTGGTGCTTTTTGCCGGCGATCGGTGGTACTCCCTCCTTCCTTGGTCATCGCCTCCTCTCCCTTGAATAGGGGATGTCACTGTGCCAGTTTAGGGCGAAGAGTACCCCACTTCCCTTCCATCTTCCCCACGCCTTCCCAGTGCCTTTCCCTTTACCCACCTCCCATGTGAGCACCTGGTCCCTGACGGCTGCGGGGAAATCTTTGTTCATCATCGCTGCTGGTGGGCCTCGGCTCGCGCTCTCTCTCTCTCTTTCCATTTCTCACTTGACACTAGCTACTTGTTGACCTAACCATTGTTAAACTAAGCAAAATAGAGAACAGGGATTTTTTGGTTCTGAACGACTATCGTTGCATTTTGTTAATTTAAAAACAGGGTGTAGGCCAGTCAACATGCAAAAAGTAGAGAGCCAATTTAAAATAAATTATCAAATTTAGCATAGATATAAAATATGCATTTATTGGGGATCTAAAAGAAAATACTTGTAATTAATTAGAGTATTCATTTTAAAAAACCCTCACTAAAACGGCCAGTGTTTTATATGCTCATCCTTTATTAATTTCTTCTTTTTCTAGCTCAAGAAGGCAATGGTGCTGACAATACATGAGCTGATTGCGTGCAGTTGATAGCTGAGTAAGTCGACTGCGGGAATTTTTTAAAAGCTCAATTTTATTTACAATTTTACTTTGAAGAATAATTTTCTTCACAATTTTTAATAAGGTTATCATGGTATATTAATGTTTGGTTGACCTTGGCATTCTGAACTAGTTCTTATTCTAGTTCTAGATGTAGAAACTGATCATTCATTTCATAACAAGAGCTATCGCTTCTTGACCTGACAAACTTTGTATTGTTTTGTTGTTAAGGTACTTGCAATTTGGTTATTTGTTAAAATTTGCAAATACAAGGTTATTAAGGTTTAGGAAATACTAATGAAGGAAAATAATGCAACTGGATTTGCAGATAATGTTTTCGGTATAGAACTTTTTCTTCATAATGTTTGCCATTGAACAAAGACTCGTTTATTCTATTGTCAATCAAATTCCAATCAATATGACAAAGGGAAATGGAAAGCATCTTACATACACGTGTAAGAGACCAGACAATGAATGTTCCCAGAGATGTAATAAGTGCATTTTAAGCTTCTAATATTTGTTCGTCAAATGTTGTTTTCGAAATAAACTGCATGCTCACAGAGATTGACCTCTCAAAGGTGAAGAAAAGCCTAATGCAGCGGCTATTTCTGTCGATACCAAATAACCACCTGCCAATTTTTGTGGTATCAAGTCTAATGCTTTGTTTTGATGGTAAGAAGTACAAGAGCTTTACGGATATTTAGATATAAATAGTAGGCTGATACCTCTGTCGACACCTGTGTAGGTCAATTGATGCTTGATCCACCATGGTCAATAAATCTATTGGTTTCAAACTCATATTTAATTTAGCGAAAGCGGTGACCCTCGACAGAGTTGAGTGATGAGACAGATTCATGTAGTCAACTCCAAAATTTTGGGATAAAAACTTCATTGTTGTTGATGATGTTTGTTGCTCTAAATCATACCACTCACTGGCTGCTGCAACAAATAGCTTAAATTTAAGCACACTCCTTAGTATGCCATATATTTTGTTGCATGGAAGGAAGACTTAGCTACAAAATAATAAAAATATTTTGATCCAAGAGCAGCTTAAGCGTAAATTACTAGGTTTTTCAGTTTCATAAAAGAGGGGTGTTGCTGCTTTTTCTTTGTGGGAGCAAACAGATGTTGTGAATTCTTTTTGGAAACAATAAAAAGAACTGACCTTTTAGTTTTCAGTTTTATAAAAGAGGGGTGTTGTTGCTTTTTTCTGTGTAGGAGCAAACATATGTTGGGAATTCTTTTTGGAAACAATAAAAAGAACTGACATTTTAGTTTTCACCGATATTGACTGATCTCGATTCTCGAATCTAACTCGTTTGAACCGTTGGATCTAACTTGGATCGTGACGATTGCTCCTTTTGAACTGCAAAAGTTTGGAAGACCAGGGTTAGCCCTGGCGATAGACCCTCCGACGCTCAAGTCAGAATTCAGAAAGATATGAGAGTTTTTAGTGGCAAAATACCTAGTTCCTGTAGAGATCATGGGGTATTTACAGTCGCTTTAGGGACTAGTTTCGAGATATTGATTTATCTCTACTTTTTGGTGTTTTGATAGAGTTGGTTATTCTCTTCTTCATGAAGCGATAGAAGTGGTAGTGGATATAGAGTTTGGACTCTTCTCTTGTATAAAGATATGTTTTTTGACCCGTCTCTTATTGATAATTATGAGTTTAAAATGGCATTTAGATAATCATGAACTCCTTTATACTAGGCCGCTATGGCAACCTAGTATGACAAATCTGTATTGGGTAGCTGGGTTTGAAAGAGGCCCAACTCCCTTTTACAGACCCGTTTCTGGTAGAATTTATCATTTATCCTGAGAGCTTTAAGAACAGTCCCGATTTTATTATATTTTTACCCATATAACAAGCCCCCCACTCCCGAAGACTGGTTTCCACAGTCTTTGAGGAGTAATTCGCCCGTTTTTAATGATTTACAGAACTTATCGGAGTTTTCGGGGATCTTTGAATCTTGCTCGGGGTGTAATGATGTTATTCTAAGTTTGTAAAATACCCAGAAATGTTTGTAGAATTTTCTAGATTTTTTGTGATTATTTTAGATTTCCCCCCAATTTTTAATCATTTTTTGGATTTTTTATTCAATTTCCCAATTTTTATGATTAATTTATTCGATTTTTAAGTAATTATTTTTAATTTATAATTACTTTTTTCTGAATATTAAAATATTTTTTAGAATTTTAATTAATTAATTTGAATTTGAATGATTTTTATGGAATTTTTAAATATTAAATTCAAAATTAATAATTGAAACGAGGAATCGAAATAAAAAGGATTTACCTGATCAAAATCTGAGCCGCTCATCATGATTGGCGCAAAGATTACAAAGATCGGACGGTCCACGATTGAAATTTTGTCCTTTCTATCTGGTGTCATAGTTACCCAGTGTGTGGCACCGAGTATGGGGCTACGTTGCGCATCGAGGTGGCGCCACATGTCGCTTTGACTGGTCAACGTTGACCCAGTTTCTCTCTCTATTTCTTTCTTTCCTTTTTTTGTATTGGTGACACGTGTCGCTTTTTTGGCGGCTAACCGTGGGCACGTGCGGTACACATGCCTCGCTCTCCTTCTCTTTTCCTTTCTCATTTTCTTTCTCCTTCCACAGCCTTTTGGGTCTTTTCTCCACGTTTTTTTTATTTTTTTATGGGCTTTTCCGTCATCGGGGGCCCAAAATTTTTTTTTTCTTTTTGGAGGGGCCCACAAGCCTTGGGGTCTCAGAAGTTCAAAAACACCCGATCCCACTCCATGCTCCTCATTTCTCTCTTCTCTTTCGACCACTATTCTGACCGTACGAGTCACTTCACTTATATATAATATTTTATTAAGATGTCTAGGATTTTGTCGGGCAATGACTCCTCTACAAATCGATATGTTAAAGAGGTGCCTACCTCTCAACCCAATAGAAGAGAGAAGGGGAAGAGGGTAACGGAGCAGTCTTCTGTGAAGGTGGAGACGACCGTGGAGGTTGATAGGAGGGTTGGTGAGTTTGGGAGATACCCGTGCCTCTAACAAGTCTCACCCGTATTCTTCAGTACTCCGACGACTTAGGGGGGTCTAGTAGAGCACGATCTTCGATACGAGGAGCCCGAGTTTCGTGAGGTGAGTGAGGCCGACTCTGTTCTGAATATCTTATCGGGGGCGGATCTTCATATAATTAGAGACAGATTCACAATCCCTCCTCAGTTTAAGCTTCTTCTGCCTTCCCTTGTAGCTAGGATGTGTACGACACTTCCCAATGAGTAATCTTTCATCTCTTTTGATGCTCTTCATGTCGGCCTTCGTTTCCCAATACGTACATGATCAACGCGGTACATTTTGTACCGAATATGTAGAGGCAGGTGAGCGTCTTCATTCTATAGTATCAGGTAGTGGGTGCTAACACTGCTAAGCCGAGCTTAGCGATGCTTCGGGCTCTTTTTAGACTTCATCAAAAGAGCAAGTCGGAATTCCACTTCTATTTTACTCCTCATGCTGGGGTGAAGCTGATTGCGGTCCCCGATTCGATCAAATTTGGAAAGAGAAGTTCTTTGTAGTGTATAGCTCGGAGCCGTGGGGGATCCCCACTAAATGGAAAATGGCAGTGCCGAGGCGAGTTAGAGTAGATCCGATGTTAAGGAGGAGAAGAAGAAGTCGTGTGAGGACCTCCTTAGGCAGGAGCTGTTGAGGTGGAGGCAGGTCATGGAGGAGGTTCTCTTTCGGAGGGGTCTGAGCCTGATAAACCCTAGTACGACTTTAGCTCTTTATTTGCTTAAGTATTTTAGTGTTATTTCTGCACATTTTACTTCCCGGAGATTGCTAATCTCCGTACCAGGCTATGTGTGGTGGAGTTGGGGCTTACTCGCTTACGGGAGAAGCTATTCAAGGCGGAAGTGGAGCTCAGCTACTTAAGGAGAGCGTTGACAAGGATAAATATCGAAGCAGGTCATCTTGATGACTGTCCGCGAGAGACGTCTCTGCCCAATGTAGAGGGGTGTTAACACGACGGTGAGATTCGTTATGCTGAGACGGTTGCCGGAAGGAACTTAAAGATTAATTTCCTTTGCAAATCTTTGCTTGTGAGAGGGATAAGTTGAAGAACGTGGTGCTTGAGAAAAGCTTAGAGGTTGCTCATCTGAAAGAGGTTTTCGCCGAATTCTCGGGAGATATTTATCCGGACTGTTCGACGCACTTGTAAGGTCCGTTGGAAGATTAGGGTGAAGGATGCCCATCTCAAGGAAAGGCTTGTTGAGCAGGTTGTGGAGATCCATCGATTGAAACGACTCTTAAGGGGGCCAGGACTATGAGTACTTCTTGTTCTCGTGATGAGATAAATCAAGGGAGATCATTTCATGAAGTGACTTCACGTCCACATGGAATCTTACGGAATTCGGGAGATGCTCATAGCGGAGTGGCCAGTTTATCAAGTGTTGTCCCGATTGGAGGGGCATCGCATATTGGTGGCCAAGCAGTTCAGACTCAATCTGCGGGTTTGGTCTTCCCTTTAGATCTTTTAGAGATTGATGTGGTACTTTGGTAAACAGGAGGGGTTGTAGGCTATGCGTGTCCCTTAACAGGAATATCTCCTTGTCACATGGGAGTAGAGATGACTTTGAGGGAGACTTGTAATATTGTTGACTGCTTCTTTTGAACTTGTATTGAGATGTTGACGTAAATGAAAATCTTCTAAGTGTTCAAGCATTGTCTCATGTTCTCTTTAAGTAGTAACTCTTTGTGTTAGACTAGATGTGGCGACTCTAGTAGAAGGTTGGACCTCTTCTGCCCTTGTCGTGAAAAGTTGTGGGAGTATCCTTTGGGAGGCTTGACCCTATTTTTGTTAATCGGGGTGGCTATTGCGTTGGAATAGTTTGCTCCGAATGGCGAGTTGGGCTCTCTAACTCAGTTATTTGTACGTTGCTAAGGCAACTTCGTGCCAGGAGTGTAAACTTCAGACTTTTTTTGAAAGCATTTCGAGAGCAGATCAAGTAGCGAGTTGAGTCTCGGAGCTTGATCGGGTCTGTGCGACTAGACCAACTCTAAGAACCACGAGTATGGACTACGCGTGGATTGAAGACGAGTTTTGGGAGTAATCGAATGGTAAATCGAGCCTCGGACACTTGGTGGCAAGCGGCTAGAGCAACTCTATGAAACATAAGTATGGGCTCCGCATTTATCGGGGAGTGTTTTGGGAGCAGATCGAATGGTGAGGCTTGTCCCGCCCTTACTCAGTGGCAAGTGGCAAGAGCAACTCTAAGAACCATGAGTATAGACTCCGAACAGATTAACGACGAGTTATGTGAGAAATCAAATTGTGAGGCATGCCCCGCACACTTATTCGGTGGTAAGTGGCCAGAGCGACTATAAGAATCAGGAGTATGGACTTCGCACTTGTCCGGGGGTTGTTTTGGAAGCAGATAGAATGTCGAGGCATGCCCCGCCCTTGCTCAGTGACAAGTAGCAAGAGCGACTCTAAGAATCATGCGTATGGACTCCGAACAGATTAACAATGAGTTTTGTGAGCAATCGAATGGCAACGCGTGCCCCGCACACTTACTCGGTGGTAAGTGGCTAGAGCGACTCTAAGAACCATGAGTATGGACTCCGCACTTGTCTGATGATTGTTTTGGGAGCAGATCAAATGGCAAAGGAGTGTTCCGCCCTTGCTCGGTGGCAAGTGGCTAGAGAAACTCTAAGAACCATGAGTATGGACTCCGAACAGGTTGACGACAAGTTTTGGGAGCAATCGAATAGCGAGGCATACCCCGCACACTTACTCAGTGGCAAGTGGCTAGAACAACTATGAGACTCCGCACTTGTCCAGGGATTATTTTGGAAGCAGATCGAATGGCTAGGCATACCCCGCCCTTGCTCGGTGGCGAGTGGCTAGTGCAACTCTACGAACCATGAGTATTGACTCCGAACAAATTGACGACAAGTTTTGGGAGCAATCGAATGGTGAGGCATTTTCCGCAGACTTACTCGGTGGCAAGTGGCTAGAGCACTCTAAAAACCATGAATATGGACTCCGCACTTGTCCGTTGGGGTGCTCAATGAGTAGTCGGTGTTGTTCCGAGGTGGACCATGTGTCTGACCTATTGTTTGCATCCGATGGAACTATTCACGAATTTTGCAAAATAAAAGACTAATTTGTTTTGAAAAATGAAACTAAGCGGCAGCTTTGATTGCTAACCTTTATTACATGATGTGACCGTTATGAGTGTCAACCTTTATTACATATTTGAAGCTAACTACTAGGGAGGACGTTAAGCACCCTTGTTGTACTTCATCAGGTGCTCGGCATTCTAAGTCCATGATATCTTCTCCACCCCACCCAGGTCTTCAAGTCGGTAAGCTCCCGGGTAAACCACTTGTGAGACCGTGTATGGTCCCTCCCAGTTTGGGGCAAGTTTTTACTTGGGTGGTTGGATATCTCTAGATTTCAAAGGATGAGGTCCTCCTATTGAAGGTTTGCCGAACGGACCTTCTTGTTGTAGAATTTTTTTTCCGTATGTTGATAGATTTGTCTTCGCAGGGCAGATTTCTCTTGCACTTCTTCAACGAGATCTATGCTGGCCCGGAGGTCATTTGAGTTATGCTCTTCATTGAAGGAGAGAGAAGGTGAGCGGAAGGTAATCCTACTTCTAGAGGGATAAGTGCTTTCGTGCCAAAGGTGAGTTTGAATGAGGATTCTTCCGTTGGGATTCTCTTTGTGGTTCTGTAGGACCAGAGCATGTTTGGGAGTTATTTGATCCATATCCCCTTTGGTACTTCACCAAGTCTCTTCTTAAGGTCATCTAAGATTTTCTGATTGACATTCTCTGCTTGGCCGTTGGTATGGTTGTGTGAGGTAGAGGAGAAGCATTGTTCAACACCCTAATCGGTGCAAAACTTGCGGAATCCTTTGCAAGCAAATTGAGTTCCATTGTCAGTGACTAATGGACGGGAAATCCCGAACCTGGAAGACTATGTTCTTTTAGAGGAATTGTTGGACCTTATGCTCTGTGATTGTTGCTAGTGGTTCCGCCTCGACCCACTTTGTGAAGTAGTCTATGGCTACCACTAGGAAGATCCGTTATCCAGTGGCGGCAAGAAATGGTACGAGCAAGTCCATTCCCCACCTTGCGAAGGGGATGGGGCTTGACATAGAGCCGAGGTTGGCTAGGGGCACCCGTTTGATGGAGGAGTGCTTCTGGCAGGAGATGTACTTGCGAACGTATGCTTGGACATCGTTGAGGGGAGTGGGCCAATAGTATCCATGGTTGAATATTTTTTCTGCGAGAGACCTCGTGTCTAGATGAATGCCTCCTATTCCTTCATGTACCTCTTTAAGAGCATCCACAGTCGTTTGCTAAATTTCTATTTTGTCCATAGTATAGCACTTGCCTATCTGCAGTCGTTTGCTATTTATTCATATTTTGGCAAAATCGATAGCGAAGATTTCTATATTTGATAGACGAAATAAGAATATTGATATTATAGAGGACAGAGCTTTAAGTTTCGTCCCAAATAAAAAATTAATTTTTATTATATCGGACGGAACTCAAGTTCCGTCCCATATAAAAAAAATTGATTTTTATTTTTATTTTTTTACCTTGGACGGAACTTCAAGTTCCGTCCCATAGAACTTAGTATACTAATTAGGCTTAGTTAAATATATAACTAATTAATTAGGGGGTAATTAGGGGGTTGTATTAATTAGTGGGTAATTATGGGGGGTAATTAAGTGGGTTTAAGGGGGGTTGAAAGTGACAGCTCCCCCACGGACAGAACTTGAAGTTCCATCCGACAGGGGGAGAGAATTTTTTTTTTAACGCTCGGTAGGGAATAAATTTTTAAAAAATATTTTTTTTTCACGGGACAGAATTTCACGTTCCGTCCAATCAAATTTTGTTTGACTGTAGGAAACACCACTTTGCTATATCTATAATATGCATTTTCCTATTTTTTACCTTTTACGATTGTAGATGCTTTAAGAGCGTAATCGCCCTCTTCGGGAGAGAGACATCGTAGGTAAGATCGACCATCAACTTGGGTGTAGGAGCGCTTGTAGAGGACTCCTTTGACGAGTGTGTATCTTTCAGCCCTCACCCGGATCTTTCTTGCTTCTTTGGGGTACATAGGGAGGACTCCCTTGTCGAGGAAGTCGATCAAGAGTTTCATCTAGCAATCGCCGGGTGTTTGGGGGTGATGGACATGAGATCTACTGTCTCTTCCTTGATGCTTGGCTTGAGTAGAACCTCGATGAGCACAGTATGGTCGAGTCCATTGAGTGATGAGGAGACTACCTTGGAGAGGGCATCTGCTTGCCCATTTTCCTCGCATGAGATGTGAGTGACTTCAGCTTCATTGAAATTGGACATAAGTTTTTTCACATAGGACAAGTACTTGATCATGCGGTCATCTCTGGCTTCATATTCGCCCGGATTTGGTTCACTACCAGTTGGGAGTCGCTGAATATTCCGACTCTTCACGCCCCTGTTTTCCTTGCTAGGAGGAGCCCAACGATGACAGCTTCATACTCGACCTCATTATTGGAAGCTGGGAAGTTGAGGGCAATGAGTATTGGAGAGTGAACTTATTAGGACTGAGCAAGATGACTCCGGCTCCACTCCCTTTAAGGCAAAATGACACATCCACGTAGACACTCCAAAGGGGGGGGTTGTCTCCTTCCTTGGGGGATCAAGAATGGTGCTTTCGACGATGAATTCAGCCAAGGCTTTGGGCCTTGATTGTTATTCTCGGTCGATAAGTGATATCATGTTGACTCAACTCAATAGACCACTTCATATGTCTCCCGGAGCTTTCTGGCTTGTGGAGTACTTGCTTAAGTGGCTGGTCGGCATGGACCCAGATTAAGTGCACTTGGAAGTAAGGGAATGCCTTGCTGACCCTAATGCAAGTTATGAGTTGCTCATTGACTTGATGGGGGAGTGCCTTGCTTATCCGAAAACACTTAGCTTGATCTTATTGGGGGAAGGGGAGTTTTACTAGTTCGTCTACAGGTTCAGAGCTGGCTTGTCCCCTATCTTGGGAGAGTTCCATAGCATCGAGGGGGAGGACCGAGCCCCCCATTGCGGTGGTGTAACATGCCTGAGAAGCTTGTTGACTTCCTTTGGCTTCCCTTACCCCTGCTAATGAAGGGAACTTCATTTTCACGCAGAAGGCTGAGGCAGCTGCGTGAAGGGCTGCTAGCCCAGGGCGACCAAAGATGGAAATTTAGGCAAACTTCATGTCGGCAATTACGAAATCAAGTGCTTCCGTACGGGTAGCTGGAGTTTTCCCCACAGTTACATCAAGGGCAACTGTTCTTTCGATCTGAACTGGGGCTTCGGGGAATCCATGGACGGTGTACCTGGCGGGTTTGAGACGGTCTCACTTGAGCTTAAGACCCTCAAATATATTCATGAACATAATATTTACCGAGCTGCCGTTATCTACCAGGACGTGGAGCACCTCATGATTGGTCATACATATACTGATTACAAGTGCATTGCATTGAGGTGTTCAAACACCTTCGAGGTCTTGGTCTGAGAATGTGATCGGAACCCCCAGATCTTAGGAGCGGTGATGTTGTACACCGAGTTCACTTCACGGAAATGCTTTCCTTGAAGAGTTAGACAATCCCCCCATAGGTCCCCCATGGATGGAGTGGAATACTTCTATGCATCCCGAGCCTTGAGATTCAAAATGCCTCTATGGTCGCTTGTTGGCTCCTCTTACGAGAGGAGGATCAATGTTGTTTCTTTGGGCAAACTTGGCAAGGTAACCCATCGGAGCAGGGCTTCAAGCTCGTCTTTGAGGGCTCGATAGTGATCTGTGAGAAGTTTGTGATCTTTGTGAAACGCGCACCACTTGTTCGTATCCCTTCTCCTGCTTAAGGCGTTCATCTTAAGAGGAAGTTGAAGGAGTCCATCCTTATCAAATTCTGTGAGAATTGTAGAGGTAATGTCATTAAGCAGAGTCTACTTCTCAAAACGAGGCACTGGGAGTGGATGACGCTGGCATGTGGCATTCTTCTGGGTTTTTCCTGGTTCATTTTCATTGGTGCTTTTTCGTTTGTTCCCTGATGAGGGCACCTTTTGTTCTTGGTGTCGAATAGCACCTTCCACTCAGATGTACTTCTCGACTCTTTGAAGGAGGTTGGAGAAATCCTGAGGGAATCTTTTGACAAGAGAAGCTTTGAGGTGGTCATGATTCACATTGTAGCTAAAGGCAGCCGTGCTACAGCTGAATTGAGTGAGGGGATGGATCGGGAATCTCCATCCCTTTGCTTCAAGTAAGGAGGCACTTGTCTTCTCTGTCTTGCGGCTGGTGATGAAGTGTGTGAGGAAAAATTTTCCAAGCTGGTCAAAGGAGAATATGGACCCTGGAGAAAGACGAGAGAACCACTCTCGTGCTCATCCCTTCAGGGTTGCTGGAAAAGTATTGCAGAGGAGGAGTCAAATGTTTGGTGGATCATTATGAGGGGTTTGAAACTCTCAATGTGGTCTACCGGGTTGGACTCTCCATTGTATGACTCAAAGGTTGGAACTTTGAAGTTGGCTGGAACATGAGCCTCGACGATTTTTCTGGAGAAGGGGGTCGGATAGGGCGGTATGTTCCCTCATGTCTTCCTTCATTTTGTTTCAACAGTGCTAGACGGTTTTCTATCTTTTGGAGGCGCTGAAGGACGATGTTGTCTTGTTCTTTGGATCTAGTGGACTCATGGGACTCTTCACATTGTGGAGGAGTGGAGCGGTGAAGGCTAGTTTGTAGGATCCTACTGAGAACGACGTTGAGGACTTGAAGGATCTCATCTTTGATGTTATGGAACTCTGCCCTGGTGATGAGTGCTTCTTCCTCTCTACCTCTCCTGGGGGCTAATCGGCTTGTTGAAGTTGGGTTCTTTCTCCCGTGAGAGGGAGGAGTCCTTCTTTGTCCCCTTAGAGAGGGATGGTTTCTTTGCCCTCTGGGAGAGAGGGTTCTTCTGCGCCCTTGACTTCGAGGAGAGGGGCCCCTCTTTCTATCTTAGCATGCTGGATGAGGGAACTCGTCCCAGGCTCGCCGTCCGTTCGATCGGCCTCGGAGGTCAGAACCCTGCTGAAGGAGGTCTCACTGTTCTTGAGGTGTCGTAGGGTGCACCGTAGAGGGCATCGAGGTGTAGACCGGCCCTTTGTTCTCACTAACACGATGTACATGGTGCTGACTTCATTGGGAGGCCCCTGTTGGAGACACTTTGGAGGACGGCTGTGTAGGCTGTTTGGGCTGTTTTGGCTGAAGAGATTGATCCGGTCAAGGGGGTTGATCCTGCTGAGGGGTAGGATGGACGTCCCCAAGAGGAGGGGTTGGAAGATGAGGGTTGGCTCATCAGCTTGAGGCCACTGCTTTCGCTTTCCCCTTCGGAGGAATGGCTAAAAAAGGTGGTTTTCTACCGGTGAATTTTGGTCAAATTTCTTTCTGTTCTCACAGATAGAGACAATTTGTTGCTGCTTTTTCCTGTGTGGGAGCAAACATATATTGTGAATTATTTTTGGAAACAATAAAAAGAACTGGCCTTTTAGTTTTTGTCGATATTGACTATTTCAAGCTGATCTCGATTTTCGAATCTGGCTCGTTTGAACCGTTGGATCTGGATGGTGACGATTGCTCCAATTGACCTACAAAAGTATGGAACACCGGGGTTGACCCCGACGACAAACCGTTTGATGCTCAAGTCAGAACTCAAAATGATATGAGAGTTTTTAGTGACAAAATATTGATTACCTGGTTCATGTGGTGGTCATGGGGTATTTATAATCGCTTTGGGGGACCAATTTCGAGATATTGATTTATCTTTACTTTCCAGTAAAATGTTTGATGAAATTATGGCATATCATTCTATTAAATTAAATTGAATATATATACAGTACAAGTTCAAGAGTCTAAAATCAATGAGAGATCAAGAGTTTGGAATATGATAGGTCAAGATGTAATTAAGGGAGAATCAATGAGACAAGAGTTTGGAATAGGAAAAGTTGAGAGGCAATCAAGGGAGAATCAATGAGAGATCAAGAGTTTAGAATAGGAAAGTCAAGAGGCTGTTGTACACATATCTTTATCATGCCCCCGCAAGATGGAGCACCGTAATGATTCCAATTTTGTTCGCCAATTGTTTGAAGCGAACATGAAAAGTGTTTTGGTGAGTGCATCAGCTAGTTGATCAGCATCAACTCGAAGAGAACCCCCTTGAACTTATTCCTGAATAAAGTGGTAGTCAAGAGCAACATATTTCATGCGAGAATGAAAAATCGGATTTGAGCATAGATTTGTTGCACCACCATTGTCTCGATAGATTACCTGTTGTTGAGGTAGGGAAACATGAAGCTCGGTGAGTAGAAAATAAATCCAGTGAATTTCAGCAGCTGTGGTAGCAACGGCTCGATACACATCCTCGGTAGAAGAGCGGGCCACCATCCTTTGTTTCTTTAAACTCTATGAGATTGGATTGCGATCAATGTAGATGAGACAAGCACTTGTGGATGGAAAGTCATCCCTGTTACCAACCCAGTCTGCATCCGAAAAGCGTGAATTGACAGTAGGGGGTTAGTGTATATAACAACACCATGAGTAATAGTACCACAAAGATACCGTAGTAGACGCTTTGTTGCATTCCTATGATCAGTCGTGGGGCAGTGCATGAATTGTGATAACTTGTTGATCGTGTAAGCAATGTCCGGGCATGTGAGTGATAAGTTTTGGAGACTACTAATAATAGATCGGTATTCAGTTGGATAGATAGGGATGAGCCAGAGTGAAGAGTAAGAGTTGGAGTAGTGGCAAGTGGCGTAAACATGGGCTTGACATTAGACATGTGAGTGCGAGCAAGGAGATCATGGATATATCGCCGTTGAGAAAGAAAGATGTCA
Organism: Hemerocallis citrina; assembly: GCA_017893485.1. Taxonomy (NCBI): domain Eukaryota; kingdom Viridiplantae; phylum Streptophyta; class Magnoliopsida; order Asparagales; family Asphodelaceae; genus Hemerocallis; species Hemerocallis citrina. Next base: position 80,010,116 of record CM030366.1, read on the forward strand.
TGCGGCTGTGGAATGACTTTAACTCCAAGGAAATATGAAAGTGGGGCAAGTTCCTTGAGGGGGAATCTGTTGGAGAGAAGAGGAATGAACTTGTGTATTGCTGCATCATTGTTTTCGGTGATAATAATGTCATCAACATGGACCAAGAGATATATCATGATGCTAGAAGTATTTTAGAAAAATATTGATGTGGCTGATAGTGAAGTCGGAGGTGATAAGAAACTGACGTAGCTCATGGTATCATGCACAAGCGGCTTGTTTGAGTCCGTATATTGCTTTGCGTAGTTTACATACATGATGAGTCTATGAATCCTTGTGATTGCGCCAGAAAGACGTCCTCAGATAGAGAGCCTTGGATAAATGCATTATTGACATCAAGTTGTCGCAATAACTAACCATGAGTGGCGAAAAAAAGAGAACAAGTTGTATTTGACAACAGGATTGAAGGTGTCATTATAGTTTACACCCAAGCATTGGTGGAACCCCTTGGCAACTAAACGTGCTTTGTACTTATCAACAAAATTATCAGATAAACGTTTAGTTCAAAAAATTCACTTGCAACCAATGACATTTTTGGATGGATGAGATGGAACAAGGTCCCATGTCCCGTTCCAAACAAGAGCATCATACTCCTCGGACATAGCCTGACGCCATTTGGGATCTTTGATGGCCTGGGTCACTATATAAGGTTCAAGATCAGGGTTGGTGGAAAGTTGGGCAGTGAGATTGAGTTCTTGGATTGGTTTGTGGATATTAGTTTTGGATCGAGGAACTATACCTTGATGTGGATGAGGAATAAGTGTCGGATATAGGGGTGTGGTGATTAGGTTATGGGTGAGTTGAATTTATAAGGTGGGTTTTGGGGTAGCTGCTGGGTGAAGGTGGAGTCGCGGCGTTGAGTTTCCGGTTTGGTGGGAGAAAGCTATTTTTGGATGGGATGATGATTACAGTGGGTATAGTTGTGGAGCCATGAGTGGAATCTGCTTGAGGAATAGGTTCGAGAGTGACAGATGGTGTGATGGTGGCCGGAGACGATGACTCAGAAGGGAACAAGACGTAGGATGTGGAAGAGAAAGGACGAGGAAGATTGGGTAGAATGATTTTGAAGGGCATAATCGACTCGACAAATTTAACATGACGAGATGTGTAGAGACGTGAGGTTATGGGATCAAGACAAAGATAGACACTCTGGGTGGATGAATAACGAAGAAAGACACAAGGGGTGGAATGGGGGGATAGCTTGTGAGACGAATATGGACGCAACCAAGGATAGCATAAGCAACCAAAACTCTGAAGTTTGGAGTAGTTGGGAGGTGTGTCAAAGAGCTTTGCATATGATGATAGAAGTTGGAGTGTAGGAGTAGGTAGGCGGTTAATGAGAGAAACAACAATGGATAATGCATATGACTAGTATGACAAATGCATGGAAGCATGTGAGAGGAGTGATAAGTATGTTTCAACAATATGATGATGGCAATGTTCGGAATACCCATTGTGTTCAAGAGTGTGTGGAGGGGAGGTTAAGTTAGATATCCAACTAAAACTTAAGTATGATGAAAGTGGTTGATAGCCCCCCCCCCCCCCCCCCCCCCTACCACACACACACACACACACACACTTGTCAGAATTAAATGTAATGATTTTTTGATTGAAGTAGTTTTCCACCTGTGATTTAAAGCTATCAAAAACAACATCGGATTTTCTTTTAAGTGGATAAAACCATATGTATTTTGTAAAATGATCAACAAAAATAACATAATATTTGAAATTAATCAATGGAATGCAAGGAAGAGGTCCACACATCAGAAAATATTATTTCAAGTAGAGAAGTTGAAACAATAATGGAAATGGAGAAAGGTAATTTATGACTTTTATTGCATTAACACACATTACAGTTGAAATTCAAAGATGACGGACTTGTGACTTCTAATTGAAAAGCAGAGAAAATATACCTAAGAAATGCCAACGATGGATGACTTAAGCGATGATGTCACTTGAACGAAGTGGTCTTGACACTGGAAAAAGCTACCAATGGATAAGATTTGATAGAACAGACCAGCCATTCATACACACCACCCTTAGTCTGACCTTGTAAAGGTGTTGCCCCCGTGCGAAAACCTTCACAAGAAAAGAAGAGGATAAGAATTCGATGGATGTATTGTTAAATTTACAAAATTGAGAAATATAAATAATGTTTTTATGCATGGTAGGAACACAAAACACGTTATGAAGTGAAAAAGTATATGAGGGAGTGTGTAGATATGTAGAACCTATACACGAAATAGGGAGACATGTGTCATCTCCAATCACCATGTTGACATCCCCTGAATAAGGAGCATAAATGGAAAGATTACTCAGGTCGGTGGTAACATGGTGCGATGCGCCACTATCAAGGAGCCAATTGGAGCCTTCGGAGTTATCAATTATTGCAACGTTAGCACGTGGTTGCCATGAAGTCGGAAGGTCGAGGTTGTCATGGACGAGATGCTAGCAGCTGTGGATTGGACTGCAGCTTCGTTGGTGTCAAGCAAAATAGAGGACACTTCTGAACCATGTGTCCTTGAGCACGACACCCTTGACACTTTCCTAGATAGTCCGAGGAGGGGGGTGATCAATCCGCATATTGGTGGTGTGTGTCCCCACGACCGTTGATTCCTAGATCCATTCGATAGAAAGTTGGCCCGAGTAGAAGTAGGATTTGTCGAGACTGAAAGAGGAGTTGTATTGGAGAGATGAGATCGGAGAGACTAACTCTTTGTTAATCAGCTTATCAGGGAGTTCATTAAATGATATTGTGGTATCTCGTGCATTGATAACATCAATAATGGGTTTGTAGTCATCATCAAGTCCATCGAGAATTTTCTCAACGATGTCTTTGTCGTCCATAGGCTTGCCAAGGAGGGCAAGTTCTTCAGCTCGAGTCTTGATGAATTGCATGTATTCTAAGACTGTTTTTGACCCTTTGTTTGCTTGCTCATTTTGTCCCTTAATCTGCTTGATGTGACCACGAGAGAGCCTTGCATAGGTGTTGGCGAGAGTCGTCCATACCTCATGAGATGTTTTGCATTGAGTGAGGAGAATAATGATATTTTGATAGATAGAACCCACTAGTGCTCCAAAACTTAATTTGTCTTGACGAAGTCATGTTAGATATTCTTGATTAGGAGTGGAAGCTTCATTGACAGGTGATCGTGGTAGGTGGTGCTGAGAGGGATCCGTCAATAAATTGTTGCAGATCGTAACCAATAAGAATGACTTCAATTTGCAGTTTCAAGAGAGATAATTGTAGATGTGAGTTTCACGGATTTGTGTGTATTGATAACAGTAAGGGGTTGGTGGGTTTTAGAGTGTTGGGTATGAGAACTTGATTGTTTTCATTGGCCGTGACTGGGGAAATGAGGAAAGCTTAGGGTTTTGTGAGGAAGAAGAAAAGAGATCCAGGAAGGTAGCTCTGATACCATAAAGAGTTTGATGAAACTATGACATATCATTCTATTGAAACAAATTAAATATATATACAATATAAGTTCAAGAGTTTAGAACAGGAAATGTCAAGAGTCTAGAATCAATGAGGGATCAAGAGTTTGGAATAGGAAATGTCAAGAGGTTATCAAACACGAATCAATGAGAGATCATGAGTTGGAATATGAAAGGTCAAGAGGTAATCAAGGGAGAATCAATGAGAGATCAAGAGTTTAGAATATGAATGGTCAAGAGGTTGTTGTACACATATCTTTATCAGCCCAGTGTTTTGATAGAGTTGGTTATTTCCTTCTTCATGAATAAATAGAAGTTGTTGTGGAGATAGAGTTATGACTCTTCTCTTGTAAAAAGATATGAATTTTGAACCATCTCTTATGAATAATGATGAGTTTAAAATGATATTTAGATAATCATAAACTTCTTCATACTGGGCTGCTATGGCAATCCAGTATGACATATCCATTTTGGGTAGCTCAGCTTGAAAAATGCCCAACTCACTTCTACAGACCCAAATTTGGTGGAATTTACCGTTTCTCTGAGAGCTTTAAGATTTGTGCCCGATTTCAATAGTCCTGATTTAGTTCTATTTTTACCCATGTCAAGGGGCTTCAGCACATTTTCATATCTTAAGCAAAGTTATTGATATATTCCTACAACTCGTATTTTATGGTGACGGTCCATTAAGAATATGCCTGATTCTTTGTTAATCAAATAAGGTTATATATATGTACGTTATCATGGCAATAGGTAGTTGGATTTTGATTTGATCACATTGGTTTCTCTTCATGCCATTAGAGTTAATAGCTCTAAGCAGAGATGTTAATGGTACAAAAAATGCTTTATTTTGAGCTTTCATTGTGTTCTCCAGCTTTAGAAAGTTGTGATTTGAGCTGGTGAGAACTTTACACAATGGTGTTCCATCCCCGCCCATGGCGTAATCCAAAATCATAAATTTTTGTAAACTTTATCAATTGCTCAGAAGAAAGAACAAATATTGTTGTATTTTGATCAAAATTAAAGGCATCATTTTGGAGGATGAGAAGATTGTCCAATGCAAGTCATCTTTTGTTGAGAATTTTGGTACAGAGGATGTTAGAGCAAAAGGTGACAATCGATTACAATGAACAATCAAGCAAACGTAGGCCACACCAAACACAAAAGCATATACAATTTCTCTCAGTTCAGCCAACCTAATCCGGAGGAGAAATAACTAAGATATTATTCAACTAGAGATGACTCAAGAGTTACAATACTTTTCACCAAGAATCTATTTATCTCTCAAGGCCACTAAAAGATACTTAGTTATTTACAGTGAAAAACTCTCATATCAAGTACTACATTTCATGGAGGCCATCGCAATTACTTTATACAGATTTAGAAAACTCTAGTTTGTACTCTTAATATTTCTTCCCTCATAATTCAAAGCCTAAATTTGAAACCCAAGTAATATAAGAGCCAAACATGGACCTAAAAAAATTACCACATCCAAATATAGGAATTAAATAATCAAGTTCTTTATTTCCCGCCACAACCTTAAAAAAATTACCACATCTAAATATAGGAATTAAATAATCAAGTTATTTAATTCCCGCTGCAAGTCCTTTGAATTGGCATGCATAATTTCCTTTTGCCACCATAATTTGACTACAATTTACACTTAGAATTTTTTAAGAATATATTGACTTCAAATTGAGACACACGCCCAACAATCTCCCACCTTGGCTCGCATTTGAAGTGTTTCCCGCCTTGTGAGATTTTTACTTCTAGATTCCTTTCTCCTCTTGTAAACAATTTGATTCAATGGGTTCGTCTGCTTGTCAAATTTAACTTCACATGTTATTTCTCCAATTGTATGTCCCCTCAAGGGCATACCCCAGTAGGTGTTAACACGAAGACATCATTACGAACTCCACTACCTTAAGGCAACCTCCACCTATCTGCGGTATTTGAATGGCATGATCTCGCTTTAGTAATTCTAGTGGCAGTGGACTAAATACTTTAAGAACGCTGAGCTTAGACGTATTTGGCCAAGATTTCCAGTTCCAACAAAGTTTGTAGAGGTTGTGCTGAACACCTCTCATTCTCATCATCACCTTACAACGATTCCAAATTGATATAACTTAACCTCGAGCTGCAACCCCATGCTTCTAGAGTTCCCATGATATTATGTTTTGTTTCAATGCATAAACATGACCTTCTGCAATGTGAACCTCATCCCTTTTGGCATCTCCAACTCAACTATCCCCTCAACCACTACATCACAACTCTCATCAGCCCCCATGCTCAAAGAGCGGCCTATTGTAAACCTGTAAGTAGAAAAAATCTCTCTCTTGGAGCAAATATGAGAAGAACTTCCCGAATCAAAATACTAATCAGAATCTACATCTTTAGAACTTGAAACAAGAAGACACAAATCAGAATTATTACATTAATCAACTACACTTGCTTGTTTGCATCCCCCTTACTCAAGAACTGGCAACACTCTATCTTCTAATGAAAAGTGGCAACGACCCCATCCTTTTCGTACACTATCTTTTCCAATTGAATTTCCCTCTACTATCATGCAACTCGAAGAAGTAGACTATGATTTTTGAGTATCCTTCCTGAGTTCATCTTCTTTCAAGCCCTTGATCACTCTGGCTATCGAGAGCTTCTCCTTGGCAGATTTCTCGTATGACATGGTGGTTAGCAACTGCTCATACGACTCTTAAAATGAATATATCAAGTTGATAGTTGTATCCTCTTAAATTAGATTATTTGCGTTTATCGCCGTCAACTCAGATAACACCTTGTTGAATTGCACTATATGATCATGAAGAGCGGTACCTTCCTTCATTGAGAAACAAAACATGTTTATCTTCCAATACAACTGATCCAGTAATGACGATCCCGAATAGTCAATTATGAGTTTTGCACACAGACTCGCCGCGATTTACTCCTCAAGAAAGTTGCATTTGACTTCATATGCCAATGAAAATCAAATTAAACTCAAAGCTTTTAAACAAATTTCATCTCACTTCTCATGTGCCATGTTGTCCAACACCCATTCTCTTTATCTCCTTCTAGGGAAATATGCAAGTCTTTTTGAACCAATACGCCGTACATATCTATTTTCCAGAGAATATAGTTCATCTTATCGTAGAATTGCTTGATCTTCAGAAAACTATGGCTTGTCATCTTCACCAAGGAACTCAAGCAACCCTTTCTCTGATACTAGTTGTTAGGAAAATTTGGGGCAACAAAAGTTAGAGTGAGAGGCAACAACCAATCACGACGAACAACCAAGTAAACGTAGATAATTACCAAACACAAAAAAGCACACACAATTGTCACAATTCAGCAAACTTAATCCGGGAAGAAATAACTAAGGTATTATTCAACTAGATATGACATAAGAGTTATAGTTCCTCATCAAGAATCTATCTATCTCTCAATTCATATTAGAAAATACTCTGCTATTTACAATGAAAAACTCTTATAGAGGCTATTACAATTATTTTATAGAGATCTCGAAAACCCTAGGTTATACTCTCAGTATTTCTTTCCTAATAATTCAAAGGCTAAACATGAACCCCTAGTAATATAAAGCCAAACATGGACCTTTTAGAAATTACCATATTCAAGTATAAGAATTAAATATCGAGTTATTTAAATTTGGAAGCTCCAGCTGCATTCCTCTGAATTGCCCGACATAATTTCCTTTTGCCCCCTTAGTTTGACTCCAATTACAAAATGGTATCAGAGCCCTGAGTCCGGCTCAGTTGCGCACTCAGCTACGTGTGCGCACACGCGAAAGAACGGATACAAAACTCTAGCCACGCCCACCACATGCACCATCAAAAGGTGGGTTAACCCTATAGGTGACCTTTATAACTTGGTAATCCTATTTAAACCCACACAAATCACTTCCCTCTTCCGATATGGGACTATTTGAATCCCATATCAACTCACTTCATCTAATCCAACCACTCTCTCATACTTGATCAACATCCTATGGCTACCAACACCTAGCTTCTACTCACGTGAGCAACCAGCAAAGCCAAGCCACAATCAAACCAATCGGGCCCCACATGGCTGCCATTTTAATCACAAGCCACCATCTCATTATTACATAATTTCCATTGGAGATTATTACCACATTGCCATTCTATATATGTATATCTCTATATATATACTCTTTTTTTTAAGGAACGGGGTATTACAAATATAGGAAGTGCTTGATTCTTACTCAGTCACCTTAAATTTATCCCTTGCCTTTTATTGTTTGGCTTGATTCTAGGCAGTGATGACAAGCACTATATATTATACTTGTAACACCCCGAATTCCAAATAAGACTGAATTCGAATGTCCACAGGATCTTTACACTTCACATCGTACAATTTTACAAGGAATTAAAAACTTTTATTACAACAATGATTACATCAACGCAGCGGAATTTAAAATTACAACATGATACATAAATTGAATAACAACTTGAACATTTCTTTAAGCAGCAATCGATTCTTTAGTCTTGTCAATCACTTTATCCTGCATAGAAACTGTGGGTACGTCAGTTGCATATAACTGATTCTAGGGTTTAATACATCAATTTCTCTTACTTAGAAAACACACACTTGTCACAAAACAAAGCTAAAGGGGGACTATCCTATTGATGTCGTGTGTGATTGTGCACTTAGTCCTTAATGTAGTTATTTATATTAGATGACACTAATGCGCACTTGTTCGGATTCTATGCATCCCATACTACATAGGTCCGAGGACAAGCCCTTAATCGTTCTTCATCTTGTAGGGCTTGGATCACTCGCTATGACTTAAACTACTATGGTAACTACGGTAAGTATCTTAGATGTCCTATGAGCTACGAGACCATGTTCAGACAGCCTGGAGGAGAATCCCACGTCATGACATGACGCATCATGTAGACAATCTATGGACAATTCAGCCTCCGTCATGAGACTATGACACCACCCGTAGTCACCAAACATCCCACAAGCGTCGCCACGGTCCCGATAATTTCAGAGATGCGTTCACGTCATGACATAATGCATCATGTAGACAGCCTGTGAAACACTTTCACACCGTAGACCCGAGGCCCTCATACTTATGGTCTTCTCTTACTTTCATCAAATCTTCACTATTGTATTGTCCTTAGTTATTTGAATCATGAATAGGAAATCAACACCCTAGAGTTAGAACTTCCTCTGTACCGGTCTTAACCATCAATCAACAATAACGACCCAAACTTGGTCTTTCATTTATCTCAAAAGAATTTATTCAATGCCAGTATAAGGACTTAGCTACACTCTAGTCTTTAATCTCATTTCATGTTCATAAAAATTGAGTATTCACACTCACAAATTTTTCTCATAATTCATCATGATCTTCCATTTCATTTTCATGTACAAATTTCATGTATAATGCGACAAATTCATTTTTCAAACTTACCACATTCATAATTTAACTTCACATTATTTCTTTTATTTTCATAATATCCTTCTTTCACTTATTAAGCCAAAATCACAATTATCTTTACTTAAATTTTCCATGACACAATCTTATTTGAACTCTCTTTTCAAAATTTCTTTCTTAAAAGAAAATATTTATTTTCTTTAATTAATCAATATTTCATTCTAATAATTTGTATCAAGTTCTTTTCCAAAATAGCCTTTAATTCTCATTATAAAAGGTCAAAAATGATAGAATTAATTTTCATGAAGTCTAGGCATTTTTAGAATATTTCTAGTATTTTTTTCTCAATTTTTAAATCTCTTTAAAAATAATAAAATATATAAAAATCATTTTTTTCAAAAAGGTGGCCAAGTCCGGATTCGAACCCACGCACAACAGAGACCCCAGTGTGCTACAGTAACCGCCCTAAGACGCCTACCGAAGACCAGAAAGGCCATTATGGCTAACTGTCTAATAGCTAACTTAATTTATATTTAGGCTTTGGGTTTCTGTATTGAGACAAAAACTAATTTCAGAAAAATAAAGTATCTGGAGAGACTCGAACCCAAGCACACAGTCTCCGCCGATGAATAGTAACATTCTTAAGGCGCACCCGAGAACCAGTATGACCAATGTGATTAACTGATGTGAAATAAGTCTCTGTTTGTTACTAGTTTTTCATAATTCCAAAATCTCTTAACTCTTTTCTCCTCTAATTTGTTTCATGAAAATTTCCAGATTACTAATCTTAGAGATTTGTAGCATAACAGTATTTTAAAATTATTATTTTGACATAAAAATATGAATTTTCCTTTCTCAATTGTATTCTATGTCTACATTTTCGACATTTAAAAACAACCATGATTCCTACATAATTTGTTTCCACAATTATCACACAAGTTTGTTTTCTTGCTTTTTTTTTATTTCTACAACATTTCTAGGACATAATTCTCTTTTATCACACTAGTGTTACATTAATTAATATAGCACATAACCAATATTTCAATTAACCAACTAGCCATTTACAAGCATATATCCTTCATCTAGCATGGTTCAAAATTCACATTTCCATAGCAACATTATAATTCTAATGTAATAATCACAATTTATAGCAACTATCAATCAATTCATCAAGCATTCACTTCATTTCTAACTAGTCTCTTTTTAACAAACACATGACCAAATTTACTAGTTTTTCTTAGAAATTTCATCAATTAAATCCCGAGCATAATATCTACATTAGAAGTAGAGAAATCACCCACCTTAATTGAAGAAAAATGAAAGAGAACTCCTAGGGAAACTCCTTGAACACACGATCCCCTCCTCGTTGTATGCCTTCTCCCCCTTGCTTGTGCACACCAAAGCTCTCCTCCTCCTTGTACAAGATGAACCCGAGCTCCTCCTTGTCCTCTTGATGTAGGCCGACCTCCTCTAGGTGCAAGAACACACAAATCCAACTCTCTCAATCTTCTTCCTCACACAATTTTCTTACACTAGCTTTTCTTCTCACTTCCTTTATAGATTCTAATGGTGCAAGAGAAATGAATGGCAAGGGGGCTATTTATACACTTTTTAGGGTCAAATGAAGGGTTAAGATTAACTTGATGAAAGTAGATTAGGGGATAGGATGTATTAGGGAGTTAGAACAACTACCCATGAACACAAAACTACCGCTCCACTACTCCATCTCTCCCACTTCTCCATGTAGCAATGTAACCCCTGTTTTTATTAATACGTATTTTTAAAGTATTTTTTTTCCGTATTTAAATTCTCAGTATTTTATAACTATTTCCCCATAATTGATTTTATTGTTTAAACTATTTTTAGAGCCCAATTCTTTATTATAATCCCAAGTTGTATTTTGGTTTTATTAATTATTAATATAAGCCCAAGTTACATTATTGATTTTATTGAGCCCAAGTTGTATCTAGATTTTATTATTCTGAAACCCAATTATTTATTCTAAAGCCCAAACTGGTATTTTGATTTTATTTATTTAAATTAATTAATCTAAACCCAATTGTTTAGCCCAATATCTAAATTATTTTATTTAATATTTTTAGCCCAGTATTAAAGCCTAAACCCACTAGACCCAGAACCCATTAATTGTACAGATTTGTCATACACCTATCCCCATACAATATTTATTTTCTCCCCCACTTTTGTCCCGTACTCCAACTCCCCACTCTCAATTCCCGTACTTGCACACTTTCTCCATTCTCCTAGTAACTACCCCCACTTCTAACCCCATTACTTTTATTATTTTAAAACCCCTACCCCGTTCTCCATCTCTCTCTCTCTGTTTCTCTACCAACACAAAGAAACAAAACAGAGCAAAACCAAACATACAAACCCAAACTCTCCCTCCTTCCACTTGTCATCTCCACCCCGCATCACCTGCCACTCGCCTCACCTCTCCTTCGTTCAGCCAGCACGTGCAGCCTCGCCTTCAACTTTCGAGGCGTCGCGTCGCTCCATCCTCGACGCTTTACTCCCGAACCATCTCCCGTCGCGGCTCCCTCGCCAGCGCCTTCCTCCAAACCAGTCGCCGCATCCCCTCCCGCTCGAGCCAGTCCACAGTCGCTCGCCGTTCGCCTCCCGTCGACTTCGCCAGCGTCGCCATCGTCAACCTCCACTACATCCCCACCAGTCCTCTTCCTCCAGTCGTCGACTCCATCACTCTCCCTCAACTCCGAAGCACCCCGTCCACCTCGCCATCGAAGCTCAACCTACACCGCTCGAACTTCCATCGCGACCCCCCAGTCACTCGTCACTTCTCCCTCCAATCGCGCTGCCCGCCTGGAGCTTCACTCCGTCGTCAACCCCCTCTCCGCCTCATCCCTGTCGACATCCACTAACCGCCGCGCACCCCGTTGCCTTACGCCGCTCTCGCCATCGCCGTTGCTCCGTGTTGCCGCCCTGAGTGCGTCGCCGCCTCCTTCCTCTTCCCCGCTCGTCGCTGCCGCTCACGCCAACCCCGTTCGCCATCGCCGTTCCCGCTCACTTCTCTCCCGATTGCCCTATCTCTCTCTCTCTCTCTCTCTCTCTCTCTCTCTCTCTCTCTCTCTCTCTCTCTGTTGGTGTTGGAAAAGAAAAAGGAGAAGAAGAGTGGATTTGGGGGTTTATTGGTTGCTGTTTAATTATTTTGGTGGGTTGGTGTCTGTGTGAAGAAGAAAACAGTATTGCTGTGGGTGTTGAATTGCTTGGGTACATTGTTGCTAATTAGTGTGTTGGTGTTTGGGTTACTGTTTAGGAGTATCTTATTGGTGTTTGGTGTTCTGTGTGGAGAAGTGAAGTTGGTGTTAGTGTTTGGTGTTGTTGGGGATTTGCAAATTGGAGTTGCTGTTTGGACTTGCTATTTTGGATTGCTGATTTGGCGTGGCTGCCATATTCAACATTTCATACATATTCTGCTGCCCGGGATACTGATCCCGTTATTCTATCTCAAATTTAATCGTCGTCAACTAACAGGCAAGTGTCTCTTGTACAATTTTATTTGTTCTAGTACAAGCCTTTGTAAAAATACCGCAAGTATATTATTTTTGACTCCAATTCGCATTCATAAGTCGAATTGATAACCGTTTCCATACATAATCCGTATCCCGTATTCGTACAAGATCACGAATACTTTGTTGCCATGTCCGTTGCATGAACACGATACACATATATACTACTATACATTATATTGTGCATGAATTGCTTGTTATTAGGTTGCATGTTGTTATAATATATTTTATTCTTGATTAAGTGTTATGCATATCATTAGTTGCATCGCATATTTTATAAGTCCTGAAATATGTTTCCTGCCTCGTATAAGTCTTGATACCTTGATCTTGTCATGTTACCCTTGCCATGTTACCCGTCCCTATTGTTGCATGTAGTTTTTGTTCATGTTTAATTGTAATTAAAAAGATAACAAGCCGGGGTATAAAGGGAAAAGATTTAGTAGTGGACAATATAGAAGAGCGTACTCGGTCGGGGGCTCATGGTTCCTCGCTATAAATTTGTAAGTTACATGTTACAAGTTTGCTAAATTGCAGGTTACTTGACATGTTTCACGTTACAAGACACACTAACTACATGTTCCACATTGCACGTATCTTGATACAAGATATACTTGACTTGACTCGACTTGACATGACATGACATGACATGATTCCCGAGTACGTGACCTATAGAATCCACCACTAGTCTAAACGCTCACTTGATTTCGGATAGCAACCATGTGGTATGGGACGCATGAAGTGCTACCTAGTTAGGTTAATAAAAGACATAACATTGACACATACACTTGCATGATCCGTTTACATGTTACATGGTTATGATGACTTGTTTACTTGTTTACATGTTACTCGTTCATGTTGACATGTTTACTTACTTACTCGTTTACATGTTACATGTTACTATGGATTATTTAATTGTTCACATGCATGCTATTTGTTCCACGATATCTTGTTCTTGTTTCTGTTGCATGTCGTATTTGCTCTATGATATGATTCTTGATTCTCTGTTCCTTCCTGCTTTTTGTTTCATTCTATTTTTGTCCCGTTAGCTTGTTCTCTTGCGGCCCGTGACTTGCATTAACGGGTACCACTTGTTTCTTTCCTTGTAATAATATACTTGCAGGCCCAGATGGAGAACTACCTGAAGGTGTTGCTGAGTAGAGATTTTAGTCTTGTTTAATTTCATGTTATTTTAAATTATTGTTTTATTCATGTAATCCTTGTTGTAATCCGGGCGTGTTTGACCCGTAACTATGTTTCTTTCCAGTTGTTGGTTCATGTAATATTCATGTACTTTGTTATCCTGTTGTGATTTTATATGTTATCGTGGTTGAAATTGTTATCTTGTTGTTAAGTTAAATTTACAGCTTATGAATGATGTCTCTGCATCATTCGCTGGGCCTCGGTTACGTGCCTGTGTTTCCGTATTCTGGGAAGCGGGGCGTGACAAGCAATCCGACCACCCCCATGCACACTCAAAACACGTGCTAGTGCAATGCACGCGTCACTCTAAGCACACCTGGTTACTAGTTGTTCATGCATTTGTTAATTAATTGTTACAAAAACAAGTCTACCCTACATGTTGTCTCATTTAAATGAGAATAAACTAGTGGGCTCAATTTAGTGGGCTAAAAGTCCATGGGTTTATTAATTAAGATAATTAATTTAATTAGTGTGGGCTAAATTTAAATAATTAAGCCTAGGATTTAAAATAGGCTCTTAAATAAAAAGAGAAGAATTAAAATACTTTGTTCATGCTATAAAATAAATAAGTTTTAAGGGTAAAATGTACATAAATTTGTACGTGCAAAATACGTAAAATCAAACAAACTTATATTTAATTTATAGACGAAAATTCAGGATGTTACAATACTTTATGTTGATGTGCGTCCCCCCCCCACCCACCCACACACACACACATACACACACACACCACTAGTTGTTTTTGTTTTGTATTGGTCTAGGCAATGATGAGCTGATTGAGCTCTTCATGTTGTTTATGAGAATTTTTTAGCTCGATTTATGTTGTTTACAGTCTGATTGAGCTCTTTTTATTTTGTTTCTGAGCATACAGTAGTTGTGTTTGTGTTGTTTCCAAGTATTTTGAGCTTCAAATGAATATATCATGATTAAGTCTATTATGAGATGATGAGAAGAGCTCCTTATCGTGAGCTAGAGCTTCTTCTCACCCCTTTCTTGATACAACATAAACAGAGCTTAAAGATGAATTAGCTGATACTTTTTTTTTATTAAAGATTTTGTATGTGTGTGGGGGTAGGTGTGGGGTGGGTGGGTGGGTGTGTGGGTGTGTCTGTTGGTGGGGGGAGGGGGGGGGGGGGGAGGGGGGGGTGCTGTTGAAACTACCCTGGCAATACAAATATACTGGATTTGAACAAAAAGTGAAATGCAAGTGTGTTCTGAGCCTACAACTACTTTAATTCATGATTTTGTTGTTTATGAGCTACTTTGTAGTTTGTAGTAATATTTCAGTTCATGAATACATGCTTGCAATTGTTGTTTGAATTTTTCAGGAAGAGCATCAGCATATCTTCAAGTTTGAGCATTTTGAGCACAAGCAAGCAGCAACAGCAGCTCTGTTTATGTTGTTTCCATTATAATTGAGCTCTGATTATGTTGTTTATGAGCAATGCAAATCTATGTTCATTTTGTTTCCATACTGATTGAGCTCTGTTTATGTTGTTTCTGATATTTTGAGCTCTGTTTATGTTGTTTCTTGACTGTTTGAGCACTGTGCTCTTTTTTTGTTATTTTTGAGCTCATTTTATGTTGTTTATTAGCATTTTGTGTAACACCCCGAATTTCAAATAAGGATAAATTCGAGATTTCACAGGATCTTTACTTCACTTCGTACAATTTTACAAGGAAGTTTTAAAACTTTTTCAATACTACATCAGAGTTCCTTTACACTTGGTTTTTACACAGCGGAAGAAATAAAACTTACAACAGTTGAAAGACAAAAACATAACTTGTACAATTTTACATCATTTGCAATATTTTTAACTTTCATATAGCAATAGCATATCCACTTTATAACTCCATGAATGGTCATTTACCTGCATGTCAATCTGTGGGCACGTCAGTTACTTACAACTGAGGAAATGTTATACACGGCTATCCTCTCTATGCCGGGAATAGTATAACGATCTCATAATTTAACAAATCACAAAAAGATCGAATGAACAAGTAAAGTGTCAAAGGTGATTATTCTAAATATAAGTGTATGTCATGCCTTAATGCCTAATGCACACATTTCTATACTAGGATGACACTAATGCACACTTGTTCAGATTCTATGCATCCCATACTACATAGGTTCGGGGGCAAGTGCCTGCGTTCTTCACAATACAGGGCTCGATCCCTCGCCATGAAAACTACCCGGTAGCAAAACAAAGTTCAGACTATTCCACGAATTTGAATCCCAGCCTTGGAGTCCACCGCCGGCTGTTATAACAGATTCCACATCGTACGAATCGTCCCGTATGTGACCCTCTAGCCCAGTATATATATATATACATTGGAGACGGTAAACACAAAAGCCCATCCGTCCGACTACTCAAGATCCCGGAGTCCACCGCTGACCCGTCCTTATAGTCCCGGATTAAAATATAATAATCCGTCTCCCACAGGACAACCTCAGTCCACCAACTGGGTCTATAGTCTTGGAGTCCACCGCCGACTATATAGAGCACCCCACTTACGTTTTCCTAAGTTTACTACAACTCCCCTTAAGTGCCTAAATTTTCTTAAGTTCAAGACATGAATAATTTCCATTCAAAGAATTAGTTTTACCTCCTACCGGACTTAATCAACAAATGCGAGATAGCCCCATGGCCATATCTCCAAATCATATCTCAAATATTTCTTTCAATAATGCCGGTATCGAGGTCTTACTAACTCTAAATCATAAACTTTCATGTACAAGAAGCATGTGTATTCACACCCTTTCATAATCATCTCTTAACCCTAAATAATTTCATCTTTCAATTCATTCACAAAAGATCACAATCTTGTCTTAACACTTATCCACAAGTAATCATTTCTTAGTCTTGCCACAAATCATGATCTAGCTATTCATAGCAAATAATAACTCATTCACAATTTCGAACTCATATGATATCTTATTATATCACGATTCATGATTCCTTAATAATAATAATTCTTTTTCATGAAACCATTTCATTTAACATCATCATTTCTTTCACCAACATAATTTAAGTACTTACAAGTCTAATAATCAAGTATAAAAATAAGTCATTCCCATCAAGACAAATATCTCACAATCTTACATTTCTTTTAATAATACAAATCATGATCTTGAATGATTTAATTTTTGAAGACATAAGCACAATCTAATTAAAAAGATTACTTTTACTTACTTCAAATTTTCTAAACTACATTTTCAAATGATCCCTTTCATTTTAATTGAGTACTAGGATTTTTGAACCAAATTTTTTAGCACAATCAAAGGCGCACAAAAAAAAGAAATATAAAGCTCATGCTGGGCTTTGAACCCGTGAACCATCAGTCAACACTCAAACCCCATGCCGCTAGCCACTTAGTCCATGTGGACTTCGTGTCCAATGTACTCTTTTAATTCCTTTTTATTCTATCTTCGGATTTAATTGAAAACAACAAAAGGGAAAAGTTTTTGGGGTCTGTATGATTCGAACCCGAGCCAGACAGGAAGCCATCGTAGCGCCAGACCACTAGGCCGAGCGGGCTTATTGATATGAGCGTGTTTCTAGACTTTTATTAAGGTCCCTTCGTTATTAGATTTCTTTCCAAACAAAATGTATACAATGCTCATTGTTTCTAATTCTTCTATTATACTGAAATGAACTTGTGGCAACCAAGATAAAATCTCTACAGCAACCCACATTTTCTCAATCTACATTTCATGTGGTTTCTCTAATTTTTAATGTCACTTTTTATTAGAAACAAAACTTTCATCTATTGATTATTGAAATTCAATTTATTTCCCTTATAATCAATTGCATGAGTCTTATTAGCAAAACTAATCCAGAATTACTATATCTGCTATCATAAGAAATATTTCTAATCTTTTCATACAATCTACCCTTTCCTTTTTCTTCAAGCATGGCAAAAATGATTGTTTCTTATCTTCTATTATTTAATCACAATTACTAGTTTCTATCAACATACCAATGACAATTTGTTCTCATTTCCAAACAACATAATCACACTTTGTTTCTTAATCAATAATAATATTTCTACAATTTAACATACACAAAAGCATGAATTTATTTTCTAATTATCATATTAAACTTATACTATTCATTAATCATAATAGCATGCTAATGTATGACAAATAATCAATCAATTCTTTTTCTCATTAACCCCTAACATGACTTAATTTATTAATCATACATGAATTACTTATCATTCTCATCTCATACCATAGAATAGATCATATAAGAAATTCCATACTACTCATTATTTATTTCTTAGCATACATTATTCTAAAATTAGAAAGTATAGGATCACCCACCTTGATTGAAGCTTGAACGATTGAAAGAATGATCACCACTTCTAGCCTCAAGGATTCCTAGCTCTTCTCCTCCTAGCAATGGCCTCCAAGCACAAAACTCTCTTCTCTCTTTCTTTTTCTTACTCTTATTTATTTTTTTGGTGTGGACAAAAGAGAAGAGGATGGGGCTATTTATAGGATTTTGCTAGGGTTCAAATTACAAAATTACACACCTAATAAATTACTAAAATTAATTCACCAACTCTTCATATACATAACTCCCTTAACTCCCAAAACTCGTCACTTTTCATCTCCCCCACCTCTTCAAAAACCCAACTCCCATAACCCCCTACCTCTTCCTCTCCCCTACATGTACAGCCGGCCTACCCTGGTACCAATCGGGTCAGCATGTGTGTGTACACATGTACATATACAATATAACATTTGTAAGGTGGGCCCTCATCCAATTACCATACTCACTTCATTATTTCCACATATACACCATATCATTAATCAGAGCATCCTGCCCTTTTCCATACCGTGGGCCCCCACCTTACACTATTCCATACACATTTATATTTATAAACTATTAGCCCATTTATATACATAACTATATGTGTCATATATATTATTTCATATATGCATACTGTTTTCAATACATAATACTATTATATTTTCTTTTGAAAATTACGGGATGCTACACACAGTCTGAATTTTATTTAGAAAATAAATACGTTTAAATATGCTTGCCGAAAACACGTGTGTCGCACGTAAAAACATGAAATTGCGAAAATCGACTTTATTGATGAAAAGTTATTAAATATAATCGAAAACAATCTAGGCAAAATTATATTTACTAATTTACATATATTTCATGATGAAATCACAACACGTAGAAAGCACGTGCATTATACGTGCAGAAAATCGAAAATGCATTTTAATCAAAATAGGGGAAAAATAAATTTTCGTTTTATAAAAATAGATTTGAAAACATAAAATAAATAATTGAAACACAGAAATTTTCACCCGTGGCAGCGGAAAATATGTAATTAATACGTGCATTGAAAACACGTAGGAAACACGTAATATACAAAGACTGAAATAATATATTTTTGTTGACTCAAGATAGGAAAAATCAATACGGAAAATGTATAAATCGTACGAATCCAAAATATGTAGTGAAACACATTATAAAATATACGTGCGTAACACCCAGGGGCAAAATTGTAATTTCCAATTTTGCGGGGTGTTACATCTTTAATATAATGTATATACTCACTATTTATACATTATCTTTTCTCAAATTTTAACTGTCTTTACACTCTTAGTTATTACTTATATTTTCCCAATGATTTCTATATATATCATATATTTCAATATTATACATATCATTTTACCCTCATCTAATTACATTAATACTTTTGCATATGCTTGTTTATGTCTATTGTCCTAATTTGCTATACTATATGGGTATTGTTTTCAATTGTATTTTCATCTCGTGTATGTGCCTTACACTATTTTGTCTTAATATTATAAATTATTTTTATTACTACAAATTTTTGTATATATATCAATTTTAATGTTTTTGCCGTCATAATTTCCAAATTTCATTTACAACTTTTTCATTCCCTTATATATCACTGATTTTAAAATATAACGCCCAATATTCAAAGATTACATCTTTTCGTCTTCCATTTTGGTGCAACCTGATATCAAGAAGGCAAGTCTGCAGTTGGATACCAACGAGACGAACCTACACCAGAAGTAGATTACCTACTTTAATAAATCATATTTTGTTTTCTATAATATTTACTTATCCTTATTCTATTTTAGTACAAGCTAATAATATTTTACAATCTGGCATTATATTATTTAAACTAATTTCTATCATACTTGTGTAATTACTGTTTAATATCAACTATCTCCTTCCTAATATTTCAAATCTTTTCATACCACTTTATAATAATTTATTTTGCCACAAACTTATCATAGAATTTGGTGTCTACCCACCTAACAAAATAAAATTGGTATTTCTATTTTTTTCTTCAATTTATAAGTTATTTCTATAGATTAGTTTTCGCACTATTTCAATAATATATTACTACTGTTACTACTATGATGTTTGCTTTACCCCGACAAACCATTTATAATTTTAATGCCGTATTATTGGTTGTCTCACCCTAAAATTTTTACACCTATAAAAATTTTGTATTTTCAAAAGTATTTCAACGTATACCTTCTATTTTAAATTTTCGAATTGTATGTATAATTATTATAGTTACCTTACAAACTATTTTATTAATTGGGATACAAAGTCCTTTTATGTTATCTATACTTTCAACTAAGTCTCATTCCCATTTACTTTTCCATACTCTTATTCAATGGCCTTGTTTTAAATTGCTAATTAGATTTCGTTATACAGTTTGCGAATTTTCTACCATTTAATACATTGATAAATTTTTCCAAATTACCTATTGACTATGTTTTCTTCGCCACATTGTTTTCCGAACTATTTCGAATTTAACGACTTAATCGACTTTTCCCTTTTTATCTAATAGCTTATCTAATATTATTTGTGTACGAAAATTTCTTTCAAGCTATTCTATCTCTTCTCACATTTCATTTCTTATTTTCTTAGTTTTCTTGTTCCGTCTTGTAGCATCTTAATATTCATAGTTTTCCTATATGGAGTTTGTCTTGTTTTCCTCGTTGCATATTTTAAAGTTCGCAGTTTTCTAAATACAAGAATAATATTTTCTTTGGCATGTAAAAATACAACCTTCACCCTAGCGAGTTCCGAGGACGGAACTACTTTAAGGGGGGGAGAGTGTAACACCCCACAAAATTGGAATTACAATTTTGCCCTCGTGTGTTATGCACGTGTATTTTGGAACGTGTTTTCATCCCGTATTTTGATTACCGACTATTTATATATTTTCAGTATTGATTTTTCCCTATTTTGAGTCAGCAAAAATATAATATTTCAATATTTGTATTCTACGTGCTTTCTACGTGTTTTCAATACACGTATTAATTACATATTTTCCGCCACTACGGATGATAATTTTTGGGTTCCAATTATTTATTTTATGTTTACAAATCTTTTTATAAAACGGAAATCTATTTTTCCCCCTATTTGATTAAAAAACATTTTTTTGATTTTCTGCACGTATAATGCACGTGTTTTCTACGTGTAGTGATTCATCATGAAATTAGTAATTATAATTTTTCTTATTTTTTTTCGATTATATTTAATAGTTTTTCATTAATAAAGTCGATTTTTGCATTTTCATGTTTTAGGTGCGACGCACGTGTTTTCGGTAAACGTATGTAAGTTTGTTTTCAAAAAGAAATTTTGGAGTGCGTGTAACACCCGTAGTTTCAAAAGTGTATAAATATATATATAAATATAATTTGAATTAAGATAATAGTAAAGTAATAGTTGGCTGTTAGTGTATTTGGTAAATTTATGTATAGAAATGATAAATGAATGAGGTAGTGGAGGGGCCCATTGTTTCAAAGATTAGAAAGAGTGGCCGAAAATTATTAGGAAGAGAAGTAAAGTGGCTGGTATAGATTTGTAATATGGTTTGAGGAAATTAAATGGTAATATATGTGTGAATGGAGATATGGAGGCCCACGTTGAAGTGCATGTGCATCTGCACACTTGGATAATTGGACTAGGCCGGTTGTACATGTAAGGGAGAGGAAGAGGTAGGGGGTTATGGGAGTTACAAATGTGAAGAGGTGGACAAATGAAAAGATGGGAGTTTGGGAAGTTATGAAATATGAAGAGTTGGAGAATTAAAAAGAGAATTTATTAGGTGTGTAATTTTGTAATTTGAACCCTAGCAAATCCTATAAATAGCCCCATCATCTTCTCTTTTGTCCACACCAAAAAAAAAAGTAAGAATAAGAAAGAAAGAGAGAAAAGAAAAGAGAAGAAAGAAAGAAAGGAAAAAGAGAGTGAGAGTTTGTGTTTGGAGGAGTTTTTCTAGAAGAAGAAGACCAAGGAAGTGCTAGAGGAGCTAGGAGGGCTTCAAGCAAACTGTTTGATCTACAACTAAGGTGGGTGATCCTATACTTTCTAATTTTAGAATAATGTATGCTAAGAAATAAATAATGAGTAGTCGGACGGATGGATTTTTGTGTTTACCGTCTCCTATGTATATATATATATACTGGGCTAGAGGGTCACATACGGGACGATTCGCACGATGTGGAATCTATTATAACAGCCGGCGGTGGACTCCAAGGCTGGGATTCAAATTCGTGGAATAGTCTGAACTTTGTTTTGCTACCGGGTAGTTTTCATGGCGAGGGATCGAGCCCTGTATTGTGAAGAACGTAGGCGCTTGCCCTCGGACCTATGTAGTATGGGATGCATAGAATCCGAACAAGTGTGCATTAGTGTCATCCTAGTGTAGAATGGTATGCATTAGGCATTAAGACATGACATACACTTATGTTTAGAATAATCATAAGTGTATGTCATGTCAGGAGACTGCCCAAAAATGTTACATGACTCCGGTAGGAGGGCATGTCCTCTCTCTTGAAGCCCTTGAGCTCCCCAAAGGGAGTAGCCAAGCTATCTCAGAGTTGGTCGATGAGTTGGAAGAAATAGTCTTCTCAGAAGAAGACCCGACCAAGACATTCCAAATTAGTAATGTCCGTCCCCCCGTCAAAGCCGACATTATCTGATGCATAAGGGGAAACCGCAACCTGTTCGCTTGGACCGCGACTGAAATGCCTGGAATCTCAGAAGAACTTCTCATGCATCACCTCAACATTGCTCACGAAGCTAAACCTGTCCAGCAAAAGCGTCGCAAGTTTGCACCAGAACGTCAGCAGGAAATCAAAGAAGAGGTAGAAAAACTCTTGACGGCTCGGTTCATACAAGAGGTTAACTACCCAGAGTGGCTGTCCAACGCCATGATGGTAAAAAGGCCAACAGGAGCTGGAGAATTTTTATTGATTTCACTGATCTGAACAAGGCTTGTTCGAAAGATCCATTCCTGCTTCCTAGCATTGATGCTCTGATTGATGCAACCTTCGGTCACGAACTCTTGAGTTTCATGGACGCCTTCTCCAGTGTAACCCTTTATTTCCGGAAATACGTATTTTCTGAGTATTTTTCTGCATTTCGAGATTTATAAAAATTGTTATTGATAAATTTGTTTTGAGTTCTTAGATAAAATATTTTCTAAATAATAGTTATAACTATTTCAAATAAACTTTGTTTAAGTTCCTACTTGATCAACTAATTGCATTTTGACCCTCCAAGTTATTGTTGCTATTTCGACTATTTCAACAAAATTCCTATTTTTATATATTGACAATATCCTGAGGATTGATATTATTAATGTCAGTATTTTTTTATCATTTTTATTATTATTTCTATTCTTATTGATACTACGATTACTTATTATTTTTACTGATTATTAAATTCTTATTTGATAATTGTATTTTTAATTGCTTCAAATAATTTATGTAATACAAATTGTATTTTATAGATACCCTATTTCTTGTATTCGGATTTGTGTTGATCTATTGTATTCTATACAATGTGTTTTATTTTAATTGGATCTGTACCCAATACCCACTATCCTACTTTTCCTTTATAAATACCCTAATTAATTTCTTAACCCTAATTAACCTAACCCGCCGTCATTAACCCCTAAACCTTTCCATGTTCATCCCGCTCTCCTTTCCCCTCTCCCTGTTTCCACTTCAACCCAACGCCAAGCCCCTCTCCATTGCCCCGACCACCTTCCTCCTCCATCGCCCTCATCGTCTCCGTCCTCCGCCATCATCTTCGCCTCGTCTCCTCTTCATCACCTTGCCATCCCCACCATTACCCATTAATCCACCGAAGTCGCCACCGCCATTTCCCCCACTCCGTGCACCCCATCGTCGTCGACATCCCTCTCCGCTTACCCCCCTGCATCCACCGAAGGTCCCCAGCCCTCATCATCGTCATTGTCGCCGTCCAAGCCCATCGAAGCCAGTCGAGTCATTTTCCCCTGTTCTCGGGCACAAAAACAGAGCACCGCGCCATCGAGCTGGCGTTGCGTCGCTTCCCGACCAGTCGCCGCCGCTCGTCGCCGCCGCCAGCAGTCCCGAGCGCCTCGCTGCAGTTGCCGCTAGCCTCCCAGGCCGTTCGTTCTCTCTCTCCGATCGATGGTTGAAGACGAATTCTGGGTGGTCGAGTTGGCTGTTTGGTGTTCAGGGAGAAGGGATCAGTTTCGGCTGTTTGGTGTTCGGCCGAGTGGTGAGTGGTTAGTTGTGGTGTTTGGTTTTTTGCCACACCAGATCCCCACTTGGCTATTCGCTGTTTTGGTTAGATCCGGTGTGAAGCTGAGGTTCTGATTGACTGGATTTTGGTGTTCCATGTTCTGTGTGCGCCAGATATGAAGTTGGTGTTCTGCGTTCTGTCCTGATCCAGTGTGTGGGAATTGCTCTAGGATCTTGCTGTTGCTGTTGATTCTTCGTGCATTTTTTAGGAGTTTTTGCCTGGGATTCTGATCCCGTTATTCATATTTAATTATAATCTGCAATAACAGGCAAGTCTCATCTTGAATCCTTTAATTTATTTGTGTTCAAGATTTTTCTTTGATCTCCTGCAAGTAGATCCTGTCCTTTTATTTATCAAAAACAGTTTTGACAATTCCGTTAAGATTATCGAGGGTTTACACGAGCTAACCTGACATACTCTTAACACCGTGCTTCTCTTCGATCTAAACCTAGTCCCCAATGTTTCATGCATTTGCACATTAAACATCTAGATTCATGCATAGGATTACTTGTTGATTGGACATTGAAATTGAACATGCTAGAATTGGATCTAATTAATGAATTGACTCCATAACCATGACAAATGTATCTTAAACCATAGAAATTCACATGTTGACACCTAGGATTGTTTTGTTTACCAATTTGCATGCTATATGTGATCGTGTGAATTAATTATTATCTTTTATGTTAAGTTGATTTTCTGGACTGCTGTATGTTTCACTTTAAACTAGATTTTTAGCTCAGTTAATGACATAATTTGAGGAAACTTAATAAACGTAAAATGTAGCCCTTGATGTCTAGATAATTTTTCACAACTCTGGATTTAAATTCCAATTTATCATCTGTTAGATATCATCACTTTACTGCAACTGTGTTAGTAATTTCAGACCCAAAATTTCATGCGTATCCTGCTGTAGTTTATTTTATTTGACCCTGTTATCAGTAAAGGAAAAATCTGAAATAATTCATGCTGAACCTAGACATGCATAGCTACCTTCCCTGAATTTTTGTAGATTTTAATCATGAGTTTTCTGACCCGAATTAATTAATGGAACATAACCTACTGCATGCTGACTGAACATAAAACCTGATTTGATTAGAACATTCACCCTAGTTCCCATGACTTTCATATACCTTAATTATACTCGTTGGAACTGTATGGAAGTCTATTTTCCAGATCTTCCGGCAGGTTTAGTTTTGCTATTGCGTGGTGACCCTAACCCATGATTTAGTACAGCAAGGTCATACTGTCCTGATTTTGTGAAATGTGTTAAATGATGTGTTTTGCTTCATGCTTTGTTTGTAGCGCTTAGAATTAGTTACAAATAGTAGTATACAACATTGACACCCTCTTGTATGTTCACATAGGATAAAAAATAAACTATTAACAAGCCGGGGTTATTATGGGTAGACTTGGTAGTGAACGATCGAAAAATGTACTCGGTAAGGTCTTCTTGCTCGCATGAATACTTGACATGGAAGGAGGAGATTGTCTTGGAAGAAGAATACCTTGTTATCTTGTTATCTCAATATCACGTTATCTTGTTTATCACGTTATGTAGTTACGCCGAATACACGAACCGTGAATTCACCATTGGTCTAAAACGATCATTGTGCTTGCGCAGAATCTGTAGTATGGGATGCAGTAGTACGTGCACCAGATAGGTTAAATAAATACTTAACAACCTGCATACTTGATCTTGTATTGATATTGACTTGACATCATGCTTTTCATGTGTGATTATTGTAACCCTTTGGTATTGCCTACTCTTTATTTTGTTCTTTGTCTTTGACCATGTCCTATTTCCTTTGATATTCAAGTTTCCTTTATCCTCTGTTTTCTCTACTTACTACCCACGACTTGCTCTAAGGGCTCTCTTTCTTTCTTTTTAGATCCAGTTTTAACAGGTACCGAAGAAGCAATACTAGAGGACATTGGTTAGCAAACTCTCGGAAGATTGGAGCTAGACTTTAGACTACTTAGTTATCTTTTCTTATTTGCTTATTGTATTTCTTTTTATCATACTTTGTATTTTTGGGCTTTATGACCCGAAGTTTGTTTCATCCCAGATGTTGGATTATTATTTAGTAAATTTATTTTATGATTATCTTTGAGTTTATTTATGGTTTATGTGATTATATTCTTTGCCTGCGTGGTTGTTTCTCCTGTATATTATTGAGTTAGACTGGTACAGCTTATGGATGATGTTTAATCATTTGTTCGGCCTAAGTTACGTGCTCGTATTCCCGTATTTTGGAAAGCGTGGCGTGACATCTGGGTACAACCAGATCAGGATGTCCCCCCCCTGATATTCCGAAGACTTCGTTCGTAACAGACCAAGGCATATATTGCTACCGGGTCATGCCCTTCAGGCTAAAGAACACCGATGCGACTTATCAGTGCAACGTCAACAAAGTCTTTAAGGAACAGATCGGCCTAGAACTTGGAGGTCTATGTGTATGACATATTGGAAAAAAGCATCAGCAAGCTGAACCATGTGACTGACCTTCAGGAAGCCTTTGATGTATTATAGAGTTACAACATGAGACTTAACCCGACTAAATGTTCCTTCCGTGTCTCATCCGGCAAATTCCTAGGGTTCATGGTTAGCCAAAAAGGTATAGAAGCCAACCCCGAACTAATGGAGATACTACCCCTTGTACTCGGGGAGAATTAGATGAAGCCCCGTGCTCGAGTTTCTCAAAGACGGAATCCTCCCTCTAGATCCTAAAGAGGCTAGAAAAGTCAGAACTAGAGCCGAGCGATATACGCTCATCGAAGGGGTCATGAACAAGCGCTCTTATACTCAAGTAGACGACAAACCCTACTTGAGATGCCTTTCCCCCGAGGAAGCCCAGTACGCTCTAAAGGAGGTCCATGGAGGAATATATGGCGCTCATTTAGGAGCAAGGTCCCTCGCCCACAAAAAATCCTGAATCATGGCTATTTCTGGCCCACACTCCTCAGTGACGCCGAACAGCACGTTCACCAATGCACCCCTATCAAAAGTTCTCAACAATTTGGCGTTTACCACAAGCCCAGTTGTCCTCCTTATCCAGTCTGATCCCTTTTGCAATGTGTGTAACACCCTATATTTTTAAATAATGTTTTTAAGATTATTAAATGAATTAAAATAATTTTTGGTGATTTAATAAACATTTTTTCTAAAATTTATCTTTTTGCACGCACAAACACGTGAAAAATATTTTCTTGGGAAGTTAAAAGTTAGAAATTATTTTGGGGAAAACTAATATTTATTAGTAGGTATTATTTATGAATTTTTTGGACTTTTCTGATATTTATTTGGCATATTTGCAAATATTACGAAAGATGGGCTTTTGTGCAAAATTACCACTTAGAGTAAAAACTCCAGAATTTTGGTTTTTCTGGGCTGAGTATAATGGCTAGCCAACTCAGAGGTAAATATTTTATTTTTTATTCTAATAGATTTGGTTTATTTCGTAAATTTGTTAAAGAATGGTCTTTTTGCAAAATTACCACTTAGAGGCCAAAATTACAAAATTGTTTTTATGAGTTTGAAACCAGTGTCGGCCAGATCTGGGTGGTTATTTTTTATTTTAAATCTCAATTGAATTGGTTAATCTAATTTCTTAGTATAAAGATCTATATATGTAAAGATATATTATAAAGGGATAATTTGCAAAATCTTCTCAAAACTCTAATTACCCAGATTTTGGCCTATTAAAAAGGGCAGTAGCAGTCGTCCCCCTTCTCTGAAAAACAAAAGACTATTTTTACTGTTGGTTTTCTTGGAGTTTCGAAACGAAGATCTTGAATGTTTGCGAAATGAGGAGTTTTTCTTATTCTCTTTATTATTTTGATAGATTCTTCAATAAGGTGAGTGACATATGTTTGCTTTCTTACTGTTCTATGCATGTTGTATGTGATGATTTGTCTATTAGAATGCATGATAAATGATAGTGTAATGAATTATTGAACGATGGATGAATAAAGATCGAACTTTTCGTGAAAATTATGACTTGGTGATGAAATCTCTATATAGATGACTTAAACATGTTAAGAACCTAATAGAAATCATGGGTATGATGTTTTCATGCATACTCTTGCTATTTTGATTGTATGTGATGATATTATATGTTGAGATGCATAAAAAATTGATTAAGATTAATTCTTTACTGTTGTGTATACTTATGTATTGTTTTGATATTTTGATGAAGAAAAACTTGACTAACATGTTGTAATTGCATATAATCATGGGCAAACAGATGTGAGTAGTTGTATGTGTGTTTAACAAATTTCAAGAGGAGTTTCTTGGATCAAAGAATCAAGTTTTGAATGTTGAAGTGGGGTATTTTATTTCGGGTCTGATTGTGCATAACCGAAATTGGATTTTTTGTGTTTTTGTGATGTTTTCGATTGGATCTTGATGTATAAGGATATTGAGGATGAATTGAACAATATACTACTTATATGCGATGATTTTCTTGATGTTTTACTGATACATAAACATACCACACATATATACACTTCTTTATTTCTGTTTTGAAGAAGTTTAATGAAAATTTGCTCATTTATGAACTTGATTAGATTTTGATTAGATTATAAACTCCAGTGTGTTAGACAAGTTGTATTTGATCATCTCAGGATTTTTGTTTTTACAAATTTATGCTTTTGAAGATTATAATCGAAGTATTAGTTAAAGTGCACGAATTTTAAAGTGGTCTGAGTATCAGCCGACAGTCGACGTTCACTTTTTACACTAAAATGACAGTCGACTGTCAATTGGGAGATTTTTGAATTTTAGCATGCCGGTCGACCGTCGTATTTTTGAACTATATTGACAGTCGACCGATAGCTGCTGTATGTGCTGTTTTGTGGAGTTTTCTGCTGTTTTCTTGAACGATTATTTTTTCGAACTTATGGATTATTGATCTACTATTTTAGATGATGTTATTTACTGTAGATTACTGTATTTTACAGAGCGGGTATATTTTGATTATAATAGAATTTAAATTGTATTTCTACGACTTTATAAAGTGAAATATATACGGTTTTCGAAGGAATTGATGTTTTGTGATTTTCTACGACTTCAAAATACGAAGCTCAGTTATTTGGAGGATTTAATATCTTATTTCAGTTCTGGAAATTGTGAGTATATTGGATAAATTTGGATTTTGCTGATTTGAAAGTAGTTTTTCTTAATATAAACATTTTGATGATGGAATTAAGAGTTTTATTGAAAGAATTTGTGTTGATATTTGAGTTGTGAGTCTCTAGAAGTTGAGTGGGATTCTTGTGAACCGGCAAATGAGATTTTGTGGATTTTGACCAGTTGGGTCTTGGGGTTGTTTTTGTGGAATTAAGTCCGGCAGGATACACCAACTATAGGGGGAGGGGGAATTGTGTTTTAATTAATAATAACCAACTTAAGGACATACACTAGTGGAGATGTGATAGAACTTGGGAAACATAGGTATATGCTTGTCACGCCCCGCTTCCCGAAAAGAATACGGAATACGATACCTGACTAAGCCCAGCAGATAATTTTCACCATCCATAAGTTTATGGATCTGCATGACTCATCATAACAGTAAATAAGGCAACATACTCAACCAGACATGCAAAAATAATCATAACTCAATAGTATTTATTGCATCAATAATGAGTATCCCAATAAATGCTAGATCCAAAAAAGACAATAATCCTGGGACAATAAGCCCAAATACAAGTCTCAATACAATTCATGAAATAAAATAGTTCATCAAAACATTTAAGCAAATTATTCCAATTGCGCAGCTCAAAACTTTTGCTCACCAACTCCAGTAGGCAATTGATCAGCAAAACCTGCTCATATGGCAATCACAAGGAAAATAGGGAATACAGAAAAACATAACGCCCGTTAGATGCAAGCTCCGGGCCGCAAGCAATACAAGTAGGAAAATGAAGGGAAACCTAACTAAATTAAACAAGTAATACTAATATGGAGAAGACAACAATTATAACAGTCTACAAATGGCAGTAACAATGTAGTGATAACAGTAAGAGTGAAACAGTAACAGTGTGTGAACAGAAATAGTGTGTCAACAATAATAGTAAACCAACCGTAATAGTAACAGTAACAGGATGAGACAGTGAAAACAGTTATTCTTATGTCTATTGTTCATTACTATCTAGGTAGCACTTCATGCGTCCCAAATTTTACCACATGGTTGCTACATCAAACAGTTTCACTGTAAGATTTTGTAGCGGAACTTCTATAGGGCAGTATATTTAGACAAACAGTAACAGTAACAGTAATAACAACAAACGGTGTCATGGATCATGCCCTCATGCATTCAGAGATAAACAGTAGGTACCACAGTAAACAGTGGGGAAAATGAGTTCCCTTCTGAATATACATTTCTATATTGTCCACTACTTGATCTTTTCCCTTAAAAACCTCGGCTTGATTTCTTTTTATTATTAACAACAGGTGTGAACGAATACAACAGGATAAAGACATGGCATGAACAAAGGATAAGTCTAAGATGAATAGGAAACACAAATGGTTGATAAAATAACTCATAATAGTCCAAACAACGAAACTTTCAGTTCTGGATAGTAAGACACTTCTGTACCAAATATGAGATTCCCGTTGCTACAAAATAGAAAATCCAGATCCGTCAGATAATCTAGAAACATAGACTCTCTGCCAATTCTAGCACATATATATAAGTGCCATATCCACCACAGAAACAGGGTTGAAAACAACATTTAATACAGAAGTTATGTTCAGCCAGAAAATACAAAATCTTGTTTATAAGCATGTAAAGAGTTTAAAATCACTGTAATTGAATCTGAGAAAAATATGAAAGATTCCCTAAAATATCTAGTCTCAAAATATAAAATATCATTAATTTATATTACAGATAGTATAGTCAAAAAAATTGGAAAAACAGAGTAATGCAACAAAATCTCGATTCTGAAAGTTCGACACAGCAGTACCAAAATAGAGATAATTCATAAAATATAATTCGAAATCCAGATCCTGTCGAAAGGGTGATAAGATAAACAAATAAGGCTACAGTTCATATTTACAAAGTTTTCATAAAAAACGAATAGAATCAGGTTGAAAATATAGTTCTATACTGAACAACATGCAGTTTGAAAACATATCGATTGGTTTCATAAGCATGAAATGAGATACAAAAGTTATTAATTAATTCTACAAAAATTAGGTATTGATCACAGTCATGTATAAACATACCCAACAAAATATAGAGTTCAATTCTACGTTTAGTATTAGTTTTAAAATAAAATATCTTACAGAATACATATAGTTCAGAATCTGGAATATACGATATGACTGCAGTAAAACAGCAATAACTCATGCATCAAAACTCGGAATTCAGATCCGTCAAAAGTTCTAAAGACTAGAAAACGAAGGCTACGAATCATGTTCACAAACTTATTCCTTTTACTGATATTAACAGGGTCAAAATTACTGTACAAAAATAGGATGGCAGTAAACTAAAGTTCTTTTATGCATTTTATCAAACAACTTAATTACAAACGGTCCAATCTAAGATGTCATACATAACATGGAATATGTGGGTTACTCAAATCAGCATGGCATGTGAATCAAATAGTCCATAATGACGTAATACATCCAACAAAAATCTATACGACAGTCATCTACAACATACAGTGTGTCACAAATAATATACAATCAAGATATCCACTAATCTAATTGTTTTCATGCAACGGGTATCAACAATTGTAACTACTCATGATCAAGAGGTGATGTCCATAGTTAACCTAACAAAATAGGATCATCATGAGAGTACAAATATTTTCATACTAGATTACTTACGGTATTTAACTTGTATGACAAAAAGAACACATACAAGCTACTTGTCTGATATGAAGTCGACAGAACGAAGAATAGAATAACGGGAACGGATTCTGAACAACGAACATAACGAACAAGGAGAAGAGAATCCACAAATCGAAACATGTAATACCCCAGATCTTTAAATAATGTTTTTAAGATTAATAAATGAATTAAAATGATTTTTGGCGATTTAATAAATATTTTTCTGAAAATTTATCTTTTTACACGTGCAAATATTTTCTTGGGAAGTTCTAAGTTAAAATTTATTTTGGGGAAAACTCATTATTTATTATTAAATATTATTTGTGAATTTTCTGGAATTTTTTGATAATTATTGGACCTATTTGCAAATAGTACAAAAAGATGGACTTTTGTGCAAAATTACCACTTGAAGTGAAAACTCCAGATTTTCGGATTTTTGGCCTGGGCATGATGCCTAGTCAACTCAAAGGTAAAGAGTTTACTTTTTTTTTAATAAATTTGGTTTATTTTGCAAGTTTTGATTAAAAAAATGATCTTTTTGTAAAATTGCTATTTAGAGGGGGTAAAAGTGCAAATTCATTTTTTTGGGTTTTCAAACAGTGCCGGCTGGTTGTTTTTGTTTTTAAAACTCAATTAAGTTGGTTTTATTCAATTTCCAAGTATAGGGATTTATATATGTAAAGGTATATTTTAAAAGAGGCATTTTACAAATCTATTCAAAAACCCTAGATCCCTTTATTCTCACCTATATTAGGGTGAGGTTTAGCCGTCTCTTGCTGCACAACTGTCACTCCCCGCTTCCCAAAATACGGAACACGAGTACGTAATGTAGGCCCAGCGAATGATGTAAACACCATCCATAAACTGTACCAGACTAACTCAGCAATAAGATCAACAAATATACAACCACGCAAGAAATATAATCACATGAATCAATGATAAAGTTCCAATAATTATGAAATAAACCAACAGTATAAATATCCAACATCCGGGATCAAAAAAGAACTACGGGTCATAGAGCCCAAAACAAAGTACAAGAGATAACACTGTTCAGAAAATAAATCTAGCAACAATTAATGAAACTACGCAGCGGAGACTGGATCCAACACTAGATTCGTTGCTCACCAATTCCTTCGGGAACAGATCCTTCAGCACCTGTAAATTCCTGGTCTAAAAAGAAATAAAAGAGTGCCCTTAGAGCAAGTCGTGGGCAGCAAGTAGAGAAAACAAAGGATAATAGGAAAAACGTGAATATCAAAGAAAAAGAACATGGTCAAAGACAAAGAACAAAACAAAGAGTAGGCAATATCAAAGGTGTACAATAATCACACATGAAATGCGTGATGCCAAGTCAAGTTCAATACAAGATCATGTATGCAGGTTGTTAAGTATTTTATTAACCTATCTAGTGCATGTACTGCTGCGTCCCATTCCACAGGTTCTGCGCAAGCACAATGATCGTTTTAGACCGATGGTGAATTCACGGTTCGTGTACTCGACATTGATAACGATAATTTACAATCATGAATCATCAATAAATCATTGCAATCGATACTCCTCCTTCTATGTCAAGTATACGTGCAAGCGAGAAGGCCTTACCGAGTACATTTCCCGATTGTTCACTACCAAGTCTACCCATAATAATCCCGGCTTGTTAATAGTTTATTTTCATCCTATGTGAGCATGCAAAAGGATGTTAATATTTTATGTTACTATGTGTCACTAATTCTAAGCGTTACAGACAAAGCAGGAAGCAAACACATCATATAAACACATTTCACAAAATTAGGACAGCATGACCTTGCTGTACTAAATCATGGGTTATGGTCACTACACAATAGTGAAATTGAATCTTCCGGAAGATCTGGAAAGTAGACTTCCACACGGTTCCAGCGAGTATAATTAAGGCATATAAAAGACATAGGAACTAAGCTGAAAACTCTAATCTAATCAGGTTTTATGTTCAGTCAGCATACAGTAGGTTATGTTCCATTAATTAATTCAGGGTAAGAGAACTCATTATTAAAATCTACAAATATTCAAGAAAGTAGCTATACATGTCTAGGTCAAGCCTAAATAATTTCGGATTTTTCCTTTACTGTTAACAGGGTCAAATAAAATAAACAACAGCAGGATATGCATGAAATTATGAGTCTGAAATCTCTAACATAGATGCAGTAAAGTGATTATATCTAGCAGATGACAAATTGGAATTTAAATCCAGACCAAAGAAAAATTATCTAGACATCAAGGGCTACATTTTATGTTTATAAATTCTTTCAAATTAGGTCATTAACATGGCTAAAAATCTGATTTAAAGTGGAAACTTACAGCAGTCCAGAAATCAAATTAATATAAAAAGATAACAAATAATTCATACGATCATAGGTAGCATGCAAATTGGCAATCAAAGCAATCATAGGTGTCAACATGCAATTTCTAAGGGTTAAGATATATTTATCGTGGTCATGGTGTCAATTCATCAATTAAATCCAATTCTAGCATGTTCAATTTCAATGTCCAATCTATCAAACAGTCCTATGCATGAATCTAGTTATTTAATTTGTGCATATGCATGAAACATTGGAGACTAGGTTTAGATCGAAGAGAAAGCACGATGTTAAGAGTATGTCGGGTTAGCTCGTGTAAATCCTCGATAATCTTAACGGAATTGTCAAAAACAGTTTTTGATAATAAAATGGATAGGATCTACTTGCAGGAGATCAAAGGATCTTGAACATAAATAATAAAAAAGGGTTCAAGAAGAGACTTGCCTGTTATTACAGATATAATTAAAATAGGAATAACGGGATCAGAATCCGGAACGAAATCTCCCAAAAATATGTGCGAAGAATCAGCAGCAATAGCAAGATCCTAGAGTAATCTCCACACCAGATCGAGACAGATCGTAGAACACTGGAACTGGATCTGGCGCACACAGAACACGAAACACCAAAACGAACCAATTAGAACCACTGCCTCACATCGGATCCAACCGAATAGGGGACATCGAACGTGGGATCGGCTGTGGCAGAACACGAGACAGCGAGAACCAACCAATAGGATCCCGACCTCACACTGGATCCATCCGAACAGGGGACAGCAACTCTAGATCTTATGCGACCGAACACGAAACAGCGGATCCACCCAATCGTGGATCATCGTCAACCTTCGGTGAGGGGGAAGAGAGAGACGACGGCGACTACGTGGCTGACGGCTCGACAACGCGACCACAATGAAGGCAACGGCACCACGGTCAGGAAGCGACGGTGGTGACGACAACTCCAGCGAAGAAGGAGCTCTGTTCTCGCGGTTGAAAACAGAGACGACGGCGCTCACGACTCCAGGGCTTGAACGGCAGCGCTAGGGGGCTGCACAGGCGCGGCGAGGGACGACAAAGGCGATGGGGGTGCACGGAGAGGTAATAGGGTGACGGAGAGGGAGTTAACGGCAATAGTGAACTTGGCAATGGGTCTCGGTGATGGGGATGGAGAGGACGGGGGAACAAGCGATGGTGATGAGGCTGAAGAGGGGATGGAGACGGTGACGGTGGTGGTGACGATGGTGAAGGACGATCGGAGGAGCGACAGGGGGTTTACGGTTGGGTTTTGGGTTAGCGGAAACACACAGAGAGAGGGGATACGGGGAGAGAGAAAGTGGTGGAGAGAGAGAGAGGGTATACTAATTAGGGTTAAATTAATAGGGTATTTATAGGGATCAGGAAATAAGGGTTTTGGGTTGATATTATGTGGGTTCTAGGCATCGGTTTCGGCTCCAAAAAGAGATAAACAAATGCAATGAGATGAGATGAACACAAAGGAGAACAAATCAAATTCAAAATAGAAAAGAGCCAAATTCGCAAAAGAACAGAATCTAATCAAAAAAACACAGATTGATCCAGAGAGAACAAAAGAACCCAAAAAAGACAAAATGCACCATAACAAATGAGTTCAAACACAATAATCAAAAGAATACAAAATATAATAAAATCTGAAAATAGGGCTTACAACAACACAAAGGGATTTCTTATTCTTATTTCTTGGAGTTTTCAAGTGAGGAATCTTGGTTTTCTTGCGAAGGAGGGTTTTTTCCTATTCTTTATTTTCTTCGGTTGATTCTTCAAAGAGGTGAGTGATATATGTTTTTTTTTTTGGTATTGTTCTTTGAATGTTGTATGTGATGTTTTATCTATTTAGAAAGCATGTTAGGGATCGTATAAAGATATAACGGATTTGATGAATAGATGAGTTAAAAATTGGATCTTTTATGAAAAGCTTGTTATTTATGATTGTGATTACGCATGGATGATTTGAGATTGTTAGAGAACCCAATAGAAATCATGAGTAGGTTATTTCTTTTACATTATTGCTGATTTGATTAAGTATGATGAATGTTATGCACAAATGGATTTAAAAAAATGTATGAATACCCTGTTGATGAGTTTGGATGAATGCAAATTTGACCATAACATGTTACAATCACATATATTCATGGGCTAACTATTGTGAATGATGGTATATGAGTTAAATGAATTATAAGAAAGCCTAATGAATTAAAAGATCAAGTTTTGAAGTTTTGAGAAAAGGGGTTTGGTTTCGGGACTGATACATTATGACCAAAATTTGGTTTTGTGAATGTGTGAAGTCTTCAATTGGATTTGAGTTGTTTTCAAAAACTGAAATGAATTAGAATTCTATTTTGTATTTTTACAATGGTTTCTTGATGATTTAGATATACCACATACACATATATGCCTACACTCCATTTCATTGTTTTTGAATGAATTGAATTTTTGTGTGTTTTATAGAAGTTTTTAATTTAATCTTGATTATTTTAGCACTGAGATCGTTTTGAACAATGTATTCCCTATTTACAAAGTTATTTTGATGCATAATTGATTCTCAAATTCCCTATTCTGATATATGCACATATTCATGTCTTATTTTGAAGAAATTCAATAAATTGCTATTTTATTAATTCGAGGTGGTTTTGATTTTTTTTTTATGAACTCCTATATACTCTACAAGTCACATTTGACCATCTCAGTGACGTACTTTTTACAGATTTCATTTTTATAAAGTAAAACACCATATCAGTTAAAACATGCACAAACTCAACTGCAGTCTGTAGGTACGACAGTCGACCGTCGCGATCCTGACTGCAGTAGTTTCTTGAAGTTTTGGATTTTTATGCGGGATAGTCGACTAACCACTTTATACAGTCGACTTCCATTGCTCTGATTTGTGTTTTCTTGAACTTTTGGATTTTCATGCAGGACAGTCGACTGACCACTTTATACAGCCGACTGCCACTGCTCTGATTTGTGTTTTCTTGAAGTTTTGGATTTTCATGTGGGACAGCCGACTGACCACTTTATACAGTCGACTTCCACTGCTCTGATTTGTGTTTTCTTGAAGTTTTGGATTTTCATGCGGGATAGTCAACTGACCAATTTATACAGTCGACTGCCACTACTCTGATTTGTGTTTTCTTGAAGTTTTGGATTTTCATGCGGGACAGTCGAGTGACCACTTTATACAGTCGACTGCCACTCCTCTGATTTGTGTTTTCTTGAAGTTTTGGATTTTTATGCGGGACAGCCGACTTACCACTTTATACAGTCAACTGCCACTGCTCTGATTTGTGTTTTCTTGAAGTTTTGAATTTTCATGCGGGACAGTCGACTGACCACTTTATATAGTCGACTGCCACTGCTCTGATTTGTGTTTCTCGAGGTTTTGGATTTTTACGCGGGACAGTCGACCGACTACAGTATGAAGTCGACTGTCATTGCTCTGGCTGACGTTTTCTTGAACTTTTCTAATGATCTTTTAAAACGATTGATTCTTCAATATTTTTGGATTTATGACATACTGTTCTAAGTATCATTTTGCTGCAGATTATAGTATTTTCGAAACGTTTTCTAAATATAAAATAAGTATAAGTTGTAATGAAAGTTTGGCTTTGATGGTTAAGTTGTGAGTCTCTAGAGGGTGTGTAGGACCCTAGTATACCGGCAGTTGAGGGTTTATGGTTTGGCATGTTGAGGCTTGTTGTTGATCAGTTGAGTTAAGTCCGGTAGGGTACACCAACTCTAGGAGATTCGTAATTAATTAATTAACTTAAATAAATAAGGACAGGCACTAGATGATGATATGATGAAATGAGAACATGGGTTATGGACCTCAGTATGGCTTACGGTGTGAGTAAAATAGTCTCCGGAATTACTTGCAGTGTGGGATTGATCTCCGAAATTATCGGGGTCGAGGCGATGCTCATGTGGTATTCGTGTGATGAGGCGCCATAGCTTGAGGTGTGCGGTATTCTCGAAGATTCCCAGGTGTGAGTGAAATAGTCTCCGGAATTATCTGTGGATAGAGATTGACCTCCGGAATTATCGGGGCATGGGCTAATATTCACAGTTTATCTATATCTCGTAGTATTCATCATGGTAGGATTAGTTGCATAAGTGGGGGATTAAACCCTATTAAATGGAGAAACAAATTTGTCTTTGATCTCATTTATTGTTTAAACCTATTTCATGGCCTATTTGTCTCTTATTGGATTCTTTCCTTCCTATTGGATACTACCCAGTTCACCTAAACCCATACTGTCTCTATATAAACACCCTAATTGAACCCTAACCCTAATCACCAAACCCTAACACTATTCTCTCTCTCTAGCCATCACCCTCTCTCCCCTAACTCCTGACCTACCCCCAACCTCTCCTCTACCCATCGCTGTCGTCGTCTGTGACTGCCGACGCCGGAGACCCCCATCCCGATCACCCATTTTCTCTTCTTTCCTCTCCGCTGTGCACCCACCCCCAGGCCGAGCATTGCTGTCGTCTCCTCTCTGTGGTCAAGGAACGCCGCAGATCCCAGCCGCCACTTTTCGTCGTCGCTGTCGCGCCCTAGTCGCCGCACTGTCGTTGTCTTCCTGTTGGTGCTACCGCAGTTTTGCTGTTGTCGACTGTTCTTTGTGTGCACGTGCTTTTGTGTGTGCGTGTTTTGTAGCACCCCAAATTTTTAATATGATATCTTAGAAATACATGGCACAATTCCCAACATCAACTTCAATTATAATAGTAAACATAGCCAAAATACAGATAAAATTTTTCAACTTTTATTACATTAGTTTATTACAAACCACAGCGGAAAAACAAACACCTTGAATTACAATCTTTTCTTTATAACACATCTTTTACAATTTTACATAAGCTATAACATCATTCTATCTCAAGCATCCAAATCCAAAGCTATAAGCACCTATCTGTAAAACACGAGGCTAGAGATAACCCTAACCCCCAAAACTACAGGGATCAGCCATAACGGTGTGAGTGACATAAAATAAATAAATGCAACATACATAAAACATGAAACATAGTATCATAAACAACATGTATCAACAGCAAGAATAAATGAAATAAGAAACAACAATAAATAAAACATGAAAACATCAAGTGAAACTAGAGTAAGTGTCAAGTGTCGAAAAACCGGAACAATATGCATAAAACCAAGTCAAGAAAACATCAATGCTATATGCTGACTCTCTAATGCATACTTGTCGGATTCTATACATCCCATTCTACATAGGTCCGGTGCAAGCCCTAACTCTATAAAGTGGAGAACAATAAGGGCTTGTACCAGACCTATGTAGTATGGAATGCATAGAATCCGACACGTATGCATTAGAGAGTCATCATACTGCATTTGTGTTTTCTTGACTTAGTTTTATGCATCTTTGTTTTCTGTTTTCCTACACCTGACACTTAGCCTAGTTTCACTTGATATTTTCATGCTATTTATTGCCATTCCATTATCCATGTGTTACTACTGTGGGAATGTGTTGATCATGAATTTATTCTTTATGCTTCATTTATATTGTATTTCTTTTGATGTCACTCACACCGTTATGGCTGACCCTGTAGTTTTGGAGGTTAGGGTTATCTTTAGCCTCATGTTTTACAAGTAAGTACCTATAGCTTGGGATTTGGATGCATGTGGTAGAATGATAATGTGGCTTATGCAAATTGTAAAGAATGTTTTGTAAAAGAAAGAGATTGTAATTCAAAGTGTTTAATTTTCCGTTGTGCTTTGTAAAGAATCGATGTAATAAAAGTTGAAATTTTTTCTGTGTTTGGCTATGTTTACTATTACATTGAGGTAGATGTTAGGAATTGTGCCACGTATTTCTGAGTTTATTATATTGGAAATTCGGGGCGCTACAATGTGGGGGATGAACTTGCTCGGACCCTTCCCTCCAGCGCCTGGCCAGCAAGTTCCTTGTCGTTGTGATCGACTACTTCTCCAAATGGATTGAAGCCCAGCCTTTAGCAATAATCACTGAGAACAGAGTCCAGCAGTTCTTTTGGAAGAACGTTGTTTGCAAATTCGGTGTACCTCGGATCTTAGTAACGAACAATGGGACCCAATTCACGGGGGCAGCCTTCCGCAATTTCTGTGCGGACCTCGGTATCCAGCAATGATTCTCCTTAATATCCCACCCGCAATCCAACGGACAAACAAAGAACGCCAATCGGCAAATTCTCTCCGGTCTAAAGAAGAGACTGGGCAAGTCTACCAATGGATTATGGGTCGAACAACTCCTCAATGTGCTTTGGAGCTACCGCACCACTAAGAGGACCACAACAGGAGAATCTCCTATCAACCTCAATTATGGCTCAGAAGCCGTCATCCCACTTGAAGTTGGCCTACCCTCTCCCTGCCTGGTAGCCTTCAGTGAAGAGCAAAATTCGAACCAACTTCGGTGCAACCTTGACCTTATCAACGAAATTCGAGAAAGTTCCTCCATTCGTCAAGAGATCTATCGGTGCAGGATCGAGCAGTCTTACAACAAGAGAGTCTGCCCCACAAATCTCAAAGAAGGAGACATGGTTCTAAGAAAACTATCAATCTCTTTCCCGAGCAAGAAAGGTAAACTATCTCCTAATTGGGATGGGTTGTACAGGATCTCCAAAGTTGTCCGTCATGGCGCATATCAACTTGAAGACCCTGGGGGAAAGAGAGTGCCGAGAACATGGAATGTAGAACACTTGTTGAAGTACCAAGAGGGTGTTCAAACGCCGCTCGAAGTAACTTCCACCTAAAGCATTCTATAATTTGTTTTCCTTCTTATTACTGAGTTGATTTTTTCAAATGTAATAAAGGCTTGCAACTCAGAAGCAACAACTTAGTCCTCTTTAATAAAAGCAATTTACTTCTCAGAAAACCTATTGTCTGAATCTTCTGATTGTCCTACTCCAAAGCGTACACTCTAAACGAAAACTCTCTTAAACAACAAGTCCAATACTTGGTTCGATGCCACTTTAACCGCCTGTGAATGAGCAAGTGTGAAATAGCTCACCATTCCAAATTGCTCCCACAACTGTTGAAACTCTCTTAAACGACAAGTTCGGAGTCCAACACTTGGTTCGATGCTACTTTAGCTGCTTGCGAATGAGCAAATGCGTAGTAGCTCACCATTCAAAATTGCTCCCACAAGTTGAAACTCTCTTAAACGATAAGTTCGGAGTCCAACACTTGGTTCGATGCCACTTTAGCCGCTTGCGAACGAGCAAGTGTGAAGTAGCTCACCATTCGAAATTGCTCCCACAACTGTTGAAAACTTTTGAACACATGTGTTAGCAACCACGCAGAGAAATGACAAACTCTCAGCCAAAAAACGTTGTTCATTCCACAAGAAAGGAAAAGTTACAAGTGTTATTGGGCTCAAGAAGCTCGATCAAACGAGCTCACTCGACAAAAACATTTCTTGAATACTACAAATATTCTTATTCCATTAAAGTTGGGATACAAGTCCTATTCAAGACCTAAGACTCCTACAAAACTACAAAGTGTCGCCCTAACTCCTCCTAGGAAGTGGGACGCTCCTATTAAGCGATACACGGGGACGGCGAGCACTGTGCTGCTCCCTCGTTGCCTTCGAAGAAATCTCTAGGCCTGCGAGCCGAGTCGTACCATCAGGACCCATAGACCTAGCTGTCGCCCCAAAAGATGCTCCGCTCGATGAGCCAGCCACCCCGCTTTGAGCATCCCTAGGGTTCTGCGGAGCATTACGCATGCGTAGAGCCAACTCATGGAACGATCTGCCCTAGGCGTACTCCCCACACGCGCAAGAGGTGCTCCTGACGTTGCTTCCTTTGGAGAGTCGCTTTAAGCGAAGATTCTCCACCTCCAATTCGACGAGCTGCTCTTTGAGGGAGTCGTCTTTCACTTCGAGCTTCAAACGAGATACCCCGCTCGTGCTCCCCCCTTGTGAGAACTCGATGATGGTCCTCCGCAGATGAGCCGCTTCTAAACTCTTCTCGAGCACCATGTTCTTCAGCTCGTTCCTCTCGACGTCACTTCGAATAAAGAGTTCTTCAGCCCGTCCCTCTCGGTCGCAACTGTGAATAAAGAGTGTCGAAGGAATTTAAGTCTCGAACCTTTGCCGGCAGCCATCGAAGGGCCGACCTCCCCTCCCTCGGGAGGTACTTCTTGGAGAATCTCCTCAAGACGCCTCATCTTGATATCTCGACGAGCCAAGATCACTCTCAAATGACCAAGCTCCAACTCCGCTTTAGCGAGCCTCTCCCGAGATTGATAGAGTCCCAGCTTAGTAATACGGAGTTTGGCAAGCAGATGCGACGCCTCACTACCCTGGGGAAGTCAACCAAAGAGAGAAGCATAAATCACTCCGAGTCTAAATAGAGCTACAAGATAGTTCTAAGCTCAAGTAGAGCTACAAGATTGTTCTAAGTTCAAGAAGAGCTACAAGATAAGTACATAGTCCAAATAGAACTACAAGATAGTTCTAAATTCAAGTAAAGCTACAAGATAGTTCTTAGTCGCATTGCCACACAAAAGTTTTTCATTGCTAAAGTAAAGATACAAAAGTGGTGGTCAGTCCGCTATAAGGCATCAATACAAGAGTATTCAAAAGAAAAGAAAACAAAAAAAACTAGAAAAAGTGGCGAACATACAAAAGAAATCAAGGGACCACCTCGGTAGGCGGCTCTGCGGGAGGTGTGAGCTCGTGACCACTCTCTTCGATCGCCTCTGGTACCATCAACAACGCCGACTGAGGGTCCGCTACGGCATCTTCTGCCTCCTCCTCCTCCTCCTCCTCTTCTTCTTCTCCGCCCACCTTTTCGCAAGTCTCCATGACTTCGCCATCGAGGAGGTCGTACAGGCTATACCCCGAGTCATTGAAGCCAAGGACGTGTGCCTCCACATGCTTGAGCGCCCTGGCATACGACTGCTCCATGTTTGAGCACAAGTGTGCCTTCATTTCGGTCATAGCCTTCTCTGTAGCCGCTTTCGCAGCTGCCTCCTTATCTATCGCAAAACCTTCTGCGACGTTTGTAGCCTCCTCCCTTTCCCTGTCCGCCCTCTCCCTTTCCTTGTTTGCCTTTTCCTTCTCCA
This sequence comes from Hemerocallis citrina, assembly GCA_017893485.1. NCBI lineage: Eukaryota > Viridiplantae > Streptophyta > Magnoliopsida > Asparagales > Asphodelaceae > Hemerocallis > Hemerocallis citrina. The sequence continues at coordinate 80,053,618 of CM030366.1, forward strand.
CAGAGACTTGCTCGTTCGCCTTCGCCAAGGCGGACTCGACGAGCATGATCCGAGCCACCTGAGACTCCGACAAGCGCTTCTTCGCCACGTACATCTTCACAACCTTAGCTCGCTCCAACCGATCTCTTTCGCACGCTGCCTTGAGTTCTTTCTCTTGCTCGGCAAACTGCTCCGTCATGTGGCTGAAGTGGCAAGTGAACTATGAAGGTGCAAGGGAAATTTCTAAGAAAACAACGAGAAAAACTTCTAAGTCACAAGGAAAGTGCCACTCACCGACATAGTCGCCCTGGCTATCTTGAGGACATCATCACCAACCAATCCTGCCTTCATCGCAGCGCGATCCTTCGGGATCGGCAAGTGCCGTACTGCTGGCATACACGTGGTAGAATCACTGAGGAAGCCGTCGTGCTTCATCACGAGCCAGTCTAGCACGAAGAGCTTCTTGTGCTCCTCGGTGGAAATCACCTTTGCCGCGACCGTGAGAGGCGGTGCTTCGAGCGCCAATGCGGCACCTGTGGTGAACTCTCCAGTGGGCTGGGTAGTGGTAGACGGAGCAGGAGAGGTGGACTCCAAATTGACTATCGGGGTCATCACCGCCGAACCCCTCGCAGCTTTGGCAGACGAAGGCCATGCGGTCGTCTTCTTTCTTTTTCTCCCATCAGGAGCCTTGCTGCCTACTCCCCCTCGATCAAGCAACATTGCTCTGACGTCCATGTCTGAGGCCTCTGTAAAAAAGAAAGAACGAGGGGGCTAGCAAACAGAGAAAGTAAGTTCAAACTAAAAACAAAGAGAATTAAATGAGGCATACTAGGGTTTATCAGACTGAGACCCCCACCTAAGAGAACCTCCTCGGTTATATCCTTCCAACTTAGGGGAGGACGGTCTAAGAGTTTTGACACAACCTCCTCTTCCTCTGGACTCAACACTGGCTCGGCCTTTGCCCACCTCAGCACCTCCTCCCTCCATCTTGTGGGAATATCCCACGGTGCATTACCGGATCAAGAAGTACTCATTCCAAAATTTTATAGAGTCCGGGTTGTAACCTGCTTCACGCCTCGCCGCGGCAACAAATAATAATGGTACTCGATCTTACTCTTTCGATGGATACGGTAGAGCCTTCGGAGGACGCAGAGCTGAGGCGCAACCCCTATTCCCTGGAACTGGAGAATAAAGTCATTGATGTGCCTCCACATGTTCGGCATGTATTGAACGGGACTCAGATCGTACTACTTCAATACCTTAGTCACGAACGGCGAAAGGGACAGACGAAGACCTGCATGGAACACGTCAAAAGGAAAGCAGCACTTGTCGGCGGAGATCAGCGAACAAGCTCGGATCCCCAAACCTGGAAGAAGGAGTGCGAGATCCTTCGGTATCATGAAGCTCCTGCGAATTCGTACCAAGTACCTCTCCGTAAGCATGGAGGGGAGCTCGTCGATTTCGGAATGTTCCCTCGGCCTATTCTCCTCGTACGAGAACGACCTCCCGTACACGACCTTGGCCAGAAGATCATCGGAGTATTCTCACACTCCGCCGAGGTTTGTCAAAGGGCACGGAAGCCTGCCCAACTCCCCCGCTCGCCTTTCTTTCTCCATTATCGTCTCAGTTGTCACCGACCCTACCACCCTCTTCCCCTTGTCCATTGTTGGGGGGACTACCAACTGCCGATCCCCTTCGTGGTCCGAGGTGGTGGTCTCATTCCCCGAAGAAACCCTCGACATCGCGTAAAATATATAAAAGAAAATATATATTTAACTTGATGTGATAGCTACGGTTGCGACCGCTAGTGGAGCCACCCAAGAGTGAAAGAAAATTTCCAAGAGTAAAAATAGAGAATGAGAGAATGCAGGGGGGGGGTTTGAAAACTTCTAGTGAATAAGGGGCGTCGTTTGGGCTTCTGAGATTCATGGGCCCCCAAAACTAGTAAAAAGCCCATAAAAGCAGCGAATACTAAGCGGTAGAATTCATAAAGGCGGAATTTCAAGCAGCACCAAAAACCTGTTGACCAGTCAAGCATCAACAGTCAGATCTTATCTCAAGATACGCCCCTGATCCAGATCGACGACTGAGATCATGCCACATGACTTGGATCTGACATCCAAGCAAACGTGTCCCCGAACATGAAATTAGGGAAAATCTTCGCCTCGTGATGTGCGCCTGATCGAGATCAACGGTTGATATCATGCCACATAACTCGAATCTGAAATTCGAGCGAATGTGTCTCCGAGCGTCAAATTGGCGAAAACCTTCCCCTCGTGATGCACTCCTAATCGAGATCAGCAGCCAAGATCACGCCACGTCGCTCGAATCTGAAATCCGAGCAAACGCATATCCGAGTGTGAAATTTGCGAAAACCTTTGCCTCGAGATGTGCGCCTAATGATGATCGAAGGCCCAGATCTCGCCACATCGCTCAGATCCGAAATCCGAGCAAATGCATCTCCGAGCGTGAAATTGGCAAAAATCTTCGCCTCATGACACGTGCCTGATCGAGATTAATGCCCAAGATCACGCCACGTCGCTCGGATCCGAAATCCGAGCAAATGGGTTTCCGAGCGTGAAATTGGCAAAAAAATCCTCGCCTCGAGATGCACGCCTGATCATGTTCGAAGTCCCAGATATCGCCACATCGCTTGGATCCGAAATCCGAGCAAACGCGTCTCCGAGCATGAAATTGGCGAAAACCTTTACCTCGTGATGCACGTCTGATCGAGATCAGCAGCTAATATCACGCCACATCACTCAGATCCAAAATCTGAGCAAACACGTCTCCGAGTGTGAAATTGGAAAAAATCCTTGCCACGAGATGCGTGCCTGATCATGATCGAAGGCCCAGATCTTACCACGTCGCTCGGATCCGAAATCCGAGCAAACGCATCTCCGAGCGTGAAATTGACAAAATTTCTTGCCTCGAGATGCGTGCCTGATCATGATCGAAGGCCCAGATCTCGCCACGTCGTTCGGATCCAAAATCCGAGCAAACGTGTCCCCGAACGTGAAATTGGCAAAAACCTTCGCCTCGTGATGTGCGCCTAATCGAGATTAATGGCCAAGATCACGCCACGTAGCTCGGATCCGAAATCCAAGCAAACATGTCTCAGTGCGTGAAATTGGCCAAAATCCTTGCCTCGAGATACGCGCATGATCATGATCGAAGGCCCAGATCTCGCCACGTCGCTCCGCCGAAATCCGAGCAAACGTGTCTGTGAGCATCAAATTGGGAAAGATCCTCGCCTCTTTATACGCGCTTGATCGTGATCAGACGCTCCAGATCGTGCCACATCGATGATCATTTGATCATTTGGAAAAGTGCACTGAGGCGTGATCAACACTCCAGATTGCGCCATGTCGATAATTAATTGATTAATTCTTTAATTTTAATTATTAAATCGAATTAATTATTTAAAAATTGCAAAAAATAATTAAAAATTCAAAAAAAATTAATTAAAAATTCTAAAAAATAATTATAAATTCGGGAAAAATATTTTTGAACTCATGGAAAAATAATTATTAATTAGAATGATTAATTGATATCTTTTGAAAGTAGATTGTTGCATCGCAAATTGAATAAATGATTCGAAAAATGATTATAAAATTGGAAAAAATCATTGGAAGATCCAGGAAATCCCACTAACAAATCCGAGTGTTTTACAAACTCGATTAAATGATTAAACCCCGTGTGCGATTCTGAGGCTCCTAAAGAACTCTGGTAAAATCCATATGCCATTAAAACAAGAAAACCACTCCCCAAAGGCTGTGAAACTCGGTCTTCGGGATTGGGGGCTCATGATATGGCTAAAAATGGGATTAAATCAGGCCGTTCAAATCGAGCACAAATCTTAAAGCTCTCAGGGGTAAAACATAATTTCCACCACAAACGGGTCCGAAATGGGAACTAGGTCTTTCTTCAAAGCCTAGTAACCCGAAAATGGATATGTCCTATTGGGTATGGATGGCAATCCGTTACAAACCAGTCCAGAAATTTAAAGAGTAATTCAAATTCGTGATTATCTCTAAGAGGCGGTTTAAACCGCCTCTCTTATCATGAAATGAGTTTAAACTCTACATCTTATCCAAAAACACCAGGACAGAGATAAAGGATTATCTATAAACTGTCTCTAAAGGTGACTATAAATACCCCTCCCCCCACCATAAAAAGAGTAATCAATATTTTTCCACAAAAGTGCTCTTTTCATAATCTTCCTGATTACTGACTTGAGCGTCGAAAGGTTCGTCGCCGGGATCCAACCCGGTGTATCGAACTTTTTGCAGGTTAACGGTAGCAGCAAGAAACAGTCAAACGTCGGCCAAAAGTCAACAGGTTTGCCTTATTTGTTTCCAAAAGAATCCACAAATTCATCTGTTTGCTCCCACATCAAAATCAGCAGCAACACACGATTAGAGCCTCTTCTCACCATCTCATAATAGCATGACTCTCTCTCTCTCTCTCTCTCTCTATATATATATATATGTGTGTGTGTGTGTGTGTGTGTGTGTGTGTGTGTGTGTGTGTGTGTGTGTGTGTGTGTGTGTGTGTGTGTGTGTAGGAAAATCTTCCATTGTGCACCACGCCTCCGTGTGCACTCGTGTGAACTCGGCCTTTCCGCCTTCGTATCGACGATCTGAACCGTTCACATTGATCTACACATCTAAATTAGTCTAAATATGTAAAGTCAAATCATTTGAAATTCATTTACCCATCCATCATGTGACTTTAAAAAACAATTATTTTCAGCCATACAATTGTGTAACACCTCAATGGATGGGCAAATGAATTTCAAATGATTTGATTTTATATATTTAGACTAATTTAGATGTGTAGATCATTGTGAACGGTTCGGATCGTCGATATGAAGGTGAGAAGGCCGAGTGCACACGCCGTGTGCACCATAGGTGGTGCACAACGGAAGACATATATATATATATATATATATATATATATATATATATATATATATATATATATATATATATATATATATTATTCCTTTTGTTTCAAAATCTTGTACTTCCCTTTTGTTTCCTTCTTTATCGACCACCAAATCTTGTAAGTTCCATTTTCTCACCTTAAATTTTTGCGATTTCAAACAATAATGCTACACCCACAACATATTCTATAATCAATTCTTTACAATCTTATGTGGCACATTTAGTGAGCGTTGCCATGTCAACATTATAATTTAACCTAAATTAAACTATATTAAAAATTAAATTCTAAACCAAATCTTACTTCCAACCTCTCTATCTTCCTAACAAAGAAAACTCATCTCCCTCTCAAACACCAGCTGTGCCTCCACCTCCTCCTCCTTGACAACCTCCACCTCCTCAACTGTAATACCGCGCAAAGTAAAATGATTTATTTTGCATTATTAAATAGTATTAATGTAATGCCCCGAATTCCAGATAAGACCAAATTCGAGATTTCACAGGATCTTTACACTTTACTTCGTACAATTTTATAAGGAAATTAAAACTTTCAACAACATCAGAGTTCTTTTACATTGTTTACACAGCGGAAAAATAAAAAGAAATACAACAATGAAAATAATATACAACTTGTACAACTCTATCAATGTAATTAATCAACAACATCATAACATCTTTACTTCTTCATGAAAATGTTCATTACCTGCATAATAAGCTGTGGGCACGTCAGTTACTTACAACTGACGAAAATGTTATACCTGGCCATCCTCTCTATGTCGTACATATAACGATCTCAATACTTTAACAAATCACAAACTTGAATGAATAAAAAGTGTTAAATGTGACTACGCTAAACATGTAAGTGTATGCGGTGCTTTAATGCCTAATTCACACATTTTATACTAAGATGACATTAATGCATACTTATTCGAATTCTATGCATCCCATACTACATAGGTCCGAGGGCAAGCACCTACGTACTCCACAATAAAGGGTTCGATTCCTCGCCATGACAACTACCCAGTAATAAGAACAAGGTTGAGACGTTCCACGAGTATGGATCCCAGTCCCGGAGAACCGCTGCAGCAAGACCCTAGCCCGACTGTTATACAGACTCCTCGTCGTGTGAACCTCCTGCAAGTGCCCCTCTAGCCCCGGTATACGTATATACTTTGGAGTACGACAAACTATCTGCCCGACTTTGTATAGTCCTGGATTTAAAATAAAATCTCGTCTCCCACGAGGCAACCACAGTCCCAGAGTACACTGCCCGACTGGATCTATAGTCCCGGTGAACTGCCGCAGCAAGACCATTGCCCGACCATATAGAGAGCTCCACTTACGTTTGCGCAAGTTTTACCACATCTTCACTTATGTGCCTAGTTCTTAAGTTCAAAACATGAATAATTTATCACACCTAGAATTCTGTAGCGCCCCGAATTTCTAATGTGATATCTTAGAAAATACGTGGCACAATTTCCAGCATCAACTCCAATGTAATCGTAAACATAGCAACCAAATATAGGGAAAATTAAAACTTTTTATTACATCAATTGTTTACAAAGCACAGCGGAATACAAAACACCTTGAATTACAAATTTCTTTCTTTACAACACTTTCTTTTACAAATATTACACAAAAGCTCTATTACATCAATTTATCTCAAACATCCAAACCTCCAAACTCTAAGCAACAACCTGTAATACATGAGGCTAGAGATGATCCCTAACCCCCAAAACTAAAGGGGTCAGCCATAAAGGTGTGAGTGACATAAAAGCAAACAACATAAATGAGCATTAAGCATGGATTCTTAAACAACATGTAATAAACAAGAATACATAAAATATGATGTAGCAAGGAAACATGTAAACAATAGGTGAAACTAAACTAAGTGTCAAGTGTAGAAAATAGGAAAACCACATGCATAAAACCAAGTCAAGAAAACACAAATTCTACATGCGGACTCTCTAATGCGTACTTGTCGAAGTCTATGCATCTCACTCTACATAGGTTCGGTGCAAGCCCTTAACGTCTCCACATTATAGGGTTCAATCCCCACTATGCAACTAATCCTAACACGATGACTACTACGAGATAAAGATAAACGGTGAGTATTAGCCCATGCCCCAATAATTTCGAAGATAAATCCTACACCGTAAGCAATGACACCTCATCACACGAATACCACATGTGCGTCGCCTCGACCTCGATAATTCTGGAGATCAATCCCACACCACAGGTAATTCCGGAGGCTATTTCACTCACACTTGGATAATTCTGGGGATCAATCTCACACCGAAAGCCATACTGAGGTCCATAACCCATATTTCCGTTCATCATATCACCACTAGTGCCTGTCCTTATCATTTTTGGGTTATTTAATTACTTAACGAATCTCCTAGAGTCGATGTACCCTACCGGACTTAACTCAACGCTGATCAACTAAAATGCCTCAACAGGCCCAAACATAATTAACTCAACCGCCGGTATACTAGGGTCACACCTGCCCTCTAGAGACTCAAACTCAAACATCTCAACCAATCTTACATCATAAATTGCTCAACTTAACATCTTGAAAACATAAGTTCTATAGAAGATAAGGTATAAGTAGTGATATGGCTAAAAAATGGGGTTAAATCGGAACCGTCCAAATCAGGAACGAATCTTAAAGCTTAGGGGCAAAATGGTAATTTCACATTCCAATGGGTCTGAAGCGGGTACTGGTTCTCCTCCTTAGAGACCCATTATCCCGCGAACGGATCCACCTCAACTGGGTGCGGGTCTCAACCCGAAATAAACCCGATCCTGCAAGATAGAATTAGGGTTTCTGATTAATACTAATCAACGGCCCTGATTCATATCTATCCTTTCACTGGGAATTAGGGATTACATTCCTTATCTATACACAGGAATCACATGCCTAATTTGATCCCTAAGATGCCTATAAATACCCCCCATCCATCTCCATTAAGAGGTAATCAATCTTTCACCAGTTTTTACGCTCTTTCATAATCTCTCTTATTACTGACTTGAGCGTCGGAGGGTGCGTCGCCGGGAACAACCCCGGTGTCTCGCACTTTTTGCAGGTGTACGGCGGGAGCGACGGTCATACTCCGGCGGAACAGGTAAATAGGTTTGCTATTCAAAGTTTCCCAAGAATCCACAAGTACTATCTATTTGCCTCCACACCAGAATCATCAGTAACAGATTGGCGCCGTCTGTGGGAACCAACGAGTAGCAGCCTACCCTCTTACCGTTGGTCGGATTCCTCAAACCATGCCTCCTAGGAAAGTCAGATCCAGAGGGTCCAACCGAGGACCCAACCCTGATCTGCAACAAGAAATTCCCATCCAACTTGCTCAACAGTAGGGGCAACTTCCTCCTCCAGCGGAAGACCCGCTCCAACAGGACCTTCCTCCTCCTCCTCAGAATCAACCTCCTCCTAAAGGTCCTAATCCTCAGAAATAGCCTCTTCTTCCAGACCACGTCTCCATTCACAATTCCTCTACGAACTCTATGGCCTCCCATAATCCCCGAGCTTCTGACTTCCAACAAAAAGTCCCCAATCGGTCGAAAGATGTGGATCTTCGCCACTGTCTGGATGAAAAGCGGGCCCGAGAGGGAGCCTCCCGCCAACAACGTCCGGATGAGCGATCTCCTCACCGCCGAGACTACAGAAGGTCCCGATCCGAAGGGAGCGGAGAGAGTCCCCCGAACATCACAGAAGAAGACCACATTCCCCCGCCGGTCGGCAACACCCTAGGAATGATGAGGCACCCATCACCCGTGCCGAGTTCCAACAGTTCCAAGTAACCGTCCTACAAGCTCTCAACCTCCGTCCCAACAATACTAATGCTTCGAGGATTCCCACTCCGCCTCGGGTTCGAAGTCCTCGCCAGCGATCCCTTACTCCTCCCCGAGATCCTAGCAACCCCCGACACATACCAAGTCCTCGCCGCTCCAGGAGCTACCGTCGTCGTAGCCCCTGCTCTCCCTCGTACCAAGGCGAGTCTGGAGGCTCTCATGATTACGGTCGAAGGGATGACGCAGTCTATCGCCGTCTCCATGATATGGAGAGGCGCTTGGGTCAGTTAGACCGAGAAGAAGAGCTTAGAGGAAGGACTCTTCGTCCTAGCAGACCTTCTTTTTCCCGAACCATAATGGATGCACCCGTACCAATCGGCTTCAAGCCTCCTTAATTCGAGACCTACTCCGGGGAGACTGACCCCGAAGATCACATCGAAAGCTTCAAGACCCTTATGCTCATCCATCAAGCTTCCGATGCACTGCTCTGCAAAACCTTCCCCGCAACTCTCAAGGGCCCAGCTCGAGAATGGTACTCTCGCCTTGCTCCTTCCTCAATATTTTCCTTCGAACAATTCGAGACCCTCTTCGTCACCCACTTCGTGAGTAGTCGCAGAACCGAGAAGACCAGCATCTCGCTACTCTACCTCCACCAGAAGAAGGGTGAGAAGTTGAGAGACTATGTGAAAAGGTTCACAGCTGAAGCCAGGTCCATAGCATCCCTCGACCAGTCGGCCGCTGCAGCAGCATTTCAATCCAATGTCCTTAACTCCAGCCTCCGCTCCTCCCTCGCCAAAAAACCCCCACAGAACTTATCTGACCTCCTCCTCCGGAGCGAAAAGTATATCCGGGCCGAAGAAGCTGAGTACCGCCCCAACCTAGAGGGGTCTTCCTCCGGGTCTAAGAGAAAGGAAACATAAGAGGAAGGGGCCAAGAAGCTCCAGAAGGATAATGGCGGCCAGCGCCGACCTCCTCCCAGGTTTGAAAAATTTACTCCTCTTAATGCCAACATCTCCACGATTCTCATGGAAGTTGAGAAGGAGGGGGTAATACCTCCCGCACCAAAGATGAACACCCCCGGCAAGAAAAGGGATAAAGAGAAGTGGTGCCATTATCACCGGAACCATGGCCACGATACCAATGATTGTCGGGCCTTGAAGAATGAAATAGAGGCCCTTATCCAGAGGGGGCAGCTGACCAGGTTCGTAAGAAAGGACCGAGCCGACCTTCCTCCCCCGCCTCGGGGGGCTAACAAGCATCCTCAGTGCGATGAAACGCCCGTCTTCGAAGAGGAGCGTGTCCTGCATCTCATCCACGGGGGCCCAATGGGGGGCTCGTCCAACTCCTCTAGAAAGGCATTCATAAGAGAAGTCAATTCGTTCCGCGCCACCCCTCCTCCTAAAGGCCTCGGAGTGCCCGTCACATTTTCAGATGAAGACCTCGAGGGCGTCTGAACCCCCCACTGTGACGCACCCGTCATCAACCTCCACATGGCGAACTTCAAAGTGGAGAGGATCCTAGTGGACAATGGTAGCTCCGTTAACATCCTCTTTCTCGCCGTTTTTAAAGGCCTCAAACTCTCCCGAGACAGACTCAAGCCCGCGGGCTACACGCTCCATAGGTTCACGGGAGTGCCAGTGACTATTGAAGGGGTGATCACCCTCAACGTAACCGCTGGCAAAACTCCTACTACCCGAACGGAGTCGATGGATTTTGTGGTTGTAGATGTCCCTGCAGCTTACAACGTCATCCTTGGCCGACCCGGCCTAGCAGCTCTAGAAGCCGTTCCTTCGGCATACCATCTCAAGATGAAATTCCCCACCCGGGCCGGAGTAGGGGAAGTAAGGGGCAATCAGGAAACGACCCGCAAGTGCTACATGACCTCTACCCTCGGTCCAGTCCTCTCCCTAGAAACTCTCGAAATCCCCCAAGATGTCGCCCGACCAACGTCCGAGCCGGTCGATGAGTTGGAGGAAGTGCTCTTCTCTGAGCAGGACCCGAGCCGAAAGTTCTTTGTTAGCAAGACCCTCCCATCCGCCCTATGCTCCGACATAGTCCAGTGCATCCGAAGGAACCAAGACCTTTTTGCTTGGTCAGCTGCAGACATGCTCGGAATCTCCGAAGAGCTCTTAGTCCACCACCTCAGTGTTGCCCCGGGGTCCAAACCGGTCCAACAGAAGAGGCGCAAGTTCGCCCCCGAGCGCCAACTAGCGATAAAAGAGGAGGTGGATAAGCTCTTGAAGGCGCGATTCATACAGGAGGTAAACTATCCCGAGTGGTTGTCAAATGTAGTAGTGGTGAAGAAGTCCAATGGAACTTGGAGGATTTATATCGATTTCACTGATCTCAACAAGGCTTGCCCCAAGGACCCTTTCCCTCTTCCGAGTATTGACACTTTGATTGATGCCACCTCAGGTCATGAACTCCTCAGCTTCATGGACGCCTTCTCAGGCTACAATCAGATCCGGATGTTCCCCTCGAATATCCCCAAGACCTCATTTGTGACCGGCCAGGGCCTCTATTGCTACAGGGTTATGCCCTTCGGTTTGAAAAATGCTGGCGCCACATACCAACGCCTCGTCAACAAGGTTTTCCAAGCTCAAATCGGCCGTAATATGGAGGTGTATGTTGACGACATGCTTGTAAAGAGCATCCGAGGTACCGATCATGTAACCGACCTCCAGGAGGCGTTTGATGTTCTGAGAAAGTACAACATGAGACTCAATCTGAACAAGTGTGCGTTCGGAGTCTCGTCAGGGAAGTTCCTCTGCTTCATGGTCAGCCAACGAGGAATCGAAGCTAACCCTGAGAAAATCAAGGTCATACTAGACATGGCCCCTCCCAAGAATGTTAAGGAAGTTCAGAGGTTAATAGGCCGCCTAGCCGCCATAGGGTGCTTTCTCTCGAAGTCCAGGGAGAAATGCCTCCCCTTCTTCGAAGCCCTCAGGGGGGCTAAAGGATTTGAATGGAGTCAACAGCAACAGGAGTCCTTCGACTAGCTCAAGGCTTACCTCGTCAATCCTCCTCTCCTCAGCAAACCAATTCCTGGAGAACCCTTCTACCTCTACCTGGCACCCTCCGAGTAGATCCTCAGTGCCGTTTTGGTAAGGGAAGAAGACCGGGCTCAAAAGCCCATCTAATATGTGAGCAAGGTACTTCGGGACGCCGAGCTCTGCTACCTGAGAATAGAAAAGATAGCTTACGCCCTGGTGATGGCCGCAAGAAAGCTTCGCCCGTATTTTCAGTCCCACTCGGTGGTCGTCCTTACCGGACCAACCGCTGAAGCAGGTCCTCCACAAGCCTGAGACCTTGGGTCGCCTTATGAAGTGGACTATTGAGTTGAGCCAACATGATATAACCTATCAGCCTCGGACCGCGATCAAGGCTCAGGCCCTAGCAGAATTCATAGTTGAAAGTACCATCCCCGAGTTTAGCCAAGCAATGAAGGGGCCACCTATCTGGTCAGTTTATATGGACGGATCCTCCTGTAACGAGGGAAGCGGAGCCGGGGTCATTCTGGCAGGCCCAGATGACTTCATCCTCCAATACTCCCTCCGTATAAACTTCAAGGCCTCTAACAACGAAGCAGAATACGAGGCACTTATAGCCGGCCTTGGGATGGCCCGCAATGCAGGGGCACAATGCTTCGGGATCTTTAGCGACTCTCAGCTGGTCGTTAATCAGGTCTTAGGTGAGTATGAGGCGCGTGACGACCGGATGGTTAAATACTTAGCCAAGGTCAGGAGTCTCATGGCCTTATTTGAAGAAGCCCTCATAGAACGAATCCCTCGAGAAGAAAACACCCAGGCCGACGCCCTATCCAAGCTAGCCTCTTCCTCCCTCCAAGGTTTCGAGCAGACCGTCTTGATAGAGGTCCTTCTAAAGCCCAGTATAGAGGATGAAAGTTCCGACTCAGTGGAGTCACTGCCTGTTTTGCTTGAAGATAACTGGATGAAGCCCCTCGTCGAATTCTTACGGGATGGTCTCCTCCCTGAAGACCCTAAGGAAGCTCGAAGAATAAGAACCCGAGCAGAGCGATACGCACTCATCGAGGGCATCCTTTACAAGAGTTCCTTCACACAGGTAGATGGCAGGCCTTATTTGAGATGCCTTTCCCCTGAGCAAGCCGAATACGCCCTGCAAGAACTTCATGAGGGCATCGGCGGGGCACATTCGGGCTCCAGGTCCCTAGCCCGCAAAGTTTTAAACTACGGATATTTCTGGCCCACTCTCCTGCAAGATGCCGAACTACACGTTCGGCAATGTGGCCCTTGCCATAGGTACTCCAACATCCGATGCCTCCCACAAGCTCCACTCACTCCCCTATCAAGTCCAATCCCCTTTGCAATGTGGGGGATGGATTTACTAGGGCCTTTTCCCCCAGCTCCCGGCCAGTTCAAATTCTTAGTCGTGGCAATCGACCACCTCTCAAAATGGATAGAGGTCGAGCCCCTGGCCGCGATCACTGAGAACAAGGTCGTTCAGTTCCTCTTGAAGAGTGTCATCTGTCGATTCGGAGTCCCTCGGATCCTCGTAACAGACAACGGAACTCAGTTCACTGGGGCTGCCTTTCAAGCTCTCTGCGAAGACCTCGTCATCCAACACCGATTCTCCTCCGTATCCCATCCACAGTCGAATGGCCAAGTAGAGAACGCTAACCGACAGATTCTCTCCGGCATTAAGAAGAGGTTAGACAAACGCTCGAAAGGCTTATGGGTCGATCAGCTCCCCAACGTGCTATGGAACTACCGTACAACAAAACGGACCCCCACAGGAGAGAGCCCATTTAATCTCACCTATGGGTCCGAGGCAGTGATCCCCCTCGAAGTCGGTATACCCTCTCCTCGTCTAATAGCTTATGAAGAAGAACAGAATGTCAGAGAGCTCCGAGCAAATCTAGACCTTATTGACGAGATCCGAGAAAGAGCTGCCATTCGTCAACAAAGCTACCGAAGAAGGATCGAGTTGGCATACAACAAGAGAGTCTGCCCTACGGACCTCAAAGAAAGGGGACCTGGTCCTCAGGAAGTTAGCCATCTCATTCCCAGGTCAGAAGAGCAAATTGACCCCAAATTGGGAGGGACCCTATAAGGTCGCCAAAGAAGTCAGGCCCGGGACATACAGACTAGAAGACCTTGAGGGCAGAGAGATCCCCCGGACTTATAATGCCGACCATCTTCTAAAATACCAAGAGAGAGCACCAACGCCTCTTTAAGTATTTTTAAGATGTCAAACCATTCCTCTCCTATTACTTGTACTGTTTTTCTTTTATTTCTCTATTGTAATAACGGCTTGCAACTTTAGAAGCAGCCGATCACTAGTTATCAATAAAGAAAGCTTTTCCATATTTTACTTGAAAAAAAAAGTTGTTTACATCTCTCTGCTTCTGCTCTTCGCTCTAACGACGAGTTCGGAGTCCAACACTTGGCTCGATTCTACTTCGCAAGTTCGCTCCTAAGCGAGCTAGAAGTAGTTCGCCATTCGGAATTGCTCCCATAACCGTTGAACTACTCTAACGACGAGTTCGGAGTCCAACACTTGGCTCGATTCTACTTCGCAATCGCTCCTAAGCGAGCTAGAAGTAGTTCACCATTCGGAATTGCTCCCATAACCGTTGAACTACTCTAACGACGAGTTCGGAGTCCAACACTTGGCTCGATTCTACTTCGCAAGTTCGCTCCTAAGCGAGCTAGAAGTAGTTCGCCATTCGGAATTGCTCCCACAACCGTTGAACTACTCTAACGACGAGTTCGGAGTCCAACACTTGGCTCGATTCTACTTCGCAAGTTCGCTCCTAAGCAAGCCAGAAGTAGGTCGCCATTCGAAATTGCTCCCACGACCGTTGAACAGACCCTAATGTCGAGTTCGGAGCTTAACACTGGGTCTGACTTCGCAAGTTCGCTCTTGAGCGAGCTAGGAGTAGGTGTCTTGTAAGAAAGAAGATTTGCTTCTGATTTTGAGTAGTTGTCAAAAGTTGGAGGAGTTATACTTATTGATTTACAAAGCCAACACAGCATTCAAACGTTGGAAGCAGAACAAACTCTTTTATTAAGGACCCGAACAAGGCCGACACTACAACAGATTTTTACAATAAGTTGAAGAGCATAATACAACTTATTCAGTGCTTCTTCGGAAGGGGAACACTTCAGTTCAGAGAAACGCGAGGGCGACGCCGCCTCACTTCAGAACTCGACTCTAGACCTACGAAGCGAGATCCCCCTTCGTCACTAGTTCTAGCAGTGGCCCCAACCGAGGCCCCACTTGACGAAATAGCTACGACACTCTAAGCATCTACTGGCTTCGCCTAACAGCAGGCAAGCAAGTCGCAAGTTCATAGAAAGTGATCCCTCTATCGCTCTCCTCGCGAGTGCATGACGTGCTGCGAACATTGGCTCTAACAGGCTGAGGTTTTAGCGAAGCAATCTCCTCCTCCAGCTCGATGATCCTATCTCTCAGGATCTCGTCCACCGCCGATGTTTTAAGATGAGGGAGTTTCGATGAACCTGCGACATTAGTACTATCGGCCACTAGGCGACGAAGATGAGTCACTTCGATACCTCTATCGATCGTGATCCGCCTTAATTTGTCGATTCTGGCCAACAACTCGTCGCACTCAGACATCAACATGCCCACCTTCGACGTTAACTCCTCTTCTTCGGCTGAGTGCTCTTTCACCAACACCTCCAATTGACAAATCCCCGCCAGCAGTTCACTGTTTCTCGCTTCAACATCAGAGAGGCCCTTACGGATCAACTCTACCTCGCCTTCGAGAGGCGTCTTTTGCGACTGCTTCCGCAGTTGCTTTAACTCGCTTAAATACCCTCTCACCGCTGCTTTGGTTTCTTCCAAATTCAAGAAGTCATAAAACGATTTGTTCCGATTGCGAGAAAGAGCCTTCTTCATTTTCTCTAACTCAGAGCAGAGGTAGGAGACTTCAGTAATTGGACCAAACTCAACCTGAAAAGCGGAGAAATATCAAAAGAAATCTTCGACACTTTTGGACGCAATCCGAGCAAAAAGAGTTGAACACTTTTATAAAGGTTTCGTAGTCAATCAAAACCTCACAAACATTTTCATTCAAATCCAAGAGTTTACAAAAGGCGGTGGCCAGTCCGCAGTTAGGCGTTACAAAAAAAGAAGAAGAAAAGAAAACAAAGAAGAAGACGAAAAAGTCAAGAGTCGACCTTGTCATCGCCCGGCACGGTCTCGATGGCACAGTCGGCACCACCGTCGCCCTCGGCACCTTCACCCGCCGGCTTTGTTGCAAGCACGGACAAAGGCAGCTCCTCCTCACCCTCCACGGAGTCGTAGAAGTAGTAGTCCGAGACATCAAACTCGAGGTTCCGAGCGACGATGTGCTTCAGAGCTCGGCCATAAGCCTCCTCCATGTTCGTCAGCATATGCGCTTCGGCCTCCTCTCGAACGGCCTTCTCTACAGCCGCCACCTTCGCTGCTTGCTCGCTCAGGGCTTCCTCGGTCGCCTTCCGAGCTTCAGACAGCTTCCCTTCGAGCCGAGCCCTCTCCTTCTCGATGGCCTCGACCTTGGAAGCCTCGACGGCCGAGATCCTCTGCGCCTCGGCAAGCTAAGCCTTCAAGTTTGCAACTTCGGCCTCGAGCGAAGAAGAGCGCAGCTGCTCGGCCTCCAGCTCCTTCACTGCTTTGGACCGTTCCGACCGTTCACGGTCGTTCAGAACGGTCATCTCCTTCTCCTTGCTCTCGAACTCCTCGAGCAAGTAGTTGAAGTGGCAGAGGGTCTACAGGCAATGTAAGAAATTGTAAGGGACGAGCGCAAAAACTTAGAGAAATTTTCAAAAAGCATGATTCATACTTACCGACATAGTATTCTGAGCGATCTGCATCGCTGCGTCCCCAACCTCACGAGCCTTCGACGCTGCTCGGTCCTTGGGGGTCGGCAGGTGTTTCACCGCCTGCATACAGATATTTCCGTCCCCCAAGAACCCGTCGATCTTCATCACCCTCCAGTCGGGGACGAAGATGCCCTTGTGCTCCTCAGTCAAAATCCGCTCGGCCTCGGTAGTGAGCGGCGGAACCTCGAGAGCTATCAGCGTGCCGATGTTGAACGCTCCGCTAGAAGATCCCGGAGCATCCGTCTACGGAGGCGGGATCGGCACATCCGAAGCAGGTAGGACGGTCGGCGTGATCGGACCTTGCTCGGCCTCGGTCTCAGTAACCTCAATCACCGGACGCTTGGGGCTCAGAGAAACCGAGGATACTTTGGGCGCTCGGCCGCCTTGAGGTCCGGACATGGTCCTCTTCCTCTTCCTCGTCTCCTCCTCTCTTGCCGCTCGGCCTTTCGCCATCAGAGCTTTGTAATCCATGCCGGAGGATTCTGCACAAACCGAGCTGAAAAAGTTAGGAAAATTTTCAAAAACTTTAAAAAGCAAAAAACAGAATAAAAGAATCGTACTGGGGTTGATCGGACTGAGACCCCCTCGGAACAGTGCCTCCTCCGTAATATCCTTCCCACTAAGCATCGGAAGAGCGAGCAACTTCTCCACGATATCCGCCTCCTCGTTGCTGAGCACGGGCTCTTTCTTCGCCCACTTCGGAAGACCGTCCTTCAACCACACCGTCGGTATCTCCCACGGCTTGGGAGCCCGGAAGAGGAAGTACTTTTCCTTCCAATGCTTGATCGAATCCGGGTTTTCGATCAACTTCACGCCCCTCCTCGGCGAGAGGTAATACCTTTGCTCGTTCTTGCTCGGTTGACAAGGTCGATAGAGGCTCCGTAAAATGAACATATTAGGCTCGGCGCCGACCTCCTGACACTGGAGAACGAACGCCATCACATGCCACCAAGTATTCGGCATCAGCTGAGCAGGACACAAGTCGTACCACTGCAACACCTCGACCAGAAAGGGGTGCAGCGGCAAACGTAGTCCGGCACTCAGTGAGTCGGCTGGAAAAACGCAAACATCAGCCGAGGACGAGGTGCATGCTCTGAAGCCGGGGCTTGGGAGCAGAAGTCCGTACTCTGCCGGGATTTGGAACCCGCTCCGGATCCGATGCAGATCCGCCTCGGTTAGGACCAAAGAGATATGGTCCACCTCGGATATTTCCCTCGGCTCATTCTCTTCGACTGACTTTGCGGTGCCCTGTGTCACCTTCTCTAGTAACTCTTCAGAATAGCTCCGAACACCGCCGACGCTCGACAGAACGATCGGCAGCCGACCCAGCTCCCCTGCCGTCTTTGGATGTTCAATGATCGTCTCCACACCCTTGCCCTTGGACGAACGGACCTCAACCTCCTGTAGAGGCTCGGCAATCTCCCTTTCTTCGTTCGGTCGGACCAAAGTCTCTTCGGTCGGCTCCACGACCCTCTTCCCTTTGTCTTTGCTCGGCCTGACTTCTCGGCCGACGCCAGCACCCGAGGAGGGGGTCTCGTCCGTGGAAGAAATCTTAACCATTTTAAAAAATGGGGATAGATACTGACCTTGAGGTGACTATTATGGCCGGAAAGATCACCGGAGATTAAAACGCCTGGCCACGACAGCTAGCAGCGCCGCTCGAGAGCTAAAAACTTCGCTTGCGAGTAAAAATCAAGAGTGAGAGAGTGAAAGTGAGAAATGAGGTGAAGTGTTGGGGGGGGGGGGGAGAAAACTTATAGTAAAAACGGCGCCTCTTGGTCTTTGTAACGTAAGGGCACAACTCTTGGGCCTTCCTTGAACCGTTACGAAAGCCCAAACGGCAAAGTAATAAAGAGACACGACTGATGGGAAAGGGAGCAACGTTTCAACCTAAGTAAAGCAGCTCGGCACACACATCCTGAGATCGCCCCACGTCCCTCGGATACAACAGCCGAGCGACAGGCGATCCGAACTAGATCGCTCGGATTTCGAGCAAGTGCCAATCCGAGCTACGAAATGGAGAAAAACGACTTTCTCCTCAAGATTCGCGCTAAATTTCGATCAGACGGCTTAGATCTTGCCAGTGCCGCTATGCGACAAGATAGTGTTTTCTTGGAAACTGAGCCCGCATCGAGATTCGTGCCAAGATCAGACGGCATAGATTGCCCCACGTCCCTCGGATACAACAGCCGAGCGACAGGCGATCCGAACTACATCGCTCGGATTCCGAGCAAGTGCCAATCCGAGCTACGAAATGGAGAAAAACGACTTTCTCCTCAAGATTCGCGCTAAATTTCGATCAGACGGCTCAGTTCTTGCCAGAGCCACTACACGACAAGATAGTGTTTTCTTGGAAACTGAGCTCGCATTGAGATTCGCACCAAGATCCGACGGCTCAGATCGCTCCACGTCGCTCGGCCTTCCGAACTGAGTGACAAGCGATCCGAGCCACTTGAGCGAGGGAAAAACCGAGCTACATCACTCGGATTCCGAGCAAGTCCCAATCCGAGCTACGAAAGTGAAGAAAAATGCTGTCGAGCGTCCCCGACCGTTGGATCATCACGAAATTCGCGCCTCAGATGATGGACGGTCCAGATTGCGCTACGTCCACTAAACGACAAGATAATGTTTTCTTGGGAACCGTGCCAGTCTCGAGATTCGCGTCAAGATCCGACGGCTCAGATCGCTCCACGTCGCTCGGTATCTCGAGCCGAGCGACTGGCGAGCCGAGCCACTTGCGCGGAGGAAGAGCCGAGCCGCTTCGCTTGGAATCCGAGCAAGTGCTTCGCTCGGAATCCGAGTTGTTGGATCCTGAAGGCGAGACAACAAACACTAGAGGGGGGTGAATAGTGTTAATAAAAAACTGCGGAAATTTTCTTCGGTGCAGTCGACTTGGTTGTGAACCAGTCGACTGATATGACCAAATTTAAGCAAAAACAACAACTCTGTGCAGTCAACTTATAGATGAGACAGGCGACTGAAGACACAATGAAAGTACAACTTATACGAGACTGACCAGTCGACTGATAGTGCAAGGAGTCGACTGTCCAGACAAGTTTTACAGAACTTAAGTAAACAAAAGTAAATGCAAGATCAAGACAACCAATCACAGAGTACACAAGATATATCCTGGTTCGGTCCTCCCGACCTACATCCAGTCCCCAAGCAACCCACTTGAGATTTCCACTATTCTTGAAAAAAAACAAGTTTACAAGAATATCCTACGACGTTAAGACAACAACCTTGTCTAACCCGTAGTCATTTCTCTCAACGAGAGAAAGCAGACCCACTCTACTACCAAGAGTGAAACAAACCGACTCTACAACCTAGAGTCTAAACCACTCTCCAACCGAGAGCAAAAGAAACAAGAAAAACTTTACAGTCAACCTATAGCCTTGTTGGTGTATTGTGTTGTTGCACGTGGCTAAAACAAGGTCGACTTCTATACCCAGTCCAGAACGAAATCGTTGTTATACTGGACTGAGTGTAGAGAACCACAGAGGATTTAAACTTGCAAGCTTTTTCTCACTTTTCTCTTAAAAATTTCTCAAAGAATGCTCGGATCTTAGAAAGTATTTGTTGTAAGATCTTTTCAGTGAGATCTGAACTCTATTTATAGAGTGAGATCTCATGGACGTTGGGGGACAGTTATTCCAACTGTCAACCAACGGATCTTATAGCTTTTTTTGATTTTGAAAAATCAATTTTGAAAACAGAAAACGGTCAAAAGCACTCGAACAGTCGACTGGGTTGACATATGAGTCGACTGGTCAGAGTTTGAATAAATTAAACAGTTTTGTACTGTCAGTCGACTGCCAGAGGTATCAGTCGACTGGTACTCAACAGTTAAATTATATCAAACTGTTTTGACTCTTTTGTTGTTTTTGAAAACCACACATTTATGAAATAGTGAGTGTATGTGTGTGTGACAAGGCTTTACAATCAGACTAAGACTCAAACAAAAGTAAAAATACAATGTTTACAAGACACAACAATTTGACACATTTGAGCTTGAAGTCTTGAGTCTTGAATCTTGAGTCTTGAGTCTTTAAGTGAAGCTTTGGCCATTGTCTTTTATCTGGAGCTTTTATGCTTGATCATTTGTTCAGCTGTATAGAAGTAAGTCCTTTGTGTATAGCACATGTAAGTTTAGCATAGATACATGTGCAGTGTGTTGTGATCATCAAAATCAAGAATCAACATTCTCCCCCTTTTTGATGATGACAACACAATAACTGATAATAACAGATAATATACAAGCATAGTAATGATATGCTCCCCCTATTAAAAACACATCATGCATTCATAAAAATGTATCATAGAGTATGTATCAGTCGACTTTAACAATAGATCAGGCGACTGATCAGACAAAAATAAACATACATAATAAAATCACAGATGCAGTAATATCAGTCGACTGATAGACTTTGAGCCAGTCGACTGACCAGAGAAATACTTCAATACACAGAAATATAATCAAACACTGTAAACACATACATACATTTGAATAAGAGGATATCTCTCCCCCTTTGTCATCAACAAAAACACAAAATAAATAGTCTTGTGCATTACAAAAACATAGAAATAAACTAAGAAATGTTCTCATACATAAACAAGTTCATCAAGACAAAATAAAATTGAAAATTACATAATAGCTAAAAATAAAAGTCTTCAATTGTCCTCGTCTGAATCTTCATCAACAGCATGAGAAGGAGGTGGAAATTAGGAAGAGAAAAGATCAGTTAGATGATCAAGTTTGGAATCAAGGGTGTGAATCTGAGAATCAACAGTCTGTGAATGTTTCATAAGATAATTTACACATTCATAGAGAGTAACTGGATCCTCATAGTGAGCTTGAGGAAGGGATGAACTAGAAGAGGCAGAGGGTCTAGAAGGTCTAGAAGTAGATGCCAAAGGAACTTGAGAGAGTGGAGGAGACCTAGGGGTTGTTCTAGGAGGAGGATCAAGAAGCTTCATACGTGCTAAACTGGCACGATCAAAACACTCATAGTGCGCAACGACATTGGTCTCGGAATCGAGATCAATACCGAAAGCTTCAAAGACACGAGTGAGAAGCCCTCCGAAAGGTAAGAAGTGGGTGTGGTTTTGTTCAAATTTTGAAAAGATGACACGACCCCAATTTATAGCAATTTTACCAAATATTGCATAAACAGCTTTTTGTAATTCCAGAGAGTACTGGTCATAACTTCCTCTTTTGGGAAGGATGTTATAGGCTAGTATTCTGGCTACAAGCTTAGCAATAGGAGTAATATTTTTGCTAGTCATTGGAGGTCCTTGATTAGGCAAAAATATTTTAGATAAGATAGATGCATCATCAAGGATAATATCACTTAGATCTAATGCTCCGTCATCATTACCCATTATGAGATTGATTCTCTCGGGTGTGAGTGTCATTTTAACATTTTTAACAGATGAGCAGATAACTACATCCCCATCTTTCTTTTGTACAACCCTCATATTAGTGTAAAACAAATAGATGAGTTGGGGATAATAGTTAGGTTGATTAACTAAGGATAGATATTCATAAAGGCTACTATTTTGAAATAGAGGAACAAGATAAAATGGATCAAGATCATCAAAATTAACATATCTCCCGGGGAAGATGACAATGGTACACATAATGTACCATCGTTCAAGAAGATCGGGACTCAATAGAAATTGAGAATAATCTGAAGAAGAGCTACCCTCATGAGATCTCTTAGATCGTTTAGGTGCCATTGGAAAGAAGTGAGAGAAGGATTTTACCAAAAAAAATTGGAGAGAAAAACAGACAGCAGTCGATCAAACACCAGGGCAGCAGTCGACTTCTTCTTCTTCTCTGGCTTAGGGTTTCAGATTTGGGGTAAAAGTAAAAAATGGAAGATGAAGGCTGTGAAGAAGGGGGCGGTGAAAAAGGGTTTTTAACCAAAGATGGACGGCTGAGATGGAGAGAATAGAGATCGATGGCTGAGATTGAGGTCACGGGTAAAAAAGTTAAGAGATTTGTATCTCAAAAGCTGCGATGAATAGTCGCTGAAGACATTTGAACTCGCGACAGTCGACTGGTAGGGTATATCAGTCGACTTAGTCGAGACAAGACTAAATTTTTATATCTGCTGATCAGTCGACTGGTATAAGGACCAGGCGAATGGTCAGAGAACAAAATAGGTATGTTTTAAAATATAGTACAGTCGACTTACTTAAAACACAGTCGACTTAACAGAAACAATTTTCAACAAATATCAGTAAAATCACATATTCCTAGTTCTCTTCTTAAGTTAATGAAAGTATCTTCTTTAAGGGGTTTGGTAAATATGTCTGCTACTTGTTTATCAGTAGAAATAAAGTTTAAAGATATATCTCCTTTTAAAACATGATCACGTAGAAAATGATGTCGAATATCAATATGTTTCGTACGTGAATGTTGAATCGGATTTTTAGATAGATTAATTGCACTGATATTATCACACATAATTGAAGGTTTTTCAAATGAAATACCATAATCTAATAAAGTTTGTTTCATCCACAAGATTTGTGCACATGCCAAACTTGCAG
Source organism: Hemerocallis citrina (assembly GCA_017893485.1). Taxonomy (NCBI): domain Eukaryota; kingdom Viridiplantae; phylum Streptophyta; class Magnoliopsida; order Asparagales; family Asphodelaceae; genus Hemerocallis; species Hemerocallis citrina. The sequence goes on from CM030366.1 coordinate 80,076,770, forward strand.
CGATATACTCAGCTTCTGTGGTTGATAGGGATACGGAATTTTGCTTTTTACTGCACCAAGAGACTAGGGAATGTCCCAAAAAGTGACATGTACCACTAGTGCTCTTGCGATCAGTTTTGCTTCCAGCAAAATCAGCATCGCTATATGACAGAAGTTGAAAATTATCGGTGCGTGGATAAAATAAACCATATTCAGATATGCCTTTAATATATCTTAAAATTCGTTTCACTGCTTTTAAATGAGACTCTTTAGGACTAGATTGATATCTAGCACATAAACATACGCTGAACATAATATCTGGTCTACTTGCAGTAATATATAAGAGTGAACCAATCATACCTCGATAGAGTTTTTGATCAACACTCTTACCTAATATATCTTTGTCAAGAGTAGTAGTAGTAGCCATAGGTGTGGATTTACTACTAGTACTATCCATGTTAAAACGTTTGAGTAATTCCTTTGCAAATTTTCCTTGATTGATAAATATGCCACTTGTTGACTGTTTAATTTGAAGTCCAAGGAAATAATTGAGTTCACCCATGTGACTCATCTCAAATTCGTTTTTCATGTTATTAGCAAACTCTTGACATAGATTATTATTAGTAGAACCAAAAATTATATCATCAACATATATTTGTATGATTAAGATATCATTCTTAACTCTTTTGATAAACAATGTAGTGTCTACTTTACCTATTTCAAATCCTGTTTCTAAAAGAAAAGTTTTCAAACGATCATACCAAGCACGAGGTGCTTATTTAAGACCGTATAAAGCCTTTTTCAATTTATAATCATGATCTGAAAATTGTTCATGTTCAAAACCTGGTGGTTGTTTAACATAAACATTTTCTTTAATAAACCCATTAAGGAAAGCACTTTTAACATCCATTTGATAAAGTATAAAATTCATGAAACAAGCAAAAGATAATAAAATACGAATAGATTCTAGTCTAGCAACAGGAGCATATGTTTCATCAAAATCTATACCTTCTTCTTGATTATATCCTTGAGCAACTAATCTAGCCTTGTTCCTAACAACTTGTCCTGATTCATCTAACTTATTTTTAAATACCCATTTTGTACCAATAATAGTCTGATCAGGAGGTCGTGGAACTAAATCCCATACATCATTCCTTATAAATTGGTTTAGTTCATCTTGCATGGCATTCATCCAATATTCATTCTCACAAGCTTCTTGTATATTTTTCGGTTCAAAATCTGACAAGAATGCTCAATGAGAAATCATATTAACATGTGAACGTGTCTGAATACCATGGGAGATGTCACCAATTATTAAGTCATGAGGATGATCTTTAACTTCAACAAATTATTTTGGTAAAGTTGAAGATATCACAATAGGATCAGTCGACTTGACAGGTTCTTCAGTCGACTGCTTCACTTCAGTCGACTGGAAGTCCTTATCAGTCGACTTATCAGTCAGATTAGTTTGTTCTAAAGATTTAATCACATTATCTAAAGGTGATGAATCAATTTCATCATCTTTATTTAAAGTTGATGAAGGCAGAGATTCATCGAATGTAACATGCATTGATTCTTCAATAGTCATTGTAGACTTATTGAAAATTCTATATGCTTTACTCCTATTTGAGTATCCTAAAAAGATACCCTCATTAGATCTAGGATCAAATTTGTCTAGATTATCTTTTGTGTTTAGAATAAAACACTTACAACCAAATGTCTTAAAGTAAGAGACTTTAGGAATTTTGTTAAAAAACAACTCATAACAAGTCTTCTTTAGCTTAGGTCTTATAAGAATCCTATTTAAAACATAACAAGCTGTAGCAACAGCTTCAGCCCAAAAGTGCTTTGGTAAATTGCTTTCAACAAGCATGGTACGTGTGCATTCTTGCAAAGTCCTATTCTTCCTTTCAACCACTCCATTTTGTGGTGAAGCTCTAGGAAATGCAAATGAATGTGTTATACCATTCTTGTTGCAATATTCTGTAAATGTCTCATTCTCAAATTCTCCACCATGATCACTTCTAATAGTGACTATGGTTAGAGATCTTTGATTCTGAATACGTTTACAAAAATGTGCAAATTCATCAAAAGCATTATTTTTATGTTTTAAAAAGAATGTCCAAGTGAATCTTGAAAAATCATCTACTAAAACAAATACATATCTACTTTTATTTAAAGAAGCAACTCTAGCATGGCCAAATAAATCCATATGGATTAATTCGAGCGGTCTACTAGTAGAAATTACTTCTTTTGTTTTAAAAGTGGATTTAATTTGTTTTCCTAGTTGACATGCATCACATAACTTATCCTTTTTAAAGGATAGTTTTGGCAGTCCCTTAACTAGGTTATATTTAGATAATTTTGAGAGATTTTTCATGTTCACATGTCCAAATCTTCTATGCCATAGCCAAGATTCATTGTTAGAGTCTATTAAACAAAAATCATTTGAAAATTCAATTGTATTTAAACACAATTCATAAATATTATTTTTACGAAAACCTTGAAAAATAACATTTTGCATAGTAGAATCATAAATCAAACATGCATCTTTTTCAAAAATTATTTTATACCCTTTATCACATAATTGACTAATGCTTAAAAGATTATGCTTTAAACCACTAACTAATAATACATTTTCTATGGTTGGGTTAGAAATTTTACCGACCATGCCAATTCCTATGACTTTGCCTTTGTTGTTATCTCCAAAGGTGACAGTTCCTCCATCTATGCTTTGAATGGTGGATAGCAGGTTGGCATGTCCTGTCATATGTTTTGAACACCCGCTGTCTAGTATCCAGCGTTCTTTCTTGGGTACCTATAAAAAATTTAAGGTAAATATGGTACCCTTTTTATTGGGTCCAAAACACATTAGTTTGGGGGAAACCAAACCCATGAAGAGTTTGATCTTCCTCCATAAGCAGGAATATAATACATATGAAGTAATATACGCAATTCTATCATTCTGATTTAAGCTGACTGGAACCCATACAAACTTGTTCTGTCCAGTCGACTTAACAGTGTCCTTCAGTCGACTGCTAGTGTGAGTCAGTCGACTTGATGGTACACTAGGTCGACTTATATGAGGTTTTGATCTCGTTGAATAAGATTCAATTCCTCTGGACAGACGACTGGTAGATTGGTTCAGTCGACTTAACAGAACATTAGGCTTGCTTTTATCACTAACATTTACAACCTTAGGCTTTTCAAAAAATTCATACAACTTGTGTGTAACACTAGAAACAGATGCTGATTTATCTCTACTAGTGTTTTTAGCAGGAGATTCTTTTACAGAAGAATTTTTAAAATCAAGACCATATTTTTGACTAGATTTTACTTGATGATGAAGGACATCATTTAAATTCTCTTTGCCTTTGTTAAACTTAGATACGTTCTTTGATATCTCTTCATAATTCTTTTTGAGAGTTTCAAGATCAGTATCTAAATTTGCAATGCGAGAATTTAAAGATTTCACTTCCCTATCAAGGTTAAGATTTTCTTGAGAAAGTGTTTGATTAACTTTCTCTAGACTCTTAACTCTAATCTTTTCTTTTTTCAATTCTTGAAATATTTCGTTAAAGGCATCAAGTAAATCTTCTGATTCATAGTCATTACTTACATGATCTTGTGAAGCCATGAAGCACATGTTTGCCACTTCATTGTTTTCATCCGTTTCTTCTTCGGAAGATGAATCACTATCATCCCATGTAGCTTGATAGGCCTTCTTGTTCTTGACAAACTTATTCTTTGAATATTTGTCCTTTTTGAAGTTGGATGTTTTTCCTTTGTTCTTTGCATTTTCAAGGGGACAATCCTTCTTCATGTGTCCTGTTTTATTGCACCTGAAACATGTAGGAGGGTCATTAGAATCTCTATTTTTAGAATTAAACTTACCCTTCTTTAAGAATTTTTTGAATCTTCGAGTGAACATTGCTATCTCCTCTTCATCTTCTTCCTCATCTTCTGAGTCTGTCATGGCTTTAAAAGCCAATGATTTCTTCTTTGCTTGGTGTGATTCTGTATCCTTCTTTCGATCTTCAAGTTGGACCTCGTATGCCATGAGATTGCCCACAAGATTCTCAAGAGAAAGTTGTGACAGGTCATTTGCTTCCTCTATTGCCGTGGTCTTCTTTTCCCATTCTGGAGTGAGTGCGCGTAGGACTTTTCTAACCATCTCTGCTTGAGAGTAAATCTTTCCAAGTGCCACAAGAGAGTTTGTGATATCAGTAAATCTGGTGATCATCTCGGATACGGTTTCATTGTCCTTCATTCTGAACATCTCAAACCTGTGCACAAGAACAGAAATTTTAGACTCCTTAACTTTATTTGTCCCTTCATGTGTTACCTCGAGTGTATGCCAGATTTGATGTGCAGTTGTAGCATTGGATACACGGTTGAATTCTTCCTTTGTGAGTGCACAAAATAAAGCATTCATTTCTTTGGCATTGTTCATCGTTTGGTTCTTTTGATCATCATTCCATTGTGCATATGGAATAGTAGGAGCAGTGTATTCCGTCTCTGTCATTTGCCATATCTCGTAGTTGATTGATTGGAGGTAGATTCTCATTCAGCACTTCCAATAATTGTAGTTAGTTCCATCGAATAGCGGTGGCCGTTGTGTAGATTGGCCTTCATGGTATTGATTTGTATTTGAAGTAGTTGCCATAGCCTGTAACCTCGCTCTGATACCAAGTGTTGGATCCTGTAGGCGAGACAACAAACACTAGAGGGGGGGTGGGGGTGGATAGTGTTAATAAAAAACTACGGAAATTTTCTTCGGTGCAGTCGACTTGGTTGTGAACCAGTCGACTGATGTGACCAAATTTAAGCAAAAACAACAACTCTGTGCAGTCGACTTATAGATGAGACAGGCGACTGAAGACATAATGAAAGTACAACTTATACGAGACTGACCAGTCGACTGATAGTGCAAGGAGTCGACTGTCCAGACAAGCTTTACAGAACTTATATAAACAAAAGTAAATGCAAGATCAAGACAACCAATCACAGAGTACACAAGATATATCCTGGTTCGGTCCTCCCGACCTACATCCAGTCCCCAAGCAACCCACTTAAGATTTCCACTATTCTTAAAAAAAACAAGTTTACAAGAATACCCTACGGCGTTAAGACAACAACCTTGTCTAACCCGTAGTCCTTTTTCTCAACGAGAGAAAGCAGACCCACTCTACTACCAAGAGTGAAACAAACCGACTCTACAACCTAGAGTCTAAACCACTCTCCAACCGAGAGCAAAAGAAACAAGAAAAACTTTACAGTCAACCTATAGCCTTGTTGGTGTATTGTGTTGTTGCACGTGGCTAAAACAAGGTCGACTTCTATACCCAGTCCAGAACGAAATCGTTGTTATACTGGACTGAGTGTAGAGAACCACAAAGGATTTAAACTTGCAAGCTTTTTCTCACTTTTCTCTTAAAAATTTCTCAAAGAATGCTCGGATCTTAGAAAGAATTTGTTGTAAGATCTTTTCAGTGAGATCTGAACTCTATTTATAGAGTGAGATCTCCTAGACGTTGGGGGACAGTTATTCCAACTGTCAACCAACGAATCTTATAGCTTTTGATTTTGAAAAATCAATTTTGAAAACAGAAAACGGTCAAAAGCACTCGAACAGTCGACTGGGTTGCCATATGAGTCGACTGGTCAGAGTTTGAATAAATTTAAACAGTTTTGTACTGTCAGTCGACTGCCAGAGGTATCAGTCGACTGGTACTCAACAGTTAAATTATATCAAACTGTTTTGACTCTTTTGTTGTTTTTGAAAACCACACATTTATGAAATAGTGAGTGTATGTGTGTGTGACAAGGCTTTACAATCAGACTAAGACTCAAACAAAAGTAAAAATACAATGTTTACAAGACACAACAATTTGACACATTTGAGCTTGAAGTCTTGAGTCTTGAATCTTGAGTCTTGAGTCTTTGAGTGAAGCTTTGGCCATTGTCTTTTATCTAGAGCTTTTATGCTTGATCATTTGTTCAGCTGTATAGAAGTAAGTCCTTTGTGTATAGCACCTATAAGTTTAGCATAGATACATGTGCAGTGTGTTGTGATCATCAAAATCAAGAATCAACACGAGCAAGTGCCCATCCGAGCCACAAAAGCGAGAAAAATACTGCCGAGTGACTCCGCCCATCCGATCTTCCAGAATTCTGCGCTCGCCCAAGATCAACGGTTCAGATCGCGCCACGCAATAAATTCGGTATTTTATTTATTAAAATCGTTTTATTTACTTGAAAATTTGTGAAAAAATGATTAAAAATTCGGAAAAATTAGTTTAAAATCCTAGAAAATAATTATAAAGTCAGGGAAATATTTTTGAGCCCCTGAACAAATAATTATTGCCTAGGACCCTTTATTTAGACCCCCCGAACGACGAATCGACACTTCGAAAAATTAAGTAAATATCCCGAAAAAATAGATAAAAATCACCAAACATCCAGAAGAGTTCAAAAGCAACTCAGAGCACGCAACTAACTTAGAAAATCACCGTACTACCCCCTGCAAAGATTCGAAACCTTCCATTTGGACTCCGATACAACTCCGCCAGCCATTAAAACAGTAACACTACTCCTCAAAGGCTGATCAAGCTCAGTCTTTGGGAGTGGGGGGCTCGTGATATGGCTAAAAATGGGGTTAAATCGGAACCGTCTAGATCAGGAACAAATCTTAAAGCCTAGGGGTAAAATGGTAATTTCACATTCCAATGGGTCTGAAGCGGGTACTGTTTCTCCTCCTCAAAGACCCATTATCCCGTGAACGGATCCACCTCAACTGGGTGCGGGTCTCAACCCGAAATAAACCCGGTCCAGCAGGATAGAATTAGGGTTTCTGATTAATACTAATCAACGGCCCTGATTCATATCTATCCTTTCACTGGGAATTAGGGATTACATTCCTTATCTATACACAGGAATCACATGCCTAATTTGATCCCTAAGACGCCTATAAATACCCCCCATCCATCTCCATTAAGAGGTAATCAATCTTTCACCAGTTTTTACGCTCTTTCATAATCTCTCTGATTACTGACTTGAGCGTCGGAGGGTGCGTCGGAGGGAACAACCCCGGTGTCTCGCACTTTTTGCAGGTGTGCGGCGGGAGTGACGGTCATACTCCGGCGGAACAGGTAAATAGGTTTGCTATTCAAAGTTTCCCAAGAATCCACAAATACTATCTGTTTGCCCCCACACCAGAATCAACGGTAACAAGTAGTTATAGATCAAAATATCTAGAGAATAAACCATTTGAAAGAACCTTCATAAATATAAAAATACATCAGTATAAGTCGACTGTAGAAAAGGGTAAGTCGACTGTCCAGAGAGAAAACATAGTGGCTTCGAGGAAAATAAGTCTAAGTATTATGAGTCGACTGAAAAGAGTTATAGGTCGCCTGTCTAGAGAAAATTCCAATATTTCTTTAAGAAAATATGCTAAGTGTTATAAGTCGACTTACAACGTCATAGGTCGACTTACCAGAGAGAAAATATAATGACTTCAAAAATATAATTCTAAGTGTACCAGTCGAATGAAAAAGGTATAGGTCGACTGTCCAGAGAGAAAACTACAGTAACTTTTAAAAAGTAATCCGAGTGGTACCAGTCGACTGCAAAAGTCCCCAGTCGACTGTCCAGACGTAATTTCAAGAAAAACCAAAGGTCATAGCAGCTGGTCGTATCAGTCGACTGAAAGGTCGTACCAGTCGACTGTCGGCCTACAGTCAGAAGAATTTAGGTTGCGCATATATAAAAAACTAGAGTTTTTAGGAGTAAACCATACGTCAAAAGTAACTTTGTTTTACATTTCAAAACATATCAATACCAAAATAATTAGATTTAAACTTAGCATTTGAGAAATCCAAATTCAAACAACATCTTTCACAAAAATCACAAATCCCCAATTTAATCCTCATAACTCAAATCCTCAAAACATGGTCAAGTTGTTTTTATCCAACTCACCATTAGTCACAAAAATCTTATTTTTTAATTTATTAATGCATAACCTCCATCAAACTCAATCAAATCAGCAATAATCCAAATAAATAGCCTACTCACAATTTTTATTAGGTTTCCAACAATCTAAAATCATTCACATACGAATATCTAGGGTTCTTCTCAAAGATCCAATTTTTCATCCATCCATCCAACATACATATTCAACATCCAGATCAATCTAAACATTCATATCATTCTCATATGTCATACACAAATCAAAGAGAAACAAACAAAACAACCAAACAATTAAATCACTCACCTACAACATACACAAAACAAAATAAAACAAAACAATGTCACTCACATAGTTGGAGAGATCAAGCGAATATCACGAAGCAAAATGAAGAATTTCCTCTTTGCAAAGAATCCAAGATCTCCTCTTCAATTACCAAGAAAATAAAAATATAATAAAACTTGTGTTGTGCAGCGAATGACGGCTGCACACCCACTTTTATACAGGCCGGGATTGAAAGGAATAGGGTTTTGAAACACTTTTGAAAAAGAATCCTTCCAAAATATAACTTTACATATATAACATCTTTCTTAGTTAAAATAGGTTAACTAAATCAAAACCAAATCAAATCTTTTTATCACTGAGTTGTCCAGCAATCCAGTACAGCCCAGTAAATAAGAAAAATTCGGATTTACAACTCAGGATGGCGATTTTGCACAAAAGCCCTCCCTTTTGTAATATTTGCAAATACATTATAAAATATTCATAAAAATCCAGAAAAATCAGAAATAATATATAATAATACATATTATATTTTCCAATCAAAATATTTGACTTTTACTTTCCAAAAAAACATTTGCACAAGATTCTACATAAATTCCATATTTGTATAAATCTTTACCAAATCAACTCCAAATAAAATTTAAATATACTTTAATTTAAATGATGATCATGGAAAGCCCAAAAATCAGTAAAAACGAATTTTCATAATTTATTTCAGATCCAAACGACTTTTTACATAAAAGCCCCCCTCTTTCGAGATATTTATAAAAATAGTTTCTTTACTCATAAAAATCCCAAAATTTAGAATATACTCCATTATAAGTAGGAGAATTTATTAAAAATATAAAATTTGATATTTACATCAAAAATATTTGCACGTGTTTTGCACGTGTAAAAAGATAAACCTTCAGAAAATATTTATTAAATCTCCAGAAAGTCATTTTAATTCATTTTCAAATCTTTAAAATAATATTTGAAAATACGGGGTACTACAAAATCATTGACTTCAAAGCATTATCAGTAGATACTGGCACTGTCATAAAATACTGACTATCTCCTTTTCCTGCTGCGTACCGAGCTAAAATTTTCACATTCCATTGATCTCTATCCCAATTAGTAACTTTATAAATTTTCTCAACTAATTCTGCCAATGTATTGGTACGAGGTGCCCAAATTATTTCAGGATCAACGACACTTTAACAACAACCTATTTTTGGATCACGAATTACTTCACCACCAAAGTATAACCAAATAGGAATATCGTAATCCATACCTATGTATCTTTATACGAATATACGAGTTATTATCTACCCACAAACAAAACTTATAAAAATGTACAAAATAATAAGCCAATATGCATCATACCTTCACAAGCTTATTCGGAAGGATATAGCCGTAGATATTTGGGTAGAAGAGTTGAAGTTGCTATCCTCTTCAAGTTTATCAAAATTTCAAAATATGGATCTTTCTGAAAATGGGTTTAGGGTTTTGAGAGTGGAAGGTGATAGGGTTAGAAAAAATTAAGTGAATATATTTAGCTTTAGAGGAGTTTTTGTAGGTCGGAGGTCAATTTTGGGAAGCTAGGATTTTGGGTTTCGGAGTTAAAGAGAGAGTAATAAGGGAGAAAAGTAAGAGTAAGAACGGAGAGAAAATGAGATCCAAATTGAGATCTGAAACTTAAAAAGCCCCAATCGACACTCGCTCCCCATTGCTTTTTCAGAAAGCGAGTCTAGGCTATCGAAAACCAAAGCCTCAAACTCGCTTTCTGAAAAAGTAATGAGATTTTATCCAAACTCGTTTTTTCGGAAAGCGAGTAGAACGTTTTAGTATTTTTTTTAAAAAATAGGACAGTTTGGAAAAAACTTTCAAAAAGGACAGTTTTCGAAAAAATTCAGGTAGCTGCCTTTCTCACCTCTCTGTAGGGCCGGCCTGGAGGGACGGTTTTTGGGCCGACCAAAACCCACTTCCATCTGTAACCAAAACCGTCTTCGATAAAATCCCGAACCACACCACTTCATCGCACTCTCATTTGTCTTCTCCACCCTTCGCCCACCATTTTGTCGAGCAAAACCCTACCATCGAAACCCTCCGACAACCGAAAGATTCCTTTCTCTCAGATTCCGGCTCTGCTTCTTGATCCACAAAGATTCCGTTTCCCCATCGCTGCAAATCGGATCTGAAAGGCGATGACGATGGGGGATAGGGTTTCAGGACGAGATCGCGACCACCACCGATCCAGCAGCCACCGCGACCGCGATCGCGATCGCGACCACAAGCATCACCGCCACCACCACCACACCGAGAACGACGACGACCGCCGCCATAGATCCAGGGCCGCGGATTCTCCCCCCGATCTCAATTCTAATTCTAGGATTAGGGATTCCGTTGAAAGGAACAGGGATAAAGATAGGGTTTCATCGAGGAAGAGGAAGGATCAAGACTATTATAATGATGATGTAGATGAGAGTGTGGAGAGGAAGCGATCGAGAGGGTCGGGTGAGAGGAAGGAGAGGCGGCGGCGGTTTGAAGAGGATGATAATGACAGGGAGGAAGAGAGGGGGAATAAGGCGAATGAAGAGGAATTGAGTGATGAAGGGAACAAGAAGAGGAAGGAGAGGCGGAGGAGGTTCGAAGAGGAAGATAATGACAGGGAGGAAGAAAGGAAGAAGACAGCAAAGGAAGAGGAATTGAGTGATGAAGGGAACAAGAAGAGGAAGAGAGAGGGGAGGAGGCGGTATATCGATGATGTGAAGGCTAAGGAAGAGGAGGAAGTCGAAGAGGGAGGAAAGGAGAGGAGGGTAAGGGATAAAGTGAAAGAGGAGGGAGAGGATTCAAAAGCGGTATTTAACTATGGTGTTAAGAGCAACGGAGCTCCCGTGTTGCAGGTAGTTTCTATCTGGTTGCATTTCGTTACTTATTTGAATGCATGATGCAAGTATGCTTTGTGTGTGCATTGCAAAACCAAATTTAGGGGTTAATTGCGTAGTCTCCTGTCTATGATGCATGATTGGAGACTTGGAGCCTATAGTTTTTTTTATTATATAAGATGTGTTTGATATTGTTATACATAGTTTTTGATGCACTTGCGTGATTTAGGTAGGATAATGGGTATGAATAAATATGTAGTTTCACACCACTCCACTAACTAATTTGTGATTATATGCCTATCATGATAGATGACACGAAAAAACATGGAAAGCAATGCATAATCTGTTGCCTAATTGAGAGTAATGTTTGTGTTGTTGATAATTACAATGATGGTTGCATGTTCTCTTTGCGCGAGTCTTTTATTTGTGTTCGGCTTGCAAATATGTTAGGATGTGCATGCAACTGGGTATAGTGTGCTTTAGCTCTTCTAGATCGCTGCTGCATATTGTTTGCTGAGTTGTCTTCTTTATTCTCATTCCTAGACTAATTTTTAATGTTTTTAATCCAGTTCTCATTCCTAGACAGATCTATATTTAAACTAAGGCTGGAATTGACCCGGACCCGACTCGAGCCCGATCAAGTCCGATCCGATTTTAACACCTTATGGGCCTGAAAATTTTGTACAATTTCGGACCCGGGCTTAAAAGTTGAGCCTAAATTAATTTTCGAGCCGGGTTCGGGTTTATATAGGTCTGACCCAAACCCAACCCGACTGCACATTAATTGAAAACAAGACTCTTAATCCTAGCATACACCTCAGGCATATCTTATCTCATACCCTTCACCTAAAAAGTCCATCCATCTATCCCAACTCACTGCCAGCCAATCCCTCCACATAATGACATTTTCACCACCACCAACATGTGACCCTTCCATTCCAGTAACTAAAAATTCACTCTCAATTATGCAGCCACTCATACTCACCTCTCCAATGGCACCAACACCAGCTCTCTCCTTCCTTCTGTTCCTCCTCCCTCTTTCCCTCTCCAATCCCCGCTAACCCTTCGTCGGCGTAACCATCGGCACCCAGATCTCCTCCCTCCTCCCGGCCTCTTCTCCTTCATCTCCTCCCAACAAATCACCCACATTCGGCTCTACTCCCCCAACCTCCCCTCCTCACCCTCCTCAACCACTCCCACCCCCCAATCTGTGTCCTCCTCGGCATACCCAACAACCAGCTACCCGCCCTCGCCTCCTCACCATCCTCCTTCGCCTCCTCCTGGGTCAACCGCTAATCTCCCCCTTCCCCCACCTCTTCTCCGTTGCCACACTCCATCCGCCGCCGTCGTCCCCCTCCATCTGCTGTCTCCGCCGCCGCAGATGTCACTGCTCTGCCGGTCCTGCCGTCTCTGCCGCCGCTGCTCGACTCCTATTTTAGTATGTATTTTAGTTTTTTTTTTCATTTTCATTTATTTGTTAAGAAATAGGGTCGGGCTCGGGCTTTTGGATTTAATTCGGATTCGGGTCCGGGCTTCAAGTTTGCTGCCCGATCCAAATTCGGGCCGGACTTGGACCTTAAAAAAATTTTCGGGTTCGGGCTTGGGCTTGTATAAGTCCGGCCCAAACCTGGCCCGTTGCCAGCCCTAATTTAAACATATGCCAAAAATCTGAGATGTTTATTTTAAATTGGATGATGATATGTGATGCTAAGGAGGATAAAATTTAGCATACAAATAGGCTGCAGATTTTGGGCAAAGGCTTGCTTTTTGCACAATATATCCCGAGGATGCAAAATTATCAAAGCATTAGCATCAAAGAAGAATCAAATTAATGAATTAGATAAACTATCAGATACAATGCTGATAATATTTATGGCGTTCTCTCCATACCACTTATTTCACTATTTAATGATAAAAATCCCCTTTTTCTAATTCATAATTTTTTTAATCCAAATCCGTGATTAACTATAATCCCTTGAATTTTTCCTTTGGGTCTAGTCATCCAAGAGGGAAACAAACTCCAATGGCAGTTAGATTTATAAAAAAATAAGTTTCAACCAAATGATAGAATGAGAAAGGGAATGCTATCTATACACTCAGGAGTCAGGACAACTGCCCCTTGTACTAACTCTTGGCCCTTTTCATTAGTCTCCAATACCTATGTTGCTGCTGATTTTGGTGTGGGAGCAAACAGATGAATTTGTAGATTCTAAACAATAAAGGCAAACCTGTTGACTTTCACTGGTGTTTGACTGGTTTCTTGCTGCTGTCATTGACCTGCAAAAAGTTCGATACACGGGGATGGATCCCGGCGACGAACCCTCCGACGCTCTTGCAGTAATCAGGAAGATTATGAAAAAGTTTTATGCGGAAAAAGATTGATTACCTTTCTTATGGTGGGGGGAGAGGGGTATTTATAGTCGCCTTTAGAGACAGTTTAGAGATAAATCATTTATCCATATGTCCTGGTGTTTTTGGATAAGATGTAGAGTTTAAATCGTTTCATGATAAGAGATTTGGTTTAAACCGTCTCTTAGAGATAATCATGAATTTGAATTACTCTTTAAATATCTGAATTGGTTTGTAATGAGCTACTACCCAAACTAATAGGTCAGATCCGTTTATGGGTCATTGGGCTTTGAAGAAAGATCTAGTTCTCATTTCAGATTCGTTTGTAGGTGAAATTACCGTTTTACCCCTGAGAACTTTAAGATTCGTGCCCGATTTGAACGATCCTGATTTAATACTATTTTTAGCCATATCACGGGCTCCCCACTCCCGAAGATTGAGTTTAACAGCCTTTGAGGAGTAGTTTTATTGTTTTCGGGAAAGTTTTGATCTTGCTCGAGGTGTAACAGTAATTTTCTGAGCTTATAAAATGCCCAAAATTATTCTCAGATTTTTCTGGGTTTTTTGTGATTTTTCCAGATTTTTTTGAATTTTTTTCCAATTTTTAATCATTTTTAAATTTTTTTATTCAATTTTTGAATTTAAAAATTAATTACCGAATTTTTTAATTAATTATTCTAATTTAATAATTATTATTTTCAAAATTTTAAAATTATTTTCTGAATTAATAATTATTTTGAGAACTTTTTAATTAATTATTTTGATTTTTAATTAATTTTTTTTGGATTTTTTAAATAATTAATTAAAATAAATAAATAAATAAATAAATAAATAAATTAATATTTACTTGTATATGTGGCGCAATCCTGTGTGTTGATCACAATCAGGGGGGCACGCATCGGGAGGCAGGTGTTTTGCTATGTTTTCACGCTTTGCTCGGTCCCCGACCCACGAAATGGCGCCACGTGGCTGGTCAACGTTGACCTTGACCGTCACGTGGATATTTTTTTCCTTCTTTCTTTCCCGCCTTCTTTCTTTTGCGCCGTCGTCTTCGACCTCGTCTTCGTCGAGGGCGTTTGAGGAGCTCGAAGGGGGGAGCATTGGAGCTCCGTAATGGCGTTCGGCGAGGAAGAGTGGGAGCTCGAGCTCAGAGCTCGGCAAGGCATTGGAGACGGAGGTCGACGCTCGACAAAACATGGCGTTGCTTCTTCGGGCGAGGGAGGAGCTCGACGAGGCTCGACAGGGGAGTCGGAGCTCGGTGAGAGCGGAGATGGTGTCGAGCTGGAAGGTTGGCGAGGGAGCGCAACACTGGAGGAGCTCGACGAGGAATTTGGCGGGATTGACGAAGGAGATGGGTTTCGTTTTTGGCGCCAAAACTCAGAAGGAGAAGAGGGAGAGGAGATAGGAGGGTTGCGGGTCTCTAACGGGTCCGAACCCGACCTGTTAACCCTTTAGTTGTTTTTTTGGGCGAATCCGATCCGTTGATTGTGATCGAATGCGAATTTTGAGGCGGAGTTTTTTCTCCATTTTTGAGTTTGGTGGCGCGTTTGCTCGGGATTTTGGATCCGAGCGACGTGGCAAGATCTGAGCCATCGATCTGGATCAAACTCACATATGGAGGCAGATCTGATTGGTTTTGGATCCGAAGGAGGTGGCGAGATCTGAGCCGTCAGATCTTGATCAAGCACGATTTTCGAGGCAACGTTTTTTTCAATTTCACGTTTGGAGCCACGTTTGCTCGGAATTGGCTCCGAGGGACGTGACGCAATCTGAGCCTTTGGATCTTGATCAAGCGCGATTTTTGAGGCAAAGTTTTTCCTAATTTCACTTTCGGAGCCACGTTTGCTCGGAATTGGCCTCGAGGGACGTGGCGCATTCTGAGCGGTCGATTAGGATCAAGCTCGCATTTTGAGGCGAAGTGTTCCCCTCATTTTTTTGTTCGGCGCAGCTGTGTTGTAATCCACTTTCCTGGTACTACGGAGGTTGGATTGGGGTGTGTGACCCCTCATTTCAAAACTAACTCAAAGATCTACAATTTCTCTTCAGAAGTCAGTTGATGAATCACCCTTCTTCATGGTCAAAATAGTCCCGCAACATCTTTGTCTTCATGAAGTTAAGAAGAGCTTTGTATGACTGTTGAGAAAATCCATTCTTGGAGGCGGGTCTAAGGAGCGTCTCTAGATCAGTTAGGTTCCGAACTCTCTTAGAAGAAGGCCGCTCAGGAGGTGAGTGGGACAGAGAACATCATCAGGCTTTAAGAGAGAGCCGTTCGGGAGACGAGTTTGAGGAGCAACTCTATGGGAGAGTTGTGCTTCGAACTTGTTGAGAAGAAAGCTGTTCGGGAGGCGAGCGGAGCGGAAAGCATCACCGGGCTCTAGAAGAGAGCCGTTTGGGAGACAGGTTTGAGGAGCAATTCTATGGGAGAGTTGAGCTCCGAACCCGTTTGGAAGAAGACCACTCGGGTGGCAAGTGGGACGAAGAATCATCTTCAGGCTCTAGGGGAGAGCCGTTCGGGAGACGAGTTTGAGGAGCAACTCTAGGGGAGAGTTTTAGCTCCGAACTCGTAGGGAAAAAGACCACTCGGAAGGTGAGTGGGACGAAGAATCACCCCTGCGCTCTAGGAGAGAGCCGTTTGGGAGACAAGTTTGAGGAGCAACTCTAGGGGAGAGTTTTAGCTCCGAACTCGTTTGAAAGAAGGCTACTCGGGAGGCGAGTTGGGAGAAGAACATCTTCAGGCTCTAGGAGAGAGCCGTTTGGGAGATAAGTTTGAGGATCACTCGAAGGGAGAGTTAAGCTCCGAACTTGCTTGTTGTGAAATTTAACCAGTAGTGGGAGTAGTATGAATATTCGTTTTGGAGCCCCGAAACCGCATACTTGCAAGCTGTGAGAGCAATTTCGAACTATGATTGTGAACTTTAAACTAGTTGTTACGGAGGTATCAACGAGTTGTAGGAGCAATTTCGAATGGTGAGCTGCTCTGCACTTGCTTGTTTGTAAGCGGCTAAAGCGACGTCGAACCAAGTGTTGGATTCCGAACTTGTTGTTTTTAGAATTTCAACGAGTTGTAGGAGCAATTCCGAATGGTGAGCTACTTCGCACTTGCTCATTCGCAAGCGGCTAAAGCGGCGTCGAACCAAGTATTGGACTCCAAACTTGTTGTTTGATGTGGTTAACGAGTTGTAGGGGCAATTTCGAATGGTGAGTTGTTCCGCACTTGTTTGTTTACAAGCTGCTAAAGTGGCGTCGAACCAAGTATTGGACTCTAAACTCGTTTTTTGAGCTTAGTAAGTTGTGGGAGCAACCCTGTAAGACAAGTTGGACTCCGAACTTACCGTTTACGAGTCGTAGATGTGACTTGGTGAGATAGAAATGAGGCAAATGCAATAATTTTCAATAACTTTTTTCTATTGAAAGTTATTGAAAGATGCTTGTTTCAAACATACTTGTAACACGACCAAAAAGAATGTTTCAAACAAACTAAGTGGCTGCTTCAATGGGACGAGCCATTATTACATTCTTTTTGGTCGTGTTACAAACATCAGCCTTATTGAAAACTGAAATCCTACTTATACGATAGGGTGAAGGCCTCTTGGGAGGAGTTTGGTTCTCCCTTCATTGGACCTCCATGGATAAGGTGGAGGATGGCCTCAGGTTCGGAGTCTTGGAACTCGTTGGGCCTCTCTGTTCGCTTGTAGGCTCCTCGGGGTGGAAGATCGGCCCCGTCTTTTCGGACGAACTTGGCCAGGTGTCCCCGCTGTATGAGTTCTTCGATCTCCTCTTTGAGAGCCCGACAATCATCCGTGTCGTGGTCGTGGTCCCTATGGAAGCGGCACCACTTATTCCTGTTCTTTTTCTTGCTAGGGGTATTAATTCTAAGGGGACCACGAAGTAGTCCTTCCTTGTCCACCTCCATAAGAACTACTGATATACTTGCATTGAGGGGGGTGAACTTTTCAAAACGAGGAGCTGGGCGGCGCTGGCCATTGCCGTCTCTGGAATTTCTTGGACCCTTCTTCGCTTGTACTCTTCCATTTATATCCGGAAGACGGTTCCCCAAGACTGAGGGGGTTGAGAGCCTTTTCCGCTCGGATGTACTTCTCGTTCCTAAGTAGGAGTTCCGAGAAGTCCCGAGGAGGCTTCTTGGCAAGGGACGCCATGAGGTCGGCTTTAGTGACGTTGTGCCTGAATATCGTAGGGGCTACTGATTGATTGAGGGAGGCAATAGACCGGACTTCGGCAGTGAAAGGCCGAAAGTAATCTCTTAGGCGTTCACCCTTTCTTTGGTTAAGTGCTAGCAAAGATGCACCGTTTTAAATTTCGGCCGAAATTTTGTATCGGCAAACCTTGCTGATACGAAATCACATATTTTAGTGAATGTATCGTTTTGACCCGAAAGTTAAAATTTCGACCGAAATGTCCCAAATTTTGCCCGAAATATCGGCCCGAAATAACGAAATTTCGGGCCTGAACTTGAAAGGTGAGTTTTGGGGTTTTTCTTTGCGGGTTTGGGCCCATTACCTAATACCTCGAAACCCAATTTATAAGTTCAGAAGTCAGAACCCTAAATTCCCAATTCCTTACTTTCTCTCTCTTCTTCAGCCGCCTCTCTCTTCATCTTCCGATCTTTGATTCTCAATTTGAGGCCGCTCTCTCTCTTTTCTTCAGATCTTCAGCTCTTCATTGTCAACATCTACAACTGCCCTCTTTTTCTCTCTTCTTCGTCGCCAACAACAGTCCACTCTTTCTCTTATTCGTCTTCAACCTTGTCGCCTCGCCAACAGTGCGGTGCACTCTTCGTCTTCGTCTTCGTTGCCATTAGCGCAGCGCTCTCTCTTTATTCTTCTTCTTTTCCGTCGCTAACAGACGCAACAACAACGCGTCTTCGTCTTCGTCGCCAAGTAGCAACACATTCTCTTCTTCTTCGTCTTCTCTCTAACAGTGAACAACCCCAAGTAAGATCAACACTTTTATGTTGGTTTTTTTAATCTTGATTTGTTGAATTATTATTGTAGAGTAGAGTACCTGCTAATATGTTATTGTGCACTATGCAATTTCATCTTGATTTTGGTTTTGGACAGTCTTAATTTGTTGAATGAAATGCGTGCATAGGGTTGGGAGGTTTCAGTTTAGAAGGCCAACAATTTGTTTCTTTCTTTTTACTGACATATCACATTCTTTTAAGTTCTATTGTACGATAATTACGTCATGAGTATAAACAACCACATTTCAGTTTTACATGTATTTGTTTAACCCTCAACGCCTTTGGCTTGGGGATCTTCTTTGGGAGAAGAAATCAAACATGGATTTACAAAATCTCTGCAATTATAATTTATAAAATCCAAATGACTATTTAGTAGCCAAATAGTACATATTTCTCTTACAACATTACATCACCTTGAATTTACAAACTACCGTCTTCTTTTCAGTTTGTTTAGGTTTTCGTATATACTAAAGTCATCTCATTTTGGGTCTGCAACAAGAATACAACAAGTGTTAAGAGTTATAGAGTATTAGAAAGTAGTAAACATACACACTAATGTTAAATAACATGTAGAACATTTATCATATTGTTTAGTAACAAAAAATACATATTTATTGAGTGTTCGAAATGAACATCCGAGATGATCCCATTTCCACGAAATCTCCTCCGCTATCTCCTATCCGAGATGAAACACCCCTTGCTGAGATGAGTCTGAAATCCGAGATTTAAAACCTTGCAAAGATGCACTTGTTTTTTGGCTCTGCGACTGTCCATGAAGTGGGTGAGGAAGAGCTCCTTAAACTGTTCGAATGAGAACATGGAGGTGAGGGATAGACTGGAGTACCACTCTCACGCTGGTTCCTTCAATGTTGCTGGGAAGGCCTTGCAGAGGACCGCATCTGAGGCTTGATGAATCATCATGAGAGTTTTAAAACTCTCGATATGATCGGTCGGGTCCAACTCCCCATTGTAGGAATCAAAGCGGGGCGGCCTAAGGGCTTCGGGGACCAGAGTTTCCATGATGGCCCTAGAGAAGGGGGGTCTACTTGGGCGGAATCTATTGGTCCGTTGTTCTTCTTCTGGATTGATCTTGTTGAGGCACCTCTCCATTTCGTGGAGACGACGGTGGACAGAGTGATCCCTCCGGTCGGATCTAGTCGACCCTCGGGACTCTCCCTCATGAGTGGCGGTATGGTGAGGATTAGGAGGGGCACGCTGATCCTGACTTGTGGCAATATTAAGAGCTCGCATGATATCTTTTTTGAGGTTTTGTAACTCGGCCTGAGTGATTGGTGCCCCTCCCGCTTGACGGTCCCTAGGTGTGGCTCGGTTTATTGGAGTATGCTTCTCCGCCGATGACGTGGAGGGGACTCTCTTCGCCTCCTCGCGGGAGGGGATTTCTGGTCCTCGGTCTACAGGGGGTCCGGACTCTCGAGGTCCCTGGGTTCTCAGGTTGAGAGACTTCGTCAGGGGCTCGCCATTTATTCAAGCGAGTTCAGAGGTCAACCCCCTGCTGACGGTTAAGAATTACCTGACGGAGATCCAGTCCTGGAGGACTTTGAGAAGCCATAGAGTCAGTTGAGGAATTGTGGACTGAAACATGGTCATGATGAGGGTGTTGCTTTGGACGTCTTCAACAAGAGCCCCCGAGACCCAGGAGGGTCCTGTTGAGGAGGCTGTTGGGAAGAGGTTGTTCAGGCTACGGTTGCTGAACTTGCTGATTGAGTTGAGGAAGGACATCTTGGACTGGAGGAGTGGCTCTTCGGCTGGAGCCCGCTGCTTTCCCTTTCTCTTTCGGAGGCATGGTTGCTGCCTTTCCCTTCTCTTTCGGATGCATGGTTTGAAACTACTTTCGCTGATGAAGTAAGATTGGATTGCTTTTTCTGTTTTCCACAGACGGTGCCAATCTGTTGCTGCTGATTTTGGTGTGGGAGCAAACAGATAAATTTGTGGATTCTTTTGAAAACAATAAAGGCAAACCTGTTGACTTTCACCGGCGTTTGACTAGTTTTTTGCTGCTACCGTTGACCTGCAAAAAGTTCGATACATCGGGATGGATCCAGGTGACGAACCCTCCGACGCTCTTGTCAGTAATTGTAACTTCCCGTAATTTTCAAAAGTATAATATATATAGAGAGAAATCTTCGGTTGCACACTACTTTGTTGAGCACTCCGTGAGCACTCACGAAATAGAGCACCTATGACAAATCTGAACAGCTCATATTGTTCTATATACCTAAGATAGTCTAACAATAAAAAATCAATTAATTTGAAATTCATTTGTCCATGATTTACATAATCACAAAATTGTATGGCTGAAAATTCTAAGAGCATGATGGATGGGCAAATGAACTTCAAATTGCTTGATTTTTATTGTTAGGCTATCTTAAGCATATAGAACAATATGAGCGGTTTGGATTTTTCATAGGGTCTTTATTTCATGAGTGCTCACCAGAAGTAGTGTGCAGCCGAAGGGGACTCATATATATATATAGAGAGAGAGAGAGAGAGAAATCTTCGGTTGTACACTACTTCTGGTGAGCACTCCGTGAGCACTCACGAACTAGAGACCCTATGAAAAATCCGAACCGCTCATATTGTTCTATATGCCTTAGATAGCCTAACAATAAAAAATCAAGTAATTTGAAGTTCATTTACCCATGATTTACATCATCACAAAATTGTATGGCTGAAAATTCTAACAGCTTGATGGATGGGCAAATGAATTTCAAATTACTTGATTTTTTATTGTTAGGCTATCTAAGGCATATAGAACAATATGAGCGGTTCGGATTTTTCATAGGATCTCTAGTTCGGGAGTGCTCATGGAGTGCTCACCAAAAGTAGTGTGCAACCGAAGGGAACTCTATATATATATATAATATGCATGATGGCAGTTTGGTGAATATTGGTGAAATGAATAGTGGATTGAGGGGGGTCCACGTTGAAGAAACCGTAGGTTGTGCTGTTTGCTTTCACTTGGAGGTGACGTCACTCAGGTGACGTGGCCAGTGTAGTCGAAGGCGTAAGGCGCAACGCAATTTCACTACCCATAAAAAGCCTGAGGCGCAAGGCGCAATTTGAGGCGTAAGCCTCAATTAACCGAGGCTCATTATTACTTTTGGGGTTTTTTTAAATTTACAAATAAGATATATAAACAATATAACATCATAGCAACAAAATATAGCATACAATGGCCAAGATGACTGTGTAAGTTATCATTTTTGTAAAACTACAATGTGTTCCTCTGTAATGTATAACTACAATGTGTTTCTTGCTCCAAAGACGAAGTGATACAATGTGTCCCTCTGCAAAACTACAATAATATTATGTTAACCTAGAATTCATAGTTTTATATAGTAATGAGCATACAGTATTACAGTATTACAGTAATGAAGATACTTACCAAACAACATACAGTAAAATTACACTAGTATCAAATTAAATATTGTTGTAATGAGCATACAATATTACAGTATTACAGTCTTAGTAAATAGTAAGGTATTTTAAAATATTACAACAATAACATAAAGTTAGCCGATCTTAAAATTTGGTCATGCTCTACAATGAAATATGATGCAACTTTTTGAATAAGGCATGATTTTATGATTAATAGTAAATTATGGAATGAACTAGCTTCACAATTTTGTTTCGAAGTAACTTGCAAAAACATCATAAGCAAAAATAGACGAAAACCCAAGAAAGAAACCATAAAAGTGTAAAATCAGAAAGAAAAGAAACCAGAATAGGACTGGAGAGTCTGGAGACTGAGTAAAAAGATCGCCGGCGCAGTCGATCTACTTCTGCTGTAGCCGCTGATCTGCTGTATGTTGTCGTGTCGAGCTGCTTCGTTGTCGTCGCCGATGTTGTTGAGAGGGGGAGGAGATTGATGATGATGAGTGCAGATTGCGGAGTTGGGGAGGTGGAGATTGGGGTTAGAGTTTGAAATTGGGGATGAAAAAGAATTAGGAAAGTTACGAGATATGAGAAGGGTTGAAGATGGGTCGAGTTGTGAAGACCGGGTCAGATCGGGTAGGATTTGTTATGTTAAGGCGTGCCTTTTGCTTGAGGCGCAAGCCTCGAGCCTTGGCTAAGGCGCGTCCAGGCGCAAGCCTGAGTGAAGCTTCGAACAAAGGGGGAGCCTTAACTGAGGCTTGAGGCTCAAACTGTTGTTAAGCCTGAGCCTTGAGCCTGAGGCTGAGCCTGAGGCGAGCCTTCAACTACACTGGACGTGGCATTTGGAGCTGGCGACGGCTGCTTGAGAGGAGCACAAATGTGCTGCTGCCCTCTCTTCGTGGAGCACGTGTGGCACGTGGGGGGGCCATTGTCTACTTGCTCACGGGATAGGGTTTGAGAATATAGTCCCATATCGGGAATTGCACAAAAATTAATTAAATATAAATACTATTGCCTATGATCAAGAGTCACCAATTCGGTTAACCACCTTTTGAGAGGCAGCCTGTGGTGGGCAGTTGTACTATACTATAAATAATTTGTCTTCCAAATTGTATAAATTGTTTGAGCACGGGGCTGGGGTGTTACAGTAATCAGGAAGATTATGAAAGAGCTTTATGTGGAAAAAGATTGATTACCTTTCTTATGGTGGGGGAAAGAGGTATTTATAGTTCGCCTTTAGAGACAATTTAGAGATAATCATTTATCCCTATGTCCCGGTGTTCTTGGATAAGATGTAGAGTTTAAATCGTTTCATGATAAGAGATTTGGTTTAAATCGTCTCTTAGAGATAATCATAAATTTGAATTACTCTTTAAATATCTGAATTGGTTTGTAACGGGATGCTACCCATACCCAATAGGACAAATCCGTTTATGGGTTATTGGGCTTTGAAGAAAGACCCAGTTCCTATTTCAGACCCATTTGTAGGTGAAATTACTGTTTTACCCCTGAGAGCTTTAAGATTCGTGCCTGATTTGAACGATCCTGATTTAATCCTATTTTTAGCCATATCAACCTCCTTCATGAACATCACCTTTGTACCATACCGAGCTTTGTTCTCTTTCATTTGTGAGTGAGTTCTATGGAAATAACCTAATAAACAAAAGCTTACTACTTATATAGATGTGGTTGAGGATATGTATGATTCACCACTAGTAACTAGCGCGAGAGTAATTCGAAGTGAGACAAATTATTAAGATGTGTTTGACAATTTGTACAAATGTAATTTGTATATGAAATTTGGTGAGTTAGGAATGTGTCTTGTAAAATTGCATTTCTACTAATTTTACTTGATGTTTTGTGTTTTAGAGTCCCTGGAGGAAATTGTTTGAAGTTTAAGGGTTATGAATTATGGTAAATATATTCCTAATCTTGGGAGATTCTAAAAAAGACTATGATATTTTTATTGACTCGCGAAGTTGTCAAATTGTGGTATCGTATTGTGTATCGTTTTCTTGTATAATGTATCGTGTATCGTAAGTTTTTTGTCACATACTCAAAAAGTCATTTTAGTGACATTAAGACTATATACTTTAAAAAATATGAACAAATTTATAATAATGGATTGCGTGGACAACCAAAAACAAGTGCTAAAGACGTTATTTCATTAAGCATACAAAACCCTTAAAGTAATAACTATTTGAAAATTTGAGGCATTGCAGATTTGCAACTTTTAAATATAATTATAATTGTTCTCAAGTAAAACTATATGGCGGGTGTGGGGTTTTGGTGAGCGGTCCACATGTAATGATGTAAGTCCCATGTTCTCCATTCTATCTTCTTCAAAACCTTATTTTTTAGCCCCAAATCCCCGGAGTATACCCAAAAAATACTCAAAAAACTATTGACGACAACAAAGAAGACCAGAAGAAGAAGAATAAAAGGAAGAGAATAGAAAGAAGGGAGGGGATCACACCTGTTGACGGCAGGAGATCTCCAAGTCGAAGGCTCTCTCAAAGTCGATGACGATGGTAGATGTGGAAAACATAGAAGGTGAGAATAATAGAAGTAAAGAAAAGAGGAAACAACGGTCCTATCTTATCCCTGTCTATTTTATTTTATTTTTTAAATCATCAAACTGCATTGTTTCCTACTGTGAATACGTGTCGTACGAATGATACATTCACTGTAACGTATGATACTTAACACCCTTCAATACATGCCTCCGATATGTATCGGTCTCCCTTGAATCGTCTCATATCGTATGATACGTATCGTGTATCGTACGATACGTACAACACTGTTGACGTGCAAATATTTATTTCTTATAAGTTATTATTGCTATTGATTAGGTCAGGTACTTTGCTAGAGTGATGGGCATCTTTCAAGATCGCTGTCTGATGGTGTCATTTTACATTTGGTTTTCAAGGGTTAGGCTTTATGGTTAAAAAAGGGGAGCTATTCTTATCAGGAAAGAACTTGCCTGTTACTTTTACGATGTGTAACGTGTGTTTGTTGGATAATTTGCTTTGATATTGCCGGTGAGATGATTGCAAATTCCAATTACAAACCTTATTTTGTACCAGCAGGAATATGGCATTGATGAATGATGCTTGTACTTCGTAGAATTTTATATATTCCCTCTGCTGTTGAGTTTAACATTATTTGGCTCTACAAGATCTTTCTGTATAAAATCTCTCTCCAATATTACTGTGGAGCTTCTTATAAACTGCGCTTCACTTTCATTTTGTTAACTATTCCTACCTTTGTTCATCTTTCAGGTTGTTTCTCCAAAACAGCTATGTGTGGCACCAGATGTCTCCATTTCTTCCTCCGGATCTATTCAACCCCTTCCTACTAAGGTATATTCTGTTACTACCACCAATGAAAATGAGGGAGTTAGTATTATCAGATCTGATGAGGTTCATGGAAAATCTAGTACAGATGGGACTACAACCACCACTTCAGCTGTTACTAGCAAAAGCACCAGTCTCTCTCTTGATGCTTTAGCAAAAGCTAAGAGAGCTTTACAAATGCAGAAGGAATTGTCCGCAAAGCTAAAGAAGATTCCTGCGGTAATACTGTAACCTAAGAAGCTTTATGTTTGTTCTTTCTCTTCTGTTTGAAGATTTAACTCTAATCCGTTTCTTGGTCTTTGCTTGCTTCCAGCTGAACAAACTTTCTAGCACAAGCTTCGATAAAATCTCTCAGGTAGCAGCTAATAAAGATGGACGGAAGCTTCCTTCATCAGTCGTTGGTAGTGAGCGTGAGCCTTCTGTTCAAGTTACATCAAGCTCAGCAAGCTTACCTGCTGGTGTTGGAATGTCATTAGGTTCCACAAGTGGTCTTTCTGGGGTTGCTGCCACTGGGCCTGCTATTGAAGCGGTAAAGAGAGCTCAAGAGCTTGCTTTAAAGATGGGATATCGCCAAGACCCAGAATTTGCACCTCTGATTAATATGTTTCCAGGATCATCAGTAGTCTCTGAGATGGCAGTGCCTCCTCAAAAGCCCTCCAAAGCCCCAGTCCTCCGGTTGGATGCTCAAGGTAGAGAAATAGATGAACATGGAAATGTCATCAATTTGCCCAAACTGACAAACCTTAGTACCTTGAAGGTATGTGTTTTCTTGCTTGCTGAGTAATTCTTTTTTTTTTATTATTGTTGAGTGCATTTTCTAACTGTTTGGAAACGCCAACAGGTAAATATTAACAAGCAGAAGAAAGAAGCTTTTCAGATATTGAAACCGGACCTTGATGCTGATGTCCAAGAAAACCCTCATTTTGATGCAAGAATGGGTATCAATAAAACAAAATTGTTGAGGCCGAAAAGGATGTCTTTTCAGTTTGTGGAAGAAGGAAAATGGGCCAAGCAGGCAGAGTATATGAAAATTAAGGTACACTACCCTTGATGAACTTCTATTGGTTTTCTTTTATATATTAAAATTTTCCTTATTATTTGTCTAGTGTGGTTAATTATGCTACAACTTTCATCAGAATCAGTTTGGTGAAGCACAGTCAAAGGAGTTGAAGGTTAAGCAGTCACAACTTGCAAAGGCTAAAGCTGAGCCCGATGATAACCCGAACTTGATAGCCATTGGGGAGAGAATTTTCCCAGTAAAAAAGAAAGATGAGATACCAGACATTGAGTGGTGGTAAGCTATATTTAACTGTGATGTTTTTTTTACATTCACTTGTTAGAAATATTTTGAACGCTTCATTTTTTCTAATGTCGGGTTAAATTCAGGGATAAGCCGCTATTGCCTTCGGGTTCATATAGTGATAATTTTGAAGAGATGCTGAACATGGACAAGATCACAATTTACATAGAGCACCCTCGTCCTATTGAACCCCCAGCGGAGCCTGCCCCACCCCCACCACAGCCTCTGAAGCTAACAAAAAAGGAGCAGAAAAAACTGAGGACTCAGCGCCGCCTTGCAAAGGAAAGGGACAGGCAGGAGATGATAAGGCAAGGCCTCTTAGAGCCTCCTAAGTCCAAAGTGAAGATGAGCAACCTAATGAAAGTTCTTGGATCTGAAGCAACTCAAGACCCAACAAGGTTAGAGATGGAAATTCGCACTGCGGCTGCCGAGCGTGAGCAAGCTCATGTTGATAGAAACATTGCTCGGAAGCTTACTCCGGCTGAGCGTCGCGAGAAGAAAGAGAGAAAACTCTTTGATGATCCAAACACATTGGAGACCCTCGTGTCTGTTTACAAGATTAATGATCTCTCTCACCCTCAAACAAGATTCAAGGTTGACGTGAATGCTCAAGAGAACCGCCTCAGCGGATGTGCTGTGATATCCGATGGCATCAGCGTGGTGGTTGTTGAAGGGGTTAAAAAATCCATTAAGAGGTATGGGAAGCTAATGTTGAAGAGGATAAACTGGGCGGCTGCTGTAGGTAATGTTGATGATGCAGATGATGAGAAAGTTGATGCTCCAGTGAATAGCTGTGCTTTGGTGTGGCAGGGAAGCGTAGCGAAGCCGAACTTCCATAGGTTCCTTGTTCACCAGTGTAGGTCTGATGCTGCTGCGAGGAAATTTTTTTCAGATGCTGGTGTTCCCCATTATTGGGATTTAGCTGTCAATTACTCTGATGAGCTGATGTGATGAGCTGAAGGACACGATGAAGCCTTATGTGCCTATAGGAATTCTGGAAACATTTTAAAAGAAATTGTTCATTTTCGTGTTTGTTTGTACTGAGTTCCAAAGCGCACTGAAATGCAGAAACTTATGTTTGGCTGGTTTCGAAACTAGCCCTTCTTCTTGCTTTTTTTAAATGCCATGAGAACTGCAATTCAGAACCATATCCTTCTACTTTGTAATCTCTATGTGCCAAACTGGTCAACTCGTCTTGGCTTCTTGTATACAGGTTGCTGTGCTGAAGCTAAGGCTGCAAACGAGCCAAGTTGAGCCGAGTAGCTTGAGGCTCGAGCTTAGTTTTCAAGCTAGAGCTCATGTAGAGCCGAGCTTTGACCGAGGTTTGATCGAGTTCGAGCCGAGTAGCTCGCGAGCTTAGCTTAACAATCAAAGCAAGTCTAAGCTCAAACTCGGCTTGTTAAGCCATTGAGCTTGATTTTCAAGCTTGAGCTCGACTCGAGCCGAGCTTTGACCGAGCTCAAGCCGAGTAGCTTGCGATTAGCTCGATTCGTTTGCGGCCCTAGCTGAAGCAGTCTTTTAAAACTAATTTTTGTTTTTAATGTTGCAACCAACAGTTGACTTGAGGGGTTAAGTATTGGTTTATTTTATAGGCTAAATTTAAAAAAACCCTACTGAAGTATTGGCCATTTTAAAAAAATCCCACAAAACTTTTTTATTTTAATAAAACCGCACTCAACTATTTTATCAAAAAATCCACATTGACGGAGTTAACTTCCGTTAGGGTTTATGTCATCTGTATTGAACTGATGCAATTGTTTAGTAAGATTTTTTTAAATATATGATTAGTTAAGTGATGTTTGTTTGAACACAAATGAAAGATGACTGTGGTTTTTTGACATAAATTTTAACAGAAACCTAACTTTGTCATCGTAGGTTTTTTGATAACATAGTTGAGTGCGGTTTTTTTAAAATAAATAAGTTTAGTGGAGTTTTTTTTAAAATGACCAATACATCAGTGAGTTTTTTTTTTAATTTTAAATTTAGCATATTTTATAATATGTTTAGGTACTATTTGTTCTTGTTAACTCTTGAAATTTATCTGGTACTAGGTTTGCCCGTTGACACGTGCCTACGGCACGTCGTCAGAACAGTGTACCTGATTTGATTATATAAAATAGTTTTGGAGGTCCAGTAAAATAATTGAAGTAGCAAACATATTATATGAGGAAGCAGTATATCTACCTTTAAGCTTAATTATCGCCTTCCTGATCATTGGCTTGAACTTACCTGGAATGCATATAGTTTATTAGAAACATTGCATAGAGTTTTTTTTTAACTTCAGCATCAATTTTAGATGCGTGTAATAGTTATGCAAGGACATTATCATATAGGTTTTATAGAGCTTACTCTAATCCCATAACCACTATGAGCATGTCTAAATATAATGGTAACGCAAGTACAGGTGTGAAGGTATTTACAATACCAATAATCTAAACATTTATTTTTTAAAATTTATTTTTAAAATTTTAAAGTTTTATTTCTAAAATTTCAAAAAATTTAAAAATTGTAATTTTTAAATATTTTTTTAAAAAAAATTTAAAAATTTTAAAAAAAATAAAAATTTTTAATTTTTTTTATAAGTTTTGATTTTTTTAAAATTACTTTTAAAGGTTTTAAAATTTTAATTTTTTGGTTTTAATTTTTTTTTAAAAAAAATTAAAATTTTCATTATCTATATTTTTTGAATAGAAGAGAGAGAGAGAGAGAGAGAGAGAGAGAGAGAGAGAGAGAGAGAGAGAGAGAGAGAAAATTAAATAAATAAAGGAGTTGTTTTGGGTGGGGGATTTGAATTTGAGTTTTGGGGGGAAACTTTTGGGGGGAAAAATATGTTTTGTGAGGTTAGATCTGGGCCTTTGATTTTGGGGGGGATTGAAGGAGAGCCACTTGATAGCTTTCTTTGTGTTTTATTATATAGATTATAACATAGGCTACACTTATCGTTTTTCAAATTTAAATTTCTACCTTTTTGCTTAGACAAGGAACAGTGATTAACAACATTCTGGTGAGTGGTAGTGCATTAGGAAAATGTGTTTTTCAGTTATATCCTGCACATTGTTGCAATTGCCAGTAGATGTAAAATGTGGGTTCTGGAGTATTTGTTCTCTAAGCTAGCTCTGTTTCTTGAATGAAAATAGAAATGGGGGTTGCGAATGGAATTTTCTCCCAAACTAACCCACTTTTTCCAAACTATTTCCCCAGCTAACCCACTTTCCAAACTAATTTTATGAGTGGACAACTTTTAAACTCGTCACCATAGGCCGGCCTCTTCGACTTCGAGGACGCAATGATTCCCAAACTAACTCACTTTTCCCAACTAACCCACTTCCCAAACTAATTATATGGGTGAGCCATTTTTAAACACATCAGCATAGGTCGGCCTTTTCGATTTTGATTTTGCAGTGCTCGATTGCGGTCTTTTCACGAACTTTCTTTTTTCCAGCCCGCTATTCCCAACTACAGCCTCAGTTTATTTCATATTTGGGTTGGAGAAACTTCGAGATTTAGACAAATTTGCTATGTTAAAATGTGTTAAACTTATGCCGCAGTAGCCATCTGCGGCCTAGACATAACAGAGGCCACAATCCCCAGCTGCAGCATCTCTTATACTGAGACCACATATGGATATTGCGGCCTAAGTTTGGACCCATTAAAAAACCCAGTTAAGAGCTTTGCCAACTCTCTCTGCTCCAACTCGGAAACCCTGAAACATAAATCTCAGAACCCTAAATCCCAACTCTCTCTCCTCCAACTCTGTCAAATCACTTTCACATCTCTCTCCACTTCACTTCCTCTTGCGGCCTCCCCAAATCCCTAAATCCCCAAATCCTAGCTCCCAAATTCCTCCAAATTATCAAATTCTTGCCACGAACATTCAATCCGACAACACCCCTGACCTCGTCTCCGACCGCACCTCCGACATCACCCAAAGTTTAAGGTATGTCTTATTTGGTTTGCACTTGTTGGATGTTGAGAATATTGGAAATGTTTTTGGCATCAGACTTTCCGGGCCTGATCTGGTGGGCTTCGGTCACCAGCGGCGCCAGAAAGTGATTGGACCGCGTTCCTCTCGTCGAGTACTATTCCGTAATGTACTCGTTTACCAAAAAGGGATTCCGTATGAATGAGAAATGTTGGTCCAAAGTTTGGCACTGGAAATGTACTAACTTGGGGATTTGGAGAAAATGGATAGTCCCACATTGATAGTTGAGAAAGATTTCTCTAGTATATAAGATAAAGAAATGGATTAAAGGATGTAGCCCTTGGGGTTACCACTAACGTGTAGTGGAAAGAGGACCTAGCTAAATTTATAAACACGCGCGCGCGCGCCCGGCTCGGCTTGGTTTGGTTTGGTTATAAAAAAGTTAAGCTTGGGCTTGGCCAGCCACAGCCTAAACTATTTTTTGCCCAACTCCGAATTCATAACACCATTTCTGCCCCCCCCCCCCCCCCAATCTCTTCTCCTTTCTTCTGAGTCTGTCTGAGAGTGCAACACAGTTGCTGGTTCGCTGGTGTCTTGAAGCTTGGGTGCTGCTCTTCAGAGAAGGTAATACAGTTGTATCCTGGGAAACAGTTCGTCAAGAACCGTCACACTACGGGGTGGATTTTGCTTTAAGGATAGAGATTTTGATCTCGACTCTGTATCAATTTTGTTTGGTTTGAATTTTCTTACCTGTATTTTTTCTTCTTCGCAAAGATTATTAGAAACATTTTATTTTACGAAATTCCAGTTCTAACAATCTTAAAATAAAAATTTCCCCTCTATTCTAACAGTTTTTGTGAAGAGTTTTATAGGTGCTATTTATCATTTCGGAAAAAAAAACAAAATTCCAATTTTTTAACAGTTGAATTTTTAACTGTTTTAGAAAGAAAATGGGTGACATTATTGAAAAACAAACTGAGAATGTCAGTGGGATGCTCAATGCACAAACCCCTGTGATCCAGAATGTGACTGCACAACCAGTTTCGGTACAAACGATTGTTCTGCCCACACATCTAACTGTGGGAGAAAAGCCTGTAAAGTTCAATGGAACTGAATTCAAGAAGTGGCAAGAAAAGATGCAGTTCTACCTGACCACCTTGTAGCTGAAAAGGTTTCTGACTGAAACTGCCCCTGTGTTGGCATCTGGAGCTATAGATGCTCACACTGTTGGTGCTGTTGATGCACGGACTCAAGGTGATCACCTATGCAGAAATTATGTCCTGAATGGTTTGGTAGACCTGCACTATAATATGTACCGTGTCTTCAAGATATCCAAACAACAGTGGGGGTCTTTGGAGAAGAAGTACAAAACCGAAGATGTTGGCTCCAAGAAGTTTGTACTTGGCAAATTTCTGGAATGCAAAATGGTTGACTCCAAGACTGTTGTGAGTCAAATTCAGGAGCTGCAAGTGATATTGCACGAAATTGCTGCAGAGAACATGACATTGTGTGAACCATTCCAGGCTGCAGCGTTCATTGAGAAGCTTCCACCTGGATGGAAGGAATTCAAAAACTACCTCAAGCACAAGCGAAAGGAAATGTCTTTTGAGGACTTGATTGTTAGGTTGCAGATTGAAGAGGACAATTGCAAGGCTGACAAGTCCTGTGGAAATAAGTCCATAGAAAAAGCCAACATGGTGGAGCACGAACAGAAGAAAAAAAAGAGAAAGTTCTTGCCACAGGGCTTGAACAAGAAGCCTACTGCAAAGAGGTTTGCTGAAAAATGCCACAAGTGTGGTAGGCATGGGCACAAGGTATCTAAATGTCACAGCAAGGATGACATCCATACTGGAACTGGAAAGGCAAAAGGAAATGAGAAAGCCCAAGTGCACATAGCTGAAAACCTGTTCACTGGTCTCTTTGACTTGGACCTTTGTGCTGTTGTATCAGAGGTCAATCTGGTGGGGAGCAATTCTCGTGAGTGGTGGTATGATACTGGAGCCACCAAGCACATCTGCTCGGGCAAAGAGATGTTCACTTCATACCAGAAATGCAACAAGGATGAACAGTTGTTCATGGGAAATTCTTCAACTTCCATTATTGAAGGAATAGGGAAGATAGTGTTGAAGATGACTTCTAGCATGGAACTAACACTAACCAATGTGTTGCAAGTTCCGAATATTCGTAAGAACCTGGTCTCGGGATCTGTGCTGAGCAAGAATGGATTTAGGATCGTGCTTGCTTCTGACAATTTTGTACTTTCAAAGAATAGGGTGTACTTGGGAAAAAAGGTATGTTAAGGATGGACTGTTCAAATTCAATGTAATGACAGTCATCCCAAAATCTGTTGTTCCCAAAATTAATGAAATGAATCATGTTGCTTATGTTATTGAGTCTTCTTTTGTTTGGCATGAAAGACTATGCCATGTTAATTTTAATTCTATCCGTAGATTAATTAACATGAATTTACTACCAAAATTTAAGGTAGACAACTGCGACAAATGTGAAGTTTACACAGAGGCCAAACTCACTAAAACTTCATCCCGTTTTGTAGAAAGAAGCACTGAACCTCTTAGTTTAATTCACACAGATCTGTGTAATTTAAAATTCGTGCAGACCAGAGGTGGTAAAAAGTATTTTGTGACGTTCATATACGATTGCACAAAATACTTCTATGTATACTTGTTACATAGAAAAAATGAGGCATTGGATAAATTAAAGGAATGTAAGCTTGAGGATGAGAATTAACTTGGCAAAATGCTTAAAATCGTTAGGAGTGATAGAGAAGGGGAATATGATGCACCGTTTAATATGTTCTGCTCTGAACATGGAATAGTTCATCAGACCACCGCTCCTTACTCACCTGTATCAAATTGTACTGCCAAGCACAAGAACTGAACTCTGAAGGAGATGATGAATGCCTTGTTGTTGAATTCTGGGTTATCCCAGAACATGTGGGGGAAAGTTTTGCCAACCGCCAACAATATTCTCAATAAAATATCTCACAAGAAAACTGGCAAGATACCATACGAACTGTGGAAATGTAATGTACCTTCGTATAAATACCTCAAAGTGTGGGGGTTTCTAGCAAAGGTAGCAGTATCTAATCCCAAACAGGTCACAATAGGACATAAGACCATTGATTGCATATTCATAGGCTATGCACACAACAATTGTGCATATCGGTTCTTGGTATATAAATAGATATACCGGACGTGCATGTGAATACAATAATGTAATCAAGGAATTCTTCTTTCTTTTAACACGTATTTCCGTGCAAGGATGCTACGTATCCCAAACTTACACGTAAATAAGGGAGTGCAAGTACTTCGTTTGATGAACCAGAAGATGATAATGATAAACCTAGACGAAGCAAACGGGCTAGAACATCAAAATTATTTGGTCGTGAGTTTGTAACGGCCTTTCTGTTAGAGAATGAGCCTAGAACATTTAAGAAAGTCATGTCTACACCTGATGCTCCTATGTGGAAGGAAGCAATCAATAGTGAAATAGACTCCATCATGCAAAGTCATACATGGAAGTTGGTCGATTTGCCTTCTGGATGTAAAGCTCTAGGATGCAAATGGATTTTCAAACGGAAATTGAAACCAGATGGTTCAATAGAGAAACATAAGGCTAGACTTGTGGTCCAAGAATTTAGGCAAAAGGAAGGCCTAAACTTCTTTGATACTTATTCTCCGGTCACGAGAATAACTTCCATAAGAATATTAATAGCTATTGCAGCTCTACGCAATCTCGAAATACATCAAATCGATGTCAAAACTGCCTTTCTAAATGGGAATTTAGAAGAGAAAATATACATGAATCAACCTGAGGG
Source organism: Hemerocallis citrina (assembly GCA_017893485.1). Taxonomy (NCBI): domain Eukaryota; kingdom Viridiplantae; phylum Streptophyta; class Magnoliopsida; order Asparagales; family Asphodelaceae; genus Hemerocallis; species Hemerocallis citrina. Next base: position 80,111,009 of record CM030366.1, read on the forward strand.
TTATGTAGTTCCTGGATAGGAAAACAAGGTGTGCATACTTGTATAATCCTTATACGGATTGAAACAAGCTCCAAAGCAGTGACATGCAAAATTTGACAATGTTATGATGTCAAATGGTTTCAAAATAAATGAATGTGATAAGTGTATCTACATCAAAGATACTCCAAATGGATATATTCTGGTGTATCTGTATGTAGATGACATGCTCATTATTGGTAGCAATAATGATATTATCAAACAAATTAAGAAGATGCTTAGTGGTAAGTTTAATATGAAAGATTTGGGAGTTGCAGATGTCATACTAGGAATCAAAGTTTCCAGGACATCTGAGGAAATTACATTGTCTCATGCACATTACGCTGAGAAGGTACTTGAAAGATTCAAGTTACTCCAACGGGACTGCCAAAAGTCTCGTGGATCCCAGTCGTCACTTGTCCAAAAACACGGGTGATAGCATATTACAATTGAAATATGCACGTGTAATTGGTAATCTGATGTACATAACAAATTGTACAAGATCGGACTTGGCGCATTCAGTAAATATACTAGAGTATTTACTGTACCCCAGGACGAAATCACGGAAAAGGAATAACTAGAGTATTGAACTACTTGCAACATACTCAGAGTTATGGGGTGCATTACACCAGATATCCAGCAGTACTGGAAGGCTACAGTGATGCCAACTGGATATCGAACTCTAAGGACTCGAAATCCACTAGTGGGTGTGTCTTCACTCTTGGTGGTGCAGCTGTGTCATGGAAATCCTCTAAACAAACATTATTGGCCAGATCCACAATGGAATCTGAGTTTATCGCTTTAGACAAAGCGGTAAAGGAAGCAGAATGGCTTCGAAATTTTTTAGAGAATATTCCTATGTGGAAAAAACCAGTGCCTGCTATATGTGTACACTGTGACAGACAATCGCCTAAAGTTGTATGTATAATGGTAAGTCTCATCATATCAGAATGCGACACAAAACCATTAGACAACTGCTCTCAAATGGAATAATCTCTATTGAGTATATAAAATCGGCTGACAACCTAGCAGGTCCATTTACTAAAGGTTTGTCACGAGAGTAGGTTGTGAGATCATCAAGAGGAATGGGTTTAAATCCTATGAAGAAAGAGGATACTTGATGGAAATCCTACATAGGTGACTGGAGATCCCAAGATCTAGGTGATGTGTCGAATTTATATACAAATATTTGTACTCATTTACCTATTAAAATGACTTGTTTTCGCTGATATTGTCTATAATTCATCATATTTCTATAAGATTTTATTTAATTAATAATTTTTGAAGAAATAATATTTTTGATGCAAAAAGTAAAGAATTGTGGAAAAAATCAACAAACAAAGTAAAATATTTGATTTATCGATTTTATTGTTTTGTTGAGTTAAAACTGCGACAAATAATTTTAAAAGGATTTTTATAAGCTAATATGAGTTGTAGTTAGTTTAATTTATTTTAAACTAATTAATTTTATTTTATTTAAAAATCCTAATTTCTGGTATTATTTTGTGTATGCAGAAGCACGTGGTGAACAGAAAAGGCAGAAAAGAAGGAAAGAGAAACAAATAAAATTCTGCATTATAAAAGGAAGGAAATAAAAGAAGAATGTGGACTTTTCTGCAAAAGTGCAAACCCTAAAGCTTCCCTCCGTTTTCCTATAAATACAAACCAAAGAGAGGGTACAAACTCAGGAGGTGACGGCTACAACTAAAGGAAAAAAAAATATATAATAAAAAAACAGAGAGAGAGAGATTCCTCTCAATCTCTGTTTTGACGCACAGCAAACGAACAGAAGAGGACGCGTGGGTCACGCGCTACCAGACGACAGCTGGCGTGGACAAACGACAAGACCCAGGCTGACGTGGACGGCTCCTTCTTCATCTACTGGCGCGCGGTTCGAAGCAGGGACAGCAGCGATCTGATGCGCTGACGCGGCTCAGGTGCACGTGACAGGTGCAATTGGGCCGTTTCTTCTTCGTTCTGACGTGCGGTTTCCAAGAGCTGACGACGCGGTTTTCAAGGCAAATTTTGGCTCTGGTTTTGGGACACGCGGCCCGACAACGGCAATGTGACAGACTGATACGTTGATTTGACGGCGCGTGACAGCAATACTTTTGGCTCCGACTTTTGAGACAGAAAAGTGGTTTGACTTAAATTTTGTATTCTTTTATCTTTTCTTCTCTATATTTTTTGATGCAATCCCAAACAAATATGAACTGAATTTATTGTTCTAGAGGCTAAGGTGTAGCCAAGTTTTGTAAAACATAATTTTTAATTCCTTATTATTACTCTATTTTTCCTGGTTGTGTTTTAATTTTTATTATTTATGCATGCAACATGGTGGATAGACATTTGTATGATTTTTCAAATCATAAAGAGACCGAACAGGTAATTTGTGATTAATAAAAATTAAGACCGTATATTGGAGGACGTGACCGTTAAGAAATCCAATTTCTCAATTAATAATTTGGTGGATAGACGAATGATTAATTGAGAATAATTTTTAGACTACGTTGATAGAGTGGTTAATATTTTTAGGATTTTGGTCGACAATTTGGAAAAATAATATCTTCAATTTATAAGGAATAATAATTTGTGTGTGATAAACGAGGTGAACCAAGAGCCCTAGAACAAATTTTACCATTAAACAAAGTACAAGAGCTTCATAGTTTAACAGCCCTCTCCCTCTTCACCAATTTAGTTAGATTTAGTTAGAATAATTTAATTCAGTTATTTTATCCTTATAAAATTCGATCTTCCAAATAGTGATTAATCTAGTGATATCGGTACTCAGTAAAATATCTAGTCCCTGTGGGTTCGACACTCTACTCATCTATCTATATTACTTGTGCGAATTTGTACACTTGCAAATATCAACATCACTAGGTTTAAGGGGACAACTAAATCTTGTTGAATCGACGTGAGCACTGAGAGATTAAAATCACATACCCATTCTTAGGATTATAAACAGTGCTACATGCAAAGGGTTAGGATAAGCTTAGCTTTTAATGATTCCCACAGCTTTGAAATAAAAGTGGGGTATGGCAGGATACTCCTTATGGGCAATCACCTTGTGAGTGTGAAATGGGGCCGTTTCTAGGAAAATAAAGAGAGGCTACATTCTCCAAGTTTACTCACGATTAACTAGGGTTGTTTAAGGCCAAAATGAACACAACAAGAGAGCCTAGTTCTGTGAGGAGATGAAACTATGTGATAGTTATTGTCTAGGTTTACATCAGCCCGGGTAGTTCAAGACATCATGTTCACTACCTCGTCAAGTGAATCTGATGGCTACACACTATGGGTGGTTCAATGTTGAAAAATTACTACTGTTCCTGATGTAGTGATTCTTCGATTGTACTCCCAATGTCATTTTAATTCATGTGGGAGATTGTTGGAAATATTTTTGGCATCAGACTTTCCAGGCTTGATTCCGGTGGGCTCCGACCACCGGCGGCACTGGAAAGTGATTGGTATGCGTTCCTCTCATCGAGTACTATTCTGTAATATACTCGTTTGCAAAAACAGATTCCGTGAATGAGAAATGTTGGTCCAAAGTTGGGTACTCGAAATGTACTAACTTGGGAATTTGGAGAAAATGGATAGTCCCACATTGATCGTTTAGAAAGATTTCTCTATTATATAAGCTAAAGAAATGGACTAAAGGGTGTAGCCCTTGGGGTTACCACTAACGTGTAGTGGAGAGAGGACCTAGCCAAATTTATAAACACACGCGCGTGCGCCCGGCCCGGCCCGGCTTAGCTTGGCTTGGTTTGGTTTGGTTTGGTTTGGTTTGGTTATAAAATAGTTAAGCTTGGGCCTGGCCAGCCACCGCCTAAACTATTTTTTGCACAGCTCCGAATTTTTCCTTGGATCATGTTTCTCTCCTTTGTGGGCTTGGGCTTCTGTTGAGTTTGCAACAGAAGCTTCTACAAGCATTTTTGAATTTAGTCACTGGAGCCATAACTCTGTAACAATAGAATAATGGATCCATCAGTTACACTTTTGGGCCATAACTCTGTAACAGCAAAATAATGGATCCATCAGTTACGCCTTTGATCTCCTATAAATCCAGTCGTTTTGGCCTATCATAACACACCATTTTCCCCCGCAATCTCTTGTCCTTTCTTCTGAGTCTGTCTGAGAGTGCAACACAGTTGCTGGTTCTCTAGTGTCTCTAAAGCTTGGGTGTTGCTCTTCAGAGAAGGTAATACAGTTGTATCCTGGGAAGCAGTTCGTCAAGAACCGTCACACTGCGGGGCGAATTTTTCTTTAAGGACAAAGATTTTGATCTCGGCCCTGTATCAATTTTTTCTGGTTTAAATTTTCTTACCTGTAATTTTTCTTCTTCAGAAGATTATTAGAAATATTTTATTTTACGACATTCAAGTTCTAACAGAGAATTGGGTGTTTGTTGATATTTTTATGTGCTAGTATGCTTATATCAAACAGTTGAGGGTTGATGATTGTGGTTTCTAGGTTTGGTAGGATGTTAGGGATTTTTGGAGATGTTGTAGCTTTCTTCTTTTGTATATGAGCTTAATGGTGACATACTAGTAATTAGTTCCTTGTGGTGAAATGTGTTTGCTTATGAAATAGTAACTCAATGGGAATGGATTTGGAGCTTGTTCTCCTTTGTACTTTGTGACTAGTAACCGTGTCTTTGTTTAGGTCACTTGGTTTGATTTTACATAAAAAATGGTGTTTATACCTTGAATATTGGTATTTTTTTTTGTTTAGAAACTTGAAATAAATTGTTTTATACAATTGATATAGTCATATAGTGGAAGTAGAGACCATTCAAATAATTCCATTTTTTTATAGTGTCAATGGATAAATAGGTTGTTGCTGCTGATTTTGGTGTGGGTGCAAACAGATGAATTTGTGGATTCTTGAAGGAAACAAATAAGCAAACCTGTTGACTTTCATCGACGTTTTGAATGGTTTCTTGCCGCTGTAGTGAACCTGCAAAAAGTTCGATATACCGGGATGGATCTCGGCGACGAATCCTCCGACGCTCTTGTCAGTAATCCGGAAGATTATGAAAGAGCTTTAGGTGAAAAAAGATTGATCACCTTGTTATGGTGGGGGGAGAGGGGTATTTATAGTCGCCTTTAGAGATGGTTTAGAGATAAGGTTTTATCCCTATGTCCCAGTGTTTTTGGATAAGATATAGAGTTTAAAATCGTTTCATGATAAAATAGTAAGTTAAAACCGCCTCTTGAAGATAATCACGAATTTGAATTACTCCTTATACATCTGAATTAGTTTGTAACGGGTTGCTACCCATACCCAATAGGACAGATCCGTTTTTGGGTTGTTGGGCTTCGAAGAAAAGCCCAGTTCCCATTTCGGACCCGTTTGTAGGTGAAATTATTGTTTTACCCCTGAGAGCTTTAAGATTCGTGTCCAATTTGAACGGTCCCGATTTAATCCTATTCTTAGCCATATCACGAGCCCCCCACTCCTAATGACTAAGTTTTACAGCCTTTGAGGAGTAGTTTTATTGTTCTAGTGGCGTACGGAGTTTTATTAGAGTTCTTAAGAGAGTTTGGATCTTGCTCGAAGTGTAACAGTGTAAATCTGAGTTTGGAAAGTGCCCAAAATGGTTTTGCGAATTCTCTGGTTTTTTTCTTCTAATTTTAAAATTATTTTTTGAATTATTTATCCAATTTTGTGAAGTAAAAATATATTTTCAAAAAGTATTAATTAATCGTTCTAATTAACAATTATTTATCCAGGGGTCCAAAAATATTTTCCTGAACTTATAATTATTTTTTAGAATTTTAAATTAGTTTTCTTGAATTTTTAATCATTTTTTGCAATTTTTAAATAATTAATTCGAATTTATAATAAAAAAAGAATTAATCGGATAAATATCGAGGTGGAGCAATTTGGGGCGTTGATCAAGTCTTTGTCGCGATTTTCTGAACGATTTGATGGTGGATCTGCCGCTTGATGACGTGGCATAATCTGGACGCTCCAATCGTGAGCACGCATTGGGAGGGGGGCATTCCCCCATTTCCACGCTCGGAGCCACGTTAGCTCGGAGTTTGGATCTGAGGGACGTGGCTCAATCTGAGCCGTTTGATCTTGATTGAGCATGAGGTGACGTTTACCCATTTCCACGCTCGGAACCACGTTTGCTCGGAGTTTAGCTCCGAGGGACGTGGCTCAATTTGAGCTGTTCGATCTAGATCGAGTGCGATTATTGAGGGAGAGTTTTCCCCACTTTCATGCTCGGAGTCACGTTTGCTCGAAGTTTGGCTACAAGGGATGTGGTTGAATCAGAGCTGTTGGATCTAGACCGAGCGTGATTATCGAGGGAGAGTTTTCCCCACTTTCACACTCGGAGCCACATTTGCTCAGAGTTTGGCTCCGAGGGACGTGGCCCAATCTGAGCCGGTGGATCTAGATCGAGCGCGATTATTGAGGGAGAGTTTTCCCCGCTTTCACGCTCGGAGCCACGTTTGCTCGGAGTTTGGCTCCGGGGGATGTGGCCCAATCCGACCCATAGGATTTAGATCGAATGCGATTATCAAGGGAGAGTTTTCCCCACTTTCACGCTCGGAGCCATGTTTGCTCGGAGTTTGGCTTCGAGGGATGTGGCTCACAATGAGTCATTGGATCTTGTTCGAGCGCGTTTATCGAGGGAGAGTTTTCCCCACTTTCACGCTCGGAGCCACGTTTGCTCAGAGTTTGGCTCCGAAGGACGTGGCTCAATCTGAGCCCTGGGATCTTGATCGAGCACGATTATCAAGGGAGAGTTTTCCCCACTTTCACGCTCGCAGCCACGTTTGCTCGCAGTTTGGCTCCGAGGGACGTGGCTCAATCTTAGCCCTGGGATCTTGATCGAGCGCGATTATTGAGGGAGAGTTTTCCTTACTTTCACGCTCAGGGTCACGTTTTCTCAGAGTTTGGCTCCGAGGGACGTGGCAAGAACAGGGCCGTCGAATCTTTATCAGGCATGATTATTGAGACGATTAGCTTGTCAGTGAATTGATTGCACCATTTGAAATCCCGTCTCTATGCCTTATGTCGTTTAGTATTCAGCGCTTCTTGGGATTTTTACTATTCTTGGGGGCCCAAATGTCTCAGAAGCCCAAGCGGCATAGCTCAATCTCTATAAGTCTTCACCCCCCCTTCAATTTTCTCATTCTTCACATTTTTACTCTTGAGAATTTTCTTCCACTCTTGGGTGGCTTAACTAGCAGTCGCGGCCAAGCGTTAGGTTTTCCGATGAAAAACTCCGAACGTAGCTGTCACATCAAGGTAAATATATATTCTCTTTTATATATTTTGCAAGATGTCTAGGGTTTCTTCGGGGAGTGAGATCTCCACCTCGGACTACGAAGGGGATCAGCCATTGATTATAGCTCCGAAGGTGGACAAGGGAAAGGGGGTGGCAGTAGTAGTAAAATCTGTGACGATCGTGGAAGGAGAGGCGAGCAGGGGCGTTGGGTAGGCTCCCGGGTCCTTTATCAAATCTTGGTGGAGTTTGAGAATACTGTGACGATCTTCTGGCTAAGGTGGTGTACGGGAGATCGACCTCATATAACGAGAGCAGGCCGAGGGAACACTCCAAAGTCGACGACATCCCCTCTATGTTGACGGAGAAGGACTTAGTGCGGATTCGGAGTAGCTTCATAATACTGAAGGATTTCAGTCTTCTTTTCCCGGGTCCCGGTGTTCGAGCTTGTACACCGAGCTCCCTTGACACGTGCACTTTCCCTTTCGATGCCTTCTACGCCGGTCTCCGTTTGCCTCTTTCCCCATTCGTAGTCGAGGTGCTGCAGTGGTACGACTTGAGCCCCGTTCAGTATATGTCGAATATGTGGAGGCACGTTAATGGCTTCGTGCTCCAATGCCGAGCGATAGGGGTCATGCCTCAGTTCACGGTTCTCCAATGGCCCTACCATATTCATCAGAAGAGCAATGTGGGGTATCAGTACTCCTTATCACCGCGCCGCGGTGTGAAGCTGATAGACAACCCCGACTCTATCAAATTCTGGAAGGATTCCTAATCCGAGGTGCCGAGCTGTGGAGTATTCCCACAAGGTGGAGGGAGGAGGTGCTGAAGTGGGCAAAGGCGGAGCCGATGTTGACTCCGGAGAAGGATGAGATTGTATCTAAACTCCTCGCTTGTGAGCCCCTGGGTTGGAAGTAGTTAACCGAAGAGGTCCTCTTCGGTGGTGGTCTCAGTCCGATCGACCCTAGTACGCTTCGCATTTTTTCTTCATTTTTTCTTAGTTTTTGTTTTAACTCTTTCACATGCCTATCTCCTCGTTTTTTCTTTTTAGAGAGACTCTGGACATGGATTCAGGGTAATGCTATCTGGCCGGTCGGCGGTAGACAACAAGGACCCAGATGGGAGGAAGAGAAAAAGGATGACCTCAGGGCCGCTGTCTGCTAAGGTCGTGAAGGCCTCGGTGTTGGCGGCACCGGTGGTCAATTTGGAATCCGAACCACCTACCCCATCTACCTCCTCACCCCGGGCCGCCGAAGGAACTTTCATCGAGCAGGTGTTGGCACTCGAAGCCCCCCTCTAACGGCGAAAGCGGAGACAATTCTTACCGAAGAGCACAAGAAGCTCTTCATCCCTGACTGGTCTGTGATAAAGCACAAAGGTTTTCTTGGGGACGCCGTCAGCTGTATGCAAGAGGTTCGGCATCTGCCGACCCCGAAGGATAGCACTACGCGGAAGGCAGGGACGGTTGGTGACGATGCCGTCGAGATCGCTAAGGCGACCATGTCAGTGAGTTGACTTTTTGCCTCCTCTTTTTCTTGGGTGATTTGCGTGCCAAAACTTCTTTCTTGTTTTTGTCCATGCATATCACTTGCCACTTTAGTCACATGATGGAGCAGTTCGTCGAACAAGAAAAGGAGCTTAAAGCGGCGAGCGACAGAGATAGGTTGGAGCGCGCCAAAGTTGTGAAATTGTAAGAGGCAGAGAAAAGGTTGTCTGAGTCTCAGACGTCTCAGACCTCTCTAGAGAAAGAGAAGGCGGACAGAGAGGCAGAGAGAGCCGACAAAGAGAAGGAGATGGCTGCACAGGCCATTGAGGACGCAGTGAGGGAGATGGAGGCCGCAGTTGAAGCCGCTACAGAGGCGATTAGGGCCGAAGCGAAGCTGCATATGCGCACGAACATGGAGTAGTCATATGCTTAGGCGCTGAGGCACATGGAAGCGTGCATCCCCAGTTTCGACAGCTCGGGGTACTGCCTCTATGATCTCCTTGAAGGCGAGACTGCTCCGACGACCGAGGGGATCGTTAAAGAAAAGGAAGAAGAAGAAGAGGACGAGGGGGAGGATGTTGCCGAGGAGCCCTCACGCAACCCATGCGGAGACAACTGAGGAAGACGGACGCGGGGTCACCACACCATTGGAGACGCTTACAAAGGAGGTCCCCTGATTTCTAAACATTTTCGTCCATGTTTTTCAGTCGCACTTTTTTCTTCTCTTATGCACTTGTTTAGATGCCTTATAGCGGACTGGACACCGCTTCTTGTACTTTTTTGATAAAGTTGAATGATTTTTTTTTGAACAAGTGTTGTGAAGTTTCGAAATAGTCGTGGGCTTGTTTGCTTTCAGATCGCTTCGTTGTAACTCCATTTAGCCATAATACCATCATGTGGCTTCTCAATCTTAGTAATTCATGCTTTCTTTTGGTCGACTTCCCAGGATATCGAGGTGCCACGTCTCCGCTCTGAGCTAGGCATCGTCAAGTTGGGGCTATCTCGGTCTCGAGAGTTGCTTTATAGAGCAGAGCGGGAGGTGGGTCATTTAAGAGTGACCCTCGCTCGTCAAGACATCGGGATGAGGCATTTTGAGGAGAGGATTCGCGAAGAGCCACCCGAAGGCGAGGAGTCATGCCCTCAATGGCCGTCAGCCAAGGCTTGAGACTCAAATTCCTTCATCACTCTTTATTCAAGGCGAGATCCGAGAGAGATGAATTAAAGAACGTGGTGCTCGAGAAGAGTCTAGAGTCAGCACATCTTCGAAGGGCTATCTCTGAGGTCAAGACGATTGCCTCGCTTGAAAATCAAAGTGACAGATGACTCTCTGAAAGAGTGTGTCACCGAGCTAGAGGCAGAGAATCTTCGTCTGCGACGACCTTCTGAGGGGAGCAACGTCAGAAGCACTTCCTGCTCTCAGGGTGAGTATGCTCAAAGAAGATCATTCCACGAGTTAGCACTTCATTTGTCTCCTGGTTTGCAGAATCCAGGTGATGCGCAAAGTGGAGTGTCTGGCTCGTCGAGTGGGGCATCTGTCGGGGCAACCGTTAGACTCATGGGTGTCGACGATGCGACTCGGCTCGCTGGCTTAGATACCTCCGTGGAGACAAGGAGAGATCAGCATGACGCTCGCCGCCCTCGTGTATCACTTAATAGGAGCATCCCCCTCCTTAGAAGAAGTTAGGGCTAGAATAAGACTTGTATCTCCAATTTTGTAATCTTTTTGTCTTGTATGACTTCTTGGTCTTGAATAAGACTTGTATTTTCAATTTGGATGGAATAATATATCGCATTTTTTGATCTGGTAACGAGCTTCTTTGAAGAATTTGTGTTTTGCTATCTTTCGCATGAGAATTTTAATAGTTGTGGGAGCAATTTCGAATGGTGAGCTACTTTGTACTTGCTCATTCGCAAGTAGCTAAAGCGACATCGAACCAAGTGTTGGACTCCGAACTTATCATTAAGAGAGTTTCAATAGTTTTGGAAGCAATTCCGAATGGTGAGCTACTTTGTACTCGCCCATTCGCAAGTAGCGAAAGCGGTATGAACCAAGTGTTGGACTTCGAACTTGTCGTTAAGAGAGTTTCAACAGTTGTGGGAGCAATTCAGAATGGTGAGCTACTTTGTACTCGCTCATTCACAAGTAGCTAAAGCGGCATCGAACCAAGTGTTGGACTCCGAACTTGTCGTTATGAGAGTTTCAATAGTTGTGGGAGCAATTCCGAATGGTGAGCTACTTTGTACTCGCTCGTTCGTAAGTAGCTAAAGTGGCATCGAACCAAGTGTTGGACCCCGAACTTGTCGTTTAGAGAGATTCAACAGTTGTGGGAGCAATTTTGAATGGTGAGCTACTTTGTACTTTCTCGTTCGCAAGTAGCTAAAGCGGCATCGAACCAAGTGTTGGACTCCGAACTTGTTGTTTAAAGAGATTTTTGTACGCTTCAAGGTAAGACAACTAGAACATTTATAAAAGAGAATTTCCATGAAGTAAATTGCTTTTATTAAAGATAACTAAGTGGCTGCTTCTGAGCTTCAAGCCACTATTACACTTCAAAAAATTAACTGAATAAAAAGAAACAACTTTAGAAATGCTTTAGGAACGCTTTAGGAGTTGAAGTTGCTTGGAGCGGTGTTCAAATACCCTCTTGGTACTTCAACAAGTGTTCCGCATTCCATGTCCTTGGTACTCTCTTGCCCCCCGGGTCTTCAAGTTGATACGCGCCGGCCGGACAACTTTGGAAACCCTATATGGTCCTTCCCAATTGGGCGCTAGCTTGCCTTTCTTGCTTGGAAAAGAAATTGATAGCTTTCTGAGCACTAGATCTCCTTCTTTGAGATTAGTAGGGCGGACTCTCTTGTTGTAGGACTGCTCAATCCTACTTCGATAGATTTCTTGCCGGATGGAGGATCTCTCGCAGATATCATCGATAAGGTCCAAGTTACTGCGACGGTCGTTCGCATTTTGCTCTTCGTTGTCGGCAATCAAGTGGGGGGAAGGTAGACTGACTTCCAGTGGGATGACAGCTTCGGAGCCATAAGTGAGGTTGAAGAGAGATTCTCCGGTGGGGGTCCTCTTAGTAGTGCGATAGCTCCAGAGCACATTGGGGTGATGTTCGACCCATAAACCCTTAGCAGACTTGTCCAGTCTCTTTTTCAGGCCTGAGAGAATTTGCTGATTGGCATTCTCTGCTTGACCGTTGGACTACGGGTGGGATCGAGGAGAATCGTTGCTGGATACCAAGCTCTGTACAAAAATTGCCAAAGGCAGCCCCCGTAAATTGAGTTCCATTGTCCGTTACCAAGATTCGAGGCACACCGAATCTGCAGACAACGTTCTTCCAAAAGAAACGCTGGACTCTGTTCTCTGTGATCGTCGCTAGAGGTTCAGCTTGAAACCATTTATAGAATTATTCGATTGCCAAGACAAGGAACTTCAGCTGGCCTGACGCTGGAGGAAAAGGCCCGAGCAAGTCCATTCCCCACATTGCAAAAGGGGTTGGACTAGATAAAGAGGAGAGCTAGGCTTGTGGTAAGCGGTGAATTGTTGAAATTTTTGGCAGGGCCGCATTGGCTAATGTGTTGTTCGGTGTTGCTGAGGAGTGTGGGCTAGAAGTATCCATAATTCAGGATTTTGCGGCCGAGGGACCTTGCTCCCAAATGAGCGCCATACATCCCTTCATGGACCTCCTTTAGAGCATACTGAGCATCCTCGGGGGAGAGGTATCTCAAGTAGGGTCTGCCGTCCACTTAAGTGTAAGAGCATTTGTACATGACCTCCTCGATGAGTGTGTACCGCTCGGCTCTGGTTCTGATCTTTTGAGCCTCTTTAGGGTCTAAAGGGAGGATCCCATCTTTGAGGAACTCGAGCAGGGGCCTCATCCAATTCTCCCTGAGTTCTAGGGGAAGCATTTCCATCGGTTCAGGATCTTCTTCCTCGATGCTAGGTCTCAAGAGAACTTCTATTAAGTCGGTTTGTTCGAGTCCCTAGAGGAAAGAAGCGGCTAGCTTTGAGAGGGCATCCGCTTGCGCATTCTCTTCTCGGGGGATTCGCTGGAGTTGTGCATCTTCGAAAGATGCTAGTAGCTCTTTAACCTTGGCCAAGTATTTGGCCATGCGATCGTCTCGCGCTTCATATTTTCCTGATACCCGGTTCACTACCAGATGCGAGTCACTGAATATCTTGACGTGCTTGGACCCGGCCTTACGAACCATACACAGGCCGGCTATAAGGGCTTCATATTCAGCCTCGTTGTTAGACACCCGAAAGTTGATACAGAGTGAGTATTGGAGAACAAAATCATCGGGGCCAGTCAGGATGACCCCATCTCCGCTCCCGTCGGCGCACAGGGACTCATCAACATACACGGTCCAGAATGGGGGTTCCTCTATCGCTTTGCTAGCATCGGGGATTGTGCTCTCTACTATGAACTCTGCTAGGGCTTGAGCCTTGATAGCGGTTCAGGGCTGATAGCTAATATCATGTTGGCTCAGCTCTATGGACCACTTCATAAGGCGCCCCGTGGTCTCGGACTTGTAGAGAACTTGTTTAAGCGGCTGGTCGGTAAGAACAACCACCGAGTGAGACTGGAAGTAGGGGCGGAGCTTTCGGGCTGCCACGACTAATGCATAGCTCATCTTTTCTAGCTTTGGGTAACAGAGTTCAGCGTCCCTGAGGACCTTACTCACATAGTAGATTGGCTTCTGCGTATTATCTTCTTCTCTCACCAGAACAGCACTGAGAGTCTACTCCGAAGTGGCAAGGTATATATAGAGGACTTCTCCGCGCTTCGGCTTGCTCAAGAGTAGGGGGTTGACTAGATAAGCCTTGAGCTGATCAAAGGACTCTAGCTGCTCTTGCCCCCACTCAAAACCTTTGGCCCCTCTGAGGGCCTTGAAGAAAGTGAGACATTTTTCTCCGTACTTGGAGAGAAAATGCCCTATGGTCGCGAGGCATCCTGTGACTATAGTTGTCCACCCCTACCTGTGAGCCTCTGTACGTCTTTGACACTTGAAGGAGGAGCCATATTCAGAATGGCTTGAATCTTTTCTGGGTTGGCCTCTATGCCTCTTTGGCTTACCAAGAACCCAAGGAATTTGCCAGATGAGATGCTGAAGGCACACTTGTTCGGGTTCAGTCTCATGTTGTGTCTTCTTAACACATCAAAAACCTCTTGAAGATCGGAAACATGATCCGATTTGCTGATGCTCTTTACCAACATGTGGTCTACGTAGACTTCCATGTTTCGACCGATCTGTTCTTTGAAGACCTTGTTAACAAGGCGCTGATAGGTGGCACCGGCATTCTTGAGCCCGAAGGGCATAACCCGGTAGCAGTACAGACCCTGGTCGGTTACGAAAGAGGTCTTCAGAATATCTGGAAGGAACATCCTGATTTGGTTGTATTCGAAAAATGCATCCATGAAACTTAAGAGTTTGTGGCCTGAGGTCGCATCAATCAGGGCATCAATGCTCGGGAGTGGGAATGGATCTTTGGGGTAGGCTTTGTTTAGATCTGCGAAGTTAATGCAGATCCTCTAGCTCCTGTTGGCTTTTTGACCATTATGACATTGGACATCCATTCGGGATAGTTGACCTCTTGTATGACCGGGCATTCAAGAGTTTCTCCACCTCTTCCTTAATTGCCTACTGGCGTTCGGGAGCGAATTTGCGTCACTTTTGCTGAACGGTTTTGGCTCCAGAAGCAACACTAAGGTGGTGCATGAGAAGCTCCTCGGAGATTCCAGGCATATCGGTCGCAGTCCAGGCGAATAGATCGCGATTTTCCCTTATACATCGGATAATGTCGGTTCTGACAGGAGGGGGAAGGACTTTGCTAATCTGGAATGTCCTGGTCAGATTTCCTTCTAAGAAAGCCACCTCTTCTAGCTCATCGACCGGCTCTGATATAGGTTGGCTACTCCCTTGGGGAGTTCAAGAGCTTCAAGGGAGAGGATCGGCCCTCCTACTGAAGTCATGTAGCATTTGCGAGCCACCTCCCGGCTCCCTCTGACTTCTCCCACCCTTGCCATGGTGGGGAACTTCATCTTCAAGTGGTAGGCTGAGGGTACAGCCTGGAGAGCAGCTAGGCCTGGTCAGCCCAGGATGACGTTGTAAGCAGCCTTCACATCTACCCCCATGAAGTCCATTGGCTCGGTTCGGGTGATTGGGGTTTTGCCAGCGGTTATGTCGAGAGTATGACACTCTCGATCGTCACTGGCACCCCGGTGAACCTGTGGAGAGTGTAGCCGGTGGGCTTGAGTTGATCTTTGAACAACTTAAGACCCTGAAACTCTTCTAGAAAAAGGATGTTGACCGAACTACTGTTGTCAACCAGGACCCAGCACATATCGAAGTTGGCCATGTAAAGATTGATCACTAGAGCATCACAATGGGGCATTCGGACGCCCTCCAAATCTTTATATGAAAAAGTAACAAGGACCCTAAGGCCCTTGTGGGGAGGATGGTTCTGCACGGAGTTCACCTCTCGGACGAAGGCTTTTCGGGAGGAGTTCGAATCTCCCCCCATTGGGCCTCCATGTATGAGATGTAGGATAGCTTTAGCTTCTGAATCCAGGGTCTCGACATGCTGCTTGGTTCGCTTATTAGCCCCAATAGGGGGAGGAGTGTAACGCCCCGATTTCCATATACTGGAAAACCGTGACATAAGACAGAATCTTTTCCTTCAATTAGCGACAATAACAGAAAAACAGAAAAATTTAAAACTTTTTATTCAACACAAATGTATTACAAGTCTGAATGTTATAGAACTGCAATACATTACATCAGTGTTACAATAATACCTTTAAAAGCCCAAGTGTTACAACTTTCAACAAATTTACATCAGAGTATAATGAATAAAGAACAACACTTGGTATTTCACTTGGATGCTTCCCAACATAAAATAAATTACAATAAATATTACAATGAAACAATGGTAACCAACATATAATAAGCGGAAAATAAAATCGACTTTGCTTCTCTCGCCTTGAGTCCTCCTGAATTCTGTACCTGTTGCTTTACAATCCAGTATCTATTGAAATGGGGACGTCATTATATATACTGATGCTTTAAGGCTGATGCCTAGCAGCGATTCTCAACTTTAAGCAAACAGATTGATGAAAGAGAAACATGTATATATAATTGATGTGCCAGTATATGCTATGACTTAGAATCTAATGCAGGATTAACTAACGGAATGATGCACTTATTCTAATGCAAGAAAGACTCTGGAATAGTATGTAGCCTATATTACATACGCCCCATATCAAGCCGTTTCTTTATATATAGGGATTTGAACCTGCGTCATGAATTTCACTCTTGCACTCGACTTGTTTATGAAGATACGATGTGACTGATGAGGTTGCTCTGAAACGGTCTTATCCCACCATTCGCAGTATGCTCATGGTGTCTATGTTTGCCACTACTACTCGGCGTACCAGACCTCACTCAACAATCTGACGAACCTTTGGAGTATCCGTAGCGCAGGTTAGCTCAAAGCACCCCCTGTGGCCCCAAGCTGATAGACCGTAGTCTATGGCTTTTTGCCCTTAGATATAGAACATGAAGGAGTTCTGGGGGTCCATCCCCCTAGCTCCGACAGGATTCGCTCTCGCCCTTATCAATGCACTTCAGAAATTAACAGACGAGATACGGATCCCATGCTCCCAACTCGTGATAAGGCACATACCGTATCCCTTTGACAAGAAGAGCACAACCCAATAACACCACCTAGTGTTGGCCTATAGGACAGGTCTGATCATAAGGTATCACCCTTAATACCAACTCTTTCCCTTCGGCGAAAAATGATAATAAATAAAGGTTATGTAGTAATAGCCATAATTTACTACCCTAACGATGTCACTAAACCTAAACAATCTTATGGGATTTTCAATAGACTTTCTTAAGATTATCACGGTCCAACTCATGGCTTATCGATCCAAGACACCGGTGACGGGATCTCCCTCACTCATCACTGCCCCTAACTCGGATCTCGTCAACATTCTCGGCCCGCGAACATCCCACATCAGTTAAGATCCGTCGGTGCACGAGGTGTGATTTATCCATAATTTTCAAGGTGGTAAGATGCGAGTCTTGATGGTTGATGACCTCTAGGGTAACTATAAGATCCTAGACGAGCTTTTATCGAGCTAACAATACTAGTAACTTTCCCAACCATTATTACCTATATATTGAAGATGACGAACGCTTACATGATATGGTCCAATTTTAATTAGAACCACATACAACTAGAATTCATGGGTTCTCTTTCCCAAATTTGAACTAGGACAACATGCAACTAGATTCATGGGTTCTTTCTCAAGGTTGAGTTAGAACTGTAACGCCCCGAACTTCCTATATGGAGAATTCGAGACACGAACCAGGACCTTTACATTCAATTAGTCACAATTCACAGAAATCAGGAAAATTTTAAAACTTTTCACTAATACAATATTACAGCCGAGTGTTTTCCATTGATTCAATAAATTACATCAGAGCATGAAAATGATAAGACATCGGGCTTTCACTTGTAAACCATGCCTTGACTAGAGTTCTCCCGGTCTGGTGATCCTGTATCCACAACCTATTAGAGTGGGGACTAGAGTGGGGACGTCAGTACATATACTGATGCTTAAAGGCTGATGACTAGCAGCGAATCTCAAATAACAAACATATACAAACAAGGTGAAATTTGTCAGTATAGTTTAAGTGTTCGTGAGTGCTATGACTTAGAATCTAATGCAAGGTCAACTAAGGCTAAGATGCTCATATTCTAATGCAAGCGAGAATCTGGAATCGTATGCATCCCATAACTACATGCGTCCATATCAAGCCATTCTCCATATTTAGGGATTTGAACCCACGTTATGAATTCTACTTTTGTACCCATCCTGTTCCTAACATAATACTACATGACTAGCGACTATTGCCCGGTGTACCAGACCTCGCTCAAAAGCCAACACGAACTACAAGATACTTGTTAACCTTCTTCCGTGCCCTCAACTGATCATGAAAAGGCATAGAACCTACCGGGACCGTAGGGTCTATTTCCTTGGGAACCCTCTCATTCTTTATCATGGCACATTCAGTAATTAATAATCAAGATACGAAATCGTGCTCCCAACTTGTCATGAAAAGCACCGTCTGTATCCCTTTGACAGGGGAATACATCCCGATAACATCACCTAGTGTCAGCCTATAGGAGAGGTTGGACTATAGGGTATTACCCCTAACACCAACTCTCACCCTTTGGCAATTTATAGATAAAAATGGTTAAGTAACAAGTTACTACCCTAACGATGTCACTAACCCTAACCAATCAAATGGGGCCGTACAAGCTACAAGATACTCTCAACCTAGAGTCGTACTCTCAACTCATCGTGAGAAGGCACCATATGGGTTAAACAAGCGAGATACGCGACTCATGCTTCCAACTGGTCATGGAAAAGCACCGTACGTGTCCCTCTTCTAAACAAACAAGCGAGACATGCACTGTGCTTTCAACTTATCATGAAAAGCACCGTACGTGTCCCTCTTATAACCAAACAAGCGAGACATAGTGCTTCCAACTTATCATGAAAAGCACCGTATGTGTCCCTCTTCTAGAGAGTGTGACAATTTGTCCACACAATTAACCATATCTTAAACTAGAATTCACATGATCTCCTTGGATCCACTCATAGCCTACTTATTTAAGACAATACCTATATACGAGCTCAATGAGCTTCGTATGTGACCAATAGCTACATACGAGCCGGGCGGGCTGCGTATGTCGTATGAGACAACACATAAAAACAACTACTCATCCTAAGCATGGATTTCTACATACAGCACAAGCACGATTGTTCACTAGAATATCACATAGGCATGGATGGGTTCATTTCAACATAGAACAATAAAGCTCGAGCATGATGGGTTCTTTACTAGAACCTTTAGCAACTTAACCATGATGTTCTACTACAACTTAAACATGGTCCATAAACTCAAGCATGGCTCCTTACTACCAACTCAAGCATGATTGGTTTACTAGAAGTCACATAAGTATGAATGGGTTCTTTACACAACTCAAGCATGGTAGGTTTGCTAGAATGTCACATAGGCATGAATGGGTTCTTTACACAACTCAAGCATGGTAGGTTTGCTAGAATGTCACATAGTCATGAATGAGTTCTTTACAGAACTCAAGCATGGTAGGTTTGCTAGAATGTCACATAGGCATGAATGGGTTCCTTACACAACTCAAGCATGGTAGGTTTGCTAGAATGTCACATAGGCATGAATGGGTTCTTTACACAACTCAAGCATGGTAGGTTTGCTAGAATGTCACATAGTCATGAATGGGTTCTTTACACAACTCAAGCATGGTAGGTTTGCTAGAATGTCACATAGGCATAAATGGGTTCCTTACTATAACTCAAGCATGGTAGTTCTACTACAACTCAAGCATGGTGTTCTACTACTAACTCAAGCATGGTAGGTTTACTAGAATGTCACATAGGCATGAATGGGTTCTTTACTACAACTCAAGCATGGTAGTGCTACTACAATCAAGCATGATATTTGTTCATGGGTTCACAAGCATGAATGGGTTCTCTTTTGACATAGAACAACAACTAACTCAAGCATGATCTACTACAACTCAAGCATGGTAGGTTTTCTAGAATGTCACATAGGCATGAATGGGTTCTTTACACAACTCAAGCATGGTAGTGCTACTACAATCAAGCATGGTATTTGTTCATGGGTTCACAACCATGAATGGGTTCTCTTTTGACATAGAACAACAACTAACTCAAGCATGATCTACTACAACTCAAGCATGGTAGGTTCTAGCACAACTCAAGCATGGTGTTCTACTATTAACTCAAGCATGGTATATAAACTAAGCTACTATCTAAGCTTACCTACATATTACAAGAACTACTTTTTTTAGGGATTACAAGTCCCATTTATCACAAGGAACTAGTTTTACCAAATTACAAGTTCCTACATAAAGCAAAAAATTAACCCTTGTTGAATCTACAACCTTCTATGTTGCAAAACTTATTCATCTACAACCTAGAATTTCTTACATCAACAAAACTTGCTTTTTAAGAACTAAAAGTTAGTAAAGACATGATCTTTATTAGGGTGGGAAACAACATACAACAACAAAAAATACTATCTTTTATTAAGCATGTTAAGTCCTATAACCCCAAGAATGGGTAAGTACCCATTTTCACTTTACTAACTTTATATGCACATAGTAAAAGTCCAAGTTGTTAACTTGTGTTTAACCAAGTAACCAAAACAACAACCATAAACATAACAAGTTCAAAGATCTCATCTTTATGTGTTTTTTTTGTGAGTTCCATCCTTTCAACTTTCCTTACATGAAAACCCCTTTTTTATTTAACCATTCTTATGCTTATTTTGTTAGTCCAAGTAGTGAAATTTAACCATAATAACAACAATAATAGTAGCAAGGCTAAAGATCCAATCTTTATGTGTTTTAATTAATTTCCACCATTCAAACTTTTCATGGGATCCTTGTGATCCAAACCACTACTTATATGCCTAATAATTAGTCCAAGTTGTTTTAATCAACATACAACATATATACACACATATAACCATAAGTAGAGAGGACATTAAACAAAAATCAACATACAAAAATAGTAGAGAAACCCCCACCTTTGTTTTACTTTGTAGGAATGACTAGCTATGGTACTTCTCCTTCCTCCTAGCTTTGTTTGAAAGCTCCAAACCTACAAGAGAACTCTAGGTTTTTCTTCTCTTTCTTTTTCTCTCCAAAAATTTTGGTAAATGAGGCAAGGGGGTGAGGGTGGGGGTATTTATAGGATGAAGGAGAAGGGTTGGAGTGCATAATGTGCTAGGGTTTTATTCAAAAAAACCCCCTTGGGGATGTTGGCCGGCCAAGACATGAGGAGGTGGAAGGGGTGAGGTGGCATGGTGAGGTGGAGGTGGAGACTTCTAGTAGAAGTTAACCCTAGATCTTTTATGTAACCATAATTAATCCAAATCCTAGGTTTAATCCTACCACTTAATCCTAGCCATCCAATTTTAGATTAATCATGAAAAAAATATTTTTTTTTGTCCAAAACACATACTACATGATTTATACGGACGCATAGAATCGATACAATATGCGTACGTATAGATTAATAAGTGTACCGATAATTTTTGTTTGTAAAACTGCACAATCCGTATAAAAATAAATTAATTTTGAAAATAATAATAAAAATAAATTTTATTGTCGGGTCGAAGTTTCCAGTACCACAACAGTATACGACACATACATATGGATTGATATATATACAGATGATGGTTATTAATTAAACTAAGTAACATCCATAAAAAATATTTCAATTTTGAAAAATAAAATAAAATAATGAAATAATAAAATAATAATAATAAATAAATAAATAAAAATATTTATTATTTAACAGGTCGGGATATTACAAGAACCACCTAGAACCTAAATGCATGGGTTCCTTGTCAATTTGAGCTAGAACTATCATGGAGTTAGTTTCATGGGTTTTTTCTTAAAAGTCGAACTAGAACAAATATGGAACATGAGTTCATTTCAATAGTTTAACTAGATTAGCATGCGAGCTAAATTCATGGGTTCCTTTTTAAAAACCATTGCAACATACAACTTAAGCATGGTTCTTTACTACAATAATTAGCAACTCAAGCATGGGTTTTTTTACTAGCAACTCAAGCATGGGTTTTTTACTAGAAACTCAAGCACGGATCTTTACTACAATAATTAGCAACTCAATCATGGTTTCTTTACTACAACAACCTACAACAACTTAAGCATGGTTCTTTACTACAATAATTAGCAACTCAAGCATGGGTTCTTTACTAGAACAACTACAACTCAAGCATGAGTTCTTACTAGAACAACTACAACAACTATAACAACTCAAGCGTGGGTTCTTTACTACAACAACATACAACAACTTAAGCATGGTTTCTTTAGCACATACAACTTAAGCATGGGTTCTTTACTACAACAACCTACAACAAATTAAGCATGGTTCTTTACTACAATAATTAGCAACTTAAGCATGGGTTCTTTACTAGCAACTCAATCATGGGTTCTTTACTACAACAACCTACAACAACTTAAGCATGGTTCTTTACTATAACAATTAGCAACTCAAGCATGGGTTCTTTACTAGAACAACTACAACAACTCAAGCATGGATTCTTTACTAGGACAACTACAACTCAAGCATGAGTTCTTACTAGAACAACTACAACAACTCAAGCATGAGTTCTTACTACAACAACTATAACAACTCAAGCATGGGTTTTTTACTACAACCTACAATAACTTAAGCATGGTTTCTTTAGCACATACAACTTAAGCATGGGTTCTTTACTACAACAACCTACAACAACTTAAGCATGGTTCTTTATTACAATAATTAGCAACTCAAGTTTGGGTTCTTTACTAGCAACTCAAGCATGGATCTTTACTACAATAATTAGCAACTCAAGCATGGTTTCTTTACTACAACAACCTACAACAACTTAAGCACGGTTCTTTACTACAATAATTAGCAACTCAAGCCTGGATTCTTTATTAGCAACTCAATCATGGTTTCTTTACTACAACAACCTACAATAACTTAAGCATGGTTCTTTACTACAATAATTAGCAACACAAGCATGGGTTCTTTACTAGCAACTCAAGCATGGATCTTTACTACAATAATTAGCAACTCAAGCATGGTTTCTTTTACTACAACAACCTACAACAACTTAAGCATGGTTCTTTACTACAATAATTAGCAACTCAAGCATGGATTCTTTACTAGCAACTCAATCATGGTTTCTTTACTATAACAACCTTAAACAACTTAAGCATGGTTCTTTACTACAATAATTAGCAACTCAAGCATGGGTTCTTTGCTAGCAACTCAAGCATGGTTCTTTACTACAATAATTAGCAACTCAAACATGGGTTATTTGCTAGCAACTCAAGCATGGTTCTTTATTACAATAATTAGCAACTCAAGCATGGGCATGAGTTCTTTACTAGCAACTTAAGCATGGATTCTTTACTAGCAACTCAAGCATGGTTTCTTTACTACAACAACCTACAACAACTTAAACATGGTAGTAAACTCATAAAGACTACTAAGGACTTTATCTAGCTGTTACAAAAACTACTTCTTTTATGAATTACAAGACTTAAATATTACAAAAAGTCTAATTTTATTGAATCTACAAGTTCCTACATATTACAAAACCTACTTTTATTAAACCTACAAGTTTCTACATACAACAAAGTCCACCTTTTACGGACTAGGGTTAGTAAAGATTGATATTTTTAACAAAGTAGAGAGCAACATACAACAAAAAGACTTATCTTTTGATAGCTTGTTGAGTTCTATAACCCTAGAATGGGTCTGTAAGTATTTTTACTACACTAATCTTTATATGCTTATAGTTTAGTCCAAGTTTTTAGTTTTATGTTTAACAAAAATAACAATAATAACCACAATAAACATACTAAGCTAAAGATTCCATCTTTATGGGTTCTTTAGTGAGTTCTTCCCTACAAACTTTTCATGTGATCAATCATGACTCACACTACTCATATGCCCAAACCAATTAGTCCAAGTTATTAGTTTAGCAAAATAATCATAACAAAAGTCTAAAGATTCAACCTTTATGTTGTTTTGGTTGAGTTCTACCATCCATCTTTCTCATGGGATCATTTTGATCCCTAGAACCATGTTTATGCTTAAGATCTTAGTCCAAGTTGTTTAGACATCCAACATAAAATATACAACAAATCACGTACAACAAAAAAAGAACAAACAAAACAAAATAAGAAGTAGAGAACCCCCACCTTGATCTCTTTGTAGGAAGAACTAGACTAGTATCCTTCTCCTTCCTCCTTAGCTTCTACTACAACCTTCAATGAAGAACTCTCTAGTTTAGGATTTCTTCTCTTTCTTTTCCTCTCTATTTTTTTTTGTAAATGAGGCAAAGGATGAAGGGGAGGGGTATTTATAGAAGGAATGAGAAAGGGGAGAGTGCAATTGCACCAAGGGATTAATCAAAAACCTCATTGGGTAAGGTTGGTTGGCCATATAGGATGAGGTGGAGAGGGTGAGGTTGAGGAGAGAGTTCTAGTAGAAAATACACCTATTCAACTCTTATGTATCTCCATTAATCCTAAACCCTAGGTTTAACCCTCCAAACAAATCCTAGCAATCCAATTTTGATTAATCATGATAAAAATAAGATATTTTTGTCCAAAACACATACTACACGATTTGTACAAATGTACGAAATCGGTATAATACGCATACGTATGTATTAATATATATACCGATAATTTTTGTTTGTTAAACTGCACAATTCGTATAAAAATAAGTTAATTCTAAAAATAATAATAAAACAAATTTTATTATAAGCTCGAAAGATTCCAGTACCAATTTGATACAATACAGATGTATACAGACTGGTATATGTACATAGATAATGTTTATTAATAAAACTGGGTGATATCCACCAAAAATATTTCAATTCTGAAAATAAAAATAAAATAATAAGAAAATAATACTTTTTAATACCAGCCCTGAGATTTTACAGACCTTTTCTCAAAAATGCATTTTACAGGATTTTGTACAAATGCACAAAACCGATACAATTCATATATATACTTACTAGTATATATTCACAGGTAAGTTTTTATGTAGTAAAATCAAAAAATTATTTTAATTTAAAAATAATAATTATTATAAATATAATATCCGACCGGGATATTACAAGGAGGATCTGCCCTGTCCTTTCTCACGAATCTGGAAAGTGGCCCTATCTGAATAAAGACATCGATCTCGTCTTTTAGGGCCCGACAGTCATCTGTGTCGTGGCCATGGTCCCTGTGGAAGCAGCACCATTTGTCCCTATTCTCTTCTTACCAGGTGTATTTATCTTCAGAGGTGGTGGGAGGAGACCTTCTTTTCCGATCTCCATCAGGATGGCCGAGTCACTCGCGTTGAGTGGAGTAAACTTCTCGAAGTGGGGAGGAGAGCGACGCTGTCCTCCATTATCTTTCTGGAGCTTCTTAACTCCCTCTTCTTCAGCTCCCTTCCATTTGTTTCTAGAGGACGATCCCTCAAGAGTGGGACAGGTGAGAGGCTCTTCCGCTCGGATGTACTTTTCACTCCTAAGCAGGAGTTCTGAGAAATTTTGAGGAGGTTTCTTGGCAAGGGATGCCCTGAGGTTGTCTTTGGTGACGTTGAAATGGAAAGCAACAGAGGCCACCGACTGGTCTAGGGAGGCAATGGACCGAGCCTCGGAGGTGAAACGCTTAACATAGTCTCTTAGCTGCTCTCCTTCCTTTGATGGAGTAACAGTAAATAGTGCTTGTCTTTTCAGTGCGGTAGCTACTTACGAAATGAGTAAGGAAGAGCCATTCAAACTGATCGAAGGAGAAGATGGAGTCCGGGGCAAGTCGTAAGTACCATTCTCTTGCTGGCCACTTCAGCATGGCCGAGAAAGTTTTGCAAAGAACCGCGTCCGATGCCTGGTGGATCATCATGAGAGTTTTAAAACTCTCGACGTGGTCAGTGGGGTCTGACTCCCCGTTATAGGACTCAAAATGAGGGGATTGGAATTTCTCTAGAACTGGTGCTTCCATTATGGTTCGGGAGAACAGAGGCCTGCTGGGGCAGGAAATTCCTCGCTCGTTGTTCCTCCTCTCTGTCAAGTTGGCTAAGGCACCTCTTCATCTCTTGGAGATGGCGGTAGACCGAGTCTTCCCTTCGTTCATATCTTGCTGAGCCCCAGGACTTGTCCTCATGCAGAAGGGGACTGGGAGTGCGACGGTGATAGTTCGGGACAGGTTGAGGACTGGGAGTGCGACGACAATAGCTTGGGGCAGGTTGAGGACTGGGCATCTGCTGATCGTGGTCAAGAGAAACATTGAGGGCCCTCAGAACTGCTTCTTGAAACTGCTGGAACTCTGCCCTTGTGACAGGTGCCTCCCGATCTCGGTGGTCCCCTGAGGCAGGTCGACGGTCAGAGTGCGGCTCCTCCTTTGATGATGCTGGGGTGACTCCCTTTGTCCCTGAGAGAGTTCGATCTTCTGTGATTTGGTCTACGGGGAGATCGGGCTCCAGGGGACCGAATTGCTGGACCCCTTTGATGTTCACAGCAGGGAATCCCATCATGGGTCTGCTTCTCATCCAAGCGGGTCCGAAGATCTATCCCATATTGCTGATTGACAATAATGTGCCGGAGATCCTTTGGCGTTGGAGGACTGTGAGAGGCCATGGAGTCGATGAGGGGTTATGTAGCGAAACATGGTCATGATAAGGAGGTTGCCCTTGTCGACTTCGGCAGGAGGGTCCTGTGGCAGCCCCTAGAGGCATTTGAGGAGCCTGCTGGGGCTGAGGTTGCTGAGGAAGGGGTCATCCAGGTTGTGTTTGCTGGACGGGTTAAGGGAGAGGCTGTCCAGGCTGTGGTTGCTGGACTTGCTGGACGGGTTGAGGGGGGACCTCTTGAAGTGGAGGAGGAGAAGGAATAGGAGTGGCTTTGCGGTCGCCTTTCCCTTCTTCGGAGGCATAGCTTGAAACTACTTTCGCTGATTAAATAGGACTGGATTGCTTTTCGATTTCCCACAGACAATGCCAATTTGTTGCTGCTGATTTTGGTGTGGGAGCAAGTAGATGAATTGTGGATTCTTGAAGGAAACAAATAAGCAAACCTGTTGACTTTAACCGACGTTTTGACTGGTTTCTTGCCGCTACCATGAACCTGCAAAAAGTTTGATACACCGGGATGGATCCCGGCGACGAACCCTCCGACGCTCTTATTGTAATCAGGAAGATTATGAAAGAGCTTTAGGTAGAAAAAGATTGATCACCTTGTTATGGTGGGGGGAGAGGGGTATTTATAGTCGCCTTTAGAGACAGTTTAGAGATAAGGTTTTATCCCTATGTCCCGGTGTTTTTGGATAAGATGTAGAGTTTAAACTTGTTTCATGAAAAGATAGTAAGTTAAAACTGCCTCTTGGAGATAATCACGAATTTGAATTACTCTTTATACATCTGAATTGGTTTGTGAAGGGTTGCTACCCATACCCAATAGGACAGATCCGTTTTTGGGTTATTGGGCTTCGAAGAAAAGTCCAGTTCCCATTTCGGACCCGTTTGTAGGTGAAATTACCGTTTTATCCCTGGGAGCTTTAAGATTCGTGCCCAATTTGAACGGTCTCGATTTAATCCTATTTTTAGCCATATCAGAGGTCATAGTAGACATAATAGGAACTTGATAAAGTTTTCATAATGTTTAACATAGTAAAGTAAATTTCTAGTGTGATATGGGGAATATATGACAAAGATGGATGAAGTGGAGTAATTCTATCGATCGGTCTCTCCAAATCTAAATATGAATATGAAAATTTCTGGAGCATTTGTTAGTTGTAAACAAAAAAATGGGTAGAAATTCAATCTTTATATGTCATATACCGTCTTATTTCTCTATTCATTAATCAACTAATATTTTTAATACAACTTTGTAGTGTCATCATCGCATTATTGGCACGAACACACAGTAAGTAGAACCCTCGAGTAGTACTAGTGGGCCACAGGTAAGTAGTATGTTTTTTTGTTTTTAAAGAATACGTTATTTTCATGCATTTAATAAAAATATTTATATTTGCAGTACGATACCAACGAAGGAGCTAGTACAGGGGACCGAGGTCAGAGACCATGAACTTGCGGTGGATGACCATCGAGTAGTACTCGTGATACTTCTACAAGCGGTGGCCGAGGTCGTGGAACCACACCTACACATGTAAGAATAATTTATGTATTTTTTAGTTTTGAATTTGTACATAGTAATGTCATAGCTAAAATAATATTTCTTTCATGTTGGTGTAGGTTGTAAGTAATCCATCTCCTTCATCTACCGACGATGGTCAGTCATCTTCGCCTTCTGTTGCACATGGATGTCCAAGTCATGTAGCCCCAACATTGCTGACAATGCAACTTCAACAACGATCACAATCCATGTGAGACGACACATCCAAGGAGTGCATTTTACATATACACGCTATGTTTCCCTTGCATGCACGTACACACGGGTTGTTGGCCGCAGTCGGGTTTTATGAAATATGGTTGATGGGGGTCTATCAAGCTCGATCGTGCGATGCTTACAACACTTTTTGAAAGATGGAGACCAGAGACACATTCTTTCCAACTACCCGTGGGAGAGATGACTGTCACACTGATTACCTTGGTGTTGAGACAGGTGATAAAGCTTTTGCTGGTCAATCCATTATTCTCTCATGGTTGAAGGATATGCTCGACCTGAAAGAGGATTCATCAGAGTTCCACGTTGAATGCCATGCTAGAGCCTACATAATGACACTATTTGGAGGTGCTATCTTTCCGAATTCGTTTGGTGATAATGTGCCACTGGTGTACCTGTCGTTGATCGCCGACATTAGGAAAGCCAGCCAGTACAGTTGGGGTAGTGTAGCATTAGATGCATTGTATAGGAGTTTGAGCGGTGGGGCCTTCAATGTGGTTCAGATGAGAGGGTCGATGGTAATACTATAGGTGTGGAGCTGGGAGCATTTACATGTCGGTCGACTCCGCATAATGAAACAATCATATGGGTGGATGGAAGTTGCAGAGGATCAAGCCATGTTAGCTCCCATTGGTGTATACTGGGCCAGGGACACATACGTGGAAAGATAACCCACGTGGTGTGTTGACATACTACAGAGAAGAGCGCGATCAATTGTGGAGGAGTTCGTCAAATGGGAGCCTTATACGCCCAAGAGACTAGAGAGACCGTCATTTTCCTGCATAGTGACCCCGCACCTATAGTTGACGAGATCACCACTCGTTAACTTTGGTGTTGTAGAGTTCTATTTCACGGACCGAGTGCTTCAACAGTTCGGAATCCATCAAGCATCCCGGTCAGACGATCTTTGACACCGCCATGCACGGTATTAAGGGGATAGGTCAGTTGCTTGATCAGGGCCGGCCCTACCCTAGAGGTGGGTAAGGTGGCCGCCTTAGGCCCCCGTAGATTTCACGATTTTAGGGGGCCCCAAATTTGAACTTCCCTTGTAAATATAGGTACGTATTTTGCACATAAAAAAAATGTTATTAGGGGCCCTTATGTCGGAAGTTCACCTAGGGCCCCCGGGAACTCAAGGCCGGCCCTGTGCTTGATCACGATTAGGCAAAATATCACCAAATCCATGTCGACGCCGAGAACGAGCATCAGTGCGAGCAGGTGGTAGAACCCAGTCCTCCATCTGATCCATCGTTATACCTTGCATACATGACTTGACATCGGAGGATGACACGATTGTATATTGCTCATTCCCACAGTACACCAGCAGGGTCCAGCTATCGGTCCCAATGAGAGAGATGAAACCAGCTTATGGGTATTCCTCTTTGCAGCCCATGTATCAACCGAGGGCGTCGACGTCTCAATCCATCGTAAAGAATAATATTTGGATATTTGGATATTCATTTCATATATATATATATATATATATATATATATATATATAGGTTTCTTCCATTGCAAATGGGTCTGTTTGTACGGACCCATTGCGAATGGTAATCTGAGCCGTTGGATCCAACGGCTCAGATCCGTTCTTTTTTTTTAGTGACTATTTCACCTTAAACCGTCGTTTTCAATGACGGGATAAGTTATAATTTTTTAAAAAAAAATTATAACTTAGCCCGTCATTGGCAACGACAGGTTATGATAAAATATCCATTTTTTTTTTTGAACTGTATCTTCTCTCTCTCACTCTCTCCCTTCTCTATCTATCTTCTTCCCCGGTCTAAACCCTTGTAACCCAACCGAAACTGACTCCCTCTCACTCAAGCGACTCCTCCTCTCTCACTTCACTCTCTCACTCAGCATCGTTTCCTCGTTGACACTCTCTCTCTTCCGAAGCACCTCCCCAAACCCAAGAAACCCTAACCCGACTGCTGCTGCTCCTCCTCCTCCGTCCACTCCTATTGCACCTCCTCCATTCCCACACACTCTCTCACTCCCAATCTCTCCTCCTATCTTCGAAACCACTCTTTCTCCAATCAAATGCAAATCAAAACCCTAGTTCGGTGACAACACCTAGATTGGGAAAATTTGCTGTAGTGTAAAGTAATGACTTCTACAATGCTAATGACTTCGTAGTTGTATTTGTGAATGACTAGATTCGGAAAATTATTTGAATTGATTAAATTAGGCCAATAATTTTGTAGATGTAGTAGTTTGTATGTAGTATTTTGATAATTTTAGACGTTGAAATTTTAGTCGTAGTCGTAGTTGTAGTTGTTTGCTCAAATTGTGTATATTTATTCGTATTTTCAATTGTTCGATATTAGTAAAACCGCATAAACTATCCAATTTTTTTTAAAACTTTGCAGGTAGGTCGGACTCTCACTACATAAGTCATCGCAACTTGTAGAAGTGATTTTTGACTCACGGTTTGCAAGATATGGCCGTGTATCGGTTTTGGTGTACAAAAAACTAAAATAAAGCGGTACACGGTCGTACCTCGCAAACTGTGAGTCAAAAATGACTTCTACAAGTTGTGGTGGCTTGTTTTACGTGAATTCGACCAAGTTGCAAAGTTTTTGAATTTTTTTATATCGTTTGTGTGGTTTTCTCACGTTACTTGAACAAGAACAAATAAAGTAAGAAATTTTTTAGTACGATTACAGTTGAAAACCCTACAAACGACCTCCAAAAATTACGAAACTTTGCGAGTATGTTGGACTCACGTAACACAAGCCACTGCAACTTGTAGAAGTGATTTTCGACTCATGGTTTGAGAGATATGCCCGTGTAGACTTCAGTCTGGGAATCTTATTCAAAAAATCGCTTTTGGTGAACAAGAACTAAAATAAAGCAGTACATGGCCGTATCTCGCAAACCGTGAGTCAAAACTCACTTCTACAAGTTGTGTTTCCTTGTGTTACGTGAATTCGACAAAGTTGCAAAGTTTTTGAATTTTTTGATGCCGTTTGTGCGGTTTTCTCACGTTACTCGAACATGAACAAATAAAGTAAGAAATTTTTTAGTACGGTTACGCTAGAAAACCCTACAAACGACCTACAAAAATTACAAAACTTTGTGAGTAGGTTGGAATCACGTAACACAAGCTACCACAACTTATAAAAGTAATTTTCGACTCACGGTTTGAGAGATAAAGCATGTATTGCTTTTGGTGAACACAAACTAAAATAAAGCGGTACACATCCGTATCTCGCAAACCTTGAGTCGAAACTCACTTCTATAAGTAGTGTTGCCTTGTGTTACGTAAATTCGACCAAGTTGCATAGTTTTCGAATTTTTTGATGTCATTTGTGCAATTTTCTCACGTTTCTCGAACAAGAACAAATAAAGTAAGAATTTTTTTAGTACGGTTACACTAGAAAACCCTACAAACGACCTAGAAAATTACAAAACTTTGTGCATAGGTTGGACTCACGTAACACAAGTCACCGCAACTTGTAAATTGATTTTCGACTCACGGTTTGGTGGATACGGCCGTGCATAGCTTTTGGTGAACAAGAACTAAAATAAAGCAGTACACAGACGTATCTCGCAAACCGTGAGTCGAAACTCACTTCTACAAATTACATTGTCTTGTGTTAGAGTAGCCCGATCCACTCTCAAAGTTTCGGAATTCCAAGTTTGTATTTGTGTATGTTGTCTTGTGTATTTATATGTGAAAATAGTGTAAGTAGGTCTATATGATTACTGTGTTCATTTTTTTTTTATTGTTAGATGTGAACAGTGTTGAAGGAAGTTCCGTTGCCGAAGAAAAATTTGTTCGTGCTCAAGAAGGGGTGAACTTCGATCGCAAGTTGATGAGCACCTAAAACCGAAGATTGGTATGACGTTTCATACTTTAGATGAAGCGGAAAAATTTTATGCACCATATTTGATATGGCTAAAAATAGAACTAAATCGAGACCGTTCAAATCGGGCACGAATCTTAAATCTCTCAGGGGTAAAATGGCAATTTCACTTACAAACGGGCCCGAAATGGGAACTGGGTCTCTTCTTCAAAGCCCAATAATCCGTAAACGGATCTGTCATATCTGTCATGTTGGATACGGGTACCGACCCGTTACAAACCAATTCAGAAGGATAAGGAGAAATCTAAATTTGTCATTATCCTTAAGAGACAGTTTTAACCACTTCTTATCAGGAGACGAGTTCAAACTCCCCAGCTTATCCATCCACACTGGGAAGTAGAGATTTGTCCTTATCTCGAAACGGATCCCTAAGGCGACTATAAATACCCACTCCCCCTGTATCTCCCCGTAATTTCTCAGAGAGTAAAAAAATAATAATATAAAGGTTTGATGACATTAGTGTAATAATGGTAATAAAAGGGAGTAGGTGGGGGGGGGGCACGATGTTGTAAACAGCAAAATGCTGCTATTGTAAAAATGTTGATGACGTTAGCATTCATGGAGGGGGCCCTCTTGGGGAATTCGGCTGTACACATTTAAAAGAGGAGTTTGAGTATGGATTTGTCCCACATCGGGAATTGAACAAAAATAATTAAGTATAAATAATAATGCCTATGATCAAGAGTCACCAATCCAGCTAACCACCTTTTGAAAGGCAGCCTGTGGTGGGCAGTTGTACTATACTATTAATAATTTATCTTCTAAATTGTATAAATTGTCTGAGCTAGGGGCAGAGGTGTTACAAATGGTATCAGAGCCAACTTTCGACACCGAGTGTGGGCCATGTCTATATAGTCGGGCGGTGGATTTCGGGACTATAGACCCAGTCGGGCGGCGGATTCTGGAACTGTGGTGAACCCTCAATTGAATCTGGAATTATGATTGATCGGACGGTAGATTTCAAGATCATGAATAATCGGGCGGATTGAAGAGCAGATGCTCCGCAATGGTTAGAAAGTAGATCCTGCACTAGATTGTGCATACCCCATGCTCAACAAGGACGCTGATTTCTGAAGGGGGGGGGGTGTGTAACACCCCGTATGTATATATATATATATATATATACTAGATTTGCCCGTGGGCACGTACCTACAGCACGTCTTCAGAACGATACAGCATATGAAAAGTCTTGTAAACAATAAATTAACAATTATGTAGCTCAAGTTTGAATAGTATGCCAATAATTAGTTGTAAATAAAAATCCATGTTTCCATAAGTATGTATATATAGAGAGAGAGACAGAGACAGAGAAATAATTAAATAAATAAAGGAGTTGTTTTGGGGGGAAAATTGAATTTAAGTTTGGGGGGAATATATATATATATATATATATATATATATATATATATATATATATATATATATATATATATATATATATATATATATATATATAAAATCCATGTTTCCATAAGTATGTATATATAGAGAGAGAGACAGAGACAGAGAAATAATTAAATAAATAAAGGAGTTGTTTTGGGGGGAAAATTGAATTTAAGTTTGGGGGGAATATATATATATATATATATATATATATATATATATAGAGAGAGAGAGAGAGAGAGAGAGAGAGAGAGAGAGAGAGAGAGAGAGAGAGAGACAGAGACAGAGAAATAATTAAATAAATAAAGGAGTTGTTTTGGGGGGAAAATTGAATTTAAGTTTGGGGGGAATATATATATATATATATATATATATATATATATATATATATATATATATATATATATATATATATATATATATATATATATATATATATTATATATATATAGAGAGAGAGAGAGAGAGAGAGAGAGAGAGAGAGAGAGAGAGAGAAATAATTAAATAAATAAATGAGTTGTTTTGGGGGGGGGGGATTTGATTTTAAGTTTTGGGGGGGGAATTTTTGGAGTGAAAATGTGTTTTGTGAGGTTACATCTGAGCCATTGATTTTGGGGGGATTGAAGGAGAGCCACTTGATAGCTTTCTTTGTGTTTTATTATATATATATATATATATATATATATATATATATATATATATATAAAGCTTGGATGGCATTAGTGTAACAATGGTAATAAAAGTGAGTAGGTGGGGGGGGGGGGGGGCACGATGTTGTAAACAACAAAATGCTGTTGTTGTAAAAATGTTGATGACATCAGCATTCATGGAGGGGCCCTCTTAGGGAATTCGACTGTACACATTTAAAAGAGGAGTCTGAGTATGGATTTGTCCCACATCGAGAATTGAACAAAAATAATTAAGTATAAATAATAATGCCTATGATCAAGAGTCACCAATCCGGTTAACCACCTTTTGAGAGGCAGGCTGTGGTGGACAGTTGTACTATACTATAAATAATTTGTCTTCTAAATTTTATAAATTGTCTGAGCTAGGGGCAGGGGCGTTACACCCCCCACCATAATAAGGTAATGAATCTTTTCCAACCTAAAGCTCTTTCTTAATCTTGGAGATTACTGATAAGAGCGTCGGAGGGTTCGTCACCGGGATCTATCCCGGTGTATCAAACTTTCTGCAGGTTCATGACAGTGGCAAGGAACAAGTCAACACATAGGTGGACTCAATAAGTTCGTTTTACTGTTTTCCTCAAAGAACTCACAGATTCATCTATTTTCTCACACACCCGAAATCTGCAGCAACAGATTGACACCGTCTGTGGGAACAGAAACAACAATCCAGTCCTATCACATCAGCCAAACTAGTTTCAAACCATGCCTCCTAAGAAGGGAAAGACGACGCTCTCCAACCGCACGGCCACTCCCGCTCTGTCTCCTCCTCCAGTCCAGGAAGTTCCCCCTCAACCCACACAACAAGTCTAGCAGCCGGGACAGCCTCCCCCTCAACCCGTCGAGCAACCGCAGCTTGATGACCTCTTCCTCAACAACCTCAGCCCCAGCTGGCTCCTCAAGGGCCACAAGAGGCTACCACGGGACCCTCCCACTGAAGTCGACAAGGTCAACATCCTCATCGCGACCATGTGTCGATACACAACCCCTCGTCCGACTCCATGGCCTCGCATAGTCCCCCTATGCCGAAGGACCTCCAGAACATCATCGTCAACAAATAGAATAGAGTAGATCTCCGGACCCACTTAGATGAGAGGTAGACCCATGATGGGATACCACACCGAGAACATCACAGGGGTCCAACGATCCGGTCCCCTAGAGCCCGGTCCCCCCATAGGCTGGATTGCAGAAGGTCCAACTCTCCTAGGAGGCTAGGGGAGTCACCCCAGCATCGTCAAAGGAGAAGCCACTCTCCAGTCGGCCACCTTGCCCTTCGAGACCACCGAGAGTAGGAGGCCCATGTCACGAGGGCAGAGTTCCAGCAATTCCAAGAGGCAATCCTGAGGGCCCTCAATGTTGCCCCGACCATGGTCAGTGGGCGCCCGGTCCTCAACCTGCCTAAGAACATAGGCATCGTATGCACAGTCCTCAACCTGCCCCGAGCTATCGTCGTCGCACTCCCAGTCCCCTTTCGCACGAGGACGAATCCCTGGCCTTAGCAAGGTATGAACGGAGGGAAGATTCGGTCTACCTGCCGTTTTCACAAGATGGAGAGGGGCCTTGGCCGACTAGACAGAGAGGAGGAGCAATGGGCAAGGAATTTCTGCCCCAGCAGACCCCCATTCTCCCGGACTATAATGGAAGAACCGGTTCCAGATAACTTCAAGCCTCTTCATTTTGAATCGTACAACAGGAAGTCCGACCCCGCTGTCCACATCGAGAGTTTTAAAACTCTCATGATGATACACCAGGCATCAGACGTGCTTCTCTGTAAAACTTGTTCGGCCATGTTGAAGGGGCCCGCAAGGGAATGGTACTCCCTTCTAGCCCCGGCCTCCATCTTCTCCTTCGACCAGCTCGAAGGCCTCTTCCTAACTCACTTTGTGAGCAGCCGACGAGCTGAAAAAACGAGCACCTCCCTGCTATTGCTTCATCAAAGGAAGGGCAAGCGGGTGAGAGACTATGTCAAACGTTTCACCGCAGAGGCCAGATCCATCGCCTCCTTTGACCAGTCTGTGGCCTCCGCCGCCTTCCAACCCAATGTTGCTAACGACAGCCTCCGAGCATCCCTTGCCAAGAAGCCTCCTCAGGATTTCTCAGAACTCCTGCTCAGGAGTGAGAAATACATCCGAGTAGAAGAAGCTCTCTCCCGCCCTGCCTTTGAAGGATCGTCCTCTGGGAACAAACGAAAAGGTGCTGAAGAAGAAGAAGGAGCTAAGAAGCTTCAGAAGGACAACGGAGGCCAGCATCGCCCTCCTCCCCGCTTCGAGAAATTCACTCCGCTCAACGCAAGTGTCTCAGCCATCCTAATAGAGGTTGGGAAAGAGGGCCTTCTCCCCCCACCTCTGAAGATGAACACCCTGGGGAAGAAGAGGAGCCGGGATAAGTGGTTTCGCTTCAACAGGGACCACAGCTACGACACGGATGACTGTCGGGCCTAAAAGATGAGATCGAGGCCCTCATTCAGAGAGGGCAGCTCTCCAAATTCGTGAGGAAGGACATGGAAGATCCTCCTCCACCCTCCAGGTAGGCTAATAAGTGAACTGAGTGGCACGCGGAGACCCCGGACTCTGAACCAGAGACTATCCTGCATCGCATCCACGGAGGCCCAATAGGGAGAGATTCCAACTCCTCCCGAAAAGCCTTTGCCAGGGAAGTAAAATGCAGAATCGTCCTTCCCCCAAGGGCCTAGGGGTCCCGGTCACTTTTTCAGATAGAGATCTAGAGGGCATCTGAACCCCCCATTGTGATGCATTGGTAATAAACCTCCACATGGCCAACTTTGACGTGCATCGGGTCCTAGTAGACAATGGCAGTTTGGTGAACATTCTCTTTCTGGAGGCCTTCTAGGGGCTCAAGCTATCCAGGGATCGACTCAAGCCCGCCGGTTATACTCTCCACGGGTTCACCGGCGTGCCAGTGACGATCGAGGGCATCATAACTCTCGATGTAAACGCTGGAAAAACTCCTACCACCCGAACCAAGCTGATGGACTTCATGGTGGTGGACGTGAAGGCTGCTTACAACGTCATCCTAGGCCGACCCGGCCTAGCTGCTCTCCAGGCCGTCCCCTCGGCCTACCATATGAAGATGAAATTCCCCACCACAGCCGGCATGGGGGAAGTCAGAGGGAGTCAGGAGGCGGCCCGCAAATGCTACATGACCTCGGTGGGAGGACCTGTCCTCTCCCTCGAAGCTCTTGAACTCCCCCATGGGAGTAGCCCACCTATATCGGAGCTGATCGATGAGCTGGAAGAGGTGGACTTTTAAGAAGGAGATACGACCCGGAAATTTCAGATTAGCAAAGTCCTTCCCCCTCCCGTTCGCTCCAACATTATCCAGTGCATAAGGGAAAATTATGACCTCTGCACCTGGACTGCTACTGACATGCTGGGAATCTCCGAGGAGCTCCTCATGCATCACCTTAGTGTCACTTCGAAGGCCAGACCGGTTCAGCAAAAGCGATGCAAATTCACCCCCGAGCACCAGCAGGCCATCAAGGAGGAGGTTGAGAAACTCCTTATGGTTCGGTTCATACAAGAGGTCAACTATCCGGAGTGGCTGTCCAATATCGTGATGGTCAAGAAAGCCAACGGGAGCTGGAAGATCTGCATTGACTTCACGGATCTAAACAAAGCCTGTCCCAAAGATCCATTCCCGCTCCTGAGCATCGATGCCCTGATTGATGCAACCTTAGGCCATGAACTTTTAAGCTTCATGGATGCATTCTCTTAGTACAATCAGATAAGAATGTTCCCTCCCAACATTCCGAAGACCTCTTTCGTCACCGATCAGGGCCTATATTGCTACCGAGTCATGCCCTTCGGGATTAAGAATGCCGGTGCTACATATCAACGCCTTGTTAACAAGGTCTTCAAGGAACAGATTGGGTAGAACATGAAAGTCTACATTGACGACATATTGGTGAAGAGTGTCAGCAGATCGGATCATGTCTCCGATCTCCAAGAAGCTTTTAATGTGTTGAGGAGACACAATAAGTGACTGAACCTGAATAAGTGTGCATTCGGCGTCTCATCCGGCAAGTTCTTGGGGTTCATGGTCAGCCAAAGGGGCATAGAGGCCAACCCCGAGAAGATCCAGGCCATACTCAACATGGCTCCCCCTCCTGTGTTAAAGATGTGTAGAGATTCACCAGGCGCCTTGCGGCGATAAGGCATTTTCTCTTCAAATCCAGGGAAAAATGCCTTCCATTCTTCAAGGCCCTTAGGGGGGCTAAAGGATTTGAGTGGGGGCAACAGCAACAAGAGTCCTTTGACCAGCTCAAGGCCTACTTAGTCAACCCCCCACTCTTGAGAAAGCCAAAGCCCAGGGAAGTCCACTTATATCTCACCGCTTCAGAGCAGACCCTCAGCGCTATATTAGTAAGAGAAGAAGACAAGACACAGAGGTCTATCTACTACGTGAGTAAAGTCATTAGGGATGCTGAACTCCGTTACCCGAAGCTAGAGAAGATGGCTTATGCCTTGGTCATGGTGGCCCGAAAGCTCTGCCTCTACTTCTAGTCTCACTCGGTGGTTGTTCTTACCGACCAGCCGCTCAAACAAGTCCTCCACAAGCCGAGACCTCAGGGCACCTTATGAAGTGGTCTATCGAGTTGAGCCAGCATGATATCAGCTATCAGTCTTGAACCGCTATCAAGGCTCAAGCCCTAGCAGAGTTTATAGTGGAAAGTACAATTCCCGATGCCAGCAAAGTGATACAGGAACCCCCCTTCTGGATGGTGTATGTTGATGGGTCCTCGTGCGTCGATGGGAGTGGGGCAGGAGTCATCCTGACAGGTCCAGATGGTTTCATCCTCCAATACTCACTTCGCATCAACTTCAGGGTGTCCAACAATGAGGCCGAGTATGAAGCCCTTATAGCAGGCCTGTGCATGGCTCGCAAGGCAGGGGAAAAGCATGCCAAGATATTTAGCGACTCGTAGCTGGTGGTGAACCAGGTATAAGGGGAATACGAAGCACGAGATGGTCGCATGGCCAAGTACTTGGCCAAGGTCCAAGAACTGATGACCTCTTTTGAGGATGCAAAACTCCAGCGGATCCCCTGGGAAGAGAATGCACAGGTAGATGCCCTCTCAAAACTAGCTTCCTCCTCCCTCCAAGGGCTCGAACAAACTGTCTTAATAGAAGTTCTAATGAAGCCCATCATCGAGGAAGAAGGCCCTGAGCCAATGGAGACGCTGCCCTTACAACTCGGGGAGAATTGGATGAGGCCTCTGCTCGAGTTCCTCAGAGATGGGATCCTTCCCTTAGATCCTAAAGAGGCCCGAAAGATCTGAACCAGAGCCGAACAGTACACACTCATCGATGGAGTCTTGTACAAACGCTCCTACACCCAAGTAGACGACATACCCTGTTTGAGGTGTCTCTCCCCCGACGAAGCCCAGTATGCTTTGAAGGAAGTACATTAAGGGATATATGGTGCTCACTTGGGAGCAAGGTCTCTTGCCCGTAAAATCTTGAACTGTGGATATTTCTGGCCTACTCTCCTTCACATACCGAACAACACATTCGTCAGTGCGGCCCTTGCCAAAATTTCTCAACAATCCGCCACCTACCGCAAGCTCAGCTATCCTCTCTATCCAGTCCAACCCCTTTTGCAATGTGGGGAATGGACTTGCTCGGGCCGTTCCCTCCAGCATCGGGCCAGCTAAAGTTCCTTATTGTGGCGATCGACTATTTCTCTAAGTAGATGATGGGGGCCACCTCTAAAATTTACAGGGGCTACATCTAGAATCCATTATCTGATTATATGACATGATGTGATTTCTGTTTGCATGATGCACCACTAAATCTTAACGTAACTTGTTTGTATGCAGCAATCATGTGGAATGGGACGTATGAGTGGTACATTAGATAGAATTAAATAAAAGACTTATGAATAATATGTTTCACCTGCATATTCCTGTCACCTGTTTCACATGTTTATCTGATATCTGTTACAAGTTTACAAGTTTATAAGTTTACATGTTACCTGTTACCTGTTACCTGTTACCTGTTTCGCATGTTTCTCTGTTATCTGTTACATGTTACCTGTTACATGTTACATGTTACCTATTACATGTTACTTGTAACCTGTTACCTGTTACTAGTTCACATGACTCCCGTTACAAGTTTGCATGACTTTTGTTTATATGCCATATTTCCTGTTACATTATTCCTCGTTCCTGATTAATTAAATTTTGAGTCCTGTTCCAGTTGTTACCTGCTTTACCTTGATCATGTCATATTACATTTGCATCGCCAGTTCTAGTTTTCCTGCTTATTAGTAATTGTTTCTTTCTTGTTATACATGTTTTTCGTTATCATGTTTTTTCTGTATTTGAATTCCCAGTTCCTTTGTTTCCTGCAAATCTTGTCTCTTGTTCATATTTTGCTTGTACTACTTGTGTCCCGTAACTTGCTCTAACGGGTACTCCATCTATCTTTCGTTGAGTTATGTTATACAGGTACAGACAATGGGTTACTTAAAGAACTCGTCGAGCTATTATTGCATTGCGTATTCTCTAACTATTTGGTGAGTTCTTGTATCTCAGATATTGGTTATCGTATTATATTCTTGTTTATGTGATTATTATTGCATTGTTGAGTTTACCGGTATTGTACAGCGTATGGATGATATGAGTTGACAGACTTATATCATTTGCTGGGCCTCAGTTACGGGCCTGCGTTCTCGTATTATGGGTATCGGGGCGTGACAGTCAGTCAGGGAGAGAGTGCAGGGAAGAGAGAGAGATAGGGGGTTATTATAAAATAATAATATAATAATATAATAATGGGTATTGATTATGGTGGTTTAGTTGAGATAATGGGGGTGTGGGGTTACAGATTAAATCATGGGAAAAGTAATGAGATAGTGGGGACCAGTTTTAAGATGAAGGGTATCTGATTGGGTTTTGGGTAGTGGGTTTTAAAATGTGGGTTTGGGTTAAGATCCAATAGGATTTTTTTAAAAAGTGTGGGCTTGGATTAATAGGCTTGGGCTTTAGGTCTGGGCTTCACAAAATAAAATAAATAACTATAGAAGGGATAAAAGATTGGGCTTAAGTTCAAAATTAATAATTCCGATTATATTTTATAGAATAGTTTCAAATTAATTAAAATAATCAAATAATAATAATGGACCTGGTCTGGGTTATAAATAACTAAAATAAGAAAATGATAAAATTTCTACAATTAAAGTATATAATCGTTTGAAAATAACTACAAATACAATTGATGTTTAGAATTGACTTTAATAGAGAGTCCACGATGAACAAAAACGAATTCGAGAGCGGAAAAGAATTTATAAGGAATTGAAATACAAAATACGCAGAAAATACGTATAGACGGAAACGGAGGTTACAATATGCTATTAACTTGTAGTTAAAATTATTCTCATTAATTTCCTTGAAAATCTATCTATGCAAATCATGAATGCGGGATGCAAATGTGGATGTAGACTCTGAGACTCTATGATGTTCTAACACAGAAATAAAATCTATGGGCTGCCAAGCGACTTGGGAAGGAATGGGTGACTCAGATACATTTGATAGAGGTGATTGGATTGACATAATACAGTTGAGAGACAGGTCATCATCTTCTTCACCGAAGTCATCACTTATATAAGGTTCATAGGTAAACTCATTGTTAGGCTCATCAGCAATGACAGCGATACCTTCTATGATGTTGATCCTACTGAGGCTAGGACAGTTGCCAACAACATAGCCATATCCCTTGCATTTATAGTACTTAGTGAGAGGATCAATCTTAGAGTAGTCTCTTTCAGTGTTCTTACTCGTGTTTTCAGTTCTAGGTGGATAGAAATTTGAAGTAGGCTGGCTTAGGTAAGACTTGTTGGGGGTACTGAGTGTTACCGCTGATTTCGGTGTGGGGGTAAACAGATAAGATTTGTGAGTTCGAGAAAACCTGAACAGCTGGTCCAAACCTTCTTACTCCTGCCGCAACCTGCAAGGAAGTGCGAGACACCGGAGTTGATTCCGGCGACGCACCCTCCGACGCTCTTGTCAGTAACCAGTGGTGATTAAAGAAAGAGCTTAAGGTGGAAAAAGAGTGATCACCTGGTCACAGTAGCAGAGGGGAGGTATTTATAGTTGCCAGGGGAGTGATTAGAGGCTTGATTCCCTGTGTAACTGCTAGGAGAAAAATCCTCACAGCCTGTTTAGGAAACTAACCCCTGATTCCCGGTGAGAGTAAATCAGGCCCGTTGACTTGGTCAAATCAGTGGCCCTGATTTGTCTCTTGTTGGTCTGGGTTCGCCTCGGGTCGGGACCCGTACCCAATTGGTGTGGATCCGTTTGTGGGTTATTGGACCTGTGCGAGGGAGATCCAATACCCGCTTTGGATCCACTTGAATGCGAAATTATCTTTTT
This sequence comes from Hemerocallis citrina, assembly GCA_017893485.1. Classification (NCBI taxonomy): domain Eukaryota; kingdom Viridiplantae; phylum Streptophyta; class Magnoliopsida; order Asparagales; family Asphodelaceae; genus Hemerocallis; species Hemerocallis citrina. The sequence goes on from CM030366.1 coordinate 80,153,151, forward strand.
ACCCCCGAGCTTCAAGATTCGCGCCCAATTTGGACTGTTCCGATTTAATCACATTTTTAGCCATATCACTGAGAATAGGAGTGATCAGGCCTAAAGGGCTCAATAGAGGTTACTCTAGAGGAATGATCTCTTGAATTGCTGGATTTGTAGGGAAAGCTTGCTTTAAGGGACATATCGAGGACAAGGGCATAAGCTGCTGCCAATGAGTCCACAATTCTATGGATTAGCTCGTTACTAAGATTGGCTCGTAGTCCAGCTCTGAACCTAGAGAGAGTGTTCTTCGCTCTCTTTACCTAAGACATTGCACCGAATAAAGAAGTCGTCAAACTTATCAACATACTCTTGGGTGAATTAGCTTCCTTGATAGAGTTGGTTCCACAAGTATGGTTCCACGATAACGACACATATCTCTTAGTGAGCATCTCTTTCATGGCTTCCCAAGTGGTTATGGGTGCCAAGCCTCGGCTTCTGTGAGCATGTTCAAGATTAGTTCAGTATTATTAAGCTTTTCCAGTCAATTTTTATCATGGCAAATTTGACCTTCAGGGCTTCGCATATGTCAAACCACACGTAGTAGTGGTCCATGGCATGAATCTAATCAAGATAAGCTTGGGGTTCCTTATGGCCTTTAAAGTGGGGAAAGTCAGCGTTGACGTTCTTTTTGTATTGTTCGTCAAGGTCATGATCTTGACGTCGGCCTGTCACGATCATTCCCTTAAGGGATCTAATGATGAAGCTCAGGGACAACATTTTGATTCAGTTCCACTTTTCAAGCCTCTGAATGATATTGTAACCCCCGTTCCCATAAATACGTATTTCCTTAATATTTTATGTATTTCGATTATTTATAAACTTACTTTGTGTTAATTTCATTTTTAATCTTCTACAAAAGTATTTTCTAATAAGCAATTATATTTATTTCGAATGACAGTATATTTTAATTTTATATTTCTATTCCAAAATGATCGACTACTTGCATTATTACTATTCCAATCATTTTAATAAGTTTGTTTAAATCCAATTCCTATTTGTTACATAATCTTATTATTACTGTTATTGTTATTGTTATTTTCATTATTATTGCTATTATTGTCACGCCCAGCTTCCCGAAATACGGGAACACAGGCACGTAACTGAGGCCCAGCGAATGATATAAGTACGCCAACTCATATCATCCATAAGCTGTACCAGTCTTAACTCAACAATATAAGAAAAATTAATCACAACCACATAGGAAACATGATCACATAAACGAGAATGAAATTCAATAACCAAATCTGGAATATAAGAACTTACCAAATAGCTCGAGGAACTCCTGCTCCAATCGTAGAAGAACTGCTCACCAATGCCTTCTGAAAATTCTCCTTGTTCACCTGTACTTGTTCATCTAAAAAGAAAGAATAATTTATCCTTAGAGCAAGTCGTGGACATGCAAGTGGAGAAACAGTGGAACAATGGAAATAGTGGTATAGCAATGAATTCAATAAACGATGAAGTCAATAGTATTGAACAGTGTAAAAGAGATAACAGTATAATATGCATTAAATACGATTTACCACAATAACGATAAACAATACCAATAATGGCAATAATAATGAGAACACTGTTCATTAAGATAACAATATGCAATGATAATGTGAGGAGAGCCTTAGGTCTATTATTCATTTTTAAATCCTAGCTAATGCACGTACTACTGTGTCCCATGTGTGCCGTACCACAGGTTCGATGCATACTGTAGCGCCCCGATTTCCGACACTGGGAAACCGTGACACGAGCCAAGACCTTTTCTTCAATTAGTCACAATATACAGAAAAACAGGAGAATTTAAAACTTTTTATTCAATACACAATGTGTTACAAGTCTGAATATTGTACAACTGTAATACCTTACAATAGAGTTACAATATTACCTTTACATTTCTAAGTATTACAACCTTCAACATCTTACATCAGAGTACTTCTCAACTAATGCATAATCAATACATATACTGCAGCGGAACTAAACATAACACTGACTCCTTGCTTTCCTTGCCTTGAGTCCTCCTGAATTTTGCCTTTGTACTTCGGCGATCCAGTACCTATGGAAGTGGGGACGTCAGTATTCACTGACGCTTAAAGGCTGATCATATAGCAGCGAATCTTCCAAACAATATACAAAATATAGCAATGGTGTTGGTGTAGTTTAAGTGTTTGTGAGTGCTATGACTAGACTCTAGTGCGATATTTAAATAGAACTAGGACGCTTCCTATTCTATTGTCAGCAAGTTTCCGAAAGCAACATGCAGCCCATACTACATGCGACTCCATCTCAAGCCATTTCTCCATATATAGGGATTGAACCCGCGTTATGAACTTCTAATTGTACACAACCTGTTCCCGACACCTACACGTGGCTAATGAGGTTGCAGACGTGGTCAAGTCCCACTATTGCATTTCGCCAGTGGTGTCTATGTTCGCCACTGCAACCCGGCCAACCAGACCTCTCTCAAAATGGACGAACCCAATGTATCGGGCGTCACAACAAAATCAAACTATAGGATTTCGCAAGCGCAGGATAGCACGAAGCCTACCCTGTGGCACCCTCTGGGGTATCGCAAGCGCAGGACTGCACAATGCATCCTGTGGCACCCCCAGCCACGGTACCTCAGGAATTAACAGCGTGAGATACGCAACCCGTGTCCTCAACTTGTGAGACGGCACCGTACGTATCCCTTTGACAGGAAGGTACAACCCAATACACCACCTATGATCTGCCTCAAGGGACGAGTTAGTGTAAGGGCCCCCCTACAACTGACTCCTCTCTCCTGGCAAAAGGGTTTAAGTAAACTGATCCTTGTAAGTCACTATCCTAGTGATGTTCCTGACTCGAACAATCCTAGGGATGACGATATTATAACACAACATGCTAGGCCTTAAATTAGGCTTCGCAAGACAACTCTACTAGGCTGCTCAACCTAGACTTACCAGAATCCCTCAGGATTCGGTTTGTGGCTCATCGATCCAAGACTTTGGCTGTGCGAATATACACGCATGCCGCTACCCTAGACTTGGATTCTGTCTATACTCCGGTCCTCGATTAACCTACCCTGGTTAAGATTCGACGGTACACAAGGAGTGACTCCTCCACAATTCCTTAGGGTAAGAAAACATATGTCTTGATGGTCGATAGCCCTTAGGGTGGTAATATCACCCTAAACGAGCACAACGAACCGTGTACTAGCCAACAAGCTATACACGAGTAACAACCACATACGAGCCAATTAAGGTACGTATGAAACAATAACTACCTACGAGCCAGGCGGACCTTGTAGGAGATAACCACATACATACCAGCCAAATAAGCCGCGTATGAGACCAACAGCTACGCACGGGCCGGTCGGGCCGCGTACGAGACAACAACCTACATACGAGCCGACTAAGCTACGTATGAGACCCACGGCTACGTACGGGCCAGTCGAGCCACGTACGAGCACAACCATGTGCAAACAACCATACAGGTAATCAATCTTAAAAGCAACTAAACGTGCTTACTAACAAACTTAATCTTCTATTATTAGAAGCAACAGAAGAATCTACTAGTAGTCTATGATCGGTATTCTACTAAGGAAGAACCGAAGGCGACAAAACGACCTTTATCAACTAACTATTACTAGTGGTCTTCCCACTCCTTATTACTTCAACCTATAGCACCTTAAGCATGACATACCATCGCAAGCATCTTCCTACGACAATCTAATCATATAACACAACCACTCACCATGATACTCTTAAGTATGAATACGGTTAAGCTTGTGCTTATATCGAGCTTTAAGCATAAAAATCACTACGACCTAGACATAAAGCCTACTATAGTCAAGCGAGCGTGGAAGCTTACTACTTATCTTGACAATCACCATAACCCAAGCATGGATAGATAACTAATATAACATACAACATTCCAAGGTATAGTAGGTATTCTAACATTACTCCTACAATGTTTTAAGCATGTATTACTTTAGCATGGTGTAGAACATAACATAAAATCACTACAACTAGTCATGAGTAGTTTCTTTACTCTAAGCATGAATATCATAGTATAGCTATCATTAACTTAACATGATCAATAATTAGCACGATACCTAATTACTTAGCATAAATCATGCTTATCTACTAACATAGCATGAACGAACACTTATCTAGGCATGGGTACCATGTAAACATGAGTATTCATATAACCTAGCATGGCATACAACTTACTCACAATCTAAACTAGCATGACATACAACTTACTTACAATAAAGCTAGCATGGCGTACAACTTACTTGTAATTAAGCTAGCATGGCATAGATCTTACCTACAATTAAAACTAGCATGGTATATCTCTTACCTACAATTAAACTAGCATGGTATATCTCTTACATACAATTAAACTAACATGGTATATCACATATCCATAATAAAATTAATCCAACCATGGTAGGAAACTCTTAGATTGAATCCTACAACATTCTAAACATGATAGGATATTTTTAGAAATAATCCTACAACATTCTAGACATAAAGCATGATGGGGTATTTTTAGAAATAATCCTACAATATTCTAAACATAAAGCATGGTAGAATATTTTTAGAAACAATCCTACAATATTCTAAACATAAAGCATGGTAGGATATTTTTAGAAACAATCCTACAATATTCTAAACATAAAGCATGGTAGGATATTTTTAGAAACAATCCTACAATATTCTAAACATAAAGCATGGTAGGATATTTTTAGAAATAATCCTATAACTAACTAAGCATGAAACATGGTAGGATATTTTTAGAAGAAATCCTACTACTAATTAAGCATAAAAACATGGTAGGATATTTTTATTAGGCATCCTACAACATTTGAATCATGGGTATTGCTTCTAAATATTTTTAGAAGTGATCCTACAACATTTGAAGCATGAATATTACTTCTAAATATTTTTAGAAGTGATCCTACAACATTTGAAGCATGAATATTGGTTCTAAATATTTTTAGAAGTGATCCTACAACATTTGAAGCATGAATATTACTTCTAAATATTTTTAGAAGTGATCCTACAACATTTTACTACTACTACTACTCCTATTTCAATCAAAACATAACACACAATTATTTACTACTACTCCTACTTCATTCTTATCAAGAACATAACATACAACTTACTACTACTACTTTATGGACATAAACATCTATACTACTTACTACCACTTCTTCCTTTAATCAACATACTACTACTTTATATCAACCATACTACTACTTTATTTAATCACCCATACTACTACTACCTTATTAATCAACATACATGCTACTACTACCTTATTTAATCACATACTACTATTTTAGCATGCTACTACTTAGTTGCTTACTAATCTTTATTATTACTAGTGGTAAAAGAAAAGATCATTTTTATTTTATTTTACTTTACAACTAGTAAATATGAAAGAAAAGATCTCTTTTTATTATCTCTACAACTAGTGATTTAAAAAGAAAAGATCTTTTTAATTGCTACAACTAGTGATTAATAAAAAGAAAAGATCTTTTTAATATTTCTACAACTAGTGATTAATAAAAAGAAAGGTCTTTTTAATCAATAAAGAAAATTTCAACACACATATGCTTATTATTTTTTTTAGTCCAAGTTCCATAAAGTCCTACAACCAACAATGGTTGTAAAAATGTTCATATGCCAATTCCTACAAGTCCTACAACCCTCAATCGGTTGTATGTTCAAGTCATATGCAATATGTGAATCTTTTGTCCAATAACAACATAAACAACACTACAATTATAAAGATGTGATCTGTATGTGTTTTAGTAGGTTCTACTACTACTTCCTTACTTTCATTTATCATCCATAACCACCACAACACACCCATCACAAAACACACCCAAAAACAAAAGAAATCAAAACAAGAAGGTAGGAGAAGAAGTCAAACAACAAAACAAACAAACAAACAAACAATCAAACAAAGAAGTGTGAAGAAACCCCCACCTTAGCCTTTTTTTGGAAGGACTAGCTTGCTACCTTCTCCTTCCCCTAGCTTTTTAGAAAGCTTCTATCAACCTACAAAACAAAACTCTCAAGTTAATTCTTTGTTCTCTCTTTCTTTTCCTTTCTTTCTTTCTTTCTTTCTTTCTTTTGTTTTCTAAAATGAGAGAAGGAGGAGAATGAGGGGGTGTTTATAGGAGAGAGTGGGAGATGGTAAGTGCACCTCATTGCACAAGAACCCCAAGGAGGGGTGGCCAGCCATGCCCTAGGAGGGGAGGGGTATGGTGTAGGCTTGGTGAGGTGGAGGGATAAGGCTTCTAGAAGGGCTTAGTTCTTCTCATGCATACAAGCCTTATTTTAAACCTCCTAATCAATCCTTAATCTTCTAATTAAGATGCCATGACAAGAGTAAGTATATTGACCAAAAGTATATACTACATACTTGTATGATGTACTAAGTACCATACAATTTTTATGTATGTGTACATGTATGTGTATACAAAAATTTTCTTATAAAATCCTCATAAAATTCCCAAAAATAGTTTAATTTAGAAAATAATAGCAAAATAAATTTTATTATTAATTCGGAGGGTCGCGCTATCAATTTGATGCGCTTCGGATGCGCACCGACCGATAGATGTGCGTAGGCACTGTTTGTGGGCAACCCGGCGAAAAATCACCAAAATAATCTGATTTTGGAATTAAAATAAAATAATAATAAAATAATAATAAAATAGTAATTTCTATGAGTTAATATCCGTCTGAGATATTACACATACAATCAATTTCGTTTAGACTAAGGTGGTAGATTCTATAGTTCATGTACTCGGGAACAATATTCAATAATGACCGATAATCGAATCAATCGAGATACTGAAGTTAGTAATCTACAATTAACCGATGACCGATATTACCAATAACCAATAACCAATAACCAATAACCAATAACCGATATACCGATAATTAGGGAAACACGGGCCCCTCTTCCGAGTACAGTCACCATGTCATCAACTACCCTAATCAACCCTTAACCTCGGCTTTGATTTATTTCCTTTATTCAATTAACACACAATAATGCAATTAATAAGGGACGCTAGAAAAGGTGACAAAATAACCCTAGGATCATGCAATATACTATATACAATTAAATGCACCAATATAACATTATAAACACAATTGTACATTATAAAATATGGAATCCCAATTCTGGACAGCAGTAGGTTGCTGCACCAAAATCAGAATTTCCCGTTGCTACCGGACAGCAAATGTGGATCCGTCAGGTGGTCTAGAAACTAGACTCCTGTCCGGTTCCAACGCATACTTAAAAGCTACATTCCGACAACGGTAGCTAGGCGAAATTCAATAATCCTTATAGGTTTTAGTTTCTAGCTGGGTGTAGATGTTGACTAATTTTAATCGTAAGGGAAGTAAATAATCATTCCCAAAATCAGTAAAAATAATTTTTAACACCTTAAACATGTTATCTACAGACCTGGAATTTATCTTGGCCATCTATAATCATTAGTCCACTTAATTTATCAGCCTAACATGTTATGTACATGAATCTGAAATTTCAGCGCAGCTGTAGCAAAAGAGTCATAACTGGGGCAGTATAGGTCGGAATTCGAAAGTTCTGGTGTCTATTGACATCTAGACAGATAGGGCTATGATTCACTTTTAGGGAGTTTCTAATTTTAACGAAGTAATCTAGGCCAAAACAGCACATTAAGGTTTAGGTTAGTGTAAATTCCAGAATGGTCTACATGTTCATTTTAAATAAAATGGTTAAAAAAATTAAGGATAGTAAATTGGAGTTTAATTAATCATAATCACAGCGAACCAACCTTATGTGAACATGGTATTAATGTAGGTGTTGTCCAACATTCTAATAATTACAATTCAACAATTTATCAATAGCAATCACATTAACAATCAACTAATTTATACAATCTACTATAGTTAATTGTCATTTAATGTCATGATATGAAATGTGTCTATAATTTCCTATTTTTATAATCAATAACTATAACTATATGGTGTATGAATATCTCTATACATTAGAGGCAAAAAGATGGCACGATGTCGAGACTACCACTTGGATTCGCTCGTGTAAATCCGTGGCATCTCGACGATAGATACAATAATATTTTACGATTTTTAAATAAGATCCACTTGCGGAATTCAACAATAATTATCGAATATGATATAAAAACATTTGATAGAAATGACTTGCCTTTAGGACGACGTTATTCTCAATTATTATTATTATTATTATTATTATTATTATTATTATTATTATTATTATTATTATTATTATTATTATTATTATTATTATTATTGTTATTGTTATTATTATTTTAATTATCAACATTTGTTGTTATTGTTACTTTTGTTACCATTAGTGTTATTATTTTTATTGTTTCTTATTTTATAAAGCCCAATGTTATTACTACTATTATTACTATTTTGTTAAAGCCGATTGATGTGATCTATATTATATTTGAAGCCCATCATCTAAAGCCCGAATCTTATATTCATTTGCATTATTTATTAATAATCTGAGCCCAACCCAAGCCCATCTCTTATTGGATCCTAGCCTACCCTAACCTACTACCCATTAGCCCAATTCTCCCTCTAATCTGTTATTGACCAATCAATCCTAGATCTTCTCCCCCATAATCCCCACAATCACTCCTAACTGTATCATCCTGTGACCCCCCAAAATTGAATCCCTAACAATCAGGCCTATAATCTCTCCCCCATTATTGTAATCTTAATTATATTTATTATTATTATTTTTAACATCTCTCTCTCTCCCCCCGTTACTTTCTTTCTCTCTCTCCTCTCTATTTTCCCCCAACCAAAACAGAGAACTCTCCTCATTCGTCTTCCTCCTTCGCTCGATGAGCACCTCGTCGCACCGAGCCATTGCCATCCTCCACCATCCTCGCCACCGAAGCTCCCCCTCGTGACCTCCCGTCGCCACGTCGCCACCTCCTCATCAACTTCTCCTCATCGCCTTCTCGTCCCCCTCGCCATTATCGGAGTTCGAACCCAATCCTCTTCCTTCAGCCTTCGACCTCCGCCATTCTCCTCCATCCCGTCTCATCCACTCAGTCGAGCCTCCCGCTCGCACCCTCTGGTCTCCACCATGGCTGTCCCCATCGAAGAGCCACCGTTGCCGAACCTCCGAAGAACCCATCATCTGCGCCATTGCCGATGTTGCGCTGTCTTCGACTGCCCCTCCGGTGGCTAGTCGACGACCACCAAGGCTTCCCCTCATCGTCCTCCTTACCGTTGCCGCTCGAGCCTCCCGCCTGCGTCGAACCGCTTGCCTCCTTGCTTTCGCCCTCCTTTGTTTCAATGTAGAGAAATAGAGTCTCGCTCACTCTCACCATCGCCCTCGCCGGTGCCGTCGCTTCCCGACCGTAGCGACGTCGTCGCTGCCTTTGTCGCCCTCGTCGCCAGACACCACTGCAGTCACCGTCGCTCTCTCTCTCTCTCTCTATTGCGTTGGAGAAGATGAAGCGGGAGTGGCCGCTCTCAGAGTTTGCTGTTGTGTGGGTAGGGATCCGAAGAGGCTGTTTGCTGTTCATTTGCATCGGTGTGGAGGATCCACTGCTGTGTGAAGAGTAGGGGGATCTGCTCTTGCTGTTTACTGTTTGTGTGAAGGAAGTGGGAGTTTGCTGTTTTGCCTTGGGATTCGTGTGTGCTTACTGATCCACTGTTTTGGGTTGCTGTTTGTGTACTGTTCGCTATTTGGTGTCTTGCACGTGGCTCGCATGTGTTGGTGCTTTGTGTTCGTGATTTGTCACTGGGATCCTAATACCGCTATTTCCTATATCGGATCTAATCATCTCCTAACAGGCAAGCATCTCTTGAACTTATTTTTATTGTTTCTGGTTCAAGAAAACACTCATTGAAATTAGGCAAGTAGTAATCAAATTGAATATCATATTTAATTGAACTCCATTGTTTATTTATTGTACCATGTTATTGATTCATAGTCTTCTCATCGTGCTATTATTTTTGACTTCAATCCCAAACTGTAAATTTATTGTACTATTGAACATTCACATATACTGCCTTGTCATTTGCTTGACTTTGTACTGAGGTTTCGACTTGGTTCCTGATACAGAAACTTAAAATCTTGCACATAGAAATCGTAGTACACTTAGTCCATATATTATTATGTTTTGCATATAAATCGTGTTTTCCATATTTAATGAATTGGACCATGCATATTTCATGTATTGTATAGTCTTGATATCATCTTGAAATTGTACTAGTGCTACCGGTCTCATCAATTGTACCTGTTGCATGAGTATTGATACTATCGTCAACATTGATCATATTCTTGTTCATAAATGATTGTTAATAAAATGATAACAAGCCGGGGTTAAGGGTTGACCAGGGTAGTTGATAATATAGTGACTGTACTCGGTATTGTGGGCTTTGTTCCCAAAATATTGTGTCGGCTAGTGCTATCGATTTATTGTTGAATTACTGACTATAATATCCCAATTCATCGTGTATTGTTTTAGTATTATCGTGCCGACTATTGTTGTCATTATTGTGTAAGAAATTGCTATCGTTATAGTGCGAGTACATGACCTATAGAATCTACCACCCTAGTCTAAACGAAATTGATTATATGCATAGATACTGTAGTATGAGATGCAGTAGTACGTGCATTAGTTAGGTTTGATAAACGACTTATAGATATAAATGAACACTGAACATTGACACTAATACTGAATTCTAGTTATTGAATATTGATTCATGATTTCTGAATTATTGATTATTAACTTTTGATTTTGTTACCGTTTATCATTTATTGACTCCGATATCGTTTTAATTTCTGTTCTTGTTATATAGTTCTTTATTTTTTATTTTACTGCTTCCTACTACTTGTCGCCCGAAGCTTGCTCTAACGGGTTCTCTTCCTCTTTCCTTTGAGTTATGTTATACAGGTACAGTGATGGGTAACCGAAAGGAACTCGTCGAATTGTTACTGCATTGCACATTCTCGAGCTATTTGGTAAGTTCATGTATCCAGATTTGGTTATTGGATTTTATTCTCGTTTTTGTGATTATGTTTTCTGCGTGGTTGTGATTATTTTTTTTCATTTGTTGAGTTAAGACTGGTACAGCTTATGATGATGTTAAAATCATTTGCTGGGCCATGTTACATGCTTGTATTCTCATAATTTAGGAAGCGGGGCGTGACAGATATTGACAAGAGTTGCTTGAATGATAGCGATGGTAGTGAAAATATCAGAATTATCCATTTCAGTTCTAAGAGGGGCCGCTGAATTCTAGGGTTCTGGTTGGGTGCTTTGGAAGGGATAAGAAAGGTTCTACTGGATTCGTGATGGTGCTGCGAAGACGCATTCACCAACGGTGAAAAACTAGGGGTCGTGGGACGTGTGTTTGCTGAAATTTGGAGAAACGTATCGTAAATGAACCCAAATTTTTTTTCCTATTTAATGGCCTAAAGCGCAAAATGCAAATAATCCCTAAATGTAAATAATAACTTTATAAAAAAAATGAAACAATCTAAAATAATAATCCTAAATGAGTGCAAAAATTATAGCTAAATGACGTAAGAACTAGGGTTTTAAAAAATCTCTGCTCTGTTACCAATATGATGTAAACTTAACCCTAAGTAGAGAATTTTTAAGAATTTTAAAAAAATGAGTTTACCAACATGTAATACAGATTAAGTCAGAAATTAAATTACTAGTTGGTTTGATGGATTTTCAAGATATGAAATAGTTTAACAATCCCAATTAAAGATTCAATCCTAATAATCAATAATTATATACCTAAACGTTCTTAGCAAGTAAAATATGCAATAATAGTTTGTACTCTAATTAGCAAGCAGAAGCACACACTCTATTTTTGTGGACGACAGAAAATGCAGATAACATTCTAGAGATAATACGCAGTACCACTAATAAAGGAAAATGGAAAGAAGTTACCAAAATTCGAGGACTGTGTCGCAATGGAGAGGAGGTGGTCGACGATGGTGCTACGAATGGAGTCTCGGTTGCGGGTTGATTGAGCGGTGAAGTGGAAAGGTTGATCGAGCGTGGTGGTTTGCTAGTGGTTGTAGTCGGGTCTTGGACCAACAAGACGGAATAGCAGCGGTGGCGTTGGGGATTTACAGTGGGTTTGGGGATTAGGGTTTTGATTCAAATTGGACTTGGGGATTAGAGTTTCTGATTTGAAGAGATTTGGTGATTAGGGTTTCAAAATTGAGGAAGGGGACAGATGGGGTGATCGGGGAGGGGTGAGAGGCGTATTCAGGGTCGTCGGTGGTCGGCGAAGGCGTCCATGGGGGTTTTGGTGAGGTTGACTAGTGTTACGGCAGGCATCGAGGTGGTCGGGAATGCTGGATGAGGGCAGGATGGCATCGAGTTATGAAGAAGGCAGCAGGGGGGGGGGGTCTGGCTGAAGGTGAAAGAGGAGGGGCGTTGGGGTTTTGTTGGGTTCGGGAAGAAAGGAGAAGGGGAAGTAGGGGAGGGCTGTGACGGGGGTGGGTTTATTTTAGGAGTGGGATCTAGGATTTCTCACAAACCCTAATTATCTTAGAATTTCTCACAAACCCTAATAATTTCTTATGGTCACATACACACAAGAAAAGAATGCAGAGTAATAACTTAACACACATTAATTTTTTAATTAATAATAGCATATCTTCTCATTATTCTCAAGGCCTATATATAGGCTCAAAACAAAATTTGAATACAAATTTTCAAAATATTCTAATGCAGAAAATAAAGGGTGCAAATTGTAAAACTAATATATATGGCTAAATTTTAAAATAAAACAAAACAAAACCGATGTCTTCTTAAAAATTTCCTTCGTCGGCGACTGTTCTTAAGAGGACTGGAATGGGAGAAATAACATAATCATGAAACTTTGCATGCATTCTAGAAGGGTTGCCTCTTGTATATAGCTAATTTGATGAATTATATGTGGCTCCGGGATACACTCAAACGACGACCAAGCACCATTACCTCTAGAGTGAGGTTGATCCTGAGGCAGTCACGTTCATTGGTGGAGATAGATATTTAAAAACGGGGGTCCCATTTATTTATCGATGTCGACCTAGTCGTCGCCTGAAAACAATAAATTTCAAAAAAAAAAATGTTGAATCAGAATAAAATATCTAACTACAAAACTCACATTTCTATAAATTACGATATACGAAATATATTTCAACAACTAGAACAGATTACAATGAACAAACCTAAACAAAAGATAATAATGTTTCAGTGACTACAACTCTCTGAAAGAGTGGATGAATGAGTAAAGAGTAACTGTCTAAATGAGAGGGTAGTGATATCTGGATGAGTGAGTAAAGAATAAAGTTTATGTTTTTTTTTACTGTAAGCCAATTTAAAATTCATTGAAAGGGTAGTTCTTATGGATATATTAAAAATATTGGAGGTTAAATTAGTAAATGATATTTTCTAAATTGGAAACAAAATGAAAAAAATTCGGAATTTATTTTTTATTTGGGCCAAAATATTTTAGAATAGGTATTGATACAAAAATTTACCATATACTAAGAAATTTTGACAACATTTTGGGGGGCCATTTGTCCCCCCTACACACTTACGACTTCCGCCCCTGGTCACGTTAGACTCTCAAAGTTTATCATGTCGCCGAAGGTGCACAGGATGGCCAGGAGCAAGGTGGTGACTCTACCTTGGCCGATAGGGTTGCTTTTCTAGGACTTTCTATCGTTTCTGTGTTGTCTTGTATTTATTTCAGCTGGTTTCTTATGCTTGAGGACACTGGTTTTTCTTTGATGTATTCTCTTTTATTATGGTTCATGATACAATTTTTATGCTCTTGGTGGTGTTGGTATGTTTCCTTCTTGGGCAGCCATTGGGCCTTGATGTACTTTGGATTTTTTTTTTTCATGAACGACTTTTAATGCGAAGGAGGGGGAGGGGATTGCCTCACCTTATAATGTTCACTAAGAAAAAGTTGACCTATGTTAAATTAGAAGTGTAATTTCCTCAAACCTTCTACAACTTCGAAGTTTTAGCTTAGTGGCAGGAACTTTAACATGGTATCAGAGTAATCCATATTTGAATCCCACCTGCTATGTAATCTAAATGCGGATATAAAAAAAAATACCGCTGTGTATAGTTTAGGTCTTGGCCCACAATTTGTGAGGCATTTATCTCATAAAAAATGGGCTCTCGACCTGAGGGGCGTGCTAAAATACAAGTGTAATTTTCCTCAACCCTTATACTGTTGGGGTTTGTGGATCCAATACACGATAATGAGTTGAAAAAGATAGTCGGGAAGGAGAGTCGAAGTGGGAGCAACAGGTCAAGAGTAGAAAGTGGCTACAACAGAGTTGCGGTCGACCGCACCCCCCGATCGCCCAAGCAAGAAGACCGGTCGACCGCGTAGTCGACCGTCCCGCTCTCTGACTCAACTCTGTAGCTTGAAGGAATGACCGGTCGACCGACCTGCTCTCTGTTGGATTTAGTGCAGTCAAGGGAGAAGACTGGTCGACCGTCAAGATGGACCGGTCGACCGTCCCGACGCTGAATAGATGAACGGCTGAGATGAAAAGTTGTGGAATCCTATATATATTGTATTGTGTACGATTTTAGGGTTAAGCCAAGAGAAAAGAGAGATCTACCAGCCGTCATTAAGAGAGAGGGAGATAGAGAAAAACCCTATACCTTGGTGGTGAGTTCTTGAGAGATTTGTAAACCTAATCTTCATATTTCTAGTGGAAATCGTAGGAGTGCCTCTGCGCAGGGAAGTAGCCATTGTTTGGGTGAACCTCGATAAAAATCTTGTGTGTTCTTGTGTGTTGCTTTTGCTTATTCTTTGTTCTTTTGCTTTGATTCTATAGTTCCTGCATCTCATTGTCATTGTTGAGTTTATTCCGCTTTTAAAATTCAACATATACAACTTCGAATTTTTAGCTTAGTGGGGGACTTTCACAACCTCAAAGCACATGATTTTTCATGTATTACTCATTTAAGACACGTGTTAGGAATTTGAGGATCTTGGAGTCTTTGACACAATCAACACAAACCACCAAGCAAAACCAGATCACACCAATCACACAAAGCACACAAGAATTGTCCCGTTGGGGCTTTCGCCTTAATCCGGGGGAGGAAGAACCGAGATATTATTCCAACTGGAGAAGATACAAGAATATTATAATTTTCACCACGACCCTGATGAGGACATCTATTTTGTTTAGTATTTTATTTCAGTACCATATTTATTTTGGGCAATTATAGCCATATCTAATATTTTTTATATTTTTTAGATTTTGAGAATATTTTGACATTTGTATCTTGATTCGTTTTGAGCCTATATATAGGCCTTGAGATTAATGAGAAAGATATGCCATTCTTGATTTAAAAAATTATTGTGTTGAGTTTTGCACTTCCTGCTTTTTTTTGTGTGATACAATTGAGATCCAATTATTAGGGTTTGTGATAAATCCTAATACAATTCGAGGGTTAGTGATTAACTCTAAAATCTACCCCAAATTAAAAAAATCTCCCAAATAAAATTAACCAAAAACCCTAATCTTTCTCACCTTCTTCTTCTTTCCCCTACTTTTGATCCTGACCAAAACCCTAGCCCCCACGTCGTCATCCTACAACCACCACAGCCACCTCCTTCGCCATCGACTTCATCCCCGAACCCATCCCCTCCTTCGAACGAAACCCTAGCCCCACTTCGTGCCCTCGACAACTCCCCTACATCTGCTTCCCCATCCCGTCTTCACCTCCGGTGACCCCCCCACTCCCGTCGACCCAACACCCTAGGCCAAAACCCCACCTCTTTCGTCGACGAGTGGCACCCCAATGCCGCAGTGCATCGATTTGCGCTGCCACCTTCGCCGCTCGACACCCTCCCACCGTCGAGCCACTTCAGCCAGATCCCGTGGCCCCCATCACTGCTGATTGTCGCCATTGCTCTTGAAGTTGTGCTACCATTACTGGCTCTTTGATTGCTGTGCTCTTCACTGCTGTTCAACCCGAGATCTATGCTGAGTTCTTCGAACCCTCGGTATACTCTTTTCAATTCTCAAATATTTGTGTTATACTACTTTATTATCTCTATTATATTATTCAATTTAACCGTCGACCACAAATATTGAGATTGAGTGTTCCACTTGCCTAATTAGAGTACGAATCACTATTGACTCTTTTACCTGCTAAGAACGCTTAGGGATTTAATTATTGATTGTTAGAACTGAATTATTAATTGGGCTTGCTAAACTTAATTCAATTCTTGAAAATCCATCGAAACCGATTAACTGTTTTAATTTCTAACTTGATCCGCATTACATATTGGTAAAATTAATCCTTTAAGATTCTTGGAAATTTCGATTTAAGATTACGTTTCACATCATTTTGGTATCAGAGCCAGATTCTTAAAACCCTAGTTCTTGCATCATAGGCATCAATTTTGCATTCATTTAGGATTGTGTAGTCTTTTATTTTTCTTTCTTTATTTTAGGTCATTTCAGATTCATTTATTTTTTTAAAAAAAGGACACACATGACCCCCAGTTTCCACTTTAGGTGAATGCGTCTTCGCAGCACCATCACAGACCCTGAAGAGCCTTTCTTATCCCTTATAAATCACCCAATTAGGAACCCTAGACTTTCCCAACCTGAAATAGATAACTCTGATATCTCCGCTACCCTAGCTGCTATTCAAGCAACTCTTACCAATATCAATCAGAGGCTTGAGAAAGCAGAGTTAAATCAAACCATTGTCCCTGAGCTTCATGCCAATCGTCAGATCTCTCAATGGAATGTTTGTGACGATCGACGTCAAGAACATGATCCTGACGAACAATATAGGAAGAACGTTAAGGCCGACGTTCCTCATTTTGAAAGCCACATAGAACCCCAAACTTACCTTGATTGGATCCGTGCCATGGACCACTACTTTGTGTGGTTTGACATGAGCGAAGTCCTGAAGGTTAAATTTGCCACTATGAAATTGACGGGTAAAGCTCAACAACACTGGACCAATCTTGAACATACCTGCAGAGACCGAGGCCTGGCACCCATCGCCACTTGGAAAGCCATGAAAGAGAAGCTCACTGAGAGATATGTATCGTTATCGTTCCACATCCGATTGTTAGATTCGTGGAACCAACTTTATGAAGAAAGTAAATCCACACAAGAATATGTTGATAAGTTTGATGACTTCCTTATTCGGTGCAATGCTTTAGGTCAAGAAAGTGAAGAACAAACTTTCTCTAGGTTCAGAGTTGGACTACGAGCTGACATTAGGAACGAGCTAATCCATAGAAATGTGGACTCACTAGCGGCAGCCTACGCCCTAGTCCTTGATATGGATTCCCTTAAAGCTAGTTCTCATTCTAGGTCCAGCGACTCGAGAGATCATTCCACTAGAATGACCTACTGACCCATCTAGATCTAAGCCTCCCTCTCAGCACCCCAGCAAATCTTACTCTAACAAACCTATTTCAAATTTCAACTCACATAGAGATAAACATAAGGGTAAGAACACCGAAAGAGATTATACTAAGATTGACCCTCTCGCTAAGTGCTATAAATGTAAGGAATATGGTCATATTGCTAGCAACTGTTCCAGCCCCAGTAGGATCAATATTGTAGAGGATACCGCAGTCATCACTGATGAGCCCGACAATGAGTTTACCTAGAACCTAATATAAGTGATGATTTTGATGAAAAAGATGATAACCAGTCTCTCAATTGTATTCAGTCTGTCCAGTCACCTCCATTGAGTATACCTGAGTCACCTATTCCTTCCCAAGTCACTTTGGCAACCCATAGATTTTACCCCTATGTTAGAACATCACAAAGTCACAGAGTCTGCATCCACATTTTCATTCTGCCTTCATGATTTGCATAGAGAAATTTTCAAGGAAATTAATGAGAATAATTTTAACTACACGTTAATAACAGATACAAGAAGAAAATTAAAACTTTTGATGTTGGTGACGAAGTAATGGTTCGGATTCATCCGGAGCGGTTTACAGTTGGATCCGTTAAGAACATGAACATACGTGCTGCAGGCCCATTTAAGATTTTACATACAATCAATGATAATACTTATGTCGTTGACCTTCCTGAAGGTTTTGGCATAAGTAAGACTTTCAATATTGAGGATCTAGTACTTTATGAAAGCTCAAAATTTAACCCTAGAAATTTTCTTATAGATGAGCCTACCCTGCAGCCTAATGGTGAGATTCCTACATTGACCCCTCTACCTGATACTATTCACCCACCGACAAAAGAATTGAATAATATTTTAGATGATCAGATAATCTCTACAAGAGATGGTGGTATGCATAAGTATTTGGTAAGATGGAAGAACAAGCCGAAGTTAGATGGCACTTGCAGTGATCGTGAGGAGCTCCCGCAACTGGAACCAGATCTTTTGGTGCACCATGACAGGATCACTGCTTTTGACTCGACTGGGTCGAGCTCTTTCCCACCCGGAGAGAATGATGAGGACATCTATTTTGTTTAGTATTTTATTTCAGTACCATATTTGTTTTGGGCAATTATAGCCATATGTAATCTTTTTTATATTTTTTTAGATTTTGAGAATATTTTGAGATTTGTATCTTGATTCGTTTTGAGCCTATATATAGGCCTTGAGATTAATGAGAAAGATATGTCTTTCTTGATTTAAAAAATTATTGTGTTGAGTTTTGCTCTTCCTATCTCTTTTTGTGTGATACAATTGAGATCCAATTATTAGGGTTTGTCATAAATCCTAAGACAATTTTAGGGTTAGTGATTAACTCTAAAATCTACCCCAAATTAAAAAATCTCTTAAATAAAATTAACCAAAAACCCTAATCTCTCTCACCTTCTTCTTCTTTCCCCTACTTTTGATCCCGACCAAAATCCTAGCCCCCACGTCGTCATCCTACAACCACCACAGCCACCTCCTTCGCCATCGACTTCATCCCCGAACCCATCCCCTCCTTTAACCGAAACCCTAGCCCCACTTCGTGCCCTCGACAACTCCCCCACATCCGCTTCCCCATCCCGTCTTCACCTCCGGCAACCCCCCACTCCCATAGACCCAACACCCCAGGCCAAAACCCCACCTCTTCCGTCGACCAGTGGCACCCCAACGTCGCAGTGCGTCGATTTGCACTACCGCCCTCGCCGCTCGACACCCTCCCGCCGTCGAGCCACGTCGGCCAGATCCCGTGGCCCCCATCACTGCTGATTGCCGCCATTGCTCTTAAAGTTGTGTTGTCATTACTGTCTCTTTGATTGCTGTGCTCTTCACTGTTGTTCAACCCGAGATCTACGCTGAGTTCTTCGAATCCTCGGTATACTCTTTCCAATTCTCAAATATTTGTGTTATACTACTTTATAATCTCTATTATATTATTCAATTTAACTGTCGACCATAAATATCGAGATTGAGTGTTCCACTTGCCTAATTAGAGTACGAATCACTATTGACTCTTTTACCTGCTAAGAACGCTTAGGGATTTAATTATTGATTGTTAAAACTGAATTATTAATTGGGCTTGCTAAACTTAATTCAATTCTTGAAAATCCATCGAACCGATTAACTGTTTTAATTTCTAACTTGATCCGCATTACATGTTGGTAAAATTAATCCTTTATGATTCTTGGAAATTTCTATTTAGGATTACGTTTTACATCAGACCCTCTCTCAAGCCTAATTGGAACTTGATGCTGCTTACAATAGAGAAACTCTCTCACCCTCTCAGATGAAGTACTCTCTTCTTCTATTCGGCACTCAATAGAATCATATGGATCTATGAGCCGTTACAGTTGTATATATAGATCTAGAGACAAACCCTAAGTTGATATCTTGTTACAATAGCCATTGGATAGTACATAAGAGATAATCCTACGATAGAAGCCACACGATCTAACTGAGCAAGTGGGGCTTTTCACGAATCAGCCAGACTCAAGCCCGAAACCCATCAGCGTTGCGAACGGTCGACCGCACCAACAAGTCGGTTGACTACCCTCTTCTCTGGAAGACTGCGTACAAGGGTCAGTCGACCGCATATAGGTTGCTATCGACCGCAACTCCCACTGTTGCTGCCGACTGTTTCATCTCACCTCCACTCCGTCTCCAATCATCTTTGTCTCTCCATCATCTTCTTATCCAACATCGTATGCAAGACATAAACCCAACAATATGTTTATCAAAGGCGCGAACTCAGCCGCTGTCCATCCGATCTTGCATCGGATCACGGTCAAGATCGGATGATCATCGGATGGATAGTGGCCAAGTTCGCACATGATCAAGAGAATGTATTTTTTGTTGGTAGGCATATCTGACAATTGCATGGGCTGGTAGTTTAAAGCCTTTCCCCTCCCCTGTATATAGACTTATAAATAAAATGTCTGTTTTATTTATTTATATTTATTTTAACAAGTCCAAAATCACACTCACACATTTTTTTTCCCATAAAGGGAAATGATGCAAGAGGGATTCGAACTCCCAACCAGTGGTCAGACCCTAGTGGCACTTTCTTTGGTATGTTAGTTTGTTAATTTGTCATGTTACGTGAGCTCATCTCTGGTTATGCTTTCAGGTTCCATGTGATGTGCCTCTGTGGGCCTCAATTGGTGGACAGGATGTCGACCGATTACCATCAGCCTCTACATGCTACAACACTCTAAAGGTAATAAACAGGACTACTTCTGTCCCTCTTTACATATAGTTACCACTGCCATGTCATACGTATTAAATACTTATTGTGTTCTTAGGAAATATTGTGATCTACTCAGTTGATACCACCAAAGCACATTTTTTCTCCCATCTCCTTTCGCAGGACACTATATTATAATAATTTGAATCTTCTTTTATATGCAAAATGATTGCTGTATGCAGTCAGCTCAAATACTGGGTTTGAACTTTCCTAGAGATACTTATATTTGCCCAAGCTTACTGAACTTGAAAATTCTTTCTATCTAGTTTGGCTTGTCTTCCTTCACAACCTGGAGAATATGCCTGTAATTGCCTGAAGATTTATAAGATACTATTGAGGGGAGTATGATGTGTAAGATTTACTTTTAACAACCATTGATGTTTATATTAAATATTCTCTTTTTGTTTCCTCTATGTTAGTATATTTTTACAATTGTCGTCTTCGACTCTTCTGGAGAAAGACATTGATTTCCTATTACAGAATTGTGATTCATTAGCATCTGTAATTATTCGCTGATAGATTCGTCTTGTATTCCTTGCAATCACAAAGACATGCATGTTACCTTGTTACACAATGCATGCATGGAATCTTATTTGGCTACAAGTCACTATGCAGTTTGGCTAGGAAACCATTGAGTTTCCCGGCCGGTTTGTCTTTTTTATACTGTTAGAGCAAAGTCGGTTTCATATTTAAATTGTATTTAATTTAGACATCGATCCTTTGAACTGTAAAAGAGTTTAGATATTGCTCATATTCAGAGTTCAATGGAGTGATTAATTGCTTGAAGTGTATGAAGGCTAAAGACTAGTTAATCATAATATCCTAATGTCTTACAAATATCCTACTATTTTTTCGCTTCCTTTTTTTGGCACTTGATAAACGTAGATCAATTACATCCTACTCAATGCTCCCACTACCAATTTCACTACATTTCTCTTCACTACCTTAGGTGGCACATTCCAATAAGTAGGAGAAGATAGAGTAGGTGGGAGAACTCTCCAATAGGATTATGCCACCTAAGGTAGTGAAGAGAATGGTAGTGAAATTAATAGTGACTAAAGCATTACTCATGCTTTTAACTTCACAAAGAGTAATTTGTTGTCCATATTAACTATCATCGATATTCCTAATTCATAATAATTATCATCAATATACAATGAGATGAGACAGATGAAGAAGGAAAATAAGTGCAATATATTTTGTGAGGCCACAACTGATGTCCACAAAGGCACAAAATATAGTTGTGGAGCAATTACCATTGCCGTTGTTTCCTCGGACTTTTGGTATCAGGTACTTCCTTTCTTCTGCACAACTTGTGAAATTTAATCGATTCTGCAGTAATAATTGAGCTACATGCGTTGCAATTGAGGTTATTGATCATGAAATAACTTGAGATTCAAATTTTGGTTAGTCCCCTCAAATCAATGTCATTCGGTCTACCTGAGAATGACTACTTGCATGGGTTGCAGGAATTTCTTCACCAGGAACCTATATTTGTTACCAGAGCTTATAGAGGAAGATAATGAATATGGTACAACAATCATCTTTATTCTTCATAACTAACTGCAATATATTAATAAAAACCAGCTTCATTTATATATAAATGTTTGTTGATTCGACTCCATTGCCATAAGTCATAACCGAAGACAAATCCGTAACCTAATCTAACTTCTCACTCATCATACCGCAATAGAACTAACGATAATAGTAATAGGATAAAAGCCACAACGATAGCTTATTTAGAAAGCTGATGCTTTGTTTAGGAGATGAGATCAATTCCTTGGAGAAGGAGTGCATCGGACAAGACCTTGTTTGCTGCCTCCGAAGGATGGAAACTGTCCCAGAACACGTAGCCAGTGGCATTTGCACATGTCCCAGGTGACTTCTCGTTACAGAGAAGGGATGTTTCGATTGTTCCAGTTCCACAACATGCCTTCCTTGCCTCGAAGAATCCTGTCATTGACAAAGTATATATATATATATACATACATAAGAACTGGGAATTTTAAATTTGTGTTCATTGAGTAGTAGTACATACCGCTATTCCCTGGGTTTTTGATGAGGTCGAGTAAGGGGCTGTAAATGTCGAACACGACTAGCTTGAGTCCTGAATGTGATTTCTGGAGTGCATCCGTGGCAGCTCCAAGTTTCTTGTTGAAGTTGATGGCATCCTTGTTGAGGCGAGCAACGCAGTTGTTGCTCCCACAACCGAAAAGTGTGATGGCTGCAGGTAGGCAACCCAGTGGTGGCAGCGATGTCACTCCAATTTTCCTCACCCCCAGGCTGTAGAGGTTCTGATGGTGGTGGTACAACAAGTGGGAATTTTGTTAGTTTTAGTTCTTTGCTTCTCAATTTCTCTGTTTTGGTATCAAATAGAAAGAAAAAAAAAAAAAAAAAAACTTTCCTAGGGCTTTATTTGTCATTCATCAAATTCAGGGTAATGCTACACCTACTACCAAATCTACTACCTTTCACTTTACTACTTTAGATGGCGCACTATTATTAGATGTTTGTGCAAACTACTCTACAATAACCTCCACTAACAATGTGCCACCTAAGGTTGTAAAGGGAAAGGTAGTAGATTTGGTAGTAGGTGTAGCATTACCCTTCATAATTCTTACTATATGTAAATTGAATACTTAAAGAATTCAAAGCATAGGTTCATTATTAAACTTTTCAGGTACTATAAAAAGGTGTTGGTGAACATTGATAGTATCCTGTTGACTCTCCAACCTATGCAATGAATTTATTGTATGCGTATGCACACTGCGCACAGTTTCAAGGCAATCGATTTTAATGATCCCCACTGAATAATCCGTGCAGCATTTACCACAGTTGTTGATGACCCACACCAAAATAAATTGAGGGACAGTACCCTACTTGACTTAACACCCTTTCTCTATTTTTGGTGAAACAAAAAAAAAATAAAAAAAAAATAAAAAAATCAAATGCTCCATGGTTCAGAGTAAATCATGATGACTAGTTCTCAGATTTCCTCGTATTAATATTTTGTTATCAATTGATTCAATTTTTAATATATATTTTTATTTTTTGATATCATGATTCCAAATTATAGTTTATTTGATAGTACGATTGCTGCAGGATTATTGTAAATCACTCGGAAAGGAGGAAGGATAGAGACAGAGTGACCTGAGCAAAGGCTGAGAACGACTGAACCAACATATCGGCAAACTGATCAGGGGTGTACACTCGGTAGAGCAGTGGATTAATGTAGTAGTTCTGCACATAATCGCTGCTTCCTCCACTCACAATGTATAGGGATCCTGATATTATATCAGTCACATTCACATTCGCATTTACATTCGCTATCTCCCTCAGCTTGGACTGGTACTCCTTGTAGTACTCCAGCTGCTGGGTCAGTGAAATCGCCCTCTGTTTTCATCATAGAAACCAATCAGTCCCACATTTATCAAGAATTAGATCAATTAATTAGTCGAAACTCACGTATAGGTTTGCTGTCCTGTCTAAGTAGCCGGAAGAAGCTGACGCAAAGTTCGCTCCAATGAGCAGATTGTTCCCTGTCGCCTGCGGGCTCAGGTACGCTGGTGGGTAAGAAGTGAACCCAAGGTTCTCAACTGCAACAATCATGTTCAAATATTTATTAAGTAATTGTCGGAACTTTGTTAGTTAAAACGAAATGATTTTGCGCGTGCGTGTATATATATATATATATATATATATAAGCAATCTTCCATTGCAAACGTTACTGTAGCATTTGCAAACGCGCAAATCACTTAACCCGTTATTGATAATGACGAATTAAGGCATATAAAAAATGAGTTGTTTTCAAACAACGGGTTCATTATAACTTAATCCGTTGTTGTCAATGACTGGCCAAGTGGTTTGCAAATTTGCAAATACGACAGTACGTTTGCAATACAAGATTTCCATATATATATATAGAGAGAGAGAGAGAGAGTGAGTGCTTGATTACCAGTGAAGTCAGTGGCTAGCTTGCCATTGCAGAACCTCCCAGTTGAGGACTGGTTGTGGAAGTCCCTGCCATAAGGAGGGAAGTTGGCTTTCACAAGAGTGTAGAGGTGGTTGTTGTTCCCTGAGTCGACGACGGAGTCTCCGAAGATGAAGACCCCTGGAACAAGCCCTTGCCCTTTTGAATCCCCAACAAAACAACCAATGACCACAACAAGCATTGCCAACATCATCATTGTTCCTCTCGTAAACATAACCATTGTATTGTATAAATGTTACACAAGTAGTAGTGGTAGTAGTATTAGAGAGGAAGGGAGAAAGGGTAATGGGAGACAGGTGGAAATGGGTGAGGATGTGGGCATTTAAGTAGCGAGGAAAGAGGGCTTGTTGTGTTGATGAGGGCAGTGCAAGTTTCAAAGTTGGTACGTACCAAAAACTGACTAGTTAAAGTGCAATAATAAGTTGTGGTTAGGAAGAGGGATGGCTTTCAAGAAACCCAAGGCAAAAAAATGGGGCATGGTTCTGATTGCTATTTTAAAAAAATTTCCCATGTACCAGAAATAAAGGTGAACTTGGATTTGTTATTTTTGATGAGTTTCTTCTGTTTTGGTGTGTGATGCACTCGTTTCTTTTTGCCTAGAAGAGTATTCACAAGTACTAGATGACGATACGTGAACGTGTAAATGGAGTAATTGATATGACTGTCGTGTATGTGAGCACCACATTTCATAGAACTCGTGTATTATTAATTCATGTTGTTAAGATAAATCAGAGAGATGAAAACAATATTGATTATTGAATTGAGTTCAACCAAGTACAATACCACCTATATATAGGAGGAGAACAAATATCAAAACTACTCTACAATCAATATGGGACTATAATAATATCTAACACCCTCACTCGAAATTACGATGGGTCAAACAGTGTGAGTTTGCCTACTAAGTTTCTAAATCTCTGAACATTATGGAATTTGGTGAAGAAGTCTGTAGTCTGCTGGGAAGATATAACAGAATGGAGAGAAATGGTCACTGCCTCAAAGCCCTCATGAACATAATGGCAATCAATCTCTATATGCTTCGTTCGCTTATGAAAGACCAGGTTACTTGCAATGTGCAATGCACTCCGGTTATCACAATGAAGATGAGTAGCTCCTGTAAGAGTGACACCCATATTTAATAACAACCAACGAACATGAATAATCTCTCTAGTAGTAGCTGTCATTGCTCTGTACTCAGCTTCAGTCGAAGAACATGCAAAAACTGCCGTTTCTTACTTCGCCATGAGATCAGCAAATCACCAAGAAATAGACAGAAACCGGTGGTAGATCGTCTGATAGTAGGATCACCTGTCCAATCTGAATCAGAATATGCACTCAGCTCTAGTTTGGATGTAGCAGGCATGAATAATGAGTGAGTAATCGTGCCTCGAAGATATCTGAGAATCCGAAGAAGAGCACCGCAGTGAACTGTTGTAGGAGCTGAAACAAACTGACTAACAACACTGACTGCGTAAGCAATATCGGGTCTGGTCATGCATAAGTAGACAAGCTGTCCAACAATCTGTCTGTATCTAGTGGTATTAGGAAGGAGCTTACCATCAGTGGGACGAAGCTTCACATGAAGCTCTAAGGGTGTATCGGCTGATCTACTGTCAGAAAGGCATGCAGCGGAGATAATATCAGATGTGTATTTCTTTTGAGAAATGAGTATTCCCCGAGATCCATGAGCAATCTCTAGGCCCAGAAAATAACGTAGTCTGCCAAGGTCTTTCATATGGAACTGCTGATGAAGGTATTTCATAGTGGATGTAATGCCCGTAGAGTCATCCCCAGTAATGATCATATCGTCAACATAGAGTAGTAGAATTACCCTCCCCTGCGGTGATGACCGCATAAACATAGAATGGTCCTGAGAACTCTGATTAAAACCAGCCTTGGTGATGACAAGGCAAAAACACTCAAACCAGGCTCGAGCGGCCTGCTTCAAACCATATATAGCCGACGCAACTGGCAAACATAACGAGGAGGAGTAGGGAGGCCAGGAGGAGGTCCATATAAACAACCTCAGATAAGGTATCATGAAGAAAAGTATTCTTCACGTTAATCTGGTATAACGGTCATTGGCGGATGGCTGCAACAGCAAGAAAAGTGCGGACAGTAGTCATCTGTTCAACGGGAGCAAATGTCTCATCATAATCAATGCCATGCTCCTGAGTAAATCATCGGGCTACTAGACAAGCTTTGTGCCGCTCAATAGATCCATCAGGTTGATATTTGACCTTGAAGATCCACTTGCAGCAAATAGGCTGAACGCCCTCTGGCAGAGGAACAACATCCTAAGTGTCAGTCTGATCAAACGCACTGAATTCCTCTGTAATAGCTTTCCTCCATTCAGGATATTGAATTGTGTCTTGATAGGTTATGGGCTCACATGTAGAGTGTATAGCAGTGAGATATGCATGAAACTGTGGTGAGTAGGAAGCTAGGGTGGCAAAACCAAACTGGTTAGAAGGACCAGTGGTATCAGGTGTATAACGTGCCGGAGGAATACCAGAAGTGGAACGGGTAAACTGACGAAGAGGTGGTGGACTGACAGGGTGTGGGGGTGAGGACGGTGGAGTAGGTGCATGTGTCGGTAGGGAAGTAGGTGGGATGGGTGCTGGCTACTGTGGGGATGCAGGTGGTGTTTTGGTAGGGAGAACAACAGGTGTAAGGATTGTAGGAGATGTGAATGGAGCCAGAGGAGTGGGATCAAAAGGAATGCGGGAAGATAAAGTTGGGGTGCTAGCAACAACTGGAGAATCGAGAAATCTAGTATCCTCGGGGGGAGTCAGGTAGTAAGGGGAGTCTTCCAAAAAGGATACATGTCGAGAAATGCAGACACGACCCGCTGATGGATCAAAACAACGATAACCTTTGTATCCAGGACTGAGACCTGGGTGAACGCACTTAGCAGCATGAGCGGAGAGCTTCGTGCGCTCAGTAGGAGGGAGAAGGACGTAACAGGTGCACCCAAAGGTACAGAGCATACTGTAGTCGGGAGGTGAATGATAAAGAGCCTCATAAGACGTCGTACCAACTAGGACAGATGATGGAGTAATGTTGATGAGACTAACAGAGATCATGATAGCTTCAGTCCAGAAAGAACGAGGAGCGGAAGAGGAGAGTAAAAGAGCGCGAGCTGTCTCAAGGATATGACGATGCTTGTATTCAGCTACACCATTCTGCTCATGTGTGTGAGGGTATGATTTCTGAAAAAGGGTGCCGTGAGACTGAAGGATCGATCTCATAGTGGTGGAAGTGTACTCACGTGCACCATCTGATCAAAAATTTTTAATGCGCACACTGAACTGAGTGTGAATCATAGTTGTAAATAACCGATAAATATCAGGTATCTCAGATCGCTGATGTAAATAAAAAATTCATGTATATCTAGTGAAGTTATCGATGAAGGCAACATAATAGAGATAGCTTTTCCACGAAGGTACGGGTGAGGGTCCCCATATGTCAGAATGAACAAGTTGAAAAGGATGAATTGTTTCAGAAGTTCTTTTGTGATGTGTTTGGCCAGATGACAACCTTGACAATCAGATAAATGTTTAAAAGTGAGAGAACCAAGGGCACCACTGCGAGCTATAGTCTGGAGTCGTGATGCGCTAATATGACCTAAACGTCTGTGCCACAGATCAGCATCAGAGAAAATAATACCGGCAAAACTAGAAGGAGATTGATGTGCACGAAGAAAATCTAGATAATATATACGACCCTGACGACTAGCACGCCCAAACTCCTCACCGGAGGAGGAATCAGTAATAGAACAACCTAAAGAGCCAAAAGTAATGACAGGACCACTATCGCACAATGCATTAATAGAAATAAGATTTATTGATAAATGAGGAGCATAAAGAAAATATAGTAATGTGAGAGTGGGAGAGCTAATTGTCCCTGAGTGTGTAATAGGAAGTGGTGAGCCATCAGCTGTGTGTAGAGATGGAGAGTGAGAGGGAAGTGCTGTGCAGGTGGTGAGTAATGTCTGATTACTAGTGAGATGATGTGATGCACTAGAATCTAAAATCCAGAACAAATTCATTCCGGGAGTGGCAGAAAGTGCAGGAACAGAGGAGCCAGCATTGATAGACTGACCCATGAGCTGTAGTTCCAGCTGAGTGAGGCGTTGCTGAAGATTAGCCCAATCAGCAGGAGACGGCAAGGCTAGAGTGACGGGCATGGCCGATGATGTGAGAGACGACACACTGCGAGGGCTGCTGTGACTGAGAGCACAATGTGGAGGGAGATGCCACTGGTGTCTGAATCGGGGTAGGGAGCAGGACGGTGCTACCGGTGTCGGAAGTAGAGGTGAGGTAGGGTGAGCAATGATGTTAGGAGAAGGTAGGAGGCCGGAGGCAGACTAAAAGTGGCACTGCTGTTGTATGAATCTGGAGAAGGAACGAGAGGCGGTTGCATCGGAGAAGTCAGTGGAGGCAAAAATATGTGGGAGAGACTGAAACTCCATCAAGTAGTAGTACCTGTATAATAATAATAATAATAATAATAATAATAATAATATATATATATATATAATATATATATATATATATATATTTGATTTTTTTTTAATTTTTTTTTAACAGGGAAAAAAGAAGAAGAAAAAAAAGGGTATTGGGTTTGTGGGTTTATGGGTTTCGGGTAAAAAAATGGGTTTCGGGTTTTGGGTAGTAGAAGGAAAAGAGAAAAAGGAAAAAAAAAATTAAAAAAATAGGGTTTCAGAAATTTTGTGTTGGGGGGCAGCGGGATGCGAGATGGTGGCGGCGGCGGGATGGGGGCGGCGGCGG
Organism: Hemerocallis citrina; assembly: GCA_017893485.1. Lineage (NCBI taxonomy): Eukaryota > Viridiplantae > Streptophyta > Magnoliopsida > Asparagales > Asphodelaceae > Hemerocallis > Hemerocallis citrina. The sequence continues at coordinate 80,182,664 of CM030366.1, forward strand.
ACGGCAGTCACAGGGGCGACGAGGGAGGCTTTCGACGAGGATCTTGTTGAAGATGGTGTGTTTCGACGAGGATTTTGATGCGTTGCTGAAGATGACGAGGGTTTCGATAGAGAAGGATTTCGATGAGGATCTTGGTGGTTCAGATGGTGGATTTCGACGAGGATTTTGATGGGTTGCTGAAGATGACGAGGATTTCGATAGGGAAGGATTTCGATGAGGATCTTGGTGTTGAAGATGGTGGATTTCAATGGGTTGCTGCAGTGATGTTGCTGAGATGACGATGGCTGTTGCTACGATTTTTTATTTTCTTTTATTTTTTTTATTTTTTGGAGGATTTTTGGATGGGAAAATTTTAAGAGAAGAAAATTTGAGTAATTGACTATGATACCATGTTAAGATAAATCAAAGAGATGAAAACAATACTGATTATTGAATTGAGTTCAACCAAGTACAATACCACCTATATATAGGAAGAGAACAAATATCAAAACAACTCTACAACCAATATGAGACTATAATAATATCTAACACATGTATCTGTGTACAAAATTCTGTAAGATACCCCATATCAATACATGGAGCTTTAGATTCTCAAATCTCGCATCATGGCCAAAACAAACATTTCCAAAATCAGGATGGAATACACTGGTTTATCCAATTGAAGGGACGAAAGACTTATTCTTGGTCCTATAATCTTTCTCCTCAGCATGCCAGCTGACTTCAACTTAACCTGCAAGTTAATGCATGGTTCTTCTGTCATGATTTTATTCATTTTTCTTGACATGATTTTCATTTTGCTTTTTTTTTTTTTTTTTCTTCCTATTGACATGTTTGGTAGCCACTAGCTAGAAGGCACTATCTCATTGGTCGCTCAGAAATATTAATTGCCCAAACTTAATATCTGCATGAACATAATGGTTGACTGCAACTAGTTAATATGGTCTCCGCTTGTTCAGTTTGTGTGCCTTCTGGACAATTGAGCTGTGATTTACTCACCCTTTCACCCACCCACTATATTTTGATTAGAGCTCTTATGAAATATTAATTTCCATTGGTTGCTTTTTCAGGGGTGGCAACCGGTCCGGGCCCCGGCTCGCCAGGTCCGTTCCTATAGCGGGTCGGTCTCGGTTCGGGCTGTCTTTAGGACCGGTCCCAAAGGTGGAGAATCTCAGCCACGACCAGGCCCCAGTCCGAGCATCCCGGTTTCAGGCTGACCTAGGCAGGGCCATTTTTCATATTACTTGTTTAATTTTTCTTTTTCTTTTTCTCTTTTCATATAAAATAGATAAAAAATATATATATGTAATATTGTAGGAAATTTCGATGTACAAGAATCATATAGAAAACACATGTATTATTTTTCTCAAGTCTTGAAGTTTGGAATGATTTATAAGGGTTAAAAAAAATGTAATACATACAAACTACAATATTACATGGTAATGGAGGTGATCTAGAGTTTGAGATAGCCTATGGTTAGATTGAAGAGAGAGTATTGGACTATTGTCGTACACTTCAACTTAACATAAACCTAGGATTTCATCGCCCTAAATTCCCTAGCGAGCTTCCACTTCAATAATATTCAATCTTCATTATTCATTCTTCAATCTTCCGAAGTCAGTGATATTAGGTATCGAGAATTTGTTTTCATTCTTCGTCTTCTGATGTGTTGTTACCACTTGAGCCATCTTGTATTCCTTGCGTCAAGAGATTCATTTTCTCGCTCAATATTCTGCCAACAAGAGCAAAAATACTTTCTGCCGCGACGATGGACACCTGGGGGGTTAGTAGATCTTTTGCCGCATGAGAAAGAATATGATATGAACCTTCATTGTTTTTCCACAATATTAACACATCAATCTTATCATCAAACGGTAGTGAAGTTTGTACATTATACCAATGTAATTTATTTCTTAGATTTTTTAGATTGAATAAATTTCATACATCAAATGCTCTGTCTTCAAATACAATGCCCTTACCTTTGAAAGAAGATGATGTTATACTTGTTGTATTTTGTATTTGAGAAATTTTTTTATCATAATTATCATATAAATTATCTAATATTGACTCAAATTTAACTATAAATTTATCATAATCATAAGAAACATCTCCATCCATACTATAAAATATACCAATCAAATTCTTTGTACCACCTAACTTGATACAAGGATCCATAACACTAGCAACACAATACAACATAGGAATATGATGAAAATATTTCATAAATTTATCGTAAGCAGGAACAAAAATTGAGCTAATGTAAGGGTCATGCATTATTTGTTGAAAAGTTATCATCATACTAACTATTGTAAGAAAAATACAACTAGAAGTGGACCCATAAAATTTTAAAAATTTAAGGGTTGCATTTTCAAAATGTTATAATTTTTTTAATGAACTTTCGGTAATTTCCCAAGATTGTACATTCATGCCAAAGTTTTCCATGTTTTTTACAATGCAAATATCATTTATAACCGTTTTGTACTTACTAACAACAATAAGTAGGTTCTAAGTAGAATTCCATCTATATTTAATATCTTTAGGGAATTTTTTAAATTTTATTCCCTCAAGCTTACACCATTGGAATTCTTGAAGATTAGGATCACAAAAATTTATGAAATGCACACAATCTGTTATTGCACTCATATATGGTCAGACTATCTTCAAAGCATCTTGCACACACAAGTTGAGAATATGATATGCACATTTGACATGAAATATTTCAGCCACATTTTAATTATTGTCGACATTATTAAGACTAATATTATCGACATTATCAAGACTAATAGATTTTTTTTTTCATCGTGAGTACCACAAATAGTGCATGCTTGTATGATTTGTGAAGTGATAGCCCCACCATTATGATGATACATCAAATATCCATATTGTATGATCATATTTTGATGGATCAAATCAATATCAATACAATGACAAGTTATGAACATCAGTCGAACATCGTTACAACCTTCGACCCTAGGGTTAATTTTTTGTTGGGTAAGATGATCTTCTAATAGGTCCGGGTGTGATCTTGCCAAGTAGCGCTTAAGTGTACCCGTCCTTGTACCCGTCCCTGTACCCGCTTTCTCTTTGTAAGTGATTTTACACTTTTTACATACCTTACTTCCCTCTTTTGAATTGAATTGAGATGAAATATATGTAAAATATTTGTGGACTTCGAAAGTTTGTTCTCTACGTTTTCGGGAAGAAGATGGGTTCTCGGTGTCTTCTGTTTCGGTATCTTCAACAAAAATTTCATCGTAATTGTGTGGAAGACCGAAATTGTCAAACTCGGAAATACTATCAGACTTTCTAGTACAATCAGTATCTAATTGTGGAAAATAACTAGTGTGTGATGTATTGGTGGAATCTTATCCACTTTGGATTTGTGAACATGATGATGCTATTAGTGTATGAAAATTATAAAATTGATATGTAAAAATATATATATAAAAATTAACAAGCAACAAATTAATAACTAATAAATATTGAACTATAAAAAAGATACCGCATTAGAAAAATTGCAAGTGTAAATTGAGAATGATTCTTGCATGCTTATTCACTTTTTCCACAAATTGTAAGACTAAATTGAGAGAGTTGAGACTTGAAAAAATTGTTTGGAATAATTTGAGAGAATTGAGACTTAGAGAATTGCGTGGAATGAATTGACAGAGTTGAGAGAATTCTTTGGAAGTTTTGGTGTGAAGAAGGTGATATAGAAGGGGTCTCTATTTATAGAATTTCATTTTTTTTACTTCCTATTTTACTCCAAAAATTAGTCGATTTTGGTTATTTATTGCCGTTTGGGGGGTTATTAAGTTATTTTAGTAAGTTAGGGTTAAAAAAAATCCCAACGGCCGGCCCGACTGAGCTGGCCAGGTCCCTAAGTCTCAATTCTATGCGGGCCAGCCCGAGATATGGTTCTGGTTCAAGCCTGACCTGGGCCGGTTCATGCGGATTTCGGGCCAGACCGGCCCGGTTGCCACCCGTATTCTTTCATGACAATGGAATAATTGTCTATTTGTTTTTTCCCCCAATTATCAAACTGTATATGCACAGGTTTAAAAATAATTTTACCTGTAGAGGCCATCCCAAATAATTCTAGAAATGCACAAACCAAGTCAGCTGCAATAGCAGCAGTAGATATTATTCTCACTTTTTCTTCTCTTACTTCATAATTTTACAACATGTTTGTTTTTAGTTCATCGACAATAGCGACTTGAGAAAATGTCATTTGTTCTATATTTTTTGGGGCCCCCTAATAAATTATTGGGTTCTGTTTACTTGTTTCTATAATTCTATTTATTTTTGTTTAATTCTAGTACATTTTGGATGAAAAGGGCTAAAAGGAAAATACATAATTGTTAGGAATTCTTATAGAGTATATGCGACACGATTACTATAAAAAAAAAAGAAGATCAAATCAAACACCCTAAAACACACAATTTTATCCGTTGGGCCGAACCCTAATCAGGAGGGAGAAAATAACCGAGATGATGTTCAACTAGAGAAAGATACAAGAGTTACAACTATTCTCACCATGAACCTATATATCGCTTAAGCCTCACCAACAGATACTCATTGTTTACAATGAAAACTCTCAATGCTCTCTTCAATGAAGTACTCACTCTTACCTCTCAAATGAGGCCGTTACAATATATAGAGAGATCTAGATAAACCCTAGTTTGATATCTTGACACAATAACTATCCGATGTATCCTGAAGAGAAAACCATATGATGAGTGTCGTACGATCTAACACAGAGAGGAATTGGGCTTTAATCAGATTATCTGAACATGGCCAATAAATAGTCGCTGACCCGATGCGGTCTAATTCTCTCAAGGGCAGTCGACTGCATTGCCTTGACTCAAAACATACGGCAACGGTGGTCAGCTACCCATATGGCAGCCGACTGCCTCATTCTTGTTGCTGCTCTGGCATTTGCTGTTGCTGCACTTTCCTCCATCGACCGCTTCAAACATCTTCTCGCATTACCGTCTTATCTTCATATTGAACTATTATGCAAGACATAAATCAAAATCTTCACATTTGACATGCTTCCACACTGTGATTAAAACCCCTCAAGACTCTTTCCTTTTCCTCTTGTAAACAACCCGGTTCAATGACTTTTTCTGCTAGTTGAATGTAACCCCTGTTCCCATTTTTTGGTTTTCTTTGTATTAATATTCATTTCTTTTATTTCTTTATCTTTTCTGAACCTCTGTAATTTTGCGAATTGATAATAAAATTTGTTTTGCTACCAATTCGATTTATTCTTCCAATCTATTTAATTTTATTTCTGTTGAACCCTGAAAATTCTGTTGTTCATCCTGTTTAAATTTTGCATCTTGAATACTCCAATTAGATTTATATTAATCATATTTATTTTTCCTATTGAATTTGAACCCGCTAACCCTATAACCCAAAACCCATTAACCCACCATAACTCTATATATACACTGTTTAACGCCTAACCCTAATTACCTACACACAACCGCCTAATTCCCTAACACCTTCTTCTTCCTCTGTTTGCCTCCACACCCATCGAAGCCCACTCCTGCTCACCTTCATCGTCTTCATCTTCTTCCTCCTCGACCTGCAGCTAACCCTCGACTGCACCCTGAGCCCTCTCCCCCATCCTCGACAACCTCCTTTCCTCCGCTCGAGCACCCCTATTCTCGACGACCTCGCCACCGCTCTGTCAACTGCAATAGTCGAAACCCCATCGCCATCGCCAGCCCCTCCTCGCCTCCATAACCACCAACGACAACCCTTAACTCCACCAGTGCATCCCTTCTAATCGCCACCATCATCCCACCGCCTATTCCTTCGACTATGGACCCGTCAACCGCCTGCTCCTCCAGCCCACCGCCGTCGACCTCCGCCATCGCAGCGCACCTCGCGCCAGCGACCACCTGCCCTGTGCACCGCCGCCAGTCGCTGTCGAAGTCAAAGCTGAAGCTGCAGGCCCCTGCCATTTTCTGTTCTTGCGCTGTTTGCTGTTGGGATCTTGCTGTTTGCTGTGTTGAGGATATTTGCTGTTTGCTGTTCCATGCCTCGCATGTGCTCCGCCCGTTGTTTGCACGTGCATCGTTATTGTCAGGTCCTAATCCCATTATTCTTATATTCAGATTAATCGTATAAGGCAAGTCTTCTTGAACCCCTTTTTATTTGCGTTCAAGAATTTTGTTGATCCCTGCAAGTAGTTCATAATCTAGTATTCACATCTGTATTTGTTAATATTTGTTCAAGAGATTATCACAAATTCATCGGCAAAACCTAAGTGATAATTCTCATTTTGTGCCGTTATCTTTGACTCATACCTATTCCCTATCATACATTGCATATGGACATAATACATGAAAACAATTAGATCTATGTTATAGGAATGATTGATGATTGAAATGTTCCCGATTGAATATGATTTTCATGAATTAATTGCCATAATTATGAAATGCCTCGTTCATGTTGAAATTGCATGATGATAATTAAATAGAGCTTTTGTTATTTAATTGCCATGAAATTGCATGTTACATGTTTAAATTATTGATAATTCATATCTGCCTATTTGCTGGCCTGCTGTCTGCCTCATTTTGCATCAAACTTTTGAACTAGTTTCTCTAGGAATTTAATGGAACCTTGTAAACAACAATTGTAGCTCTATGAGTTTACTTTTCAGAACATTCGACGGATCTGAATTTTAATTCTTAATCTGCAAGATATTAGACTTTTAATACTGCTAGTTTTGGATTTTCAGATTTGCAATTATATGTATATCAACATGAATGGTTAATGAAAAGAAAATATTAACAGTAGAATTAAAATCTGAAATTAATCTGATTGATACTAGACATGATTAGGAATCACCCTGAATTTTTATGGAATTATTTGATGAATATGCAGACCCGATATGTACTTGCAAAGATGACTCTAAGTTTATGCCTGAACATAAAAGAAGTAAAGAATAAGGCTTTACACCTAGTTTCGGTGTTTTCAATATGTTGTGTGTATATGCGTTTGAACCGGCAGAGAGTTTAGTTTTTAGAACTTCTGACGGATCTAGTTTTACTTTTCTGTAGCAACAGAAATCTCTGTTTTTATACAGCAACGTCTTGCTGTCCAGAATGTATGCTTTGTATTGATTTAGTGTAAACACTTTTTGCCTTGCATGTAATGAGTAGATTTAGTCACATCTTGCATTACACAATCTTGACATCTTCTTGCATTCTCACATTAGGATGTAATAAAATATTAACAAGTCGGGATATTAAGGGTTGACTTGGTAGTGAATAATCGGAGACTGTACTCGGTAAGGGCCCTTATTGTTTACATTGATTATTGTTATGGAAGGTGGAGTATCGATTGTTAATTATTGATTCTTAATTATTGTTTATCCATGCTGAGTACATGATCTGTAGAGTTCACCAACATAGTCTAAAACGATCATTGTTTGCATGCACTGAACCTGTAGTATGAGACACAATATTACGTGCATTAGATAGGTTAATAAAATGAATAATAACCCTAGATTGATATTGCATGCTTGATCCTGTATATTATCATCGATATTGATCATGAATTGTAATTATTGATTATTGCATAATTAAATATAGACCCTTGACTTTATCGCCAACCGTTGTTTTTGTTTCTTGACTTTGATCCAGTCCTTTATTCTTGATATACCATACTTTTATTGTTCTCTGTTTTCCACTACTTGCTATCCGTGACTTGCCCTAACGAACATTATTTTTCTATTTTGGATTACGAGTTTGTAGGTACTTAAGGAATAATACCCGAAGGACTTGGTGAGCAACAATTCTAGAGAATGGAGCTCAAAAGAATCGACTCGATTGATTATTTCTTTATGCTATTTCCCTTGAATATTGTTATTATTATTGTACTTTATTTTTTGGGGCTTTATGACCCAAAGTTTATTTTTCTAGATGTTGGATATTATGTTATGAATTATTTCATTGATTATTGATGTTATTTTTCGTTTATGTGATTATTTGCTCTTGCGAGGTTGTAATTATTATTCATATTGTTGAGTTAGATTGATACAACTTATGGATGATGCTTACATAATTCGCTGGGCCTTTATTATGCGCTCATATTTTTGTAGAAGTGTTGATTCTTGATTTTGATGATCACAACACACTGCAACATGTGTCTATGTTATACAGCTAAAATTGCAGGTTGTACATACAAAAGACTATTTCAGCTGAACAAATGAACAAGCACAAAGGCTACAGTTAAAGACTACACTCAAGACAAGACTCAAGACAAGACTCAAGACTCAAATCAAGATTCAAGACTCAAGACCTCAAGCTCAACTGTGTCAAATTATTGTGTCTTGTAAAACATTGTATTTTACTTTTGTTGAGTCTTAGTATGATTGTAAAGCCTTTTCACACACACATACACTCACAATTTCATAATGTGTGTTTTTCAAAAATCACAAAAAGAGTCAAAACAGTTTGAAGTAATTTAACTGTTGAGTACCAGTCGACTGATACCTCTGGCAGTCGACTGACAGTACAAAACTGTTTAAATTTATTCAAACTCTGACCAGTCGACTCATATGGCAACCCAGTCGACTGTTCGAGTGCTTTTGACCGTTTTCTGTTTTCAAAATCAAATTTTCAAAATCAAAAGCTCTAAGACCCGTTGGTTGACAGTTGGAATAACTGTCTCCCAACGTCCAGGAGATCTAACTCTATAAATAGAGTTCAGATCTCACTGAAAAGATCTGACAACATACTTTTCTAAGACTTGAGCATTCTTTGAGAAATTCTAAGTGAAAAGTGAGAAAAAGCTTTCAAATTCAAAATCTCTGGTTCTCTACACTCAGTCCAGTATAACAACGATTCCGTTCTGGACTGGGTATAGAAGTTGACCTTGTTTTAGCCACGTGCAACAACACAAAACACCAACAAGGCTATAGGTTGACAGTAAAGTTTTTCTTGTTCTTTTTGCTCTCGGTTGGAGAGTGGTTTAGACTCTAGGTTGTAGAGTTGGTCATTCACTCTCGGTAGTAGAGTGGGTTTGCTTTCTCTGGTTGAGAGAAAGGTCTACGGGTTAGACAAGGTTGTTGTCCTAACGCCGTAGGGTATTCTTGTAAACTTGTTTTTTAAGAATAGTGGAAATCTCAAGTGGGTTGCTTGGGGACTGGATGTAGGTCGGAAGGACCGAACCAGGATATATCTTGTGTACTCTGTGATTGGTTGTCTTGATCTTGCATTTACTTTTGTTTACTTAAGTTCTGTAAAACTTTTCTGGACAGTTGACTCCTTGCACTATCAGTCGACTGATCAGTCTCGTATAAGTTGTACTGTCATTGCATAATCAGTCGCCTGCCTTATCTATAAGTCGACTGCACCGAGTTATTATATTTGCTTTTATTTGATCATTTCAGTCGACTGGTTCACAAACAAGTCGACCGTACCGAAGAAAATTTCCGCAGTTTTTTATTAACACTATTCACCCCCCCCTCTCTAGTGTTTGTTGTTTCGCCTACAGGATCTAACACTTGGTATCAAAGCAAGGTTACAGGCTATGGCAACTACTTCAAATACAAATCAGTACCATGAAGGCCAATCTACACAACGGCCACCGCTATTCGATGGAACTAACTACAATTATTGGAAGTGCCGAATGAGAATCTACCTCCAATCAATCAACTACGAGATATGGCAAATGACAGAGACGGAATACACTGCCCCTACCATTCCATATGCACAATGGAATGA